>JAUMIR010000002.1:377568385-378933385 GCA_030847615.1 Gambelia wislizenii | reverse complement strand
CACATTGAAACGTAAGATATTCTCGCCGCTGCTAACAGGTAGAATATTAATTTCTTTTGTCCCCAAACAAGTTTTTTTTTCCATGCATTCCTAATAGAAATATTTCTGGACTTAAAGGGATGTTACTCTCTAGTATTTCATTAATTATTCTCTGGACTTGAGACCAACAATTTTTGGCCTTTTCACATTGCTTTGGCTTTTTAAGCTGCTGCATCACACTGTTCACTCATGTTCAGCTTGTGGTCTACTAAGACTTCTAGATTTTTCATAAGTAGACTTACATCAGTGGGAATTAGAATTGGGCAGTTCCTTAACATTTGTATCAATTAAAGGGCTGCTGTTCCATCTCTAGATAGGGGAGCCAGCAAAGGGACTGAAGTGAATTGGGATCTATGCAGAAGAGGACCGATGCACACTAGGACACTGGCTAGGCAGTGCTGATGAGCATTGGGATGCTCTTGCCAATGCTCCATTACGTATCTTCATAATTCATTAACAGGGTTTCTTAGCACCTCTGCTATGTAACTAAGTGTGTGTAAAGTTACATAATGTATGCTCCAGGATTCTGGCTGGAGTTTGCATTCTACAGTCAGTCATGGTGGCTAAATATATTACAGAGTAGGATGTCTTTGACTAAACATCAAATTGAATGCTGGTCAAAAGATTTCTTAGGACTTGACTGTGAAAGAGAAAATGTCATTTAAGAGATGAGAGGGAAGTAAAACAAAACACACTTTTGGTCCACATTTTGTGGAATTGTTTAATAGTTAGCCTATATCTGTGAGAGAATATAAAGGCTGTTACTCAGACGTCACAGCCCGCTTCCTTTGCAGTTTCTGTCCTCATTGCTCCCTCTGCTTTTTCTCTTTTGTGTATTTTGTGTGTTTGTTTTATAAACTTGTATGTGTAGCTGATCTGTATGTTGCAGAGTCAATACTAGCTGCTGATAAAACAGGTGGGACCACAGTTAAGGGAGGTGTAATTTTAGAGAGGGGAGGGTGGGTTAAGGAGAATGACTAAGGTTATTTCTCACTATTAAAAATGAATAGTAGTGGTCTGGATCTGATTACTAGTCCCAGTTAGAGTAGATTCACTGAATCAGTTGGTGAATGGTAAGCCAGTATTGGTTGCCAGGAGACAAAGGAGGCCCACCCACAACTATAAGGCTATCATTTAATTTTTATAAGAAATAAATACATTTTCCAAAAACATACATGTTGGGACAGGGGCAAAGCCTGGCTGGCTGACTGGCTGGCATTCAATCTGTTCCAGCCACAAACTGCAGGAGAAAACTCTTCCCTCCCTCTCCAGTGCTTCTGTTCAGTGGATGGGGTAACTGTATTATCGTCATCGTCGTCATCATCATCATCAGGTATCATCATCATCATCATCCCAAATCCTGAGTTAAGTGGGGGCCCTCGGCAACAAAATATACCCAAAGGGGGGTCCCTGGTAAAGATAAGGTGAAGAGCCACAGTTGCAGAGGTGTGTGTGTCTGTGTGTATTAGCAGCCCATCACCACTTCCAGTTGACCACCTGGGTCCCAATCTGGGCAACAGATTGACTGATAGGAATGCATTGTGGGGTGAGAGGGAATTTGCATGCGGGTGGTGATTGGTTGGGTGTGGGCTGAGTGTGTTTCCTGAGCAGCCAATCAGCACACTGGGAAAGGCAACATACCCAAGAGATTTTTATTTTTATACACACACACAGAGCACACTATAAAGCTGTAAAGAAGGAAAGGAGACATATACTGTTAAGAGTTATGAATAGTACATACACACACACAATGCTATACATACTACGAAACCCTAAGTGGGGGGGACACACACAGGAGTTCCAATATACCAAGGTAGGCTTAAATATACAGCCAATCCCATTGTTCAGCACAGTAGCCTGGTCAGTTGAACTACTGACAACATAGGACAAAATGGCAACTGCTCAGCCCAACACAAAATGCTTACTCTTTACAATATACAAACCAGGGTTATGTGTTTCATACACAGTAATAAGAGCAGTCAAATACTTTGCTTTATAAACAAACCTATATCCTCATCTGCTTACTCTTTACACTGAATCTCTGACTATAAACTGACAACAAACTCCCCACCTCAGAAGCAAACTCAACCACAACATTGTGCTAACCAAAATTAGTGGCTGTTGTACAGGAAAAAGGAGAGGAATAAAGAACAATGAAGGGGGGGGGGGAGCAAGATGTGAAATTAGACCACAAACTCCTCACTTCAAGTAAACAGACCAAAAGCCAGTATAAAACAAACATGCACCCACTTACAATTGAATCCAGGGGACCAGGGAGGTAGCAAACTAGTAACACAGCATGCAATGCAAGGAGGATGAAGCAAAGAGGTTGGTTCTTTCCCT
Source organism: Gambelia wislizenii (assembly GCA_030847615.1). NCBI lineage: Eukaryota > Metazoa > Chordata > Lepidosauria > Squamata > Crotaphytidae > Gambelia > Gambelia wislizenii. Next base: position 378,931,003 of record JAUMIR010000002.1, on the reverse strand, counting down.
GTAGGAAACCAACCAAGAGTTGGCTTGCTCAAAGTCTGGGCAGCCGCACCTTCTCACCCAGCACTGGAAGGAGCAACTGCAGCATGAGTAGGGGTACGTGCATGCAACTGCCAGGCAGGCAAGCACTCCGAGTTTGCACCACTGGTGCTTCTTTTTTAAGAAGTCTAATTGGTCACCACTGAGAGGAGGAGGGGGGGAGGGGGGGAGAAGCTCCCCCTCCCTCTCCAAGTGGCTAACAAAGGCTACCTAGTGTGCCTTTTGACTGGAAAGTTTCCAGCCCCTGATGCTGTTTAAGGGGGCCCACTTCATTAGGGGCCCACTTGCCATCTGTCAAGCGGACACCCTAGACAGCCCACCTCTGACTGGCAGAGGATCTTTCAGAGACAATGACAGTGGCACCATAGCTAATGCTTGCTAGTACTGTGCAAAAGGAAGCATGGTAAACCTCCTTTTGAATATCATTTACCAGGAAAACCCTATGATGGGACAATTCAAAATGATATATGAGATAGTGCCAGAAGATGAGACTTCTGGGTCAGATAGCACTCATCAAGCTGCTGAGGTACAGCAGAGAACAACGAGTAGTACTGTGGCTAATGATGCAACTGAATTCAAACCAAAAGGATGTCAAGCTGTTGATGTGCTTAGAGGTGAAAGGAAATTCTGAAGCTGCACAACACATATTGTAAGAAAATGGAATATGAGAAGCATGGATTAAGGGAAGCTAGACATGGTAAAACAAGAAATGGAACATATATATCTTGCAATACTTGCGGTGAACAAGCTAAAGTGGATAGGAATGGGACATTATCAGTCAGATAATTTCACTTTACTCAGGAAATGAAAATCCAAGAAGAAATGTAGTGGCATTAATAGTGAAGAGAGAGGTAGCAAAAAGCAGTCAAAGGATATAATGCAAAGTCTGACCAAATCATATCAATATGACTTCAGGGAAAACCCATCAATATTACTATAATCCATGTTTATGCTCCATCTACAGAGGCAGAAGAAGAAGAACTTGGAAGAGTCCTGCTCCAGAGACTAGGGCCCGGAGCAATGGATTGAAAGTACAGGAAAAGAAATTCCACCTAAACATTAGGAAGAACTTCCTAACAGTAAGAACTGTTCGACAAGTGAAATACACTACTTCAGAGTGTGGTGGAGTCTCCTTCTTTGGACGTGTTTAAACAGAGGCTGGATGGCCATCTGTCAGGAATGTTTTGATTGTGTATTTCTGCATGGCAGGGGGTTGGACTGGATGGCCCATGTGGTCTATACCAACTCTATGATTCTATGATTCTGTGCTGGAGTCCAGGAGGAAATTGATCACAAACCAAAACAGGAATTGTTGCTAATCACAGGTGATTAGAATGCAAAAGTAGGAAACTGAGCTGAATCAAAGATTGTAGGAAAATTTAGCCTAAGATCAAGAAATGAAGCAGGAGAGCAATTGACTGAATTTTGTGAGACCTACAGTTTGTTCATCACAAACACATTCTTCAAGCAATCCAAGAGACAACTATATACAGGGGCATCATCTGATGGCCAATATAGAAATCAAACAGACTACATAGTTGGAAGCAGAAGATAGAAAAGCTCAATTCTTTCTGCAAAAAACAAGACCAGGAACAGATTGTGGCACAGACTGAACTGCTAATATATAAAAAAAAATTGAGCTAAAGAAGGACACTAAACCAACCATCATGCCAAAATACAACCTGAAGAACATGCCTGTCTCTCTGGCTTTTCTTCGCAAACGAAGATTCAGGAAGGACTCATCCCGCGCTTTCTGCAAGCGTGCTGATGACTAAAAAGGCCAATCCAAGATAAACAAGTCCAGTTGCCAAAAGCACAGCAGAAGGTCTCCTTGGGTGATGTTTTTGGGTTGTGATTCTTTCTGCGTTGTTGTTTCTCTTCAAGACTTGTTCGTCGTGAGTTCTCAAATAAGGCTGCAGCATTGTGGATAGTGCATCTCCATGCCTCCCGATGTGAGGCCAGGGCAGACCACTGTTGGTGATCAATTTGGCTGAGCCTGAGATGTTGTTTCAGGGAGCCTTTGTATCGCTTTTTTGGAGCACCCCTCTTACGCTGACCCGTGGCGAGTTCACCGTAGAGTAGTATTTTTGGGAGGCGATGGTCCTCCATCCTAGAAACGTGCCCTGCCCTGTAGAATTTAAAGATAATGTGAAAAATATATTTGCATTATGAAGCCTAATTGACCAGGAACCAGAAGAACTCTGGACTAAAACCAGTGACATTGTGAGGGAGGAGTGTAAAAAGACACTATCTGCAGCCAAAAAGAAAGAGAAACTTCAATGAATGACAGATATAACTCTTCAAGCAGTTAAGGACAAACAAGAAGCAAAAGTAAAAGGTGACAGAAATAAGGTCAGTACCATGAATAAAGCTGTTCAGTGACTTGTGCATAGGGACAAGGAGAACTACTGTAATAATCAGTGCAGAGAAATAAAAGATGTCAACAAAAAAATATGAAGAACAAGAGACGTCTTCCACAAGATCTGAGAAGTCAAAGGGAAATTTAAACAAAGGGCTCATCTACATGAGTGAGCATATGCCAGTGCCCTGCCTGTGTATCCTGGCTGTGGATGAGGCTTGTTCCTCCACATATTCTCTTCATGAAATGGGACAATGTCCAGATGGGCATGCTGGCCCATTTCTGCAGCTGCCTGTGCTGGCATCTCCCTTGCTCTCTCTGAAGGCAGAAAGCCAGCCTGCAAGATGTGACCAGGGCCCCCTACATGTGGCCAGCCTTGGTCACATGTTGCAGCCTGGCTTCCTGCTTTGAAGAGAGTGAGGGAGACTGGTAGTTGCAGAGATTGGCTGGCCTAGCGGAACGGCTCCTATGGTCATGCAGAGTCTGAGCCTTTCCTTCCCAGCGAGAACAGATTTAAACAGATTTTTTAAAAAAATGCGGTAAAGGGATCTACCCATCTTCCCCCTATCATAGCCCTGTCTTTATCCTGGTGGTGGTAAGGACTGCCTGGGGACAGAACAGGGCAAAAGCTGTGCATCAAGACTGCTCTAAGATGGGCACAAGATGGGGTATATTGCCTGTGTAGACAAGCTCCAAATGTGGGGATGCTACATGACCACTAGGGGACCATATACATGACCAAGTATAAATAAACAGCTGAGAGAAACAATATACAGAAGAATTATATAAAAGAGATGAAAGGATGACAGATTCTTTTAAGGAAGAACCATTTGAAGATGAACCTACAATTTTAGAAAGTGAAGCGGAAGCTGCACCCAGGGCACTAGGGAGAAAGAAATCACCAGGAACAGATGACACACCAATAGAGCTGCTTTAGGCTACAGAAACAAAATCTACTCTAGTTCTAACTAAAATCTGTCAACAAATATAGAAAACAAACCAATGTCCAATCAATTAGAAATGTTCAATATAAGTTCTAATCCCCAAGAAAGGGGACACCAGGGATTGCAGTAACCATAGAATCATTAATATTCCATGCAAGCAAAGACATTCTCAAAATTGTACAATAAAGGCTTTTACCATATATGGAATGAAAAATGCTAGATCCAAGCTTGGTTCAGGAAAGGAAGAGGCACTAGGGATCATATTGCAAACATACATTGGATAATGGAATGCTCCAAAGAATTTCAGAAGAAAATCAGCTTGTGCTATATAGCTTATAGCAAAGCCTTTCATTGTGTAGATCATGAAAACTGATGGATAATAGGTGTGCCACAACAGTTGTTTGTCCTGTTCCTTAACTGTACTCAGGACAAGAGACTACTGTCAGGACAGAATACAAAGAAACTGAATGGTTTCGAATTGGCAAGGGGTCAGGTAAGGCTGCATTTTATCACCCTATCTAATTTGCACACTGAACATATTGTATAGCAGGATTAGACTTGGAGGAAGGAGGCATGAAAATTGGAGGAAGGAACGTCAACAATTTAGCATGCCGGTCTGGGTCTGGACTTTCTCCTATTTCATCCAGGTAACGGGGGAAGAATAGGCCTGATCCACAGGCAGAATATGCCAGTGGGGAGCTGGCATATTCCAGCACATGTAGATGAGCCCTAGGACTTGGAAGGGCAGCTATGAAGGAACTAGACAAGATGCTAAAGTGTGAAGATATACCACTGAATACTAAAGTTAGTATTGTCCATACCAATTTCTCTGTATGGTTGGGTAAGCTGGACAGTGGAGAAATCCAATAGGAAGAAAACCAACCCATTTGAAATGTGGGGCTGCCAAAGAGTTCTATGGCTATTGCACACTGCTAAAAGTTAAATAAATGGGCCCTAGAGCAAATCAAGCCTGAACTCAAACCATACCTGAACTCAAATCAAGCCTGAACTCTCCCTAGAAGCCAAGATGACTAAACTGAGACTGTTGTACTTTGGCTATACCATGAGAAGGCAGAACTCACTAGAAAAGACAATAATGCTTTGTAAGATAGAAGGCAGTAAGAAAAGAGGAAGACCATATTCCAGATGGATAGAGTCAATTAAGGAAGCCAGGATGCAAGAATGTGACATGGAAGTCTCTCATTCATAGGGTTGCCATAAGTCAAAGTTGACTTAAGGGCAGTTAACAACGAATATCGAGAGAAAACTCCAGTCATTATGTTTTTGGCTTCATCTACTTTTCACACTAGATAATTATAGTACTACAATTCCACTTTAACTCCTATGGCTGCATCCAATGCCTGGGGTTTGCAGTTTCTATTTGTTGTTGACTCCAACTTATGGTGATCTAATCAGAGGATTTTTTGGTGATAAAATTTCTTCAGAGGAGAGAGTTGTCGTTGTCTTCCGCTCAGACTGAGTGTTACTTGCCCAAGGACACCAAGTGGGTGTCCATGACTGATTGGGATTTGAACCCAGGTCTCCCTGAGTCCTATTGCAATACTCAAACCACTACCTCATGCTGGCACGTTTGCAGTTTAGAGAGGAGTAGACTACCAACCCCAGACTTCAACCCCCAGAATGCAGCCACAACAGTTAAAATGCAACAATAGAGCTATAATTGTCTAGTCTGAAAGGACCCCTATTTTGGGGTTCACCAAGCACCCTGTGCCCATACTTCTATCTTGAATAGGCTATTTCAGTCAATTTCTGAGGTAGAGCTACCCTTTCTTTTAGAACTCTCTCTATATAGTACAAGTTATAAAGTGGGAAAGGACAGGGTTACTGTAGTTCATGAGCATTAAAAAAAAAAGTGGGCCAAACATCATCCAGGATGACAACACTATAAAAAGGCATCCTAATTGTAGCAGCCCTGTGTACAGCCCAGGAAGATGCAGAGTTTCAGCTGTATGCAATTGGCTTACTAATTACAAACAGGCTTTGCAATCCTCCACCCATCCATTCAGTGAAATTTCCTTACCTCCCAAGATTGAATGCCTTAATGAGGCTGGGCTTAATAAGCTGTTTGCTCAAGTATTTGTCATCAAGCTTCCTTGCTTCTGTTGTGGTTCACTGTTTTTAATGAGCTGAAGCTCTCTCCCTTGATGGCTAATGGCCAGCCTCTTCCCTAGGAGGTGACCAGTAGGCCAGAGAGTCAGAAGTGAAGTACTCCTTTCTGAGGAAGAAACCCCACCCAACTGATTTAGTCATACGGCCTTTGAGTGATGTTCCTGTGGATTTAAAAAAATCCAGGTTCCTTCTGTACATTTACTGTCCGCCAGAACCTTACCCTGTGTACTCAGTTTAAAAAGGCATATATTTTCTGTGGAGAGCTGCTCAGATAGAGGGACAATGGTAACTGTTGTTTTCTGTGCCATAGTTAATGTCACTGGGCAGAAGTATGGCTGTCCTCAAGCAGCATCTTTCTGGTAATTTTGAATGTGGTCTTGCTCCAGTGTGGCATCCTCCAGATGTGCTGGTTTACATCTGCCACCATCAACTCCCATCCAGGTTAGAGACATATGCAAATGTAAGTGGAGGGGGAAACTGAGATTTTTTAAAAGAAGCTGAAAAAGAGGATGACAGAGAATCAATCAAGACTATGTTGGCCAAATGGGACAGTTGGAAGGTATGCCATTCTGCAGAGCTGTTCTTCAGTCCTATGGCTTGGTTTGACCAGACACAGAGAAAACCATCTAAAGAGTCATACAAATTACGTACAGTTAGGACTTGTTGCAAAGTGTTGGGAGTGCAGAGAGATCATGTTGTTCTGTCTTCTTCCTGAATACTCCATTCCATTCTCCATCCCCCTCCTCCATTTCTCTGTTCCCTCCTCTTAGCAGTCAGCAATACTATCCAAATAGAAAGCTGATGTACTAATAGGAAGCATTCTCTGAGCATGAAACCTTATGAAGGGAAAGATTCTATACAGTATAAGGATCCATGCTCAGAGAATGCTTGCTATTAATACATCAGCTTTCTGTTTTTGGTTTTCAAAATAGCCAGAAATAAAGAGACACAAAAGAAAAATGGTTATAATTTTCTACAGGAAAAAACAGAAACACATCTCAAAGTGCTCAATAGAGGTGGGTTTTATTATAGAGAAAGCCCAATTCATTTCAACCTATACAGGTAAACCTTAGTTAATGAAGTAGATGTGTACCTGGGCATTACAGTACGACTCCTGTATCTACAAGTCCCATACCCACAGATTCACTTACCCATGTCTGAAAAAATATGATCTCTCTAGGCATCTTCTGGGTGCACCAGCATGATTCTATGCTATGCTTGGGCCGGAAGGCATTCATTTTAATAGAGTTCACTATTATCAGCAGTTTCCAGTTTCCATGGTAAGTCTGGGAATGTATGCCCATGGATACAGCGTATGTGTCATACTGTACTTTAACGGAAAATTTGGTGCCAGAAGCAGAAAAAACATGAAAAGAATAGGAATAAGTTCCTGCACCATAAATAGAGCAGTTATAGATGTATCAATTTTTTAAAATCCAAAATTAACAATATGTACATGTAAAATGAAACAGCCAGGACATGTAGGCCTTGCATACACCAATAACATGTTGAAGCTTCTAGAGACCATTTGTAGCCTTCTTCCAAAATGTATCCAGAGATTTTTTTAAAATCAGTTTCTACTTATGATTTCCATTTGGGTGGCCAGTCTTATAGATCTATGCTTTTAAAACATGCTAAGATACCTGGTGAGGCAGGCTTTTGTGCTTCCCCCCTTTTTCTCCACTTTGCTGTTCACACATGCTCACTAAGGAATTCTGGTGTGGCTGCTGCTTACCTTGCCAGTTGTAGGCAGGCCTACACCTACAGTAGGTTGTGTTGCATTACATTGTTTACTGCAGACATGCTACTGCAACCTGACATGAAAAGTCTGTATTTCTCCAGCCTTTCTTCACCATCCTTTGAATACCAATGCTGTTAAAAAACCTTCTAGCTAGACAGAAGACAAGAAGGAAAGGGGGCATCTAGAAAGGCTTTGTAAAAAGGAGCTTTTCAGAGGCTTTGCTAACTGAGGTATGCCTGTATATATGTATTTCTGCCTTCTTCAGGGGTGATTTGAAATCTAACTGCAGAAATTTCTGAAGCAGAGAATCTCATTCCATTTGCTGACAATTCTGAGATTCTTTGTTTCAGAGAGAGAGAGAGAGAGAGAGAGAGAGGCAAATATTGGAATACAGTTATTCAAATTATCTGCTACAGCTGACCCTTACATTCTGGCATTGCATTATTTGTATCTGTTAAAACAGATGTCATAGCACACAACCAGTAAGCTAATAGGAAATAAATAAATTGATTGTGAGGACAAGAAGCCAGAAACAAAACAAAGCTGGCAAATATTTGATTGCTCAGTGGGCTGATTCTGTGGGCCTAGTGGATGTTTTACTGAAGCAAAAACAAGGACTTGGTGTGATGTAGTCAACATTCTCTGCACACCCAGTAGTGTCTGAGTCAACAGTACAATACAGACAGGAACAAAATGACCTATTCCCCTGGAAGCTCAGGTGGTGAGGGTAGCTAAGAGAGCCTTTTATCAGCTTCAGTAGATATGCCACCTGAGGCCTCACTTGGAAAGACAGGCTTAAATTCAGTCATTTGTGCTTCAGTTCCTTCCAAACATAACAAGGCGATCTGTGTGGGTCTGCCTTTGAAGATAGTTGCTGGTCCCCAAATGTAGCATCCAGGCTTTTGTCCGGTGATCTCAGTTCAAAGCATCTTATTCTAAGGTTCCATCAACTCCACATGCTTTCTAGCTATTTCTGGGCTTATTGGCAAAGTGCTGGGTGTAGCCATGATGCTTTGGAGACCTAAAGAGCTTTGCCTGTGGCTACTTTAGGGTGGAAGTGAGCAAAATGAGGCCCCCAATGCTAATTTTGCACCCATGGCCCCTCCTGACTCCCCAAACTGCACTTTTTTTTTTGCTACAAGGGGGACTTTTTAAAAAGTGTGTGAGTGTGTGTGTGAGAGAGAGGGGGGGGAGGAGGGAGGGACTACTAGGAGTGGCAATTCACACATTAAATAGGTTACAGGGCTTTCCTGCACTGTTTAACATTGAAAAAAAAATACCTTCCAGCTTATCCAATTTGGAAGTTATAGGAGATTATTAGACAAGAAGGCAAAGAGCGTTCCTGTCCCACAATCTCCAATCGCGTCCCTGTCGCGGCACAATAACCTGCCCCATCACCTTTCCTTCTCTTCCATCGATGGGCAGCCCAGGAATGAATGGAACTGTAACAGAACTCCGTTCACTTCCTGGCTCATAAAAAGAGGGTAGCCTACCTTGCTTTTGTGGTCCCACCAGGAAGTGTTCTGGCAGGTCTGCCCATTGACACTGTATTCACGGCAGGACAATGGCGTGAGGTTTCAGACGCCGGCAACGGTGGCACCAAAATGGGATGAGTGATCTATTGATGGCTCCGCCTGTCAATAAAAAGAAACACCAGAATAACAACAGTGGAACGCAAGAGGACAATGTTGTATAATATTGGCGTCCTTTTGCATTCTGTTGTTGTTATTCCGGCACCACATTAACCGTTTCTGATAATCTCTATAGTCTCTATTCATCTTCTGTTGTCCCCCTCTTTTGCTTTTGAAATGTTCCAGTTTCTCTTTTTGCCTCCCACTTCCCCCCTTTTCCTCAGCTTACTTCAATTGCTGCAAATTAAGTTCAAAGCACAAAAGTAGTTTGAACTCAGCTCAGCAGGAGGAGAGAAGAGGGGGTGGAATCCTCCCCTCCTCAGTAGGTTCAGGTATAAGCAAACTGCTGCAGCCTCTCCTAGTCTGTGAGTCTTGCTCATGAATAACTTTTGCCATTTTGACCATAGTTTGGTGTTACTTAGCTACATGCATCCCAGTTTCATCTGTGAAATGTTGGAGGATATGCTAATTGACCTATGCCCAACCCTATCATGCCACCTTGGTGGCTGAGTTAATAGCCCTGCAGGGTTTTTAATTAGGCTACAAATGGCTTCAGCTACAACATGCATACAATCACCCTTCAGATCTCACTGTTCGATGTGGGAAGGCTGAGGTGGAGGAGGGGGTGTATGCAGATCATCTGCCTCTCCCACAGTAGAATTAAGAATGCTTGAATAATGCCAAAGTAACTTTAGAAATTATTGCCTAAATCTTCTAGTTTTCCTCTTCCCTCCTCAACCCATTTTCCTTATGTATTTTTTCAGGCTCCACACCTATAAGCCTTGTTTTTAATCTACAATTGTCCCTCCGTATCCATGGATTTGGTATCCACAGACTTAAATATTCATGGCTTGAAAATATTCTTTAAAAAAGAATAATCCGAAAGGCAAGCCTTGATTTTGCCATCTTATATAAGGGACATAATTTTGTTATGCCATTGCATATAATGGGACTTGAGTATTCACAGATTTTGGTATCCACGGGGGGGGGGGTCCTGGAACCAAACCCCAGCGAATATGAAGGGACAACTGTATATATAACACTTAGCAAATGTTAGGCAATTGATTGATTATGATTTAGCAATCATGGCTATTGATGTCAGGAATGAAGAAACTCCAGCTGTTTAGGAATGTTAATGAGTTACACAATAGACTGGGCTACATGCCAAGGGGAAATATCTTAATGGAGATGACCACATGGAACTAAGAACATGTGCAGATTTGTAGCCAATCAAGAAATGCCCGCTGGGCAGCCCAGATGGGACTAATCAGACAGTGATACCTTGATAGCTAGGAGCTTTAAATAGGAGCTGTAAAAGTTTAAGCTTGTACTTGCTTTGCGAATGACCTCCAAATACCCCTTCTACAAAGAACATGAATAAGGGTGGATGTTAATTGGCTTAAGCGCACTGGGCAACAAGCCCTTTTTGTGGGACATCACTACTGCTATTAGGATTAAATACATTAATACTTCCATTCTGGAAGTAGAGAGAAAATGTATAGACTTGTACATGTGTGTTGTCCCTATGAGGTCCCAGAATGCTCATTTTGAGAGGCAGAAACTCCTTAGTATTACTGGCAATTGCTGTAACATTGAAATACAAGTGGGAGTCCAAGGTGATGTTCAGAAAATTAAGTTTACTCTTGACCTCTCATCAACAAACCACACAGTACCTTTCCAAGAGCTGTTGACCTATTTTAGACTGTTGCACCTTTGTGAAACATTTGGCAGCCATTTCAGGAAAGCACTGAGTCATGGAGTAAAACATTAGTTTCGGAGAAAACTTTCCATGAAAATAACTTTTTGTAGCAGTAATGCTTCTGATCACAGGGATGACAGTCAACATTTGGTATTACTGTAAACTATGGCATTTTTATTTTTATTTTTTGTAAAATGATGTGTGAGTTTGCATATTACCGTACATATACTCTGTCCATGTACATGCTTATAATTAATCCCACAGCATAATGCTTTTCCATTACATGTTGTTTCATTGTTTAGAATATGCATTGTCATGCTTTAGGGTCAAAGAACATGTTAATCTTTTGTTTAAAAAAGAGTAGTTCTAATCAGGCAAAGGTACAGGGTCTTTGGTTTGCATAGCATAAATCAAACAAGTCTAGGAGAAGCTGCAGCAGTTTGCTTTTGTCTGAGTCTACAGGGAAGGGGAAGAATCCACCCTTCCTCTCCCCCCTCTACTGAGTCAATTGTGTGCAAACTATTTTTTAACTTTGAACTCAGTCTGGAGCAACTGAAGTACTCTGAGGACAAAGAGGGAAAGTGAGTGGATGAGAGAGAAACTGAGGAGATTTTCAGATGCTCTAAAAAATCCCAGCAGAGGTCAGGAGGACGGTGCTGTCCTGCTTCTGGCGATGGATTCTGCAAGCCCCATCCTTCCTCTGTCCTTCCTCTGTGCTGGAGGGATGGGAAAGGCACTGCTTTTCATTGACGGAAGTTTCTGTCAATGAAAAGTGATGTCTTTCTTGTCCCTCCAGCACGGAGGAAGCATGAATAAAGGACGGGAGGATGATGGCATCATGCAAAATTGATCACTGAAAGCGGGACAGTTTCTCTTCCTCCCAACCTCCACAGGGTTTTTTAACGTGTCTGAAAAAATCCTGAGACATTTTAAAAGCAGCTGCAAATGTTTAATAACAAAGTGACTGGCTGTACCAAACCAGAACAGTTGGAGGATATGAGAGTATGTCTACACTGCACAGTTATATCAGTTTGATACACATTAATTGTTATGGCTACATACTGGGGAATTCTGGAATTTATGGTTTGGGGAGGTACTTAGAATTCCCTACTAGAAAGATACAGTGTTACACTTCAGAGGAGTGGACTAGCAGTCTCTAACTACAGAGCTCAGGATTCCATGCATTAAGACATGACAGTTAAAACAGCATGATGCTGCTTTAGCTATGTACTCTGGATAAGGGGCCAACTCACAATATATTTGTGAGCTGATTTGATATCTGATAACACTTACAGGAAAGGAGCCTGAATCTGTTTATGGAACAGGAAGCAAATGTTAAATATCAAAAAATGTATGAAAGGTACAATTTTTGCAATGTTTTTGACTCATGATATTTGTTTGGACTTCAGCATTTCCGAGGTTTAACCAGAGCAGTGGCTAATGTTGCAATGTTCCTTACTTGAACTCCAGTCACAATGTCCTGGAAATGTGATGTGCTTTTGGAGATGAGTGGGGGTGGGGTGAGAAGTAGATCTGATTATGCTAGTAAACTTTGGATAGGAACACACTGTCCTTGGGGATAAAGCAGACAGAAGTGTTCTGATGCTCACTTCTCCGTGCTTGTGCACCACAGCTATTAAAATGTGCTAAGTCTAAGGAGCAACAAGACCAAGTATTTATAGAGAGGATCAGTGTGGGCAAACTTGGGAAACCTGCCACTGCCAGGACAAAGTGCAGAGAAGCAAAGTTTAAGGTTATTTACACTTGCACAACTTGGGGGAAAGGCTAAACACAATCTGGGAATGTGCATGTCCATGCTGGGTCCCAGCAGTGCTTATTTGGCATAGACAGAAACAAGTAGTTTCATCAGACTGTGAGCTACTGCCAGAGGAAACAATATTTGCAATATAGAGCAACCAATGTCAGAAGTGAGGAGACAATAGAAATGTGGGTGCTTGCAGAGGAAGACTTCTAGTGTTACTGGTTAGAAAAGATTGCACAACCATTCCATCTTTTCTTCTGTAAAAGATTTTTTTAAAAAAACCTATGGAAGTGAGTGGGGGTGGGGGAGAGACAGAAGGACAGGAGCAGCAGTGGGAAATGTGGGAGGATTAGAAGATGATGACCTGGTAAATTTTCATTAAGTGAGGCAGGGTGAATTTACAATAAGCTTCATCTGGAAATGCTTGTACCTTTCACATTATGCAATTTGTTGCTGTGTGCCTTCAAGTCATTTCCAACTTATGGTGACCCTATTACAGGGTTTTCTTGGCAAGATTTCTCCAGAGGAGGTTTGATTGGATTTTCATGTCTGTGTGGGGATTTGAACCCTGGTCCCCAGAGTCGTAGTCCAATGTTAAAACCATTACACCATGCTGGCTCTCTACAATTCCACTTTAACTCCCATTGCAACATCCTATGGAATCCTGGGATTTGCAGTTTGTGAGGGCATTTAAAATTATCAGCTAGAGACCTGTAGTGCCTCAGCAAACTAAACACAAGGAGTCCATTCATACTACAGAATTATAGCAATACAGTATTATTCCATTTCAACTGCCATGGTTCTGTCCCATAGTCTCCTGGGATTGGCAGCTTAGGAAGGTCATTTAGAAACTTCATCCAGATCACTCCAATGTCTCACCAGACTACCAGTCCCAGGATTTCATATGATGGAACCATGGCAGTTGAAGTGGAATAATCATGCTATAGTTTTGGATTCCAAAGGATGCAACCATGGCAACTAAAGGAGAATCATAATTCTAGAACTGTGTAGTGTGAATGGGCCCCAAGTAATTTCAGGTACCAAAAGATATTTTGACCTTTGCTGAGTTGTTAGAAGAGTTCTCCAGGAGCTGTTTCACACTGTACAATTATAGTGCTATATTCCTCTTTAAATTCTGGGGTTTGTAGTTTAGTGAGATACTAAAGCTCTAAGGCTGAGAATTCTAAATGCTCTTCCTTAAACTGCAAATCACAGGATGGAACCATGGCAGTTAAAGTGGAATCATAGCACTATAACAGTGTAGTATGAAAGGGCCCCAGGACTGTAATTAGGGAGATTATCAGATGCGGCTAATGTGGCACCAGCAGAATGCCAGCAGAGCACGAAAGGATGCCAATATCAGACATCGTCCTTTTCCCTTCCACTGGCATTATGCTGGCTGAAGCCATCAATAGATTCTCCAGTTCCATTTTGGTGCCGCCATTGCTAGCATGCGAAAACTCGAGCCATTTAACTCTTGTGAATGCAGTGAGAATGGCCAGTCCAGTGTGAACACTCAGGGCCGGTTTAACCTGTCTGCCAGATCCGCATTGGCGGGGGGCCTCGGGGTGAAGGGGGCCCCCTGGTGAGTGCTGACCTTATCTGATGAAGGAGACAGCCAGGAGACAGCAGCCACTCCTTTGGAGCCCCTTCCCCCTCCCTCCTCAGGCAGGGCGTGGTAGTAGCACTGAGCTCGTGCGGGAGATAAAGGGTTTGCTCTTGGGAAGTTGTAATTTGGAGACAGTCCCTGGCTGCATTGCTGCGAAGGAGGAAAGGCAGAGCAGCTGGTCCTGTGAGTGAGTGAGTGAGTGACTGCTTTCAGGGGGCCACGGGGATCTTGGGGGGGGGCTGCCATGCACAATGGGGTGGTTATTTTACTTTTTAACTTGTTGCTGGAGTCAAGACAGATGGCTATCCAGCCTCTGTTTAAAAACCTCTAAAAAAGGAGACTCCACCACATTCCCGCCCTCCTCCTCCAAAAACCGGCTAGCTTTTTTTAAAAAAAAAGTCTCCAAAACTAAAGAGAAAGAAACAGCAGCCCTCCGTGGCAGAAGCTGGAGGGAGTTTGCTGCTACCGCGGAGACGGTGAGTGTGTGTTTATGAGAGAGACAGGGAATTTGAGCCTTGTCTCGGAAAGGGCTTCTTTCTTTCTTTCTTTCCCTTCCCTTCCCTTCCCTTCCCTTCCCTTGCCTTGCCTTGCCTTGCCTTGCCTTGCCTTGCCTTGCCTTGCCAACTGAGTTCAGCCTGCATTTGTGTGTGTTTGCCCATGTGCCTTCAAGTCATTTCTGACTAAGGCAAACCTACCATGGGGTTTTCTAGGCAAGGTTTGTTCAAAGGGTGTGTGCCTTTGCCTTCCTTTGAGGCTGAGAGAGTGTGACTTGCCCAAGGTCAGCCAGTGGGGTATTCATGGCTGAGTAAGGATTCAAACCCTGGTCTCCATAGTCATAGTGCAATGCTGAAACTTTTACAACACTCTTAACTCTTTTAACAGAAGAATACTGTATAAAGAATATAAATTAAAATTTGGAGTAATATTACTGGGAACAATGGTTTTATTGTTGTCACTAAAACACCAGTATCCCATTAGTGCTATGTGAGAGGCACTGGCCTAGAGCAGTGATTCTTAACCTTTTCTTTACCAGGGACCCCCTTTAAATATCTTTTGTTGCCCCAAGACTTAACTCAAGATTTAAAACCCTAATAATAATAGCTAACAACAACAACAATTACACCATCCATTAAACTTTCCCTCAGAGGCACTCTTGCTTCTTCCTGCAAGTTTGTGGCTGGAGTGGATTGCATGGCAATGTGCAGGTCAAGCCAGCCAGCCTTTGCCTTGGTTCCTGTCACATGGCTACTCCACTACAGGGAGGAGGTGGGCCAAGCAGTCTTCAAGCCTTTGTGGACCCCCTGTGAGGACATTGCGGACCCCAAGTTAAGAACCACTGGGCTAGAGAATGCTGGAAAAGGAACAATGCAACCAGATCTTGAGAAGGGTGCTGGCAGGGGGATTCTGGGAGGTGTAATCCAAGAGTAACTTTCCCAGGCTCTGAATGCAGCCTAGAATCATAGGGCTGGAAAGGACCCCAACAGCCATCCCATCCGATTGGCTTCTGCCCTGCAGGAACACACAATCCAAGCATTCCTGACAAATGCCCATCCAGCCTCTCCTTAAAAACCTCCAAAGAAGGTGAGTGCACCACACTCCCAGGCAGCAGAGTATTCCACTGCCTTACAGCTCTTACTGTCAGGAACTTCTTCCTAATGTTTAGGTAGAATCTCTTTTCCTATAGTTTGAGTCCATTGCTCCGTGTCCTAGTCTCTGGAGCAGCAGAAAACAAGCTTGCTCCGTCCTCAGTATGACACCCCTTCAAATATTTAAACATGGCTATCATGTCCCCTCTTAACTTTCTCTTCTCTGGGCTAAACATGCCCAGCTCCCTAAGCCGTTCCTCATAGGGCATACTGGCTTCCAGACCTCCCAACATCCTTCTCGGTATCTTTCTTGAATTGTTGTGCCCAGAACTGGAAACAATATTCCAGGTGAGGTCTGACCAAAGCAGAATGGAGTGATACTACTACTTCCCTTGATCTAGACACTATTAATGCAGCCTAGAATCGCATTGGCATTTTTTGCTGCTGCATCACACTGCTAACTCATGTTTAGCTTGTAGTCTACTCTTTCTTTTCTTTGAGAAAATCTACATCATTACATTAATTGCTAATAAACTAAAATATTATGTTAGTGCCTATAATATAGTTTTTAAACTAAATTATTGGTGTCAAATTATGTAATACAGTAGCCCCCTCTTATCCACTGGGGATTGGTTCAGGGGGATGGATTCTGAAAACCATGAATAAAAATGGGACTTCTGGTTTAAAATACCATAGAGTTGCCTTGGAGGGCCTAGAAAACCACTAGGGAGGACACATTTACTAGGAAGACTCTAGGATAGGTGTGCTGTTTTGTGTCCCATGGATAATGAATCCATGGATACGGGGGCCCTACTGTGATCTGAACATCCTGTACGGTGAATAGGTTAGGTTACATTGACCTGAGATAAACATTTGGGGGCCCCAAAATAAAGCACTGCAGGGGGCCCCAAAATTCCTTAAACCGGCCCTGTGAACACTTTCGGGTGAGATCGGAACATCCAGGTAAGTTTTGCTCCTGGGTTACTTGGGACTTTTAAATTGTGTTTAGGTGCTTTTGTGAACTTTTTTGTGTTTATTTTTATTTTTGAATTTCCCACGCGTGCGTCTTCTCACAAGAATGGGCAGGATTTCAGTCCCGGAAATGAACAGAGCTCTGTTAGAGCTCCGTTCATTCCTGGGGTACGTTTTCCATGGGAGAGAAGGTAAGTGCGGTGGGGAGGGTTATTGTGCGGGGACAGGGGCAGGATTGGAGATTGTGGGACAGGGACGCTTTTTGCGTTCCCTGTCTTATAATCTCCTGAGAGGGCCATTTGGAGAGGGCCAAAGCTGCAAAAGGCTTTTAAAGGTGGGCATAAAATAAACATATTGTATCTATTTATACCACGGGGTAGCCAAGAGAGCATAAAGCAGTTAAACATAGGCTGAATCCACACCAGCAAAATAATTCAGCTCTAGTGCTCAGTATTCTACCTTGGTTTGGCCCCGTTAATGCCATAGTCACCTGTTATAATCCAGACTCAATTTGTATTGTCAGCCACACATTTCTTGTGCTTGAATTCAAACCAGTACAAACCAGTACCAAACCAAGAGTGTTTCTTCCCATGTCTGAAATGGAGTATTTTGGGTCACACAACAGCAGCCGCTGTATTGTTGTTTTTCTTCCCAGTATGCATCTCCATATTCTTTCTTGTTTTCCTGTCATTCTTACTGCCCACTTGAACTCCCATTGTATGGCTCCCTTTCTGGGTTCTTTCAGCTGGGAGATTAAATGCGTCCTTATTCAGTTTAGCTCATGACATTTAAAGTTTCCCCCACAATCTCCCCTCAAGATTACTAGGATTTTTTTTAAAAAAAAGAACCTAACAGAATGGAACAGCTAGTTTGTTAACCTATCGTCCCCAGTCTAGCAAAAACTATAATCCCCAATCCAGCTGGATCCTCCCCATATTTCTTTTCTCCACCCACCAAACTTTGCTCAGGCCACCTCCCATCTCACCCATAGCTGCCGTTGCTGCGTCCATGGCCACTGTCCCCTCTTGACTATTTATTTGAAATGGGGGGGGGTCATATATGCATGTGTGACAGCCCCTGCACTGTGCCTTCCCTTCTGGGCTGCTCAGAGTGGGGAGGGGTGGCTTGCTCATGAGCAAGCAAGAGGAAGATCACTCCCCCTTCCCAGCCTTGCCCAGGCCGCTTCCTGTCTCATGTGTTGCTGCTGTGGTCCCTGCATCCGTCCCCTCCTTGGCTGGTGAGGCTCTGCGCTTGACTCCTGTTCCAGCTCCTTCTTCATGTGGTTTTGGTGGCAGCATGTTCCTTTCATCCAGCTTGCAGGCACCAGGATAGCCTGCTACGGAGCTGCCACCGCTATGGGATGTAACTGCCGTCATCAGCCCTCAGGCCTGCCATCTTTCTCTCTCTCACACACACACACTCACACACACACACCTCCAAGCACTGCAAACATTTTTTTATAGTATAGTCTATTCAAATGTCCACAGGGACAGCTTCTTTTCTTGGGCTGTTGAAGGGACTGCATGTGAACAAAACTGGTTTCAGCACACTTGCTGGACAATGCCAAGATAACTTCCCACCAACCAGTCCTGCCCTTCAACAATCCCACCCCTTGATTTGACTCCGATCCTGATTCAGAGTGCAGGACACACATTTTTTTAAAAAAAACAGCATTTCCAAGAAACTGCGGACTAAAAGGGTGTGTGTGTGGTTTTTTTAATCATTTTAAAGCCTCTAGGCATTAAAAAAAATGCTTTCACTTTGAATCCAGAGGAACATTATGTGTTTCAACAATATCGGCACTGGGGTAAGTAAGGACTAATTATTTTGCAGGTGTGGGTCCAGCCATAGTTGGCTGGATCCAGTCTAGAAAAACTAAAGCTAGGTCCCATTAAAATCAGTGGGAAAGCTTGGGCCCCATTAACTTCATTACAAACTAAGTGCAACCAACTAAGATCAAATTATCATGTTAAACAACAAAATGAACAACAGTAAATCGGAAGAAACATTTAAGATCACAATAGCACAGTGGAACCATATTCATTCACAGTTTGAAAGCGACCTAGAAAGATTTTAAAAAAGTCTTAATTAGTTGTCCAAAGAGTTCCATAGGCATGCCATTGCAACAAAAAAAGGCCCCAACTACAGTAGAACCATTGAATCAATGGGGATTTGGTAAGTCAAAACTTAAGTTAAGTGCCATTGATCAAATGGGTCTTTTCTGGTTTGAGGTAACCTTTGGATCTAGACTTTGGGATTTATTCTTGGTTCCCACCCACAGGCCCTCAGCAGCCAGGGAAATTGCAGAGTCTCTGGTGATGATCTGAATACATGGGCAAGTTCCTGTGGGTACATGAAAGTACATTCACACACATGCTTTATCACTCACTGACTTTCAATTGTTTTTTACTTGCTTCTGTTAGAAGTGTTGCTTGAAGGAGTTAGTTCTGCCCGTTTGATCTCTGATGACTCTTTTGCACCTTGAGCAATGAAAATGAATGTACAAGCTCACCTCGCATCTCTTCCACCACCCCTCCATGCCATCCTTGCATTTATATCCAGTCCTTAGAGTGTGTGACTTGCCCAAGGTCAGCCAGTCGGGTTTTCATGGCTGAGGAAGGATTTGAACCCTAGTCTCCAAAATCATAGTCCAACACTCAAACCACTATGTTATGCTGGCTCCTTTGCACTTTTAATAGCCTTCCTTAAATGTCTATGGAAAAATATTCACATTTCTTTTATCAGGCTGCAAGTACTAGTTCCGTATCAAAATCTACAAATTCAGAAAAGTTATTTAATCTTAATCCTTTGCCAGCAGAGTCTAATGAGAGAGCAAGAGAGAGAGCAATAATGAGTGTCATTAGCCACAAGTGGTTAAAAGCTAATTTCATGTTTCATTCTAAAGCATCTACAGCTGAGCAGTGCTTCCTCTGTCACATAATGGTTCAGAGATGTTCGCTCAATGCTTATTGAGAAGTTAAAAGGTGTCAAAATCTGAATCAATGTCACAGCAAGCCTGAGACTTTAGATGTTACAGGAAGACTCCTGAAACAGGTCAGTACATACTGTGACTATTTGCAACATGTACTGTTCCTGTGAGATCTTTGCAGGTCAAATCCTAAGTGGATATATAGATATATTGCCTCTAGATTTAATTTAACCAAACACAGATCCACAGCTACAAGTCCTTCTTGCTCTTACACTGGACTATTATATTAAACCCATCCACATAACCCCTATAAAATTTGAAGCCCTAGTTCAACATAAGGGAATCTAATTTTTTAAAAATTGCTAATCCCGTTATCCTAGAGTCTCTTTATTGTCATGCAATAAAATTCCATTATAAATACAATGGGTTCATGAGCTATCCTTTAACAGTTGTATAGAAGGGGGGATTTCAGCGGGTATAATTTCTCATGCAAGTCACACTTGCTGAAAACCTGTCTTCCACCCATCTTCTACTTCATCTGCAGGGATGAGAATTGTGAAGTCCTCCAGAAGTTGTACTGCAACTCCTAGCATTCTTCACCATTGGCTGTGATGTGGTTATTGCCTTCACATGGACATAATCTAGTTATATTTGGTTAGTGTAATTAATGCAGCGAAAGTAGAAACCAGGTAAATCCTACAGCCAAATGAATGAATGACTTCATCATGGGTCACCTGCAACACCATTTTGCATGTGTCAAACCAGCCTTTCCAATCTCATGCCTTCAAGATGTTTTGGACTGCTCTTCCCATTAGCACAGGATGGGAAAGGATCATGGGAAATGAAGTCCAAAGCACCTAGTGAGCTCCAAAGTGGGGAAGGCTGGCCTAGGGAGCATCCAGACAGATTGAAAAATCCCAGGCTTTGTTCCTGTTCTTTTTATTTTATACTGGGTTAAAATAAACTGACCAGAAGAGCTGGTATAAAAAGTCTCTGATCATACTGGGAACTGACAGAAAACATTCTGGGATAAACAAAATATGTATGGATCTCCAAAATAAAAACAGAAAGAATAGCATCTTTTTTTGGGGGGGGGACTTTTTGGTCTTTTTAATCAGCTTGGATGCACCCTTACTTGAATATTAAATATTGTTTGGGACATGCTTTGGTTCAGATCTTGGAAAAATTACTTCTGGGCACTAAAATTCCCAGAATCCTCCAGCCAGTATGGACGCCGGGCAGGGGGGATTCTGAGAGTTGCAGACCAAAAATTGAACCTCTAAGTTCTGAATCTAACTATACAGCACAGAGATGGAAGTTTGACTTCTGGAGGAAGTGGATCTTATGGGAGGAGGAGTGGTAGTGGTTGTAAGGGAGCAGAAAAGTACAACAGTGCTAGACATGCAGCAGGCAAGAAAGAAAAGCACCTTTCTGATCTTCGTGAATCTTGCTCAGCCAGAGAAAAGGGTAAGATATACTGTGGGAAAGATGCCTTTGTAAGGAACTAGGTTTGCTTCCTTTTTTTGCTGGGTGATGGGGTCTCCATGAAACACCAGGGCCAGTGCATATACCGTAAATGACTTCCTGTAGCAGTGTGAGCAGGGTTGGTCCCTGTAACTTCTCTAGTGAGGTCAGCATAGGGCTTTCAGTATAGGGCAGTGCTTCTTAAGTTAACTAATGTGGCAGGCCAGTAGAGGTCCCCCCCACCACAGTGTGCCATGAATTGGCACCATATTTGTTCACATTGACTACAACTGTTTCTTTCTTTCCTGGAAACTTGCAGCTGATCACGAGCCAATATGTCATGGACCAGCACCAGTCCATGGATCACTCCTTTGAGTAGTATTGGCTTAGGGTGTTTCCTTGCCAGTAAGCTGAATACATATCTATTTGCCCAGGAATTTTGATATCAGTAGTCCAGTCAGTTACATCTAGTAATTTTAAAGGAAATGTTTCATTTCATTTCATTTTATGGTTTTCAACATAGTAGTATTATAAACTGCTCCAGGACTTTTTCTTTAAAAATGCAGTATAAAAATGCCTAAGTAAACACAGAGAAAACCACAGCTAGGATCCAAATGGGCACTTAAGCTAGGTTCCACTGCTTTTCTGGGACTAGTGACACCTCTCCCTCCTGCAGGTCCACCTGCACTCTAAAAACCTCTTCTTGGGAGCTAGGTGTAGTTTTGGGGGCCACTAGATCCAGCTAACGTATTCTCCAACTGTCCTGATTAATCCTCTATTGTCCTACTTTTTTCAGCTGCTTTTAAAATGTCCCAGTTTCTTTCTCCTTCTCTAACTTTCCACAGCTTACTTCAACTTCTGCAAGCTGAATTCAAAGTGCAAAAGTAGTTTGCACTCAATTAACTGAGCAGCGGAAGAGGAGAGAAAGGAGCAGATTCTTTCTTCCCTGTAGACTCAGACAAAGCCAGCTGTTGCAGCCTTTCCTAGCTTGTGTGTTCTTCCTCATTAATGACTTTTGCCATTTTAATCACACTCTGATGTGGCTTGGCCACACATGTCCTTGGGGTCAGTTCCACGTCAACTTTTGTTGCGCAAAGTATCGCATTAGCGCACTTTAGATTTTGCATCGCGGAGTTCCCACGGGAAAATTTCAGATCCTGTTTAGTTCCGCGATGTAGTTCTGATGTGCTTATAATGTGGAGTATATTAAGGTGTGAATTTCTACACATTTAAATACTTCAGTTCCCACGACATCGATATTCCGCATGCTTTGACAACCCTACCTGTCAATCAACGAAGTATGTCATACGTTCTAGACGTACTTCCTTCGGGAATTCCCGCTACCCGTACTCCCATTGGTCATCTACTTCCCCCCTCTTGGGCTTCTGATTGGGCGTCTCGTCATCTTTTATGGACTTTGTTCTCTTCAATGGTGCCAAGTAAATTGTTGCAGCCATGGAGGTTTTAGCTACACTCATTTCCTGCTTGTATTTGGCCATTAGAGTACTTTCTACAATGGTTTCATTCTCTGAGACGTCATTTCGCTACTCCGCTAGGATATAAATATTTAAAATTACCAGAATCGAAGAGTAGAATCGACTCCTCAGACATCCTGGCATCCTGTTCTTCAATGCGGATGGGGTCTTTGGGCTTCAGGAGAACTGACTTCCAATTAGGGTTTGCGTTCCACTATACTTGATTTGGAGAGATGTTTGCCTCCACACCAAAAATGGCATGAAGCTCTGCATAGAATGGCATTGTTGCAGCGTCATTACCACTCTTTGAGTTATGATCTCTAATTTCCCTGTATTTCTGATGCATCGTTTTTGATTTCGTGCGACATTCTTCCGGGGTTCAGTTGTGTCCACGCTTTTGCATTTCTGCGGCTATTTTTTCGAAGACATCGATATTCCGGTGACATAGATGTAGCTGTTCCTGTACTTTTTCTTCCCCCCAAAGATCCAGTAAATCAAGAGTTTCGGCATGACTCCAAGCTATTCCCTTGCCCCCCTTCTTTGTTCTCTGAACTGACTCAATTAGGAAAACAAAAGATGTTTACAGGGATGCTTCAAAGCAGAAAGGAAAGCCGGATGTGTAGGTGGGTTTCTGTGGTGTCATGATAAAAAACCGCCCACATCCCTAATGTAAAACATCCCGAATGTAAAAATGACAGACAGTTTCCAAATGTGATAATGCGCAAATTTGCGGCACTTTTTTAAAAAAAGGCGGAAAATCAGCGGTGTCATTAACTGCGCCACTTATGGGTGTTTTAGATCCCCTCCTTCTGAAAAGGGCGCTGCAGATGTGGAACACGTGGGAACTATAAGAATTCTAGGTGAATTCTTTGAGGATTATTTTTGCCGTGTAAATGACCCCCTTGTTTTCATCTATGAAACGTTGGAGGGTATGAGCTAAGTACCCAATTGGATCTTAGCCCATGTATTTGAAAGCAGTAGCAACAGAAGTTACAGTATTGGTGATTATCTATATGACCCAGTAGGGCATCCTTGTCATAGAGTGAGTAAGTACAACTTTGGTACATTATTATGTAATAATATAGTGTAGTCAGTGTACACAAAAATGTACTGAACACAATCTGAGCCAAAAAGCATGAGAAGATGGGGTAACAAAAATTGAATAAAACCAATAAAGAGCAAACATGCCTGCTAGCCTGCATGGAAAATAATGCAACTATTCTAGTTGAAAGTGAGTGACCTTTTTCATGCAATAAATTCTGAGTGGTTTTGTATCAAGTTCTTCCTCTCTAGGGGCTTGTTTACACTGGCCAAATATCCCAGCTTGCCCCTGTTTCAGAGCCCTGTAGTTCAAAGGACACTGGGTATTTATCCTAATCTGCCCCCAGGCAGATTAGGCTGAGAGTTTTTGGAAAGTGCCCTGGTCCATGGTGCGCCTGGTAAACCTCTATGTGATATTAGGGTTAGTTTTCCAAAGACAAAGGGAGGTGAAAAGTCAAAATCTGCAGGATGTAAAAGGCGCTGCTTATTATGTCAAAAACGTAACTGAAAATTTAGCTGAGTGAAAAAGAGAAATTGCCAAACCATCGTTGGAAAAAGTTTTGGCCATGGTTTAGTGAGACTACCCCAGCAATAACATAAAAGGATATTTTAGATAAATATTTTATTATTATTATTATTGTATTTTTGTATTATTTTGTATTTTTAATTAATCTTTTATTGATTTTTTTCTTTTCCAAATAGGTGTAATTGAAATGTGTAAATATAATGTGATTATAGTGCATTTAGATTAAAAGGAAAAATGTATTAGTGTTAGGATAGATAGTTTTATTTTTGTATTAGTAAGAAAAGAGAAAAACAATTATTATTATTTTTGTGTTATTGTTACGGCCTTTTGCGGTCGGGTATATTTTTCAGTAGAATGGTCTTATTCCAATAAAACATTCCTAATCCCCCAAAAATTCCTAATCCCAGGCAGTCCAAACCCTCACCTTAACCCTAACCCTTACCCAAATGGTTTTGCAAGACAATCCCAACCAAACAGAAATTATTTTGATTGCATTTTCTTGACAAAATTATCAATTCTCAATTGATACGAAAGCAGAACTGACCACACTAAACTGGCTGCTCTAAACTGGCTGCACTGAAACATCCTAGACCCTCCCTACCTGGCCTCCATGACCATGTGTGGCTAAGAGCCACTGCATGTGAGATGCTCTAACTTTCCAATACTATGCAGAACTCTCTTTTCTTAACTTCCTCAAGAAGATGAGATTATGCACAAGTATTTTGTGAGTAAAACTACTTTTATAGACCTTATTAAGAAGATTAAGTTGGATTTCTTTCTCTGCTAGATAAATGCGTGGGGGAGGTAGGCTGGTGAGCTGTTTTACCTAGCACATCAGATACTCTGCTAGCAAGATTCACTAAATCACTCATATTTCGCATTACAATATGCCTCTGAAAAGCAGATGCAGGGGAATATAAGCAAAAGAGAGTTACTGTTAGCATCTGATTTATTGGCTTCTTTTTGACTGGATGCAATGGGAAGAGAATATGAGATTAGATAGAACTGGTCTGATCTGGCAAAACTCTTCTTATGAGTGGTTTTTGGAACTGGGGTAGCTTATGGGCCTACAGCTGGTGGGGTGATGGTGGCTAAAGGAGCCATCCCATCCACCATGTTCTATGCCCCCCTCCACCATTCTTTTTTTACCAACAAGTAATTACATTAATTGAACCAACCAGCCTTTTTCTTCCTAATGGTATAGCTAGTGTTATTTTGGGGTGGTTTCGCAGTATAAGTTGCCTACCAAAATCATGTGACACATGGGGCAGAAGGCACACACTAAAATGGAGGGAAGGAAGATTAAACAGGATGGGTCGATTTGTTCTTACTGTTTGTAGCGATAAATTCACCAGTCGGGGCTCAGAAGCTGCTCTGATTTATTTTTTTTACACATTTGACCAATGGGGTAGCCAGCACCCATAGCATGACTATGATATCTATTCCAAACAATCATTGCAGCAAAGAGGTGGCACTCATTGGCCTCCGTTTGCTGGTTCAAGGACGAAGTCAAATCAGTGCCTGAAGCAGCACCACCAGGCAAAAAGATACTTGTTAACCAAATAGTATTTTTAAATTTTGATATTTTTTTTCTAAAAAAAAAATCTCAGCGAGGGGCTGTGATTGTATATGTTGCTGAGATGGGACTGAGTTATATTTTGTTCTTGCTGTGAGCAATGAAGATCCACAAATAAGCACCACCACTATTACCAAACTAGCATGACTGCTATTATTGATACATACCCTCCAGCTGTCCTGATTTGGTAGGGACAGTGCCAACTAATCCACAGCCACCCCACTTTCATCTGCCTTTAAAATGTCCCAGTTTCTCTATCCTCCGACTTTCCACCTTCATTCTCAAAAGTGGAGAAGTAGCTTGCACTCAATTAATTCAGCAGGGAGGAGAGAAGAGAAAAGAAGCAGATTGTTCCTTCCCTATAGACTCAGACAAAGCCAGCGACTGCAACCTCTCTTAGCTTGTGTATTCTTCCTCATTAATGACTGTTGCCATCTTGACCACACACTGGTGTTGCTTGGTCACAAGTGTCCCAGTTTCCATCTATGAAATGTTGGAGAATATGTCATTGTGACTTCAAAGGAAACATCTAGCAACTTTCTTTGCTGGAAATAAATTGAGAACAGCAATTCCTCACTTTACCAGATGAAGCAAACATTGAATTTAGCCCTACATCTACTAGCTATTGTGCAGCTTTGAAAAGAAAACAGACCATTTAGAAGTTAACAAGATGTTAACTTCTAAGCCTGACTCTAAGGGGTGGTTTACACGGGCAAATATTCCTCTAAATATACCGCTAAGATAGCTCATAGTTCCCACGGATCGCAGCACAGCATCACCTCATTCAGAAGGGGGGAAGGTAAAACACCCAAATATAGCGTGGCAGGGCATGTCGCTATTTTTGCCGGTATATTTGCAATGTAGTGCTTTATTTGCAGTGTAAACTAGCATTCCGCTAAGGGTTAAAGCAGAGCTGCATTGTGATTGGTTGATGATGCAGGGGTGGGCTTAAAAGAGGGGGAGGGAGGGAGGAAAGACTGTAGCCTTTAGAGGAAACTTGCAAAAATCCTGTCTGCTATTTTGCAAGCCAGTTTTCAAACAAAAAGGATTCCCAACAATTTTCATTCAGGGAGCATTCCTTCTCACCTTCTCTGCTGTTTCAAAAGTATGTAAAACCTCAGTTGTCAACTTTTTTCCTGTGCATGAGGGAGGGAGAGAAACGATTTCACGAAGGGCTGTAGCAAGCTGAACTGCTCTTCCCTCCCCTCTCTCTCTGGCTTTCCTGTATTTGGAAGAAAATGCTGTTTCAAGCAAGGAAGAAAACTTTCTAAGCTGTTCAGCACGGAGTTGGGGCCAGGGCAGGCATTCCTATGGCATTCCTTTCCCTCTACAATGCTTGGCCATGCCCCCACCACATTTGGCTGTGGGAACGCCACAAAATATAGCTGTGTAAACAATTACCGTATAAACTACCCACCACTGATGCGTGAAAGCACTACAGCGCAACTTAACGCAATAAAACCTTCCATGTAAACCAGCCCAAAGTCTGCCCAACTTCACCATTCATCAGGTCTATAATTTGGCCATACACAGAAATAGCAGTATTCTTGATTTAAACCATGAGAGTGGCTGGAGTACTCAGTTAGTAGAGATGCTGCATTTTTGTTTTAATTACAGAAAATTTCTTGTGGCAAATTCTAAGTCGACATTTGTTAGTAGAGGAAACCTTGATTGGAAATATACATCAGAAACAGACCTTAATTCCCCAAGCATACAAGGTGAAGAGCCCAGAAAATGCAATGGATAATTTTCTGGAGTAACAAAAGTAAGAGTTAGCAGGTGAAACCATTCAGGGAAAAAATGTAATCAAAATAATAGAAAATAATATATATCATGTGAAACATATAGCTGGATAATTCAGTTTTTAGTTGTCCTAAATTACCATTTAGGGTGGTTCAGAGGATGAAGAAGTAGGAGTAAATGTAAGTGGTTTCTTTTTTCAGTTATTTGCTTTTTCTATGAGAAAAGATAAAAAATAGCAAGAAACCATTACAAGTAGTCCTGACAATGCTAAATCTACTAGCCTTGAAATCCAAAACAAAATAATGCATATATGGTTAAAATAGTTGTAGAAATTATCATAAAGCAGATTAATGAAAGTACTTTTGTTGCATTGTTGGCTGATCAGACCAGAGCTAAAAAGACCTTGAAGATGTAGCAGTTGCTTTCTTAATATCTTGTACACATGAAATCAACAGAAAGAAATGTTGCTATTTTAGAATGGCGTTCAAAAAGTGCTCAGAGTATAACCTCTGAAATTTTGTCAAAACTGGCTGTTTACTGTTAAATTTAACAAATAATTGCTCGGCCATATGATGGAGCTTGCCATGAAATGCACATCTGATGGTATTCAAGCTTTTTTCTCAAAAGAACATGACGGAAATATTTTGTTCCCCATTTTTTAATTACCAACTCCATCTGAGATGAAGAAACATTTTTAAAATTGATTTTTTTTAAATGAAGAAATGGTTTAACACATGTGAACAGTTGTATGTTATTTTTAAAGGAGAATGTTCAAGACTGATTGAAGATCAAGATTGACTGAACTAGTTCTTTAAAATACCAGCTGATTCAACAGTGGATTCAACACTGGGATTCAGTTATGGCTATATATTTGAATAAAGAATCCATTCTTTCCACACTCAAATCAATTTGTGCATCTTCCATCTGTGAAAAATATGATCATCTAAACCCTGAAGGTGTTGGATGTCAGATTAGCAGCTTTTACTTTCCTACTGAAATTATCCTATAAGCACTGGGATATCTTAAGCCTGGAACTTCACTGCTGCAACAGATGACCTGGGGCCCTTTCACACTATTCAGTTATAGCACTATGATTCTGTTTTAATTGCCGCAGTTCCATCCTGTGGAGTCCTCGGGTTTGATGAGACACTAAAGCTCTCCAGCTGAGAATTCTAAGTACCCAGTTCTAAACTGCAAATCCCAGGATTCTGTACGATGTTGCTGTAGCAGTTAAAATGGAATCATAGTGCTATCACTGTGTAGTGTAAAAAGGTCCCCAGATATGTTTATTAACCATGCTGGGAGGCAGTTACCAAAAAAAAAAAAAAAAAAAAAAGCAAAATGATAGTTTTCAACAACACTCTTGAAGCCATCAAAAAAGCACGGAAATCTTCAAAAGCATCTTCATAAAAAAACCACCCAATTTCTGACCATATTTTTGATAGTGATGGTTTTAATTTTGAAGGAGGAAGTGAAAACAAACTAGAGTTCAGAAAGCTTTATAACAGTGTTATTTATGGACCACTGTGCTCATGAAATGGAAAACAAACTCAAGGAGAGGGATACAGCTATTATAGAGTAGTTTGCAAGTGTTTGCTCCAGCATGGGAATGAGGACAATTTGAATCCCCTCTCTGAAATACTGAGAGAACTCAAACAACTGGTGGGGGTGGGGGAGCAAACAAACTTAAAATCAGAGCTTGACTTGGCAAAATCCTTTATTTAAAAAAGATTGCCCTTGGTGCAGTCTGCAGCTGAGCTCTGAAAAAACAGACCTGAATTGCCCAAGGTTGTTCTTATGGATGAAGCTGCATTTACAATTCCAAATAGGTTATTCATTTTCCAATCTTTTTTGGTTGTTAAATTGGTGGCAAGAAACGTAGAACTGTTGCTGAGTGAAAATTTTTGAGTGCGCAAGCTTCAAAACTAAAATTTAGATAAAAACAGGTGTGTGTGTCTGTGGGGGGGGGTTGTGTTGAAAAGTCCTGCAGACCAGATATACTGCCCCTTTTATGATGCCTCCCTAAAACATTTAGGATGACTATGGGCCAGGGAGCTCAGACTCTCCCCCTCCCTCTGTCTTATGCTCAATTTCTATTTTTTATAATGTTGTAAACTGCCTTGGTTTATATTCCAGGAGAAAGGGAGTATATACAATAGCTAGCTAGCTTTCTCCTAAAATCCTTGGCTGAGATCTTGCATCAGGAGATGTAGCTCCATTGTCGTTGCTGTTTCCCAGTGAGACCCTCCCTCCCCAAACCTACCTTAGAAGCCAGCAGCCCCACCAACATAGGGATTTCTGAGGTATATATGGTTGCCTGTTGCAAAGCACATCATTGCTGAGAGAGGACTGGATGCTTCTTTGCTTACTGCCCCCCCCCCCCTACTTCAAAATTCCCTATGTTGGTAAGGCTGCCTGGTTTCTAAGGTAGGTTTTTGGGAACCCTTTCAGTCATTGCAATTGCACAACCACCATAAACATGAATTAAAAAAAATATTATGTCCTTACGTCTGGCTTACAATATCATAAATACTGAACCAGGCCTTCACTGATTATTCTTACAGTAGATTTCCTTTGCTTGACAGTTAGTATCTCATTTGAGTGCGTTTGGCAATTAAATCTTATCTTTGTTTCCTGGAATTCTTGTGTTTTGCCTATGAGCATCCTTTACCACTTTTGTCGTCCCCCCCCCCCACATATATTCCACTTGAGAAGGATCCTTCCAACTGCCTATGTGGGTGGTACCAATTGCAAATTGGGTACTTGTAACTGAAATGGTAGCTTAATCTGAATAATCTCATGTGTCTATTCCAGAATAAACAAAACTGGTTTCAGATTTGGTTCACCAAACCTGCCACCAAAGTAGTAATGAAGATGGAACTAAACACAGTATAGAATACCATTCCATATACATACTGTCTAACTAATATTAATAATATAACTAATATAAGGGTGTGACCCTGCAGAGTTGTAATGTCCTGGAATTTTGGAGTTTAATGAACATGGAAACTTGCAAAACAGTTAAATGCAAGTAATAGAAGGGCCTAAATACCCTTAAGAAAGGGCCTAAATCACCTAAAGGCACCAGATCCTGTCTGATCTTGGAAGCTAAGCAGGGTCAGCCTTGGTTAGCACGTGGATGGGAGACCACCAACAGATACCAGGAGCTGTAGGCTATATTCCAGAGGAAGGAACTGGCAAAGCCACCTCTTGAGTATTCCTGGACTAAGAAAATCCTAAGAAATTCATGGGGTTGCCACACATTGATAGGCGACTTGAAGGGGTTTTGTTTGTTAAATGAGGCTGCAAAGCCTTTTAGTTACCAGTTTTCAAGGCATATTGTCAGAAATACAAAGAAACAAGCAATCTTTAGCAGTTTATAAATAAACCTGTAAAAACAGGAAGTATATGCAACTGCATAGTTGGGTTTCTCCATGCCCTTATTTTTGCATTATTCCTCACTTACTGTAAAGCAGCACTCTCAAGAATGTAGTTTTATAATCCTTCTCCCAATCAGCTGTAGATCTGCTTTCTGAATTAAGTAATCATAGAATCATAGAATTGCAGAGTTGGAAGAGACCACGAGGGCCATCCAGTCCAACCCCCTGCCATGCAGGAAATCACGATGAAAGCATCCCCGACAGATGGCCATCCAGCCTCTGTTTCAAGACCTTCAAGGAAGGAGACCCCACCACTCTCCAAGGGAGTGCATTCTACTGCCGAACAGCTCTTACTGTCAAAAAGTTCCTCCTAATGTTGAGGTGGAATCTCTGTTCCTGGAGCTTGCATCCATTGCTCTGTGTTCCAACCTCTGGAGCAGCAGAAAACAAGCTTGCTCCATCCTCAACGTGACACCCCTTCAAATACTTAAACAGGGCTATCATATCGACAATCTCCATTTTACAACTAACAACTGTGACAGAGATGATTTTCCCAAGCCCACCTGGAGAGCAAAAAGGTAATTAGGAAGTATGAGGATGATGAGATAGGCTGAGATAAAGGACAAGGAAGAAATGCAGTCACCAGGGCAGGGTGAATTCCTCCTCTCAACCAACCCCAGAATACACCTTCATGGTAAGTAACCAATATGGCATTCTCTGGGTTGGTGAGAGGAGGAATCCATTACTCTTGGGATGTACCCAAGCTATTTACTAGTTAGGGAGGGGTCACTGCCCAAGTGTTTCGTCTGTAACTACCTTCTGAAGGGCCCTTCATTCAAAAAGTGCATCTGCAGATCTGAACTTGTCAATTTTGTAATGCTGGATGAAAGAAGAAAGTGTGCTCCAGGTGGCAACCTGGCAGATTTCCAAGATCGGAGTGTTAGAGCAGAAGACTGTTGCAGTAGCCGCTGCTCTTGTGGAATGGGCTAGTACCCTAGCGGGACAAGGCATTTTGGTCGTGTTGTATGCTGTTAGGATGCAGGCTTTGATCTAGTTTGCAATAGTTTGGATGCTCTCACTCCTAAGGAGAGAGTTCCAGCCTCCAAGGGTCCCATCCTTTTTATGTATATCTTTACGGCCCTGCAGACGCCTAGCTTATGCCATAGCCCTGATGGTACAGTGGTTAAATGCAAGTCACCACAAGTTCAATTCCAGAGGGCTCCAAGGTTCACTCAGCCTTCCATCCTTCTGTAAGTTGGTAAAATGAGTACCTAGCTTGTGGGGGCAATTAGCTAACATACATTGGAAACTGCTTAATGCAGTATAGATGTGTAAATTGCTATTGCTTAAAAAACAATTTGTAAGCCACTCTAATAGCCTTGTGGCTGAAGAGCGGGGTATTAATAACTAATATCTATATCTATATCGATATCGATATAGATACACACACACACACACATATGGTAGTTTCTCCATAGGGTGAGAAGGGTTTGGACAGAAGGAGGGTAATATGAGCTCTTCAGAAAGATGAAAGGTGGAGACGACCTTGGGAAGAAAGGAAGGGTCTGTGTGCAGAGACATGTAGTCTTCATTGAAGGAGCAGAGATGTTCCCTCACTGAGAGGGTTGCTAGTTCAGGCACCTGCCTGGCGGAGGTTATGGCTACCAGGAAGGCCACCTTTAACAAGAGGAACTGGAGTGAGACCTTCTGTGGGGGTTCAAAGGGAGGCTTGGATAGCTGTCTGAGGACCAAGGGGAGGTTCCTGGATGGGAAGTGGTACCTCACAGGGGGCGATATGATGGTAGCTCCTCTCAGGAATCTCTGGACATGAGGGTATGAGGTCAGTGATTGTCCTTTTGCTGGGGAAAGAATGGAGGACAAGGCTGTTGCTTGCCTCTTTACTGTATTAGGCCTCAGACTGAGGTCTAGGACCTTCTGCAGAAAGGCTAAGATGTGCTTCACTGTCACCTCTGACTGAGAGATGTGTTTAGATGAGCACCACTTGGAGAAAGCCTTCCATGTGGCCTCATAGATTCTTGTGGTAGATAGTCTGTGGGAAAATAGCAACAAGGAAATCACCATTTCTTCATAGCCACAGAGTCTGAGGGCTTTCCGTTCAACCTCCAGGTGGCTAGGTGCAACCAGCTCACATTGGAGTGAATCAGAGGTCCCTGACTCAGAAGGTCACCTCTATGGCGGAGGAGCCATGGATTCTCCTGAGCCAGATCCATCAGGTCTGAGAACCAAGGTCTCCTTGGCCAGTGAGGTGCGATGAGAGCTGCCTGTGCTTTTTCTTCCCTCACCTTCCTGATTGTCTTTGCAATCAGCAGTAGAGGGGGAAAAGGGTAAAGCAGACCTTTTGGCCAAGGGGACTGGATTGCATCCACCCCCTCGGCCCGTGGGTCTGGGAATCTGGTGAAGTACCTTGGGAGTTTCCGATTGGACCTGGAAGCAAACATGTCTACTTCCATCAGTCTGAAGTTGATCTCTAGCGGGTGGAACACCTACAGGTGGAGGGACTATTCCCTTGGGAGTACCTCATCTGCTCAGGTAATCCGCTTGAAGGTTGGTTGTTCCTTGAATGTACTGGGCTGATATTGAGGCCACTGTTTTTTTCTGCCCAGTGAAACAGAAGGGTAGCCTTCCTGTATAGAGAATGAGATCTCATTCCCCTGTTTGGCTATGTAAGAGTGGGCCATGGTGTTGTCTGTGAGGACTAAGATGTGTTTTCCTCTGACCCTGTTTGTGAAGTAACTCAGTGATGGCACACTGCTTTCTTCCAGCCAGTTTATACTGTGTGACCTCTCGTGGATATCCCATGTGCCCTGTGCTATGTGTCACTGGCATTGGGCCCCCAGCTGAGCAGGCCGGTGTCAGAGACCACCGTGATCTGATGTCTCTGAGTCCAGGGGGACCCTTTGGACAGGCTGGTTTTCATGGTCCACCAAGAGATGGAGGCCCTGACATGGACTGAGATGCTCAGAAGAATGCATTTACAAAGGGATATCTGCTCCTGATGTTGGTGGAGGAAAATTTGGAGCAGTCTGACATGGAACCTGGCCAAGGGACCACTTGGATCGCAGAGATCATGAAGCCCAGGAGCCGGGAGAGGTCCATGAAGTGTACAAGGGAGCGTGATAGAAGGCTGACTGCTTCCTTTCTGATGGTGAGTTGCCTTTCCTCTGAAAGGAAGACCATCTCTTTTTGTGTCTTTCACAGTTCCCAGATGCATAATGGTCAGCATAGAGCGGATGTCTCCTCCATTCTTCAGGAAGAAGGAGTAGATGAAGAAGGAGTAGATGCCCGAGAATTGCTGAGAGGGAAGTACCTGCTCTATTGCTTTGATGTGTAGGAGGTGATTGACTGCTTGGGTTTGGATCATCCTTTTCAGAGGATCCTTGGGTAATGTGAAGGGCAGAACCTGTTTGCAGGAGTTCTGTCAAATTCTATGCTGTAACCATTGGAAATGGTGGAAATGACCCAGTTGCCTGTTGTGGTGATTTCCCACGTTGCCTGAAAGCACTGCAGTCTGCCCCCTACAGGGATTAAACTGATGTCAGAATTGCTGGCGACCACCACCCTTCTGGGGTTTGTAGCCTCCTCTATGTCCTTCTTGGGCCTGGGAGGGAGCAAGCTGCCTCAGGGAGAAGTTAGATCTTGTCCAGGTGGGGCGAAAGGAAGGGCTGTCTGCCCTTCTTCTTGGCATCCGGTGGAGCCATCACAAGCAGGGTGGAATGGGGGTTGAGATGGAGGCTACCAGAAAGGTACTTCCTTTTGCCTCCTGAACCCTCTGGGAGCTCTGAATAATAATAATAATACCGAGTTATTATTACTGAATACTGAATGAGGGGGCTGGTTGAAAAGTTCATTTGGAACTTCTCCTGTCCCCCCTTCTGAACATGGTGGACATAGCTCACTTCTTGTCTTTTGTTTCCAGCCAGCCAGAATAACTCTAAGCCTGCAGCAGCCTCTTCTCCCCACTCCATCAGGTTAGAAGGTTGTAGTGGGCCTTGAGGACTTTGGGCAGCAGAGCAGCAGCGGGAGGGGGCATGGCCATGAGTGGCTGGTGTCTTAAGCCGCTCCCACACCCCTCAGGAACACCAGCCAGCAGCCAGAAGGACTCCAAGCCTGCAATTGGAGTTGGCTGAGGCCGGGAATGGAGTGGGGGCGGAAATTGGAGTTGTTCTTGGGAAAGGGAGGTATGGTCGGAACAGAGTGAACAGATGTTACAAAAGAAGGTGGGATCGCTGTTTGTTAGCTATCCCACCTTCAGTTCACCCTCTTTCCCAGAATGGATTGGAGAGCGTACCAACCATTCCACAGAACCTTACTTTGCTCCTCTGCAATGCCAGGTCAGTTAAGAAAAAAAACCCTCACATTATTTACAATCTCCTTTTGGCTGAGGATGCCGACCTGGCTTGCTTCACAGAAACCTGGCTGGGAGAGGATAGCACTGTCACATGGACGCAGGCCCTCCCACCCAGGTATTCTGTCAGTGAGCAGGTGAGGGGAAGTGGGTGGGTGGGGGGGCAAGTGGCTCTGGTTTATAAGAACAATCTGACCTTGACCAGAATACCTGTCCGTAACACAGTCCACTTTGAGTGTATGTACCTTAGCCTGAGGACCAGGGATAGTTTGGGGATTCTGCTAGTGTACCGACCACCCCGTTGTCTAGCAGACTCCCTAACCGAGCTGACACAGCTGGTCTCAGAGTTGCTGTTGGAGTCGCCCAGACTTTTAGTCTCAGCAGCTTTCGATACGATAGATCATAGCATCCTCCTGGATTGCCTGAGTGGGTTAGGAATCGGAGGCACTGCACTCCAGTGGTTCTGGTCCTTCCTCTCAGACAGCTCCCAGAGGGTGCTGCTCGGGGACAGCTGCTCCAGCAGAAAGGAGCTTACTTGTGGCGTTCCGCAGAGCGCCATCCTGTCCCCGATGCTTTTTAACATCTATATGAAGCCGCTGGGTGAGATTATTCGGTGCTATGGGGCTGGGTGTTATCAGTACACTTATGACACCCAGATCTATTTCTCCTTGTCCCGATCATCGGTCTCGAATTCCGATGGTGTTTCTCCTCTTAATGACTGTCTTAAAGCAGTAATGGGCTGGATGAGGAAAAACAGACTGTGATTAAATCTGGACAAAATGGAGGTGCTCATGGTAGCGGCCCCGAAACCAGTTGGGTTGCAACCTCCTGTCCTGGACAGGGTCACGCTCTCTGTTAAGGACTGTGTTCACAGTCTGGGGGTGCTCCTTGACGAGTCAGGTGAATGCGATGGTCAGGAATGCTTGTTATCAGCTTCGGCTGATACGCCAGTTGCGCCCTTTCCTGGAAGTAAGGGACCTCGAGACTATGGTGCACACGTGGAGTGTCTCCTGTGAGGTGGATGGGGCCTCTCTCAACAGTCATTGGGCATTTGGGGACCTGGGACGTCTCTGGGATTCTACCCCACAACCCCTCCTTCTGAGTCCTGGCCATGGTTACTTCCCTGTCCGGTGACCTGTCCCCACCTCTGGCTTGAAGGTCCCTGCCTGGGATTGCCCGAGTGTCGGCCCGGCAGCTCTCTTCTGGCTGCTGTGGTCCCACCTGTGGAAAGGCATTCGGTAGTGGCAGAGCTGAGTCAGGCAGCCATTGGTCCTCCTGCACTTGCTGGAGGAGCTCCAGTGGTGGTGAGCCTTCCTTGCCTTGGGGGGCAATTCATGTGCTGCGTGATCCCGTGTGGCCTTTTCTCTTTGTGTGGGCTGTCTGCCCTTCTTCTTGGCATCCGCTGGAGCCATCGCAAGCAGGGTGGGGTGGGGGTTGAGATGGAGGCAGGAGGGAGAGAGAGAGAGAAAGCTGGCAATAGCAAGGCTTTTTTTTTTTTTTAGATGAATGGGAGAATAAGGGGTAAAGCATGAGGGAAAAGAGGTAGAAAAAGGTACCAAAATGCTGGGAAGAGAGCCCAAAAGATGGAGATGACGAAGGAGCTCTGCTCTGGGTGAGGCAGGAAGAACTGGCCTCATGGATGGCTGGAGGGGGTGGAGTCAATGGCTCTCTCTAGCTATCGCGAGACTTGATTGTTCTTCCTGCCTCTCCTCTGGGTGGTGGATGTCCCAAGAATAATGGAGTCCTCCTCTTACCAACCCAGAGAATGTGATGGATAACACAATGAACAGAGAACTATCAGAGTTGTTGCATTTGCTATGCAAGTTAACATTTAATAAAGCAGGGCTACCAGAAATAATTCAGTTTGAAGCTGCTTTAACTGCTATGGCTCAATGCTATAGAATTCTGAGATTTGTAGTTTTGTGAGATATTTAGCCTCTTCTGTCAGAGCGCTCTGGTGCCACAAACTACAAATCCCAGGATTCCATAGGATAGAGCCATGGCAGTTAAAGCGGTGTCAAACGGGATTATTTCTGCAGTGCAGATGCAGCCAAGGTGTGATCCAGCATAGTTCAGTTTTGCATCAATTCATTAAGATCTTCAATGTAATCCACCAATGGTCTAATGTCAAGAAACAGGTGGCATAGACTTTGAATAAATATCCTACTTTCTTAGCCTCATGGGTAGCCTACAGACAGACCCTTTTGAATGTAATGTACAGCTTTCATTGGCACTGGTGCCAGATTTCCTTTGTTCTAAATTTGTGATGTGGGAAGTTATATGTTATGTTAACAAGATCTTTGCTACACAGAAATGCTGGTCTTGGCTGTAACCATGGACTACAAGGTGATTTCCTTCACCTTTTTACTGAAAGAATACATTGCTTACCTGTAACCTGTAATCTGCCCTGCCTCCTCTCAATACAGCCATATGCTGTGCTTTCTACCCAGTTCCAGTTTCAAGGCAAAATGTACCTCTAGAAGTTTCTAATGATATCTGCAGAGGCGCAAAATATCCCATATGTGTGAGTCACAGAGACCACAAAGAGATGCAGGTTTAGACTAAAGTACATAGCTGCTGCTGCTATGATGGAAGAGATAAGAGGTACACCAGCAAGATGACACACCACTGTGGGTTCCTAAGACTGCTGTGGTAATATTTGCTGGCAATGGTGTTCTATTGGCAGAGCTGGAAGGAATGGGGCATGCATGGACAAGAGCAATTCTCTCACTTAACCTAGGAATTGATATAATCTTGGGATTAGTGGGAACAAAACAAAACAAACAAACCTACCTGCTCTCCCTAACTTCCCACCATGGCCAACAGATCTTGCTGTATTGCAATTGCTTTTTTAAAGTGTAACATTTATGGCAGTGCTATTGAACAGCAAAGCAATCATACTTATATGGTTCCGCTACACAGAACTACACATCAAATGATTTGATGCTGAAGACAAGTTTATTAAAGATACTACCAAAATTTTGGCAAACATTCAAAAAAAAATTAGACTTGTAAACATAATGCTTCCCTTTTCAATTGGCAGCACTTTGAAAGAAATATATTAAGACAAAAAGAAAATACAAGTATAAGTCCATTTTGTGACCAAATAACTTATGTTCCCACATGATAAAGTGATGGTTTAATTAAATTAAACCAATTAACTGCATGAAATGAAAGTTTGTGCTGTTCATGATCACAGTATTCTATAGTTAAATACATCTTTGTTATACTCCTGACACCCAGGAAAAAAAATCTTTAAATATACATTTCATGTAGGCAATAGCTTCATTTGCATATTTCTCTTCAAAAAAATACTTTTATAGCAGTTATATAAATAGGTCACCTACATGATTAATTTTATAATTTTGCCCCAAAACTATAGACTTAGTTTTTGTAAAGTATCAATTTTTCTCTGATAAGAAAGCTGACATATTGTTGAAATGGAAATATTTGTCATCCAGAACAGATGTAGCAGTTTTATAGGGGGGGAAAAAACCCTGCACTAACACTTGTCAGTTGTTTCAACATAAACATTAGGCCTATGTAAGAATTCACTCTGAACTGTGCATACACAAAATCCTCCCCTCTCTCTCACACACACATTCTCACACACTTATTTCAGATACATTAGGCCACAGAATGCTTCCCATTTTTTATGCAGTGGGAAGCAGTATTGTTTATGGAGAGATAGATTAAATACAATTCAGATACACAACCAAGAACGTAAGGCAATCATTGCAGTGGGGGTTGAAATTACAGAAATAAGGTACTGCTGTTGATAGAGAGGTGTGTATATAAAAGTTATATAACACCTATTGACCCTCCCAAAACAACGTTTCACTTGTTTTATTTTGTGCAAAATTTTAAACTTTCCACCACTTAAGGCAAATAGTTTTGTGTTAACAAGAAAAGGTGAGAAACCAGGCTTGTATTCATTCAAAAAACCTTCCTCTGCTACAACTTTTTGTGTTTTTTAAAAAATGTGCACAACCTCAGGACTAGAGAGACTGGATCCCCAGTATCCAATGGTAAAATTATTTCCATGGATAAACAAGTATTAAAGAAAAAGGGACCAGGAAAAAAGCAGCTTCAACTATGCAGGGAAGCAATATCCTCGCCATCAACAAAAACAGCAACTCAGTCTGCTAATGAGAAGTTTCACTTGTTTTAAACCTTAGAGCAAGTTGTGTGGAATTTTAAATAAATAATCTTTAGTTTATTCACATCTTCTGGTCCAGAGCCCTAGTGCCATGACTCTGCTTGCCGTTGGTCAAATTCACCTATAAGTCTTTTAATGTGAGCCAACTTGTTATGAAGATATTCACATCTGTATTTTTCTTCATGGTAGTTAGGACTAGACTGTAAAAGTAAACAAAAAGAAAATAAGACTTGCAATAAATGAATTTAATGTTTTTATTTTCAGCAAGCATATATCTCAACCAATGATGTACAAGGTAGCTAACCCCTTGCCTGCCCCATAACTGCTGTTTTCTGAAACAGGACTTAGAAACATTGCAAGTCATACCCAAAAATCCATACAGAGAACCAACAGGACTGATAGAGCATCTTTCCTCTTACCCCTCAGCTTAGATAACCACTAAGTAGTAGGGTCAGCCCTGGTTAGTACCCACCCAATCCCAGGTGCTGTAGGCTATATTTCAAAGGAAGGAACTGGCAAAACCATCTCTGAATACTCCTGGCCTAAGAAAACTCTATGAATTCATAAGGTTGTCATAAGTCAATAGGCGACTTGAAGGCACATACACACACACAGCATGACTAGGACAACCAAGGGTATTTCAGTCAAAAAAATGTAGGCTAGAAAGCACACTGCAGAGGATTTAAGGTTCATCCAGGAAGATTTTGATTTCATAGTTTAAAACATATGGAGGGGATGACCTAATTTGTCCACAGATACAGCCATTTTGTAATTTGCTAACTGAGGCATATGAAATACGAGTCACCATGTTCATGTGAACTCACACTAGAGACAGTGACTATGCCCACAGCGCAACCAGGTCACACATTACGTCCACTGTTATCCTGAGGGCTATTTGTCCTGAGAAGTTTAACATATATCATAGAATCATAGAATTGCAGAGTTGGAAGAGACCACGAGGGCCATCCAGTCCAACCCCCTGCCACTCAGGAAATCACGATCAAAGCATCCCCGAGAGATGGCCATCCAGCCTCTGTTTAAAGACCTCCAAGGAAGGAGACCCCGACCACACTCTGAGGGAGTGCGTTCCACTGCCAAACAGCTCTTACTGTCAAAAAGCTCCTCCTAATGTTGAGGTGGAATCTCTGTTCCTGGAGCTTGCATCCATTGCTCTGTGTTCCAGTCTCTGGAGCAGCAGAAAACCAGACTGCTCCATCCTGAACATGACACCCCTTCAAATACTTAAACAGGGCTATCATATTGCCTCTTAACCGTCTTTTTTCCAGGCTAAACATACCCAGCTCCTTAAGCCTCTCCTCATAAGGCATCGTTTCCAGACCTTTCACCATTTTAGTCGCCCTTCTTTGGACACGCTCCAATTTGTCCATATCCTTTTTGAATTGTGGTGCCCAGAACTGGACACAGTATTCTAGGTGAGGTCTGACCAAGGCAGAATAGAGTGGCACTATTACTTCCCTTGATCTGGACACTATACTTCTATTGATGCAGCCCAAAATTGCATTGGCCTTTTTAGCTGCCGCATCACACTGTTGACTTATGTTCAACTTGTGGTCTACTAGGACTTCTAGATCCCTTTCGCATGTATTCTCATTCAGCCAGGTCTCCCCCATCCTATATCTATGCATTTCATTTTTCCACTCTAAGTGCATTTCTTACATTTCTCCGTATTGAATTTCATTTTGTTAGCTTTGGCCCAGCTCTCCAGTCTATCCAGGTCATTTTGAATTTTGATCCTGTCCTCTAGGGTATTTAGCTACTCCTCCTAATTTGGTGTCATCTGCAAATTTGATAAGTATGGCCCTAATTCCCTCATCCAAGTCATTGATAAAGATGTTGAATAGCGCTGGGCCCAGGATCGAACCTTGTGGCACCCCACTGGTCACATCTTTCCAAGACGAAGAGGAGCCACTGCTGAGCATCCTTTGGGTTCAGCCGGTCAACCAATTACAAATCCATTTAACAGTTAACTTGTCTAGCCCACATTTTACAAGCTTGCTTGCAAGAATGTCATGGGGAACCTTGTCAAAGGCCTAACTGAAATCAAGGTATACAATATTCACAGCGTTCCCTTCATCTACCAAGCTGGTAATTTTATCAAAAAAAAAGAGATCAGATTAGTCTGGCATGACTTGTTTCTCTGAAACCTATGTTGACTTTTTGTGATTATGGCATTGCCTTCTAAATGTTCACAGACTCTCTGTTTAATGATCTGCTCTTGAATCTTCCCTGGTATTGATGTCAGACTAACTGGACAATAATTGTTGGGATCCTCTTTCCCCCCCTTTTTGAAGATGGGGACGTTTGCCCTCCTCCAGTCAGCTGGGACTTCTCCTGTTCTCTAGGAGTTCTCAAAGATTATTGCCAATGGCTCTGAGATTATATGAATTGATTCAAATTTATAAGTTATGTGAAATTCCAGAGGAATGAAGTGCATACAGGGTATGTTAAGTACTTCAAAATAAAGGCCATAAATCTGGGAGTGGGGGGGTCTCTCTTCTTTTTCCCATTCCCTTAACCTCTAGCTAGGCCTCAGGAAGGTAGGTGGAATTAAAGTAGCCTCATTTGCCTCTTTCACCCACCAATGAAAACAGTGGAAGAACCTAATGTCCTTCTCAAACCATACTTCTCTAAGCCCTTTCCCATCTTTCCTCTTCTGATTCCCAGTATATGGGGTTTGGTCAGCTCTGTACAGTTGCTTTTTCGTAGGTCTGAGTGACAACCACAACCCTCTCTAGTCCTGTCCCAGAGCTACACCATTTACTAAGTAATGTGCTCAGGACTAAAAATGTGATGAAGGAAACTTTAAGGCATGCAGATGCTTCACATAACACTGTAAAACTCCTCCTTCAATTCTGAATAGACTATCTGGGAGAAGACATATGGAGAGCCATATGGTCAATTACAATCACAAAGTCACATTGCTAACATTCTCACTGTTTGTAGGCCAATACTTAAAATTCAGAATATTTAGGATAAAACCCAAGGCTTGGCTGTTATTATGGCTTGATGCAGCTGGCAACAGAACTTGAAGGGTTCTCAACTTGTCAGAAACTGTTTTGAAATTGGACTTGGGATACAGGACAAAAATGTATTCAGCTCATATGGAGACTTTCAAGGCTAATTCACATGTCTAAAGATTGGCTTTATTTTAAACCTGGTCAGATGGCCTCTCTAATCAAACTAAATGTATATATGATGAACTAGATGTGTGAACTACACCTGAACAATTCTGATATGAGCATAGACATCCTTCATGGGATGTGTATGGGGGAAGTTCAAACACTGCAGTTGAGGGTAATGCCACTAAACATTAATGCAAGGAAAAGTGTAAAAAAAGTACACAGATTCCCATGGAGCCAACTCATTATTCCATGAATTTCAGGCTCTGTAATTATTCTTGGAGGAAGTTGACATAGGGCTTGAAACACACTGATCTTATGCACACTTCAATGGCTTTCTCAGTGAGGCCATGATATTGAGAACACAGCTGCGCTGGGCAGGGTGCATTTCTAGGATGGAGGACCATCGCTTCCCAAAAATAGTACTCTACGGTGAATTCGCTACGGGTCAGCGTAAGAGGGGCGCTCCAAAAAAGCGATACAAGGACTCCCTGAAACAACATCTCAGGTTTGGCCAAATTGATCACCAACAATGGTCCGCTCTGGCCTCACATTGGGAGGCATGGAGACGCACTATCCACAATGCTGCAGCCTTATTTGAGAACTCACGCTGGACAAGTCTTGAAGAGAAGCAACAATGCAGAAAGAATCACAACCCGGAAACATCAGCCAAGGAGACCTTCTGCTGTGCTTTCTGCAATGGGAATTGTTTATCTTGGATTGGCCTTTTTAGTCATCAGTGCGCTTGCAGAAAGTGCGGGATGAGTCCTTCCTGAATCTTTGTTTGCGAAGAAAAGCCAGAGAGAGATGTATCTTTTTCAGTGTTTCTTACATCAGTGGGGGAAAAACATCCACTGATGCAGGTTGAACTGAAACTCACAGCCAAACTTCAGAATTAGCACCCCCAAAATTATGCAGAAGCCAAAATAACATTGGCAAAAATACTAAAACAAACAAATTAAAACAATTTGTCTGCACTGAAAAATAACTGTATAATATGAAGTCATCCTCACTACTGGTAGGGCAAGTAGCCAAGATTTAACATAGTAAGTTTACGAACTATTTCCTAATAGCTTCACACACTTAATAAGCATGCTTCATGAAATATATTCCCTTAAAATGGTTCTGAATTTTTTCACTGGAGGTTTAAAATCAGGTAAAGCAAGGACTAGATATTTATACAGAGCAGCTGAAGTACAGGAATTAGGCTTTTATGATGCTAAACTTCAACTCTATAAATTCTATTCTGTCAGCACAGTAAAGAGCTTTACACCTATACAGCCCATAATGATTAGGCATAAACAATACAAACCTGTTTGATCTTCCGATATTCTTGCAAGACTTCCTCATGAAGAATCTACAAAGACAATAATAATTTGATGGTTAACCAGGACAATTGATTATTAATAGTTACTATGTGTGGTGTAGTGGTTTGAGCGTTGGACTGTGACTATGGAGACCAGGGTTCAGATCCCTGCTCAGCCATGGAAACCCCCTGGGTGACCTTGGGCAGGTCACACTCTCTCAGGCTCAGAGAAAGGCAAAGGCAACCCTGCTCTGAACAAATCTTGCCAAGAAAACCCCGTGAAAGGTTTTGCCTTAGGGTTGC
The DNA here is from genome assembly GCA_030847615.1 of Gambelia wislizenii. NCBI lineage: Eukaryota > Metazoa > Chordata > Lepidosauria > Squamata > Crotaphytidae > Gambelia > Gambelia wislizenii. The sequence continues at coordinate 378,887,126 of JAUMIR010000002.1, read as the reverse complement.
CATAAGTTGGAAACTATTTGAAGATGCACAACAACAACAAAATGGAAATTAACTGAAGACATACTGCACCCAAAATAAAATAAGAACACCCAGGCTGCATATCCCAAACTTGCTTCCCATTCTAGTGAACTCCTTTTCCAGAGTTAGGAATTTTTCCCTTTAGCATTATAGTTCGAAAATCTCTGAAAAAATCAATCCCAACACTCCTGTGATACAGTTAATGGCAGGGAAATCAGACGTGGAGAACAAAGGGTTACCAATGAAGTAAGAACCATTACCTTTCAGCAAAAAATAACTTTTGGACTAGAAATTTTAGACCAAACAAATGTCTTAATTTGCACTAAACCCTGCAGTATGAGTTCAGAAGAACTAAGTGTATAGGAATTCTTGTTGAAGTTATCCCATTCTGAAGGTCACTCACCTAACCTAAACAACCCTTTTGCTGTCATTAAATCATCTGCTGAAATAAAATCTGCTGTCATTAAATCACTGGTCACACATTCAGCTTAAAGTAATTTGAGGGTATGAATCTATTTCCCCTAAGCTGAGGGAGGCAAAGTGTAGCTCTCCAGATATTTTTGGACCACAGAAGGACCCCGTATCCACTTATTCAATTATCCACAGGACACAAAACAGCATACCTACCATAGTCTTCCTAGAAAATGTGTCTTCTATAGCCATTTTCTAGGTCCTCCAAGGCAACACTGTGGTATTTTAAACCAGAAGTCCCATTATTTTCAATGGCATTCATTATTATCCACAGTTTTCAGTATCCACGCCCCCCCCCGAAACAATCCCCAGCGGATACGGGGGTCCTACTATACAGTGCCCACCTGCCTTAACCAGCATAGGAAATGGGTAAGGAACAATGGGAATTGAAGTTCAACAAAATTTTGAGGGTGCCACTTTGCTTACCTCTACTCTAAGTGCTACGCAGTTTGGAATCAGAGAACAGGAACAGAAACAATTTTCTGCATATGATCTGAAACATTTTGTTGGAAAAAAAGACCAATACATTCTTGATAAATGATCCGTCTAAAATAATCCCATACTGACTCAAGCGTGGCCATTGAATGCAATCTCAAAAGAGAAAGCTTGCAGATCTGTATCACCCAGCTTGCCCAAAATCTGCAGAGGGCAGGAATGATCTCAAATGGTCTCCAGACTTCTCTGAATGCCTTCACTGCATGGATTTGGTGTACTGTACATACATAACCAAACTACAGGTGAGTGCTGTAATCCATGAAGTGAGATTTCTAATGACTTAAGTGGAAGATGGAAAATAGTCTTTACCTGATATTCTTTAGATCCTGGAGAAACCAATTTACGCTGTGCATCTAGTTTCATAAATCTTCTAGTAACACTCTCTATCCTTGCATGCAAGGTTCTGTACTCATCATATTCTGCGTTGAAATCATCCTTGTAACTTTGTCGCTGCTCATATGAGACAATTGCTATATATTTTCTGTTTTAAAAGATATTAAGGGAAACAAGATTTTCAGCTCATGCTACTGTCATTTTTAAAGGTTGTAGTGATCTACTTTAACATCTTATCCTCATATTTGTTAAGCTCCCCTACCAACCCAGCATTCCTTGTCATATGCAGTCATATTCATCTTACAGCTAATCATCATAATCCAACCTCAATTTACCTTTCCAAAAATCTGTTGGTTGTCTGTTATTTTGTTCAGGAGTTCATAAAAACATCAACCTGTACAGCAGGGATGGTCACCAGCCAAGGGTTAGGGGCTGCATTGGCCCTTCATAGAACTCTGGACAGCTGACCCTCTACCCATTTAAAAATGATTTTTGGCGAAAAAATAACCATCCCATCTAAGTCAAACTCTGCCTGACTTCCTGTTTGGCCTCTTGTCACACTAAAGGACCTGGGGAGGAACATGGCAAAACTGCTCTCACAGCCATTTTTATAAAAATTGGGAATGCTGGGGCCCCTCAAAAACAACCTTTGGAGACCATGCTTTTCCTACTCTGCTGTTAAGATGAGAAATTTTATACAGAGCTAAGAATATTAAAATCAAATACAGAAGATTTAAAAATCTGTTCATATTTCATTAGAATTTGTATTCCTTAGAGGTAATACAAGTAAATTACGCTGACTTCTGAAGGTTAGTTGCTCTCATAAATATGTTGGACTAAGAAAGTTAACAACCCAAGCTCCTAAGGCTTAAGAAATATTTAAAGCTTCAGATCAACCCTAATTGTATCAAGGAAAAGATGCACACTGACCCTCTCTCCCAACAGATCAAGACTGAGGAAATACTGCACACATTCAAGCATCCTGCTGTACTGAGTTACAGTAAGTAGACGAAATAATATTATAAATCCTCTCCTCTCTGATTTGAATTGTTTTACCTTGCATCCCCTTACTCTGTGCCAAAGCTTGGAAGTAATGAACTACACTGTTATTACTCATAATTGATAATTATACCCAAGGATAGGGTTTAAAGCCATTATCTGCTGTGGTGTATGAGCAGCAGTACTCACCCCCAAATTACCTGTGTTCTTTCTTTAATCTAAAATCCAAGCCATTTGGGACATGTGTGATTTTCTTTATATTGCTAATATGCTCACATGTCTTGAATTTTAGTGTAAAGAACGAACAAAAGGTCAAATGGGTCAGTATTCTGGGGCATGGGGGGATTTTCTAAACCCACAAGGGATAGCAATAGTACTATCAGTAGTTAGAAATGAGCAATGTAACAATGTCTTTTTTTCAAGTGATGTTCCAAGTGCTACAGTATCTAGCCCTCTGCTACCAATATTTTACCCTTCTTGTTGCTCAGACCACAGGAAAACCTTCCTTAAATTCCTAAATTGTTGTCCTGTCCTGAGTCCTGCACAACTTGTTTATATTTTTTCTTCAAAGCTCTCCCTGCTCTTGTCCCATTCATCTCTCTACACTTACATCCAACATACCGCTACCTGTGACCTCTGTGTTCCCACCCCCGCCCCCAGCTACTTGGAGGCCCCTTATTTATTTAAATGACTCCACCTTTTTCTTCTTTGATGCCTCTTTTACTTGGAATTGTCACCCAGAATACCTCTCTAAGGATGCATCTCTTTCTTCTTTAATATTACTTCTCAAAACTGACTTTTTCCCTCTAGCAAATTCTTTGGGAGAGCCCTCTGTTCCCAGTGTGCTACTGTAAATAAACCAATAGTAGTAGGTTGGCACTATCAGGGTAAAGTGTACTTCCCCTGACCCTTGAAATTATTAACTGCCCCCTGTAGTTGCTGGCATTAACAGCATTTCAGGAGAGCAATTGTTAGCTACGATCACAAATGAATTTACTAAAACTCAAGATACCATTTTATCTGATTTTACTGCACAAAAGAGGGAGTATGCACAGACTAAATTGAACAAAACAGACCACCATGCCAATGATATGCTAGACATGTGCAAGTGGTATGAGTCCAGAGACAAGGGTCATATGATCATGGGTTAAGAGTTGCACTATCACTGCTGTGTTGTAAAGGGAACAAATTAGAACTACTGGGTAAAGTGTCAGCATTTTAATCCAAAACATTCTAAAGCACAGACTGCTCTTTCCACGATGCACTGAATTTTTAGATTTACTGTGTGCATTAAAATTCCTAGCTTCCTGTGGTTACTGTAAAAGAGAGCTGTTTGTAATACATAAGCACCAAGAGAATTTTGAAAGGTACTTTTGAAAACACTCATTTGGTTTTCCTTTGAGAAACCATTAGAAACAGAAAATATTGAACACCAACAACTGAGTGTTGTAGCACTAGTTAGTTTTCTGTGGAATTTCTCCATCAGCACTAAAAAAATAATAATTGATAATTAGTTTAAAAGAGATCTAGAGATAGCTAGATTTTCACCTGAAGCAGCTAGGACATAATATAAGAAAGTATTGCATATATGCCCACTGGTAAAATCTAGTACTAGGATCAGCAGCATGGTTGATTGAACTAGTAAACTTTTTTTAAAAATCCCCCTGCCATCTCCTAAGAATTACAGCTGCTGCTTCTTAATTATTCTTTTGAACTTTTGTCTAAAAATGTCAATGATTTAAAGTGACATATACTTTAAAATTACATATACTGAACACAAATCTGGTGTTCAGAGAAAAATGTACGAAAATATCCATAGGGAATGTTGCTATCATAGCCCAAGCCTTGCATACTTCATGTTGGAATGGCTTTTTCAAAATAAGACAAGCTTGCCCTGTCAAAGAAACTCTTCCTCACCCAACACTCAAGCTGACTAGTGCCCTTTTGTTCTACTGGTGGCTATGTCTCGTGCTATCTTCTGTCTCCATTCTCATTATCCCTGGTCTCATTTCCACTCCCTGCCACTTACTCTGATCATGTGGGATAACCATATGATTTTGTCTGGCATCAGAGCCATAATCAGGTGAGAGATACACAGTGCCATTAAGTCACATGGACTGCCACAGCCAAATTGAATAGCAGTAAGAAAAATTGTTGTTGAGAAGTAGTCCATGTCATGGGAACAAATGAATGTTTGTTAAAACAATGAAAAACACCAAAAACTAGTGGCAGAAAGTACAGAAAGTGGGAGATGCTTGTCAAAATAAACTTCAGTAAATCCAAGATCCGAGTGGCAGAGTTGCCAAGGAGCTCTTTTAGATTGTTCTCTATTAATGTTTTAAAATATGTATTGTTGTTTTTACATTGTACATTTCTCTGAGTGTGTAGGAACCTTAGCATACCAATAAACATGAACCTTTGCTACTTGCCACTTTCTCAACAGGAGACAGCTGAAAACAATTTCACAAGGAAAGGAAGAGACCTGGAATGCCCCTCAGCATCACTTGTGACTTGTCTCTGAGCATTTCCCTATGGAAGTTTCCAAAGTTTATTTAATTAAAAATATTTAGGAACAACTTGGATTTGTAGTATTATTTCACCTGAGGAAGTTACCCTATTAATGGATTACACTGTTTGGAAGGAGAATCACTATAGCAAGAGATAAGATGGTGGTATCCACATCCACTTTTTTTTGCTAGATAAATCATCCAAGGAATATAGATATTCTGACTATTTTATATGAAAGGTTAGAAGTAAAGCAAACAGGAACTTCATTCTCAAGCTCTCTCTGATGTGACATGAATATGAAATCTTTTATCTGCAGAGTGATGGGGTGGCTAACATTTAATTTACTTGAAGTTAACCAACTTAATCCAACTTAATTTAATCCAGACGAGACAGAGGTGCACTTGTTCAGTCTGAAGGCAGATCAGGGAATAGGGATTCAGCCTGGGTTAGATGGGGTTACACTCCCCCTGAAGACACAGGTTCACAGTTTGGAGGTTCCCCTGGACTCAGCCTTGAATCCCTATTTCTGCGGTGGCCAGGAGCACTTTTGCACACTTAAAACTTGTGCACCAACTGCACCTGTTTCTTGACATGCCTGATTTGGCCACAGTGGTACATACCTTAGTTACATCCTGCTTGGACTTACTGTAATACACTCTATATGGGGCTGCCTTTGAAGAATGTTTGGAAACTTCAACTCATCCAGAGAGCTGCAGCCAGACTGCTAACTGGGGTGGGTTACAGAGATCATACCATGTTCCTGTTGAAACAGCTCCACTGGCTGCCAGTCTGTTTCTGGGCACAATTCAAAGTGCTGGTTATGACCTATAAAGCCCTATGTGGCTCAGGTCCAGGCTATCTGACAGACCGTATCTCCCTCTATGAACCACCCTGGGTGCTGAAATCTTTAGGAGAGGTGCTTATCCCAGTCCCACCACCTTCTTAGGTACAGCTGGTGGGGACACAAGAGAGGGCCTTTTTGGTGGCTGCCCCTAGATGCAGGAACTCCCTCCCTGTTGTCCTTCTGGCAGCAGGCCACTTTTTACTCAGGCAGGCTTTTTAAAGAACAGGCTGGGGGTGCTATGTGGTTTTGTTGGGCTGTTTTTTTTATCTTTTAAAAAAAGTTTAAAATACTTTTAGATATAATTTATTCTTTTAAATATTTTGATGTTTTAATGATGCTAGTGGTTTAATTCAATTGTGTATTTTAAAAACTGTGAGCCGCTTTGGGTCCAAGCCTTGGGAAAAAGGTGGGCAATAAATAAAGATGATGATGATGATGATAATGTTTTAATGCAGCGTTTCCACTTTGAAGCCTAGTAACTTCCATATCACTTTGAGAAGTACTGTATACACTGTTTCTCACTGCCCCATTCAACTTTCTTTAGCATTATCCTACTTACACGTAGTAGTCCGGTAGTTCACTTGTTGACAAAGGATCTGTGGCGGCAGTGCAGGTCTCTTTAACACCTATAAGGAAATTTTACAATTTGATTAAAGATTATCCCTAAGCCAAACCCGATTTGACTTGCAAGTGTGCTCTTTTCTATGGATTAGTTTTAAGAGACAATTAAAAGCACAGCACACTACTGAATGTTTATGCTAAATGCTCTATGAGAAATTCTAAACAAGCAATATCAGGAAGATAAAGTGCAGAAGCAACATCAGTCTGCATACAATAAAAGCCATCCAGTTTTAGCCCAAGGTCGGCTTTGCATTATTTGAGGACAAGTCTCGGCATCTGCACAGCAATTCAAGAATTTTTGTGGCAGATGTCAGCAGACAATAGGAGATGGGAGTTTTATATCAACATCCAGCTTTCACTAGAGTGCAATAAAGGACAACAGAGTAGAATGCCAAGCCCCTTTCTTTCTATTAATTTCCCCCTTTCATCAGCCACACAAAATGGCAGACATGCAAATATTATTATGGAATTTATTAGAAAATGCAGAACAGTAAAAATCCATAAAATAAGACAAACTGCAATGAAGTTGTTTGAATCCATTATATCTAAGGATGGTAGGAATCAAAACACTGAACTGGATTTAAAGTACATTTTGCTTGAACAGAAGGCATTTCCACTTAAACATGAGGGATGTGTATATTTCTTATACAAGAGAGATATCTTAACTGACAAGATATCTCTCTATTTGCCCATTTAGTGGATGTTAATACAAATTCAGAAAACCCTATAAATTACTTTGAATTTCTAATAAATTATTTTTTTCCTTCGCTAATCTGGACTTTTGTTTCTGTGTTAAAAAGAAAGGGAACCTATATTATCAGCCTATGCTGCTAAACAAAGCAAATTCAAGCTGACTGAAGCTGCAACTAAGACAACCATGGCATAAGCCTCAGTGAATTGGAAATCTATTAAATCCAGTCAGCAATATGCTTGAGCAGGGATTTGTTCACAAAGCTGTAAGTCAACCTTTCAGTTAACTCTGAACAGTTTTAAAATTGCTCACAACAAAATTTGGCTCTAGGAACTGTGTCATGGATCCTTTCAGTATTCTACGGTGATAATAAAACATTGATTTTAATAACACTGGCTTATTTTTAACAGTTCTTACAATTTTTGTTGTCAGGTTCTTCTAGCCTTGTGACAAAGAAGGTAACAGACAGGTTGTGAGCTTTTAGCACAAGAATTTTAGTGACACCAGAAGACTGCCATTAAAGCTATGAACAAAAAGCTAAATCTAATGTTGTTCTAGCACCAAGACTTTTTTTTTTTTTTAATGCTATAGGCCCTACACTGGGACAAAGGCAGGATCTAAATTTAAATAAATTTCTTCCCCACTCCAAATCTCCATGTTGCCAAGGAACCAGATCAGAAAGTTTGGGCAGCCCCCTCCCTGTTTTTGGGGGGCAGGGGAGCAGCTGGACAAAGGGGAATTGCTTCCCTTCTGATTCCACTGGAGAAACAGTTTTTTTTTAATTTTCATCTTTGCTGTGTTTGTGTACTTATAGAAAAATGATAAAATAAAAATAATTTTCAATTGTTTTTCCTTTAATTACACAAACACAGTATAGATTAAAAAAAAAAACCCTACAGGCACTGAGTTAGCCTGCTCTGGAATAGTCCATGGGAGGGGGACAGAGGAGGAGATTAAGGCCCCCTCATGGCACTGACTACTGTAACACTGGAATTGAAGCAAAGGGACCTATCGCACCAGGTTCAGCAGTGGAACAATAGCGAGTTAAGAGCTATTGACAAGCTTTTCCCATCAATTAAAAGGGATGTCATAGTAACGGTTTGAAGACATGCCACCTATAGGACAGTCACAATGTTGTGTGATAAGGTTCAGCCATAAATACTACTATTCTGCTTTAATTTCACTTTTCTAGCCTTGTGTGATCTTTTGCAGTACTTACTTCATTCCATAAACCACCCAGTACTGTAACTCTTCATGTAATCTAACTGAGATAAAAATAAACCTCAGAAAAGGGGTGGTTCCAATGAATGCAGTAAGGGCCACAAACCATCAGCAGTATCCCAACACACACCCAAGGTGACAAAAACTGAGTGGCAATTTGCTGGCAAATGTAGCATTTTTACCTTTAAAGGATTCACTTCTCATTTAAAACACACTCCCTACATGGCTTATATACAAGCAGAGAAGACTAGAGAAGACGACAAACATGGACAAGTGCCTCATGCAGCCCACTTGTTGCCTGACCCTGTCTTAGAAAAACAAGCTTACAAAATTGTAGTTCAGGTAACTAGAGAAACTGTTCGGATGACAGAACTACATATGCTCATAAGTGATCTTTATATGTGCTCAGTATCTGATATTCATTTATACAGCTCTGAATTTTTGTCACCTGCCCTCAAACTGAGGCAAATATAAGAGAACAGGGTACATTCCTGTATTACCACTGCAGCATGAGAGCCACTTGTGTGAGGACTGGTCCCATCCTACACAGGTAATAAAAATGGCTGCCTACTGGAGTAAAGGGGATCAGACACTTCCTTCATTTGTCCCTTTTGTTTTCTGTGTTACTGGACAATACCATATTGCAAACAACTCCCATGCCATAGCAGTAAAGTAACAGTCTAGCCCAGTTGCCATGGTCATTTGAAGCAAAAATCAGTAACATTACCTTCACTCAATTTCTGACAGTTCTTTAGCTTGGAAATATCTTTGCTTTCACAGTCTCTCTCCATTTCTGCAGCACTCTCAATGTTATGGTCTTTGATTTGGTCCTTCTCCTTATGCTTCTTTGACTTTTTTTTGGATTTTTTGTGCAACACTGAATGTTTCTCATCTGTAGTCTTTGGGCACACTGACAGATCTTCAGAAGGTGATGAGATTTCCAGTGGAGTCCTAGAAGTATATTTTTGATGCTGGTCCTCATATATGCTACCATTCTGACTCAAAGTGTCAACAGGCAGATCTTGAGTGCCCCGGCCTTCAGGAGTGCTCGGGGAATTGGAGTTAGAATGTACAGTCTGAGGAGGATTTGAAACAGGGAGGCAAGTTGAAGGAAGTTGTGGAGCAGCCAGTGTTGCAGCAACTGCAGGGGGAGGTGGTTGTTGAGAAGCTTCAGCACTTTTTTCACCAGAAGTTGTCAAGTGCCCATTTAGTGTTGGTTGAACTCTATTGGTAAGGTGAGATATCCTTGGTTTTTTAATCATTAAAGGATCAATAAAATCGGAATCCAAAAGCCGTTTCTACAATAAAGCGAGGCATATACAACTGTTAATTACCCTATTGTTAAAAAGATATACTTTATCAAATGTAAATTATCACTAGTCATGACAGATAATATACAAGATAAAAGACTTCTGCACTGTAACACTATTTCAAGCTTAAGAAAAACAAGCGCATTTCAAATTTACAGTACGACAGCACCTCTCTCTTGGATGGTGACGCCTTTCTTAAGGCAGGAAAAATAATTTACATTGTCATTATTTAGATGCCTATGCATTACACATGATAACCACAGAGTGGGGAAAAGTCCTGCCTTAATACTATTGCACTATGCTACGCAATGAAGTTTTCTTGGCCTTATTTCTCATGTTCACACAATACTGCTGGATGAAGACATTTTGTTACCTGAACAAGAGCAAACATCCCCCACCCCCCATAGGTTTCACTCCACCATTCAGACAAAAGTTCATTACTTCATCTACTCTAGGGGTAGACCATCTGGGTCTAAATCAAACTACTAGTCAAAACTACAGCAGATCCACTGAATCAGTTGCAAAATGATAAATCAGCATTTATGCAAAACTTGTTAGTTCAGCTGATCTACCATATATTGTTGTTGTGTGCCTTCAAGTCATTTCTGACTTGATAGGTGACTCCATCACAGGGTTTTCTGAGGGCTGAGAGTGTGCAACTTGCCCAAGGTCATCCAATCGATTTTCATGGCCAAGTGGAGGTTCAAATCCATGTATGAATGGGTTTGCTTTGACTGTGTGTTCCTGCATGGAGGGGTTGGACTAGATTGCCCTTGTGGTCTCTTCCAACTCTATGATTCTATGGTAAGTAAAAAAAAATAAATCTGACAAAAAAAATTGACCCCAAAAACCTTGGTCAACTTATCCATGGGTAAGTGCTGGAAACAGAGGACAACAACACTGGCTGGATAAGCTCTGTGCTTCTCACCATTTTGGGTGCTTGAGGTGGACCGGTGAGGCTTATACAGTAAGCCTTTATTTAAAATGGCTGCCACTGTTCCGCTCCACCTCAAGCATCCCAAATGGCATGTGCATGATATTCTTCAGTTCTCCCATGTTGCTGCTGAATGCCACTTGGAATAAAAAAGAAGGTGGGGAAGGAGGGAGAGTTGCCTTTCTTTCTCTGGTTTGGGTAAGAGAGGGGTAATGAGGTGGGAGCACTGCTTCCAGCTCCCCCCCACATGCCAAGAGGGGCTTCTCGCCTCTGTCTCTTGTCACTGCCTTCATGCTGGGTTTCTTCTAGAGGTAGGTTGCTTCCTTACTCTTCTCCCCGCCTTCTTTTCAGGCCACATTCTCTTTCTTTTTCCTCATTTATATTCCTTTCCCTATCTGTATTTGTATAGGTGTAGGCATTTTAAGATCAGCAATGCAATTTACACTCCCCCCCCACCTCATTATAACCTCTCAAATAACAGATCATCTCCTACTCTTTGGCTCTTCACAAATATGTTCCCATGAGCCAGCATGGCATCGTGGCTTGACTTTTGGACTATGACTCTGGAGCCTACGATTCAAATCCCCGCTCGGCTATGAAAATCCACTGGGAGACCTTGAGCAAGTCACACACTCTCAGCCTCAGAAAATCCCATGACAGGTTCACCTTAGGGTCACCATTAGTCAAGAAACTACTTGAAGGCACAACAACAACAACAAACTATGTTTCCTCTATGCATTTTTAAAAGGAAAGGAAAAGATATGTTTGTTACAGCCCCCTAAGTTTTACCCTTGACTTATCCACAGTTTATAGCAAACGCCATAATTTTGTCCCCAAAACCTGTCCTCAACTTATACATGGAATGGACTTATACATGAGAATATATGGTACTCTATTTGGGCTAGCAACTGGATTTAGGCTCTGGTGTCCTTCAGATGTTTTTGACTACAACTCAGCAGCTGTAGCCAGATAGGCTATAATCAGGGACATGTTCTTTCCCCATTAATTTTAATCCCATTCTCTGAAGGGGCTTGTTTCATCTTCTTGTATGGCAGGGTCAGCCATGCTCACCTGGATAGGAATATTTCAATACTGATTTGTGAAGACCATATCAAAACCCCCTCACCCCCTCCCCGCTAGTGTTTTTTACAGCAAAGGCTGAATTGTTGTTGTGCACTTTCAAGTAATTTCTGACTTATAATGACCCTGAGGTGAATATATCATAGATTTTGCTGGCAAGATTTGTTCAGAGGGGGTTTGCTTTTGCCTTTCTTGGAGGATGAGAGAGTGTGACTTGCCCAAGGTCACCCAGTTGGTTTCCATGGCTGAGCGGGGATTCGAACCTGGGCCTCCAGAGTCACAGTCCAATGCTCAAACCATCTGAAAGTGTACAACAACAATAATTCAACATCTGTTGTAAGAGCATCTGCCGAGGCAGGTTTTTTTTTTTTTTTACATACTGGAATATTCCTAGTGCTCAAACCACTACACCACACTGGCTCTGAATACGTTAAATACGTACCCAAAATATGCTAATAAATTCAGGCTGACTGCTGTTCTGCTAAATCAGCAGTTCCTGGGGAAGCTGCAGATCCTATTTTGAATTTGGAATGTTTAATGATTTGGTGGTTTGGGGCTGCCAAACTGGAAACACAACTCATACCAGGTGCATGTGAGCTCAGGTGGTTGAATGAGTTGCATCCCAAGCCTGACTCATATCAATAAGCACACAGATTGTTTCAGGACAGTGCAGAATCTGTTAATACAGCTCCACAGAAGAAAAACAGGTTAGACCTCAAACATGCACAAAATAATCTTTTCTTTTCAAAGTATAATAGAAGTGCCAAAGACATACAATACTATTGTCTTCCAGAAACAAGTGACAGATAAGTTTTTTGAAGCTTTATGAATACAGTGTTTTTTGTTTTAATATACATTAGCAAAGAATGTGCTTCAAATAAAGAGGAGGCAATGTTTTCCTTTTTAAAATTAAAAACCTATTTTTGTTTTTATCAAGGATAGTGATCATGCTGTAATGCTGTAATAGCTTATCACTCTAAGGTAAGAATTCAGTATTTGTGGATGGGCTGGAAATAAAACAAACATACTACACTAAGAGGTCGTGGTGTGCACAAAAAGGATGGAGTGCTACACAATCTAAAATGTCCCATTTCCCCCCTGCAGTATCAGTATACCAACAGTTCTGCTTGCGAAGTATTCCCCCAGGGCATTGAGGAGAATAGGACAAGTTTGGGTGCTTTCTGGTACAAGCCAGAAAGGAACTGGTACAAGCCAAGGGTTAACTTTAGTTTATCTTATTCTTAGGTTATTGAATCTTGTAGGAGAAAAGCTACCTCAAGGCAGAAGGGAAAAACTGAGAAATGAGAATCCAAGTGAAAGATTTAGAAAAAAAGAAGTATCTTTAGTATCTAGAGTAGGGTGGGCAATAATTTAGTATCTAGAGTAGGGTGGGCAACTATGGAAGGCTAGGGGGATGCACTGGTCCCCCGGGAGACCTTGAGGTCCACAAAACATTCTACTCTGAAAAAAATCCAAAAGGGCTTTTTTTGCCCTACAAAAGGAACCTTAGGGGACATGGGGGGCATTTTTAGCAAATTTCTGGGCATTCTTGGGCCTATCAGGCTCAGAAGAGGCCTTTTTTTTAACAGCAAGAAGGTTGCAGAAGTTAGTTCCTGTTCCATATAACACTTCTCTGGGGCCAAAATTGGCCCAAGGGGCCAAAAACGTGGTAGAAATGCCCTTCACACACCTCAAAGAGCATTTGGGGTCAATCTGGAGCAAACAATTTTTTTTCCAGAAAAATAAAATTGAAACATTTTTTTTAATCCCTGGGGCCCACAAAAACTGCCCCGGGGGACTGCATGCAGCCTCTGGGCCTCCTTTCCCCATGTCTGATCTAGAGGAAAGAAACTTTTGAGCTTTGACAATTAGGGTTGTGGATGAAGTCTAATACATCATACAAATGTAACAAGCTGCCTTATATACAGAATCAGAACATCTCTCTATCTAGCAGCGTACTGTCTATTCTGAATACCAGCAGCAATCTAGGACATCAGACAGAATTTTGGTCATAAAAGGCATATATTCCCAAAGCATGTACTCTACCCATGAGATGCAGCTCTTCCCCACCAATCAAGCTTTCATACACATCACCATTTCACATGTAGGGTCTTCCTGCATGATACAGAATATAAAGAGGGACAAATTAAATACCTGAGAAGGAGAAGCAGATGCAGCCTCTTTAATAGTACTGAGAGGAGAATCCAAATGACTGGTGCTGGTGGCATTCTGAGATGAATTTAGTTTTCTGTAAAGATCACCAACATGCCAGGTTACAAAAAAAATCAAGCTCAGGATATTCTAGCAGATCTTATTGTTTCTTGGAAATAAACGGATTTTCTCTTTCTAGCTTATGTATAATGAGAAACAAACTGAACTTACCGAGAAAGTATTAATTCCAGTGACTGTCTATCTATTTCATTGTATCCAGGCCAATCTTTCTGAACTTCCTTATAAACATGTTCTTTTAGTGTGTAAGAATTGTCCTTTGGATTCAAATTAGCTACCTAAAGATAGAGATAAAGATACAAAGAACAACCATTATCAGGAAGTTAACTGCACTTGAAATCTAACACATTTATTATACTTGATGCACATATTCTTGAACAAATTAATGCTTATGGCCTTTATGGCCAGATTTAAAGATCAAATCTTGCTCCTTAATTTATCAGAAACATTTGACATGGCTTTAAGCACAACAAGAATATAAAATTAACATAGAGACACTAAATACATGACCAGTAAGACAGTAGCAGCAACAAAATATCCAACTGAGCTCAAAATATTTTATAGAATGAAAAGTATCGCTAAAACCTTCAAAGTATTGAACTTGGCAAGTTTCTCTTTGGAGGGATGTCACCACTGAAAGGTCCCTGACCCATCTGACAATCAGCTGGCAATGACAATCTTGTTTAACAATCTTATGATAGTGAAAGGTAATTAGGAAATGATACAGGAATGACCCTAAAGTATGCCACACCTACACTATTAGGATTTTAAAAATAAAAACAAAAACCAATTCTCACCTTCCCCAATCCCCAGGATCTTCACTTGACTCTGGAAACAAAAGCAAGCAACTGGTACAGCCTCATCTACACAAACATAATTTATAATCTGCAAGTGTAATTTAAAGTTTTCCATTACTGTATATTTATATTGGATAGCTGTCTCCCACATCAGTCTCTGTTTTGAAGCCATCCCATACAGGCCACATCATAGTAATCATTTTTAAGAACTTCCCAAGGCAAATATGACAGTTTGCAAGTCTTGCTCCTTTTATGCAGCTACAGGATCATGAGTGGGCATTCCTAATGAGAATTTAAAACATGTTGATAGACCACAGAGAATCTAGTAAAATTAGAGAACTATACAAAACTGATGTAGGGGGACATAAAAGCTACAGCCAGATTTATTCCAGAGCTGATGATTTTAAAATGGTGTTCGCACAGTATTAACAATGTTTGATTATTACCTGTATTTATAATTGTGTGCCTTCAAGTTATGGTGACCCTAAGAAGAACCTATCATGGGGTTTTCTTGGCAAGATTCTCTTTAGAGGGGGTTTGCATTTGCCTTCCTTTGAGACTGAGAGAGGCGACTTGCACAAGGTCACTCAGTGGGTTTCCATGGCTGAGCAGGGATTTGAACCCTGGTCTCCAGAGTTGTAATCTAGCACTGAAACCACTACACCACACAGGCCCACATGTGTATTTATGCCAACACCATCACATAGGCTCTTTTAATTTTATGACCTATTCTAAACTGGAACCAGCAAATCTCAAATTAGACAATTATATCCGGAAATCACTTTTCAATTCGAATCTAGTAAAAGGTTATTTCTGTATCCTAGATGTTTAAACCATGGCCAGGATCCAAAGAAAAGATCTGCACACACAGGAAAGAATTGTACATGAAGCTGGAGCTTTGCTTATTATTCTTGGCACAGCAGTTTCCAAAGAAGCAAACTGCTGTTTAATGTAAAAAAACAGGTTGCCTCTCTGGCAGTGAGAAATGGTGCATTAGGAACAAAGCAATAGTATAGCAGTGACACTCAGGAAATCTTTCTGAAAATGACTACTTTGTTATCTTGCACAGTTTCAGCAGAAAGAAGGGAGCCAACATTTTTACAAGTTGGAATTCTTTTATTGTCTCACTAGGAAGATTACCAGCTAACAAAGTTAGTGTCTATCATCTTTTATGGTCTCTTTCCCTGAAAGAAAACAAATCACAAGCTTCATCTTGTGGTTTCTGAGACAATTTTTATTCAACTTATCTATGCCATACAATTCTAAGATTATTGTTTTAAGTTAGTTTTGATTTTGAGATAAAGTATTTATTTATTTAATCTATATCTTCACTTTTCCACAGTGTTGCACCTAAAATGGCTTACAACACAGATTAAAACAGTGTAACTAAGAACAATCATGAGAATAAAAAACAATTGAATAAATTATATTTAAAACCACAGTGAAATCAAACCAAGTATAAAAGCATTTGGAATGTAACAAATGTAACTGTTTAAAAGTACAGCACCCATGTTAAAAACTTATTAAATTACAATTTTAAAAGAGCACAAATTGCGGTTTGTTACACCAAAATTATCTAGTAGTAGCAGGGTTTGAAAGCATGTAGAAACACTGAAAAGAATAAAACAGAAAGGTCACAACTTTCCTATTTTTCCAGATTATTTGTTTTTATGTGTTACATAATATAATGTGACAAGCCAAAGGGGGGGGGGACACTTCTAAATTAAGCATATACTTATAAAGTAATTCAGTATAAAAATGGCATTTCAAACTAACAACTTGATGATTTCTGTGGAATTGCAGTGGTCTGACATGAGCACCTATTGATGTTTGTTGTTGTTGCATGCCTTAAAGTCATTTCTGACTTATGGAGACCCTAAGGTGAACCTGACACAGGGTTTTCTTGGCGGAATTTTTTCAGAGGTGGTTTGCCTTTGCCTTCCTCTGAGGCTGCAAGAATGTAACCTGTCTAAGGTCACCCAGTGGGTTTCCATGGCTGAGCGGGGATTTGAACCCTGGTCTCCAGAGTCATAGTACAATGCTCAAATCATTACACCCACTGGGTGATCTTGGGCAAGTCATGCTCTCTCAGCCTCAGAGGAAGGCAAAAGTAACCCCCCTCTGAACAAATCTTAGAAAACCCTGTGATAGGGCTGCTGTAAGTTGGAAACAACTTGAAGGCACACAATAACAAATATCTGAAGTGTTAAGACCTAGTTCACATGCAATGCTAAATCATGACTTAATGCTATGTGGATGAGATCAACAAGACAAAGCAAACCATTGGATTTGCATCCCTTCCCATATTTTTTACAGCACAGTTATGGGAGGATTTCCACTGAGTAGTTTCAAACCTGTAAAGAATCTTATCTCAATGTTAAATTCAAACCAGGGTTATTCTTTAAAACAAATCTTAATTTTCAGACCTAACATACCAAGTTTTGGTCTGAAGCATAAATCATTTATAGTCCACTGTTCACATACATACAAGCATAGTGAAGTAGCCATTAGTTAAAACTGTTAACTGATTATGTGGAAGGATTCTGCACCTTGCAGTCATTGGTCTGGAATAAACCATGTAATCTGGACTATTGTAATGAGCATTTTATATATTTGCCGTCTAATCTTTAACCCCCAGCATTATGAACAGAAAAATAAAATTCATTTTAATACAGTAAGAACTGCCTACAGCCACATATCCAAATTGTGGATGAATTGCTGAAGGGTGTGTGCATGGACTGCAGGTGAGAGGGGAATCACTCTTCTCCATTCCACCAGCTGTACAGTTGGCTCTCTACATTTGCTGGGGTTAGGGATGTAGGACTCCTGTGAAAGTGGAAAAACAGCTAATATCTCTAGGCCCCCAAACCATATTTAACACACAAAAAAGCATGATCTGCAGATTCAACCCACTGCAGAAGCCTTTGAGGTGGCAGGGTTCCTTCACAAGGCAGAAGCAGGAGGCTGATGGGGTTTGCCACCGGCTCCACTGCTGCCCTACACCATTTTTTAAGGGACTTAAAAGTCTTGCTGCATGTTCACAGTCTCTCTCAGTCTCATGAGTCCCTGTTAAACATGGCATAGGGCAGCAGTGGAGGGGGTAGCAACTAACCTGCAAATAATCAAATCCGCAAAAGTTAAACCCATAAATGTGGAGGGTTGACTGTTATTCTATCAGAGGGTGTGGCTAATTGAAAGCAGAACAATAATGTACAAAACAATCTTTTTTCACAAGACAGTTGAATTACAGTATCTGAATTTCTGCTGAAGAGAAACCAACCCTTCATTAAGAAGTATACAACTGCCAGCTCAAAACACTTAAAAAACAGGGATGGTTCATGCTCTTCCACCACATGGGTCAGGAAGCAAAATGCTAGCCTCCTCCACTGCCTAGGAAGGATATCTACATCTTTCATATAGCAATGCAGTCAGCCAGCCCTAGCAGAGAAGAAGGTACCTGCCCATTTCACCACAGGAGGTGACAGCAGCAACCATCCCTCACTTGACAGTGCAGAAGGAGAAGGCAATGGCACACTCTCCCCTAACACAGGATAAAGAGGGGAAGGAGAATGCATCAGTCCATGCCAGCTGCTGTGGCAATGACATCTTCCACACTGCCTACTACAGAAGGCAGTGGCTGCAAAGGCCATTTTTCTGGTCATGTCCCTACACTCTCCACAGCAGCATGAGCCATCCTGAAGTGGGATGGGGTGAATTTACCCCTCCTGTTTCTCTCCTGCCTGTGACAACCATCTCACTCAGACTCTTGGCCCTGCTTAGAAAGATTTCCTCTCTATAGTGAAGATAATTTTTTAAAATACAATCCACTGAAATTTGCACAACTGTACAGAGAGGAAATCTTTCTAAGCAGGGCCAAGAGTCTGAGTGAGATATTATTTGACTACAGTTATACATAAATGGCAACTAAGGTTTTTTTTAAAAGTACAGTAGGACCCCCATATCCATGGGAGATTGGTTCCGGGCCCCGCTGAACATAACAAAACCCGCAGATAATACAAAACGCCACCCACCACCACCCCGCTGCTGCCACCGGGGCCCTCCCTGGGGAAGGAAGTGGAGAGGCGAGATCCCTCCTCCCCCCTTTGCTGCCACCATGACCGAGCCCTCCTAGAGGAAGGTGAGATCCCCTCCTCCCCTCTCGCCCCCACCATCATGGCAACAGGAGCCCTTATGGGGGAAGGGACAGGGAAGGTGAGATCTCTCCTCCCCCTCCCATCACCCTCATGGAGGAAGGGACAGGAGGGCTATCACCAACCACGGATAATTGAATCAACAGTTGGCAAATCAGCGGATATAGGGGTTCTACTGTATTACAATGATGACATTGTTTAATAGTTATAGTAAAGAAAAATCAATGTGCCTTTTATTCCACAAGTTTTAAGACATTTCCATATACTGAGGTTCTGAAGCCACTCTTCTCCATAGCAGATATAACAATTTAATCATGATTCCTACATCTGAAAGTGTTTTCTCCAATCCCTTTATTGCTAGGGTTCTTGTTTCTACTACTCAGAATGAATTAGTTTTAAAGTAAGAATAATGTGAATACAAAGTTGTTCTTTGCTTACAGTGTGTTTCAGACAAGCCAATGAATATACTCTAAATTAAACAGAAAGTTCTCATTAACTACTGATTTCGCTCAAGAGAACTGCTCTTCTCAAAAGTACACAAGCAATGTAGGACCAAGCGTTTCTACTGCTTCTCACTACTATTGCAATATCATGTATTTTATATGGAAACTAAAGCTATTTATAAACATATGTCACATACTTCTTTACCTTATCCCAAATATATTTCATAGGTCAATCCATTTAAATTTCTTTGTCTGTCTTGATATAACTGTCCTCATTATCCAGCTTCACTTGCAGCATATGTATCTGGCAAGCAATATACTCTAAGCCTTAATTTATACAGATTTTTTTTCATAATTATAAAATGTGTGATTTGAAAACATTTAAATACAAAATACAGGTATTCTCATGCTTCCTAAATTTCACTAAGTCTTAGCAGAAGTGTTTGGTGTATATATTCTACAATATTTCCATATTTTGAAAAAAAAACCCATAATTTATATGCAATTCAGAAGCATATGTTATGCAAGCTGAAAGTGACTTCTTGACATGATATAATCTAAATTTATCCTATATTTTCAATTAATTCTATATTGTATTACATATAACTACCTGGACCCGGCGTACCATACGCCATTAAAAATCTCTGCCCCCTGCCACCCCCCACTTGTTCTGCCCCCTTCCACCCCCGTCCACTTGTTCTGCCACCCCTGGTCTGCTTGTTCTCCCCCCTGCTTGTTCTGCCCCCCTGCTACCTCTGTCAACTTTTTCTGCCCCTGTCACCCCCTCTGCTTGTTCTGCCCCTCCGCTTGTTCTGCCCCCTGCCACCCCCCCATCAGCTTGTTCTGCCCCCTGCCACCCCCTCCGCTGGTTCTGTCCTGTGCTGCCCCCGCTTGTTCTGCCCCCCTGCCGTCCCCTCTGCTTGTTCTGCCCCCTGCTGCCCCCTCCCCTCTTTCTGCCCCCCTCCACTCATTTTGCCCCTTGGCCCCCACCCCCTGCTCTCAAGCAGACACCACATCCACCATCATCATACTCCCTCTCCCTCTCCAGTGGCCATGTTTGGAATCTACATGGTCCCCCCCCCCCAGTGTGATTGGTTGGTCAGGTTCCTAAGCAGCCAATCAGCACACTGGAAACGGCAACATGCCCAACAGAATTAGAAATAGATTTACACTAAATTTGTACTTAAACACTTCCATAATATAGATAACATGTTTCATAATTAAGTTCTTTGATTCTAACACAGTTCAAACAAACCAGATGCTACGTAATAAACAGATATGATATATTCCTAACTGCTCATGTTTCTTACCTGTGGGTACCATATTTTGGGCAGAACGGAGAAATACAAATGTGAATAAATAAACTATCTTTGCAAAATTTCTTAAAATGATCCTTGATTTTGTTTTCTTCAGTGAAATAAAATTTCTTTTCCATAGTGGTTTAAGAATTTTATAATAGTTTAGTCAGGCGACATTCTGAAGAATTCATTTTAATAAATAAAATTGGTTCAGAAGAAGTGAATTTATGTTCAGCTCAACTGTCATTTTTCTTATATCTTTATTAGAAGCCAGACAATCTCTTCTTTTCCTTACCGTATATTCCGGCATATAAGACGACTTTTTAACCTTCTCAAAATCTTTTCAAAAGTAGGCGGTCGTCTTATATGCCGGAATAGGGCTTCCCATTATGGCTTTGGAATGACGGGTGGTGGCTGGCTGGATGAGGGGAGGCTTGCCAGCACCCGCCCTTCCCGAAGCCACGATAGGAAGTCTTATTCACCCCTCCATACCCCCCTGAAGTCGCGACCGGAACCCCCATCATGGCTTCGGGAAGGGCAGGTGGTGGCAGGAAAGCCCCCCCCAGCCACCCGCATGTGGAGGGAGGGAGCCTCGGTGGGTGGGAGGGGCTCTTGTCTGTGACTTAGTCATGGACAAGACCCCCTCCTGCCCACCAAGGCTCCCTCCCTCCCCATACGGGTGGCTGGTGGTTGGAGGCTTTCCTGCCGCCACCCGTCCTTCCCGAAGACCCTCTCCCCACCCAGCGAGGCTGCATGGGGCAGAGAGAGCCTCGCTGGGCAGGAGGGGGTCTTCTCCGTGAGATCCCCCCCCTGCCCAGCAAGGCTGCACGGGATGAGCCTCTCCCCAGGCAGGCAGCCATCCTCCGCAATTCCCCAACTTGCGAAGAGGCTGGCCAGCTTCCTCGCAGGTTGGGGAATCGCGGAAGGTGGCTGCCTGGCTGGGGAGATTCCCCAGTCAGTCAGCTTCTGGGAGGGTGAACGGGTGGCTGGTTAGAGGGGAGAAGCTTTCCAGCCACCACCTGCCTTCTCCGAAACCGTGATCGAGAGTCCGATCGCGACTTTGGGGAGGGCGGGTGATAGGGGTTGTCTTATATAGTGAGTATATCCAAAACTCTATATTTTAACTTAAAAATTGGGGTGTTGTCTTATACCCCCAGTTGTCTTATATGCCGGAAAATGGCATTTTATTGTGCCATCTTCCCGTTTTCTTAGTCCAATCAACATTACCATTTAAGAGAAGGAAAAAACATCCCGAGAGGTCTATTTCCTTAATTTTGAAATGTATAGGGAGAGACAGATATCCCATGTCATCATAAATAATATACATGGTTTATTTTACTTAATTTTTAATAATATTTATATCCCACCCTATATCCAAGGATCTCAGTTAAAAATTATATACAAATATACAATACTGTTTTTGACACATCACAAACAGAAGACGTTGTCCCAATTTCTCATTAATTTCAGAAATATTCCAAGTTTTTATATGAATTATAAAAACGGGTTGGATCCACATTTCAACATATTCAGTGTGCTTGGCAGAAGTGGATGTCCCCACCATCTCTTCCTTAGAAACCCTCTGAAAATGTTACAGAGGGCTTGGACACCCTATTGAATGACACTGAGTATCATCCCCACCCTCAAACTGGGTAAAAGTACCTTCCAAAAGGTGGTTATCCTGTTTTCTTAAACCAAGATACAATTATTTGAATCATCGCTATCCCTGTCAAAAGTAACAAAAACATGAGGAAAAGGTTAAAGTTTAAAACAAATATTCTCACCTGCTGAAGAACAGCTGCAAGGGAATTCCTGTCTTTTTGACTAACACCATCTTTCAATAAGCGAGCAAGGAGCTCTGGTTTCTTGTAGGTCTTCAATGCCAATAAGTGAATTACTCTGTCCCTATATGGCCGCTGAGAAATACTATTATTTGTATGGGTCTTGCGTATTGTACTTGCAGGGTTGATGGGAGTGGACCTTTTCCTCTCAGGAACTGCATCTGGAATACTTTGTGGTGCTTTCCGAATTTGTACTCGTTTACCTATGTGTAAGATAAAGGAGATCATATCCATCACATTCCATCTAAGAGAAATACGTCATCCAAAATTTGTTGCCAATTAGAACTCTGGAGAGGAAAACCCCCTCAAACTCAAGTTTATGTTATACTGTACTAGCAATTTATAGAAAATTATCATCTGAGACTATACAGATTATAATTTTAGAGTGTAACTATTTTCCTGCATCTAGTCTACATGAGTATCAAGAACTATATTTTCTGTTTATTTACCCTTATATTCAAAACTAAAATAAGCCCCTGTGGTATATTTGTCATGCACACAATGAATCATGCATTATAATTTTTGTTAACAAGCCAAGGAATTGCTGACACATCTCTGGTCACAACTGAGCTTTGTTAAATGCAGTTATCAAAACACTCTGGTTTTTAAATTTTATTTTATTTATTAGTTATTTATACCCCGCTCTTCAGAGCAGCTTACAAACTGTTTTAAGCAATAGCAATTTACTCATCTACACTGCATTAAGCAGCTTCCAATGTGTGTGTTAGCTAATTGCCCCCACAAGCTGGGTACTCATTTTACTGACCTACGAAAGAATGGAAGGCTGAGTGAACCTTGGAGCCTCTGGAATCGAACTTGCAACGTGGTGATTTACTGGTGATAGTGGGTAGAAGGGCCAAATCAACAGTCAATGATGAAAGTCAAAAGTTATTTCAGGAAAATGAAATTTATACTATACTTCCAGCTTAGTGACTATTGGGATGAAAGATTTTGGTCGTATCTGTTGCTAGACCATCTTTAAGCACGATACAATCCTCTCAGGGCAAGTCACACAGTAAAGTAATCATAAAACAGATAACTTAAAATATAAAATCAGTATCAACATCCAAAGTGCAACAATAGTTTCTAAAAACAAAATAAAAAAAGGTTTATCCCATTTAAAAGCCAAACCCAGGAGAAAGAAGATGTGAACTAGGTTTTTAAAGCATAAACAAGGGGGCTAAGTGCTATCCCTGGGGGAGGATGAGGGCTGGCACTACTGAAGAGCCTTGACTCTTGGGCCTGCCACCTTTCTGGCCTTTACTGGTTAGCCCAAAAGGAAGGCCCCAGGGTCCAATTTTAAAAGCAGGCTCACGGGATAGCTGGTTCAAACAACATGCTCCTAGGCCGTTTATGGTGTGAACCAGAGTAACACAGTGGTTTGTGTGTTGAGTAGGATTCCAGGAGACCAGTGTTTAAATCCCCACTCAGCCATGGAAACTCATTGGGTGTCCTTAGGCAAGCAACACTCTCACAGCTTAAAAAAAAGGCAATAGCAAACATCCTCTGAATAAGTCTTGCCAAGAAAAACCTATCATACCGAGGAGCTGGGGACCAAACATAGAAGCACACGGACACACAAACAAATCTAAACCCTTCTAGGCTTCCATGATTTCTTGGGGAACTAAGATTCCTATCTTTGAATCACATCATTCTAACTGCAGATTCTAGGTTTTACGTTGTTATAGGAACTGGCCCAGTGTCCTCACTACTAGCACCTTACAAATTCTGAAATTTGAAAATGTGGCAAAATTAATCTTACATTAAGCCAAAGAGACAATTTTATTGGGCAACTTTTGGTAATCTACAAATAGAAATAACTTTTCTTCCTTTGATAGGTGAAATGTATTTTTTTACGTATTACGGTGGGCCATTGGTTTCTGCAGGGGACTGACTGGCTCTAGGATTCCCCGCAGATACAAACAATGTGCATGCTCAAGTACCTATTAATAATGATGTAGGGAGCAGCGCAGGCAGCGGCAAGCAAGGTAGCATGCATTCTTTGGGCTCCCCTGCCTATGGGAAGCCCGACAGCCTCCCACTTCTGCCTTTGAGGCAGTGGGGTTCCCTCACAAGGTAGAAGCAGTGGCTGCCAGGCTCCCTGAGGCGGGGAAGCCCAAACAATGGGCACCACCTGGGCTTTGCCACCACCTCTGCTGCTGCTTTATAATAAGTCCACATTAGGCAAACAGAAATGAAGTTCTGTATTATTCAAAGAGACTCTAACTCTAACTCAGCCACATATTGGCCCTGTTTCAGCCAATGCTTTATTATAAGTGCTTGCTTGAGTCAGGGTGTTTATCTTTTTCTTTAACTAAGATCAACACTTCCCAATTATTATGAAATATACTGGTGACTTAACTAGCATTAACTGTTGCATCAAGACAAATACTTCTACAACTCTTATCTATTGGCAATAATAATTAACAGAATCAAAGCACTGCCTTAGAAGCAGAAAGTTTAGTGAAAAGTGATTAAAGATTCACCGATTACAGAATATAACATTCAAAGTGAGTATACAGTTGTCCCTTCACATTTGCGGGGGTTACATTCCACGGACCCCCGCGAATGTGAAAAATCTGCGAATAACAACTGCCCTCCCCCTCCCCCACCACAGCGACCATGGGGCCTCCGGAGGCCCCATAGTCGCTTTCCCCAGCCTCCCCACTCCCTTCCTAGGCCTTCCTGGGGCCTCTGGAGACCCTCCCAAGGCCCCGTGGATGCCTCCCCAGCCCTCCCCCCTCCCGCCCAAGCCCTCAACGGGGCCTCCCCAGCCCTCCCCACTCCCGCCCAAGGTGTTCGCGGGGCCTCGCGGAGGCCTCCCTGGCCCTCCCCCTCCCTCCCCAGGCCTTCGCGGGGCCTAGCAAGGCTCCGCGGAGGTCTCCCCGGGCCTTCCCCCCTCCCTCCCCGGGCTTTCATGGGGCCTAGCAAGGCCCCGCGGAGGCCTCCCCGGGCCTTCTCCCCTCCCTCCCCGGGCCTTCGTGGGGCCTAGCAAGGCCCCGCGGAGGCCTCCCCAGTACTCCCCAAGGCCTTCGTGGGGTCTCGCAAGGCCCCGCGGAGGCCTCCCCGGTCCTTCCCCCTCCCTTCCAAGACCTTCGCGGGGCCTCCGGAGGGTCTCCGAAGGCCCCACGGAGGCTTTCCCAGCCCTCCCTCCCAAGGCCTTTGTGGGGCCTCCGGAGGCCCCGTGGAGGCCTCCCCAGCCCTCCCTGCTCAGTCCCAGGGCTTTCACGGGGCCCTCCCAAAACCACGAAAAATCAAAACTGCGAATGTCAAGTTCGCAAATGTGGAGGGACAACTGTAGTAGGATCCCCGTATCTGCGGGGGGATTGGGTCCAAGGGGCCCCGTGGACAATGCAATCCGTGGATAATAGTAAACACCCCAGTCACCATTCCCGCCACGGGAGTGATCCCGGGGCTGATCCTAGAGGCAAAGGGAAGTGAGATCTACTCTTCCCCTCCCTTCACTCCCACACCACCATTCCCACCACACAGGAGCGATCCTGGGGCAGAAGAGAAATAAGATCTACTCCTCCCCTCCCTTCACCCCCACGTTGCTATTCCTGCCACAGGTGCGATCCTAGCGGCCATCCCGGGGGAGAAGGGAGGTGAGATCTACTCCTCCTCCCCTCCCTCCCCCCCTCGCCGTCACATACATGGGTAACTGAATCAGCGGATGCTGAATCAGCAGATACGGGGGTGCCTACTCAACTCCTGTTCAGAAACTAATAAATAACAAAGTAAGTTGGAGAACCTATGGCCAAACAGATATTGTTAGGCTATAGCTTCCGTAACACCTGACTAATGGTCATGATTACTAAGGCCGATTGAAGCTGTAATACAACAATTTCTGTTGGGCCACATGCTCCCCATCCCTGACTTAACCTAACATCACTGAACATTTAACAACTGTCCCTACTAACCTTTTATTCTCTCTCTCTCTCTTTCTCTGATCTTATTCACCTTTCTTCTCACTAGGTCTAACACTGACTGTGGTCCCTAATTCCCTTTTCTTTAGTTTTTTGGTGTTTTTTTCCAGGCTGTGAGGCTGTGTTATAGAAGAGACTGTACAAAAAAGATCTGCAAACCCCATTACCTAGAGAACAAACTAAAACACCTAAACTGGGCTCTACGGGCTAATGGTTACTCCAGATCAGACATCACAAGAGTGGCCAGATCCAGGAAAAACCACAAGAGTGAAGAAAAACAACCACCTAAAGGGATGATATTTCTACTGTACATCAAAGGAGTCATAGACAGAATAGGGAAACTAATGAGGAAGCACAACCTCCAAATGATATACAGACCAACCAAGAAAATCCAACAAATGCTGTGCTCAGCAAAGGACAAACAAGATTTTCTCACAGCCGCAGGGTTTTACTGCATACGATGCAGCTGCAGACAAGTCTAAATAGGGACCACAAAATGCAGTATGCAAACACGAATCAAGGAACATGAGAGACACGGCAGACTGGGCCAGCCAGAAAAATCAGCAGTAGCAAACACATTATAAACCAATCTGGCCACAAAATGCTATTTGAAAACACCAAAATTCTGGACCAGGCTAACAACTATCAGGCCAGAATGCATAGGGAAGCTATTGAAATCCACAAACACCTGGACAACTTCAACAGGAAAGAGGAAACCCTAAAAGTAAAAATTTGGCTACCAGTCCTGAAAAACACCAAAATAAATACTCAACATGCAAATGAACTTCCCCAAGGGACAGAGGGCTTCCCAGCAGACAATGGGCTGTAAGCTAAACAGACACTAATCCCCCTCGCATATCCTCCCACCGTAAGAACTGAACATCCAACAACTGTATACACAAATTTACATGCTAATCCTCTTCAACAGGGACTCACAGTATATAAACCCCAAACATTGCCACCATTCTCGGAAGATGCCAGCCACAGATGCAGGCGAAATGTCAGGAATAAACTCTTCTAGAAGATGGCCTCACAGCCTGGAAAACCCCCACAAAAAACCTATGGATGATGGCTGTGAAAGCCTTCAAGTCCTTTCTTTTTCATCCTAACTCATCTGATTCTTCCTGATCTGTAACCAACAGTCTCTATTGTATTTTACTTTTAATGGACTTCCTCAACTGTGTAACCTACTATTCCAAGGGCTCTTCCTTGCTGTCAAAAATTCTTTCACTCAGTCTTTTGTTACAACTACACTTTTGGAATGCGGTACAAGGAGAATCTATTTTCCTTATGATGAACTGAAGTCATTCTGACATCAGCCTTGTTTTTCTTTCCAGCTAGACTTTAAAAGGGCTCATTGGGCCTAAACAGCATATCGATTATATCAAAGCAAACAGGTTAAGTACAAAAGGCAGGTGTTATAACTTTAGCATCCACTTTATGACAGCTATTTGGAGTAGCACCCACACAAAGAAAGCATGATTTGTTGATAGTGGGCTAATACCAGGTATATCAGAAATAATGACACAGATAGAAAACTTACAGAGCACAACCATACAATTCTGCATGTTGGAAATCATACAATTCTACTTCCCACAGAGTGTACACCACTAAATCTAACGTATCGCTACTATGCTCAGACTGCAGTCCAAACTATTAGTAATGTATTTGGATCATGGCATATTCTACATGCACAAACACTTAATTTAGCAATTAAAACCAGTGTACAAGCACACCCATCATTTGCTCTCTGTTACTGCAGGTTTTAGAAGAGGAAAAAACCGTAAGCCTATTTCCACCATGTTGCAAAAGACTCCGAAACATTATGTGTGTTTATTATCTGTATGTGTGCATGCACTGCCCCAGATGGACAGGTTGCTTACCTGTAACCATAGATCTTCGAGTGGTCTTTTGTGAATTCACACAGTTGGGTTATTCCTGTGCCTGCGCAGTGCATACGGAACCTTCTAGTATCGCTAGGCAGAATGTGCATAGATACATTTTTGGTGGTAACTCCGTCCACAATAATGGTCCCTTAAAAGGCTTTCCCGCCTAAATCCCCTCAGTTTCTTGAATGACACCGCAATAAGCAGCATCAGGAACATTAAGCATATATGCAATAGTAGGACATAGAGGGGAGGATGGGCGGGTCTGTGTGAATTCACAGAAGACCACTCGAAGATCTATGGTTACAGGTAAGCAACCTGTCCATCTTCTTCGTGGTCTCTGTGAATCACACAGTTGGGTGGACTAGCAAGCTTCCCCACTGGAGGAGGGTATGTCCTGCACCACAGACGAGGACCTTTCACCCTAGCCTTGAAAGGGATTTCTCTCATTCATTTTTTTTTGCACATTCTGCAATTATTAACTATTGTCATCATAGCAATATACACATTTCAATACAGAAGTAGACCAACAATGAAACACATCAACAGTGAAAAATTCAACATGAATACACTCACTTAATGTATGGAGGACAGAAGCACTGCCCTTCCAAAAGCAGCCTCGTTCCTAGAACGAGAGTCCAGTCTATAATGTGAGATGAACGTCAATGGTGAGGACCAAGTTGCAGCACGGCAAACGTCCTCTAGGGGCACCCCTGAGAGGAATGCAGTCGAAGCGGAGACAGCTCTCGTAGAATGTCCACGAATTCGTAGAGGCAACGGCTTCTTGGCCAGTTCATAGCAGAGAGCGATGGTCGATGTCACCCACTTGGAAAGCCGCTGCAACGAGATCGGAGCACCCCGTTTGGAATCAGCATAGGAGACAAAGAGCTGGGGTGATTGTCGGAACGGAGCAGTCCGTTGTATGTAGAAGGCAAGCGCCCTCCTCACATCCATGGAGTGGAGGGTATGCTCGAATTCGTCCTTCGGGTCCTGCATCAATGCCGGTAGGACAATAGGTTGATTGAGGTGGAAGCTAGAAACCACTTTAGGGAGAAAGGAAATGTCCGGTCTCAGGACCACTTTGTGCTTGTGGAAACAGAGATATGGGGGGTCTGATCGTAGAGCACATAGCTCTCCAGCCTGATGGGTGGAGGTGATGGCAACCAGAAAGGCAGTCTTCCAAGTCAGCAGTCAAAGGTCGGTTGATGCCAAAGGTTCAAACGGTCGTCTCACCAACTGAGAGAGGACGAGTTCGAGGCTCCAGGCCGGCACGAGTTCGAGCACCGGAGGATGGAGGTTAACATATCCCTTCAAGAACTTCTTCACCATCAGATCCTGAAGAGGGACGGTCGATTCCGAGACTGGAATTTGACGGAGATAGCAGCCAGATAGCCCCGAAGAGACGAAACCGAGAGTCCCGCTCTCGATAGGCCTAGGAGGAATTGAAGGACCGTCGATACCGAGCAGGATTCGACAGTCAGTCCCTTATCTGTCAGGAATTTCTCAAATCAGCTCCACTTATAAAAGTAGGCTTTCCGTGTCGAGGGTTTCCTGGCAGCGTCAATAATCACCTGAACCTCTTGAGGCAAGGGAGGAAGAGGGCGAGGTTGAGGTGGATACAAGGTCATGGATGGATTCTCCAGGCCGTCAGGCGGAGTGAGTCGAGGTCAGGATGTCTGACCTTGCCTTGCTGGATGGTGAGTAGGTCTGGTCTGCTTGGAAGGTGAAGAAACCGGTGCCTGGCCAGAAGTAGCAGTGGTGCGAACCACGGCTGTCGAGGCCACCATGGTGTGATGAGGATCGCATTCGCCCAGTCCTGGCGAAGCTTGGCAACGACCCTCGTCAGCAGCGGAATCAGAGGGAAGAGGTACAGGAATGGTCCGTTCCACTGGTACAGGAACGCATCTCCCCTCGAGTCCTTGTGCCGTACTCTGGAGCAAAATTGGTTGCACTGAGCATTCTGGGCAGTCGCGAAGAGGTCCAGCAGAGGAGTCCCCCAACGATGGAAAAGATCGGACACTACGTGCCGATGCAGCATCCAATCGTGGACGTTGGAATTGGAACGGATCAGTCCGTCGGCAAGAATATTGTCTTCCCTGGGGGAATGGATGGATTGCAGGAAGACATTCCTTTCCACGCACCAATCCCAGATCTGTAGAGTGAGTTGAAGAAGCTGAGGAGACCTGATACCACCTTGCTTGTTTAGGTAATACATCACAGAGGTGTTGTCCGTGATCAGGAGGACGGTTCTGTTCCGAACCAGCACCTCGAATGCTCGGAGAGCTTTCTGGACCGCCAGGAGCTCCAAAACGTTGATGTGAAACGTCTTCTCTTCACCGTTCCATAGGCTCTGAATTTTGTGGCAACCTAGATGAGCCCCCCCAGCCGAGTAGGGACGCATCTGTCGTGAGGGAGACACTCGGCTGCGGGGGGTCGAAAGGAAGGCCGGAGAGGACATTCCGAGGTATGAGCCACCAGTCGAGGGAACGTTGGACAGCACGGGGCATCGTCAGGAGCTTTTTGGGAGAGTCCTGGAGATGGTTGAAGACCGTCAGGAACCAGTGCTGGAGCGGCCGGTATCGAAGCCTGGAGAGAAAACGGCCGTAGTTGCCATGTGGCCCAGTAGGACCTGGATGTCGTGTGACCGGACCCGTCGTGAACGCCGACAACCGTGAATCAGGGACCATAGGGTATTGAAACGGTCCTCTGGAAGATAGAATGCCACTGAGATGGAGTCCAGTCGGGCACCGATGAACTGAATCACTTGTGTAGGACTCAAGTGGGATTTCTCCGTGTTGACAACAAGTCCCAGGGTATGCAGCACATCTAGGGTAAAGCTGATGTTCCTCTCGAGCTAGGCCTTCGAGTCTGCTACAAGGAGCCAGTCGTCGATATACGGGAAGACTATGACTCCATGTTGTCGAAGGTAGGCCACCACCGGTGCCATGCACTTCGTGAAGACTCTCGAAGCCGTGGAGAGTCCGAAAGGTAGAACACAGAACTGGTAGGGTTCGGCCCCGATCTGGAACGCTAGAAACCTCCTGTGGGCAGGATGGATCCTGATGTGGAAGTAGGCGTCCTTGAGGTCTATGGACGCAAACCAATCTCTGCATTGAAGAAAAGGAAGGATGAGAGCAAGCGTTGTCATCCAGAATTTCTTCGGGATGATGTACGAATTCACTCCCCTCAGATCGAGGATAGGACAAAGGCCACCATCTTTCTTTGGGACCAGAAAGTATTTTGAAAAGAAGCAGAGGTGGCGATGTTCGGGATCCACATGCTCGACAACTCCTTTTTGAAGTGGGGTTTGAGCCTCTTCGAGGAGGGGAGGGGAGGGCTGTGTCACATGGACCCGACCTGTTGGAGGTTGTTCCTCGAACTCGATCCAGTAACCCTGTTGTACGATCTTCAGTACCCAGCGGTCTGATGTTATCAGGGACCAGGCGTGCTGGAACGACGACAGGCGATCTCCAAACAGGGGTGTCTAAAAGAAAAGGGAAACATCATCAAAGAGGGTACTCAAAATCTACGTCTGGCCTGGTCCATCGGCCATTGTTTGGAAGGCAATCGGTACCGTGAAGTGGATCCCTGGCTCCTCACCAACGAGGTGGAGGACATCGTTTGCTGGAAATGGGAGTGCCTAGAAGACTGAGGAGTGCCACTTCGTCTAAATGGCTGACTGTATGAAGGAGCATGCCAGCCCTGATGATGTCTGGGGTGGTAGGCAGAAGATGAGGACGTTGGCATACCGTACTTCCGTGCGGTGGTTCTCATCTTCTGCGTGAACTCCAGCTTCTTGTCAGTCGAGGTGTTAAAGAGGCCGGAGTTGTCGAAGGGCATGTCCTCTATCGTAGCCGATGCTTGCGCAGACAGCCCCGAGGATCGCAGCCAGGCGTGTCTCCGAAGAGCGATAGAACCCGCCACCATCTTGGCTGCACAGTCAGCAACGTGGCGCGCAGAGTTCATCTGCTGCCCTACCAGCAGTTGAGTCTCTGCTTGGATGGCCTCGGTGAGTCGTCGACGTTCATCAGGCAGGTCCTGGATGAGTGGTAGCATTCTCTCCCACAGGACCTGCTGATATGCACCCATGCATGCTGAATAGTTCACGATCCGGAAGCTGAGGCTAGCAGCTGAATACAGCTTCTTCCCCATAATGTCCAGCTTCCTTCCTTTGTGGTCGGAGGGAGTGGACTGCGCATGTCGCTGACTTCTAGGCTGAGCAGCTTCCACAACAACGGAGTTAGGTTTCGGGTGCTCTTGAAGCCAATCGATCCCATCAACTGCCACTCTAAACAGTCTGTCTATCCGTTTAGAAGTGGACGGAATGGACGAGGGGTTTTCCCACGAACCCTGGTTCAATTTGAGGAGGGACGGCAGGACAGGCAGAGACGCAGCCGGAGGAGTTCTAGATTTGAGCCTTTGAGAGATAGGATCAAGGGGCTCAGACTCCTTCTCGGTGGTTTTCAGATCGAGAGTATGCGCCATACGGACCACCTGTTCCGCAAATGAACGGACATCGTCCACTGGTGAGGAAGAGTCATCCTCCAGAAGATCCGGCTGAGGAGATGGCAAGAATGGTAAGTATTCTCCAGAGGACTCGGAAGAAGAGGAGTCAGACGACAGTGATGGTGATTGTTGTCGGCCAGCAATGGATGTGGAGTGTGGCGGTGGAGTAGGTGGTCGTAGCTCAGAAGGCAGCGGAGGTAGGGGCCAATTTGGAGATGCCTGGCATGCTGCATCCCTGAACACCGGCCTCGTCGGTTCTCTCGGGAGGGTGGAGTCCCTACTCAGCCCGTGGAAGGAGATCTGGGGTGGAGATAGATCCACAGCATGAAGAGTCGCAGCCTCGGAGGTCAACTGGAAAACGCGCTCTGAAACAGCCTCAGTCGTCAAATGTCCCACCAACGGTGCTGCAAGCACTGACTTGGCCAGGTCGTAGGCACCATATGCCAACTCATCCTCCCGAAGTGTGGAGGTGGAGGGTCGGGGCTCATCAAGTACCTCTCCCGCTGCAACTGAAGGTTGGAGCAATTCCGATCGTGAAACGAGCAGAGTAGGCGAGGGCCCACGGACAGGTGGAAGGTGCTCTGATTCATCAGCCGAACCCACTTCGACTTCTACAATCTCCAGCGACGGCCTCAGGGTGGGAGATCTCGGGCGTGGAAACTCAATGCCAACTGCTCGATCCCAAGGCGGGTGCTGGGATGGAGAGGCAGAAGCGCCCGGTGTTGAGGCAACTGGCAGAGGTTGCTAAAGTTGTGGGATGGCCTTCGGTCTCTCATCAGTATGACGGCATTTGGCCTTTTTCTTCTTGTGGTCTTTGCCCTTAGAAGAGGCCTATGACTCTCGATCCTTGCTTGAATCCTTAGGATCAGCTCGGTCCCGAGCACGATCCTTGGAGCCCACCGCCGATGCAGGAGGAGCTCGGCTCGAATCCGAGGTCGGTTTGGAGGCATGTTTATGGGAGTGCATCACCGTCTCGGGGTCAGATGCTACCGACCGTCTCCGGGATGGACTGGAAGAATGCCGGCGCTTGGCTGGCGGACATTGTGAAGGCCTCGATGAGGGGGACCTCCCTCATTGTCGTGGGGACACTCCCTGACCCGCAGCTGGGGTGGACGCGGTCGATGGTATGAGGGCCTTCTCATACAAAAAAGACTTCAGGCGAGAGGAGCGATGTTTCCTCGCCTGAGGCGTGAAGGCCCTACAGTGAACACACGCGTCCACATTATGGGTCTCCCCCAGACAGATGAGGCACCGGGAGTGACCATCCGAGTTGGGTAACTTTGCTTGGCATACAACACACCTCTTAAAGCCAGTTCTGGAGGCCATAACAAAATGAGGTGTCGCAACGTCAAACAGTCCAAGTCAAGCCGTGAAATCAGAAATCGTTACCAGAACCGAGGGGGCGTGAGAGTCGTTGTCAAAAGCCAGTCCACGTTTTAAGATCAACACAACAGCAAGGGAGTCAGAGAAATCGTAGTCAAAGGAACGGTCCGAGTCAAATCCAAAAGTGAAAGTATAAAGAGCGAGCGAAGGTTCCTTCAGAGCTGCTAGCGCGGCGGAAAAAAAGGAACTGAGGGGATTTAGGCGGGAGAGCCTTTTAAGGGACCGTTATTGTGGGCAGAGTTACCGCCAAAAATGTATCTATGTACATTCTGCCTAGTGATACTTGAAGGTTTCGTATGCACTGCGCAGGCATAACCCAACTGTGTGATTCACAGAGACCACGAAGAAGATACAGAAGCTCCATTGTCTGGTGTGGAATGTTCACATCTAAGTACAACTTCACATGCAACATTCATGTAATCATGAGAAAGAATGTGATGAGCAGCCAAGAAACAAAGCGACAGAGCAACCAAGAAACAAAGCTGGAGAGGATCAATTTTAAACAGTAGATAAACACCTCCCTTCCACTCCCAACAAGTTGGCACTGCTTGAAAATAAAGTCTTTGGACTCTCTGCAGTAAGGCAGGATTCACTGAAGTCTCAACATTTTACACTTCAGCTGTTATAACAACTTAGTATAGAAGGGGACAAAATACAGTCATACCTACATATGGTCCACCAGGTTTTATGACCTTTGTACTTCGATTACGGGACTCCTCTTCCGCCTGCGTCATACGTTCTCTAGTCATTTGGTACGAATCATTTGTTGCACATACTGTAATTTTGTCCTGTATAACTCCCAAGCAGCTGAGCTGTGAGGATCCAGTACTAAGCAATAATGTAAAAACAAACAAACAAACAAAATACATTGACAATAGATAGAATACAAAGTTCAGAATTTAGCCTTAAAGAGACAATTCATTGCCTTCTAGTCATTTAAAGCCAAATTATCAACTGTAAAACTTCATTCCTCTGTTTGTCATTGCTTTATAAATCTGTTTAATTTGCTTATAGAGATACATAGATGACAGCAGGAAAGGGAACTGATTTTGTTTCTTAGAGCAAAAGCATAATTAATTGGATAATAATATAAGAGCAACCTTTTCTGATCAGACTAAATGTCCTCCCACTCTTGGATCCTGATTTCATCAGGAAGCCCATAAGCAAGGCTTGAAAGTAACAGCCCTCCTCCACTGCTGATCTTTCTGCACCCTGGGAGCTGGTATTCAGAAGCATGCTGCCACAGAACCTTGAAGTTCCAAACAATGATGATGACTGATAGCTTTGGACAGACCCTCCTCCATGAATTTGTTAAACACCCACATATTTTCTTTGTTTTTTAATGAATCCACTGCCAGAACTTTCATTTTGTTTGCCTTGAATACACTGTCAATCAATTTATTTGGGAAAAAACCCAAATTCTAGTATTGTGAGAGGGAGAAAAATTTCTCATCCACTTTTTCCATACTCTACAAATGTTTATAAACTCACACCCCACACTCAATTTTCTTCTAAATTACAACAACTCAAATGGTAGCTTCTAGTAATTTGGCTACCATTTTGTAGCTGTAAAATATCCTTTTTTTTTTAGACAGGACAAATAAGAACTTTATACAGTAATCCAAAAATGTGTGAATATGGGCCTTCAAGTCACCTGTTGACTACTGGCAACCCCGTGAATTTTGTAAGAGTTTTCTTAGGCAAGGAACACTCAGAGATGGTTTTGTTAGATCATGTCATAAATCTGACATTACATCACTGGCAATTTTCTGTTCAATTATTTTCCTTAACTCCTTCACTCAGAAAGAAGTCCTGTTTTATTCAGAACTTTTTGCTTCTAACTATGCCTGCAAGGTCCATCTTTTAAGTCTTCCACATTTCACTAAATCACAGTAAACATATATGTGGTGGTGGTTTTTTTTTTTTTTTGATAGCAAACATTTACAAATGGCAGTAATTAAAAGTGTACATATAACAACTGCACTTTCAATAAACTCTGCACATCAACCAAAGTAGTATGCTGCCTTCTCTAAGAGGACACAATCTCCACCCACCCCACACTTCATACTGATATTATTCAATGCATTTCAGCCAATACATAGACTCCTTTCATTCCATTCTATAGGAAAGGCATGATTCGTCAGTAATATCCTGGGTGCGTTCTCTATTTTTAGTAGGCTGACTAAGAAAGGTAAACAGTTTTTCCTGTCTGTTATTTATGAAAGTGTGAGCTTGTGGAACATCTCGCCAGAGTGACATGTGTACTTCTGCTACAAAAACAAATGCCACTCCATAATATAAACCAGGCAGAATATTATGGCAAATATACAGGACAGAGAGGGAAACACTGCTTCATATCAGAGAGCAGAAGCTGAAGAACAAACATCTCTGTGAGACAAACACATTGAACTCTAAACAAGATGATTTTCCCACAGAAAGACAACCACAGCATAAAAGACCACAGCATAACTGTGTAAGAGACCACAGTATAAGTTAAATATCTTTTTTTTTGAATGAGTATGATTCTTCTTTAATTATTCATTGCAATAACTTTTCAGATGATAAAATAATAATTTAAATATACAGTTGGAGCCCTGTTTCCATGGGAGTTTGATTCCTGGACTTTCTGCAGATACTGGAAACTGGATAATAACAAACCCTCTTAAAATAAAGGAGTTCCATCCAGTATGAACACACCATAGGGTTATGTTGGACAACCTAGAAGATGTCTAGAGAGGACACCTCTCTAGGCATTTTCAAGCATGACTCTATGGTATGTATCCCTATTTTTTCAGCCGTTGATAACCGAAACTGTAAATATTGCTTCTGCGGATACAGGGGTCCGACTATACTACAATTTTAGTTCTCTATTGGAAGTTTTTTTTTTTTACCTTGAAACAGTTTGCTGGACGCAGTCAAAACTTCCCTGAGGATTATCTTTGCCAACATTAGACAAATAGAAATTAAAGGTATGCACTTCATTTGGGAGATCAGTTTTGGGAATCTTGACAAGCTGAAAAAGCAATTTAAAAAGGCTCAGACATGTTTGCATGAAATATTAGGATTATTAACTATCAAGATGGTACATTACCATATTCACAGCAAACCTGCAATGTAGGCCTACTCTATTTCCATATAACAGATGGAGCTGCAACTGTGATGACAGCTTGCCAAAGGGACACCCAATGAATCCAACAAAGAACCGAAATGTAATCCCAGTTCTTGATATTTAGATTAAAAAATGTCTTTTAAGACACAAAGATACTAAAATGCATTTTTGCATTTAAAGATGGTACAGAATTCATCAACCAACTTCCTTCTACTCATTAGGCACTGAACAAACTGGAACTAATTTGGGAAATACCGTACTCCTTGGGCTCTAGAGGAACCAAAAAAGGTGCAGTAACATTACATTCATCTTTATTTGTTCATTTACAGTAAAATCCCATCTTAACCCCAAGATTTATTTGCAACACATTTCCTCGTTTGCCTATCCTTTGTATGACAAAGGAAACACCTAACATTCCAAAATTAGAGGTGGTAGGACATAGCATTAGGGATACTGGGCAGCTGGCCTCTCAGCACTGCATACATTCTGGACTTGATGTACAGTATGCTTTACTTTACCATAATACAATTGCAATAATTTTCTCATCTACAAAAGCTGATAAATACATAACTCAAGTCTAACACTCACCTCACCTCACCTCAAACTAACACATATTGGAAACTGCTTAATGCAGTGTAGATGTGTAAATTGCTATTGCTTAAAACAATTTGTAAGCTGCTCTGATAGCCTTGTGGCTGAAGAGCGGGGTATAAATAAATAAAATAAATAAGTCTAAATCTTGCCTAGTATAATAAACAACTAGATCATTTTATTTTAAAATTTCCCCTGGTACTGTATTTATCTCCAAGAGAAAAAGTAGGCATTTATCTCCAAGAGAAAAAGTGGAAGACATTTAACTGCATCATCTTCCCCACCCCCAGAAGCTGTTGTTAGACTGTTAGTGATCAAAAGACAAGTGGGAAAGGCAGTGATCTTTCCAAGACATGTGAATGACACAGGTACTAGCACTGATACTTCTTCTCAAGTTCAAAATTTTGCTTTTTAAAACAAGCATTTTAGAAGTGGGTTCACAAGTAAACCTGCTGCTGAAGTTAGCTTCAAAACTAGCAACTTCTATGAACAGCTTTTGTACAGAGGCGTAATGGGCCCAGCATCATGCAGCTATGCTGTTCCACTGCTACCATCCAATACTGTATTCTGACAGTGATTATGAAGTGCTGTATTGTGCAAGTATAAATACTATACACAAAGGGGCAGGGAGCTAGGTCATGTGGCCCATTGTACAACATATGGTATACAGAGCAAGTGTTTAAGAACTGGTAAGCAACATGAGAAAATGAATGAAAAGGGATCTGTTTTAAAGATTTTACCCATGTCCAGCAAAATAAGCTATACATTTCCCCCCTCCCCACCTTCCACAATATGGGCCGGCTGTACAACAGCTACGATAGATAGAAAACAGCCACACTTAACAGTCAGCCTTGGAAAACTAAGCTCTGCTTTCTGAGAACACTGTGCACAATCTTGGCCCCTAGCTTAAGGGCAGATTAAGAACTTGGAACAGTATAACCCAAGTTATACTGTTTTTGGGCAAAGTTTGACACACCAAGCTCAAAAGGTTGCCCATCACTCATCTAACCTGTAGTGGACGATGAAGGTTGAAGAATGAGATCATGTTGCTGCTCTACAAACACCCTCCAAAGGCAAGCCACTAAGAAAGGCAGATGGCCATACCTCTTGTGGAACGGCTATGAACATGAACCAGAGGATCCTTCTTGGCCAGTTCATAAGTGAGGTAAATGGTAGAGGCCACCCATTTTGAGAAACTCTGCAAGGACAGCTAATCCTGCTTAGAGTAGCAAACAAAGAGTCTTTAAGAATTGTGAAAATCTGCAGTCCTGTCCACATAAAAAGCGAGAGCCCATCTGACATCAAGACATTTTTTCCAAGTCTGAAGTCGGGTTCTGCATCAATGCAGGCAAAAAAAAAAAAAAAAAGTCCCGGTGATGTGAAAGGATGAAACTACCTTGGGCAAGAAAAAAATCTCTGGGTCTATGGACAACTTTGTCCTGATGAAAGCGTAAGTACGGTTGCTCGACACTGAGAGCTTGTAACTCTCCCACACTTTCTGACAAATGTAATTGTAACCAAGAAAAACATTTTCCAGATGAGTATGCAAAGATTGCAGGAAGCCATCAGTTCGAAGGGCATCCTAGAGACCTGAGACGAAACTAATTCCAAACCCCTTTGAGCTGTTGGTCCGGAAACTGGAGGGGGAAGATTTTTGTAACCTGAAAAACTCATTTACTAAGGGATGCTGAAAGTGCGAAGATTTGCTGGTGAGCTGGAAGTTTGTAGAAATGGCCACTGAATAACATTTGAGAGAAGAAAGGGAGAGACCTCTATCCGACAGGAGGAGGAATTTGAGCACATGGTGGATTTAAGCCTGAACTGGAGAGACACCTTGAGGCACTAAGAAAGACAGGATTTTCCTACACTTGTATGCATAAGAATAATGAGCGGAAGGCCTATGCACAGCAGCAATGATCTGCTGGATGGCACCAGAAGCGAAAGGAAGATTTTCCAGGCAGTCATCCTGAGTGTGCAACTCTGGGTGCCTTACTTGCCCATTATGAATCATGGGAAGGCCCAGATAATATGGAAGCCTGAGATGCTTGCCTTGAGACAGATGTAGCAGTGGGATGAACAACAGTTGCATGGGCCACCATGGGGTGACCAGGATGCACCTCACCTCATATCTCTAGATCTTGGCTATCACCTTGGTGATGAGGGAAAACAGAGGAAAAGTGTACATGACAAGACTTCCCCAAAGAAACAGGAAGGCATTGCCATGCAAGCTCTTTCCTCGACGAGCCCTGAAACAGGAGATCTGACACTGGGGGTCACTAGCCAGTTGGAGCTGTACAGGAAAACTGAAGCTCCCTGCTGCCATACCTTTCGTAAAAACCCTGGGAGCTATAGAGAGTCTAAAAGGAAGGACACAAGTAGTAGGCATTTCTTTGCACAATGAAACAAAGGAAGCATCGGTGGAACAGTCAGATCATGATATGGGGTGGGTGGGTTAGGGTACTGATGTAATTATGGAGTTTTTATGGTGTAAGCCGCCTCAACTGTGTTGCAGAGGGGCAGGATAAAAATAAATTTGACGATGATGATGATGATGATGAAAATATGCATCCTTCAAGTACACCATCGCAAACCAATCTCCCTTCTGCATCAGTGGAAGGATGGCACTAAGAGTTACCATCCTGAATCTCCTGGGCTGTATAAAGTAACTGACATCCCAAAGGTTCAGGATCAGCCGAAGGCTTCCGTCTTTTTTAGATATGATGAAGTAGTGGGAAAAGAACTCACGTGGCATAGACAATTTCAGGACAGGCTCAACAGCACCTATCTGGAGAAGAATATCAGCTTCTTTGATGATATTCAAAGAAGGGGGAGTGATAAAGAATACTCTTGAGGGGGGTAGTCCAAAAACACTATGACATACCCCTTCTATACAATATCAAGGACTCAGGTGTCTGATGACATGGCAGATAATTTAAATGAATTATAATGATGTTTACATTGAAAAAATGTTAATATATAGGAATATCTCTACAGTAGGACCCCCCACATCTGCAAGGGATTGGTTCCAGGGGCCCCCATGGATAACAAAATCTACAGATAATAATGGACACCCCATCTCCATTTCCGCCCCAGGAGTGATCCTGGGCAGCAATCCTGGGGGCAAAGGGAGAAGAGAGAAGGATATCTCTCCTCCTCCTCTCCTTTCACCCCCACATCGCCATTTCAGCCTGGGAGTGATCCTGGGCAACGATCCTGGGGGCAAAGGGAGGAGGGAGGTGAGATTTCTCTTCCTCCTCCATCCACCCCCTGCTGTCGCCATCCATGGATAATTGAATCTGTGGATAGCGAATCAGCGGATGTGGGGGTGCTACTGTGTATTCATGTTTATTTTGGCTCCTATGCTCAGAAATAAACTGTTTGATGTTATGGCAGCCCAAACACAGTGGAAGTAGGAGAAAGTGATAGTTCCTGCCAATGTCTTAGCACTGCAATCAGCAACATGCCTAGCTGAATTTATCTGGTAGGCAGATAATACCAAAAATCATATAGCTCTAAAAGGTTCTGAACAATACACCATGCAGGCAGATAATTGATTTGTGTGAGACACAGAGACCACAAAGAAGAACTGGGCAGCTTCTGAACATCACCTTCAATTTATTCTACAACGCAGCAGTGAGTAAATGTTCTTCTGCTGTACCTGTGGTGCACTGTTGCAAGGGCACTA
Source organism: Gambelia wislizenii (assembly GCA_030847615.1). NCBI lineage: Eukaryota > Metazoa > Chordata > Lepidosauria > Squamata > Crotaphytidae > Gambelia > Gambelia wislizenii. Next base: position 378,845,756 of record JAUMIR010000002.1, on the reverse strand, counting down.
CCAGCTATAAATACTGTCATTGCATGAATTCGTTATCCCAGAATCTAGCCATGTTTTTACTTCAGTAAAAGTAAGGTTACTTCTGGGGCGGCACTCCTATACCTTATTTACCTAAAAGCAAGCTCTACTGAACTCAGTAGGGCTTACCTCTGAATATGCTCTATAAACCTATCCAAGGTAGATGTTCCCCCTCAACTGAATTATAGTCAGACTATGATATGGTCTTTTAAAGGTTTTTAGGGACCCTTTTAAAAGAGAAAAAGTAATGTGTTTTATAAAAGGACAGATACAGTGGGCCCTCCTCATCTATAGGCTCCAGATTAGCAATTTTAAGCAACTGCAGATTGTTGCATACTGTACTTAAAATGGCAGTGACGCAAACAAGGAGGTGCTGAAGCATCTGCGTGCATGTCACTTCCATTTAATAATATGGGACACAATCATCTGTGTTTTTTGTCATCTGTGAGGGGTCCTGGAACTCAGCCTCCATAGATCCAGAGGCCCATTTGTATACATATTGGACTTGTTTATTAAAATTTATGCAGCTCCATGAATGCTGGGGGACCTAACCTGGTTTTCTTCCTGTGAATATAATATAATAGATGATAACAGCTAAGAAAATACATAGAAGAGCTACCGTTCATGTTATTGCACTCATCATACAGAAGGAAATCAAGACAGTCATCAAGTATATACTGGAGAGGCATCTAGTTCATGGTGTCTTAGTTTCCTGTGTGCACACATCTAACATGTGCTTGCAAACCTTCTTGTTGCATTTACATTTTACATGTTTAAGCTGTACATCCATGGCATTTCATATATGGCATTTCATGAGTGCATGGTAGTCTTTCAGTCCCCTTCCATCTTCTCAAAAGCAGAACCCCTGGAATGGCTTGTGATGAGTATTCAAAATGGACAGGTTGCTTACCTGTAACCATAGATCTTCGAGTGGTCTTCTGTGAATTCACACAGTTGGGTTTATTCCTGCGCCTGCGCAGAGCATACGGAACCTTCTAGTATCGCTAGGCAGAATGTGCATTGATACAATTTTGGTGGTAACTCCGCCCACACCAATGGTCCCTTAAAAGACGCTTCCGCCTAAATCCCCTCAGTTCCTTGAATGACGCTGCAATAAGCAGCATCAGGAACATTAAGCATATATGCAGTAGCAGGACATAGAGGGGAGGATGGGTGGGTCTGTGTGAATTCACAGAAGACCACTTGAAGATCTATGGTTACAGGTAAGCAACCTGTCCATCTTCTTCGTGGTCTCTGTGAATCACACAGTTGGGTAGACTAGCAAGCTTCCCCACTGGAGGAGGGTATGTCCTCTACATCAGTAGACGAGGACCACCTCACACACACCTAAGAAAGGGATTTTTGACAGCACATTCTTTAAACATTAAGCAATTTCGTATGAAATAATAGTCAATAGTTCAATCATGTAATACACTCACTTATTGGATGGAGGACAGAAGCACTGCCCTACCAAATGCAGCCTCGTTCCTAGAACGAATGTCCAGTCTGTAATGTGAGATAAATGTCAATGGTGAAGACCAAGTCGCAGCACAGCAGACATGCTCTAGGGGCACCCCAGAGAGGAACGCAGTCGAAGTGGAAACAGCTCTTGTAGAATGTCTACAAACCCATGGAGGCGGGGGCTTCTTGGCCAGTTCACAACAGAGAGCAATGGTCGACGTCACCCACTTCGAGAGACGCTGCGACGATATCAGTGCACCTCGCTTTGAGTCAGCATAGAAGATGAAGAGTTGAGGTGATTGACGGAATGGAGCAGTCCGTTGTATGTAGAATGCGAGTGCCCTCCGCACATCCATGGAGTGGAGGGTACACTCGAATTCGTCCTTTGGTTTCTGCATCAGGGCAGGCAAGACGATGGGTTGGTTAAGGTGGAAACTGAAGACCACCTTAGGGAGGAAGGAAATGTCTGGTCTCAACACCACCTTATGCTTGTGGAAGCAGGTATATGGAGGGTCCAACCGTAAGGCACACGGCACTCCACCTCGACGAGCAGCGGTAATGGCAACCAGGAAAGCAGTCTTCCAAGTCAGTAGTCTGAGGTCGGTAGAAGCCATGGGTTCGAAGGGACGTCTCACCAACTGGGAAAGGATGAGTTCGAGGCTCCAGATCGGAGTTGGGTCGAGCACTGGAGGGTGGAGGTTGACATATCCCTTCAGGAACTTCTTCACCAATGGGTCCTGGAAGGGGGATGGTTGATTCCGAGCTTGGAATTCGACCGAGATAGCTACCAGATAGCCTCTGAGAGATGAAACCGAGAGCCCTGTTTTTGACAGATAGAGGAGGAATTCAAGAGGCGTCGGTACTAAGCAAGAATGAGGGTCCAATCCCTGGTCTGCTAGGAACTTCTCAAAGTGGTTCCACTTGTATAGGTAGGCTTTTCGAGTAGAAGGCTTCCTAGCAGCGTCGATAACCGTCTGGACCTCTCGAGGTAGAGGGGAAGGAGGGACAGCTTGTGATGACCCCGGGCTCACAGCCTGATCCTCCAAGCCGTCAAGCGAAGCGTGTCGAGGTCGGGATGCCTGACCTTCCCTTGCTGGATAGTGAGGAGATCGGGTCGGTCCAGAAGGTGGCGGAAGCACCGTCTGGACAGAAGCAGCAGTGGTGCAAACCATGGTTGCCGGGGCCACCACAGTGTGGTGCATTTGATCGGTCTCAACGGAGGGGCGATGACCCTCGTCAGCAGAGGGATCGGAGGAAAGAGGTATAGGAAGGGTCTGTTCCATTGGTACAGGAAAGCGTCCCCTCTGGAGTCCCTGTGCCATGCTCTGGAGCAGAACTGGTCGCACTGTCTGTTCTGGGCAGTCGCGAAGAGGTCTATCAGAGGAGTACCCCAGCAACGGAAGAGGTCTGACACCACATGTCGGTGAAGCATCCACTTGTGGACATTGGAGTTGGAACAGCTCAGTCCGTCTGCAAGAGTATTCTCCTCTCCAGGGAGATGCATGGACTGAAGGAGGATGTTCCTTTCTATGCACCAGTCCCAGATCTGAAGGATAAGCTGGAGGAGTTGAGGAGACCTGGTACTGCCTTGCTTGTTCAGGTAATACATTAACGAGGTGTTGTCCATGAGGAGAAGAACAGTCTTGTCCCAGACCAACACCTCGAAGGCCCGAAGCGCCTTCTGGACCGCAAGGAGCTCTAAGATGTTGATATGCAGTTCCCATTCCTCGGCATTCCAGGAGCTCTGGCTCTTGTAACAACCAAGGTGAGCTCCCCAACCATGCAGGGATGCGTCTGTCGTAAGGGAGACATCTGGGTGAGGAGGATCAAATGAGAGACCAGAGATAACGTTAGTCGGTACCAGCCACCAATCCAGGGAGTGGAGGGCGGATCGGGGCACCATCAGGAGCTTCCCGGGGGGATCCTGTAGATGGGTCGAAGACTCCCAGAAACCAGTGTTGGAGTGGTCTGAACCGAAGTTTGGCCAGACGAGTAACCGACGTAGTGGCTGCCATGTATCCGAGGAGGATTTGGATGTTGTGCGCTCAAATCCATTGTGACCGGTGGCAACCATGGATCAGGGATCGAAAAGTGTCGAACCAATCTTCAGGAAGGTACGCTGCTGCCGAGGTCGAGTCCAGTCGAGCCCCTATGAATTGGATCGACTGAGCAGGGTTCAGTTGCAATTTCTCCATGTTGACAACAAGTCCCAGGTTGTGTAACACATCTAGGGTAAAGGCAATGTCCCTCTCGAGCTGGGGCTTCAAATTCGCCACAAGGAGCCAATTGTCTATGTAAGGGAAGACAATTAACCCTTGTTGTCGAAGAAAGGCCGCCACTGCCGCCATACATTTCGTGAAGACCCTCGGTGCCATGGAGAGTCCAAATGGGAGGACGCGGAACTGGTAAGCTTCGTTCCTGATCTGGAACGCTAGGAATCTCCTGTGGGAAGGATGGAGCCTGATGTGGAAGTAGGCGTCCTTGAGATCTATGGACACAAACCAGTCCCGGTGTTGAAGTAGAGGGAGGATAACAGCAAGGGTGGTCATCCTGAATTTCTTCAGGATGATGTACCAGTTCACTCCCCTGAGGTCGAGGATAGGACAAAGGCCACTGTCCTTCTTCGGTACCAGGAAGTATCTGGAGAAGCACTGGTGACTATGTTCGGCGCCCATGGGTTCGATGGCCCCTTTTTGAAGTAGGGTCTGAACTTCCTCGATGAGGGGAGGGGAGGGCGGTGTGGCACAGACCTGGCCTGTCGGAGGCAGTTTGTCAAACTCGATCAAGTAGCCGTGTTGTACAATCTGGAGTACCCAGCGGTCCGATATTATCGAGGACCAGGCATGCTGGAACAAAGACAGACGGTCTCCAAATAGGGGGGGGGTCTAAAAGAAAACGAAAACATCAACATGAGAAGAGGCAATTCAATACTTCCTCCTGCCTTGGTCTCCCAACTTCTGCTTGGAGGGAAGGTGGTATCTGGAGGTGCATCCCTGGCTCCTCACCGATGAAGATGATGATATTGGTTGCTGGAACCTAGAGAGTCTAGTAGGTTGTGGCGTGCTTCCCCATCTAAAGGACTGGCCATAAGAGGATGTATGCCAGCCCGACCGATGCCTAGGACGATAGGCAGATGATGACGACGATGGCATACCGTACTTGCTGGTGGTGGTCCTCATCTTCTGTGTAAATTCCAGCTTCTCATCCGTTGAACCATTGAAGAGGCCCGAGCTGTCAAAGGACATGTCTTCAATGGTTGCAGCTGCTTGGGTGGACAGACCCGACGATCGAAGCCAAGCATGGCGGAGTAGAGCAACAGAGCCTCCCACTGTCTTGGCGGCACAGTTGGCCACGTGTTGCGCAGAGTTCATCTGTTGACCTGCAAGCAGATGGGCCTCCGTCAGGATAGCGTTTGCCATCCTCCTCCTCTCATCTGGTAGGTCCTGTATGAGGGGTGCCATCCTCTCCCACAGGACCTGTTGGTAAGCCCCCATGCATGCCGAGTAGTTGGCGATCCGGAAGCTGAGCCTAGCAGCGGAGTAGAGCTTTTTCCCAATGATGTCCAACTTCCTTCCCTCGGGATCAGAAGATGTAGACTGGGCTCGCCGTTGTCTCCTGGGCTGCGCCGCCTCAACCACCACAGAGTTAGGCTTTGGATGTTCCCGCAGCCATTCGATGCCATCCCCATCTACTCGGTACAGACGGTCGATCCTCTTAGAGGTTGATAGAATCGACGATGGGTTCTCCCAGGAGCCCTGTGTTAGCTTCAGCAAAGATGGGAGTACTGGAATGCGGGCCACTGGTGGGGCTTTTGATTTTATCCAGTGATAGATCGGATCAACCAGGTTGGACTCCTTCTCGGTAACCTTGAGTTCCAGTGCATGCAACATTCGCACCACTTGCTCAGAGAAGGAGCGGATGTCATCTGTGGGAGAGGACGAGTCCTCGTCCAGCAATTCCGGTTGCGGAGACGGCAGATAGTGGAGATACCCATCAGAAGATTTGGATGAGGATGACGAGTCCGACGATGGAGATGGGCTGCGGTGGTGGCCTGGCAGCAAAGACGTGTGAGGCGGTAGTGGGAGGCAGCAGAGGGAGCGGATGTAAGTGAGAGACCTGGCAGCCCGTATCTTTAAGCAGTGGCTTCATTGGATGCCGCGGTGGGGAGGAGGCCCTGTCTGGTCCATGGAATGAGAGTCAAGGTGGAGGCATCGACAAGACATGACGGGTAGCTGCTTCTTCCATCAGGCAGAACACTTTGTCCTTATCCTGGTCAACACTGTGCAGTTTTGGCAAAGGAGCATCGAAGACAGATCTGGCCAGGTCGTAGGCCCCATACGCTTGGACATCCTCTTGAATCCAGTATGTGGAAGGCTGGGGTTCAACATCCTGCTCCTGTATGGTAGAGAAATCCCGTAGGAGTTCAGAACGGGAAACCAGCAACGCAGATGAGAGGGCACGAACCCGTGGAGAGACCTCCATCTCTTCACCAGATGGCTCACCCACTTCGACCTCCACAATCTCTAGGGAGGGAGTTGGGATGGCAGCTCTGGATTGGGGCTGATCGGTACTGGCATCTCGATCTCAAGGTGAGGGTTGAGGCTGCGGTACGGCCGCAGCAGGTTGCATAGGTGGGGCAGGAGTTTGCGCCACAGAAACCAAGGATTCCTTTTCCTTCCTTGCCTCCTTTGGTCTCCCTTCAGCATGAGAGTGCTTCTCCTTCATCTTCTTAGGGGCTTTGCCCTTAGAAGAGGCAGAAGAGTCTCGGTCCTTACCCATATCCTTCGATCCTGATCGATCCCAATGCTTTCCTTTGGATTCGACAGCCGACGAACCCGAGGAGGCTTGATCCCCAGCCGGGGTTGGCCTGGAGGCGTGTTTGTGCGAATGGAGCACAGCCTCCGGGTTAGATGCAACAGAGTGGCGTCGAGATGGGCTCCGAGATCGGTGGCGCTTGGCTTGAGAGGGCTTTGGAGATGGAGATCGTCCCCTTTTTTAAGGGGAGATCCAGCGGCTGGTGTCGAGGCCGCAGAAGGGAGCAAAGCCCTCTCATAGAGGAAGGATTTCAGGCGAGACGAGCGGTGTTTACGCGCCTGGGGTGTGAAGGCCTTGCAGTGGACGCAGGCATCCACGTTGTGGGACTCACCCAGACAAATGAAGCAGCACGAGTGACCATCAGAGCTGGGCAGCTTCGCCTGACAAATAATACAGCGCTTAAATACAGCGCTTAAAGTTTTGGCAGCCATGGCAAGCGGGTCAGAGAAGAGTTGTGGTCAAACAGTCCGGGTCAAGCCAAATCAGAGAACAGGGTCAAGTCCAAAGGGGCGCGCAAATCGTCGTCAGAAGTCCGAATCAAGCCAGAAAATATCCAAAACGCACAGAGTCGATCGCAAAGAGAAAGAATCATTGTCAAAATCCAGTCCGAGTCAAAACCAAAAGCGAAAGTGTCAAACTAGCGAGCGAAGGTTCCTTTCGAGCTGCTAACACGACGGAAAAAAAAGGAACTGAGGGGATTTAGGCGGGAGCGTCTTTTAAGGGACTGTTGGTGTGGGTGGAGTTACTGCCAAAATTGTATCAATGCACATTCTGCCTAGCGATACTAGAAGGTTTCATATGCTCTGCGCAGGCGCAGGAATAAACCCAACTGTGTGATTCACAGAGACCACGAAGAAGATAGCAAAGATGTTCACTAGTAATAACACTATTATTGATATAATGTGTACAAGGTGTACAAATATATTCTATAAATATACTAATAAATTATTGGTACAAGCCAACAGCATTGTTTTCTGGGTGGCTTGCAGTATAACTTATGATAGGACTGCAGTTTGCAGAATGAATTTTTTTTTTAACAAACAGAAGAATCCACACACAACACACACTGGTTGAAAATGCTAAGATCAACAATTTTTAAAAGAATAAGAAAATAATTCTCCTGATGTCAAAATGAACAAAAGAATGTGCTTGGCAATCCTGTTTTGGGAGGGCATTCCACAATCAGTGTACCATCAGGAAGGCACTCTCCCTTGTAGTCATCTGCCTCACTATACCTGATGTAAGCCCATGGAATAGGGCCTCTGAAGAAGATCTCAGGGCTCACCAGGAAATACAAGGAAGCAGGTGATGTTTCAAGCATCCTTGGTGCCAAAAACTCTCTCTCTCTCTCTGGCTTTTTTTCACAAACGAAGATTCAGGAAGAAACAGGTCCAGCTAAATGAGTTTAACAACTCAAAATAATCCAGAACAACTGAAAGTAGCCAGACACTACTCTCAAGCACTTTGCCCATGGGATTACCTTCCTGCCAGGAGGACAACTAATGTAAACTCATGGATAATTTTCTATGGACCAGAAAGACCAAGAAGAAATTAAATGTGATTATTTATGAAACTCCCACGCAATGTGAATCCACCATGTACAAGGGAATGCCCTAGACCCTGTATTCCTTTGCACATTATCATCCACTGTACTTATATTACATATTTACAAGAATTAAGTATGCAGAAAAATGCCCTATGCACCAGCACTCCTTCCTTTTGATGACCTGCTAAAGCCCAGATCTAGCTATTGTCTGGAAACAATATTTATTTGGGATGGCTTTTAAAGAAAGGTGACAGAATTAAGTTGCAGCTATCCGTAGTTGAATTGAATGTAATGGTATCCGGCCCCTTTTAGCTTCCGTGGTATTAATCTCCATGGCTTTGCTTATAGAAAGTAACTTTCCCCTTCTTCTCTCCTGAAGGAACCAGTGCCCAACAAAGCCCTCTCTCCAGTCATCCCACCCAACAATGTAAGATGGGGTGCAGGAGAAGGAAAGGGAAACTTCCACAAACTTCCTTAAGGCAGCAATCCTTTGCCAAATTATCTGATAAAGCCTTACTGTACTCATAAACATATACAGGCATATACTGTTGTATCTACAAACATACAGTCACATGCTGACTGATCTTAGAATCTATGTTCAGTATTGTCAGATGCTTTGCACGCAGAAGGGCTCAGGATCAATTTTCTGACATCTCCACATAAGAAAGGTTCCTGAGACTTGAGAGAGCCACTGATTATAGAGGAGGGTCTATAATCAATGGTCAGAGTGAGCATCACCATCAGTATCAAGGGCAATAGGCTTCTGTATAAGTTGCCAGTGGGCATGAGATAGACGGTGCAACTCTGTCACATCCAAGCGGCAGACTTCCATTTTTTTTGGGGGGGGGGGCTACTGGTTGGCCACTATATGAACAGAATGTTGGAAAAGATAGGCCTTGGGTGTGATCCAACATGGGTCTTATGTTCTTATGAGTAGTGTAGATAATTAAATGAACAAGATAGACCAATTTCATCTATATCTGTATCTGTTCACAAAAACAGCGAGATGAGGAGAAACATATGGTGCATGTATTCTCAAAACAAATGTCAGCTTGGTAAAGAAGTGTTCCGAAATATATATTTTGGCAATAGGCACCATCTCTCACTTTTCTATTTGGCATGATAAATTGGATGCCTGGGGTTATAGTGGCTGTGAAAAATGAACTAATAGTAATTCATATGTCGCTCAACAAATTACGATAAAATAATGAACAAGCCTCTAAAATGAAAGAAGCAATTTTTTTCAGAAACATTAATTTTGGGAGTTTCTTTGTACTCCCAAGGATTTTACTAATGGTATTGCCAAATATAACTGTAAGAATGATTGGCAATGAAGAAACATAGGACTGAATTCTGTTGCTAGTCCTACCTAAAGTACAGTTGTCCCTTCACATTTGCGGGGGTTCCGTTCCACGGACCCCCGCGAATGTGAAAAATCCGCGAATAACGACTGTCCCCCCTCCCCCACCATAGCGACCATGGGGCCTCCGGAGGCCCCATAGTCGCTTCCTCCAGCCTCCCCACTCCCTTCCTAGGCCTTCCCGGGGCCTCTGGAGACCCTCCCGAGGCCCCGTGGATGCCTCCCCAGCCCTCCCCCCTCCTGCCCAAGCCCTCAACGGGGCCTCCGGAGAGTCTCCGGAGACCCCGCGGAGGCCTCTCACGGCCCTCCCCTCTCCCTCCCAGGCCTTCATGGGGCCTCCGGAGCGTCTCCGGAGGCCCCATGGAGGCCTCCACAGCCCTCCCCCAGGCCTTCATGAGGCCTCCGGAGCGTCTCCGGAGGCCCCATGGAGGCCTCTCCCGGCCTCCCCCCTCCCTCCCCGGGCCTTCGTGGGGCCTAGCAAGGCCCCGCGGAGGCCTCTCCCAGCCTCCTCCCTCCCTCCCCGGGCCTTCGTGGGGCCTAGCTAGGCCCCGTGGAGGCTTCTCCAGGCCCTCCCCCCTCCCTCACCGGTCCTTCGTAGGGCCTCCGGAGCGTCTCCGGAGGCCCCATGGAGGCCTCTCCCAGCCTCCCCCCTCCCTCCCCGGGCCTTCGTGGGGCCTAGCAAGGCCCCGCGGAGGCCTCTCCTGGCCTCCCCCCTCCCTCCCCGGGCCTTCGTGGGGCCTAGCAAGGCCCTGCGGAAGCCTCTCCCAGCCTCCCCCCTCCCTCCCCGGGCCTTCGTGGGGCCTCCGGAGCATCTCCGGAGGCCCCATGGAGGCCTCCCCGACCCTCCCCACCCCCTCCCCGGGCCTTCATGGGGCCTCCGGAGCGTCTCCGGAGGCCCCATGGAGGCCTCTCCCAGCCTCCCCCCTCCCTCCCCGGGCCTTCGTGGGGCCTAGCAAGGCCCCGCGGAGGCCTCTCCCGGCCTCCCCCCTCCCTCCCCGGGCCTTCGTGGGGCCTAGCAAGGCCCTGCGGAAGCCTCTCCCATCCTCCCCCCTCCCTCCCCGGGCCTTCGTGGGGCCTCTGGAGCATCTCCGGAGGCCCCGTGGATGCCTCCCCAGCCCTCCCCCCTCCCGCCCAAGCCCTCAACGGGGCCTCCGGAGAGTCTCCGGAGACCCCGCGGAGGCCTCTCACGGCCCTCCCCTCTCCCTCCCAGGCCTTCATGGGGCCTCCGGAGCGTCTCCGGAGGCCCCATGGAGGCCTCCCCAGCCCTCCCCCAGGCCTTCATGGGGCCTCCGGAGCGTCTCCGGAGGCCCCATAGAGGCCTCTCCCAGCCTCCCCCCTCCCTCCCCGGGCCTTCGTGGGGCCTAGCAAGGCCCCGCGGAGGCCTCTCCCGGCCTCCCCCCTCCCTCCCCGGGCCTTCGTGGGGCCTAGCAAGGCCCCGCGGAGGCCTCTCCGGGCCCTCCCCCCTCCCTCCCCAGGCCTTCGTGGGGCCTAGAAAGGCCCCGCGGAGGCCTCTCCCGGCCTCCCCCCTCCCTCCCCGGGCCTTTGTGGGGCCTAGCAAGGCCCCGCGGAAGCCTCTCCGGGCCCTCCCCCTCCCTCCCCAGGCCTTCGTGGGGCCTAGCAAGGCCCCATGGAGGCCTCTCCCAGCCTCCCCCCTCCCTCCCCGGGCCTTCGTGGGGCCTAGCAAGGCCCCACGGAGGCTGCTCCCGGCCCTCCCCCCTCCCTCCCGGGCCTTCATGGGGCCTCCGGAGCATCTCCGGAGGCCTCATGGAGGCCTCCCCGGCCCTCCCCAACCCCTCCCCGGGCCTTCATGGGGCCTCCGGAGCTTCTCCGGAGGCCCCATGGAGGCCTCCCCGGCCCTCCCCGCTCCCTCCCAGGCCTCCCCCAGGCCTTCATGGGGCCTCCGAAGCGTCTCCGGAGGCCTCATGGAGGCCTCTCCCAGCCTCCCCCCTCCCTCCCCGGGCCTTCGTGGGGCCTAGCAAGGCCCCACGGAGGCCGCTCCCGGCCCTCCCCCCTCCCTCCCGGGCCTTCGTGGGGCCTCCGGAGCGTCTCCGGAGGCCCCATGGAGGCCTCCCCGGCCCTCCCCACCCCCTCCCCGGGCCTTCATGGGGCCTCCGGAGCGTCTCCGGAGGCCCCATGGAGGCCTTCCCCGGCCCTCCCCGCTCCCTCCCAGGCCTCATGGAGGCCTCTCCCAGCCTCCCCCCTCCCTCCCCGGGCCTTTGTGGGGCCTCCGGAGCGTCTCCGGAGGCCCCACGGAGGCCTCCCCCGGCCCTCCCCCCTCCCTCCCCAGGCCTTCGTGGGGCCTCCGGAGCGTCTCTGGAGGCCCCATGGAGGCCTCCCCAGCCCTCCCCCTCCCTTCCAAGGCCTTCGCGGGGCCTCCGGAGGGTCTCCGAAGGCCCCGTGGAGGTCTCCCCTGCCCTCCCCGCTCCCTCCCAGGGCTTTCACGGGGCCTCTTGAGGCCCCGTGTCGCGGTTTTGGGGGGCCCGTGGGGGCCCCTCGCAAATCCGCGAATAATCGAAACCGCGAATGTCAAGTTCGCGAATGTGGAGGGGCGACTGTAGATCCATTGAATCAATGGGGCTTATCTATGTGTTGACTTACCATTCAACAATTCATTGAATGAGCCCACTCTAATTGGGACTAACCAAAAGGATTCCAGCCATAGTTCTTCAGAGCTATATTAGAACCTGTCACTGAGAATAATTATTGTCAACTGAAACAATACTGTCATTGTGACTGTATCTAATCACTTTTCTGATATATCTAGCCACCTGGGTTTAAAAAATACCAATTGTACTTGGACTCCTGATATTTAGATATCTATAGACAAGTCAAAAAATATATATATTCAGGGGTAGCCATGTGGCTGTGCAGCAAAATACAACAAAATACAAAATACACATGCAGCAATACCTTTATTGCTTCAATTTCAAAGCATAAAATATATTTTGCAAGCTTTCAAACATTCACTGGCTTCTTCATCAGGAAAATCATACAAGAGAAAAATGGTCATGATGTTAGCGTCACCGGCCTACATTCTGTTACTAGCTACGAACAGATTTGGTTTGATTATTTGTAAAAGGCCAGGTACTGAAATTTAATACTTGACTATATCAAACTCTGCAAACTAATAAAACATTGAAAATTAGGCAGTAAAACAGCAGATGGCATAATCTCTAAATAGATGACCAGTAAATTGGTTGGGTCTAAGGGAGACATATAGGTAACATAGCCTGCTCAGTTCAGGTGACTGCCTGATGTGCAGCTATAGTTAAATAGTAACTAGGATGCACTAACAGAAATGGAAAGCCCATGACTACTATTTCTAGCCCACTGCAACAAAGATACTCTAGAAGAACAAAAGAGGACAGTACTTGCCAACAGTGCTGTAACAAGTATGTACCAGAGACAGATGGCAACTACTTCATTTGTCAAAATGTGTGATGCATTCACAAAGTTAACAAGTTTTTGTTCCAAAGTTCTAGAAATTAACTATATGGAACATCATTCTGTACTGCCTTATTTTCTTTGTGTTCTTGGTATTATAAATAGCCACATGAGCAGCTACTATTGTAATACTGGAATGCCCTGGAGTCAGTTTTAAATCAGGGGTAGGGAAAGGGTGCCCTCCTTATATTACTGAACTGCAGCTCTCATAAGCCCCTACACATAATTGCAAATGAGTGCGAATTCTGGAATTCACAACCTACCAATATCTGGAGGGCTACACTTTCTGTGCCCCTGCTCTGAACCCCAACTTGTATTACTACAACTGCAGCAGACAGCCCCAAAGATCAGAGGAGATAATTTGACAGTGAGTAGTTACAAACTGAGAGGACACATTTTATTCTACATTATGCTAAGGTCCTGTCTATACAAGGAAAAAAAAAACCACCCCTGGATAGCTCCACAGTAATTGCAAATTGCAGCAATTGCAACCTGTCTTAATGGGGTTTTGGCCCCTAAAAGGTTCACATGCATGCTGGTTAACATGGTGGCTGCAAGCAATCGCTTACTAAGGCAAAAAACCAACATGGAGTCTCTGGGCACTTTCCGCATTAGCAAGCCCCGCCCCCTGTGCTCATCTAGCCAATCAACATGCACTTCCTTTCCTATGGGAAAGCGATTGAAATCGAATCGCTTGTCTCAATGAGCAGGAATGAGCATTTCCTTCGGAGTTTTTTAAAAACTCCATGAAAAACTGTGAAGTTTCCCTTTGCAGTTTTTTATATTTTTGGGCCCCCTTCTTCTGAATACGGGAAATGATGCAGGATGCCATTAAGACATCCCGTATTCGCCCTGCTTTCTGTGAGTAGTATTTTCGCCATTTAGACAACCCTGGAACACCTAGAACTTTAACAGTATGACCATCTCCCCACATATGATTTCGTCTCTCTCCCCCATCAATTCACTAGGGGTGTTCAGTTGTTTTAATCCCAAAGCAAATGACATTTAGAGCAATGATGGTGACTGCAACATTAAGAATAACAATTAGGATGTGATATAAATTCAGGAAACACTTTATTTATAGCTTTTCATCCATGGAATGGAATCCATGGTTCTCAAGTATTTTCCTATGCAAGTACTGACTTGACCCACATTGACCATAGGAATGTACATTTAAAATCTAACGTTAAACACCAGTAAGTGCAAACATACTCAAGGAAACCTGACTGCTGTATACGTTTATGCTCTTACCCTGAACTCGCATGTTTAGCTTAGAAAACATTGGCACAGGGCAGAAAAACTCTCTGTTCTACTAATGGAAAATATCAATTAATCTTTTCCAGATCCATGAACATTTCCCAAAGGCTGAAGAAAATCTGTTATAGGAAAGAAAATATGTGGTAACAAATGGAGAGTGGAAGACACACTTTTCCATGTATCTTTCCCATCTTTTCATGTGTCCCTCTAGGCATGCCAACATTTTTATGTTTTATGATGATTTGCCAGTGCCTGCTAAATTTTAGTTACGTAGAATATCAGTTTATGAAAGCCCTAAGTATCAGAAAAAATTGAGGGCATGCTGAAAAAGAGATGACATGAAACAAAATGTTGCTCATTGTTTTAGGGCAAGAACTATAACTATCTCCTGAATTTAATTAACTACCATAAGCTTCCTGACAGTGGTTGTTGTGTGCCTTCAAGTCATTTCCAACTTACGGCAGCCCTATCACAAGGTTTTCTTGGGAAGATCTGTTCAGAAAGGGTTTGATATCTCCTTCCTCTGATCTCTGGTCTCTTCCAACTCTACAATTCTATGATTCTATGAAACAAGTGTGACTTGTCCAAGGTCATCCAGTGGGTTTCCATGGCCAAACAGAGATTTGAACGCTGTTCTCCCAGAGTCCTAGTCCAACACTCAAACCACTAAACCACTACAACATGCTGGCTTTCAAGCTTACTCATCCAAGGATTATTTGTTCAGTGTGTAAGTACCAGAGCGGTCATCATGAGAACCTCTGGCCAAATCTTCCTAACAAATGCTAATGTTAGAGCATGCTTTTATGAATAAGGGCATAAACTTATTGTCTGCCTCCTACCATATTTAAACATACTACTTTTAGTTACTGCAAGTTTTTTTGGGGGGGGCAGGCATGTTTTGTAAATTAATAGATTCCATAGGATAGACATTATCAGCAAATCAAGAATTGGCAAGGGTCTCTGAGCAGAATTCTAAGAATAGACACCAAATAGCACTTGCATCCTGAGAATTATATGACAGTTATTGACAGCATCCACCCTAGTGGCCTTGCTCTTTGCCCCAAGATATTATCTTGTAGAAAAATAGTCATCTTGCTGATAGAAAATACATATTCACCACAGCATACCTCAAGCATGGCATAACTGGTTTTTTAATATTGTTCAACTGACATGACTTTTTAAGACACATCACAACGAAGAGATTTTTCTTTAAAGAGAAAAACTCCAGAAAAATAGAATAAGGTACTCAGTCAAATATCATTACACAAAAGTGCAGCACTGGAGAAAAACCAGCTGCCGTGAAGAAGAATTCTGTCCCAAACACTGAATTCAAAAAGGAAGTTCTGTTGGAGGCAGGGGTGGGGGGTTGGGAGGAAAATGTTAAAATGCATGGTGTGCACAAATTCACTATATAAAAAAGAAAATGCTACAATGCACAGAGATGTATCTATGACCTGTTTTTCTTAATATTCAGATATCTTTTTTTAAAAAAAATTAAGAAGTAAATACGGTACTCACCCCTTGGAGTCCTTGAAATTGTATAGAAGGCCGTGAAAGAATCAAATTCTGGGGTGGGGAAAGAATGAAAAGTGAACTTTTAATTTAAAAGAAAAACAGGAGCAGAAATGTTATAATACAGTTGCCCCTTCATATTCGGTGGGATTTGGTTCCAAGACCTCCCATGGATACCAAAATCCATGAATACTCAAGTCCCATTATATGCAATGGCATAGCAAAATGGTGTCCCTTATATAGGATGGCAAAATCAAGGTTTGGTATTTTAGATTTTTTTTTAAAAGAATATTTTCAAGCCATGAATATTTAAATCCGTGGATACCAAATCCATAGATACAGAGGGACAACTGTACTCTGTCCATCTAGAAATGTGCTGGTAGGTACTATATAAAGTAATTAAAAACTAAGAACATCTCAACATTTAATGCATATTAGAACTCATTTCTAAAATAATCTTTAAACTGTTTTAAAATACATTATTTTATTAAGCTGGATTATGTGTAAAAGAATTAGATCTTACAAAAAGACAAGCAGAACCTTACTTAATTTGCTCTTCACAACTACTTTTCCCAATAACTAAAACAGGCCATAACATTCCTTGAATGCTAAGCCCTAAAGTTGTAAAACTTAACTGTGAAAACTATTTTCTTCATCCCTAAAAAAGAGTCAGCACTCCCCTTCTATCTTGACCTGCCTGCCTACTTCGATTCCCAAGGAGCCTTCTCATCCCTACTAATTCACTTCAACCCTGCCAAGCCTGCTCCTCTCCTGCCATCCCTTCTCAGATAGCTTTTTGTGTAACTTGCTCCCTGAACAGTCTGGGTTCTGAGCAACCTTGGCAAGGATGAAGCCCATTAGCAGGGAGGAGATGGCATTAAGGAATTGAAATAGGCAGGCAGGTCAAGAAAGAAGGGGAGCATGGACTCATAGTGCAGAGAGTCCATTGTTTGCGGGGTGTGTGGGTCCTTAGACTAAAGGGTGAAAGGGGATTGGTGGTGATTTTTGTTGCTCACCTTGGCCTTCTATCAAGCAAGACTAGAAGATCAGTCCCAAAACTCCAGTATATAATACCTTTCTTTATTCATTCCTAGTATCTAATCTATCAATTCCTGTGATGTCTTGTCCTACTTTCTCAAAAAGTTGCACACAATGAAACAGTAATGGTTGGAGACAGACATACAACTGTGCAGTTGTGCTTCAGAACCTTGTGCAGTTTTGAGTAAAACTGTGCAAGTTTCTTGAAAATGCACACTTTTTAAACGTGTTGCAGTGAGTTTTCCATACTTTAAGAGAAAAAAAAATCCTGAACATTTCGACACTATGGGAAGAAATACCAATACTTTTTCCACTGTGGTGGAGTCTCCTTTTTTGGAGGTTTTAAACAGAGGCTGGGTGGCTATCTGTTGGGAATGATGATTGTGTATTCCTGCATGGCAGGGGGTTGGACTGGATGGCCCTTGTGGTCTCTTCCAACTCTATGATTCTATGATTCCACGACATCTAACGGGAAGTGGAAAAATTGAGAATCTGCATCCATAGCTGATGGACACATAACCCTTACCACTAAAATTCAGGAGAAAAAGCAGACTACGAATAGCATTTAAAATTTCAAGTAGTAAACTGTTACTCCTTAGCAGACTTATTTAATAAATATACACAAGCTGAAAGCTGTGTGCTATGTAAATTTGTTTTGCTACAAGAAAAAATATGACTATGATTTGAATCCTTGGAAATTATCCAAATACAAAAACTTTGAATGAATGGGTTAATTGCAAGGATACTCAAACATGTTTTGCAACACATGCAGAAAATGACAGAACAGTGATACTTTAACTAATTCTTAAAGACTGTATTGGGTGGCTCATGAAAGATAAAATTTACTTTTGCTGTTTCAGGCCATCCAGAAAAGCAAAAGTAATGAACCAAAGAATGCCTACACTCTATAGCCAAACACTGTTCATGTATTTTATAGAAATGGAATGTACTTCAACCTCTCAATTGTAGGTAATTTATTAATTACAGGGTAGATTTGTGATTACTTTATGTATGCATTTTATAAAGTTGTTATAGTTTGTTTTTAAAGAGTATTTTTAATTTGTTTTATGTTTTTAAATCTTCTGTACATGCCTTAGGAATGCTGGTGCGCTGAGAGGTTATAAACAAATACGGTACTTAAATAAAAACAAATACATGAAACATGTCTATCCTTATTTGATTTTGACACTGCTACATTAAATTAACTTATTAGCTTAGGAGCTTCTTTTTAACTACTTACTGACTACACTTTGGTGAATAAATTCCAGCTACTTAAAACACACCACTGGAAGACTGCAACTATAGATGAACAAGTATTTCTGATTCTTTCATTCAGTGTGTTACAAAAACCAATTACAGAATGGTAACTTCAAAAAAGGAGAACTTCTACCTACACACTTGCAGTTCAAATCTATATTACCGTACCCCCATCTCACAAACAGCACATTCCAACATTTAGTTAAAGAAAAATTCACCACTGTGACACATCACAACATATGGCAAATGTTTCATTCTTCAACTGCTTGGTTCAGATATAATGTTCAACCACTGCTCAGCACTAGCTACGTGAGTGTTAGATTCGAGTGCTTCTGCCTCCAGCAGAATTACAACTGACACGGGAAACATTTCCTTATGTTCTCAATAAACTGCTGTCCAGAATTATATCTGAATAAATTGTGGTTAACCTTTAAACTGTTTATTGAAACAAGCCATCTTCATAAACCATGGTTTGAATTTGGCTCATTTTAGTAAACCCTAGTTAAGGTTAAACCCTAGCAGAGGTTAGGGGTGGGAACAATTTGGTTTGGTTTTAGTTTTTAAATGAACTGACCTAATTTACTCTTCCCAGATTAAAATGCAGTTTGGAGCACAGCTATTCTTTCACCTGGATACTTTCTGCAAATTCTGCACCATACTTCCTGGCTCAAAAATTGTGTAAGAAAATGGGTATCATAGATAATAGTTGTGTATAAAAAATTGCTATATGGTTATCTTGCATACAAAATAAATTTGGATTTTTAAATCCACAGATCAATGTGGAAACTTTACAAATGTGGTTTGTAATTATGTACATTCAAAATAACAAGAACCAGAAAAAGAATGATTCATCCATTGTAATTATGACTCCTCACAGATTATCTGGATTTGTACATAGCACTAAACAACAAAGAGTCAAAACTGGAGTTCATTCACATGACACTAAAGCAGAGCTCAGAGTCACATTTGAATTAGGCTCTGTCAAGTCATCTCAACACACCCCTTTTCTTCCCTGCTGCTAGAGCAGACACAATGGAAAAGAGAGGTCAACAAAGCTTTCTTTTCCTACAATAAAATTTCATGGGTGTTCAGGATTGCTCTTGAAATGTATTTTTGCATTAAACCTAGTGGGTTGTACCTAGCATAGTGAGAGTGCAAGAATGCTTACAGTACAAGAATTTCTCACACCTCATTCCACTACAGACCACATGCCCACTACACAGTCTTCCTGATATTTAAGAGCAATGTGTGGTTGCTGATGCAGTGGGAGAGGAGGGAAAGAATAGGGCATCTAAAACATTTATATCATGGCCAAATAAAACAGCAACACATATTTTGCCAAAACCAGTAAGCTACACTTTGTATAAAGACAATAGGGTTTGAAGTCTAAGGCTTTCATGGCCGGCATCCATAGATTTTCCTTGTTTTTTTTCCGGGCTGTGAGGCCATGTTCTGGAATAGTTCTTTCGGACGTTTCGCCTGCATCTGTGGCTGGCATCTTCAGACAATGGCTGGGTAGGCGTGTATATGGAGTTTATATGCTGTGAACCCCTGTTGGGGAGTATATGTAAATTTGTGAAATTGAATGGTTACTTTCTGGGTATAGAAATGCAAGGCTCGTTAGTGTCTGATTGGCTAGTGGTTGATTGATGGGCCATTATCTGCTGGGAATCCCCCTGTGCCTGGGTAGAATTCCTTTGTAAATGTTGAGTTTTTATTCCATTGTTCTTCAAAACTGGGAGCCAGATTTTGTTTACTTTTAAAGTTTCTTCTTTCCTGTTGAAGTTGTCCAGGTGTTTGTGGATTCAATAGCTTCTCTGTGCATTCTGACATGATAGTTGTTGGTCTGGTCCAGAATTTCTGTGTTTTTAGATAGCATTTCTTGTCCAGGATGGTTTATAGCATGTTCTGCTAGTGCTGATTTTTCTGGCTGGCTCAGTCTGCAGTGTCTTTCATGTTCCTTGATTCATGTTTGCACACTGCGTTGAGTGGTCCCTATGTAAACAAATTTACATATACTCCCCAACAGGGGTTCACACTCCTACCCAACTATTCTCTGAAGATGCCAATCACAGATGCAGGTGAAACGCCAGAAGGAAACTATTCCAGAACACGGCCTCACAGCCTGGAAAAAAACCAAGGAAAATCTACAATAGGGTTTTCTTTTTATGTAGGGGTGGTGATGGAGATATTAATGACTGTTCTTTTGTGACTGCTTTAATTCTATTTTTATGGGGTATTTTATATGTATTAGTCTACTATTATCTTTCCCAAATTTCTAGGATTAAGCAAAGCATAAAATTAAATAAGTTTATATACAAATAAATATATACTTCTATGACCTAGGCCTTAATTAAGCAACTGGAATTGAATTAATGCCAGGGTCTTCAGTGTTCCTCCCTGACAAAGTACAGTTTATACTGCTGGTACATAAGATTCAGAAAAATAAGATAATAAAGATGTTATGGTAGCTATTTTGTGATACGAGGAAAGCATAACTACATTTTTTTAAAAAATAAAAACTTCTTGGTGGCAGCTCTCAGAGTGTGGAACTCCTTCCCACAATAAGTTGGCTCCTCTTTGCTTTCTTTGTACAGTACAGTCAAGTGAAGACATATCTGTTCATCCAGGTCTCTGAATGTTAGCTGAGTGTTGCTTGTCTTTTAATTGGGATGTGTAGTACCATACACACTCATGTGTAAATTGGAAAAAAAATTATCCTAAAACCCTGATTTACTTATAATGGATCAATGTAAGTACTTTTCTCCGCTGTGCCACTGCTTCTGGCCTTTGGAATGCCTAGATGGAAAAATGGCAGAAGCAGAGGCTCTTTGGTGCTTCTCCACCACAGTGGAGAGAGTAGAGGGGATCAGTGCTTCTTTTAGGTTCTCCAGGGAAGGACTAAGCTCTCAAGACAAGAGCTTTGTCCATGCCAGGAGAACCTAAAAGAAGCACTGGACTTCGCTGCTCTCTCTGGAGGCCTTCTAAAATGCCTATGTGGGAAAATGGTGGCAGTGGTTCTTTGGCGCTTCTCTAACACATAGAAGTGACCTCCCTCTACTCTCTTTGCCAGGGCAAAGAAGCGCCAAAGAGCCACCGCCGACATTTTCCCACCCAGCATTCCAAAAGGCCAGAAGCAGCACCGTGGAGGAGAGAGTGGGGTGTGTGTGTCAATGCTTCCTTTAGGCTCTCAACTCAGCCACAGGTCATATCAAAATCTATAATTCGGGCCCCCAAATCTACCCTCAACTTATACATGGGGTTGACTTAGTATATATGGGTACAGTAGCACCCCCATGTCCACTGATTTGCCATCCGCTGATTCAATTATCTGTGGATGGTGATAGCAGCGGGGTGGATTGGGGAAGGAGGGGAGATCT
Organism: Gambelia wislizenii; assembly: GCA_030847615.1. Classification (NCBI taxonomy): domain Eukaryota; kingdom Metazoa; phylum Chordata; class Lepidosauria; order Squamata; family Crotaphytidae; genus Gambelia; species Gambelia wislizenii. Next base: position 378,824,668 of record JAUMIR010000002.1, on the reverse strand, counting down.
CATCTCTCTTCTCCCTTGGGATTGCCTCCGTGGCAGGAACTGCAATGGGAGGGCGAAGGGAGGAGATCTCACCTCCCGTCTCTCCGGGATAGTCCCTTGGGATTGCTCCCATGACGGGGGCGACGGGGGAAGCGAAGGGAGGGGAGGAGGAGATCTCACCTCCCTTCTCCCTTGCGATCGCTCCAGTGGCGTTCACTATTATCCACAGATTTCAATATCTGTGGGGGGCCCTGGAATCAATCCCCTGCGAATATGGGGGTCCTACTGTATTTGTAGTTTTAGCATTATATGATATTTTAACTCCCTTTTAAAAACTGTTTTAAATTAATGTTTTAATATAATTGTTTATTTTTTTAAATGTTTGTACTATCCATATACTTAACTGTATTTTAACTCAAATTATGAGCCACCTCAAGTCTCATGTTGAGAGAAAGGCAAAATATGCATTAAATAGAAGTATAATTGTAAGAATAAAATTAACAAATAATCATACGGAAGTTGATAGAATATATCATACTAAAGTAGATAGAATAAATATAATAACATTCAAATACAGTCCCATGCAGAGTTCTCAAATTTATATCATCCCTTCCAATCAGATTCACAACATAAACAGAAATTACACTTGATGCTTCAAGGATTAATTACACATTGAGTTGCTTAGGAGCTTGAGAGGCTTCTTCATTTCAGGAAGAACAATTGCCACCCCAGGAGTGTTTGTTTTTTTTAAATATAGCTCTTGGCATGTAATGTCCAACTATGCACATAGGAATAAATATTTTAAATATGCAAAACAATGTGTATTTTAAATCAGGCACAACTCAATTACTCTGTGTGTGTGTGTGCTTTTTTCAGGGTCAGGGTATAAACTGTTTTATTCTGTATTTAATTGTGCTAATATAAACCATCCAAAAAGTACTGAACTGAAGGACTTTGCAGAAGTCTATGAAATGAAATAAACTTATCAAAAGTATAGAAATGCCAACAAACAAACAAATATTCCTTTGGTCCGCATATGATTGTTTTCTTCCTCTATTTCCCTATTTTCGATTGCCTATTTATTTTTAGACTGTAAGCAGCTTTGGGAAGAAGCCTATCTGTATTATCTTTTGTGAAGCTCCTGTTATATTTTTAGATGCACCATTAAAGCAACCTAAAATATCATTTCCACCACAAAATGGAATATAAAGGCAGGCCTACAAGCAGGGTCTTTGGAAAATATGCCCTGTTAGTTTCATACCCAGGTAATGAGTTAGTTATTTGTAACCTTGTCCCAAACCATTTAGAACTTTAAAAGTCAAAAAGAAGGCTTTATGTTTATATTTATCAGTAACCACTACAACTGGTTCAGGATCCCTGTCATATGACTTGATTTCTGGCTCCGGGGTGGAAAGGATGTATTCCTCCTAATGTTATTAACTACCACCAGCCCTAGCCAGTATAACCTGATCCCAGCCAATATCCTGGCAACCATGTTCTGAATGTGTTAACATTCCTGAACCCTTTTCAAAGGAATCCCCAGCAAAGTGCATGACACTAGTGCAGTCTGGATGTGACCAATGCATGAGTAAAAGAGGCAATATCTAGATGTGCTGGTAAGCCAGTAGCGACCCTAAGCTGGTAACAGGTGCTGTTATCCACTGATTGCTACTTGAGCTTTCGAATATAGTGCTGAATTTAGGAGAATCGTTAGTTAGGCTGTGTGCTCGGTCCTTCAGAGAGACTGAAACCCCATCCAGACTAATCAACTCTCCCACAGTACCTGCATCTTGAGGATTACTTTTCAGCCTGTTTGTCTTTATCTATTCCAAAATTGCCTTCAGATACTTTTTCAAGAGTTTAGTGTCTCTGTGGGATATGTAGATGGGAAAAAGGGTAGCCACTGGTTGTCACCAAATGTCTGGATAAATTATCCATATAGGAGTAGGCTTTAGCATAAGTGTATTTTTAATACAAGGTATCAGTTTTAAAATAAGATGCAACCTTGACATACATCACAAGCCAAAGGCAGTAGAATGAACAAGAAGTTTCCCAACATCACCTTCTGAAACCACTCCTCAAAGAATCAGCAGGAACACTGCGATAGCATTCACCCCCAGCCCATTTCAACAAGGAAACATCCAGAACAATATTATTAAATTTGGAAAATGCTATATCAGGACACACAGTAACCAGTCAACAGATCAGAGTTAATAAAAGAATCAGAAAAACTATAAATACTTGCCCTAACCTCTAGGTTCTTACTGATTATTTATGTTCACATAAAAACATGGTCTTGATCCTCTAGATTCCTTCAGTATTAGCTGTGATGCCAACCTTAAGAGGTCTCTTTTAGAATTGTGGTAGTACCAGCCTGAATAGAGATTACAGAAAGTCTGATACAGCACAAATCAATTTGGTTGAAGGAGGCACACTCCACTGCCATGGAAATGTCCTGAATTTACTATTAAAACTAAAGGGAGAAAATAATTTCCCTTTCAATTCTGAGAAATCTTAATGAAAAGTAAATGGCAGACTCCTAATAGGAAATAATATAAAAGGTATGAGGGGAGTTTGTGCTATCAACAGTTTTATTGTATATGTTACATAACATTACATTGTCCTCTGTTTCAAATCATGCCCTGGTGGTGATATTCGAAGCCTCTAGAGTAGTTTATGTGAGGGAGACAGCAGAGGCCTACTGCACTTTCTCCAGGAAATAAAGAAAAGGGGTGTGATAAAAGTATTTGCCAGAAATGTTTACAGTATTTAAAATGATTCATTTATTACACAGTGAGCAGTCCTTATTGATACTAAGGCTATAAACAATGAAAAGATACTGTTTTTTAAATCATTTGTACAGCATGAATTAATATATTGAAGAACTCAGAACATTATTGTTCCTGTCAATACCTCAAGTCTTTGCATGTATATCTTTATTCTAGGCCATAGGTACTAAAAATATTTAACCTAAAACTACAGCAAACAACTTATGTAAAGCTCCAGTGTCCATATCGTCTCGTTAGACTTTCATTAATTCATTTATTTGCAGGAAGTTATTCATGCATTTCTAACTTATGGTATCAAATTAGCTCATATTTCTATTATACACAAAGAAATCATTCTTTGTATCTTTCATTTCTCTGCTTCATTAAATATATTTTCCTGTTGAAATTAGGAATACAGGCAATGAAAAAGTTGAAGCAGGTTACTAATGCAGAAACTTAAAAGTTCAGCCCTTTCAAAACAAACATGATACTTTTCATAGGGAACTTATGACCCTAAAGTAGCTGTTCAAATGGCATGCAGGTTCCTTTCCTGTACAGAATTCAATTTGCAACCAAGGACATCTTATGACATGATGAAAACAGCAGTGAGACTGAACATTTTAAACTTTTCATTTAGTTAAGTCAGTTGTTCATCTTAGAGAGATACAGTACTTTAAATTATAGCACAGTCTCATGCATTGTGTGCAGGATAAATTAAATAAAGAGAAATAAATAATATGCTTGCTCAGAAGCAAGCTCTGGCAATTTTCATGGGATTGGTTGCCAAGTGTAAAAAGGATTGCAACCATGGTACAGTTTATGACATTCTAGATTCTAAATCATGTTTGCAAATAACCTTTTCCTTTCAAGAGGATGACATTTGATTTTCTCAAACAAATACAATTATCCTTCCTCTAAGATGCATATATCTTTTAAAAGGTCTCAAACTGAGGGCAGCACAAACTTTAAATCATCATCCTACAACATTTAACAGTGCCACTGCTTTTAGGTTATGTCAAAAGTGTATACATGTGCACGTGCCATGTGTGCATACACACACACATAAAACTTCATTCATATAAGACACTACAGGATAATATTCAAATATTAAGTCATTATGCGGGGAGAATTTACATTTTACATGCAATGCACCATGTCTGAAAATTTTATGTTCTCCCATTACTGCAGCTTCAAAAAGAATTATTCTGTACCATTAAATAGGATGTTATATTTCATTTAAAACTTAAAAGTCAATATCCAGTTCTTTAAAAAGTAAGCATTTTTAATGTTAACAAAAGCATCCATCACTTTTCACTAGAAAATAAGCAATACTACTGCAGTACAGATTTTTTGGTGATCTAAGTAGTAAATCACAGTTTCAAGACAGGAGGACACTTTTTAATATTGTAAATAAATTATAGTAAGTCTGTTAAAAGCCATAATTGTATTCCATTTAACTTAGCTCTGTGTGTGTGTGTGTGTGAGAGAGAGAGAGAGAGAGAGAGAGAGAACAAAGAACGTTTGCTGATGAGTTTAAACTTTAGGGATCAATTGTCTGTTAAACATTTTGGCTCAACATTTATATCCTTTAAAAACCAAACACACACTGTTTTATTTGAATTCTAGGCTCTGCTAAGAATCTAAAAATGCAGAGGAAGGGAAAACAACGCATCTTTAAAGCAGCAATCAACAGAGTCTGAAACTATCCCAACTCAGAATACAAGGCTAGTGGTAGAAGTCGCAAACAAGAACTGCAATTTCAGATTTCAACAACCATAGGCAGTGGAAAGCTACAATTTCATGTTGATTTCTAAGGATCTTTGGCAAAAGTAATGATTTCTACTCAGGTTTAACAAGAGAAAGAGCTGATGTACTACATAATTATGTGGTACAAAATGCAGAATGGCTATACTCTGTTGAACAGCTAAGAGAGAGACAAAGTTGGGCCAGAACAACTAGAAGAGGCAAACAATCTAAAGAATACTTACTCTATTTTAGCTTTACCCACTTATTATGAAAAGCAACCATTAGTCATAGGAAAAGGCACAATTTGGAGGTCAATTCTGGGAAAACCATGTCTGAGTCATCTTTCTGCATGAAAAACCCACACAGGGGAAGCAATGCTGTGACTAGGGGAGAGAGTCTGCTATCTGTCAACCTGTTATTTAAATTCTGTCTGGTCTGAGTATGTTCCTGGCTTATCTATCCTTTCTCAAACCATTTCAAGGAAAGCCTTTTGGAGAAAAGCCTGCTGCTCTACAAATACCATACAGTATTTTAAAATGAAAGGGGGAGGGGGGGAAAAGCTTGATCAGCATCTTTTCTTCTTCCTGGGATTGTTGCCTTAAAACAACTGTTCTTCAAGATTTCTCACTACAGCACAGAAAATCATATTAACAAAAGGAGCTTAGGTCAAACGAAAGAGAAGCAGCATTTAATTTGAAATTCCACCGTAAGATACCAGCTAATTAAGAGCTTTAATCCTCCTTTGCTGGGACACAGAACAGGACACAGCCACTTTTAACATGCCTTGAACAAACACAAGCTGAGGCTCAAGTTTCCATTGCAAAGCAACAAGAAGGAAAATGGTTTAAAAAACCCCAAATCCTACTGTGGACTGTTTTGCAAAAGCTCTACCACTGAAATCTATCATGTAACCCTTCTTGCTGGCCAACTTAAATTTTAACACTTTTTGCCCAACTATATCTCATTTTTAAATTTTATAAGGCACGGGGAGGGGGGGAATGCTTCCCCTCTCCCAAGGGCATGTGTAAGTGAAAGTTTGGAGAAAGTTAAAAAAATAAGCTCAGGATATTCAAAAATGTAAAACGTTTTTAAAAAATAATTTATGTTATGTTGAAGAACAGCACTATTGTTACTAGAGAAGCTTGGCCCCTTCACAATTTCTCACAGGACAGCTGGCAGGGATGGGAAGGGAGGGCATTTAGGGGGGAAAAGAGATGTGACTATCCAAGAGTAAAGTTGGAAAGAGTGGGTGAAAAACACTTTTTTCCTGACAGCATTATAAAGATGTGCAATAAATCTGTCATAGTTGCTATTGTGGCTTAAAAACCTCAGTCAACTCAAACTTTCAGGGGGGGAAAGCACAAAAGCTTGAAAAGTTGAGATATCCCCCTACCCATACAACTCAATCGTGTGTGTGTGTGTGTGTGTGTGTGTCCCTCTCCAGCTCACACACCATCCCAGGGAGGGAGGGAGGGAGAGCGACCAGCAAGGGAGAAAAACTAAGCCCATAAATAAATGACAGCTCAGCAGAATCTGCCTCATCTGGGAACGGCTGGCTCCGGTCACGGCCAGCTCCAAAGGCACTAGCTGGCACCAACGCCAAGAAAAATGACTTTCTTGTGTAAATGCCGTTTTTAAAAAACCATTGGCATCAAGAGAGCCAATCTTCCCACCCCCCGCTTCTCCTTTTCCTTACATTAGGGCTCCTCCCTGAGGAGACAGAGGCAACTATATAGCTGAGGGGTTGTTTTCTACCTCACAAACTTTTTTTAAGGTGATCCAGAGAGGGGGGTGGTAGGAGGAAGAATTTGTGCTTTAAGGGGGGGAGGGAAGCCAAACCCGACCTGCCCCACAAGTAGACCCCAATCATATAGGAGGGGGAAAAAAGTAAGGAGACTGAGGCAGGGAGGAGGAAAAGAGGGGTGTATGTCAGAGGCAAGTTCTGTAAGACCCCCAAGTGGGTTTCCACTGCCTGGGGGAGAGCGGGGAAGGCGGCTGGAGGGGCGGCTGGTGGGACGGGGTTCCCTCCCCGTCCCACCAGCCGCCCCTCCAGCCGCCTTCCCCGCTCTCCCCCAGGCAGTGGAAACCCACCGGGGGTCTCTGTGTCCCCCTCGCCCCCTGAGGGCCTCGCCCCCCCCTCAACCACCTCACCTTGCTCCCCTGGTAACTCTCCAGTGCTCGGAAGGCGGTCTCGGTCAGCTTGAAATGCAGCACCGTGATGTTGTCTTGGGTGACTCTGCCGCAGGACACACCATACCGGCCCCCTTCCCGCAGCGACGCCATTTTACGCCACCTCCCTCCCCACCACCGGGGCTGCGAAGCCGCCGCCGCCACCGGAGGCTGCTGCTGCTGCCGCCGCTGCTCCTACGGCTGCTCCAGCAGCAGCAGCAGCAACAGCCATCCTGCCGCTGACGTACCAGCCGCCGCCGCCGCCAACCGCCGCCGCGGCACCCCGCCCACTTGGCCCAACGGCCGCCCTCGCGCCGCCAACGGCCAACCCCTCCCCCCCTCACTCTCTCTCCGGCCGCACACCTAGCCACGCCCCCTCCCACGCGCCAAGCCGCGACACGCAAGCTCCGCCCCCTCTCTCGCCGTCCCCCCCCTCTACACTCTTCCCAATTGGCCGAGGTTCCAGCTAGCAGCCACGCGGAAGGAGCCAGCCGCGGAGGAGGGGCGTGGCTACCTGCTGACGTCAGCGCAGACGGTATTTAATCATTATTGACGCTGGGGATTGAGTCACCTGTGGGGCTATTATGTACCTTTGGCTGTGGACGGCGCTGAGCTGTGCCGCTCCCCGCCCGCCCTCGTGTCTGTAGTGACCAGCATCATTTTTTCCATGTCGTTTGTGACTATCCAGGGTGTTCTTGTTTTCTTTTCTCCATCCTAAGCCTGAGGCTGTCTGTGGATAGCGTCGTGATGAAATTTAATCACTAGGTGGCATAGGGTTTAATTTTAGTTAGGTGGACTCCGGATAGAAAGTCAATAAAGTTCTTTTTTAGGTGCCATGGCAGGAAGATTCCTTCTTTCCCCATATGTGTTTTTCTTTCTTTCTATAAGGTCAAGCCCTTGAACTAAATTAATTAGAGGGTACAATGAAAGTACTTTGAATTATTAGTATATTTTTGTTAAGTTACAAGTGTTTCCTGCTTTTTTCCCCCTTCACTGGGGTGCAGATAATAATAATAATAATAATAATAATAATTATTTATATCCCGCCCCTCTACGAAAGGCAATCGGGGCATCTTACAACAATTAAAATATACATCCAAACCCTCAATCCCACCTCCCTTAAAATACAATTAAATAATTTAGGGATTAAAACATACTTTAAAAATAAAAAAAAATAAAGAATAAAAATGAGCAATGGATAGTGGACCTGGCGAGATCAGGACACGCTAGATTTCCTTTTTTGATGGCTGGTTATCTTCAATTCAGGAAAGGCCTGTCGGAAGAGATCCTTCTTAAGAGCTTTTAAAAAGCTATTTAGGGTGGTGATATGACGGATCTCAGATGGTTTCCTGGATGTCTTTTTTCCACTTGATGTTCAGGACAACCTTGTTGAGAAAGAGAATTGCCTAGACGGAGGCCACCAACTAAGGGTGCATCCACACCACACAACTTATCCAGTTCAAAACTGGATTATTTGCCATGGCTCCTTCCTATGGAATCCTGGGATTTATAGTTTGGTGAGACACCAGCACTCTTTGCAAGAGGAGGCTGCAAGCCTTGTAAAACCACAAGTCCCGCAATTCAATGGGAAGGAGCCATGGCTAAGAATCTAGTTTCAAAATGGATTGTTTTTGTAGTGTGGATTGGGCCTAAGTATTATGGCTCAATGGGACTTAAACCTAGATCTCCCAAATGCATTTAGGGGGAGCCGTGTGGTTGGCCATGCAGCAAAACAAAATTCAAAAATCCACCAAAAAAGTGATACCTTTATTAGCTAACTAAATGCAAAGCATATGTTGCAAGCTTTTGAAGTTCTGCTGGCTTCTTCATCAGGCAAAATATGTTAAAAAGAAATAAAGAGGGGAAAAAATAAAGAAAAGTGATGATGTTGGAGTCATAGGTCTACATGCTGTTTCAGATGTTTCTTGTGTTATTACTTGTGGTGTTGTTTGAGCTTTGAAAGCTTGCATCATATGTTTTCTATTTGGTTGTCTAATAAAGGTGTCACTTTTTTTGTGGATTTTGGACTTAGCTTTCCCAAGTCACAGTTCTGTAACCACTTCTCCGCTTCCGCATGGGTTTTGTTATTTATTACATTTATATTCTACCTTTTTCCACCAACAAACTCAAGGCCTCCTTGTCCAAATATTAGACTTGCAATAAACTTGTGAAGTAGGTCAAATTGAGAATGCCTGGCACAAGGTGACTCAATTCTTAGTATCCTAAGTCCCAGTCCAACACTGTGACCACTTAGCTGCATTGTCTCTCAAGCAGTCTCCTATGGGTAGCATCCAGTTAGTGATATGTGTGCACATAAATGGTTTGTGTGTGTGTATGTCCCTTTTTTTTTTTTTTGATGGGATGCAAAGGGCTGTTTGTTGCCCTTGCATGCCATTTCAAAACCTCCTTGCCCCAGGCAGCTAGCTGTCAAGCTGCAGGAGGGGTTTCTTCTTCATAGAATCATAGAATTGTAGAGTTGGAAGAGACCACAAGGGCCATCCAGTCCAACCCCCTGCCACGCAGAAAATCACGATCAAAGCATCCCCGACAGATGGCCATCCAGCCTAATGTAGAAGGAAATGCATTCATGTGGTCATCATAGATTGAGGCCTACTTGATGGCACATGACAAGCAACAATCCATACTGTGTCTTCTCTTCATGAATTTCAATTTGGAATAAGGCCAAAGCCATTTACACTTGGCATTAATGTTTTAAATTCTGAAAAGACTCTAGAGAGGAAGGAGAAATAATTAGAAGGACAGCTTTATTCTAAAGCGTTTCCAAGATCTTCCTGTACAACAATACAAAGGCCTGTTGTAGCCACCTAGGTTATCTTTATTCGGTAGAGAAATAAAACTTAATAAAATGCATAATTATCCACAGCAGTGCTTAATTTGCTGTTTTTCTACCAGATCTGAGGAACTCTTTGAAAACTTTGTAGTTTTTGAGGATTATTTTCAGTTCAGGATTTATTCCGTTTTAAAAAGCGAGATTTTTTTTTTGGTAGAAAATAACATTTTCTGCACAAGAATGTTGCCTTAAAAAAAAAAAAGACTTTCCTGTGCAGAGAATGCTTTTTCTATGCTAAAAAAACCCCCATTTCATCCCTTGAGCAAATATTTTTGAATATTCTCTCTCTCTCCTCAGCCTTTAAGACAAGTCCTCAAATTACCAGCTCCATAACATTAAGAGAGTGCCACTTATATATAAACCTCATAAGTACAAGCATTAGCCTGCCATTTAATGGCAACTCAGTACAGTACTGATTGGTGTTTCCATCTTCCTTTATTTTCAGCATTGCTCAAAAGGACAGAAATGTAAACTCGGGCTTTCTGTCTTAATTTAACCCCTCTCCTTAACTTTTCCCTCTTTGTTGTGCTGTCTTTTCTTCTACCCTTTTCTTCTATCCATTTGTCTTTTCATCATGTAAGCTTATGGAGAAGGATCTGTTTGTTTTTATTGACTGCAGTGCTTAGATTTAGATTTATTCTCATCATATCACCTCTTTAGTGCATTGAGGTATAGAGTTGGTATGATCACATGCTATGCTTGAGAAGTGCTGAAGTCTATTCCCCACTGTTCTACTTGTGAGAAGCCGTCCTACGGTTACAATTACCCATTAGTACTGGGATCAAATGGATGAGGAACAGAAGAACTACTTAGCCGTATGCAAATGTGCACCTCTTGTATAGATCTCATAGGCAGTTAGAGAAAGGTACTTGCACCTTTTGTTCAAAACTTGCGAGCAGATAGTTGAAGAGGGTCCTGATTGCCTTGCATAAACGACTTGGGTGGGCGGTGTGCTGAAAGGAAACACCAATACGGAATGCAGGTCCCAATCTAAATGAGCAAGACTGATCCAACAGAGCTGCCTATAGGAATCCTGGAATCATGTGGAAAGGCTTCATGGATACAGGAGGAATTACAACTCCCAGTATCCCATCCCATGGATGCTATGTCCCAGGTCTCAGCTTGGTAGATTGCATCTGTGTATGTATTTCTGTAAGGCAGAGGCCAGGAACATGCTTTTGGTGTAAAAACACAACTTGGAAAAGTTCAAGCTATCTCGTCATTTATCTGTTGGGCATAATAGAGTGATGAGAGCTACTGTTAAAGTTTTCATTTTTCTATGAACTCTTAAATTTCTTTTCTTTTTCTCTTTTCCAAGAAGAATGCTTATAGTGTCATGGCTAATGACATCACCAGTGGCTATGCCTAGTTCTCATGTTTTGGCCCTTAAATCTTAGGGCCAGGACTGCCCATGAGCCAGCAACCCTATATGTTTGTTACTTTTGACAGGATGAACAATGCTTGGAAGCAAGCTCTCATTTCAAGGTTTAGTTAACTCTTGCATGTTTTGAACTTAAGCTGTAGTCCCTCAAGACTGAATCTGACTTTAGGGAATGGAAGGAGATGGGAGGCAGTTCAGAACCTGAAGATATGGCTGCTCTGGGCTCCCAGAGGAAGGGGGAGGAGGGTGCATGCCATTTATGAGTGCACTCCTATCTGTCTCGCCCCCACCCCACCCCACTGAGTCCAGCTGCTACTTCACAGTCTGAATTGCCTCGCAGCAGATGCCCCTCCCCAGGCTTGACAGCTGGCAGAGGGGGGGATATGCAGAACTGCATGGGTGGAACTATGCTCTAGTGTAGGCTCTCTGCCTATATATCCCATTTTTGTTCTGCAAAGCACTTGCAATTCTTATTTTATATATCACTTTTTGTTTCTAAACACTCTGAAATATAAATCAAAATCCCTACGTTACCCATAAACAGCTGTTGAAAAGGAGTTAACAGTTCATCACTTTGTCACATGTTAACTAGTCACTTCAGTTTCATTTGTGTGTGAGCTTCAGGAAGTCCAGATAACACTTCCTCCACCTATATTAAAGGAACTCCTTAAGCACCATTGCCTTGCACCCAAGTGTATGCTGTGTAGCTTGCATGGGAAAGGAGTTGTCTGTAGAGCACCTTTCCGTGCACACCAAGTATGAACTAGAAGTTGTCTGAGCTCCCCTCCATGAGGGGGCTTCATGTGTTTAAAAGGACTGTGGGGCTTCTAGGACATCCAAGTGTTTAGCATAAACTTTGACCATGTAGACTTCAGGAGATGCTAGAATCCTGATGTGTATATGGGGTTCTTCTCAAACATCCATGCTGACCCAGTTTGTGTAACTAATACATGAGTGGGGCTACTCCTGGGTGGACTGTTCTTGCAGTTGGTGAAGCACAGCACAATCCTAAGCATGTTTACTCAAAAGGAAACATCTATTTTGCTAAGCACTTCTAGGTTTTTTATCACCAGTTAATATACTGGTCTATGGTGGTGCCCATACTACAGAATCCTCTGCTGCAACAGATTCATCTCTCAGTCTTTCTCTTTCTAGCTAAGACCAGTATTTTTGAAACTATTTTAGTAGGACTCAGATATGGCCCAAAACATTCTGATGCTTGGCAAAGGTTAAGAAGATGACACCTCCCTATGCCTCAAGTATTAAACCTGGTCAAAATGATAGTTGAATCTTCAGGACTGGTGATAGCCATTGTACCATAGTGCCATAGGCTAGCCTAGCTGGTTCAAGGCAAACACAGCTGTGTTCTCCAACATTTCAGGGCAGACTTTTATCAGTATAGTCTTCTTCTTTTTTTTACTTGTCTTCCATTATCTCATCTTAGTCCTTTGGTTTCCATTCTTCACTCTGCTACTAAGATTATCTTTTTGGCCCGTCACTTTGATCATGTTACCCCACTTTTGATATATTTTTTTTATTTAGTTATTTATACCCCGCTCTTCAGCCACAAGGCTATCAGAGTGGCTTACAAATTGTTTTAAGCAATAGCTATTTACACATCTAACTGCATTAAACAGCTTCCAATGTGTGTTAGCTAATTGATATCCCTTCATTGGCTACCTAGTCCCCCTAGGATTCAGTATAAGTTGTTTGTTTTGACGTTCAAGGCCCTGCATAACCTAGCTCCTCCTTACCTTGCAACTCTTACCTCTTTTTACCAGCCTGTTAGAAATCTTCACTCTGCGAATTCTGGGCTTCTTACCCAGCCAAGGGTTTCTTCCTCCTTGACTTGACTTCGTCCTTTTTCTCTTGCTGCCCCTTATTCCTGGAAGCACCTTCCAGTAAACTTGTGGACTATTTCCTCCCTTGCTGTTTTTAAATCCAAACTGAAAACTTTTTTGTTCTCTCAAACCTTTGGAATTTTGGATTAATGTTTCTATTGTTACTGTATTTGATTACCTGTACTAATTATTTTGTTTTATTCTGAATTATCTATTTGTTTTTTTTCCTTTTATTGTATCTTAGTATGTTATATTATTGGAACAGTGATAGTTGTTTTATTTTGTAAGCTTCTGTAAAGCACCATGTACATCGAGGGCACTATATAAATAAACGATGATGATGATGATAATGAGATGTTGGAACTTTCATTGGAGGTTTCTCAAAAGAGGTTGAAGGGACAACTTTCAGGAGGGCTTTATCAATGGAATTGTTTGGTGGTTAGGGAATGGACTAGATGGCACTTGGGGGTACCTTCTACCTCCTTTCCCCCCCCCGATCTAGCCACTTCCCCAATATCTGCTGCCTGAGATGGCTACCTTACTCTGCCTACTGACAAGGCAATGTCTGATTATCACCATTGCTGTCATCACCATTGCTGTTTCTCTTTTTTGTTTTTGTTTTTATGCGGATGTTTAATTGATTTGTTGTTTTGATAACTTTTGTTAACCACCTGGAGGGTACTATTTTGGATGGAAAGGTGGGATATAAATCTTTCTTGGGAGGGGGACCTCTGTTCAGAGCCAGAATAAATCCAGAATGGGTTTTATGGATCTAAAACAAAATGTTTATTATAGTTCACAATCTTCTGTTTGTCAACATCTGACAACATTTACTCAAATGAAATATCTGTGTGTGTGTGTGTGTGTGTGTTTACAGCAACAGCACATAGGGCATGGGCAGTGAATTAATATAAGAAGAAAATGAAAGGCATTTTGATAGTATTAATCAATAAATAGGTCTGAGAGCTAATTAAGCCTGAACTCTCCCTAGAGGTTAAAATTACTAAACTGAGCCTATAGTACTTTGGACGTATAATGAGACAGCATGACTTCAGAAAAGACAATAATGATTGGTAAAACTGAAGACAGTATAAACAGAGGAAGACTTCATTACGGGTGGATAGACTCAGTCAAGGTAGCCAAAACCCCGAGTTAGCAAGGCTGTTAATAACAGGGTGTCTGGGAGGTTTTTGATTCATAGGACTGTCATATGTTGAAGCTAGCTTTATGGCAGTTAACAACAATATCGTACCTAAATATTCTATGGAGAGTTGTGTTTAGTCTGCCTTTAAAACACTTGCAAAAGTTCATAACAGAGTCAGGAACAAATGGTGTGCAAAAGCTACTTCCATGAATCCGAGTTCCTTGGGGAAAGATTTTTGTAATTTGCTTCCAAAATGTATGTTTATGTAACCACTCAGGTGGCATATACTGTACTTCCATATGTGACTGACCAGAAACCAATATGAATCTAGTGTATTATGCTCTTCTGGTTGTACAGTTTTATAATTTCAAAACTCAGGATGTACTAGCTGGTGTGTGCAATTTGGATGGAAAGGAAGAAAGCAGATATTCTACTAATTCCTGTGCTGAGGATCAGCTATTCTATTGGGTGCAAATTCAGTACATACTAGCATTTGATACATGTACTGAGAATGGGAGGATATGATCTGGTGGCAGGTTGCAACAGATGGTTGCATAATCCTGTTTGTCTCCATTCTTCCAGGGTCAGGTATTGCTTTTCTTTGCTATTTATCCCACCGCCCCCATAAATAAATATGACATCTTAAGCAGTTGAATGAACTGTGTTCCACAGAGTTCTTAAGAGAAAGAATTGTCTGGGTATTTTTGGTGATAATAATAACTCAAGCATAGGCAATGATTAGAATAACAACAAGGAATTGTTTGTATTAAAGATAATAAATAACCTGTAGAGCTGTGTGTACTTTTTTTTTTTTAAGTAATCCAGAGTCATTGTCTGGTTATTCACATTCTGCTAAGGGAAAATTTGGATTTTATCACCTCTATGTGTCATTTTGCTACTGTTGAGAAAAGCCGTGTTGAATGAGAATAATTAGAATACGATTTATTTTCCTCATTGAAAAAATAAAGTGGTATGCGTGCTCCAGTCCAGGCTTGCCCCAAACCTTTTGTTATAAGGTACAGAGCAGCAAATGGTCCAGGTACATACTTCTCAAGCCAAATCAAGTTATTTTGAGTAGTGAAGTAGGAAATTCCACAAATCTTTTTTTCCTTTCTGAGCAGTCAAAATGCAGTAATAATAAATGAACAACTAATTACTTCTTCATGAACCTAAATCAGTGACCTTAGATAGCCGCTTCATGCTGACTAATGGTAGGGCAAGGCCTAGCTTCAGTGCTTCTCCAGTTGCCCCTGAAAAGTGAAGTGGAGTATAGCTGGCCTCTGGGGAGACGGACTTTTAATTAGTGGCACCCCACTGTGGAATGCTCTTGAAAGAGGAGCAGAGCAGAGGCTTGGCTTCTCTGTGGTCTTTTTGGTCCTGTATGAAAATATTTTGTATTTTTATTTACATTTGAACCAGACTTTCAGTTAAAATTAAATACTTTTCATGTTTTTTTTAATAGAGTTTGAGATTGTGCTACAGGTACCTTGTACAGTCTTTGGAGGAAAGGTGGAATAAAAGTGCAACAAGGAGAATCAACGTTACTGTGTGTGAAAGATTATTTACTCAAGGTATTATAAATGTAGAAAATACATTTGTATAGAGTGTGTGAGCGGCCATGGGAGGGTGAGATGAAACACTAACCAGGACTATAGCTTTTTGAAAGGAAGTGGTAAAGGGCACATTCACATAAGCACATGGGTGTGCAGACACTACAGTAAGACCCCCATATCCACTGATTCATTATCCACTGATTCAATTATCCACGGAACATAAAACAGCACACCTACCATAGAGTTTTCCTAGAAAACGTGTCCTCTCTGGACACATTTTATATGCTGTGAACCCCTGTTGGGGAGTATATGTAGATTTGCTGTTATATGCTGTGAACCCCTGTTGGGGAGTATATGTACATTTGTGTAATTAAACTCCACACACACACCCCTACCCAACCATCTTCTGAGGATGCCAGCCACAGATGCAGGCGAAACGTCAGAGAGAAACTATTCCAGAACACGGTCTCACAGCCCGGGAAAAAAAACCAAGGAAAATCTATGGATGCCAGCCGTGAAGCCTTCGACTTCACAGTGTGCTGGCTGCTTCTGGCTTTGTTTTGAAGATGATGTTGATGAGGTTGCAGTCTTGACAGTCTCTGGGCCCCCACACAAAAGTTCCCAGGGTTTTAAAAGTGGCCTCCAAATTTGCTGAAGCTGCCCAGCAATGATGTATGGCATTGGTGCTGGTTCAATGCTGCATTCTCAAGGAGCCTCAGAGGGGATGGAAAGAAAAACAGGTGCAGTTTACAGTCTATTTCCATGCTTATTGATTCAGAAGTAGGTCTTGCTGTGTTTAATCAGGCTTATTTTCAAGAAAATGTATGTTGGATTATATACATAGATAACCATTGTGATAACTAACAACAGTTTTAAAAACAGGGGAAACAGTTTTGCACCCAATTATGCACGCTTAGGATCCCATTGAACTCAACATAATAAAATTAAATCGATGGGAGTGAAGCGTACAGAACTGCATGCTGGATTACAGCCATTGTGATTTATTTCTCCTGACAACATCGCCTTAATTTTTATCAATACTGCAGTGAGCACACTTTTTTTAAAATTTGCAGTGCTTGTAACTGACTTGGAAGGAGTCAAAGGGTAATGAAACAGGCAGTGGCAGACATTCTGCAACATGCTCCTTGCAGTCTTATGTTCTTCTTTTTGGGGGGTAGGGGAGATGGTTGCTAAACTGCAAGGTTTACTTTTGACTGAAAAAGGCTGGAGTTGCTATGATGTTTTTATCCCAGTAGCTGCAAATCAGGAGTACTTTGTTTAGAACAAGACAAAAGGCTTAGAATCCCTGCTTTGGAAACATGTCTTTTTGTCTGTAGAAAAGGGGATTTCCTAAAGTACTTTAGCTTCTGATTTGGAGAGTTCCCATCTGGAGGGGAGCATTGTTAAAGGCACACTGGTGCCAGAGAGTGCAAAGATAAGGGCTACAAAAGAGATCAATGGAACCTTCCAAAGTCAGACAATGAACACAAAGAACATTTATAATGGAAACCATTTGATGTGAGTCTCCTCTCCCCCAAGGTCAGTGGTAAAAGGCTCTACACAGCATTAGCTGCAGACTAAATTTCTAAATTTGCGAGATTAAACATGTTTTGTTGAAACTTCCCATTTGCTAAAGAAAATGCAATTCAGTGGTTTGGTAATTATTTTTAAGTATGTATGTATTTATGGGCTCAACCAGATTGCCTCCATATATTGAGTTTCAATTCTTTTGTTTTGTTTGTACTGTACCTGTTAAATTCACACATTTGCATCCAATCCTCTCGTCTTGAAATATGGTGGGCATCCTTCATCCCCCCTCCTTTGTATTCCTCCTCCTCCTCCTCTTCCCCCTCACCACATGTCACAGCCAATCTCATGTAACATTTCAGAAAGTGGTTTTCACTAATTTATGCTGTGGCTTTTCATTATTTCTCAGGAGTTATAGTCAAAGTGCTAAAGTGCTTTAACAATACAGTCCCTTACCATTCATGGGGGTTAGGGGTGGAGCACCACCGCAAAAGTGAAAAAACTGCAAATACAGTAAATGTCCACAGACTCCAGACATAAACCCCCTCTCCTCCTGCTCTCCCTCCAATCAAAGCCTGTTGGGCTTTTGGCTGCCAACCCCCCTCTGGACCCTGCCGCAAGGCCTAAATGCCTCCAGCTACACAATCACCCCCCTGCCTTGGATTTTGGCTGCAGGGGCTCCTGCGCATTGGGTGCTTCAGCTGCCCCCCTCCTCCTCATCTCAGATTTTGGCCGCCTTGGCCGCAGGGACTCCCGGGTGTCCTCCGGCTCCATCTAGGCTTTGACTGCGTGGCTGTGGGGGCAATTCGGCCACCTCCAGCGGCTTCATCTGACCACCCCTGGTGTCTAGCTTCTGCTGGGCATCCAGGTGGGCCGTGGGACCGCTTCCCACCCAGTGGCACCTCCCACTTTGGGCCTTCCCCCCCCCTCTAGGCTGCGCACCTAGTGGGCCATGGGCCCCCGCCCCCACCTAACCTGCACGGCAAGCTGGCAGAGCAGGCTTCACAGACACCCTTTGGGCCTTCCCCACCCTCTAGGCCACACGCCTAACTGGCTGAGTGGCCCTCCACCCCCACCTAAGCCACAAGGTGAGCCAGCAGATCAGGCCTTTGGGTCTTTGGGCCTTACAATAGTCATCCCTTTGGGCCTCCCCTATCTAGGCTGCATGCCTAGCACAAGCCAAGGTGGCCGATGCCCACCAGAAGCAGGGTGAGCAGCCCAGGGCCTGAAACTCCCTGGCGGCACCAAGCCAGAGGAGGCATCACTCACTGGCTCCTGAGGCGGCTGGAGTTCCCTTGCCTCTCGGCCTCCTCCTTCTCCTCCAGCTGTTTGCTGCTTCTCCTCTCGTGGCACCCTCATCGCTGCGGCCCCTGTCTAGAAACCGCAAATACGCAAAACCACGAAAGACAAAGAAGTGAATAGGAAGGGACAACTGTACTGTAATATATTAGCTAAAAATTAGGATCATTTTGTTTTCGTGCTAACATTCCTCTTTCACTTACTTGATTTCTCTTGAATCTCTATCCTGGAAAAAGCTGCGTTTACCTGACAGCTGTCTTTACTGGGTCCAAGACAGTAGAAACCCATGGCAAATAACCGGTGCATTTCATTTTTGGAAAGTGCCAGGCTAAGCCAAACCAATCTGGAGAGTAGGAATGAAAAATCTTTGGTAATCCCAGGAGCTCACAGCCTATTGACTGTCCCCATACTGTCCCCTACCCTAAATAGTCTGAAGACCCTTGGAAGCAAGTCCCCTGAGCTGAAAATGCTACTGCTTAATGCCAGGTCAATTAATGGGAAAACATCCTTGGGCTGGGATCTGCTCTTGGATGAGCATGCTGACCTGGCTTGCATTACAGAGACCCAGCTACATGAAGCAGGGGAGGGGTTAACCTCTCCTAGCTTTGTTCACCTGGCTTCCCAACAGAAGGTGAGGTTTGGTGGGTGGGGAGGTGGAGTTGCAGTTGTCTGTTGTGACTGTATCTCATTCACCTGGTGAGTTTGAGCATGTATATTTGAAGGTGGGTGGTAGTGACAAATTAGGTATTTTGTTATTGTACCACCCACCCCACTGTTTAACAGTCTCTCTTTCTGAGCTGGTCTTGATGGTGGTGTTGGAGTTCTCATGCCTTGTTGTGCTGGGGGACTTGAACATCTGTTCAGAGACCACTCAGTTGGTAGTGGCTCAGGACTTCATGTCCTCTATGACAACCATGGGTCTGTCCCAAGTAACATCTGCTGCCACCCATGCTTCAGGGCACACTCTGGACCTAGTTCTCTGTGCTGGATAGGATGATGATGATCTACTGTAGAGATGGACAGATTACTACCTGGTGGTGATGGCAGTAAGGAAACTATACTCCTCTGCTGCCATTGCATCTGAACTGTGTCATCTAGCAGAGCTATCTTGAGGGGTCAGGGGCCTTTTACACTCTGCCCCACAAGAAGAAAATGTAGTCTACTTGACAGCCTGCTGTGAAGAATTTGCAAGGCATTTTGCAGACAAAGTTACTTGGATCCACTCTGATTTGGGTGCTGTAGTTGATATAGCTCCAGTGGACGTCACTTTGGCACCTGCTTGTCCTCTGTTATTGGATATGTTTCAATTTGTGCAGCCTAAGGATGTGCACAGGATCCTTGGAGAGGTGAGAACCATGACATGTGTATTGGACCCTTTCCTTTTCTGGCTCTTGAAAGCAGCTAGAGGGGAACTGACCAAGTGGGTAAGGTGAGTGGTGGATGCCTCACTGCAGAGTGCAGCTTTCCATTCTGCCTAAAAGAGGCTACTGTGAGGCCTTACTGAAAAAATAATTACATGCCTGTCTCCAATATTCCTTTCCTGAGCAAGATTCTCCCAGCTCCACAGATTCCTGGATGAAATGGATTATCTAGATCCATTTCAATCTGGCCTGCTTTTGTGGATGACTTACGTGAGGAACTGGATAGGAGGATTGTATCCCTTTTGATTCTGCTGGACCTCTGAATGACTTTTGATACCATCAACCATGGTATTGTTCAAAGCCACCTCTTTGGGATGGAACTTGCGGTCACTGTATTACAGTGGTTTTGGTTCTTCCTAGAGAGGCGAACTCAGAAAGTGGTACTGGGGGATTGCTGTTTAACACCATTGTTGTTGTCTTGTCTTGTGTCTCAAATCTTGGTTCTATTCCCTATGCTGTTTAAAATCTACATGAAACTGCTGGGAGAGGTTATCCAGAGTTTAGGAGTTCGGTGTCACCAATATGCTGATAACACCCAACTGTGTCTTTCCTTCCCATCAGATTCCAAGGAAGCTGTCTCAGTTCTGAACCAATGTTTGTTGTCAGCAGTGGGCTTGATGAGGACAAACAAATTGAAACTTAATCCAGACAAGACAGAAGTGCTCCTGGTCAATCGAAAGGTTGAGAGTTCCGGGAGGGAGAAGGCAACCTCGTGGGGTGGGTTCTTGTGCATCGGGTGGGTGGATGGAGGGTTCGGGTGGGTGGGTGGAGGGTTCCAGCATGGCTGGCTAGGGAGGGAGGGAGGGAGGGAGGAGGCAACCTCGTGGGGGGGGGTTCTGGCATGGTGGGTGGGTGGGAAGAGGGTTTTGGTGCAGTTTATCCACAGATTCACCATCCACAGTGGGTCCCAGAACCAATCCTCCGTGGATGTTGGGGGTCCTACTTGTACTAACATTTCTTTGTAACCTCCTTGCTAGCAGTTCATTTTTTACATCTACATACTCGGAAGTCAATTCTCTTAAGTTAAGCGAGAACTCCAGGGGAGTGTATGTAGGACTTCATCCTCAGACAAACTTGCACTCTTGTCAGACTTCTGCATTGTAACTACATATTACTTTCTGGGGTTTCAGTACAAATGTGCTTTATAAACTTACGCTTTACCAGAAAATCATTAAATCAATTAGAGGAAAGACTTAAAAAAAACTATAATTGTCTTAAGTCTGGCAGCCTGCAACTTGTAGGTAATTTAGTGTGTAAGAAGACATTTGGTTTTCTATTCCATTTAAAAATATATAATTGTACCAAACTGAACCAAATGTTTAGATATCATTCCTTAAATAGGACCTGTTGTTCTGGGGTTTTTTTTGTATTTAAAAGCTTCTGCTGCTGTTGAAGCAATAGCATTTGTTTTGTTTCTCCAACTGGAAAAAGTTGTAGTCATCACTTATGCCTCCATTAGTTCTGTCAAAACACTGTAACTGCTATCATATTTTCTAAGAGCTCGGTTTTCCCAGTATTTATGCAGCCAAAGTATGCAGAAGGGCACTTCCTGTCTTTCATAAACACAGAGTATACTGTGCTAGCAAAATGGAGTACTTATAAAATGTACACTTTCTTTTGCATGAGCATTGTCTTATGTTTAACTGTTTAACTAAAACTACATACTGTTGGGATTAAGTTCCATTGAGCACAGTTAGGTTTAGTTATGAGTAAACATGTATTGGATTGCTTGTAGGGCTATTTTCCATGCTTTATAAAAATCACCCTAGAATTACCTAAAAAGAGGAGCACTGAAATCAGTTATTGCATCCTATAGAACAAAAATCTTGTAAGCTTTAAATGGCTTTGGGCCAGGTTACCTGAAGGTGTGCTCCTCCCAGCTGAGATACTTTTTCAGGAGCCCCCTCCAACTGAGTCGAATGGCTACAAGAGAAAAGCTTTCTTGCAGGCAAAGTGATTGGAACATACATGCCTGAGCTTAAAAATAGTCTGGTTTGTCCTATTTTTAAATATATTCCCCCTCTTTTAGATGATGACACAGTGGTCCCTCAGTATCCATGGGGTTTTGGTTCCAGGCCCTGCCGCGGATAACAAAAACTCAGATGCTCAAGTTAGTTGCTCCTCCCCCACCCTCGCCTGCTATTGGGTCACCCTCCATGCCTTGGTTTCCTCCATGCTTCAGTCCCTCCCCCCACCCTTGCCTGTTAACTGAGTGATGGAGGCCACCGCTGCTCCACCAGGCCCTCTTCTTCACAGTGAGCTGCCTGAGTCTGCCCAAGGCCACCTCCGCACCCTCGTTTTGTGTACAGGCGGTGGGTCCGGGTGGAGATGCCTCTGTGAAGGCAGCACCAGAGGGCCAGGACCAGAGGGCCAGAGGGCCAGGAACTGTCACTTCCTCCTTGTCCTGTAGCCATTGCTCCTGCCTGGGGCAGCTTGCCAGAGCTGCCTCTTCCTCCACAGCGTTATGCATCCCAGCTCAGGTGAAAGAGAAACATACAGTGTGCAGGAGGAGGAAGAAGCAGAGGAATAGAATCTGTGCTCTGCCACTGCCCCACTGGCACCTGGCCTGCAGAAGCCTGCTTTTTCTCTTCTTCCTCCTCCTGCAAACTGTGTGTGTCTATTTCACCTGGGATGAAATATGAAGGCTGAGGCATAAACAGTGGTGGCCTCCATGGCTGTTAGCAGGCAAGGGCGGGAGTGGAGAAACTGAAGCATGGAGCATCAATGCCTCAGTTTCTTCAATGTTTCAATTCCCCCCCCTCACCTGCCAACAATTGTGGAGGCCACCATTGCGTCCACCTCAGCCTTGTGTGCCCCAGCCCGGCTGACAGAGATACCCATGGTTCGCAGGAGGAAGAAGAAGCAGAGGAGCAGAATCCACGCTCCACCACTGCCTCAGCTGGCCCGCTGGCATCCGGCCTGCGGAGGCCTGCTAATTCCTCCTCCTGCAAACAGTGTGTATCTCTTTCACATGGGCTGGGGATGTGAAAGCTGAGGCAGTAGCGGCAGTGGCCTCCGTGACTGTTAATGGTTGAGGGTGGGGTTGTGGTGGGGGGACAGAAGCATGGAGGAAACTGAGGAAAGGAGGGCAAGATGTTCCCGCTGGTTACCCAAGTGAAACAAAGCCTTACGGCATGCAGGAAGAGGAGAAGGAGCAGGCTCCTGCAGGCCAGGGCTGGTGGAACAGCTGAGCTGTGATGCACAGGGTCTGCTCTTCTTCCTTCTCCTTCTGCTGTGAGGCTCGATCCACAGTTGCTGAAATCTGCGGA
This sequence comes from Gambelia wislizenii, assembly GCA_030847615.1. Lineage (NCBI taxonomy): Eukaryota > Metazoa > Chordata > Lepidosauria > Squamata > Crotaphytidae > Gambelia > Gambelia wislizenii. The sequence goes on along the minus strand of JAUMIR010000002.1, from coordinate 378,801,720 downwards.
TATCAAACCCAGGGATACCGAGGGCCCACTGTATATGATTGGATTCCTGTTGTGAATTTACAACATCATAAACCAACATACAATTGTGCAATTTACAACTGTAGCAACAGTCATATTGCCAGGTGGGGAGCATTGCCCATCAGGACCATGGGCCAAGCAGAGTAAGCAGCATGGCCACTGTGCAACAGACACGATGCCCAACAGTACAACACTTTGTGGGAAAGGCTGTCCTTGTGCAATAAGAGCAATAAGAGCACAAGGAGAGGGTGGCAACAGTCCCCCACCAGAGCCATAGGGCCCTGGTAATCCAGAACAGAGGCAGTGGGATGTCATGGGTGCCTTTTATGCAGGCAGAAAAATATCCCCCCTTTTTGCAGTGCCCCGTTCTGTGTCTGGAGCTCCCGTTGCACACCAGGATTTCTTGCATGGTGCCCTGCAGCTCATTGTTGCAGTTCTCGAACATGTGTGTATATCATGTCAGCAATGTAGGCCCGTCATTATAACATTACGCATCACAGTCTGTGGTGCAGGCTCTCAGCCATGTATTACAAAATTTGCAAGAAATGTATTTGCTTCTCCTAAAGTGTAATGCTATCTAATATCTGAAGCAAAGAGCAAATATGAACAAACTTTTACACTAGGGTTGAGGACTCTGTAGCTGTCCAGGTATCACTGCACTACAAGTTCCACATATCCTAATCAGCATGGCCAGTGATTAGTGGCAACGTAGTCCCAAACACCTGGAGGCTAGGATGACTTCTCAAAATGGTGTAGTGAGACACTCTCCCTGCTTGGGCTATGAGCTGCTCCTGTAGAGGGCCACAGTTTACCCAGCCTTCCCTAAAAGACCCTGGGCATCTCTACATGGAGATAAGTTCCACTGAGTTTCCTGAGAATTACTCTTACATAAGCATGGATAAGATTGCAGCCTTAGCTTTCAATGTCTCCCTCACTGGTCACAATGGCACAGAATCATTGGTATGATTGACAGTGGTATGGAAATGGTTGTATGGGTTTGTGTGTGCATGTATGTTCACACAGACACAAAGCTTGAACACTGTGACACCAAAGTTGCCCACTGTTTGCACACCAAGTATGTATGGAATGAACTGTATAGCTTTCCTTGGAGAATGCAAAACACAAAGGCCTCTTATCACATTCTAGATACAGGTTGAGTCTCTCTTATCTGGAATTCCAAAATCCAAAATGTTCCAAAATCCAAAATATTTCACATGGGTGGCTGAAATAGATACCTTTGCTTTCTGATGGTTCAATGAAACTTTGTTTCACGAACAAAATGATTAGAAATATTGTGTATAAAATAACCTCCAGGCTATGTGTACAAGGTGCATATGAAACATAAATTAATTTTGTGTTTAGACTTGGGTCCCATCTCTAAGATATCTCATTATGTATGTGCAAGTATTCCAAAATACCTCTGGTCCCAAGCATTTTGGATAAGGGGGACTCAATCTCTATGTGCAATTTGATTGCTAGCAAGTCCATTAGTTAAATGACTTTGTTTAGGATCTTATTAAGTCAAGAGTGATGTTAACTGTTTTGGTGTTAACTGGAAGGGACTGTAAGATCTGCTCCAACTGCAAAGTTGACTTAAGATCCCTACTCTATTCAGAGATATCTGACATTCAAGTGAAACAATATGCTACATATGCATGTCTCTGCTTCCATGGCTGGGCATGATGTTTCAGACACTCTTTCCAGTGTTATTTAGGTTTTTCTTACACAGTAATATGTTCAGGGATTATATCTTTGTTTGAAAAAACCCCCAAAAAGTCTTATGGCACCATAAACACTAATAAATTTTATATGGCATGAGCTTTTGTGAGCTTTAGCCAACATCTTCAAATGCATAAATCTTCATGCATTTGAAGCAGTGGGTAATTGCCCATGAAAGCTCACTTTGGCTAAAACTGGCTAATCTTTATGGAGCTGCAACAATTTTTTATAACAAACTAGTGACATAGTTAGTTCCCTGGATATATTTAATTGGTTACTGCTAACCAGTATATGTGTTCCAAAAGCCAGCCTGGTGTTGTGTTTTGAGTGTTGGACTAGGGACTTTATCAGACACATCAAATATGGTGCCATAACGATGCCACATAAACATGAAAGGGCATGCATACCAGACGATGTTGTCCTTTCACGTTTATGTCTTGTCTAAAAGCTGTTCTATTTTATTGACAGGCCAACCCATCAATAGATCAGTTGTGGTGATTTTTTTGCCAGCATTGCTGGCGTTTGAAACCTCACACCTTTTTTTTTTTTTAACGTGAATACAGCGTCAATGGCTGGTCCAGCCAGAACACTTCCAGGTGAAATCATGACATCCAGGTAGGTGACACCCTTTTTATGACCCTTGCCAGTTTGCTTGGAAGTTTTAAAGTGTGTTTATGTGCTTTAAAAACTTTTTTAGTGTTATTTTTGTTTTTGTTTTTGAATTTCCCATCTTCTCGCAAGAATCCATGAGATTTCATTCCAGGAAGTGAATGGAGCTCTGTTCACTCCATCATTGTTGGGGCTGCTTTTGGACAGGATGGAGGGTAAGTGTGGTAAAGGGAGTTCTTTTGCTGGCATAAAAATGAGACAAATTATCCTGGCAAAAGAACAGAAAAGGAGAGTGATATGATAAAGTCCTAGGACTCTGGGAGCCAGGGTTTGAATCTCTGCTTAGCCACTGAATCTCTGCTCAGCCACTGGATGACTTTGGGAAGACCATCTCTCTCAGCCTTAGAGGAATGCAATGACAGGATCACCATAAGTCAGAGTTGACTTGAACTCAACAACTTGTGTTTTATTAGATGTACTGGAAGCTCTTCAAATTTGTAGCTAACCAGTTGTTAAATGTAAGACTGTCGGAAAGTTTTGAAGATTTTTCTGGATCTGTGCCCCCTCCCTCAGTTAAAGGAGATGCTAAATCACTATAGCCTAACTTCTTTCAGTTTTGCCTCAAATTTCTGAAAACTTCTTGGGTGAAATCAGAGAGATGAATCACTCCTGTTACTCAAGAGAGCAACTCCAACATGTTTCTAAATCCATGGCAGATTTGTAATTGCCACTTTTGCTCTAATTTAGTGAGGTTTCTGATCTAGGATCTGCTGTTGTTTTAGGAGGTGGGCATGTAGGAGAAGGGAAGGGAAATCCCAGTTATTATCCCTTTGTATGTACAGTGTTATGTTAAAGTATTTAGACAGATGCAACTAATTGGCTCATTTTCAAGATAAGTTGGGGGGAAATCCGATCAAAGGGGCAATCATATGTAGATCTTTTTAAAATTAAGTCCCATTTCTTTAAAATGGGATTTCCAGGTAGTAGATATAGAACTGGAATCCAAACGTGCTATGTGATAGATATCTACACAGCCATACCTCACTAAGTGCAGTGGGGCTTATTCTTGGATAAACAAGTATAGGATTAAACAGGTGTATCTTGGGTCTGTAAATAAATTGTCAATATAGCCTCTGATATAGCTATCAGCGTTATGTAAGTGGCTATCATAAGGCTGGGCTAACTTTTATGAATGGGAGAACCATATATATGTTACAGCTGTTGCTTTTATCTGAATTAATGCCAGATCAAAGACAACATGACTTCAATTTACCTTTTAATCAGGACTCAGTAGGGGATTACAAGGCCACAAAAGGTTTAAGGTGGTGGTTTTTGGAACAAAGCATTTGTATCTTATAAAAAGAGGTATCACAGCTGTAAATGATAGTCAAAATGTCAGCCCTTTATATTGCATATTAGTAATAATACACAATACCTCCAATATACTATACCTCCAATAAAGAGGACAATTCAGCATCAATCTAATTTCAAAAGGAAATGTGTACAGTCTGTGTGTTAGGAACGAGGAATGTGTGGCCCTCCCACATATTGTTGGGCTGTAACTCCCATTGTCCCTCACAATTGGCTGTGTTGGATTATGGTAACGGAGGCCAACAGTGTCTGGAAGGGTACACTGCACCAGTCCATGCTCTATGTGGATACAGTTAGACCACATTCTGTCTGTATTTGCTAAGAACATTGGCATTAAACTGCATTTATTCCCAAGTAAGTGTACACATACTGCAGCATCCCATCTTGAGCTGTTTGGTGTTTTACATCTCTTCATTATTTCACTCATAGATTTTAAACTTCAAAATTTTGAGTTGTCATCTGCTGGACCAGTATGTCCTTGATATCTGAAGACATAAACTCAGAATGATAACTCTGCTGTTCTACAATTCATTTATAAATTTAGGTGTGGGGTAAATGCCTCTACACTGCAGAGTCAGTGGTGCCGTTTACATGGCAAAATACATCCTCAAAGAATTCGACAAGAAGCCTGATAGTTCCCACGCATTTCAAAGCCACAGCACCCTTCTCAGAAGGAGGGGGAGCAAAAAACCCATAAGTCACGCAATATCAGCTTTCGCTAGTTTCCCCAACATTTTTGATAATGTTTGTGAAAATGCGCACAATTGGTCGTGTGAACTTACCATTCGCAAATGTCTGTGTGAACTTGCAGTGACCTTTTCGAATTAGCGTGAGCAGGCTGAATCCTGATTGGTTGGAGTGACCATTGTGCCTTCTCTGAACAGACGGAGGGGTTGGAGAGAGAAATCCACAGAGCTTGCCATTTGCCGCTTCTTCTGCTTGCAGCCCACTTTGGGAAATCTGCTCTGAGCCCTTCCTGTTTGTTTCAAAGGAAGGCTTTGGGGGCAGGGAAGATGATCAGGAATGGGGCTAGCCCCCGCTTGGGTGGTGTGTGTGCGTGCGTGCTGCAACCGACAGATCGCTATGTTGTTTTTTTGGGGTTTTTTTGTGCTTTGCTTTACTCCTTTGTCTTTATTTAAGGCTTTGGGGGCAGGGAAGACGATCGGGAACTTGGGTGGTGTGTGTGTGTGTGTGTGAGCATGCTGCAACCGACAGATCGCTCCATCGTTCTTTTGTTTGTTTGTGCTTTTCTTCCCTCTCATTATTTATGGTCTATTTTCGCCTCACCATGACCCCCTCCTTGCTCCCTTCCCGCCTCCTGCCTGGCTTTAATCACCTGGAGGCCATGCCCCCCCACCTTTACTTGTGTAAACTAATGTAAACCGAAACTGGCCGCATCTTCCAAATAAGCAATAATCCGTGTGAATTATGCACTGCTGCTGTGAAAGAACAGTAATCCGGAATTTCATGAACTTTATCCTGTCGTGTAACTGGCACCAATGATAAATAATCATAATATGCAAAAGCATCTGCTAGCTAAGTGTCAAACATACTTGCTCTGAACCAATGAACTGTTGATGCCTAAGTAAAGTTAAGGGGCTTAATGCACTCAGAAGAAAAGTGGCAAGGCAGCAGGAATGTTCCATCTTCCCTGCTGCCTTACTGCATGGTGTCGTTTTTTCATTCCGGTCCCATAAGGGACTGAGGTAAAACTGTGCCTTTTTGCTTATCAGAAAAACCATTTGCAAAAAGGCACGGTTTTAGCTTGATCCCCCATGGGATCGGAACGAAAAAACATTGGAAGAATGGTGACATCATGCGGTAAGGCAGCAGGGAAGAAGGAACATTCCTACTACCTTGCCACTTTTATTTAGAGTGTAGTAAGTCCCTAAGTTACTGTCAGAGCTAAGCATAGATAACTTTTGAGCAGGAACATGGTTCTAAGCTAAGGGGCAGAGCTAGACAAGGATCACATCAGGAGCTGGAGTGGTGGGTGTTAGGTGCTACAGAACAAAATACAGAGAACATACAAAAAATTATAATTATCCCAGAAAGTTCCAACATGAACAGGAGTCCTTTATAGCAGGGGTGGGAATCATGCAACCCTGCTGATACTGTTGGACTACAGCATAGTTCATATTGAGGAATGTTGGGAAATTGTTATCTAGCACCATCTGAAATGCTGCCTGATTCCAACTCCAGTTTTATAGCATTGCCTCTACTGAGGAAAGGCAATGGCCAGAGTGAGTGGATAAGTCATGTCTTATTTGGGATCTGTTCACAGACTTGGGCAGGTGCAGGAATAAAATAGTTCTTCAGATGGTGTTGGGCTGTGATTGGCAGCATTTCTCACCATTGGATAGGGCTGCTGGGCCTTGCAGTTTGAAAACGTCAGGCGAGCCTCATCATTCTGAAGAGATGTCATGTAGAAGATGGAGCGAGCTTATTCTCTGCTCCTCCAGAAACTAGAACACAAATCAGTGGATTCAAATTACAAGAAAAGAGATTCCACCTAAAGTTTAGGAGGAATGTCTTGACAGTGGAGTAGACTGCCTCAGAGGGTAGTGAACTCTTGTTCTTTGGAGATCTTTAAACAGAGATTGGAAGAGCAATTGGGTTGGACTAGATGGCCCTTGTGGTTTCTTCAAGCCCTATTATTCCCACCCCTTGCTTTAAGAAGTTGAAGCTGTAGTGCATCACCACACAAGGATACATAAAGAGCTGTGGTAGATCAGACTGAAGGCTTATCTAGTCCAGCATTCTCTTTCCCCAGTAGCCAATTGGGTGCTTGCCTGTAGAAAGCCCCACAAGCAGGCAAGGAGAACAACAGTACCTTCTTACTTACACTGTATTTCCCAACAACAGGTATTGAGAGGTATTGTTGTTGTGTGTCTTCAAGTTCTTTCCAGCTCATGGCGACTTTAAGATGAACCCATCATGGGGTTTTCTTGATGATATTTGTTCAGAGGGGGTTTGCCTTTGTCTTCCTCTGAGGCAACGGGTTTCAAGGGCCAAGAGGGATTTGAACCCTCTTCAGAGTTGTAGTCCTGCGCTCAAACCACTACACCGTGCTGGCAGAAAGAGGCAAAATGCCTCTGAAAATGGAGGAAATACATAGCCATTGTAATTAGTTGCCATTAATTGTTTAACCTCCATGGGATTGCCCAATTCCCAGTTAAAGCTCTTCAAACTAGTTGCAACACTACTTTGTGTACTATGCAGTTCCATGATTTAATTATCCACTTTATGAAGAAATTATGTTCTTTGTGAAGAAGTACTTGGCTATGTACAAAGTCACACGTTCCTTGTTCTAGCCGCAGCAGGATCTAATAGAGAAAGGATAAGCAATGTGCATCTAGGTAATGGGAAGCCAGATCTGAACCGAACAAGAAATCAGCCAGGGTGCTATTTAGTAATACACACAGCATATCATGAGTATTGGTGAACAAGCATGGTGAATTTCTCTTAGGTCCTTCCCTGCTTCTTTAGAATAGATGGTTGTAGATCATTTTCTTTTTAGGATTCAGAAATGGCAGTTATAGATATACCCCCACACACCCAACTACCTATATTAAGGTGTGACAGCTGTCTGTGATTTAGCAACTCAACAACAACAACAGAAAATCACACTGGGAATGTTTGCATGATAGAGGGAATTTTGAAGAAATACCTGTTGTCTATTTGCAAGGGATCTACACAAATACGTGTTGCATAACAGAAGCCTATTCATGAGGTATATTGTTTGGCAAACCTAGACACTGAATATTGAGAAATGGACAAGGCTTAAGTCTAAATGCGGCTGCGTTATATTGTTTGCTTGTTCAAACAGGACAACAACAGGACTTTCTGCATGGTGGAGGTTTTCCATAAGAAATTAATGAGTTCTACTATAGTAAGCCCTCAGTATCCACAGATGCCACCATCCATGGCTTGAAAATATTTAAAAAATAAATAAATTCCAAGAAGCAAACCTTGATTTTGCCATTTTATATAATGGAAACCATTTTACTACGCCATTGTATATAATGGGACTTGAGCATCCACGGATTTGGGTTTCCATGGCGGGTCCTGGAACCAAACCCCACTGGATACCAAGGGCCCACTGTACTATTTTCTTTTTGCCAGTTGTGCATTCAAGGTCCATCCATGGGTGGGTGAAGCTTGAGCAGCACAAATATATTCGGCCTACACACACCATAGTCCTTCATACAGTGTATAATTAAATGATGGATTTGGTTGAAGTAGCGAAGGCAAACAACTTGGGAGGACAAAGTCTGGAAAACAGGCAGGGTAGGAGGGGTTAGTTCTCAGCTCCTCACGATGCTCCACAGAGATGGCCAGGAAGCATTTCACAAGTAGAATTAGACACACACCATCTTGACCCTGTACTAGTCACAAGCCCAACTCTAGCCATTCTACCGTATATTCTGGCGTATAAGACGACCCGGCGTATAAGACGACCCCCCCAAATTTTAAGGGGAAATGCAGAGTTTGTGATATATTCGCCCTATAAGACAACCCCCCTCTTCCAACGCATAGCCCCCGCATGCCCCTCCTGCGCTCCCTTCCAGGAGGGAGCGCAGGAGGAGGATGCGGAGGCTGTGCGCCCAAAAGGGGCACGTTCGCCCCTTCTCCCCACCTTCCAGGAAGGTGGGGAGAAGGGGTGAATCGCGGGTTTGGCCGCGCAGCCTCTGCATGCCCCTCCTGCGCTCCCTTCCAGGAGGGAGCACAGGAGGGGGATCCGGAGGCTGTACGGCCAAACCGGGCACGTTCGCCCCTTCTCCCCACCTTCCAGGAAGGTGGGGAGAAGGGGCGAATCACGATTTGGCCGCGCAGCCTCTGCATGCCCCTCCTGCGCTCCCTTCCAGGAGGGAGCACAGGAGGGGGATCCGGAGGCTGTACGGCCAAACCGGGCACGTTCGCCCCTTCTCCCCACGTTCCAGGAAGGTGGGGAGAAGGGGCGAATCGCGGTTTGGCCGCGCAGCCTCTGCATGCCCCTCCTGCGCTCCCAGGAGGGAGCGCAGGAGGGGGATCCGCAGGCTGTGCGGCCAAACGGGGCTTTGGGGAAGGGGGGAGGCTGCGCGGAGGGTGGCAGGGGGGAGGGGGCTTCGCAGCCACCCCCCTCTCCAAAGCGAGCCTTTGGGGAAGGGGGGTGGCTGGGCGGAGGGTGGGAGGGGGGCAGGGAGTAGGGGGCTTCCCAGCCCCCCTCCCTTTCGGGAGGGGGGGATGCGCGGGGGGTGGGTGAGGGGAAGGGAGGAGGGGGCTTCTCCACCACCACCCCTCCCTGAAAGCGCGTTTCCGCGGCTTTCAGGGAGGGGGGTGGATGCATGGGGAGTGGGCAGGGGGAAGGGAGGAGGGTGCTTCTCCGCCCCCCCTCCCTGAAAGCAGCGGGTTCCGCTGCTTTCAGGGAGGGGGGTGGGCGAGCGGGTGGGTGGGCGGGGGGAAGGGACGGAGGGGGCTTCTCCGCCCCCCCTCCCTGAAAGCAGCGGGTTCCGCTGCTTTCAGGGAGGGGGGTGGGCGAGCGGGGGGGGGGCGGGGGGAAGGGAGGAGGGGGCTTCTCCGCCACCCCCCCTCCCTGAAAGCCGCGGTTCCGCAGCTTTCAGGGAGGGGGGTTGATGCACGGGGAGTGGGTGGGGGAAGGGAGGAGGGGGCTTCCTAGCCACCCCCCCCAAAGCCGCGGTTCCGCGCCTTTCGGGAGGGGGGGTGGAAGCGCGGGGGGTGGGCGGGTGGCAGGGAGGAGCACTTTGCTTCACCCCCTGCCCGATCTCCTGCCTCTTCGCTCAGTTTGCGAAGAGGCAGGAGATAGGCAGGCAGGTGAAGCAAAGTGTATCCGGCGTATAAGACGACTGTCCATTTTGGAGGGCACTTTTGAGTGCTCAAAAGTCGTCTTATACGCCGGAATATACGGTAGTCTGTCCCAGTGATATGAGGTGTCATAAAAGGGTAGAAAGTTGTTATTTAATTTGCGTTTATTTAGTTATTGTTTGGTTACCTCCTTGAGGAGACATATTGGCAATTGTTAGCATGGTTTAGTGGTTTGAGTGTTGGACTAGGACTTCAAGGAGACTAGGGGGTTGTCTAAACAGTGAAAATACCCCTCATGGAATTCACTGGGAATGCGACCTGTCTAAATGGGATCCCATATCAATCCACTGTATTTGGAAGCAGGAGGGGGACAAAACGGCAAAAACAACACAGGAAAAGCCTTTATGGCTTCCCTGTAGTTTTTTAAAAACAGTGAGGGGGTGCACATTCCTGCTAGTTGGGACAAGCAATTCAATTTGAATAGCTTTCCCATAGGAGACGAAATGCAAAGCTGATTGTCTAGGAGAACACTGGAGGTGGGTGGGGCTTGGTAGGGTAGGTTCCTGCTGCCACCAGGCTGGATTTTCTCCTTAGTGAGTGATTGCTAAGGCAATAAAATGGGGTGTATATTTTGCTTTGCTGTCCTGTTTAATTAAAAAATTGTCCTAGCATACCTTAGACATCAGGTTTTTTTTTTTTAAAAAAAGAGTGGCAGCGGCAAAGTACAAATGCGAGTAAATCACTTGCAGCCTCCATCTTGCATGCGAAGCTTATGGGGGCAAAAACACTGTTAAGACAAGTCACTGCTGCTGCGAAATGGCATTACTGCAGGGCACTCTGGATTTTTCGAGGGCTTGTATAGACAAGTCCTAGGGCAGTAATGTCCAACCTTAGCCAGTCCAGGTGGTTTGGACTACAGCTCCCAGAATTTCTGACCACTGGACCAGCTGGCTCAGGCTTCTGGCCATTGGAGTCCAAAACCACTGGAGGGCCACAGGTTGGACACCACTGCCCTAGAAACCCACTGTGTGAGTCTGGACAAATCACATTGTTTTAAGCTCCAAAGAAGGCAATAGCACTCCTAAATAAATCTTGCTAAGAAAACCCTAAGAGAGGGTTGCTATAAGTTGGAATCAACTTGAAGGTATGTAACAACCATCCTTGATTTCATGACTCCTGTGCCAAATGAATCTTTCTGACCTAGGGTACTATGCATCTAGATTGGGGGAGCATTTACTGCTTTACCCTAGGCAGAAACATCTTGGCTTATCCTTGTTCTCCATAATGTCTAGTGTGCTCCTTGTACATTTTAAGGCAAAAGGCAAAGTCCTGTTTACTTAGTATTTTAGATCTCTTGGTATAAGGTGAAATATTGTCTTCATTGCTCTCATTGCTTGTGTGTTTCTGTCACATAGTTTTAATAATATTTTTCATTTTTATGTTTTGTTAATGTCTTTAGCCTTGAATATATCTACAAAAAAGAAGTTAATCCATTTCAAACGTAAAATAAGCGCTATTGCATCATTGGCTCCATTCTTTAGCTTTGATTGACTTGCTGTCCATCTAGTTTGCTCTGAAACATTCTGTACTGAGTGTGTGTTTTATTATTACTGTTATTGAAGTATATCCTAAGCATAGATTGAAATGATTAAACAAACATTTATAATTTACAGCGTTAATTGCTTCTTGCTATTATACTCCTGGATTTAATTAAAAACTGTATTTACATAAAGTACTTGGCTGCTAGTTTTACAGGAGCAAGTGTCACCTGATGTTGGTGGCCAGATTTGAATCTATGTGCTGCTGATTTATTTATTTTGGTTCCTAAATCTCTGATTTACTTTAGGTGACTGGAATAATCTTCCTGAGCCTAGTTGCCATCCATGTATGAACTTCCCCAAGTCATTCTGATTTTCTTCTACATCACGGGTGGGATACTTGTGGCTCTCCAGATGTGGTTGGGCTGCTTATAGCTTATGGTGAGGAATGATGAGAGTTGCAGTCTAAGAAAACTGGGTAAACTATAGCAGCATCCTTCGGAATGCTGTGATTTGTAATTCAGGGAACTGTGTTTAAAATTCTCACCTGGAATGCTCTAGTACTTCCTCAAAGTGCAAATCCTGGTGGCGCAGTGATTAAATGCCAGTACTGCAAGCCACCATGTTGCAAGGTCGATTCCAGCCGGCTCCAAGGTTCACTCAGCCTTCCATCCTTTCATAGGTCGGTAAATTGAGTACCCAGCTTGTGGGGGGCAATTAGCTAATACACATTGGAAACTGTTTAATGCAGTGTAGATGTGTAAATAGCTATTGCTTAAAACAATTTGTAAGCCGCTCTGATAGCCTTGTGGCTGAAGAGCGGGGTATAACTAACTAACTAAATAAATAAATAAAATCCCAGGATTCCAAAGCGTGTAGCAGTGGCAGTTACAGTAGGATCATAGTGCTCTAATAGTGTAGTGTGAAAGGCCCATGGAGGGCAAAAAGTTGCCCACCCAACCTTCTCTCTACATGAAACAGCTATGTACAGTCAGCCCTTCATATCCACAGATTCTTTATCCATGATTCAACCATCTTACGGCTTGAATGGCGTGAAAGGTCTGGAAGCCATGCCTTATGAGGAGAGACTTAAGGAGCTGGGTATGTTTAGCCTGGAAAAAAGACAGTTAAGGGGTGATATGATAGCCCTGTTTAAGTATTTGAAGGGGTGTCACATTGAGGATGGAGCAAGCTTGTTTTCTGCTGCTCCAGAGACTAGAACACAGAACAATGGATGCAAGCTCCAGGAACAGAGATTCCACCTCAACATTAGGAGGAACTTTTTGACAGTAAGAGCTGTTCGGCAGTGGAACACACTCCCTCGGAGCATGGTGGGGTCTCCTTCCTTGGAGGTCTTTAAACAGAGGCTGGATGGCCATCTGTATGGCCCTCGTGGTCTCTTCCAACTCTATAATTCTATGATTCTATGAATATATATATATATAAAAAGCAAAGCATCCTGTTTGCTATTTTATATAAGGCCACGATTTTATTATCCCATTGTATATCATAGCACCTATACATCCATGGATTTTGGTATCCACAGTGGGTCCTGGGACCAAACTCGAGTGGATACCAAGATACTTATATCCAGATATCCAGATACTTATATCCAGATACTTATATCCAGATACTTATATCCAGAAGTGTACTTACTTCTGGATATAAAAGTACTGTGTTAAAAATGGTATTTGGAAAAATGAAGTTAGATGTTTTCTTTATAAAATACAGTACAAATCAAACCCTTTAGGTAGATTTAAACCAGACTCTACACAGAGCTACCCATTACCATTATCGCAGTGTTACTGTAAATTGGCATTTAAAATTCTGTTACATCAGTGCCTTACCAGACAGAAAATGAAAAACCCCATCCATGATCTTGCTCTTCCCCATCCCTGTCCATGTTTTGAGTTTGGAGATACAGGTAATTTTTTCAAACCTTACTTTTTATTCACTCCACCTGCAATAGTTCTCTTGCTTTCTCTTTCTGCCTCCCTCATAATCTCACCTCCTTACTCCACTTTCTTTAGTTTACTGCTTCTCATGTGGATAACAGGGTGGACAAAATCTCAGGGTTAAGACTTTCACATTTGTTTCCCAGGATGCATATGGTACCTCTAAGCCAGGGACAACTTAGACAATGGTGAGAATGATGGGAGTTGCAGTCCAACAACACTTGGAAAGCCACACAGTCCCACCCATGTGCTATGTGGTGGCCACTGTAGAAGATGACTTTCAGGATGCAAAGAAACTGAACTTATCCACTTTTGTTAAAGAAGATAAAGTTGCCTCTTTTTTTGTGGGCCAATCTGCAACTTATTTCATAATTTAGTTTGTTTTAATTTGTCCATTCCTGTCACTGGTTAAAGTAGTACTGCAGTATATATTACATGTGTGTTATATTTATGTGGATGGACGCACATACATATATAGCCTGATATCCTATAGTCACAGAGAGCTGGACAGAGGGTAAGAGAAGAAATGAGCATGTTGAACTTGGGCTGGAGAGAATTGAGATTCCATGAGGAAGAGAAAGAAATGGACCTATCTGTCCATACAGAAGTTTTTTTTCTCCCAGGGTCAGAGTGAGACACAGTCAAGAAACCAATTGTAGCAGTTTTCATTCATAGGAGCAGGTCTTGGATAATTGCTCATTCAAACCAAGCCACCTTCAAATACTTTGCATTAAAACTGAGATAACTCACACCTGTAATGTATTTAGTGTACTGTGCTGCTACAAAAAATCCTCACATTGTATTACTGTGAGGATTGTAGGTAAGGTAAGAGGGAACAGGGAAGTCTGATGCTGGTGTGACAGATAAAAGATCCTCGAACTTTGACCCTGATCCCTGCCTCCTCTATTGTACTGCTAAAGATGGAATGACAGTGGATGCCTCCTCTCAGCCCCTGTAGCCCATGGAAAAGCATTCTTTCTCCATTCTTCCTGTGTTGGTGGACTATACTTGGTGTCTATCTATCTATCTATCTATCTATCTATCTATCTATCTAATTCTCTTGGGTATGTTGCCGTTTCCAGTGTGCTGATTGGCTGCTTAGGAAACTGACCAACCAATCACAGCTTGGTTGGGCAGCTAATCAGCCACTGGAGGCGGGAACATGTGGAGTTTTACCTCCAGTGTAAACATGGCCTCCAGCAAGGAGTGAGTAGCAGTGTGTGTGCGCGTGGCATGGTGTGTGTGCGGAGCTTGGGGAGGGTGGCAGTGGGTGGTGAGGGCTGTGGTGGGGGTGGGAACAGGTGCCACATGGGAGGGAGGGAGGTGGCGGGGGTGGGGGAGGGAGTAGCATGTGTGTGTGTGTGCACCTTCGGGGGGTCACAGTGGGAGGTGGCATGGGATGGGGGAGCAGCATGAGTGTGTGTGTATGTGCAGGGGGAAGGCAGGGGGTGGGAGGGCCATAGTGGGGGGGAGGGAGGGGGTGGGGGAGCAGCATGTGTGTGTGTGTGCGCACGGGGGGGACGGGGAGGGTGGCAGAGGGAGGGAGGGCTGTTGTGGGGGGAGGGAAGGGCTGGGGAGCAGTGTGTGTGTGCGGGGGGGACAGGGGTGTCAGGTGTCAGCAGGGGCACGGGGGGAGGGAGGGGGTGGGAGCACTGTGGGTGGGTGGGTGGGTGGGTGGGGAGGGTGGCAGAGGATGGGAGGGCTTTGGTGGGGAGCAGGTGCCACGTGGGGGAGAGGGAGGCAGTGGGGGTGGGGGGAGGGAGCAGCATGTGTGTGTGTGTGCACGGGGACCCCCGAGGACAGCAGCAGGGGGTGGGACGGCCGTGGTGGGGGGGCAGGTGCCACGTGGGGGGGGAGGGAGGCAGCATGGGGTGAGAGGGGAACAGTGTGTGTGTGTGTGTGTGTGTGTGTGTGCATGTAAGGGGGGGCAAGCAGGGCGGCAGGGGGAATGGTGTATGCTACACCAGGTATATAGCTAATTGTCCATACCAGTCCTGCAGATGCATAGGAATAAAACAAATCCCAGCATCCCCAACCAGTATGGCTATTGGGAATAATGGGATTTGTAATCCAGTTTATCTGTAGGGGCTATTAATTTAGGGAATGGTGGTCCAGATCAGAGTTGTGCAGTGTGATGTGTGGACAGCATACTTTCTGCCATGCCATATTTCAGCCTCCCATGGAAAATGATACTTGCCTTTTCTGGTCTAAGTAATAGGAGGATAGACTGGAACAAAGAGACAGTGTGACCAAACAATGTGTGATTTAGGAGCTTGCTCTTATGCAGAGCTTGGGAAAATTAATGTTTTGGGTTACTTCTCTCAGAACATCCCATTTAGTATGCTTGGTAAAGTAGAAGGCAGTAGTAAAAGGGGGAGACCACACTAAAGGTGGATTAATTCAATGAAGGAAGCCATGGCCACGAGTTTACAAGACCTGAGCAGGCAGTTGATGACTGATCAGGGCGCTTGGAGGTCTCGCATCCATAGGGTCATCTTAAGTTGAGGTCAACTTGATGGCAAATAACAACAAAGTTCAAAATACTCCTTTTATAAACACTTCTCTTATATCCCTACAATTGAAAAAAAAATACCCTTGAACCTTTAATTTTCATAATTTTCATTTGTTACAAAGGTTCCACAGCTCTTTACCTATGGGTCAAGTAGCCTCTTCTCAAGCTCTCTAGTTTTAAGTTTGCTTTTAGCTTACTCTTTGAGTGGAAAAACAATAAGAGGTGATCTTAAAAGTAATAAGCTAGCAAATAAAGCCTAGGGAGAATTATGCTTAACAAAACCAATTGCTTTCCAGTCATTTTCCAAACAATGCTATAGCAGTAGCAGAATATTTTGTGGTAGTTTTCTCAACTGTTAATCCTTTTCCCAAAATCTTTATATTATTGGAGTTTTATTGATTGTGAAGCATTGTTTGTGCTTTGCTGTGTGTTACAAGGACAGATTATTGTGTTCAAAACTTAACATAATAATAGCTTGTATTTACAGTATGAATGTGGTGGAAGAGTCTGGGCTGGTCTTAACGGTGAAGGTAATCCTCATAGAATCCGCTTAGAATCCTACCTTTCCCCATAGTTTTTGAAAAACACCATAGATAATGCACATCATCGATCATTAAGACAGGCGATCTCATTCATCTGCATAGTCCAAGAAAAGTGGAAGTAAAAAGCTGATTGGCTGGACAGGAGAAGGGGGCAGTGCTTGCTTAGAAGTTAAGCATCCCAGAACCACCATCTTGGATTTTTGCTCTAGCGAGGGAGTGATCATGTGACAGAACAGTCTTTTTCTTTTCTTTAAAAAATTTATTTAGGCACAATATCACAGTATTGCACTTTCCCAACTTTGATATGTCTTTTAAAAAATACCGTTTGGTGGTGGCCACTTGTGAAAATAAAAATGCAAATTGTGGCCACCATTTTGAATTGCAGGCATGCCCATTGGGACAGCAAAAATGGATAGCCTCACATGTCTGCAATTTTGCCAAGACACTGTTAAGACAGGTCGATCCTGCTTCGGATATGTGTGAGATCCCATGAATCCACATCCCCACCCCATATAAATGGGCCCTCTGTCACTTTAGTTTTACCTTCAAGTGGTTCCTGAGTAGAGCCTAGAGGTGGACAAAAGAACACTATTGTTTCCTAATGGTTGTGAATGGCTACTTGAGTGGACAGTTTGCCCTCAGGGAAGAAGGGGGTGTAGGATGAAGACTTGGAAGATGGTGTTTTTGAAATAGGAGCTGGCAACTCCTGAAAGTTAGGTTGCTTCCAGGTTAGGCTTTCGTTATGTAGTTGCTGTGCTTCATGTCTTTTCCACAGCTTGGCAACGTTTCGATTTAATTGCAACCTCTAGAATCCCTCAGCCAGCACAGGCCATGGTTATAGCCCTCCCCCTTGCCCTTCCCAAGGTTATTGGGGTCCAGATGTAATTGCTTTCTGTTTGAGCCCCCCTGTTTCCTCCCCACTCCCCATGTTTCATCTTCCAGGTTTTTAAAGGGAGAATTAAATTGTATTGCTATTCTATTGCCATTGTTGTTCCCACTGAGGTAGGGCCATCAGGAGTATGGCCTGTTACGTTGAACTTGCTTGTCTACAGACCTTCCTCTCATACCATCTAAAAACAACATGGAGACTACGGGACTCTTCTTAGCATCACCTTTGTCCTTTTCCCCTCTGCATGTTTTTAAAATAATTTTTGCCTGATGAAGAAACATATGTGTTTTGAAACCTTGCATAAAAAATGTTGGGTTACTTTTGTAAGCCTAATAAAGGTATGGTCTTTGGATGTTTTGCTGTTGCATTCCTTCAAGTCATTTCCTAATTATGGTGATCCTAAAGTGAACGTATCACAGGGTTTTCTTGGAAAGATTTGTTCAGAGGGAATTTGCTTTTACCTTCCTTTGAGACTGACTAGATTTTCAGACAACACTGTTATAGTGTTATTATTCCACTATATTTGCTATGGCTGCCTCCTGTTGAATCCTGGGATTTGCAGTTTAGGGAAGGGCATTTGCAACTCTCAGCCAGAGAGCTCTTAGGCCTCACTAAACTACAAACCCCAGAGTTCCACAGCAGGAAGCTAGAGCAGTTAAAGTGGAATAGTAACACTATAACAGTGTAGTCTGAAAATCTCATGAGAGAATGTTACTTACCCAAGGTCACCTAGTGGGTTTCCATAGCTGAGTGGGGATTTGAAGCCTGGTCTCCAAAGCCATAGTCCAGTGCTCAAACCACTACACCACGCGGGCTTTATAATCCATTTTTCTTAAACACACACACAGAGAGCACATACCCACAAAGACCAAATGCTGATAGCTGGCTAAAGACTGAGTGTGGAAGGAAATCAGAGACAAAGAAGATTGTCTCTGTGACAGAGTGTGGAAAAGTTACTTTTTGGGACTTTAGTTCCCAGAAGTTGGGACTATGGCTCTCAGAATCCCCCCAGCCATATGGCCATTTGGACTGGGGGATTGGGAGAGTTTTAGTCCAAGAATGTAACTTTTCTAAGTTCTTCTCTGTGCCACTACTGATATTCTGTTTGTATGTTTGTAACATTTTATTTTATTTTTATCTCACCTTTCTCCCAATATGTGACCCAACTACAGTAAATATTATGAAGGCACGTCAAGCCTCCAGGGCACTTTCATGTGAAGGAAACAAAATCCAGCAGCACTGCCCTACACTTTCTGCTGCCATTTTGGAAAGTCAGAAGCATGTTAGAAGGAAGGTGTGTCTATTACCTCAAGAACTAAAGTCAGCATAAATCGTATTGAATAGAGGTTGCAACATATACCTTACCAGCAAGCTCTGTAATTATTCCCTTCTGATTGTTTGGCCTTGGCTTCCTATCTTGAAGGAAAGGAACATTCTTTGTCTCTTTGTGTAGGTATGGCCTTTGTGATGCAATAGCTTTGTATCAGAGGATCTTTGGAAGAAGGATGCTGTTCATTATGTTAGTACATAACTTTTACCAACCCCTAGCTTAGGGACCTAAATACCCTAAAGCATTGGTTCTCAAACTGTGGGGCCCAACCCTCATGGGGTGTGTGTGATAGTTGCTCAAGGGGTGTGTGTGCAAGAATTTTTTTGGATGTTCACATTTAATGTCCCTTGGTCCCAGGGCAGTGGAGGAGATCGTGGCAAGCCACAGGTGCACATTTTTGGGTTTGTGAAGTGGGCAGTTGGCGGGCTCTCCAGAGGAGAGAGAAGACAGATGTGAGTCCCTATGACATAGGGCAGCAACAGTGGCAAAGCCTGGGCACCAGGTGCACATTCTTCCTGCTTCAGCTGCAGTAGTTCTGCTCTTTCAGTTCCAAAGGTAGAAGCAGTGGCTGGCATGCTCCCCGGATGCAGCAGAGCAGGAAGAATGCATCTCTGGCACCCGAAGCTTTCTGCCTCTGCCACCCCCTGATGGGAGGGGGGCGTGATGTCCACATGTAGATGTAAAGGGGGTCACAGAGGTAAAAAGTTTGAGATCCACTGCCCTAAAGGTACCAGGTCTCATCTGAACTTGGAAGCTGAGCAGGGTCAGCTCTGGTTAGTACTTGGATGGGGAGACTAGCAATGAATACCAGGTGCTGGAGGCTATACTTCAGAGGAAGGAACTAACAAACCCACCTCTGAAATCTGTATTGCTTGCCTAAGAAAACCCTATGAAGTTAATGGGGACACCATAAGTTGATAGACAACTTGAAGGTGCACACACACAGCTTAGATTTGACATTTTGTTGTTGTTTGATACCAGGTTGACTTTGACTTATGGCAACCCGTAGGAATGAGAGAACCCCAAAAGCCTTGGTCATCAGTTGCTCCCCCCCCTCAGGTCTTGCAAACTCATTGACATTTGATATAAGCTAATTAATTCTTGCTTAGTCATAACCCTTTCTTTTAAAAATTTAAACACAGGATTTGCTTTTATTTTGCTTGTTAGCATTCACAGAAGAGTGACAGATCCAGACAAGAATGATGAGTACAACATCACCAGCGCCTTCTCCCCCCTCTTAGCTGTGCTCGCCATGTCACTGCTTGCTGTGCCATATCATTAGCATATTCATAATACCAGCCTTTGGAGTTCTGTTGTTCTGAGCAGATTTTTGAAAAAGGTTTCTTTGCACATCTAAAGCTGACAAATAAGACAGGTCATTTTAGATGAGCAGGCAGCAACTTTGGTGCTGGTAGACAAGATGAGTTCTGTTCAAAATTATTTCAAGCCAATCTTAGATAGCATCCCTGTGGTCACCCTTGTATTCATCAACATGATTCACTGTGGTTTATACTGAGGCAGTTTTGAAGGGGAAACCAATCCGTATGCATTGATCTTAGCTTCCTTCCCCAACCCCAGATTATGCTGTCCTTTTCATCTTGGCTCAGATACCTCACCTGTGGAAATTTGGCCATACCCCTTTACAGAGTGGGTGTGTTTGCATGGCATGATAAGCCACGGGTTCTTGCTTAAGGCACATATTGCATGGTAGATGACCAAACAAACTGTGATTTAGGATAATGGAATCATAGAGTTGGAAGGGAACCCATAAACCACTGTTGCTGGACTGCAGCTCTCATCATTGGCTATGCTGGCTGGGGCTGATAGGAGTTAGAGTCTAGGCTGCATAACTCCCTTTTAGTGGTGACTTGGCTGGCTCATTTCCTGGAAGTACCTGGGGTTTTTTTGTTCTTGTGAGCTCTTGAGTGCTAGCTTTCAGGCATGCAAAGCACAGCTTAAGTCTGTAATTCAATCCATGTCTCCTTAGAGTAAATCCCACTGCAATAGCTTTCTAGTCTGCAAAGCACATCTCTGTTTCATGCAACAGTTTTCCAGAATACAAAGCACAGCTCTGTTCTGCACAACAGCTTGCCAGACTGTAAAGTACAACTCCTTCATAGCCGGTGTTTCAAAACAGTAATTGAAAGTCTTCCTCATCATTTAATTGTTGTCCTGTCTTCAAGTTGACTAGCACTTAAAGATGACCCTGCCGTAGGGTTTTCTCAGCAAGATTTATTCAGAAGAGGTTTGCCAACTGCCTTCCTCATAGGCTGAGAGAGGGTGACTTGCTCAATCTCACCCAGTGGGTTTCCATGGCTGAGTGAAGATTTGAATCCTGGTTTCCCAGAGTCCTAGTCTAACTCTCAAATGACTACACCATGCTAGCTACTTCAGAAAATAGTATATTGTGATCCACTGACCTAAAGAATATAAAGTTCTGTTTAGAGAGTGATATCAAAAATAGTAACCTGAAAATTGCCAATGCACTGTTAGCCAATAGTATGGAACTCAGGGTGTAAATGTTCCATGTGCTAGGCATAGTTAACAGATGTTTTCTCTTCCTTCCTCTCTTCCATTTAATCATTCATTTCTTGATGACTAACTACTGCTGTAGTTCAGCCTGTGGCGTCAGTGTTGCAAGTGGATCCCCTTGCCTCCAGTAGGGAAGTGACGTAAGCATCTTTCAGCATTGCTTGTTCTCAATCGCTCTGGGCTTTGTATCATTTCCCCTGTGGGATTAGCAGATCCAGATGAAGAGAGGTTAAGCCATTTCAGTTTTAAATAGGTTAAAAGGAATACGTGCTTGCCTGACATTCTGACAAGTCCAACAAAATGACA
This sequence comes from Gambelia wislizenii, assembly GCA_030847615.1. NCBI lineage: Eukaryota > Metazoa > Chordata > Lepidosauria > Squamata > Crotaphytidae > Gambelia > Gambelia wislizenii. The sequence goes on along the minus strand of JAUMIR010000002.1, from coordinate 378,780,594 downwards.
GTTCTGAACATTGAGAAAGAGTGGAACAGCAATCTTGATTTTCCTGTTTAATCAACCCGGTGGACAAATACTGTTATCTCCCTTCTGCCTCTGTTAAATGTCAGCAGCCGCAGCAAATTAACTTTTCGGTGAACTCGCAGTCTGTGCTCAGGATGCTATGAAAGGGAGGTGGATTAAGGCTATTCTTAATTAATTAAGGCTATTACAGTGGGAGAGCCAATGTGCTGTAGTGGATATCGTTGGTGTGGGACTTGGGAGATCCAGGTTTGAGTCTCCCTTCCCCCACTGAGCCATGACACTCACTGGATGACTTTGGGCCAGCTGCATTCCCTGTCTTATCTACCTTATAGGGTTTTTATGTGAATAAAGTGTGGAGGAGAATAGCAACAAGTACTGCCGAGGCCCTAGAGCTCATTTGTGGTAATGTGGGATATAAATGTGAACTAATAATTTAAAATAACTAATGCTCTGGATCTGAAACAGCCCTAAAATTAATTCATATTCCTTTTATAAATATTCTGGGAAGAGCTTGGAAAGTTTCTTTTTAAAATTAATCTGTTCCTGTTGTTATTCATTACAGTGTTAAACTAATTTTTAAAATGTAGCTTTATGTCCTTGTTAAATATGTTACAGATAAGTATATTGGAGGGGATTAAAAAATTACATTATTTGCCTCCTTACTTGCTTTTTTGTGTGTTTTTTTTTAAAATCATTGTAGAGGTAATAAGAAAATGGTGTAAAAAGAGAATGATACTGAAAAATTCAACTCAAAATGGTCCCCAGTATCTCCAAATGTCTAGAAACTAACTAACTAGACAGTGGTCTAAATCCTGTTGATAGTCTTGACTAGAGTAGGCACATTCATTTAGAGGAATTTACCTATATGTTGACTCACCATTCAGCAACTTGAATGAATAGGTCTACTCTAGTTGGGAGTAACCAACAGGATGCCAGCCATCAAATCAAAAAAGTTCAGAATGTCATTCTTATACATTATGATTTAAAAAGTCCCATACATTAGACAGTACTGTATTTACATTAGAAATGTAAATTTCTAATGCTTTGGTTACATTTATTTTCTAATGTATTGCAGGTAACTTTTAAAAACTCCTTGCTTCCCAGCTGATTTTGAGTCTTCAGGCAAATCACTGGACATTTCTGAATCACAGCATCACAACTCATTTAAGTCTCTTTAGAACATTAGAACAGAGGAGTAAAGAGACAAGTGAAGAAACAGAAGATGAGAAAAAAGAGCAGAGAAATAATCAGTAAATAAGTACAGGTGTCCTCTATTTATTTGATAGGTTAGGGACTGGAGCAGTGTCTAAAAATGAAAATCATCAAAGTGCAGAACCCACAGTGCTCAGGTCCCTAACCTGTTGAATAAGCGAGGGATGCAGTACAAAGACTGAATGAAAGATAGCTCTGAATCATAAAAAGCATTGTGTGGTCTCAAAAGCATAGTGCAAAGCACCACCTTTTCATTCTGTCTGAGTACTGTACTGTGTCCCTTGCTTATCTGACAGCTGCCGAAATACAGAAGCCCAGGAACACAGTTGCAAAGGGAACTCTGGCAAAGGGAACCACTGGCAACCGTGCCTTCTAAGATTATCTTGGACTATTTCCTAGGTGGGGGTGGGGTGCGCGTAGAAGACAGAGTTCCCCCAGGATATACCCCCTCCACTCTTTCAACCCTAATCAGAACCCATTAATTCGACACATGGTTGAAAGAGCAGGCCACACATTAAATTAATGGGTTCTGGTTGTAATTTGAAAATGCCGAAAGAGTGGATCGTTGAAAAGCAGATCGACAAAAAGTGGGAGATGTCTGTAATAAGTAAGTAATCAGAGAAATAAATCAGTAAAATAATCTCCTGGGTTAATACCATTTCATTCTTGGGCCTAGTATCTTTCAGCTGTTCTATCTGAAGCAAATAAGAACTTAATTCAGATTAATAACTAAGCAAGTGCTGTATATCTTCTGAACAGCTAAATTGCATGGATGCTTACACCATTCTTTCTGAAGGCAGATTATCTCAAACTATCTTTCAGTATTTTAACTCTTGACTATCCGAGAATAGAAATCTCCTCTTGGGCTACAAAAATGATTTCATTTTGTCCCATGGAGATGGGGTTCAAAAGCCAGGGTATAAACTTTCATCAATAAGCAAATACGTCATTGAAAATGTTATCAGGAATAACAGGAATATTATCTTTGTGCTTTAGAGAACAGACACAGAGACAATATTCTGTGGTACTGAAAGTCAAAGAGTTAATCATAGAATATGTTAAGTGAGACAGCCAGTGTGGTATAGTGCAGTGATGGGCAACCTTTTGAGCCTGGTGTGTCAAACTTCACCAAAAAACTGAGCATAACTCGGGTGGTGTGTCACTTTGAGGAAAAAACATTATTTCACAATATTTGTTGTTTAAATAACATAAATGTATGATTGTTATATATAATTGTATTTAATAAACCAAAAACTAATTATTTAACTTACCTGCTTAGTGACTTCTTTGTTCATCCGTCAGTCGGTTTCTTTTGTTGGTCTTGATATTACTTAGCTTGTGTGGGGTGCCATAAACTGAGATAAGTGAGGGGGAGGGGGAATTCTTTAACTAACCTGCCTATTAGTGACTTTTTGTTGCTGAATTTCATTGGCTAATTCTTCAATTGAAGGTTGGTATTTTGTACACTTCAGGCCCAAGCAAGCACTACTAACTTCATCTGTCAATCTGTTTCTTTTGTTGGTTTTGATATTATTTAACACTGAGAATAAGGCCTCACAAAAGTATGTAGAGGGGAAAATTGTGAGTAAAGCCATTGCTATATTGTTTAGGGTGCTAAATGATGAGCAATGATCTCACTTTTCCCACTTAGCTTAGCAATCCGCAGGGAGGGCAGGGGTGGTGGTGTCTGAGGTAGTGTCCGAAGTGCTGCTGGGGCCGAACTGGAGGCTTTGCACCGGGGCCGGCCTATTTATACTGGCCCCGTCACCAGCCACCGCATCATCCAACTGCGACGGAAATGCGGCCGGATGACGCTCCCCTCTGGTCCAGGCAGCCAATGGGGCACAGCTGACCAGCCTCGATTGGCTCCTTTTTTCCTGCCTTCCCCCCAGCAGCCGAGGCTGCTGGGAAGAAAAGGCCAAAATGGCAGCCTCCTTGATAGGGAGGGTGCTTTCTGGTTAGCCTCCTCCCTCCAGCCCCTCCCATCCAGGCTATCAGGCACCCTCCAGCCACTCCCCTCCAACCCCTCCCCTCCAGCAACCAGCCAGCCACTCTCCCTCTCCCTTACCAAAGCCATGATGGATCGCGGCTTTGGAAAGAGGGTGCTGGCTGGAAAGGCTCCCTGCTCCAACCACTCCCCTACAGCCCCTCCCCTACAGCTTCCAGCCACCCTCCGTGACTGAGAAAGGTCCCAGCCAGCGATGCTCTCACCCCCCCCCCGTGCAGCCTCGCTGAAAGGGAGGGGTGTTCTCCGTGACTCAGTCACAGAGAACACCCCTCCCTTTCAGCGAGGCTGGACCGAGGGGGGGGGGGGTAAAAGCTCGCTGGCTAGGACCTTTCCCAGCAAGCGATGCTCTCACCCACCCCCCCTGCAACCTCGCTGAAAGGGAAGGGTGTTTTCCGTGACTCAATCACGGAGAACACCCTTCCCTTTCAGCGAGGCTGGACATGGAGGTAAAAGCTCGCTGGCTGGGACCTTTCCCAGCCAGCGATGCTCTCACTCACCCCCCCCCCGTGCAGCCTCACTGAAAGGGAGGGGTGTTCTCCATGACTCACGGAGAACACCCCTCCCTTTCAGCGAGGCTGGACGGGGGGGGGGGTAAAAGCTCGCTGGCTGGGACCTTTCCCAGCCAGCGATGCTCTCACCCCCCCTGCAGCCTCGCTGAAAGGGAAGGGTGTTCTCCGTGACTCAGTCACGGAGAACACCCCTCCCTTTCAGCGAGGCTGGACGTGTGTGTGTGTGAGAGAGAGCATCGCTGGCTGGGAAAGGTCCCAGCCAGCGAGCTTTTACCTCCCTGTCCAGCCTCGCTGAAAGGGAGGGGTGTTCTCCGTGACTGAGTCACGGAAAACACCCTTCCCTTTCAGCGAGGCTGCAGGGGTGTGTGTGAGAGCATCGCTGGCTGGGAAAGGTCCCAGCCAGTGAGCTTTTACCCCCCCCCCGTCCAGCCTCGCTGAAAGGGAGGGGTGTTCTCCGTGACTCACGGAGAACACCTCTCCCTTTCAGTGAGGCTGCACAGGGGGGAGCATCGCTGGCTAGATGGGAGGGCTGGATGGGAGGGGTTTTCTGAGTGGGAGGGCTTTTCCCTCCTCCAGCCCCTCCTCTCCAGTGACCAGCCAATCTCCTTTCCCAAAGCCGCAATCGCAGCTTTTGGAAGGGAGGGTGCTGGCTGGAAAGCCTCCTCCCAGTGGTGACCGGGGCTATGTAGCCCCGCCCGCCACTTTCATTCTTTCCTCCGCCTGCCTAAAATGGCGACCAGGGCTTTGAAGCCCTGATCGCCACTTTAGGGAGGGTGGTGAGGAGGAGGGGGAGGGGGGAGCGACCTAGCCGCGTGTCACCACTGACGGCTACGCGTGTCAGTGGTGACACGCGTGTCATAGGTTCGCCATCACCGGTATAGTGCTTAAAGTATTGGACTAGGATGCTGGAGACCAATGTTCAAATCCCTGTTTGGTCATGGAAACCCACTGGTTTCTTCAGAGGAAGGCAAGGGCAATCCTCCCCTAAAGAAATCTTGCCAAGAAAACACTGTGATACTTTCGCCTTAGGGTTGCCATAAGTAGGAAAAAACTTGAAGGTACACAACAGCAACAATGTTAAGGGGACCTAAAGGAAAGTGTTATCAGAAGTTTTTGGTACAGCAGAACATTCCTACATAAGAAACCTAATCCTGTATGTATTTACTCAGAAGTTTTCCACTTTATCCAACAGGACTTATTTTCAAATAATTACAGGTAGGATTATTGCTATGGGGTTCTATAATTAGATGCTTAGGATGGCATATCCTGTTGTGGCATCCAGATTGTGGAATGCCTCCCCTGACACCTGCCTCAGGCCCACCTGGCAGTGAGTCTCTCTCTGTCTCTCCCTCCCTGTTGCCCTGTATGCCTTCAGGTCACCTGTTGACTTATGGTGACCTAATGAATTTCATAGGGTTTTCTTAGGCAAGCAATACTCAGAGGTGGTTTGCCATTGCCTTCTTCTGAAATATATCCTACAGTACCTGATAGGCTGTATTATGTCCTCCATCTAAGTACTGATCAGGGTTGACCCCGCTTAGCTTCCAAGATAGGATCTGGCACCTCCAGGGTACTGAAACCAGCTTCTTTTGGCCACATTAAAACATGATTTATTTTTTAATCAGAGCCTTTGGGATTTAATTATTTTTTGCTCAAACCTGTACAGGTTTTAAACTCTTCTAAATTCTTTTTAATTATTTAACATGTTTTAGACATTTTATATTTGTTAAATTGTTCTAAACAATTTTTCAATTACTTTTATCTGTGTTCTGCTCTGAGACTTTATAAAGTGTTGCACAATATAAATATTTAGACAAATAATACCATGACTGATAGTGATATTTTTACATAATGATGTAAGTTTAGCATCTTTGAGGTACTTGATATAAATTATTTTGTTGTCCTTACAAGTATCCTTTTAAGTACGTAAGTCAGTAGGTTCAATCCAGCATTATTCCTGTGTAGAATAAACCCACTAAAATAAATGGGACTCATGTTAGTTTTACTGGCAAGTCCCACTGATTTAAATGGATTTCATCTAAATAGGACAGAGGTTGGATTTAATGTCACATCATTCATAATGCAAATGAAGTGATGTTTGAAGCTGAAAATCATCTAGTGAGTTGATGGCAGGAGCAAGATCACCACCAGGGACTTCTTGGTTAATTACATAGGATCCAATTCAAATGTGATATGTAAGATCAATTTGTAGGGTTTTGAGTTTGCCAAGGCCGTTGCAGGATAACTGAACTGGATCACAGCCATATATTGTCTGTGTGAAATTGTTAAGAATTTTCCTATTGCTGTTATCCTGATTTAATCCTGTGACCAAAACAGATGCTATGTGGCCAGCAGGGAACAAAGAGTTATTATAACTGTCTCTGCTGGTATTAATATTGCAACTTTTACTGGCAGTGCTTCATGCATTTAATTTCCGCCTGACCTGTCTACATTCCCGGCACCACATACAACCACAAACATGGGTGTTGCACATAGACCTACAATTCTGGATAACACTTCACTTGTGATGTGATGGGGCTTCGGTTTACAAAACCTCATGCTATAATAAATGTTTTAGCTTTTGAAGTGCCGCTCAACTTTTTGTTGCTTTAGAGTAACCTTATTGTATTTACCTGTAGAACAAATAGTAGTTGTAAGGAAGAGGGGGTGGTTTAGATTGGGGGGGGGGTGTACAAGGAAGGCTTAAATCCCATTTCCCAGTGCCATGGAATTGGTCAGATTCTTCAACAATGCCCCTCCAGCTGCTTTTAACTTAAAAAGAATGCATCTGTCTCACATCTTGTTCAGTTGCACCCTTAGTCTCTTATCTGCCATGTTACACCAGTTTGGCTGCTGTCCCAGTCTTGCCTTATCACTCCTCTGAGACATAGATGCCGAACTAGCTGAAAGTCATATGTCCAGCTATGAACTCTGCTAGGAGGTAGCCTTGAAAATAATGCTACTAATGGAACGTAAAATGCAAATATCAGGTTCTGAACATCCAGGATATAATTTGGTACTTTTAGAGCTTTCTTTCTGGACTACAACTTTTACTTTTTTACTTTACTTTACTTTTTATGTTTTTGTGGCAAGATATTTGTGGCTTTAACTGCTGCCCAGTGGGTAGAAAGTCAATAGTCAATTTATAAAATTTGCAGATGACACCAAATTAGAAGGTGTAGCTAATACCTCAGAGGACAGGATCAGAATTCAAGATGACCTTAACAGATTCGGGAGCTATCCCAGAACTAACAAAATGAATTTCAACAGGGAGAAATGTAAGCAGAAAATTTTCTACATTTAAGCAGAAAAAATGAAATGCACACAGCTAAGATGGGTAACACCTGGCTTGACAATAGTGCATGTGACAGGTATCTAGGAGTCTTAAAGCAGTTTATCACACTACACTTTTAAAGCACTATTATTCCACTTTAACTGCTATGATGGCTGCCTCCTGTAGAATTCTGGGCTTTGTAGTTGACTGAGGCCTAAGAGCTCTCTGGCTAAGAATTCTAAATGCCCCTCCCCAAACTGCAAATCCCAGGATTCCATAGGAGGCAGCCAGAGCAGTTAAAGTGGAATAATAGCTCTATAAGACTGTAGTATGATTAAAGGACTATTAGTAGACCACAAGCTGAACATGTGCCAACAGTATGATGCAGCAGCTGAAAAAGCCAGTGCGATTCTAGGCTGCATCAATAGGAGTATAGTTTCTAGACTGAAGGAAGTAATAGTACCACTCTATTCTGCTTTGGTCAGACCTCACCTGGAATACTGTGTCCAGTTCTGGGCACCAGAATTCGAGGAGGATATTGACAAGTTGGAAATTGTTCAAAGGAGGGGGACCAAAAAGGTAAAAGGTCTGGAAACCATTCCTTATGGGGAGTGGCTTAGGAAGTTGGGTATGTTTAGCCTGGAGAAGAGAAGGTTAAGAGGTATCATGATAGCCATGTTTAAATATTTGAAAGGGTGTCATATTGAAGAGGGAGCAAGCTTGTTTTCTGCTGCTCCAGAGACTAGGACACGGAGCAATGGACTCAAACTACAGGAAAAGAGATTTCACCTAAACATTAGAAGAACTTACTGACCATAAGAGCTGTTCAATAGTGGAATGCACTGCCTCATAATGTGGTGGAGTCTCCTTATTTGGGGTTTTCAAACAGAGGCTGGATAGTCATCTGTTGGGAGTGTTTTGACTGTGTATTCCTGCAAGGTAGGGCGTTGGACTGGGTGGACGTTGTGGTCTCTTCCAAGTCTGTGATTCTATGGTTCTTTCCATCATGACTGCATTGATGGGCAAATTACATCTATTGAATGTTTGCCTTTCACACAGCTGTTTAAGGCATTGGAGCTCTACTAGAATAAAATGGCAACAGTCTAAAACAGGTGGTAATTTTTTCACTGAATGGAGCATTTGAAATACAAAAATAACCTCATGGTAAACCACATTGATTACAAGTAAATTAGAGCTGATAGAGAGAACCCTTTTATTAAATGTACTGTGTGTTTACCCTTTTATTATCTGTGCTTCATTTCTGCTTCCACTAGAAGCTGGTGTTGCATTGATAATCATCCTTGAAAAGCACTCTCAGCATACATAAGTGACCATAGGCACATATCTTCTGTACCACTTTGGGAGAAAGGTGGGATATAAATAAAACAAACAAACAAATGGAAGGAAATAAACTTTCATAGAATACATTATTTCAGTGTCTTCATTGCTACCCCCTCCCCAAAATACATAGGAGCCAATAGGCGATGTTATCAGAATTATATTTCAGAAGTGGTGATGTTATTTCAGATATAAACAGTACCAGAAAGTGGTTTTATTTGTGTTGTTGAATGGCTGAGACTAAATTAAAATAACAAGATTGTATAGAAGTCTTGGATGCTGGGGTAAAACTCTTCTTTAGCACAGAAACATAACTCTGGGGGAAAATACATTTAATATTAATGTGTTTTCACATACAGCAGTATCAGATATGAACTGTACAAAATTATTGAATACAAGATGTTAAAGTAGTACTGTCTCAAGGAACTGAAACACAATTTTGCTCTACAATGGTATCTTTAGTCTGCAGTTCTGTAGTCGTTTACCTAGGACTAAGCCCCATCGATCTCAAAGTTGTATACTGATCAACCCCAGTATCCACAGGGGATATGTTCCCCCACCCCCATGAGTACCTGAAACTGGATAATAGAGAACCCTATTATTTTCAATGAGAATAACGCTGGAAGTTGACCATAGAATCACACTGGAGGACCTAGAAATGCCTAGAGAGAACATATATTTTTGGATGTGGATAAGTGAAACCGTGGATACCAAATCAGTGGATACGGGGGTCAACCTATACTTTGGGTGGGCATGTATAGACAGTTTATCTACACTATGCTATAGCAATTTGATACCACTTTAATTGTCCTGATTCTATTCAACAAAATCCTGGGATTTGTAGTTTGATGTGGTGCTTACAATTCTTTATCAGAGAGCAGTAGCCTACTCTTCTAAGCTACAGGACTAGCATTCTCTGACAGCTTACCAGACTACAAATTCCAGAATTCTGTGGGATACAGCCAGGACAGTGAAAGTGCTATCAAACTGCTATAACTATGTCATGTAGAGATACAATTTTCTGATTACATCTCTCCATTAAAAATGTGTTTGTTTGCACTAAGAGTTTACACAATGATAGATGACACACTGCTGCTTTTGAAAAGGTGCTGGGACAATTCTGATTCTTTCGATTCCACAGATCTTTCTTTAACGATATACTCCTCTGCTCCTTTTCTTTTAGTATTTATGTTGTGTGAGAATATCTTTCTCTTGTATACCATCTGTATAAATATCATAGAGAGATAGTGTGGTATAGTGGTTTTAAATGTTGGAGTAGGACACTGGGAGACCAGGGTTCAAATCCTCACTCAGCCAAGAAAACCCACTAGGTGACCTACGGCAAGTCACACTCTCAGGGATCAGTTACATGGGAGAATTAAGTGCGAAAAATGCCGGCTTACCTCCCTTTTGCTCCAGTGCTTGTTTGTTTACATAGAATCATAGAACTGTAGAGTTCGAATGATTTAGTCCGAAATTGGTTGATGTGATAAGTTAGTATTTTTGCAGTTCACAGAGTGGAGGGGGCATGGCCTGGTGACAGATTCATTTGAGAGCAGAGTGGTGATGGGAAGTCCACACCCAAAGGCCTCACGGCCCGCACAGACACGCCACAGGGATGGCAGTCACGCTGAGGACTGGGGCGCAGGGTGGAATGGGCTGCTGCTAGTCCCAGTTAAATCAATGGGGCTTTCATGCTGGTACATCTGTTTAGAAGGTGGCCCCATCATGACCAGGGGGCAGCACTGGAGGGGGGTGAGGGGTGCACGGCCTCTTCTTCCACCCCGCTGGAGAGGAAGGGCTCTTTGCTTTAATAATAATAATAATAATAATAATAATAATAACAACAACAATACTGCATTATTTATTACCCGTCTCTCCCCTCAGGATCAGGGTGGGGTACAACATCACAATACATCACATACAATTCAATACAATTCAAGCAAGTTATACAGTACAATCCAAGCAGGTTTAAACAGAGTGGTCCACTGGAGCTTGTCTTTTGGCCTCATTGGATGCTCCTGTGACCCACTGCCTCCCCCTCCCACCTCCCACTTGTAGGGGTGGAGGGAAAGGAATGCATCGGTGGGTGGGAGAGAAATTGGCAACAGCACCCACGTGGCCCGGAAAGCCCTGGCGCAAATGTGGCTAAACGATGAGCCGAGCAGAGCTGGAGGAGGGGGGCAATGTCTCAGCACTTTCCTTTCTCCCCTTATTGCCTTCCTTCCTTCCTTCCTTCCCTCTCTCTTCCTCTGCCTCCCTCCTCTTCCTCTGGTGCCTTTGCAGTGTGATGCCGGCCGAGAGATCGGCCTCTGTGACTATGGAGGCTGATCTCTTGGCTGCAGCAGCCCTTGCTGATGGCCAGGGCACAAGTCATGGAGGCTGAGCCTGGCCAGGTGGCGGCAGGAAAAGTTGGGCTGCTTGGGCAGGAAGAAGCAATCCAGCCCAAAAGCAAGCCAGCAAGCTTGGGGGCAGGCAGCCAAGCAATCAGGGATGGTGAGAGCGCTGGAGTTGCCCAGTCTGTCATAACAACAATGGTGGATCCTGCATTGCAAGGCATCCCTTGCAAGCCCTCCCCCCTCCAAGGTCCGACCAATCACAGCTCAGCTCTGCTGTGAGCCACTGTTTCGAGATGGTTGTTGGTAGAACACACAACCAATAGGGTACAACCTTATGCAACTTTTTACAAAGTTGGGGAAAATAGCGAAAGCTGTTATCATGCTTTTCACGGGTATTTTTGCCCCCCCCTTCTGAATAGAGTGACTTTGGTCCGAAATATGTGAGGACCATTAGGAATCTGGGTGAATTGTTTAAGATTTTTTTTGCTGTGTAAACGAACCCTCAGTCTCAGAGGAAGACCTAGGCAAACCCCGTCTGAACAAATCTTGGCAAGAAAACCTGGCAATGTGCTTGTGTTCGGATTGTAACTTAAAACGCACACAACAACAACAATAAATGCCACAAAAAAAAAACAACCAGAAGGAATTTAGCCATATATTACAGACAATGGACACATGACATTAAGTTAATGATCAAAATACCTCCAAAACAGTTGGGCAATCTTTGTCGAACAGAGTTAGATATGCCTTTGCCCACAGGGGCTGATTAGAAAAGATGAGGTTGAAACTGATAATGAATTTTCACCTGCATTCAGAATGGCTTGTGCTCTGTTTGCATTGCATCACTGTGTAAATAGTTGAACAACAGTTTCACACCATAATCTATCAGATAAGGCTTTCCATATGTACTGATAAAGAAAACTTTAGGAGGGAGGAGGGAACCCCTTCTGAATTTACTAATTTTTTTCTTCATCACTCACTATTTTAAAACCAGTCCTTCATAGTTTATTAATTCCTAGTAATTCTGAATGGTTACTTTTACTGCAGTGCCTTCAATATAATTACCTTTCTATCGTCACCTTGCATGAGGGTAGCTCTAGAGGAGTGGCAGAAGCTTTATATCTCAGTCACTCTTCTTGCTCACACACCTTTACCTGTAATAACACCAAACCCAAAAAACCTGAGGCAGGTATTTTACTGCTTGCATACTAATCACCTTCCAAAGTGCATGCTAATAGCATCAAGGTCTGCAAGATTCACTTTAGAGCCAAACCATAGATCCTCAGGTGCTGCTAGCTGGCAAAAGAGCTAATGAATAGGAAAAGATACTTTAGTAACCTGTACTACCTAGATAGCTCAGATCTAAAGGCTTGCAATGGTGTGGTTGCACAACCTGAGTTCTGAACTGTTTTGCAGCTCAGACCTTAAGTGATTCTAATTAAAATCCACGGTGCTCCAAAAAGACAAAGATTCTAAGAGGATCTGAGTTGTGCTTTGGTTTGATCATGCAAACATCCAGCAGTCCTTGGGCAATTTATCTTAACAGAAAATAGAATTATAGGAAACCATGACAAAGGTGATACTGACCTGCACAATGCAAATTCTAGAGATCAGTTTTCAAAGAGAGATAGGAAACCACTTTCCTAGCCAAAGCTGAATTGTTGACTCATTGTAATAAAGTGTCACCTGTTTCTAGGCAGGCTGGGAGATTCTGGTAGTCGTAGTCTAAAAAGGTAACTTTTCTAAGTTCTGTTCTGGATCATTCTGTTGGTTCCTTTGCTAAGGATTCCCCTTCTCCCTACTGTTATATCTCAGTTCACCCTGGAACAATGCCTTCCCTGCAGATGTTGAGAACTCGTGATATGTATGCAGTCTGCTTTGCCCATTGTATTAACCATGGCTTGGAAGCTTTAGGGCAGCCTTTCTCAATCTTTTTATCCTGGAGGAACCCTTAAAGAAATTTTCAGGTTTCAGGGAACCACTGCATAAACATTATTCTATATACTGTTATTGCTTCCCCCCCCCAACCCACAATCACAATCTCTTGAGGAACCCCTAGAAACCTCTTCGGGGAACCCTAGGGTTCCAGGGAATCCTGGCTGAGAAACACTGCTTAGGTGATCTTGACTGCTGAATGGCTGAAAGGATATGGAATGACCAGGCCTGGCCACTTGACACATGCTGTGTGTGTGTGTGTGTGCCTGTGTGCATGTTGGGAGGGTGGAACATTAAAGTTATCAACATTAGGGATTAGCTGTAATTACAGGTTGCCCCCCATATCCATGGATTCAGTATCTACGGTTTCATTTATCCATGTCTGAAAAAATATGTTCTCTCTAGGCATTTCTAGGCCCTCCATTGCATTTCTTTAGTCAACTTCTGGCATTCGTCTCACTGAAAATAATAGGGTTTCCTATTATCCATGGTTTCAGGTATCCATTGGGAGCTTTGGAATGTATCCCCTGTGGATACAGGGGTGGATCTGTACAGTAGGAAAAAACATGGATAAACCCTCATAGGATGTAATGGATGAGGTTTATAGGTATCTCTCCGTTTGAGGCTTTAAAGGAAAAAACTAGTAATTTGCATTCAGCAGGCAGAACATAGGGATTTAAAAGGGAGTAAGGGAAATTCATGGTGTATAAGGCAATCAGTGGCTACCGGGCATCTTGGCTGTATATTGCCTGCAAGACTAAAGGTAGTATGCTTCTTAGTACCTGTTGCGGGGAGAAGAGATTGAGAGGGTTCTGCTGTAGTTTTATCCAGTTTGTGAGTGCTCTACAGGCATAGAGTCATAGAATCATAAAGTTGGAAGAGACCACAAGGGCCAGCCAGTCCAACATCCTGCCGTGAAGTCAAAGCACTCCCAACAGATGGCCATCCAGCCTCTGTTTAAAAACCTCCAAAAAAGGAGACCCCACCACACTCTGAGGCAGGGTATGCCACTGTCAAACAGCTCTTACCATCAGGAAATTCTTCCTAATGTTTAGATGGAATCTCTTCCTGTAGTTTAAATCCATTGCTCTGTGTCTTGGTCTCTGCAGCAGCAGAAAACAGACTTGTTCTTTCTTCAATATGACATCCTTTCAAATATTTAACATGGCTATCATGTCACCTCTTAACCTTCTTTTCTCCAAGCTAAACATACCCAGTTCCCTAAGCTACTTCTCAGTGGATTTTAACCTTTTCTTTACAAGGGACCCCCCTTTAAATATCTTTTGTTGCTGTGGTCCCCCAAGATTTAACTCAAGATTTAAAACCCTAACAACAACAACGACAATAACAGTAATAATAATACAGTTACACAATTCATTAACCCTTCTCTCAGAGGTACTGGAGGAAAGGGAAGACTTTTCTCCTGCTTCTTCCTGCAAATTTGTGGCTGGAGTGGATTGAAGAGCAATGATCAGGCCAAGCCAGCCAGCCTTTGCCTTGGCTTCTGTCACATGGGCTGAGCAGCCTTCACCCTTCGTGTACCCCCTGTGAGGACATTGTAGCTCACCGGGGGTCCACGGACCACAAGTTAAGAACCACTGTAATAGGACATGGTTACCAGAACTTTTATAATTTTGGTTGTCCTCCTTTGGGCAATTTCCAGCTTTGTCAATATCCTTCTTTAATTATGATGCCCAGAACTGGACACAGTATTCCAGGTGAGGTCTGACCAAAGCAAAATAGAGTGGCACTATTATTTCCCTTGATCTAGATGTTGTACATTGGTGCAGCCTAGAATTGCATTGGCTTTTTTAGCTGCTGCATCACACTGATGACTCATGTTCAGCTTGTGGTCTATTAAGACTCCTAGCTCCCTTTCACATGTACTGTTGTCAAGCCAGGACTCACCCTCCTAGATCTGTGCATTTCTTCCCCCCCCCCACAAGTGTAGTTTCTTCCCCCCACCCCTAAGTGTATGTTGAAATTCATTTTGTTAGTTTTGGCCCAACTCTCTAATCTTTTAAGGTAATCTTGAATTCTGTACCTGTCCTCTGGGATATTAGCTACCCCTTTTAATTTGGTGTCATCTGCAAATTGGGTAAGCATACCCTCTGTTCCATCTTTCAGGTCATTTATAAAGAATTTAAACAGCACCGGGCCCTGGACAGAGCCCTGTGACACCCACTAGACACTTCAGGATGAAGAGGAGTCATTGGTGAGTACCCTTTGGATTCAGTCGGTCAGCTGATTACAAATTCACCTAGCAATAGCATTATCTAGCTCACATTTTACTAGGTTGTTTGCAAGAATATCATGGGGGACCTTGTAAAAAGCCTTAGTGAAATTAAGATATGCTATATTCACAGCATCCCCTTCATCTACCAAGCTTGTAACTCTATCAAAAAAGATTTTTTTAAAAAAGAGATATGATTAGTCTGGTATGATTCGTTTTTGAGATACCCATGTTGATTTTTGGTGACCACAGCATTCCTTTCTAAGTGCTTACAGATTGTATGTTTAATGATCTGCTCTAGACTCTTTCCTGGTATTGATATCAGGCTAGCTGGGGAGTAATTGTTGGGATCCTCTTTTTTCCCTTTTTGAAGGGGACAACATTTGCCCTCTTTCAATCTGCTGGGACTTCTGTTCTCCAGGAATTCTCAAAGATTATTGACAGTGGTTCTGAGATTACTTCTGCCAGTTTTTTAAATACTCTTGGATGTAGTTCACCTGGCCCTGGGGACTTGAATTCATTTAGAGAAGCCAGATATTCCTGTACCACCTCTTTACCTATTCTGTGCTGCATTTCCCCTACTGCATCATCTGCTCCATTTCCCCCAATTTGAACACTATTTTCCTTTTGGAAGAAGACTGAAGCAAAGAACGTGTTAAGTAGTTCTGCCTTTTCTCCAGCCCTGTTATCATTTTGCCATCTTCTCCATGCAGAGGCCTTGCCATTTTCTTGTTTTTCCTTTTGCTACTGACATAACAAAAAAAGCCCTTTTTATTGTTTTTAACATCTCTAGCTAGCCTGAGCTTGTTCTGCACAACTGGTTGACTATTGTGGGAAACAGAATGCTGGACTAGATAGGCCTTTGGTCTAATTTAGTGTATACAACACAGTTTTATCATGTTGGCACTATACTTCCTATTATATTTGTAATTTTTCCTCAGCAGACTACAAGAATATCATGTTTCAGTTGTAGCGTTTTCACAGTTTTCTGGAAGAGTCCCATGTGAAGTAGTTGTAGCAGTAAACCCATTGAGGTTCTGAATGGTGATTGCCTGTCTTTTCACTAAACATTTCTTCGTATTTTCCCTGCCTGGATGGTGAAAGATCATCCTGGCCAGTACTGCAAGCTGAACGCAGCAGTGAAGCAGTGGATCAGATAGCTGGGAAAAGTTACTATTTTGGACTAGCAGTTCTAGTAATACCAAAAGGCACCTCACCTGAGTGACTAAATAAATCCCACCAATATGTATGTTCCCAGATCTATCAGTCATCCCATTTTTTCTATGGATTCAGATGTAATTTGGTTCACTGATGTACGCCTCTGCCTGGAAGCAAATGTTCTATATGATCACAGAGACTACAAGAATTCAGTCAGCTAAAGATGGTTTATTGAGCAAGAGGTTATGCAACAGCATGCCTTCCAACTCTTCCAATTTGGCAGGGACAGCCCTCTGTTACTCCACTTTTTCAGCTGCTTTTAAAATGTCCCCGTTTCTTTCTCCTCCTGCTTTCTCCTTTTGTCCTTAGTGTACTCCCATTGCTGCAAACTGAGTTCAAAGTGCAGAAACCATTTGTACTCAATTAACTCAGCAGGAGAGAGAGGAAAGGAGGGGTGGAGTTTTGCCCCTCTCAGTAGATTCAGGCAAAAGCAAACTGCTGCACCCTCTTCTAGCTTGTGTGTTCTTCCTCATTAATACCTTTTGCCATCTTAGCCACACTTTAAGCTTGCTTGGTCACATGTGTCCCAGTTTTCATCTTCCAAATGTTGGAAGTTATAGGATAAGACCCTTGTGCAACGTCCTAAAAAATGCAAGTGCTGGGTACTTGCACAAGTGTACATTATCCACAGAATTCTAGACTATTTTTATGAAATGTCTGGTCACTATCAAATAGGAGCATCTCAAGAGCACCTCCTAGCTTTTCTGTTCTTCCTTCTTAATAACGTTTGCCACCTTGATATCACTTGGCCACATGTGTCCTGGTTTTCATCTGTGAAATCTTGGAGAAGATGCAACAGGACCCTGACTATGAACACTGGTGACCCATCATTCCATCTGTTTCCTTGTGAATCACACAATGTCCAGCTTTGCAGCCATGCAAAAGTTGTGTTAATCATATGAAAAGTGCAACATGTTGTGCTTTTGTGAAAATGCACTGTCTACATAGATTTTTCACTTGTCATTTTAGCTGACTCTGCACGAATTATTTCTGACTTCACAGCCAATGTAACTGAGAAGTTTCAAGCTCTATTTTTTGGCAGAGATATGAGTCAGCTAAACTGTGAAAGCTGACTACACACAACAGCTGTTTAAATTATCTTGTCCATTCAGAGATGGCCTCTTCTGTTTCCGTCTCACTCATATGTCACTGTGGGAATTTGTCAGGAAAGGTTGTGGGCTATCGTACTTGCTATATTTAGCTGTTCAAAGCTTCTGCTGCTACCCACCTTTGGGGCTTTGGCTTTGAGCCAAAGTGATTGCCTGAAGAGCAGGTGCCAAGGTTTTTCCCTAGCTATACTTGGATCTGTACGTCAGCCTTTTACCAAATTGGGTAGTAAAATGTGGCTATGTGAAATATTCAACAAGTGAAGCATAGTTCTGCATCTCTGTAGTATGCTGTCATCAACAAGTATTTTAGATTTGAAAATTATCTGCATTAATTGGAGAGTCAGGAAATGAGAAATGCATTTGTTGCTCTCTATTTTCAGTGAGTGCAGACAATGTTCTCTGCATGGAGGAATGCTAGTATTTACAAAGAGAGAAACTGGAGTCTCATGGGAAATTATAGCCAAGATCTTCCTTCATTATCCACTGTTTTTCACAGGTGTATTGATATAAGGAAGATATTCCCAGGTGCTTTGTTATTCAAGGCCAAGGTAGATGTGATATTAATTGTGAAGGTTGTTGTTGTTTGTACAGTAGCCCCCCTGCCGCTTATCTGTGGTTTCACGTTCCACGGTTTCAGTTACCCCATAGTCAACCACAGTCCAAAAATATCTTATGTATAGGGTTTAGTACTATCCATTATTTCATGCATCCACTGGGGGTCTTGGAACATATCCCCCATGGGTAAAGGGAGGACCTACTGTAGTCCAAAACAGGGGAGGACCTTCAGTACTATGGCACCTCAGTTATGGAATACCCTTCCCTTAAAGGCCCTATTGAAATCAAAGTTGCTGTCATTCTGATGCCAAGTGGTGGTTTACTAGATCCTTTGGGGCCTCATTAATTTTACACAAATCCACACATGTGCATGGTTTTAAATCATTTTAAAATATTTTAACCAGTTTTAATATGTCATCTTGTAACTTGTTAAATTGTTTAATATGTTTTTAGCCTTTTAAAAACATTGTTATTGTTTGCGTTGTTTTAAATTGGTCAAGTTGATTTTATTATACATGGCCCTGTACTAGTTACTTAATACTAATACTGTACAGCTAAGATTCCTTGCACCTTGTACAAGCATTCTGCTAATACATGTGCTGCCTAAAAGTCAGATTTTCCTACAGTTTTGGTTTAGAGACAGATGGAGAATAATTTGATTCTGAATGCTGGGGTTTATGGATAAGTTTAGGTTATATTAAATACAGTGGCACCTTGTTCATGAAGGTTGCTCTTACAGCATTTTATGAAAAGCAGGCCTCTTCTTGCTGCATACTCATTACTATAGTTAATAATATTTTACCTTGGTGGAGGGAAAGTTCTAAACCAATTTCCCTCAACCTGTATTAGGCTCCAGATGTCTTGCACTACAAGTCCAATCCCCAGCCAGTACTTACTGAGGATGAAGGGACCTGTTGCATACAAGATTAGGGATGAGCTGGTTGAGGATGATTGGAGTTGTAGTCCAGGACAACTGGGGACATTAGGTTGAGGCAGGCCCTTCTGAAATGATGCAGCAATACTGTCACTGTACTGTATCATTTACAAAAATATATTGAAAACCAAGGTGTTGAAAAACCGAACCCTTGTTTAAGATGTCTTTTATCTGGAACTGATCAATTAAGAGAAACTGCATGTATTACTGCAAGAATTGCTTAGGATGCAGTCTGCTGTTCTTTCTGTACAAGAACCTGTTAACATCTCACCCTCAATTCTGTAGCCTATTGTTGACATTACCTAATTCACAGCGTACTGAAAATCATTCTGAACTTCTTTTGAAAAATTGATTTATTTCTCATTCTTTGTTCATGCACCAACATGGTAAAATGGTTTTCTATTTACATGGTTGTGTGTCTTCAAGTCGTTTTCAACTAGTGGCAATCCTATCATGGGGTTTTCTTGGCAAGACTTGTTCAGAGACGGTTTGCCACATCCTTCCTCTAAGGCTGAAAGATTGTAACTTGCCCAAGGTCACCCAATGGATTTTAGTGGCTGAGCAGGGATTTGAAACCTGGTTTCCTGGGTGCTGGTTAGACGCTATTTATTGTCACAGGGCATCCCGGGATTTCTTGATCCTGAATTCGTCTCTTGTTGTTTAAACGATTTTTAACTCTTACCTGGCTATCCCGGGATTATTGTTTACACTGCATCACATCCCAGTATATGTTTTGTCTCCTGTGGTAAAGTATCTCTTTTTGTTTGTTTGTTTATACGCCTTTAAGATCCTGTGTTGTTGTTGTTTTGCTGTCAATCAAGTATGTGATTACTCATTTTTTCACAACCTCGGTGACGTACTTCCTTTAGAGTTTCCTGCCACGAGCGATGCTATTGGCTGGCATAAATGTCTGTTGATGCTTCTGCATTGGTCAGAGAAGGAGGGTGAAGGCAACCCCCTCTGCACAATTTGATTTAAAAAAAACCCTGATGGGTAAATGCCCCAAAAATGTCAAAATCCATGTAAAAGGAGAATGCCAGTACAGACACACAAGGCATTTTAAAAGACAAACCTCAGTTGGTGCTGGGGATGGTGAGAGAAGTCAAAAGCAGAGCCGACTGGAGCCCCGGGGGCGTGCACACACACAAATGCCCCGCGCCTGCTTTGCCTTCAGCTGGGAAGCCGAGTGCAGGGGATGGAGCAGGGAGGAATTAAATGAGTCGATCAGGAGCCCAGAGGCTTGCAGTGTGACTGTCTCTTTAAATTAAACCCTCTAAGCAGAGGCTGCTGAGGAGTGAATGAATGAAGCCATCCTGAGCCCAGAGACTTGCAGTGTGACTGTCTCTTTAAAAATTAAACTCTCAGGGGAGGGACAAGTTAAAGCTGAGGGGTTTGCAGTGAAAAAATCCATTGAACAGGGTGACTTATGGCACAGACACACACACACACAAACCTACATCCAGCTGGAAGGGAAGCCTTTGCTTTCAGCTAGTGAGGTGGAATCTATTGAACAGGTGACTGAATCCTCCTTCTCTGAACTCTGTGCCTGCCCCTGCCCACCTCAATTTCTGGTCATCACCTAGTACCTAGATATCTTGTCCCGGGATGTTTATATTTCCGATTTTCCGAATCCACCTGTGACTTTTTAAAAAACTGTGACAAACTGCGGGACGGAAAGTCCCGCTGGTTGAGGGATAAAAGGTGGCCCCTGTTCCGAAAAGCTCAAGACCATCATGCCGTATTTGTAAACAACCAGAGATCGACACGAATTCATCACACAACATTTTCATTGTGAAAATGATGCCCTGGAGTCCTACTCAAACACTGAAACCACTACATCACACTAGTTCTTTCTATTTACATACCAACCACAATTTTCATAGATTGTAGGAGTAGACGACACCTACCGGTACTTCTTGAAAGTTTTCATAAGACCTTGCTGAGTTCACACACTTTTTTTTACATCATACAGTACTAATTTCCAATCAAAGCTTAACTATTTCAAAAATCATTGTAAACTACTATTTTGTACAGGTTCCTTAACTTGCCTTTCTTCTTCATTTCAGTTAACACTGACTTATGAATGCTTAGATGGAATCTGTTTTCTGTTTTGGGTATCCAAAACATTTGGGAACTATGCATCCCTCCAGATGTTGTTGGACTACAAGTCCCAGCAGCCCTAACAATCATAACCAATGGTGAGGAATGTTGAGAGCTGAAGTATAACACCTCAATGGCTACATGATTCCCACTTCGGTAAGAAGGAAGTTGCTGGTGGACTGTATATTTTGCATGCAAAAGATCCTAGATTCAATCCAAGGCATTTAACTGGAAATGCCCTTTTCTGAAATATTGGAGAGCCACTGTCTGGCAATGAGGTTGCCAGTGTTGTAATGAGGTTGTAATTTTATTTGGTATAAAGCAACTCTTTATATTATTGTTGTTATGTGCCTTCAAGTTGACTTCAACTTATGGTAAGCCTATCATAGGATCTTCTTGGCAAGATTTGTTCAGAGGAGTTTTACAATTGCCTTTTTCTAAGGCTGAAAGAGTGTAACTTGCCCAAGGTAACCCAGTGGGTTTCCATGGTTGAATGAAAATTTGAATCCAGTGAAAATTTAATTCACACCAAAAAATTATAGTGTATTATTATACTTCAACTCCTATGGCTGCATCCTATGGAATCCTGGGGTTTGTAGTTTTCTGAGGCACTGGAGTGCTCTGACTGAGAATTTTAAATGCCCTTCCCTAAACTTCCAGTCCCAGGATTCCATAGGATGGAACCAATGGCTTTTAAAATGGAACAACAACACTATAATTTTGTAGTGTGAATGGCCCCCTGGCCTCCAGAGCCCTAGGGCTCATTTACACGGGCCAGAATATCCCTCTCCATGGCGGAATATTCTGCCTGTGGATCAGGCCTCTTCCTCCCCCATCACCGGCATGAAACAGGAGGAAGTCCAGACCACCACATTGGTCTGTTGCTGCAGCCACCGTCACCTACAGCCCACTCTCTGAAGCCAGGAAGCTGGCCTGCAGCACATGAGCAAGCCCCCCCCCTGCATGTGACCAATCTGCTGCAGGCCTGCTTCCTGGAATCCGAAGAGTGAGGGAGACAGCAGCTGCAGCCATTGCCTGGTGTGCTGGAATGGGCTCCTCCAGTCATGTGGGATCCAATCTGTTTTTTTGCTGTCCGGAGTGGATTTTACTAGATATTATTTTAAAATGGTGTAACGGGCCTTACCCTGTCTTGGTCCTGTCTTGGCCCTGTGGGTCATAAGGACCTCCTGGGGGCAAAACAGGGCAAATGTCCTGCATTGTCTGGACTGCAGGACTCCACGTTGGGGGCTAGATGGTGTATATAGTCAATCTAGACAAGCCCCTAGCCCAACACTCACACCACTATTCCACATTAGCTCCTTATATACCAACCAGCTTCCTATATACCATTGAGTATAGACAATTAATTTGCTGGAAGAGGCTTTAGCTTAGAAGGAGAACAGATGCTTTGCTTGCAGAGGGCCTCAGGTTCGGTGTCTAGCATCTCCAAGCAGGGCTAATAAAGAATCTAGTTTGAAGCCTTAGAAAGCCACTGAGAATCAGTATTGAGTGAGATTATTACATTTAATATTTGATTGCTTTTTTGAGCCAACATATTACAGGCCACTCTAATTTATATAATATTCCATTATTCTGTTTCAGTAACATTCAGAGCCACAGGGGAATATTTGAACTGAATGGGATGTATCAGTGTCACATAAACATAGTCCTTTTTCATTATTCTTCTGCTTCCTCTATTATATTTATGGCAGGTCTGTCTATTATTAACAACCAGTATATCCCTTGAAGATGATGTTTTGAATCTGAATTAATGAGGCAAAAGTCCACACAGTTGTTCAGTAGCAGATGGCAGAGGAGCCAACCAGCTTCTTGCACCTAAATTAACCTTGTTAAACCAATTCATCATCAGATTGTGTTGCGCAAGTCAACATTTGTGCATAACATATGGAAGGGTAGGGATGGACTTTGTTTGAAGGAAAAGATAATAAATATCTGCTGGGAGTTCCTGCTGAAGTTGTTTTCTGGTAGCAGATGTGGAGACTATAAAACAAGGAGCCAAAGGATAATTTTAACAAAATGTCCACTTTGATTCCTTTAATCTTTTGCTAGTGTTCCTGTTTTTCTGCTTGCATGGACTTCACCATTGCCTTTAATGGGTGAGGGGTGTGTGTGTGTTCGGGAATGGGTGTGCCAAACTTTTCTCTCCATTGTATTTTCAGGGACTGGAGCTTGGCATGTACTTTGAAGCAGAGTTACACATGACTTCATAATGATTTGTAGCACTTTTCCTATTGTATTCATATTTTATGTATTTAATGGTGAAACCTGTTTTTATTATCACTCTGGTCTATGACTATAATAAAGATTGATTGATTGATTGATTGAGAGTTACACATGGCTCTGAAAGAATGGAGATACCTTTTTCCACCTGTGACTGTAAATACCCTGAAGGCACCAGATCCTGCCTGATCCAGCCCTGGTTAGTACTTGGATGGGAGATTGTCAACAAATTCCAGGTGCTGTAAGCTACATTTCAGAGGAAGGTACTGGCCAGCATGGTGTGGTGGTTTGAGTGTTGGACTATGACTCTAGAGACCAGGGTTTGAATCCCAACTCTGCCATTGAAATCTACTGGGTAACCTTGGGCAAAGGCAAACCTCCTCTGAGCAAATTTTGCCTAGAAAACCCCATAATAGGTTTCATAAAAAAGTGGTAAGGAATGTGTGGCCCTCAGGGCTTGGACTACAACTCCCAGAATCCCCCAGCCAGTATGACCAGTGACCATGCTGACTAGGGAGTTCTAATCCAAACCAGCTGTTTTGAATCCCATTTGGGAGAAAAGCAGGATATAAACAAACCAACAGACGAGTAATTTTCCTAAGCTCTGGTGGCCAACTTAGTGGTACTGGATTGCATTTCCCATAATCTCTAGCCAGCATAGCCAATAGTGAGGGCTGGTGGGAATTATAGTCCAAAAAGACCCGGAAGGCCACAGGTTCCCCACCCCTGTGTTAAAATAAGCATGTAGTTTTGAAGAACCTATAAAGAAAACTGAGCCATTTCTAGGACCTCCGTATATCTCGCACTATTTAAAACAGCAATTCCGAAACATGAGCCAGTCCTTCTTTCAATAGTATATTTAAGGGCACTGGAGGTATGGGAGTATTGTGTAGGAGCATCACAAAGGAAGCATTCCTGAATCCAGCACTTTGAACTAAAGCTTGGGTTTACATATTGCATGGATCCACCCAAATGCCTTGGTTCTCATGAGCCAGAGGAGTTTTTCTGGTATAACATGCAACAGAAGCATTTTAAAAAGGATGTATAATCACCACCACTTGTCCTCTTTCTGCTGACCTGTCAGGCTTATAAAACACCAGGCAGCTTCAGCTGATCCTACAAAGAAGGAATATGCCTCATCTTCCAATATTTGTTCTCAAGGATGTGTGAACATTTGGCAATTTTGGCCAATGTTCTGTCCCCCTGCACCACATCTGACCAGGGTGTTTGCTATATAGTTTTCTAGTGACAAAGAGGCTTCTTTGGGGTTGTTTAGTTGATGAAAAAATCCTCAAACAAAGAGGGCAGATACCTTTTGTCCAGAGGAGCTCCTGCTGGGATCTGCCATATTGGGAAGGAGGGGGGCTGAAAACTCCCAGTAGTTCACAACTACAGCTTTTGCTGTTTCTTTCAATAATAGCCTGTCTGAACAACCAATTTGAATTGGGGCACATCCAGGAAGTAAAAACATGATTGGTCGGATGTGTGTGGGGACGGGCTTGCTGGCGTCCGGAGCCGCCATTGTTGTTTTTTGGGGAGATGATTGAGCGCTATCTTTGAGTGGCAGAGCAAAAAAACCCACAAAAGTTTTAAAGCAGAAGATCACTCTTCCGCATCTCTCATTTAATGGCAAAAGCAGGGGGGTGGGATGGAGGGAGCTTTTCCAGAGATAATAAAGAAGGTAATTCACTTGTGGCCGCCATCTTTTCTCGTGGGCATGCTCCGTGTGAACTATAAAATTGGATAGCTTTCCATTCTAGGGATCTTGCAAATGGTTCATGGGACAAATGAACACTGCTGTGATAGTGAGGTAATGCACTATTTTTTGCAATTAATTCACCTGTCTGACTGAGCCCATTAATTATGCTTAGCCTATAGTTGAAAGGGGAAGGTCGCAGGAATACAGAAGAGGACAAAGACCTATTCTCTGTTGTCCCAGAAGGCAAGTCTAACTCTCATGGACTTGTTATAGGTGGACAGATTTTAGCAGAATACTTTGGAAGAATTTTGGAGAAATTTCTTGATGTGAAGAGAAGCATAACAATGGAATCGTTTTTCAGAGCTTGGAAAAGAAAATTTCAGGACAGCAACTTCTAGAATCTGAACCAATACATTTTCTAAGTTTTGGTGGGCATCTCGGTGTTGTAGGATTGCATTTCCCATTATTCCTAACCTAATGAGGGTTGATAGGAACTTCAGTCCTGAAACATCCAAAGTTTTTAATGAGTATCTTTTTTTTTTAACTTTTTCCAATTCTCCCTTGCTGAAGATCTTCAAGCAGAAGCCCGATAACCATCGGAGTATGCTCTAGTTCTGAATTTCCTGTGCTGAAGAAGAGGTTGGAGTAAATGGCCTATAAGGCTCCTTCTAACCTTATGGCTCTCTGAGTTAATGTGTTATGTTAAATACAAATGAAAATATGCTTAGAAATGTTTTGCTTTTGAATTGTTTGAGTTGTGTCATTGATCATGCCAGCTAATGTGCTTTTCAGTTGAAAGGTTGCCAGTTCAGGGTTGTCCCAGGTCCTGAGGTTTCTGGGCCAAAACCTGAGATGTAGGCATGGCCCCTGGTGATGTCATTAAGCGTTGTACATTAATCACCAACTGCAGTTACTCAAGCTTGTCATTCAAACATTTACAGAGAGGGAGAGACACATTGCTTGACTTTTAAACTTAGCATTTTTCTGGCACACGACAGATAACACGGATGCTTTAAATGATGAATGACAATTAACTGAACAGCCGAGAATGTTGATGTTTGTCATGCATGTTCAGATATGTTCAAGGTCACTACTCAAATGATCACAATCAGTTCTCCCTGATTTGTCTGAAAGGTAGAATCACAGTCTCATTATTTAATAGATAGACCTTGAACATATTATCTGAAACCTGATCAACTTAAGATTCCCCTTCCTTCCTACAGATAATATGAAGCATCTCTTTTGGGAACTACAAAGGTAGTAGGCCCCTGCTGAAAACCTCCAAAATATCTTACTATGCTAGAGGCAGCTTGTTCTGAGCACTTGAATTAAATGATATGTAATTGTTCCCTAAAGTTGCATAAATTTTAAAAATCAAAGGCAGACATAAAGTCACTTTCAGGGTTTGACATATCTGATAAGGCTTGATCTGTCAGAAGGAGAATAAGTAGTATATCTGGTTAAGGACCTGAAGGTTCAGACTGAAAGAAGTAGCTAGCCTGTTAATCTGAAATCTTCCAGGTACATTACGATTACTGATGTATATTGAAGGAGCTTTAGGATTTCATTGAACGTGATCTGAGGTCAGTTCTGTGTAAAAATTTGAATGAACCCTAAAATGGATAATGTTCATGCTTTTCTGTGGAATGTATACAGTTTGCTGTGAGTCCACATGCAAGTATAGACATGTATATATTGCAATAATAGCCTTCCCAACACCATGCCCTGCAGATGTTTTGGCTGACTACTCCTACTGCTGGTCATGTTGGGTGGGACTGATGGTTGTCATTGTTCAAACTATCTAGAGGGCATCAAATGAAGAAGGCAGAATGTACATCACGTATGCATGCAAAGCGTTAGAGCTGTGTAGAATCCTTATGTGGTTATCTACATGCAGACTCCCCATGCAATTTGACTCCTAAGAGGAAATTTTGCCATTTCAGTTGATGTGTCTTGTAAACATAGGGAAAAGGAAAAGATGAGATGGCAGTAGGAATGGATTTAAAGGAATCAGCTGTACATAAAGATAAAAACTTGTTTGTTTCACTAGTCATTATGTCCCAAGCCATTTTTAAAATTAATACTAGGAGGCTATGAGGAATACAATGGGAGGGGTAAGGTTAGGAAAATATGTGTGTGTAATATTCTGATAAACTCCTGAAAACTTTTGATAATCTCTCACACACATGCTGCTTCAAATGACTATGAAAAGCAGTGAAGATTGTGAAGGATTTGAAAATGGGTTAGTGTAGTTATGTGGTAAACAGTGGGCTTGTCTAGATGAGAAGATACAATGTGGATTGCTGCACATCAATGCAAATTCGTACCAGTGTTCATTTGTCTCCGTGGTCGTTTGGCAAAATCACTGGTATGCAAAACTATCCATGTTTGAAGTTCACATGCAGCCATGTGTGAATTACTTGTGTTATTCTCCATAAGTTGATGCTGCTGTACAGTATTTTTTTAAACTGCAAATCAAAGGTGTGCAAGTGCAACCTCCAGCTTAAAAAAGCTGTTTGGTCACCTCAGCACAGCAAAAAAGTACACGATTGGCAACACAAACTTCAAAATGGCACTTCCAGCCACTTCACTGCTGGCAAGCCCACCCCCTGTCCACATCCGACCAATCAGCTTTCCACTTCTGCCCTCGCTGAGAATGTGCTGCGCTGTGAATCAGGTGTCCAAATGAGCGGTAATGTGCATTTCCATGCATTATTTAAAAAAACTTTGGGAAAAGTCATGAAGGCCTTTTCCTTGCAGTTTTTGCCCCCCACTCCTTCTAAATAAGGCAAATCACTGCAGGATTTTGTTGGGACAAAAGGTGTTCTCTGCAAATTCTATTAGGTTTATTTTCACCATCTAGACAATTGCATAGATTGAAAGCAATTTTTTATGTAGAAAAGTTCACATGCTACAAGCTTTATAGTACTCAAAGAATTGAAATGTTACTCTTTGGACTACAACTCCCAAAATCTTGTGGTCACCATGGCCAAATAGCTGGGTGATTCTGTGAGTTGCACCCCAGAGTTGTGCAAATTCGCTGTGGGACCATGTGGGCACTACATATTCAAATTTAGGTGTGTTGATTGCAGGGAAATAATCTCTGTCAGAAGAGTAGAGGTACATTTTGAAGTGCATCTATAGTCATGCCCCAAGTGCATAGATATGTACTTGGGGCATGTCCTGCTTTTCTATTATATGTTAAAGCTTTATTATAAAACACAGAACATCCAGCACAAGCATGCAAACTATTAATAGCATCTCATATGTTTATGTGACACTAGTGCAGTCTTGTGCATTGTTATCTGGGAATAAACACCATTCAGCTGAGTTGTGCTTACTTTTGCCAGTACAGTATAGGCTTAATCTGTAAAGCACACTAAATTTTAACAAATAACCTTCAGCCAGCTAATATGCAACCATTAGCTTTAATTTGCAATAATTTTGAAAGAAGTGTCTCTGCTGAAACTAGTAGCATACAAAATTAAAAAAAAAACCTTTCAAAGAAAAAAAGGAAAACATGACCAGCTTCTTTTAAAAGCATTTCTCTCATTTTCTGACTTCTTCTGTGCTAATTGGCCACAATCAATAATAAAACTTGAAAGCCTCCTTATCACCTCATTCACTTGCCAGAGCAAGCAGCTCTGTCAGTTACCCTGCTGCTCTGGCAGATAATGGCATTGCTTCTGCTCTGGAAAAAAAAAAAAGAAGAAGACATCCCAGAGCTATGGTTTTTCAGCCCTGCTTTCACTATACCAGGGATCCCTCTTAATGAAAGCAGCACAATTGACTAGTGTGAATAAATTTTTTGAGGTGAAACTGTATAAATCCACCATTTGAGCAATGGGTTGCTTAGGTGCAATTGTGGTTACAGGGACTAAGCTGCTCAGCCTGTATCAGCTGTATATGAAGGATGATTAAGTCCTAACTCATCAGGGCTTTGTTTTGGCACCCACACCCTTCACAGGTTGAAACAGAAAAGGATGAAAGTGAATGGCTACAGCCCTTACTCAAGCTTTTAATTTGGCAGGGTACTTGAAAGAACACAAACAATTTTGGCTTTCAAGTTCTGAGTCACAACCTGTAATTTGAGAAAAACAATGAAAGTTTAGGAAGTGTGTGACACAGATTGTGTGTACTTAACCATTCTGCCTTTCCTTTGACATTGGGGTGACTGGGCTCTTGAAGCAAGCAAGAATGAAATGTAATTAAGGTTCTCCTTTATTAGGGCATGCCTATGTGGTGGATTTTTTAATAGGGGATGGATTTGCATCCACACCCTTGTGAAGAGCCACATCCGAGGAGCACCGCCTCTCCTTGTTCTTGTTCCTACTTCCAACTGGAACAGCTTGCCAGGGACAAGAAGAGAAAGGTGTGTCAATCTTCTTTTTCCTTCCTCTGTGCTTTGTGGGCAGACATCTCCCAGCCTCATGGAAATACTGGTTGCTGCATGTACACGCAACCTTCCCTTCCCCCCCCCCCACTGTGTAGTTTCTTTCACTGAAATTAGGGTATGAGTAGTTTTTTTTAAAGTTTCATGTGGGGGGGGGAGGTTTATTATTAATGTCATTGTGTCCGACTGTTTATCTGCAATTCTGCCATGCTGTGTTGTCAAAAAGATACAAGCATTCAGTGATAGACCTGCTACATAGCATATTGTGTACCTGTACAGTTTATCTGTGTGATTATTTTTGAACTGGTTTACTGATATTCCAGTCCAGCAAAGATGCACAACTGTGGCTGCTGCTGCTGCTATTGATGGGGGTTCCATTTCAAGAACAGGTGCAAGGCCATATACTCCCTATCCTTGCTTTTATTGCAGGACATGGGAAAGTGCAAGGTTCATTTATCATTATGATGATTTAAGCGCTGGAGTATGACTCTGGAAGACCAGGGTTTAAATCTATGGTTGGCCATGGAGACCCACTGGATGACCTTTGGCAAGTCACACTCTCTCAGCCCCAGAAGAAGGCAGTGGGAAATCGCCCTCTGAACAATTCTTGCCAAGTAAATCCTATGATAGGTTTGTCCTAAGGCCGCCGTTAAGTCATGAAGACATGAGCCTTCATCGGGATGTCTTTTAAAAAAGGGACTGGATAGCTACCTGCAGGGGATGCTCTAATTGGAGATCCTGCATTGAACAGGGGGTTGGACTTGATGGCCCATAGGGCTCCTTCCAACTCTGTGATTTTATGAAGTTAAATAACAGCAACAACACAGAGGTTCATTTAATACCCCATAAGACAAGGGAGCACAAAATTACTTTGACAAAGGGATGGATTAAAGTAGAGCTTTCAGATTCCCCTTGTGTCTGGATCATTGTTTCTCAACGAGGGTTCCCTGGAACCCTAGAGTTCCACAAGACGTTCCTAGAGGTTCTGTGAGATATTGTGATTGAAAAAAACCCCAATTTTTAAAAAGATGTAGATATAATAATTTTTAGGCAGGGGTTCTCTGAGACCTGAAAATAGTTTCAAGGGTTCCACCTGGGTAAAAAGGTTGAGAAAGGCTGGTCTGGACTGAATGATCCCATCCTGATGAGCACCTAGAACATTCTTGCCACAAAGGGGATGATCAATGAAGAGAAGATTAATATTTTTAAAAAACCTCTTGTTATATTTGATATCTTTGCATAGGAAAGAGCAAAATTCTTTTTAATTGATAAAACCTTGCAGCCTTTGTGGGGAAAAAACATGCTAAACTGTGACCAAAATGCTCATCCAAGTTTCTAAGGAGTGGAAAGCAGGAACTGAAACAGAAGCCTTTTTCTTTCAATTCTCTGCTGCCTTCAAATAATCTTATGAAAATATCTGCTGAAAATCCAGTGTCATCTTATTTAAGGACAATCAACCATCTATTTCATTTGCCTGTGTTGGCGTCTGAGATCTCAGTCTTAAAACAGCAGCAGTAGCAGCAGCAACAACAACACCACACACAAAAACTCCTCTGTTGCTTTGTGCTGGTATCTCACCTGTCTTGCCTGAAGCATCATCCCAAGCAATAGGATTGGGAGCCTCCACACCCAGAGCTGTAAATCCAAACCTCCCACCCTTACCCACATCAAAATGCACATGTGCATTTTACTTAATGGATTACAAGCTGTGTTAAAGCTGAAGAGGCATTTTCCCTTTGGAAGAGGTAGATTTTATTATGGCTTGCTTGCCTATCTTGTTTTTAAGATTTCCCCCCTTCATGATACATTTAAAAAAAAAAAAAAAAAAAACAGCAACATTTTGGATGTTTAAGAAAGGTTTCTCCTTCTTTCCTTTTTAGCTCCCTGGTTGTTTAGTGTAACAACCTTCATCAGTTGACAATTCAATTCACCACAATTTCATCTTTAGCCAAATTGCTAACTTTTGTTTGCATGTCTACATTCAGTGCATGACATTTATTATAATTAGACCTGGTGAGCAGAAGTAAATTAAGATGCCTGAATTTAGAACACAGCCTAACAGTTGAATAATGCATTTCTTCCAACTCACAGTTTTCTTTCAAATAAGAAATGCTTCCACACACACACACCCAAAAAAACAAAGAAAGAAAGAAAGAAAAGGAGGGGGCAACAGTGCAACATAGTTTTCATGCAGCCTAATTGTCCCATCAACCTGTCTTGGTGAGATGTATGAGTCATCAGTGGAAAAGGGACAGTAACAAACAACTCAGTCATTCTGAGTCTACTGATTTGTAAGCATTTGTAACAAAAGGATCCCAGAGCAAGTTATTCCCCCACTGTTTTTTCTCTCTCCCTAACTCACAATGTACAGTTTGTATCTGTCAGCAGAAAGCATTCTTGCTCCAACCATGCTCAGGGAAGGAAGGAGCTGGCTCAACCAGTTTTTAATCGCTGGCGTTCAACTAGTCAGAAAGCTGGTCAATAAGCAGATTTTGTGTTGTTGCAACTGAAGGAGATAGCTTTACCTAGAGCAGCCTTCTCCAGCCTGGTGATCTCTAGAAATGGCTGTGCTGGCTGGGAATGGTGAGAATTTTGTCCAGAGCATCTAGAAGGCACCAGAATGTGGAAGAGTGGCATAGCCAGTGGCCATTCTGACTGAGGATTCTGGACATTGTAGTCCTAAAAGTTAGCGTTTCCATGCTCTGCTTAGAATCCACTGCTCCCCCAGTGTGTGTATGTATCTTGGTTTCATTTCTGCTTCAGCTGTGTCACTGGCTAGCTTTCCAAGCCTGGCTGTGTATGAATGAAGGACTGGTAAGCTTACTTCCTACAAAGTGCTATAGAAATGTGAAACAAGATATGCCATGTTTCATACCTAAGCCCCCCCAGCCTTCTGAAAATAAATACTCTGCATTCCAGTTGCAAGCTGAGTATGAGCTCTTTTTTCTTCTTTTGAAAATAGGTTCTTTTGTCCTGCAAGAAATGGCTTGATTATTCATTTCAACACATTTGTCTTAGATTTGGTCATACATAGTTTTCTTCATAAGGGTGTTCCCATTTACCAGTTTGAAATGTAGTGGTGTATGGTGGCATGTTTTGAAGATATGGAGATCCATTAAAAATGCTTGTACAGATGAGTCTCAGTTTACACCAGGGTTGTGTTCCTAGACTCATGATGTAAATTGAGACTGAAGTAAATGGGAGGAGACAGTTCCATAGAGAATCACTGGAGAACAGGGAGACGTATTCAGATGGAGCTGGCGTAGCCAAAAAAATAGTGGTTTTACTCAGTCCACCACAAATTTTAAAGCAGTTTAAAATACAAAACACCAGAGCTTATCTTTTCCAGGCTAGAGAAACACCTCCTTCCAGAAAACAAGACTAAGAAAAATCTCTTCCTCAGAAACGCCAAGATTCCAGTTTCTTCATCCCCCTCATTCCCCACCTTCTAAGCAGGCAAAGGAAACCCCTTTCTTCCAGCAATGCCAAAACTGTAGTTGCTTTCTCCCCCTCACCCAACTTAGGCACATAAAAGAAACCCAGCCCAGACAGCTTTTCTTGCCACTCAAAATGCCAAGCCCAAACTCCAAGCATCCTTACTTTCTCACCTCACCCTCCTTGCTCTTTCACCTCACTCAGCTTCACAAGAATGCTAGGAGACCTATGCATGGTGGGTGGCATTTTTATCAATTTATTTCTGAAGAAATGTAAATGTCATAAATTGTGATAATGCAACTTGCAACTAGCTGTACTGCCTAGGCCTCCCTCCCCTTGTTATGATCAGAAGGGAAATGTCATCAATAATACACTTGGGATGGTCTTTTAGCAGGTTAACATTTGTGCTTCAGACATTTTCTTTTTTTAAAAAATGGCAGCAATGAAGAGCTAATGTGAGTATATCACTCACCACCACCATCAGGAATGTGAGGCTTATGGGGGCTCCCGAGGCCAGAAAAACCGTTTGGATATGTCGCTGCTGCTGCGAGATGCCAATACTATGAGGTATTTGGGATTTACCCCCCCTCATGTAGATGGACCCTTGGTGATTTTGTCAGAACTTGCTGGGGTGAAAGTTGAACATGTGTCAGATCTGTCCCTAATACCTTTTACCCCTCTGACCATCCAGAGTGGATCAGGATTCACTGAGAAGGAAGCTAATGTTGTTGTATCTCCTGTCTGTAGCGTTGCCTTCTTAATGGCACCTCTGAATTCATCCATTCCAGTTTGGCTGTGTCGTGGAAGGAGTAGTATCACCCAATGCACATACAAAATAGGCCCTGGTCCCACTTGACTTGTGCTAGAATGATTCTCACAAATCATTGCATGATGTTTTATGGATACCTTTGGATGGTGCTGAATTATGACTAAAGTCTTAGGTCTGAATGCCCAACGAATCCAACTGGTTAGGCACAACTAGGGTTTTCTTGTTGTTGTATGCCTTCAGGTCATTTCTGACTGATGGCAGCCTGAAGGCAACCCTTCTTGGCAAGGTTTATTTGGAGAGGGTTTGTCATTGCTTTCCTCTGAGGCTGAGACAGTGTGACTTGCCCAAGGTCACCCAATGGATTTCCATGCCAAGCAGGGCTCTTTGAATTCTGGGCTCCCAAGAGTCCTGGTCTGGCACGCAAACTACTACACTTCTAGAGCAGATCATTAAACAGACAGTCTGTAAGGGATGCTGTGATTGCTAAAAGTCAACGTGGGTTTCACAAAAACAAGTCATGTCAAACTAACCTCTTTTTTTTTTTGATAGAGTCACAAGTTTGGTAGATGAAGGGAATGTTGTGGATGTAGCGTATCTTGATTTCTGTAAGTCCATCGACAAGGTCCCTTATGATATTCTTGCAAACAAACTAGTAAAAAGTGGGCTAGATAATGCTACTGTGAACTGGATTTGTAATTTGTTGACCAACCAAACCCAAAGGGTGCTCATCAATGGCTCCTCTTCATCCTGACTCCTGGGGTGCCACAGGGGTCTGGCCTGATACCAGTGCTTGTCAACATCTTTATAAATGACTTGGATGAGGGAATAGAGGGCATGCTTATCAAATTTGCAGTTGACACCACAATAGGAAGGGTAGTTAATACCCCAGAGGACAGGTACAAAATTCAAAATGACCATAACAGAAGAGAAAGCTGGGCCAAAACTAACAAAATGAATTTCAACAGGGAGAAATATAGAGTACTACACTTAGGCAGAAAAAAAATGAAATGCACAGATAGAGGATGGGTGACACCTCAGCAGTGTGATGCGGCAGCTAAAAAAGCCAATGCGATTATATACCAATAGAAGTATAGTGTCTAGATCAAAGGAAGTAATAGTGCCACACTATTCTGCTTTGGTCAGACCTCACCTGGAATATTGTGTCCAGTTCTGAGTACCAGAATTCAAGAACGTTATTAAGAAGCTGGAAATTGTCAAAGGAGGCAGACCAAAAAAGGTAAAAGGTCTGGAAACCATTCCCTATGAGGAGTGTCTTAGGTTGCTGAGTATGTTTAGCCTGGAGAAGAGAAAGTTAAGAGGTGACATGATAGCCATGTTTTAATATTTGAAGGG
This sequence comes from Gambelia wislizenii, assembly GCA_030847615.1. Lineage (NCBI taxonomy): Eukaryota > Metazoa > Chordata > Lepidosauria > Squamata > Crotaphytidae > Gambelia > Gambelia wislizenii. The sequence continues at coordinate 378,745,922 of JAUMIR010000002.1, read as the reverse complement.
ATGTCATATTGAAGAGGGAGCAAGCTTGTTTTCTGCTGCTCCAGAGACTAGGTCATGGAGCAATTGATACAAACTACAGGAAACGACATTCCACCTAAACGTTAGGAAGAACTTCCTGATGGTAAGAGGTGTTTGACAGTGGAATGCGCTGCCTCAGAGTGTGGTGGGTTCTTCATCTTTGGAGGTTTTTAAACGGAGGCTGGATGACCATCTGTCAGGCATGCTTTGATTGTGTGTTCCTGCAGGGCAGGGATTGGACTGGGTGGTCTCTTCCTTATGGTCTCTTCCAACTCTATGATTCTATATACCACGCTGGCTCTCCCAACTAGAGTAGATCCACTGAATGAATTATTTAATAGTGAGCCAATTGGGTCTACTGTAGTTGGGACTACCAATAAGATTCAGGCTTGAAGTTCAAGCAAATCTGTAAGTTTTCCAATTGCCAAGGGATTTCTTTATCTTCCTTCCTTCCTTCTTTTCCTTAGCCCCTTCCTTTTTCTTAGGTTTCAGCCTCATATTGAAAAATATATAATACAGTTAGCTTTGTGCATGGCTATTTTAAATCCTATGAACCAAGGTAATTTACCTAAAGGAAATGCAAATTGTGATTGAGTATGTAAAGGATGGAATGGGAAAAGGGTGGTTTAACCTGAACCAAATGATGTATGTGGACATCTTGAAATGAATGGACTAATTTCTTCGTTCTGTACTCATACTGTTTATTAACAATACGCTATTAAAATGCACCTTGTTCAGTGAGAAGGTGACATGGGAGGTCTTTTAAGAATTTTGGAATGATACCGAAGTGGAACAATGATACCCCATTGTTCCCCTTTCAGGCTGCATTTCTCCCCAGGTGCATGTACAGCCCACAACCAGGATTTTGCACTTCATATCTAATCCTCTTTGGATCCTTGCCTCAGTAATACCCCCTCAGATTATAGTTCTCTGTAGTAGCTCTTCCAGTGCAAAAACATTTGTTAAAATGAAACAAACCCAAGGAGATAATTCTCAATTAATTAAGGTCTTCATGTAGCTGAAGATAGAAAGAATTTGGTAGAATGTAACAAGGTGTTTTACTACCAAGAAAACTATCATGCTGCTATCAAACATTTGTGAATTCTAGAAGGCCTTTATTTTCTGGTCAGCCATTACCCCCACCCCAAAGCGATATCTGTTAAACTCAGAGAAGGTACATTACAGCACTTACTATTTTTGTCTGTTAAATTCCTGCCATATAACTAAAGACAGTGCTATATAACTCTGACAGCAGGTCTGGCCCTACCATTAGGGAGATCTGGTGATCTCAGGCAGCAGATTGTGGCTGTCATGAAAGGGTGGGAAACTGCTAGTTATTTCCTAGTACAGTATTTTTACTCCCAGGCAACAGAGAGGTGTGAGAGAGGTTTTCTTTCTCAGGTGCCAAAATAATTTAACTGACTTAATTTGGGTGTGGGGTGAGGGCACAGCATTGGTTGTTCTTCCTCAGGCAAAATATCTTGAGGCATACCTGTTTAATAAATGAGCAGACAGTCATAAATAGTGGAGGGAGTAGATAATGAATAGAATTGTGTGGATAACATATGCTGGTGAAACTACCCAGCAGTTGCATGTTTTAGGACATTACACAAGGGCCCTATCCTATACCCTCCAATATTTCAAAGATGAAAACCAGGACAAAAGTAGCCAATAAATATCAGACTGTGGTTAAGATGGCAAACGTTATTTATAAGGAAGAACATACAAGCTAGCAGAAGCTGCCACAGTTTGCTTTTATGTGGGCCTACTGGGAAGGACAAGATTCTGCTCCTCTCCTCTCCCCACTGCTGAGTTAGGACTTGTCTACATGGGCCAAATATAAAGATCTCACCTCCAGGTCTTTTCAGCACCTCACGGCTTTAATCTAGACCAAAAAGAGTTGAGATTTACTCTTGATTTTAGCAGAAACTCCAGATGTGTGTGTGTGTACTGCGCTCCATACTGACATTGGTGTGGGGCTGGGGGGAGGAGTTTTGGTAGGTGGGTAGAAGGGTTTCGGGCAGAGGTTCCCTGGGCCAGGCAATCAGCTGAACTTTCCCACCAGGAAATGACTCTTTCCCTGTTCAATTTCACTTTATTTTGCATACATGGCAGTTTTTCAAAGCACATACCAGCATACCCATTAGCTGCATGTACCTCCGCTTGATAGGATGTCTAAAGCCCCTCTAATCCATGGGAAAAGACATACATACATTTGCATGTATTGGGGAAAGGGGGAAAAACTGGAGTGACCATGGCCATGCAGCCACACATACTGCAGTTTCTCAGACTGGAGTGAGTTCGAAAGGGAGAATGGTGTGAAAAGTGCTCCCAAACTTGCCTTGGTGTGTATGGTGATCATGTAGACAAGCCCATAGTTGCTGAAGACCAGGAGAACCCAGAAGGAACCTGGATTTTCCTGTCAATGTAGACAAACCCTTAGTTGAGTACAAACTACTTTTGCGCTTTGAATTCAGTTTGCAGTAACTGAGGTAAGGTGAGGATATAGACAGAGAGTTGGAGGAGGAGAGGGGAACTGGAACATTTTAAAAGCAACTGAAAATGTGGGATGGCAGAGGATTAACCAGGACAGTCTCTGCCAAATTGGGACATTTGGAGAACATGGTATCCTGATTAGGGTTGCACAGAGTTCCGCCATTATGCAAGTGGTTCTGCTTTTGAAGGCCGCTGTTTTAAGTGCATTCTTTAGTGTACTTTGACAGGGGATATATACACTTCTGTGCTTCAACGTGATGTGACTTGTGTAAATCCCCAGAATTATTCAGGCAGTATAATACATCCATACCATAGTTATGCTGGCATAACTTTATACTGCACGATTCCTCTACTGGATTTTGGCCATTACACCCTACTTAGTATTAATACAGCATTTCTTCCTTTGGACTGAATGTGTCTTAGCTCAGCAATTTGCATGACAGTTCTGTAAAGTAGGCCAACATTATTAATATCACATTATAGATAGAGGTTGAGGCTGGGAGAGAAAAGCATGACTTAACTTGGCTTAACAGAGCAGTGGCATCCCTGTACCCCCAGGGTCCATAGCTGAATTCCTCACTTTTAACCCAAGGTTTTCCAGATCATGACTCACCATGCCTTAAGCATTAAACAATACTTGTTTGGCAACTACCTTGAGAACACAAGAAATTCTTTATTGAAAGGTTGGTTGGCTTTGGGAAAATCTAAAGGGGGAGGGGATGAATTTTTACTGAAAAATGAATTGGTGCTATGTGACATCCACTCAGGACCAGAACATCTATGGTTCAAATGGTTCACCTGCTTCAGTCCTCATTGAGATGTGGGGCTAGGTGTGCTGCAGGAGGTGGCTGTGGAGCTGAGTTCCCTTATGACAACCACGTAAGACCAGGAGTGGGAACTCAGCCCCTCATGTCCCATTAAAAATGTGTTAAAATATCTCCTTTTTCTCACACTCCTTTTCCTCACTGCTCCTGAATTTTGGCAGCAAACCCACAGCATCAACAACAGTCAGGAACTAGTTTTACCAGTTAATGAATTAGTTTCCATAAATAAGAAGGAAAAGTATAGCCCTCCATAAAAAGCAGTACAACACATTACTTTCCCAAATCAGTATTTTCCTGAGAGCCCTTCTCCCACAGCCCATTGTTAAGCTATTTCCCTGCTAAACGAACTGGTTCCTCTGTACAGAAGGATAGTAAGACCTCTAATGCTCTATGGCAGTAGTTTCCAAACTTTGATCCTCCATATGTTTTCAACTTCAACTCTCAGAGTTCCCAACTGTTGGCCAGGCTGAAAGACCAAAACACCTGCAAGACCAATGTTTGAGAACCATTGCTCTGCTCTGTGGTCTTCACCGCCAAGCTTCTTGCTAGACCATGCTACAGAAGAATTTGACTGTTGCTCCCAAGTAACAACTCTTCTGGGATACAAATCCTGGGATTTGTAGTTTTGTAGAACACTGTATTTAGAATTCTTTGTCAGACAACCCTGCTTCCTCACCTAAGTACAAGTCCCAGGATACCATAGGATGCAGCAGAGGTAGTTAAAGTGGTATCAAAACACTAACATTGTCTACTATGAAACAGAACTCACCACATTAAGTGATTGAATTCAAGTGGATGTTTAAAGCTGATGATGGAGGTTTTCCTTACTAATTGGTCTGCAGTAAATTAAAAACCATTGAGTTTCTCTAAATGGATTTGGAGTGGGGAATTATGAGCTGGAGCATTTTAGTATCAGTAATAGTACACAATGTTTTCCATGGATATTTAATTATAATGTTAATAATAAAGAAAAATGTCATGAATGTTATAGCAAAAATACTAAAATTTGATGAAGGACAATTATACACTGCTAGATAAATGTATCCCTGAACCCTACCCACTTAGTACTGACAGTACTAGTTTAAGTGTTGTAATATAATCATCATTTTCATATGCAGGTACAGAAGGTATGAAAAGAGAAAGAGAAAAAGACTTTTGTGCTGCTATCCAACTCTGTACAGGTTGCCCCCTGGATGCGTGGGACCAGTAACCACAATTTCAATTGTCCATTGTCCGAAAAATATGGCCTCCCTACGCATTTCCTAGGTCCTCCAGTGGGACTCTATGGTGACTTCTGCTGGAAGTTAACCATAGAGTTGCACTAGAAATGCCTAGAGAGGCAGCCTCTCTAGGCATTTCCTAGGTCCTCCAGCATAATTCTATGGGGCATATGGGGTTTGCTATTACTCGCAGTTTCATGGTAAGTCTGGAAACACATCTCCCATGCATATGGGGTGAGGGTGGGGCAACATGTATTTTATTCTATTATTTAGACATTTAATTTCTTATCCACCACTCCTATAATAGCTCACACTCATGCACAAAGAGGACCCTGCTTTTGAAACTAATCCAGTGCCCTATGCGTCTTTGTTTGGTGCTACATTCACATTTTAAATGATTTATGCAACTGCTAGTCTAAAATATCTTCAGAAAATGGGCTAAATCCAACATTATGTGAATGGGTTCCCACTCACACAACAGGCAACAGCCATCTCATCCTCCCCTGCAGTCCCTGCTCATCCTCAGAATCTGTTTTACTGTTGTTTTTTGGAGATGCAAATAGATTTGATTCACCAATCTTTTTTTTAATCTGCTCACTGAAGGACACCACTGTAGACAACCTAGTGTCACCATTCATTTACATCTTGTAAGTAGATTCAGCTGTTCATTACCTTTTAACTTCCTTTTCCTGTGCTTACATCAATGCTACTGTGAAATGCATCTAATAATATATGCGCTTAAATGGCTGACAGGAGGAACTCTTGAGATTCTGTATGTCCTGCAAATCTAGGTCTTTCATTGCTCAGGCAGATGGCTGTGCACTGCTGACATGATCAGACCAGCTCCTGTGTTGCATACTGTAATAAAACCCTGCCAGTGGCTGGAATCTTGTTGGGGACTTAAGTGTCCATAAGTGGAATTATGTCTGTGGGAAGTAAAATTGGGCAGCACCATAATGGCTCTGTCCTATAAAGGGCTGTTGTTACGTTACTATATCAGGGAGCTAGCAAAGTGAGCCATGTGCATCAAGACCATTGTGTATTGGGACACTGACTAGGGAGTGCCAATGCACACCAGAACACTCTTGCCGGTATTCTGTCACACATCTTTGCAATTCACTAATAGCATTTTTTAGCCCCTCTGCTATGCAGCTAAGTATACATAAAGTTACGTAAGGTACACTGTGATAGAGGATTCTGGCCATTGTTCTTTGTGTTCAGAACTGGTCAGAGTGCAGAAGTGATCTGAGAAGCCATTTGGAGGAGCAATCTTTCCAGAGAGGCTAGTGAAGCAGTTTCTTTGCAAACTCAAAGATGTATCCTGCTGACTTTTCTTGAAATGTCATTGGGAATGCTGGAGCATAATGCTGAGAACAATGTCAGGTTATCAGATCCTGGAAATGCTACTTTTTAAAATCATAACTCTCAGAATCTCTTTCAGAATTTTGAACTAGTTACTTGCAAGCTCTCGAAATGGGATGGGAAGACAGTAGATTGAGACCTTCTGACAATTAACAGAATGGTGTGCAGTAGATCAGTAAGCAAACAACAAGAAAGGATTGAATCCCTAATCTTTCATAGAATCATAGAATCATAGAATTGTAGAGTTGGAAGAGACCACGAGGGCCATCCAGTCCAACCCCCTGCCATGCAGGAAATCACGATCAAAGCCATCCAGCCTCTGTTTAAAGACCTCCAAGGAAGGAGACCCCACCACACTCCGAGGGAGTGTGTTCCACTGCCGAACAGCTTTTACTGTCAAAAAGTTCCTCCTAATGTTGAGGTGGGATCTCTGTTCCTGGAACTTGCATCCACTGCTCCATGTTCTAGTCTCTGGAGCAGCAGAAAACAAGCCTGCTCGATCCTCAACATGACACCCCTTCAAAGACTTAAAACAGGGCTATCATATCACCCCTTAATGTTTCAACTGCAATGTGCCTACCTAAACTAAGATAGTATGCTTCTTGCAGCTTCAGCTGGTTCATAGGAAATTTATTAAAGTTCTGGACCAGGCAAGGACAATGATTTGGGAGTCTCAGTAGTTCTATAGAATTACAGCACTCCAACACCCCTCCTCTCCTTTTCCTTTTCTTTAACTCACTTACCATCTGCTTGAATGCATTCTCAATGGCTCCCACTACCAAGCTCTCATGAGAAACCACTTTTTCCATATGGAAGCGTGGCAAGGCATTATTTGGGACCTCAGCATCCTCCTCTGCTAGAGGAGCCTTGTTTGGTTCTGTTACAAATGTCCTGGAATCATCCTGCAGGCAGATTGGAGGAGGGGATGGGTTTTGCAAGATGTCTACCAAGTCCCGGAGTTGGTCCCGGATGTGAAAGTGAAGCAGCTTGGAGGCCATGATTGCAGCTCCACTTCCAGCATGTCCATCAAACAAGCCCCAGTAATAAAAGCATAGGCCTTTGCTGCAGGAATTCAGAGATAAAGCTGTACTTCTGCATCCATCCCAGTGTATGGTGTGGGTGTGGGTGTGGGTGAGCACAGTAGATTATTGGCTATGCTATAGGCCACTTCCCCCTCCTCCCAACAAATCCCTTCCTGGTCACCATTTTGTTGGTAGCTCATGGTAAAACTAAATGCTAAGGGGAATAGATATCCCCTGTGATTAACTTTCCCCTTCTTGCAACAGGATTTTTTCAAAGATAAGTGTGTCAGCAATCAGACTTGGAAATTAACGCTATGTTTCCAGTCAAATGACCAAGCACAAAACCAATCATGTTAAGTGCAATATACATAGGTAAGAAAAGAAAGTATGTACTATGACAAACAGACATCTTTCATCACTTGGGGAAGCAGATGATTGGTGGACATGTGGTTCTATTCAAAAACAAAGTAACTCTCACAAGCCTACAGCCTACCCTTGCCGGGTTTAGGGAACTGATTTGCAAACGTTCATTACAGTTGCTTAATGTAACTGAAAACATAGGTAAGTATTACACAAGTCTGTCCTTGAGGAATGGTGTATTAATCTTGCTTTTGTATACTAAATGCAAAACTGAGATGCTATAAAGCATAGGATTGTTTAAGGCAATATATTTTTAGTGAAATGTGATTTAATCTTCTGCCATATGTAGTTGCCATTGTGCTGGTTATCCCAAAGAAAAAAGAAATAAATAGCAATAATTCAATTGCATTTTAAAATTCTCTTGTATTTTGTTGCCTGTCATCTATCTAAAAGTATGAAAAGAAAATCAAAACACATATACATGTGGAAGAGAAAAGTGGCATGAATATGATAATGGAATTTTGGCACATACTGACTGCCATTTTTTATGTGGCAAAAAACGCCCCATATCTCACTTACCTTCCATCCCGTCAAAAGGCTTCCCCAGCAATGAACGAGGAGTGAACAGAGCTCTGTTCACTTCCTTGTCTGAAATCCTGTAGATTCTTGTGAGAATACCTAGCATGGGAAATTCAAAAGTAAAATCAGAAACAACACACAAAAAGTTATACTAAGCAGATAAACACACTTCCAAGTACGGGGAGGATCATAAAAAGTGTGTCACCTACCTGGATGTTACGATCTCACCTGGAAGTGTTCTGGCCGGTCCAGCCACTCATGCTGCATTCATGTGAGTACAATGGCACACGGATTCAAACGCTCGCAGTGCCGGCACAAAAGTGCCACAGGGGATCAATTGATGGCTTGGGCCGTCAATAAAACAGGACAGGTTTTTAACCAGATATGATCACAAAAGGGTGACATCATCTGGTAAAGGCTTCGTTATGATGCCGTATTTGCATGGTCTGATAAAGTCCTCAGAGAAGGAACTGGAAAAACCACCTCTGAGTATTCCTGGCTGAAGAAAACCCTGTAAAATTCACGGGGTTGCCATAAGTCAACGGATGACTTGAAGGCACATGCACACACACATGGTGGCTGGTATTTAATTGAAAACCCCCAATAAGATTGCCAGATTTGTCTTCTTGTATATCGCCTGTTCCTTTTACAGTAGCATGACAGGAAAAATTCAAATAGATGAAATGCATCCCATTAGTACATCTGCATAGCAGGAATAACATGGCCTGCTGAATTTCTGTCTGCCATACAAGTGTTAAAAATACTCGAATTTAGCTAGAAGAAATTAATACATCCTCAAGAAGAGAATACTACACTAAAATAATAATATATTGCTTTACTATTATTATTTTACTTCAGTTGGGCCAAAATCACCCTACACAATGCTATGGCTCCTTCCTATTGAATCCTGGATTTCATAGTTTGTCAATGTCTTTAGCCTTCTCTGCCAAAGAATGCTGGTGCCTCACTAAACTACAAACCCAAGGATTCCATAGGAAGGAGCCATGGCAAATAACCCAGTTTCAAACTGGATTATTTGTGTATTGTGGATTTGGCCTTGATTGATAGTGTCTCAGCAACTATGGAACTCGTGTGTGGAAACGCCTTTGCCTATCCAATTAGGGTCTTGCCATTCAAACTTCCCACAGCAAACAGCTAAACGGTAGGATTCAAATGGCACAAGCTGTGGTTATGGGTGCCAACTTGGACATCTTTAAAAGGGGATTAGATACATTCAGAGAGGATGAGACCCTCAATGGCTACTAGTCAGGCTATAGCACTTGCTCTCTTGCTGTTCCCTCCTTCCAGCCACAACACAGGTGCTTTCTCTAGTTGACCCTTTGCTGCTCACAGAACCTTCTCTGAGGTATTCAGGAAGCTACTGAAGTCAGTTGCTGCAACAGTGATTCTTTCTTTGACTCTGGAGGCGGCAGCAGCAGCAATGGTAGTGCTGAGCAAATTCTCATTCTGTCCCAGTTTTCATCTGAGGAACATTGGAGGATATGTAATTGTGCAGCTGGCCAGATGTAGAAGAATTGTAGCTCCCAGCAATCCCCATCATTAGCCATGGTGGCAAGGGTTGCTGGGAGTTGCGGTCCAATGACTTTTGGAGGGCCACACAATTCCCACCTCTGTTTTCATTCCTGTTCTAAAGTGTCCCAGGAAATGCGTACAATGCAGAACCCACTGCAACCGAAGTCTGGTGTTGAAACAGAGTTGGAGGAGTCTGCCTTGCTGCTATGAAGGTATCATCTTGCAAATATAAACTCCAGCTTTTCCCTTTCCCATCACTAAATTTTATTTTTATTGTGTTTTAGAAAGAAAATTACAATCTTTCACTTTCCCTTTTCATACATAAACCAATTATTATGCAGTCCAATAACATTCCCTGAAAGAAAATCTCACATGGAAAAAAAATGGGGGTGGGGTAGGGTGGCTGGGACAACAGATGTCTTTCATCTATAGCTTGCAATTATCTGAAGGTTGGAGCACAGTAATTTTACAACTCAAAGACTTTTCAGATTATGCTGCTGCAGAGTACTTTTAGTACAGTCCTATAACATTATATCCAGGCCACACTACCCGTACATTCCCCCAAACTGAAATATAATCTTAGGGTATTTCCATTTATTGGATTAATGTAGCAATGAGATTGAAGCACAGTGTGGAATGAAAATTAGAAGTAGGAAAAATAGTTTCTGTGTATGAAGACGTAATGCTCTGCAAATAAAATAACTGACATTCTACAGTGTGACTAAGAACACTTTATGGAAGGGGTGGGCAACATGTGATCTGTCCAGTGTCATTGGACTGCAGCTCCTATCAGGTCTAGTAGTATAGTCAATGATGAGTGGCTAATGGGAGATACAGTGCAATAACACCCAGGAGGCCACATAGTACCCACTTAATAGTATGATAAAAGTATTATATCCTCCTCCCTCTGTTTCTCCCTTTTTTCCAGTGATTGCATTGCAAATGTAGTGAAATAAAAAAAAATGCAGCACAAACCACAATTTTGAACTCATGTTAGGCTTAAGATGTAAAACAGGGTCATGGCATGTACTTGCCACAAACAATTCAGACAATAATACTGTATATATGGTGGAATCTGTATTTTCCAAACCATCCAACACCTTGGGTGATGGATGGTGATTTCATAACAGGCACTTTAAACAAGCATTTATTTTATATTTGAAATTTAAATGGATGAATGGGTTTTCTTGTCTATACCTCCAGGCTTTTCATTATCTAGGTTGTTAATACCTTTATTGAAGCCCTTGCTGACTTCATTTCTATAGATCAGTTCACTCTTCTTTGCTTATTCCATGTAGGTCATATTTAGTAAAGGAAGTGATAAGGGCTGATATGTGGTCAGTTAGTAGATATCATTAGGTTCAGGGCTCTTCCCTGACTAAGAAGCCCTCTCATAAAGAAAGACGGAGGGCTTGTCTAGATGTGAAGATATAATGCTGATCATTGCACATTAACACAAATTTGCAGCAACATTCATTTGTCTCCACTTTCTTTGGCAAAGTCTCTGGTATGCAAAGCTATCCGTGTATGATGTTCACACAGAACCATGCCTGCGAATCAACATGGTGGCTGAGAATGAATTGCTTGTGTTATTATTCTCAACAAGTTGCTGCCGCTGCACACTTTTTTTTTTTTTTTTTTTTACTGTAAATCTAAGGTGCACAAGTGCAACCTTCCATTTAAAAAGCTGTTTGGTCACCTCAGTGCAGCAAAAAAGAAAACAATCACTACCATGAACTCCACGATGGTGCTTCCAGCCACTTTGTTGCTGGCAAGCCCATCCCCCATGCATGTCTGACTAATCGGTTTGCACTTCTGCTCTTCTCTGGGAATGTGCAATGATGCAATTCAGTTGTTCTAACAAGCAGGAATGCACATTTCCTCCGCATTAAAAAAAAAAAAAAACTTTAGGAAAAGCCACACGGCTTTTCCCACATAGTTTTTGGAGTTTTTGACCCCCCCTTCCAAATACGGTGAATTGTCATAGAATATCATTGGGACAAAAGGTATTCTCCTCGAATTCTATGAGGAGGTTTTTTTTACCTTCTAGACAACCCCTGAGATCCTTTATTGCATTGGGGGAGTGTAAGTCTCCACCAGTATACTTACAGGAGGTGGCAGAAGTTGTTCTCTCTGCCCACTTGTTCGTCCACAGTGTAACAGCAGTGGAACTGTTGGGCACAGCGCCATCTTCCCAGACACTGCTTGGCTGCTTGATTGCCAATCAGCTTCTTCTTCTAGCCACTCTATTTCTCTCTCTCTCACACACACACACAACACTTTGCAACATCCCATGTTTTTTTCTGCAAAATTAGTGGGTTTCACACACACACCTCCAGCAATTTTGCACACATAGCCTCATATGACTACAGGTTGACCCCCCATATCCATGAGGGTTATGTTCCAAGAACCCTGTGGATACCTGAAACTGGATAATAAGGAAGCCTATTATTTTCAATGTGAAGAACGCTAGAAGTTGACCATAGAATCACATAGGAGGATCTAGAAATGCCTAGAGAGAACACATATTTTTGGACATGGAGAAGTGAAACTATGGATACCAAATCCATGGATACGGGGGATAACCTGTATCTGGAAGCAGTGGCTATGATCCCGCATCAGGAGATGTAGCTACAATATACGCCTGTCCACCCCTCAACCCACATTTCTCATCTGTGAACCCTTGAACCTGGTCATTTCCTGGTCTGTGGAGAGTAGGGAGAGCACCAGACAAGCATCCAACTATTTTCATATAGTTGGACACACAGTGATAGGAATCTGCAAGGACCTCCAGATGATGTAATTGCTTTGACCCAGCTACAGGACAATAGTTGGATGCTTGTCTGTTGTTCCTCCCCACACCCCTGCTTTCTCCCGACCAGGAAATGGCCAGGTCCAGGATCCAGCAGCTGAGGAAAGGTGGGTTTGGGTGGATTTTAGTAATTGTGTGGTTGGTAATGAATTCTAATATCTGAAACAAAAAAGTAAGCTGTGATGGCATAGAAGTCTGACTTAATGCCATTGGAATTCACCAACAAGATGCCAGCTTGTGTTTTTTGTGCAAAACCCACCGTTTTCATACAGAATAATCTATATGAAAACATGTATTTCTGCATAAAATATTTTCTCCAAACACTTCGGAATGTGCAAATATTAGGCCAAAAATGCACAAAATTCTTGCCACTGTGTTATTCTTTCCAACTAAGTTTCCTGTGTGTCAGGAAACCCATTTTCCAATCAGAAAATTAATAACAGCAAGTATTTTTCTCCATCTTCAGGTAGGATGTCTACCTACGTACAGGATCTCCACATGTAACAGCACTTCTGGATGTCTGAACCATGGCACCAATGGATGTGCTTGCTAATTTCTGATTGCTTGATTCGTTGAATATTGACAGTGGAGAAAAACATTCAGAAACCTGTGGTTTTAGGTTGCAGCAGTTACAGAAATTAGTGCCTTCAGGTTTTTAAAAATAGTTTCCCAGAAATGGAACTGAGTATTCCTAAGGGAAGTTTATTTTGGTGTTCAATTGGTTAAAAACCACAGTTTTGTTTGACAGCTTTAATTGGCATGCAGTTTTAGTTTTTATCATCAAGCTAGACATTGGATCACTCCTTTTCAATTAAGTGTATGAAATAGTTGGAAGATTAAAAGCTCTGCATACATATTATTGTAATTATATGAAGAGATGAAGCCATTATTTCAGTCTTTATGGTCTGCAAAGCAATAAAGCTACAGAACCATCTAAGAGGCTATAGGTAATTCTAGTAGATTGACTCTATGAATCTACCACTTTTCATTTTAGTCTGTCGACTTATTGTGCCACCCAGATGAGCCACCCTCAATATAAAAAGAAATAAAATAACATGAAATTGAATCCCATTTATTCTGGACCTTTTATTTGAAATTTTGCATGATCTGATATAGCTGTTTGAAGCACATGTATCTCTTACTAATATATTTCAAAGCATAGAGAACCCCGGGTTATTTTTAAAATTCTCATTAACAAAAGGTTTCGTTATTTTCAAGGCCATTGGACCATGTGAATGTATTCTATTTATGAATAAAATATATTGTAAAGTGCCATTTCAGTTTAGAGATGCTAAATTTGTGTATCTTCCTCATTTTGCTTGCCTGCTTTAATCATATCTAGGAATTCTTCTGCCATGTAAGCAACTGTTCTTTTCTAAAAAGTGTATTTGAGGGGGAAAATAGAAATGCTGCTAAATTAAATGCTTTTACAGTGTTAGATGATTGTAATATTCAGTTGTTCTGAACTTCTCCTTTTTGCATGCTCACCAGTGCCATGTGGTAGTTTTCTGTCTTCTACCTTAGGCTCAGGATAGGCTTGTGTTTTTGTCTTTAACCAATTTTCTTGTTTAACCAAAGAATAAAAATAAACTGTAAAAATATACTGTATGAAAGAGCAGTGGAATGCCAATTAAATTAAAATAACAACTACTCTTCACCATTCTCAGAGCCAAAATAACCATTGCCATCTCAAACAAAAAGTTGCTATGCTTCTCAGTTCCCTCCCTGTCAGAATCTTAAGAGAGGAAGATGGAAAGGGAGGGAGAGGTGCACTGGGGTGAGGGGGAGAGAGATTGAGAGAGCAATTCTGGGGTGATCAGAGCTGCGCTGAATTTTCACTCACATAACCTAGCATGGGGTTGGGGATAAAATAACATTTCCAGTGAGTATGAAGTGCCTGTGGAATCCCCAAATGTAACATTTAAAAAGTCTTTTCTGTCCACTCCTTGTTACCCTCTAACATTTCTTGACATATAGTTAAAAGCTGACACTTTTAAAAGAGAGGTTGTACCTTTATGTGGAGTTGATGGCACAGCAACTCTCTTATCAGAATTGAATAATACATCCTATCAAAGCCAGAAGTTCTGAGATTCAGCATGGAAACTCTAGACCAGCACAAAGAGTGGTCAATTATGCCAGCATAGCCAGTTAAATCTTAAGACCTCCTTATTTCTTTTGCAGCTTCAAAATACAATGAAATCCCTTATTAGATGGCCAGTTTTCTTATTTTAAGACAATACATTTTAATTAGGAATATGACAGCTCTGTTGAACTTATTAGCAACTTGTCCTTCAGATTGTTTGCTGATGCTCCTTGAAGCTCTCCAGAAACCTTGAGTAGTAATAGCTAATGCCATTTTAAAATATGGATTTTGCAATATCTTTCTGGCAGCCTACTGGATATAGTTCTTTAAACCTTTCCTTCCAAAGTATGAGAGGCCTTCATATATGCATTTGTACTATATGGCTGTTTGAACTAATAGTCACATGGATCAAGAAATACTGTAGTTGTAATACTAGTTTGGATTTTATCTTGATCTTCTCTGTGTAACTAGTTTCAGCTATAGTCAGGGTTAGCTTCAACACCTTCAGGCAGATTCCCTTCTTTGTTGAGGACCTAGGTGGTCTTTCCTGACAGTGAGGGCACTTTGGGGGGGGGGGCACCATTTGTATTTTCATCAGTTCCACATAGTGACATTGGGGATACAGTGAAAAGTTAAAATGGCAGTTTAAACCAACCATTAGCACCAGTTGTCACTGTTAACTGCTGCAAGTCACCTTCAACTTAGGTTAACCCTATGAATGGCAGACCTCCAAGACACCCGGTCATCAACCATCCCGCTCAGGTCCTGCAAACCTCAGGTCTGTGGCTTTCTTGGTTGAGTTTATTCACCTGTAATGGAGTCTTCTTCTTTTTCTACTGCCTTCCAATTTACCAAACGTATAGTCCTTCCTAATGACTCATGTCGTCTCATGATATGTCCAAAGTATGATAGCCTCAGTTTGGTAATTTTGACCGATTTCAGACTAATTGCTCTAGGACCCACCTATTAATCATTTTGGCAATCCATGGTATCCACAGAACTCTCCTCCAGCAACTCCTCCAATGAGTTGATTCTCTTCTTTTCAGCTTTCTTCACTGTCCACCTTTCACAGCCATACATAGAAATGGAAATACGATGCCATGGAGAATCCTAACTTTAGTACTCAGTAATATATCTTTACACTTCAGGTTCTCATCTGGTTCCTTTATAGCTGCCCCCCCCCCAAGTTCTAATCTTCTTCTGATTTTTTTCTTACAGATTCCATTTTCATTTATAACTGAGTCAAGGTATAGACAATCTGACTCTTTCAATGTCTTCATCACCCACTTTAAAGTTATGTAAATCACCTGTGATCATTATTTTTGTTTTTTAATGTTCAGCTATAACCCTGCTTTTGTATTTTATTCCTTGACTTCCCTAAACAAAGCACACCCTGAAGCACCAGGCTAGGTATTTTATTTTATTTTTTGTAAGAGAATCAATCAGTGGTGAATCCTGCCAGAGTTTGGGGGTGGGGTGGCTGATGGCTTGCCCAAGTGTGCCAGGTGGTGATGCCAACCTGGCTTATACCCACAATCTATGACATAGACAGTTTGCAAATACTGTACAGGTACTTTTTATGTACACTTTTTTATGAAAATACTAAGGACTTATTTTCATTCTCTTTTCCTTAGTTCCTCACTCCAAGCAGCTGAAATAGTAGCTGTTGTGAAATGGTGTTTATTCTTTATAGTACAGTCTCTGTCCTAGCATTTCCATATGTTTTACAAGCTACAGAAAGCTCACTTTCATGTTTTTCATTGCAGTCATATCTACAGAACACAGCCTTTAAATGGCAAGCAAACTTTGAACTATAAGATAAAGGAAAGTTTTTAGAACATTTCTGTTCTTCTTTGGTATGTGAACTTGGCATTTATCGAGGTTGCTGCTGACAGAAGGGGAATGCAGTGCATTTCTATAGCGAGCATTGCAGATGGGAAGAGAAACCTAATATCAATGGAATAATAAGCAGCCCATAAAGGACAGGGGGTGAGCACAGACTTGGTGGAAAATAAGAAATGAATCTTCATTGCTATTTGAAATACATTCCCACCCCCCCATCTACTGCTCAATTTACAAGAAAGGTTTTAACAGAATATGGCTTATTTAGGGAAAATGATTAAGGAATATTTATGCCTTTACTGAGCTGGAAGTGATAATACAGATCCATAGGGGTAGGATAATCATCATCATCAGTATATATAACTTAATCAGCTCTCCTTTTAAGATGCCCAAAATCTGCTGCCAGTTGCTGCTGCCTCACTCTATCTGATGATAAGACTAGTCCTGCAATCCACAATAGAGGATGTGAATACAATACCCCTTTCAACATAAAAATAGATGAAAAGGTCTTCTGGTTCAGATTAAAGGTCTATTAAGGTCAGAAACCTGTTTTGCAAAGTAACAAGCCAGATGCTACTGGGTATAATAACCACACCTTGGAAAAGTTACTTTTGGGGGGCTACGGCTGGCTTGGGATTCTGGGAACAACACTCCCCAAAAGAGCTTTTCCAAGTTCGGATATTAATACAGCCCTGGTTGGTGATGCTCAACTGGAGCCCTCGACTACTGTTCATAGATTTTCTGCTTGAAGTTCTAAGGTCTTGCTTGGAGCTCATTTCTTCTTGCTCCAGTTCTCACTCTGGACTTATCCAGAATGGAAAAAGTCCCTGGAAGTATCAAGGCTGTCCAGTTCTTTTTGTATGGATTTTACCTGCATATTCATGGTTTTTCATCCAAACTCTTCCTTGAAATATCCCTAGTCTCCCTGACTTCCTGCTACCTTGTGTTCCTTCTCCTCTCCTTCCCATTAATCATGAGTACAATACAGACAGTCGTGGAGAGGTAAATTTCACTTTGGGAAATACTGGGGGCTGGTTTACACGGCAGGTTTTATTGTGTTAAGTTGCGCTTTAGCACTTTCCTGCATCAGTGGTGGGTAGTTTACACGGTATATGTTTACACAGCTATATTTTGTGCCTCTTTGATTTTTTCTGCTTTGAGGTTCACACAGCCAAATGTGCTGGGGGCATGGCCAAGCATTGTGAGAAGACAAAGGGATGCCATAGGAATGTCTGCCCTGGCCCGAACTCCGTGCTTAACAGCTTAGAGGCAGTCACTCTCCCCTCCCCCAGCTCCCTGGCCACAAATCAAACGGAAGGTTTTCCTCCTTTCTTAACAACATTTTCTGCCAAAATAGAGGAAAGCCAGAGAGAGAGAGAGAGAGAGAGAGAGAGAGAGAGAGAAACAGACTGTCAAAATAGCAGTGCAGCTCTGTTGCAGCCCTTCGTGAAATGGTTTCTCTCCCTCCCCCATGCACAGGTTCACTGCTGAAGAATGGAGCTTTTACATACTTGCAAAACAGCAGAGAGGATGAGAAGGAATGCTCCCTGACTGAAAATTGATGGGAATCCTTTTTGTTTGCAAACTGGCTTGTAAAATAGAGAGGATTTTTCAAAGTTTCCTCTAATCGCTACTGTCTCTCCCTCCCTCCCCCTCTTTTGAGCCCATCAACCAATCACAGTGAAGCTCTGCTGTAGCCCTTAGCGGAATGGTTGTTTACACTGCCAATAATGCGCTACATTGCAAATATACCGGCAAAAGTAGTGACATCCCTTGCCACGCTATATTTGGGTGTTTCACCTTCCCCCCTTCTGAATGAGGTGATGCTGTGCCTCGACCCGTGTGAACTATGAGTTATCTTAGCGGTATATTTAGAGGAATATTTGCCTGTGTAAACGACCCCATTGTTAATTTAATTGATCTGGGTAGTTGGAATGAAAAGTACTTGGTAATGTTGGGAGTTCCCTGGGAATACTTTGGGATG
This sequence comes from Gambelia wislizenii, assembly GCA_030847615.1. NCBI lineage: Eukaryota > Metazoa > Chordata > Lepidosauria > Squamata > Crotaphytidae > Gambelia > Gambelia wislizenii. Next base: position 378,727,787 of record JAUMIR010000002.1, on the reverse strand, counting down.
GGGAAAACGTCATGTAGATCTCCAAAATAAAATTGGTTTATACATAAGCAAAACCTGGAACTTTTAGAGATTTTTTATTCTTGTTGTCTAGAGTTGACCTTGTGTTTCTTAACTCATCAGACTCTGTCCTGCATTTTCCATTTTGAGAGTCAACTGTGTCTTTTCCCCATAGAGGCTCCAATGTGGGTAAGACTCACGGCCAAGTCCAAGCTGTGGGGGAGGCTACCCACAGTCCTGGCCTGGTTCTAGCTGTTGGCTAAGTTCCTGGGCATTTCAGACACCATCAGCCAGTCAGTATAAATGATTACAGTGGCATTATCTCTGCTCTGCTGCTGGAAATTGATATAAGTAGGAACAGAAGTTGCATGAGTTCAAAGGTTTGTTTCACAGGTAATTCTGGTTATCAAGATTCTCTTCATTATTCTAAGATGAATAATTTCTCTGTCATGTTTGACAGACAGGACTTGTGCTAAGCACCTGAGGTGGGTCAACTGTCTTCCTTTCTGTGAGCAACAACAGTGAATGCTCATTGGACCAGAGGGAAGAATTATCACATGCTCTCAAACCTGTATTCAAACTACTGGTGTGGAGATAAGGGCAGCAGCTTAATTAAAAGCTAAGGGAGATGGAATGTTGGACAGAAGATTCACCCACCCACCCAAATCTCAACCCCTTGATCCTACAGATGGGAGCCATTATTGGAGATGCTTTGGAGATTATCAGACAGGAACAAAAAAGGCGTTCCTGTCCCACTATCTCCTCTCCCACTCTGTCCCGTCCCTGACCTGCCACAATCACCCTCGCCATCACACTTACTTTCTCTCCCATCGCTCCAGAAGCCTAGGAGTGAATGGAGCTCCCTTCACTTCCTGGATCGAAACCCTGTGGATTTTCGCAAGAAGATGCGAGCATGGGAAATTCAAAAGTAAAAACAAGAATACACACAAAAAAGTGACACCAAGCATCTAAACACACTAAAAACATTACAAGTAACCTGGGGAGGGTACAAATTAGTGTGTCAGTTACCCTGATGTCCCGATCTCACCCGGAAGTGTTCTGGCAGGGACCTCCCATTGACACTGGGATATTGCCAGCATAACAGGGCACCTTTTCACCCATAGGAACATCTGTGACAAAAATGGTATGTGGGATCTATTGACAGCTTCTCCCGTCAATAAAAAGCAGAATGGGTGCATAATGTGGGGGAGAATGATGTTGTGTGAAAAGGGAGCCCTTTTGCAATCTCCTGGCATTCATGTAACACCACTTTTAACACATCTGTTAATCTCCTTTGAGTTGGCTGCTGTGTATGTATCTGGCGGAACATGCACACCACAGGTTCAGAAAGGCAAGGAAGTATATAAGTCCAGGGCCCCCAAGCCTCACAAAATACCCAATGGCGTTATATTACTCTTTGTGGCACAAAGCACCCAAATGCTTTATATACATGAGAATGAATATGTGAAATTTTCTTGGATGAATACCCAGCACTTCATGTTCTCTTTGGTAGCAGTATGGCTTAATAGTCTTCTTTCCTAGATGAGGTTAAAAGAGTTCTGATGAATTCCTTTTCAGCATGAAGGAACCTGTGATTCATCACCAAAGCTTTTCTGGTCAATAGAGAAGTCCTCTCCCTCCCTAGCTAGGGCTGTATCACACTATACACAATTATACAGCACTCTGATTTCACTTCAACTGCTGTGGCTGCATCCTATGGAATCCTGGGTTTTGTAGTTTAGTGCAACACTAAAGTTTTCAGGCTGAGAATTTAAATGCCCATTCCTAAACTGAAAATCCCTGTAGGATTTTGTCTTGGCAGTTAAAGTGTGGAATCATAGTATTATAATTGTGTAGTGTGAACGGGCCCCTGGTCCCCCTGTCATCCTTGTTGGCTGGGTGTGATGGGAACTGTGGTCCATCACATCTGGAGGGTATAGGATCGGAGAAAATTTTATCAAATATACTGAGAACTTGGAAGTGTGACTTTTATGGACTGCAGCTCCTAGAATTCTCCATCTGTCATACCCATGGGCATTGCTTGTTCAGGAATACTATGAATACTACTATCCATAAAAGTTTCTAGTCTCTAGAAATATTAAAGTGGCAGCAGGCCCCAAACCCTTTTCCAAGGGTATGAATGTATTCTGCCATGAAAAGTTGTCTCTGTTAAAACCTATTTGATACCTCTTTCTTCCTTTGCCCCAAATTTTCATTGACATATTGGCAAGCTACCCACCTTGCTTTTGCTTCCTGCTGATGAGCCCTGACTCCCAGTTTGCTGTAAGATAAAACAATTCCATTCTTTTCCTCCAGTGACTACAGAAGGTTAAGTTCTCTCAGAGTATTTTGCCCAGAGTCAGGTCTTAGACTAATAAGGTTAAACTGACATAATGTTAAACTACTAGATAAATACTGGATAGGCATAATCTGGAACACTGTGTTCACTTTTGATTGCCAAATTTGAGAAAGGACATTGAAAAACTGGAGAGAAAAACTGGATAAGGGAACAGTTAAGCTCTCCAAATTCACTCACAAACAACAACAACAGAAACCTTTCCCCAAACCACAAACAATTAGGGAAACTGAAAATGTACATTATCTGCCTTACCCTTCACGTTTGACAGTCTCACGTACTGTCTTGGTGATTGAACCTGCATGAGCCCAGCCTTTTCCTTTGAATAGTCCCAGGTTTAGGAATATAGAAGAGACTTTTGAGAGATCTGAAGCCTACCTTCATTTTTGCATTGTGTATAGGTGAGTGGGATATTTTAGATTTAGATGCTTAAAACTAGCTTCAGCTAATATTTTAAAAGGTCTGGAAAAAGAAGATCTTTCCTAGTATTGGAATGGCATCTGAAGAGTACCCAACAGGTGAACTTTTAGGAGGAGAGCCTTCCATATGCTGGGTTCCTCTACCTTAAGTTCCCTTTGCTGGTTGCCCTCCCCCCAGTCAAGGAAAGTGTGGGAATCCAGAGAAGAACCTCCAGTGATGACCTTACTGCACGGGGAGGTATCAAAACAGAGAGATCTAGGAGAGTCAGCAAGGTCACCTCCTGCTCTTTGGCTCAAAATCATCAAGGCTGTTTCTGTGCCAATGCCAAGCTTCAAAGCAGAGTGAAATAGATTCAGATAATTAGATTCATTGAAGAAAGGCTTGAGCTGTACAAGTACCAGAGCTTAGAAAAGATATATTTGTTGACTGCAACTCCCAGAATCCCCCAGCCACAATGTCAGGTGCTACAGCTATCTGACACATGACAGCACCTTGCCCAAAAAGTAGATGTTTGAGACTGGCCCTTAATTGTTAAAATATTCAGGATTCCAAGAAAGTATCATTAGGAGATAGCTCACAATTACTTCCGATCAAGAACTCATCATCTCAGCCAATCATACACCAGAATCTATGCAGATCAGAGGCTCTCTCACCAAGACTGTATGGACTTCCCAAGATCCACAAGGATTCCATTCCACTGCGACCCCTAGTGGGTGCCATTGGATCCCCCACATATGACTTGGCCAAGTTTCTGCCCACACAATTACAAACCTACATAAGACAAACCCCTCAATACATCAAAGACTCAGTTCACTTCATAGAAAAAAATCAACAACATCAAATTGAAACCTGGAGACAGACTGATCAGTTTTGATGTTGTCTCCTTGTTCACCAACGTCCCCATAATGGACACAATGGCACTCATACAACAAATATTTCCTGAGGACATCACAGCCTTGTTCAAACACTGCCTCACCACAAGCTACTTCCAGTGGGATAACGAATTCTATGAACAGATAGATGGGGTAGCCATGGGCAGCCCCCTGAGCCCAGTGATAGCAAACTTTTACATGGAACACTTTGAAAAGCAAGCCATGGAAATAGCACCAAAAAAGCCCACAACATGGTTCCGATATGTGGATGACACTTTCACCATTTGGAACCATGGAGAAGAAGGTTTGGTCTCATTCCTGAACCATCTGAACAGCATCCACCCAAATATCCAATTCACGATTGAAAAAGAGAAGGAAGAAACACTGTCATTCTTGGATGTCTTAGTCATCCACAAGCCAAACCAACGGTTAGGCCACAAGTTATACAGAACCCCCCCCCCCACACACGGACAGATACCTACACAAGAACTCCAAGCATCACCCAGGACAAAAAAGAAGCACAATAAATACATTGGAAGACCGTGCAAAAAGGATCTGCGAACCCCACTACTTGGAGGACGAACTCAGGCACCTAAACTGAGCCATACAGGCTAATGGTTACTCCAGATCAGACATCACAAGAGCAGCCAGACCCAGAAAAAACCACAGGAATGAAGAAGGAAAACACCTACCCAAAGGGAAGGTATTTTTTTTACCATACATCAAAGGAGTCACAGACAGAATAGTGAAACTTATGAGGAAACACAACCTCCAAACAATTTATAAACCAACAACAACAACAAAAATCCAAGAAATGCTACGCTCAGCGAAGGACAAAAGAGACCCTCTCACAGCTGCAGGAGTTTACTGCATACCATGCAGCTGTGGACAAGTTTACATAGGGACCACTAAACACAGTGTGCAAACACGAATCAAGGAACATGAGAGACACTGCAGACTGGGCCAGCCAGAAAAATCAGCAGTAGCAGAACATGTTATAAACCAACCTGGACACAAAATGCTATTTAAAAACACCGAGATTCTGGACCAGGCCAACAACTATCATGTCAGAATACACAGAGAAGCTATTGAAATCCAGAAACACCTGGACAACTTCAACAGGAAAGAAGAAACCTTAAAAGTAAACAAAATCTGGCTCCTAGTTTTGCAATACAATAGAATAAAAACTCAACACTTACAAAGGAATTCCACCCAGGGACAGGGGGATTCCCAGCAGATAATGGCCCATCAATCAACCACCAGCCAAACAGACACTAATGAGCCTTGCATTTCTATACCCAGAAACTAACCATTCACTCCCCAACAGGGGTTCACAGCATATAAACTCCACACAGACTCCTACTCAACCATTCTCTGAAGATGCCAGCCACAGATGCAGGCGAAACATCAGAAAGAAACTATTCCAGAACATGGTCTCAGAGCCCGGAAAAAACCCAAGGAAAATCTATGGATGCCGGCCATGAAGGCCTTCAACTAATAGGCAAAGCTTTTGAAACAACGTTTCAAAAACAACGTTTTTGAAACGTTGGAAACAACGTTTGGAATATCTGAAATGCAGATATTGTTTACCATCAGAAATACAGATGGTAGAGAATAAAAACTGAAGTACAGTATTATCATTTTAGCTGTTTATTCAAATTTTCTCTCTCTCTCTCTCTCTCTGGCTTTTCTTCGCAAACGAAGATTCAGGAAGGACTCATCCCGCGCTTTCTGCAAGCGTGCTGATGACTAAAAAGGCCAATCCGAGATAAACAAGTCTGGTTGCAAAAAGCACAGCAGAAGGTCTCCTTGGGTGATGTTTTTGGGTTGTGATTCTTTCTGCGTTGTCGTTTCTCTTCAAGACTTGTTCGTCATGAGTTCTCAAATAAGGCTGCAGCATTGTGGATAGTGCGTCTCCATGCCTCCCGATGTGAGGCCAGGGCGGACCACTGTTGGTGATCAATTTGGCCGAGCCTGAGATGTTGTTTCAGGGAGTCTTTGTATCGCTTTTTTGGAGCGCCCCTCTTACGCTGACCCGTGGCGAGTTCACCGTAGAGTACTATTTTTGGGAGGCGATGGTCCTCCATCCTAGAAACGTGCCCTGCCCAGTGCAGCTGTGTTCTCAGTATCATGGCCTCAATGCTGGTGATCCCTGCTTGCTCAAGGACAGCAACATTCGTCACATAGTCAGTCCAGTGTATTGTACTTTAATTATACTCCTCCTTGTTTTTTAAATATGCTTTTACCCACCCTGAGCCCCTTGGGATGGAGGCAACCAAAATTACAAATGAATCATGTGTAGAAAAAAAAGTTTAGAATGCATTGTAAAGAAAATAAAATAAATGTGGGGTATGATTATAATGTTCAAATACTGATTATACTCCCATAAAGAACATGGAAAAGCTTGCAGGGAGAGGGGAGAAGAAGTCTATGGATTAATTTACACGGCAGATTTATTGCGGCAAATTGCACTTTAGTTCTTTTCCGCAGCTGTGCCAGTCAGGTTTTTTTGTTTTTTGTTAACTATGTTGCTTTATGGTCCAGACATGAAAAAGTGGGGGGCATGGCCTCCCAAGCAGAGGAGGGCTTTATGGGGGAGGGGATAGATCCTCCGTGACTGAAAGGATTGGAAGCCTGCATTTTCTTGCTAAATACAGAATCACAGACTGCCAAAATAGCAGGGGGGAAGATCAGAGAAAAGTCTCTCTCTCTCTCTCTCTCTTTCCCAAGCAGAGACACAGCGATCACAGCTGAGGAGAAGGAGGAAGTGCTTTAAGCTTTATGCTTTATGTGGGGAACATTCTTCCCTGACTGAAAGGACTTGGGAATCCTTTTTCTTGGCAAATTGGATTCACACAAACTTGCAAAATAGCAGAGAGGATCTTTCAAAATTTCTTAATCGCTACTGAATCTCCCTCCCTCACTCCACCTCTTTTAAGCCCATCCCTTGATTATAACAACCAATCACAGTGCAGCTCTGCTGCAGCCCTTAGTGGAATGGTTGATTACACTAGCAATAATGCGCTACTTTGCAAATAACTCGGCAAAAGTAGCGACATCCCTTGCCACGCTATATTTGGGTGTTTTACCTTCCCCCCTTCTGAATGAGGTGATGCTGTGGTGCGATCCGTGGGAACAATGAGCTATCTTTGCGGTATATTTAGGGGAATATTTGCCCGTGTAACCGTACCCTATGTTAACAGTGGCACAGGCTGAGAGTGAGTAGCAAAACAGCTTACTAAACGTGGGGCTATTCAGATTGGCATCTTTGTAGTGTTGCTTTCTGCATTGTTCTGATATTTATTTGCTTCTCATAGAACTTCCTACCATTTTGTTTCATCATAATCACACTGGAGGATCTAGGAAATGCCTAGAGAGGCCACCTCTCTGGTAACTTCTGGTGGAAGTTTCCATAGAATCATGCTGGAGGACCTAGAAAATGCCTAGAGAGACCGTGCTTTTTGGACAATGGATAATTGGAGCCATAAGGTACTGGTCCCGTGCATAAAGGGGGTGACCACTGACAGCACCACTGGCTGCTTTTCAGGGTTTTGTTTTTTCTAAACTTTTATCCCAGTTTGACTCTTCTTACCCTTCTGTTGATTCCCCTCATCTCAGGCTGATGGTCCTTAAACCACCCCCTACCACCCCCAGCCATTGCCAAGAGACAAGTGTTTTTTGCTCATGGAGAAGGAGGGGGACCTCTCACTTGAGAAAGGTCAGTGCTGTCAAAGATGTTTTGAGGGGGTGGGATTTTACCATTCTCCCCAAGATGCTGTTGGGTCTCTACATAAAATGTAAACTAATACTGGAAAATGAGCTATTTCATAGGCCAAAAAATAAGTACCTCTTGGTACCTCTTTCTGAATATGCATATAAAAAGTGGAAGGCTGTCCTGCACCATGTCAAAATGGTGGAAGAAAATTCTGTGCCCTGTCTTCAAACACCAGCCCAACACTTTGTGCAAATTAATAGTGTGGATTTGTTTCTTCCCCCAAAACCAGACAGAGTGATTACTTTGCAGACGTTATGCAGACAGTACTTGTGGTATTCTGTGGCAGAATGTGAAGGGTGGTACTTGGCAAACAAAGATCCAGCAACGTCGATTGGTGTAAAAAAAGAAAAGAAAAAGCCACAACAGTTATTGGTTACAGCTGTAGAAGTCTTGGCCTCTATGGGATCGGATCCATACATCAGACAACTGCCATCTGATAATTACCAGCCTGTGTTCTGCGACGAACCTGGAGTGACAGAAGTGTGATGTCATGTGGGCAAAAGCCACTGTGTGGATCTCCTGCCACCTGGAGATCAGGCTGACTCCCTGTCCCCAGGCAGGGGTGTGATCAGGCTGCCATCACTCCCTAAGTACTATAAGATTACCCTTGACCAGGTATGACAGGCACACAGGTTTCATCTGTTCGCAAACTGCATCTGACCCCCCATTCAAAACTGCCAAAGTTGTGACAATAGAAAGTAACATAAACAAATGAGGTCACATACAAAAAGGAAGGGGGTAAGAAAGGCAGAATGTCCAAAGGCAGAATGAAGCTGGAGTGACTGAGGCTGCACTTTTATGCTCCCTAGGTGGACCTGAGTGAAGCCTACTGGTCTCCCTGGGGGAGAATCATAGAATCAGAGTTGGAAGAGACTACAAGGGGCCTCCAGTCCAACCTCCTGCCCCGTAGGAATACATAACCAAAACATTCCTGACAGATGGCCATCCAGCCTCTGTTTAAAAACCTCCAAAGAAGGAGATTCCACCACACTCTGAGGTCTTGCCTATATGAAGGGGAAAAAAATATGAACATGTCTGAAAAAGCAGGCATTTGAAACAATGCAACCTGTCTTCATGATCAAAAGGAACTCTGCATGACCCTTAGCTGAGATGGTGGCTGCAAGTGATTTTAAATCTGCCACCACCAATTTTTTTTTAAAAAAGTTTCCCATCGTGTGCACAAGTGGTAGTTCGTATTTCAAAAAAAAAAAAAAAAAAAAGGAAAAAAAGAGTATAAGACTGCCATTTGATCAACTTACCAGACCCTCGCTTAGCCGAAAATGTAACATGGTGGCTGCAGGTGCTTTCCCTGTTTGCTAGCCCTGCCCCCCTTGCTCATCCAGCCAATCAGATTATGCTGCCTGTTCATATCTGTGTGAATGTGAGTGTTTGAATAATAACACATTCACATGTCATATGGAGCTTTTAAAAAAATACGTACAAAGTCCTGGATGCGGCACATGTGGACTTTTTGGTGGATTTGGCTGCCCCCTTCCTAATGACACATATTTGTGCAAATGTCCATATGAATTGATTGCCTTCCGTTCGTATGCCATTCGTATTATTTTGACTGTATAGACAAGACCTGAGGCAGTACATTCCTCACAGCTCTTACTGTCAGGAAGTTCTTCCTAATGTTTAGATGGAATCTCTTTTCCTATAGTTTAGGTTCATTGCTCTGTGTCCTAAGACTTTATCAGATGCGCTAAATACAGCGTCATAACGATGCCACATAAACATGAAAGGCTGCGCATACCAGAAGACGTTGTCCTTTTGCATTTAAGTTTTGTCCAAAAGCCATAATATTTTATTGACAGCTGTCAATAGATTGGCTGTGGTGTTTTTTTGCCAGCATTGCTGGCGTTTGAAATCTTGCATCTTTTTTCATGTTATTCCAGTGTTAATGGCTGATCCAGCCAGAACACTTCTGGGTGAGATCGTGACATCCAGGTAGGTGATGCTCTTTTTATGAACCACTCTGGTTTACTTGGGACTTTTAAAGTGTGTTTATGTGCTTTTTAAACCTTTTGTGTCTTATTTTTGTTTTGTTTTTTGAATTTCCCACACTTGCATCTTCTCTTGAGAATCTGGAAGATTTCATTTGAGAAAGTGAATGGAGCTTCATTCACTCCTTCATCATTGCCGGGGCTGCCTTTGGATGGGACGGAAGGTAAGTGTGGTAAAGGGGGTTCTTTTGCCGGCATAAAAACGTCACAAATTATACTGGCAAAAGAACAGAAAAGGAGGGTGGTCTGATTAAAGTCCCTAGTCTCTGGAACAGCAGAAAACAAGCTTGTTCCATCCTCAGTATGACGTCCCTTCAAATATTTAAACATGGGTATCATGTCACCTCTTAACCTTCTCATCTCCAGGCAAAACATACCCAACTCCCTAAGCCGTTCCTCATAGGGCATGGCTTTCAGACCTTTCATCATTTTAGTCACCTTCCTCTGGACATGCTCCACCTTTTCAATATCCTTCTTGAACGGTGGTATCCAGAACTGGACACAGTATTCCAGGTGAGGTCTGACCAAAGCAGAATAGAGTGGCATAATTACTTCTCTCGATCTAGACACTATACTCCTATTGATGCATCGCATTGGCTTTTCTGGCTGCTGCATCACACTGCTGATTCATGTTCAGCTTGTGGTCCACTAAGAGTCCTAGATCCCTTTCGCATGTACTGCCATCAAGCCATCAGCCTGGCCATCTCTGATTGGTGCATTTCCCTGTGCTTGGATTGAGCCTGTTCGTCCGTGCAGTACCATAGGGAGAAGAGCCTGATGCTTGACAAAGGTAGTGGCAAGGCTTCCTCTTTGCTGCCACAGACTGCTAAATAGGCTCCCTGGCCCAGTAAGTCTGGGTCTGTTTCCTCTAGAAAGCCCATAGCTGGGGCTTGAAATCATTATTCTCTCCCCACACCCTCTATCTCTCTCACACATAGTAACAGGAACTGATAATAGTGTGTTCCATCCCATTGTTCAGATGTTGCTGGCCCATCATGTTCTATGAGCATAAACCAGTCTGACTAAGGGTACAAAAATGGGAAAGTAGAAGAAGGAGGAGTTGGAAAAAGAGGATATTCCCAATGAAAACAACACTTTGAGGATTGAGGAAATGCACAGGGATTAAAAAGGAACTGCACCCAACCTTTCTTATTTTAATTTTGGACTAATTGTGGAAGGAAAATCACCCTGTTTATGTTGGGAAGATAGCTTGGATTGATCAGAACAAGATGTAAATAAGAAAGCATCAAGTTTTCTGCTACTCCAGAGACTAGAACACGGAGCAATGGATGCAAGCTCCAGGAACAGAGATTCCACCTCAACATTAGGAGGAACTTTCTGACAGTAAGAACTGTTCGGCAGTGGAACACACTCCCTCAGAGCGTGGTGGGGTCTCCTTCCTTGGAGGTCTTTAAACAGAGGCTGGATGGCCATCTGTCAGGGATGCTTTGATAGTGATTTCCTGTGTGGCAGGGGGTTGGACTGGATGGCCCTTGTGGTCTCTTCCAACTCTACAATTCTATGATTCTATGATTCTAAGACCTGTGCATGAACAATCCCCCGAAACACAATTCACTCTTCTGTTTTCCTCTATAGGGACCATTGGGTAATCGTCTAGGGAAGTTATCCTTATCTGAACATTTTTAAAGAGATCAAGTGTGTGCAATTGTCAAAATACTATAGCAGCGATAGGCAAGGCAGCAGGTCTATAGTCACAAGGACTGCCAAAATGCCTTACAAAGTGTGTGTGTGGGGGAGTCCCAAAGCAGCTGTTAATTCCATTTCTGGTTTTAAAAAGTGAGTATTTTTAAAATGTTAAACAGAGCTGTGGTGGTGAGGAGAATGTGCAACTTATTTTAAAAGTAAATAGCCAGTCCAGGCATTTCCGAGGGGAAAAAAAAATCACTCTTAAAAAAAAGAAAAGAAAAGGCGAGCAAACAAGCAGACAAGTCAAGTTTGGAGAAGTCAAGAGCCACAAGGACAGACTGTAGTTCAGGGGAATAAACTAAAACTGCTGTAGCAGAAAATCCTGATCACTTCATTTCAAGAATTACAAATCCCAGAATTCTGTGGGATGGAGCCATGGCAGTTAAAATGGCATGAAACTACTATATAGATACCGTATGCTCACTATTGAAAAATACAGTTTTGAGGTGTTACTCTTTTCTCTTGAATCTTAACTCCCTTTAGGACACACAGAAAATGGTTGTGTGGAGGTGAAGCAGACCCATCTGTGTTGGCTGGGAAGTTGTGCTATGAGGCAGTAAATTCAGCTGTAGTGCTTCACACTGTTTGAACCCTGGGGCTGTTTACACGGCAAAATAAATCCTCAAAGGATGTGACAAGAAGCCTGATAGTTCCCAAGCATTTCGAAGCCACAGTTCCCTTTTCAGAAGGAGGGGGTGCGAAAAACCCATAAGTCGCGCAGTATCAGCTTTCACTAGTTTTCCCGACTTTTTGATTAAGTTCGCGAAAATGCGCAAAATTGGTCGTCGTAACTTATCATCTGTGTGAACTTGCATCAACCTTTTCGAACTAGCATGAGCAGAGCTGAATCCTGATTGGTTGGAGTGACCATTGTGCCTTCTCCGAATAGACGGAGGGGTTGGAGAGAGAAATCCACGGAGCCTGCCATTTGCCCCTCCTTCTGCTAGCAGCCCACTTTGGAAAATCTGCTCTGAGCCCTGTCTGTTTCAAAGGAAGGCTTTGGGGGTAGGGAAGACAATCAGGAATGGGGCTAGCCCCTGCTTGGGTGATGTGTATGTGTGTATGTGTGTCCTTTCGTCTGTGCAGCAACCGGCCGATAGTATATTCGTGCTTTTGTTTGTTTGTCCTTCCCTTCACTTGCCTTTATTCAAGGCTTTCGGGGCAGGGAAGAAGATCAGGAATGGGGCTAGCCCCTGCTTGGGTGGTGTGTGTGTATGTGTGTGCGTGCGTGTGTACGGTCACTCCATCAGGCTTTTGTTTGTTTGTGCTTCCCTTCACTCCTTTCTTTATTCAAGGCTTTCAGGGCAGGGAAGACGATCGGGAACTTGACAGACCGCTCTGTCGTTCTTTTGTTTGTTTGTGCTTTTCTTCCCTCTCATTATTTATGATCTATGACCACCTCCTTGCTCCCTCCCCGCCTCCTGCCTGGCTTTAATCATCTGGAGGCCATGCCCCCCCCCTTTGCCTGTGTAAACTAAGGAAAACCGAAACTTACAGCATCTTCCGAATATGCCAGAATTCGTGTGAATTATGCGCTCCTGATGCGAAAGAACGGTAATCCAGAATCTTGCGAACTTTATCCTGTCGTGGAACCGGCACTCCTGTGTAAGAAGATTCCCTTGTCAGATCAAGCACTGTAACTGTGTTCAACTAAATGAGGTTTGACTTTTACTCCAGACCACCCATATCAACACAGACAGGATGCAGGAGGTGGAGTATACATCGCCATCTTCCCTTCACACCTTTGATTTTTATATCAGATCTTTGAAATGTTACTTTTTTTGGACTACAGTGTTCAGAATCCCTCAGCCATCATGGCCACTGCTGGATGGATTCTTGTAGTCCAAAAACAGAATGTCCCCAACTTCCCTTTTGAATATACAGTCGGACCCCCATATCTGCAGGGGTTCAGTTCCCAGACTTACTGTGGATACCAGAAACTGTGGAAAACAGTGAAACCTAGTAAAAATAAATACTTCCAGTAAAACATACCATAGAGTTGCGCTGGAGGACCTAGAAGAAGCCTAGAGAGGATGCCTCTCTAGGCATTTTCCAGAGCAGCTCTATGGTACGTGTCCTTATTTTATGTCCTGCGGGTAAATGAAACCATGGATATTGGTTCTGCAGATATGGGGGTCTGGCTGTACAAAGATAGTAATGGCATACCCTCTGTGACGTTGGTCTAACAAGGCTGGCCCCACAATTCCTAGCCATAGCTGCCTGCCACTCTCAGTTTGCCCTATGGTCCCTCTTTTCAGTCCCTTTTTGGATTTGGGTTCTGGGTCTCTAGGTGACCTTAGTGTGGACAAGTCTGTTTAAAAGTGGTTTCTTTAATGGTAATGATTACCACCCCTTGATCCAAGGTGAAGGAAGCCAGCCAGAGAGACAGGTTTAACAGATTAACAAGCAGTTCAACATTGTTTATTATGATGCAGAATATTTAATGCTTTAACCAGTTAAAGAGGCATCCACTTCCCGCTGTCTCTCTCAACAGTTGACTCTCAACTGTCACTGTCAATTGAGCTCTTACAGACTTTCCCTCCAGAGTCCCTTCCTCTCATCACATAGTTCTCTGTGCTGGGATTGGCTGCCTTCCATTATCCTCAAGCATTGCTTCACACCCATTCATCAAAGCACAACTCAATAATATATTTGCAAGGCTCCCCCCGTAACAGTTTCACACTCTCCAACTGTCCTGATTTGATAGGGACAGTCTTGATTAATCCCCTGTCATCAAACTTTTCAGCTGCTTTTAAAATGTCCCAGTTTCTTTCTCCTCCCACTTTTGCCCTTTGTTCTCTTCTTACATCAGTTGCTGCAAACTGAGTTGAAAGTGCAAAAGTAGTTTTCACTCAAGGAACTCTGCATGGGGGAGAGAGTCTAGATTCAGGCAAAAGCAAACTGCTGCAGCTTCTCCTAGCTTCTGTGTTATTGTTATTATTACCATCTTAATTACACTCTCAAGTTGCTTGGTTATATTTGTCCCTCTGAAATGTTGAAGGGTATATAACACAAGAAGCAACTGTATACAGTTGTCCCTCCACATTCACGGATTTGGCATTCATGGATTTAAGCATTCACGGCTTGAAAATATTCTTTAAAAAATAATAATCCAAAAAGCGAACCTTGATTTTGCCATCTGATATAAGGGACACCATCTTGCTATGCCATTGCATATAATGGGACTTGAGTATTCACGGATTTGGGTATTCAGGGGGGGGTGTCCTGGAACCAAACCCCAGCGAATGTGAAGGGACAACTGTACATGGATATCACCTGATGGCCAATATAGGAATCAATTAGACTACATAATTGGAAGCAGAAGATGGAGAAGTTCCATTATTTTTGCAAAAACAAGACCAGGAACAGACTGTGGCACAGACCATGAACTACTAATATCAAAAATTTGAGTAAAGCTAGCAGAACACTAAACCAACAATCATGTTGAAATACATCCTGAAGAACTTCCCTGTAGAATTGAAAGATAAAACGAAAAATAGGTTTGCACTATTCCATGTGGCATAGTGGTTTGATTGTTGGACTATGACTCTGGTGACCAGGGTTCGAATCCCTGTTTGACCATGGCTGATTCTCTCAGCCTCAGAGGAAGGCTAGAGCAAATCCTCGCTGAACAAATCTGGCCAAGAAAACCCTGTAATAGGATCACCTGAGGGTTGCCATAAGTCAGAAATGACTTGAAGGCACACAACAACAACAGCAACAACAATGTAATGTTTCCCTTCAAATATGAAATGGGGAATTGCTTACCTGAAAAGCTTAGATGTCACAAAAAGGTTGCATGTCAGAGAAGTAGCTGATTTACCAATAAGATACTCAGCTGAGTTTCAGTCAAGTGATGGAATTTAATATTCTTCTCACAACATGGAACTGCCTGTTTCAGAGCAGACGTGATCCCTATAATGTTTATGCAGCAATCCCATTTTTGCTAAAGTAATTTAACCCAACTACAGTAACTCTAACATTTATATGGATGGCCTATATTACAGTTTTGTAAACCAAAATAACACAGTTACCCAGAGATGTTTAAGAAATCCATATGGCATCCAATCATGCACAGTTTTATTTTAAGAAATCATTGGGAAGCCTTCCAAATGAGCCATAGTTTGACTGTAAAGCTCTGGCTAGTCAGAAGACTGATTATACCATTGCTGACTGTTACTCTGTAATCACCGTATCTTATAGAGGCCAGTAACTTCTGTCTTACAGACGTCTGTGGTATAGACTTCCAATTACATTTAGCTTTCTGCTTCTTTCATTTGATCTACTAGTCAGAACCCTGTATCTCCATCCACCATGCCATTTTGTCAATGAAATGCCAATGTGGTCGTAATCAATCATACATGTCTATTAGTTTCCAAATTTATGTTAAAAACAGCAAACTAATATAAAATTCTAGTGCCAGGGTGGGTTTTCTTCTTTTTAAATTCCACAAACAGAGGGCACCAGTCCACTGAATGATTTCCCTGAAGTGCTGTATTCCTAATGTGCCTTTTACAATAGCAAGAAACTTATATATAAAAAACCCCAACAACCTAGCATGGATGGATGAGAGGAGCAAATTAATAACCATCCTTCCAGGTTTTAGACTCTTTGATGACTAAAGGAATGCATGCCTCAGAGAAATATGTTTTACTGTGGCACATGCTTACATGAACATCAGTTTATTTCATCAGATGGAAAAGGAATCATTGTTTTATGGACACTAATGGTATATTGCAAAATTTCATGGCATTACTGAAAAAGGGCAAGAGTGGTCAGGTCTTATGAGAATTAAACTGTGGAACTGAGGAGGGCCAAGAAGACAATTTGCCAGAATTAATTAATGTTTCCCCCCAAGAGGATTAACAAGGTATGGTAGGTTTCATTAATATAATTCATTTGCTTCAAAGACCCTGATACATTTATTTCATTTTAACAGTAACAAGAAGCTTGTTCTGACTAGCAATGTTAGAAATATTCAGATTAGGGGCACTCAGAAATTGTTCACTCTGATAGAAATGATGCAAATAGTAGCTTGCTGGGGATGATGGAACTTATAGTCCTAATGCCACCTCCAGTTTGCCAACTTACTTTGGAGCCCCTTAAAATCCTGTAGCCACCACTTGTCCTTTTCTCCTTCTCAAACAAAGTACAGGGCTATTAGGGGGGAGGGCAGGACTGAGTGATGGCGGGTGATCAGAGCACCCACAAGGCTTTCCCTAGGGATCAAAAAGGGCAAACAGCAGTAGCTTGAGTCTTTTCAACCAATGCTCAGTGACGGCTGAGCATACTCCGTTGTCATAGAAAACTGAGTGACAGTTTTAGGGGTAGAATAGCTGGAGAAAATGGGAGGGAAAATAGAATGGAATATCCTGGAAGAAGACCTAATTGGCTGGCCAGCCTCCCCACTCGGACATTTACTTGCCAACCCCACTTCTTTCTACAAAATGGCAAAACATTTTAGCTGTGCAGAAAAGTGCTATGACCCACCCTGAGATCATTAGAAAGGGAAGGTAGGACACATTCATAAAACTGTATTGTTGAACTTTGGCTAACAATGTTTGCATGAGAATGCAGACCTGTACCTTTATCAAGAATTGATACCACGTCAAAAATCTGACCCCAGGCTGCTGATGTGCTGTTTACTAAAGTTATCGATACTGCTAAACAAAGGCTCTTCTGCATGGTTTGTGCATTCACCTTGATGAGTTTGTGCTTTACGCTTCTTCAGTTTGGCTTGCAAAACAAAATCAGCTGTAACCAAACACTGAGCTTGGATAAACACGATGGAAATAATGCAGACTTCTCTTAAACCAAGGAACTATGATGAGGATGGGGGGATGAAGGAGAGGGGACAGAAGGCTTCATAAGTTGGATTACAATGACGATGATTATAACATATTTTAATGAATCATTCTCTTGGGCTCCATCTTGAATAGTGTTGATAGAGTTTTAATCACAGTGTATTAGGCAAAAATAATCTTTGTTTTCTCTAAAAGTCAGTCCACATCTAAATGAAATGCAGAATACCTGTTCCTTTGCAACTAAGGGTTCATGTACCCCAGGCAGGATACACAATCTCCCCACCAGTATATCCAACCTCTGTAGCTGGCCCCTCCCCCCATTACCTGCAGAAAGTGGGCCGGAGTCCAAACTGGGTGCTACCCTGTTGCTGAAGCCGCTGTTGCCACCACCACCACCACCATTTTCTCTGCTAACATGGCAACCAGGCAGGGGTCACACAACCTGTGACTGCAGGCCCCCTGCATGTGACCAGACTCAGCAGGGAGGAGCGGCATGCTGGACGGGTTCCTGTGGACACGTAGGACCCGATCTGGTTTTTCCCAGGTAAACTGGGTATTTTCCTGTAATGGGTTATTAGGCCTTATCCCAGCTTACCCCCATTCCAGCCCCGTATCTGCCCTGGTAGTTGTTTGGACTGCCCAGGGGTAGATTGGGGTAATGCTCTGAGCAAAAATAACTGAATTGTTCTGAGCAAAAATCACTCTGCCCTTTCCCACAAACCTGCCTTCCAGTAGCACTGATTAGATGTGGTTGAGTTTACTGTCTCAATGTTTGCTAATCCCAAAAATCTTACTGATAGGATGTTTTCAGTCCCAAGATTTCTGCAAACTAGCTTATTGGGATTTCTGGTTCTTTAAGTAGGAACACATATTCCCATATAGCTCCATTGATCTAAAATGTAGGCACGGATACAATCTTAAGTTCTATCATGCTTGGGAGGCCAACACTGTCATCTTGAAAATGTTGATCTCTATTCTGGGCACAAAATCTTTTATATTTTGAGCTACACAGAAGAGATAATTGAGGAAGGCTCAATGTTATGTCCATAGAGAGCTTTTTATACATTAATTCCTGCTTTCCAAGATTTCCTGTTCATGTGTCAGAATGCAGTAAAGAAATGTGAAGAGGGCTAGGGACTCAGGGTGAGACTAAATTTGCCATTTTTATGATGCATTCACTTCCAAGAAAGCTTCAGAGGGTGAAATTAAGAAAAGTGCTTCCAAAAGGCTGCATGGATCAAATTCACATTGCAGAAAGAGAGAGGATTTGGCAGCAAGACCAAAGAGGAAATGCAAACTGTGTTTGCGTATTCTTTGGCCCTGGGTGCTTACAGTTCAATCCTGATATTTTCATTGGCTCTTAATTATAGTAAGCACTGTCATCTTATTACAGTTTTTAAAATGTGACAATAACCTCAAGTGAACTCTGGAAAATAAATGCATCATTTGAAACTGATGTTAGCATTTCAGACTGGGCCAAGTCTCTTCCATTTCATTAGCTTGACTATATAAGGGTGAGGTAAGGAAAAAAATGGGATAGGAAAGACCCAGAATGTGGGCTGCAGTGTTTTAAAAGCTGCTTTCTAAACACTGGGAATTGCTTTCCTAAGTAAATTGAGACAGTCCAAAGTAGCACTGATTCTGTAAGATGACTAGAAGATATGCTGTTGTGGTTCAGTCCCAGGATTACTACAAGCATGCATTACATTTTGGATACTGTACATGCAAGAAAGTTGTGGTGGAGAACTATAAAGGACTTAGGGCTCTATCGGCCAGTGGTGGGAATCATGTGGGCTTACAGTTTTTTATTTTATTTTAATGCATACCCCACCTTTCCCCAATATGGGGACCAAGGCAGTTTATAGCATAGAATTAAAACAAAATACAGTTAAAACTATATGGGGCATGAAAGCTTAAAAAACATTAAAAGATATTTTTTCTAAAATATAATTAAATATGATGTTTTCAGACTTCAGCTCCCATCAGCCCTAGCCAGCATAGTCAATGGTGGAGGATACTGGGAGCTGCAGTCCAACAATATCTGAGGGGCTGCATGTTTTCTACCTCTGTTGTAGCTGTGTAGACTCCCAGCCTCCTTAACTGACTGTTAAGTCATACCTTTCAACTGTCATGATTGATCAGGGACATCTTTTGGCAACTTTCTCAGGTGAATGACTGTTTCAGGAAAATCCACATTTTCTCTTCTCAGCACATATACACCCCTCACAAGCTGCCATGAGACGTTGGGGGGGGGAGACTCACAGTTGGGGATGGAAAAGAAATCCATTGGTATTGCATTTCTCTACAAAAATAAGTTTCTATTCCACACCTTTTGAGCTGGCAATGTGAATGTGTACTTCTGTTGTTTGTGATAGTTCTGACTGAAGAGATAATGCACACAAACCATACTTACTTTGGGGGGGAAAGCACCTGACTGATGAGAGCCAGCATGGTATTGTAGTTTGAGCATTGGACTACGACTCCGGAGACCAGGGTTCAAATCCCCACTTGGCCATGGGAACCCACTGTGTGACCTTGGGCAAGCCATACTCTTTCAGACTCAGAGGAAGGCAAGGGCAAGCCCCCTCTGAACAATTCTTGCCAAGAAAATGTCATGATAGGTTCGCTTTAGGGTCTCCATAAGTCAGATACAACTTGAAGGCACACAACAAACCTGACTGATGTTTCTAACAGTGGGGGGAAATGCGCACACATGCACAGATAAAGAAATATATACCAAAATATTCACACTTTTCCAAGTAAAAGGACAAAAAAATAATCCACCATGCAATATAGATCTGGGACAGGATGAGAATGCTACTGGGTTTCTGGGAAATGCAGCAAAAATGAAACTGAGAGATGTTCACAGATGTAAAAAACTTTATATTGGGCAAACGAGGAGACCAGTAAAAGTTCAATTTCTAGAACATCGCAATAAGATCAAAAACAAAAGTGTTGAAAGCCCATTATATGAACATTGTCTTAAATTTAATCATCCACCTGAGTCTTTGCTATTTGGAGTCACTGAAAAAAATCAAACAGGATCCTAGAAAATAGGTTGATGTAACATCCTTACTCTTGAGGAGAGAGGCTTTTTGGATATTTCGTTTGAATACTTGTAAACCAACAGGTTTGAATGATGAATTGGATTTGTCAATGTATCTGTAAATTTAAATTCTTTTATGTATCTTTAAATTTCCCATTTATCTGCCAAGGGTTCCACTTTTGAGAACTCAATGGGATTACCATTTTGAGTTGATCTGACCTGGCATAGCCTATATTAAACATATAGCTAGAATGTGTCTCTCAAGATGCTATTTGATGTAATTAAGGCAAGATATGTCAGCTTTGAACATTATCTTTTGCATAATTATAATTTTCTCATATATGTCTAACAGTATCTCTCAAGATGCTATTTGATATAATTAAGGCAAGATATGTCAGCTTTGAACATTATCTTTTGCATAATTATAATTTTCTCATATATGTCTAACAGTATGTTAACTTGTTAGTTATCCAGAATTACTGCTGAAGAAGAAGCCTGTTGAAACGGATCTAGAATTTACTGATCCAATCCGTATGGTAACTGGATTTAATTTACTCTGTATTCACATCGGGAGAATAAGAAAAGGATCATCATATTTGGATTATCTTGGATTATTATATTACCTCATCTGGCACCTTGGATGTTTCATTGAGCAGTCAGTCTGATATTCATCAAATTGGAAATACCATACAGTGTGGATATACTTACTTATTCAGATGGGACTATTATAATCATGATTATGTATTCACTTGATATGTAATAATAAAAAAAACTTATTTTCATTGAATATAGCATTTTATTTACAACATACATCTAGTTTTGAGTTTCTCCTTTTTGTGGTGCATTATGGTCAGGAACCCTCCTTTTGTTTAGTATAGATGTTCACAGCCCCCACCCACAACTCTTCATGAGGGCCAAACTAGCCATCCAAGCCTGTTGCACCTTTCCACACTGTGCCCTGATGATTTAACCAGCTTTCCCTGAGTGACATAGCTAATAAACCAATTGGGAAGAAAATAGTTCAACAGGACAGACTGCAACACAGTGATCTGGAGGAAGAGAATGGGATTTTTTTCATTCCCCATCCCCTTCTTTTCATTTAGAGCAGAGTTGGTCAAAGTGCAGTCCTGGAGGCCACAGGCAGAGACTGTTTCTTTGGCCTCCAACTCCCCCAGACTCCCCCCAAACTGCACCTTTGAGCTTGAAAGTCTCCAGAAATTTTAAAACACACATTTTAAATCACTCACATGGCCCTCTTGCTTTTTAAACATGAAAATACTTGCTTTTTCAAAACCAGAAGAGCACTGGCTGCTTCCGTATTCGATTTCCTCCCACCTTTTTTAGCCTTTTTGACAGCACGTGTGGCACTGCTGAGGGTCCTGGAGCTGAAATGTGACCCTAGAACCTACCAAAAATGCTTACCCCAATAGAGAGTAGGTGCCCATCTCTGCTTTATAAAGGCATACTCTCCAGCTGTCCCAATGTGGCAGGAACAGTCCTGACTAATCCTTTGTCACCCCACTTTTTCAGCTGATTTCTGCTTTTAAAACATCCCAGTTTCTCTCTTCCTTTCCACTTTTGTCCTCAACTTACTTTGGCTGCTGCAGACTGAGGGGTAGAATCTTCCCCTTCCCTGTAGACCCAGGCAAAAGCAAACTGCTGCATCCTGTCCAAGCTTGTGTGTTCTTCCTCTTTAATAACTTTTCCTGTGCTGATCACATTCTGATGTTGTGTGACCACACACGTCCCAGTTTTCATCTGTGAAATGTTGGAGGGGATGTAAAGGAACTATTTTCATTGTGATTCCTTTTGTGGTGATGGTGGGGGGGGTGTCTCTTGTGCCAGCCCCCAGTGCAGTGGATTCTTTTTGTTCTCTGCTCCTATTGTGAAAACTGTCTTATCTTCCTCCTTCATGACAAGAAGGGAAGGACTCAGCATTCAGCATTGTGTACAAGCTGTTGCTGCTTTATTTTATAATTGGTGGGTTTGATAACTACAGCTGTAGATAATGGGTACAGGTACACACTGCTGCTATGGAAAAAGCAACATCTGCAAAACTAAAGACCATATTTGTCAGTGGCTGGAAAGGAATACAGTAGGACCCCTGTATCTGTGGGGGATTGGTTCCGCCCCCTCCCCACAGATAACCGAAAACCATGGATAACAGCCAACACCATTGAAAATAATGGGCCTTCTGGTTTAAAATACCATAGAGTTGCTTTGGAGGACCTAGAAAATATTTAGAGAGGATGCCTCTCTAGGCATTTTCTAGGAAGACTCTGATAGATGTGCTCTTTTGTGTCCCGCAGATAACTGAAACTCCGGATATTGGTTCTGCAGATATGGGGGCCCTACTGTATTTGCTTATCACATGCATATTACCAAATACATTACTGGATCAAACAAACAAAAAAATTAGTGCCAGGAACTGGAGACAATACATTTCTGGGCTGTAAACATGTTACCAGTCCATCCAGAGCACCTTAGTACCTATGCGCTCAAGTCCTTGGAACAACAATGAAACCGGTCAATACAATCCCGGTCCCTGCGAGATTCCCTCTCCCAGTATATATCTGCTCATACATTAAGAGCTGCTAAGGGAACTCTCTTCTGTAACCCACCACTGGAAGCAGAACACCATAGGAAAGCTCAGGACAAGGCCTTCTTGGCTGTAGCACCCTGGTGGTGGAATGTCCTCCCTGCTGCATGTTCCAACAGGTTCCAATGCTGAATTCAGTGCAGCACACAATTAATTCATTGTTATTACCCAGACTTTGGGGACTCAGTGATCACAGTTTAGGTTTGGTGTATTGGATTGTGGGTTCTATTTTAAGTGAATTGTTGAATTGCTTCCAGTAGTTTACATTGTTTTGTAAATTGTTTTTAAGGGAGTTTTCTTGAATGTAACCTGTCCCTCTAAGATCTTCAGATACAATTCATTCATTTATTAAATTTATATTCCGTCTTTCTCCCAAAAATGGGATTCGAGGTGGCTTACCATAATTTAAAAAGATGCTGCTAAAACATTTATTTTAAAAAGTGAAAAAGAAAGTAAATATCAATATTATTTTTAAAAAGCTTAAAAACAGTTAAAAACACTTTTGATAAAAGATAATAAGATTAAAACAGCACACCATTTACCCACACACTGCAGCTCCATAACTTAAATTCAAAATTCAGATGCGTACCTAAATAAAAATGTCTTCACCTGCTGGCAGAAAAAGAGCGGGGGGGGGGCAACCAGACCTCCCATTGAAGGGAGTTCCAAGGGTTGTCTATATGAGGCAATAAATTGTGGACTGATGCATAGTAATGCCAATTTACAGCAGCTTTCATTTGTCTCCATGGTTTTTTCCCCAAGATCTCAGGCATACGAACCCATACGCCTTTGATCTTCAAATGGGCATGCCTGCGAATCAAGATGGTGGGCATGAGTGAATTACTCATGTTGTTAGATAAGATAAGAAAGATAAGAAGAAAGAAAGAGCATCAGAAACGTATCAGGAAAGTTGGAGCATCTCACCTGGAGAGAGCTCTTCAACACCTGCTTTCTGGAGGACAGGCAGGGAGACAGAGCGCATGTTAGAGCAGATGAGACCCCAAAGGAACAAAGGAAAAGCAGGAATAGAGTGGGTGTGAACAAACAAACAAACAGGATGTTACTATAAACATGTTGTGCCTAACCTCCTAGAGTGACAGACAATCTTAACTTCCAGTGAGTATAGTCATGCAAACATTGCTAACTCCAACACCCCATCTCAACCATATATGTACCCCTGAATTCTCATCTTGACTCGCAGCTTCTCAAAGCAGCCTCTTAGTAAAGGTTTGGTCAAGATATCAGCTGTCATTTCAGTCATTGGACAGTAGATCATCTTGATTACTTCTTTCTCTATCAGCTCACACACTTTGTTGTATCTTGTTGCAATGTGCTTGCTGCATGGCATTATCTTATCTGTTTGATTAAGCATACTACAACTCTGCTTCACTTCCATAACTTGAACTGGTTCGTGTTCACTTATTCCAGTCAGTCAACAGATGATCATGCCATAACAATTCTCTACATGTCTCTGATACATCTCTGTCTTCTGACTCAGTGGAACACAAAGCTACTACCTCTTGTTTGTGGCTGACTCAAGAAATTGGCCCATTGCCATATAAAAATAGGAAACCACTGACGGAGGGGTTGTCCAAATGGTGAAAAAACTCCTCAGAGAAGGCAAGGAGAATCTTACCAGTCTTAATGGCATTCTGCCTGATTTCACCATATTGTGAAGGAGGGGGTGAAAACCAGCAAAAACCTTGCCAGAAAAGCCTTTGTGGCTTTTCCCTTCTTTTTTTAAAAAAACAACACGAGGGTACACATTTCTGCTTGTTAGGGCAAGTGAATCGATCTGATTCGCTTGCCCAAATGAGAGGAAGTGCAAACCTGATTGGCCAGACGAGCACAGGGGATGGGTCTGGGTTACAGGGCAGCACCTGCGGCCACCATGTTGGATTTTTGCAATCGCTAAGGTGATGAAACAGGAGATTTGTGATTATTTTCTCTTTTTTTCAGAAAGGTGAACTATCACTTGTGTACACCATAGAAATAGATTTTTTTAAAAAAAAAAGTTCAGCAGCAGCAGATTTAAAAACGTAATCCACTCGCAGCCACCGTCTCTGCTACAGGCATGTGAAGTTTATGGGAGCTGTAAAACCATTAACACAGGTTGCAGCTGCTGCAACTTGCTAATACTGTGGGGCAATCCATTTTCCCCCTCCATGTAGACAAGCCCAGAATGATAATCTGCATTATTTCCAGCCCAGTCTGCATTGGTATAGCATACATTCTTTGGATGGCTGTTGACTGGAAGCTTCAATTTTAAAGTCTATAGTCCCTTTTAAGCATCTAGCCATCCTTTTTACAACAATCCTTCTTTGTGGGAACACAATTTTTTCTGCTCAGAATCCGCACAGTAAAAACAATATTAGGTCTTGTGTTAGTAGATGCATACACCGTTTTCCTATTGCTGTTCTGTACAAAGTGTTATTCGGCAAAGAATCACTTTCTTTATTATTTTTGAGAAAGTTTGTTACCATGGGCATTGCTCCAGTCTAGGCATTGTGGAGTTTTAGAACAGCTAAAAGTTCTAAAAGTTTGCAATCTTTTGTTTTTGGCTTAGGAGAAAAGGACCGTCTTCCCAGTCTCTGAGGAGAGAGAAGAATATGAGCTATGTTTGGGATGACTCTGACTGTTTTATTTAAAAGGCTTGTGTGGAGGAGTTTATTTGTTTTTGACAGTGTGCTTTTTATTCTCTGGCTTTTCTTCACAAACCAAGATTCAGGAAGGACTCATCCCATGCTTTCTGCAAGTGCACTGATGACTAAAAAGGCCAATCCGAGATAAACAAATCCAGTTGCAGAAAGCATAACAGAAGGCCTCCTTGGGTGATGAAACGTTTTTGAAACGTTGGAAACAACGTTTGGAATATCTGAAATGCAGATATTGTTTACCATCAGAAATACAGATGGTAGAGAATAAAAACTGAAGTACAGTATTATCATTTTAGCTGTTTATTCAAATTTTCTCTCTCTCTCTCTCTCTCTGGCTTTTCTTCGCAAACGAAGATTCAGGAAGGACTCATCCCGCGCTTTCTGCAAGCGTGCTGATGACTAAAAAGGCCAATCCGAGATAAACAAGTCTGGTTGCAAAAAGCACAGCAGAAGGTCTCCTTGGGTGATGTTTTTGGGTTGTGATTCTTTCTGCGTTGTCGTTTCTTTTCAAGACTTGTTCAGCGTGAGTTCTCAAATAAGGCTGCAGCATTGTGGATAGTGCATCTCCATGCCTCTTGATGTGAGGCCAGGGCAGACCATCGTTGGTGATCAATTTGGCCGAGCCTGAGATGTTGTTTCAGGGAGTCCTTGCATCGCCTTTTTGGAGTGCCCCTCTTACACTGACCCATGGCGAGTTCACCGTAGAGTACTATTTTTGGGAGGCGATGGTCCTGCATCCTAGAAACGTGCCCTGCCCAGCGCAGCTGTGTTCTCAATATCATGGCCTCAATGCTGGTGATCCCTGCTTGCTCAAGGACAGCAACATTTGTCACATAGTCAGTCCAGTGTATATTTAGGATTGTGCATATACAGCACTGATGAAAGCGTTCGAGGAGTTGTAAGTGGTGGTGATAGATGACCCATTTTTCAGACCCATAAAGGAGAATAGACAGTACAATGGCTCTATACACACTGATTTTTGTGCTTTGCCTCAGGTGTTTATTACTCCAGACTCTTTTGTAAAGTCTTCCAAATGCGCTATATGCCTTTGCTAATCTGTGATCGATCTCTTTGTCAATCTTGGCATCTGAGGAGATGAAGCTTCCCAGGTAGGTGAACTGCTGAACGGACTTAAGTACAGATTTGCAGATGGCAATGTGGGGATGATGGTGTTCGTCCTGTGCTGCAGGCTGGTAGAGAACTTCCATTTTCTTCAGGTTGACTTCCAGCCCAAACAGCTCTGCAGTTGTTGCAAGCAGGATATTAGGCACTGCAGTGCTGCTTCTGTGTGGGAGACAAGGGCAGCACCATCAGTGAAGAGCAGCTCACGGACTAAATAGTTTAGAGTCTTAGTGCGAGCCCTCAGAGGACTTAACTTAAACAAGCTACCATCAGTACGGTAACATATATAGATGCTGTCTTCTTCTTCAAGCTCTGCCATAGCCCTTTGGAGCATCATGCTGAAGAAGATTGCTTTTTATTGCCGCATGGTCTAAGGGGGAGGGGCTTCTGCTAAGTCACTGACTCGCTTGGGGGTGGTGCTAGCAACCACTAGCTCTATATAACTGCTGACTCTGTCTTTTAAGTTCAGTCTCTGAGAAGAGATCAGAAGGTAGCTGTGATTGGGAGGTCAACCTTGACTCCATCTTCAATATGATATCCTTTCTATTTAAACATGGCTATCATATCACCTCTTAACCTTCTCTTCTTCAGGCTAAACATGTCAAGTTCCTTAAGCTGCTCCTCATAGTGCATGGCTTACAGACATTTTACCATTTTGTTGCCCTCCTCTGGACATGTTCCATCTTATCAATATCCTTGAATTGTGGTGCCCAGATCTGGACACAGTTTTTCAGGTGAGGTCTGACCAAAGCAGAATAGAGTGGTACTATTACTTCCCTTGATCTAGACACTATACTCCTATTAATGCAGCCTAGGATCACATTGTCTTTTTTAGCTGCTTCATCACACTGCTGACTCATGTTCAGCTTGTGGTATACTAAGACTCCTAGATCCCTTTCACATGCACTGCTATCAAGCCAGATGTCATCCATCCTATAACTGTGCATTTCATTTTTTTCTGCCTTAGTGTAGTATCCTACATTTCTCGCTGTCGAAATTCATTTTGTTTGCTTTGGCCCAGCTCTCCAATCTGTTAAGGCTATTTTGAATTTTGATCCTGTCCTCTGGGGTATTAGCTGACCCTCCTAATTTGGTGTTAACTACAAATTTGAGAAGCATGCATCATCCTAGTTATCCATCATCCAGATCATTTATAAATATGTTGAATAGCACTGGGCTCAGGACAGAGCCCTTTGGCACTCCACTAGTCAGGATAAAGAGGAGCCATTGGTGAGCACCCTTTCGGCTTGATCGGTCAACCAATTACAAATCCACCTAACATTAGCATTGTGTAGCCCACTTTTTACTAGTTTATTTGCAAGAATATCATGAGGGACCTTGTTGACAGACTTACTGAAATCAAGATATGCTACATCCACAGCATTCCCTTTGTCTACCAAGTTTGTAATTCTATCAAAAAAAGAGATAAGATTAGAGCTTCAGATGATCCCCATCTTGGCTGAGAACCACCACAAACCGTGAAGTTAAAAAATGAGATTTGTCAGTGGCCCACCAATATGTTGTGCAGTTTAACTCCTAGAAACTAACAAAGTGTGAAGACTTGGAAAGACCATAAAGGTTAGAAAATTCTAACCTGTTTGAGAACATCAAGAAAGTACACTGGGTGGTTGAAAAGATGTCTATCTTCATAAGTATAATCGTGTACCTAAGGCTGTGACAATTATGTGTACCTAAGACTGGGACAATGTGTAAAAGAATAAACCTTGTCTTTTGTTTTACTAATGGCAATGGTGTGAATAGGGACAATGTTGTCTGAAGTGGGAGGGGAACTGGTTATGAGAATACTGATAGTTGTTTCTGGTAAAAGAGAAACACCTCTGTAAAACAGCTTCTGAGGATGCTTTTGCACCACACTGTGATTCCACTTTAGCCATGGCCCCATTCTATGGAATCCTGGTATTTCTAGATTGGCGGAGGGGCATTTAGAAATCTCAACCAAACTATTAACCCCAAGCTTCCATAGGATGTTGCTGTGGCGGTTAAAGTAGAATCATAGCATTATAACTGTGTAGTGTGAAAGGGCCCTAAGAAGATGACAATGTGTCCTTTTTTGTGTCTTAATTGTTGTAAACCTATTCATTTATCTTTTTCATTTGGCTCCTGATGGCTAACTAGACATTTTTTGGGGATCAGCACTTTTTGAGGGAGGAGAGAGGAAGATGTAACGAGTTTTGCTATCACAGTTGGCATGAATGAACCTCTTCTACTCCTGTCATTATTGTTTTGTTAGAAAACCTCTGGATGATCAGGGATTTCAAAGGGACTTCAAAGCCATTCATGATCTCTCCATGAACAGGATAACACCTATCCAGCATATCCACATTCTTTGGAGATAATGGTAGGCTTTTCTCTCTCTGTAGGATGTACTGTATACACAGAAGAGTCATATGATGTGTATCAGATCCAGTTCTGTCATAAGACAGAGACAAGAGCCTTAGGCAGCAGATGCTGGAAGGCAGCGCTTGGCAATCTGTTCTTCCTGGGCTTCTCAGCATTTTTCTTCATTTGGAGGACAGAGTGGTATATGCCACAGCACCTGTCTTAAGCCTTCTAAATTAGCCTGCTGCCTCAGGTGTAGCATTGCCAGATCTCAGGACCTGGCTTTGAGTCTTCAGTATTCATGGATCATATCCAGGCAAAAGACAAGCATGCAGTTTTCATAGGCTCAGCTCTTGGCTAGAGGGAAAAGCTGTGTGCACATCTCCAGCTCAGCTAGTACAGCACCAGCTTGCTACAATTTTCAAGGGTTAATTGATTTGTTACTGCAATTTGCTAAGGCTCTCCAGGACGGGAGGGGGGGATTTATGTAGTTAGTTAGTTAGTTATCTCTTTCCTTCCCTCCCAGTAATCATGTCGCCAGGTTTCACCCTCTACTCTGCTCTACATCTGCCTTCTGGATAGAAGCAAGTAGGCTAGATTAAGTGTTCCTTATCTTGTCTTCCCTAAGTGAGAAAGAATAATCCCTTCATTCCACCTTAATCTGA
The DNA here is from genome assembly GCA_030847615.1 of Gambelia wislizenii. Lineage (NCBI taxonomy): Eukaryota > Metazoa > Chordata > Lepidosauria > Squamata > Crotaphytidae > Gambelia > Gambelia wislizenii. The sequence continues at coordinate 378,698,421 of JAUMIR010000002.1, read as the reverse complement.
AAATAGCCCCTTTAGCTATGATTTCTATCTTAATTTCCAAACAGGAATGTTCTCGTTCTCTCTTTCTGTCTCTCTCTCTCTCTCTCTCTCTCTGTCTCAATACTCCCTCCCCCTCTCTCTCTGTGTCTGTGTGTTTGAATGACAAGTTATGAGCAACTGGGGTGGTTCTTAATGTATAATGCCTAAGGACATCATCAGAGACCAGCCTTAGGTCCCTGGTTTTGCTCTGGAAACTTCAGGGCCTGAGAGGATCCTGAACAGGCAACCCTCAGTGAATGGGGTAGATTTCCCAGATCTTCTTCGTAGTCTCTGTGAATCCACACAGCTGGGTAATTCCTACGCCTTCGAGCCTTCAGAGCACTTCGAACCTTCTAGAATTGCTAGGCAGATTTTTGACGGTAGCCCCACCCATTCCAATGGTTGCTCTGAGGCGATACCGCCTATTCCCTGAGGCGATACTGCCTGTTCCTCAGTTCCTTTTTATCCGCAGTGCGAGCAGCACGCTAAGGAACTGGCTCCTTTCGGATCGCTGTTATTTTAGTTTTCATGGATTTTACTAGAATTGGATTGACTACGGTAGCTTCTTCTAGATTTTGGATTTGTTCTCCTGGCTTGGACTGATTTTCCTTTGACTACTGGACTGTTCTGATGATTCTTTGCCTCACCCTTGGACTTTGTTTGCCATCGCCATTAATGACTAGGACTGGACTCTGATGACTCTCTGAGGTACTTGTAAAATGGCATCTTAACCAGCGGTGTTTAAACGCTGTTCTGTCTGTCAGGCTAAGTTGCCCAGCTCTGATGGCCACTCTAAATGTTTGATTTGTTTGGGCGAGTCCCATAATGTGGAGGCGTGTCAGCACTGTAAGGCTTTCACCCCACAGGCCAGAAAGCAATGGATGCCTTGTCTCCATTCCTTTTTGTATGAGAGGGGACTGGTGCCTTATACAGCACCTTCAGCGATGGTCTTTGTGGCCCTGAGTCCTTCATCTGTTTCTGTGACCGAGTCCACCTCAGCTTGGAAACAAGGCTGTTCGATGTCAAGGAGTCCGGTGAAAAGACATAGGGCTCAATCCATCAGTCCATCTAGATGCCGTCCTGTGGTTTCTATCTGCGAACCCGAGTCATCGAGATTGACTATGGTGGTTCAAGAACAAACAGCCACTGTTACCCAGACTTTGGTTTCAACAGCAATGGAATGGGCCCAGGGTGCCATACCTCACATTCAATGGGCACTCAGAGGTCCTCTGCTTCTGATAGAGGCCAGTCATCCTCGAAATCATCAGGTTCCAGTAAAGACAGAGATTCTTCTATGTCCTCTCGGATAGAGAAGCAGAAGAAGAAAAAGAAAAAGATGAAACATATGTCCCTGAGACTATCAACTTCAAAGTATGTCTCAAGGGATAAAGCTTCAGCCCCGACACCTATACCAAGCCCACAAGAATGTGTGTGCCAGGATAGGGAGCCATCACCTACTCCATCAGTTGAAGTTGTGTATGTTGAGATGGCCAACTATCTGAAGGCGAAGTGGTTTTGTCCCCTCAAGGGAGGTCACATTCTCCTTCTCTCATTGTTACTAGAGAAGAGCTGTTGACTGGCCGCTCTGCCCGGGAAGGTTCACCAGATCAGCCAATAGTGGCATATTCACAGTCATGGTCAGGATCTCTGACAACTGCCAGACCGCCACCTACGCCTTCATTTCGAGGGCTGGACACGGTCTGTACATACGGGGCTTTCAATTGTGGCTAGATCCTCTCTGGTGGACTTTCCATCCTCAGCTTTTCGGGTTCATGCGGCTACCTGCGAGCAAAGAAGGTCCTTGGTCTTTCCGGATTCAGAATTACTACTTCTCGGATTCCGGATTACTACTGCTCACCTCACCATTTGTCCTACCATCTAATGGGCCCGGTATCAACCTTTCATACCCACTCTGCTGTCAGGAAACCTGTCATGAAGGACAGTGGGAGTCAAGTCATGCCTCCACATGGTCAGGTCCACAGGCTTGTTGAGGATATTCGACCTCTACCCTGTCCACTGCCTCCAGTACCAGTAGATGTGCCTCCTCCACTGTACCACTTCATTAAGACATTGGCCCTGTAGCCACTCGGGATCGTTGTCTTCTTCTTCTGATGGCTCATATTCATCATATGTGCCCATGGTACCATCGCCTTCACCGGACTTGCTTGATGACGATTCTTCCTCACCGACTGATGACATCCGATCCTTTGAAGAACAAATGGTATGGATGGCTCATGCTCTCGATATAAAGGTCGAAGAGATACAGTCGGATCCGGTGGACCCTATTTATCATTACATAAAAGCGAAAGCTTCACTGGTAGCAAACATTCCTGTGTTACCATCCCTATTAAAGCTCACACAGGGTTCTTTGGAAAACCCATCATCATTGCCATCCATGTCTAAAAGAATTGATTGTCTATACAAGATTGCTGCTGATGACATACTATGGCTTAGGGAACATCCGAAGCCAAATTCTGTCGTCGTTGAGGCTTTGCGACATAGAAGACAATGTTGCTCCCAATCTACTCCTGCTGAACTAGAAAGCAAAAAAACTGGATATTTTGGGGGAAAAGCTATATTCCTCAGCTGCTCTCAGCTTTAGAATATCAAATTACGTGGTCTGTATGGGAGCATACCAGCAGGTCCTATGGGAACGGGTGTCTCCTTTTTTCCAGGACCTTCCAGAGGAGCAAAAGAGGATGGCACTTGCTATCCAAGCAGAGGCCCAAACTTTGGCGGGCCAACAGATGAACTCTACTCAGCATGTTGCAGACTGCGCAGCTAAGTCTATTGCTGGGTCCATATCGCTCCGATGGCATGTGTGGCTAAGATCCTCTGGACTGACTCCTCAGGCTTGTTCCACAATTGAGGACATGTCATTTGATCACAGCGGGCTCTTCAATCAGTCCATGGATGAAAAGTTGGAATTTACTCAAAAGATGCGAAACATGGCACACAGATATGGTATGCCATGTTCCTCTTCTCAGTACAGAGGTCGGTCTGGGTGGCAGGGTCCTCAGCAGGCTTACCAGTATCGGAGAGGATACATCTCAGTCTTCTCACCATCAGAGATTTTCCTCAAAGTCATCTGCCTTCTCAGTGAGGTCACAGGCATCTGCCTCACGCTACAGATCCACACCCAAACAATGCGGGAAGGATCAATCAAAGTGTCGTTTCTGATGTGATATTTCCTCCTTCTCTTTCCCCAGATGGTGCTCTTCGTGGATCGTCCTGCCCTATTCCAAATGATGTGGTCCAGTATAACATCGGATCAATGGGTGCTTCATATCATCAGAAGTGGATATTGGACAGAATTCGAAGAGTACCCTCGTACAGGTCCGAGTTACATCCCCATCCCCACCCCTCCTCGAGGAGATACAGACGTTGCTTCAGAAGGGTGCTATCAAATCAGTGGACCCGGAACAGAGGCACCTTTGTTTTTCCTTGAGGTACTTCCTAGTGACTAAAATGGTGCCACATAAATATGAAAGGGTGTGCATACCAGACAATGTCACCCTCTCACGTTTATGTCTTGTCCTTAAACCAATCTATTTTATTGATGGCCCAAGCATAGCCGGTGTATGTAACCTCCCATCCTTTCTCCACATACTTACCTCATAAATGGCAGACCAGCCAGAACGTTTCCAAGTGAGATTGTGACATCCAAGTAGGTGATACACTTTTTATTGCTCTCCGCAGTTCACTTGCAAGTTTTTAAATGTGTGTATGTGCTTGATGTAACTTTTTATGTTTTATTTTATGTTCTATTTTCAAATTTCCCATGCAATGAAGTCTCATGAGATTTTAAAGGAGGAAGTGAACGGGGCTTCGTTCACTTCTTCATTGCCGGGGATGCCTTCTGCTGGGAGAGAAGGTAAGTGTGGTGATAGGCATTCTTTTGCCAGCATAAAAATGGATTTTTTTTTTTATGCCAGCAAAAGAATATTTAAAGGGGCTTGTCTGATAAAGTCCCTAGTCTAACCAGGACACCACTCTGGGTCTTATAATTTTTAGTACTAATACTTAATTGTTTTTTCTTATTCACCAAACTGGAGGCATGAATGGATGAGCTATTGACTTTCTGGTTCTTCCTGTACGTTTTTTTTTTTTTTTAAGGGCTGCAGTTTTATGCTAGAAGGTTTACGAATTTTTCACATACAAACCCTTGACAAAGCCAAATATAGTCTCCTGATTTGTCTTATAAAACTAAATAATGGGAAGTACAAATGGTACTCTCTAAACTTCAGGTCAGCCCAATGCATTAGACTTAGCATGCAGAGGGTGTGGGTTTTCAAACAGAAAGCTCTTTGTCAAAGAAAAGATAGCATTAAATCTTTTGGCAGCTTTTCCTTTTTGTTTTTCACTGACCTATTCTCCAAGCAACAATTTAGTGTACGAATTAAATTACACAATGGTAACAATAGGAGGGCTGGTTTTCAGACAAGTTATAGACAAGTTTTGTTTTTTTTAAATTTTCCTAAAGGAAACGTACATAAGCTTTTAAGTCTGATGGAATTCATTGCCCTACAGGTTTCCACCTGGCTGCCATCTCCCGTTCCTCCTCTTTAACTTCATTTATACCCCACCTTTCCTCCCAAATTGGGAATCAAAGTGGCTTGCAATTTTAAACAAACACAGTATAGCTAAAAGCATACCAAGGTTAACATAAAAATTGGATTAAACTATTAACAATATTTAAAAATGTGGTAAGGCAGTATGGAAGACGGAACCTTCCTGCTGCACAGCTGATTTACTTTGGAGTGCAGTAAGCATACTACTTTGGAATAAAAAAGCAGTGGGTTGCTGTAAAAGCACGCTTTAATATCCTCCTTATGAGAGTACACCTCTGCTTTTAGTATTAATCTAGTGTCTGAGATAAGAATAACAACCAAGGTGCTCTTTTCAGAACAGCTGTTTATTATTTGTTTTGATTACATATTTAATAAGATAACTTAGGTCCTGTCTAAATGGTGAAAATAATCCTCGTAGAAATCGCATGGAAAGCAATCTGTCTAAACGGACATTTGCATCCATGCATCTCATTCGGAAGGGGGGCAGGCAAATCCACCATAAAGCTCTGAAAGGAAGTCATCAGAGCTTTTCCTAGAGTTTTTAAAAAGCTCCGTAGGCGATGCGAATGTCCGATCATTTGGACAGTCGCATTTGCGTTGCTGCACTGAGGCAGTGCAAGCTGATTGTCTCTTCCCTACCCTTCCTTTGTTCCCACATGCACCATAGATTGTTATTATTCCTTCATGAACTTTTAAAGAAAGCTCAACAATAAATGAATTTCTTTTGTAGAAAGCAGTTATTTACTCAGGCAATTGCAAGCACCATTTGTCAGCATCATTTCATTAAACAAGGGAAACATGAAGACCTCAGTTTCCACTTATGTTTGACTTGTACTGCCAATTATGCTTCAGACATATACATATTTATATCTCGAAGAACATCCAGGAAATGATCGCATTCAAATAATTCCATCCTAAGGAACAGCTTGCCTTCTATATTATTTACTTCCTTTATTCATACGAATAATTTATACCAAGTTTAAGATCTATCTAGTTTGTTTCATTATCACCCGACATGTATTGCAATAACTTGAATACAGGCACAGAAGTGTATTCATAATGTTTCTTTATATGCTTCTGTTGTCATCCTATACAGCCAGTGGGAAAGTTGGCATGTCAAAAACATGGGTTAAAAGTGCAGTCCTTTGCATGTCTACCCAAAAGTAAATTCCACCGAGTTGAAAGAGATTTATTCCCAGGCAAGTGTAGAACCAGAGCGTGAAATGTTGATTTTGCAGCTTGCTAGCAACTGCAGGGTAAGCTAATACAGATAATATCAATCTGACCAGCCATAATGTGATAAAGGCAAGTGTTGGGGCTTTTACTATTACAGCTGTCACATATTTGATGAAGATATATGGGCCATTGTAAGGCAGACTTGTTTTCTGAGACTGAACTAAGAAAGCGAAGTTATCCAGTTTCCATGTTCACACTGCTCTGAATTCAGTTTCGAAGGGGGGACTTGAACACATGTCTTGCCTACACTACACATTTATAACCATTTGATACCACTTCAGCTATCGTGGCTGCATCCTACAGAATCCTGGGGTTTGTACTTCAGTAAAGGTTTCTTAGACTAAGTGTCCTCCTTTGAACAGTAGCACCAAAGGAGCTCTCTTGCAGAAAAAGTACCTCGGTAAACTACAAATCCCAGAATAGAACCATGGTTGTTCAGGTGGCTGTAGGCAATTGCGTGTCGATGTAGGATGTGTCCCCTCTTCCCCCTTCCCCCAATAAACAGAAACACTGAGTTCTTTCAGAAATATATTGTAACATGATATAGATATAAAAGATGGTAAGTGATAAGTATATGTATATAGTGGCAATAAAGTCCACAACTTTTGATGACAGTTGCTTGTTTGGCACAAATGCATGGGTTCAGATCCAACTCGCCTGTCTGGTCAATGAGACCATTGTCAGCCCACCTGCTGACAATCAACAGTCCGGGGAAGGGGAGGAGTTTATGCAGGCCCAAGCTGCCTGCCACTCCTGTCTCATCCCCTCCCCATCACCAGAACACATGATGCCAGAACCCATTTTGGGTGGGGCTCCTGACGACATGCCCCAAGCTGCCAAGTACCAACGTCATAACCCTCCCCCCCCGGGTTTCTGTGACCTTTACCTTTACCATGAACATGTTAGAGACCCCAGTTACCATGACTTTGGATCAGAACCCATACCAACCGCCCTTCTCAGTTGTGACAAAGATAACAATACAGTACATGCATGATAATAAAGAAACACATACAACATAGGGAGGGTGGGTGGGTCTTCAGCTTCCGAGGAGCCACTGGCTGGTCTGGCGCTGCAGTCGGGAATAAATACTTGATTGCCGGACTAGAGGGAAAACTGGCTGCTACCTGCAGCCACCTCCCCCTCCCGGCCAACCAGAGTGTGAGGCTTATCCCTGCTCCTGATTGGCCGGGAGTTGTTTGAATCAGCCAATCAGGGAGAGGCAAGCCTCTCCCTGATTGGCTGCCTTACAATCCTCTTCCCAACCTGGAGTACAGGCTGGGAAGAAGATGCCAGGCATGGCAGAGCCCATGCCTCCCCTTCCTAACCTTGTGGAAGGGTGAAGATCAGGGGCCCCCGCCCATTCCCGCAAACCAGCCCCTGGGGTGAATCTGCAGCTGACTTATCTCCAGATGGGTAAAATGTATCTGGAAGTGCCCAGGTTTTGTTCCTGTATGAACTGATTTTACTTTGGAGATCCATATTATGTTGTCCTGAAAGCTCCTAGCATTTCCAAAGACTTTTCATTCTTGCTCCCCAGATTGGCTTATATTAAGCTAGTAGAATCATAGAATCATAGAATCATAGAATTGCAGAGTTGGAAGAGACCACGAGGGCCATCCAGTCCAACCCCCTGCCATGCAGGAAATCTTGATCAAAGCATCCCCGTCAGATGGCAATCCAGCCTCTGTTTAAAGACCTCCAAGGAAGGAGACCCCACCACGCTCCGAGGGAGTGTGTTCCACTGCCAAACAGCTCTTACTGTCAAAAAGTTCCTCGTAATGTTGAGGTGGAATCTCTGTTCCTGGAGCTTGCATCCATTGCTCCGGGTTCCAGTCTCTGAAATGTTCCTGTACCTGCTATGTCTTTGAAGCAGTAAAGATTGCTGCTGAACAGGGCAGAGATGCAACAGAGATCAAGAGTGAGAACGAGGAATGTTAGCATTAAAATAATATGATCCTAATGCTTAACTAGTATACAATGGCTAAAGCAGTTTAGCACTTTGACTATAACTCCTGAATAATATTTTTTATAAACAGTGAAAACTGGTGAAAATCAATGTCTGAAATGTTTCATTAGATTGGATGTAACAGATGATCATTGATGGAAAATCAGACATATTTGAAGAAAGTGGAATAGATGCAAACTTGTGAATATGCAGACACAACAAAATAAAAAAAGAATTGGAAACTCTCCATATATTGAGGCAGGAGAAATTTATCAGATTACTGTATAGATACACTCTAAGTGTTTTTTAAAAACTAGTTCTAGGTTATCTTTTCTCCAAGGAACTCAGATGATCATCCAGAAATCAAGCATGGTTCAACCCAAGATCCCTTTTATCTTTACAGCATCTGTGTGGATTAGGTTTGAGCTGAAAGTGACTGGCCCATGATCAAGCAGTGTGTTTACGAGTTTGAACATAGGTCTCTCCACTCATCAGTTAACAGTAACAGCTGCATCACAATACCTATCTGATCTCAGCATATATATATATATATATATATGGTATGTTGCCTTTCCCAGTGTGCTGATTGGCTGCTCAGGAAACACACCCAGCCAATCACTATCCACATGCAAATTCCCTCTCCATCTCACAGTCCACTCCTGCCACTCAATCTGCATCTACATCCCCAGCCTCACAAGGGTCCCTCCCTCCTCTCACTCCTCAGCAACACACCAGTCATGGGCTGCGATGGGACCCAGACAGTCAACTGGCAGTGGTGGCAGGACACCACAGCTGCCGCTGTTATGGAACCCAGACAGTCAACTGGTGGCGGTCGCACCAGCAGCAGGTCAACAGGGTGAGTCACCCTCAGCAATTCTGGGGAAAGTGTGGAACACTGAGAAGGGGGAGGAGGAATTTAAAAATCCACTGGTCTACTGTACAGGGTTGTTGTGAGGTCTACTGGCTGTTTTGGAGCAGTTTTTTTAACGGTGTATGTTACACCAGGTACAGCTAGTAGTATATATATTGTATGAAGATACTTAAAAGGTTAACTCTTAATGATGTGACTGGGGGTGGGGGGGATACAGTTATGCCTCTTCCTAAATTCATAGGGATAGACCTATTGATTTTAAAAAAGGTTTACTTATAATCATTTTTTGTTTTATTTATTTTTAGATTTCAACTTTCCTCTGGTGGCTCAAACTACCATGCATGATTCCCTTCCTCCCCCACTTTTTCCTCACAACAATTTTGTGAGGTAGGTCAGGCAGAGATAGTGAGAGCACTAAAGGGGAGGAAACAGCAATGTGGCAAGGTAGTACAAGGGAGGGTGTGTTCCCCCCCCACTGCTTTTAGCCAAAAGTTAACACACACACACCCCACTCAATTTGTAGGTAAGAGTATGACAAATAAACTTTTGCATGTCTGATGTGGCCCTCAGCTGTGAATGCTGTTCAAGATCTTGGATAGTTGTATCTCATGCTTCCTCCAAACAGCTGTAAATTATCTCTTGTCTTCAGAACCAGCTTTGTAATCAGGCAGAATGAGGCAGTAGCCTCAAGCAGCAAATGTGGGGCAGGGGGAGGGGAGAGACAGCAATGGGTCAGGGATGACAATAGCATAAGAGAGGGCCTTCAAGGTGGCTGCTTCCAGGCTCTGCAACTCCATTCCAGGGCTCCCTTTGCACTACACAATTATAGCACTATCATTCCACTTTAACTGCCACGGTTCCCTCAAATGGAATCCTGAAGTTTGTAGTTTGGTGAGGCACTGACTGCTCAGGGGAAAGGGCCTTTCATGTGCTGTGTTGTTTATATTTGTTGTTGTTCTTTTGAATGCTTAGGCTTTTAATTGCTGTTAATTTGATTGACAGTCTAATTATATCTTTAGCTTTTTACAATACATTTTTTAAAACTATGGCCTTGTCTGCACAGGCTGAATGAAACAGCCTCCCCCTGTTCCCATGCACAGCTCTTCAGATGATGCAGGATTTAGGCCCTGATTCTAGTCTGAACTGTTTGGACAACATCCAGGCAGTTCCAACTAGAAACCGGAGCAAACCTCCTTAAAACAGCTGAAGAAAACACCTGGGAAAACCCAGATCCTGCTGGAGGAAACGGAGCATTCTGTATTCTGTTATTGGAACGGGCAGCTGTCTGCATGCATGTGCTGCACTGTATCAGCAGGCACCTCTGCTCCCACCTCTAATGTCACACGTCACACTCTCTAAGGCCACAAGACCCTTAGACTGGTGGCTCATTTCCGGCCTCAGGAAGTGTGATGTGCAACACCAGCAGTGGAATCCGGGGCAGCTCCAGGGCCAGAATACTCTGGCCAGAACGCAGAGTATTCTGGCCAGTGCAGACAAGACCTATGTCTGCTTTTTAGCTTTTGCAAAGTACCTGGAATCCCAGACTGGGGAAAATTGGGATATAAAGGAGGAAGATAGGACTGCAATTGCCACATGAGGTTGCGGTGTTAGGAAGATCCAGTCTGGTTGGTTTCTCCATGCATATTATTAGGTGGAACTGATGGTGTGTATGTGCGTGCATTTTTATGTGCACATTCCAGCTTGTCCTTCTCAGGGAGCAAAAGGACCAAGGTTGGCATCAGTCTTCCTTTTCCTTAACATATCTTCAGTGTGTGCTACTATAACTGCCTTCACATAGGAGGAAGCTATCTGTCCAGTTTGCATCAGAGCTTGGAAATGTTACTTTTTAGGACTACAAGTCCCCAAGTTCCTCTGCCAACATGGTCACTGGCCATACTAACTGGGGCATCCTGGGAGCTGTAGTACAGAAAAGTAATGCTTGCAAGCTCTGGATTGCATTCCTGTTTGATTTGCCAACATCCAAAGCTAGATCATGTCTCTTGAGGCCTTTACAAGCAGCAGCATTTGAAATCAGGAGGCCCAGACTAGAACGCCCAATGACAGTTATCCCTGGCCTAGAGTTCTCTGGATATGTTGGACAGAAGTTCCCATCATCCCCAGTCAGTATGGTCACACTAGATGGGAATGATGAAAGTTACAATCTACCACACATCCAGAGAGCACCCTGTTGGGCCTGGAGAGGAGGCTCCTGTATGACACAGTACAGAGTTTGCAAACATAACTTTTTGGAACTACATCTCCCAGAATTCCCCAGCCAACATGGCCAGGAGTCCAAAATGTCACTTTCCAAGCTCCATTTGTAGTCAAAAAAGTTGTTTTTCCAGGTCTGGACATTGCATCAAATGCTGAGGAGCAAAGTTTGTGCACAGTACTGTATTGCCAGCCTCATTTCCCTTGTCAATGCCAAGGAAGAGCTAGCAGGAAGCGTGCTGTAGAACTGGATCTGAAATGGGAGGAAGAAATCACAGGGAAGAGGAGAACAAGAGAGGCATGTGGCTAGAGCAATCACTTGTTTGGAGAAGACACTATGGTTGTTCTAAGCTGTTTGTGTGTCTTTCCCAAATGCCTTGTCCTAAAGAACTGTGAATAACTTTTTTGTAGAAGTTATTGCAAAACTGAGTCAACACAATAATTTACAATGACTGGAATTTCTTCGCCTGTGGTTTATAGCATATCTCTGAGCAGCGACAGGGAACAATTTCTGATTCAAAGCCTGGAATGTAGTGGGAACTGATGGTAAAACAGGAATGTTATGGCTGGAACAGCTGAGCAAAAATCCTTTCCAAGTCTGTCAGTTGTATTTATATGAAACTAACAAAATAAAAGCAGAAGGGTAGAAAAACACTAAACCTCATTTTCCTCATTTTCCTCATATCCAAACAGTGCGAACCTGAGTAAATATGCACATGCAGCTGGATTCAGTGTCATTGTAAACTCAGATACGGTCTTGGTTGGATTTTTATTTTATGTGTTTTTGAAATAAAGATTGGCTACCACAAGTTAGCAGTGAATATTTTTGTCCAATGTCAAATCTTTTCCATCCTGCAGCCTGTAGAGTCAACACATGGAAGGGGAAGTGAAGCATTGGTTACTGTCCTCATCTTAACACGGATTGACCAGCCCCTTAGGTACAAAGCCCATTTCTGTATACTGTATACTTATTTGTGAGTAGGTTTCCTCCCCAGTTGTGGGGAGCAGGGACATTGATACTGTTTTTAAGCTTGGGACGCTCAACACTGACATGCCATACCCTCCAACTGTCCCAATTTGGCAGGGACAGCTCTGCTTAATTCTTGACTAATTATTGTCCCATTTTTAAGGTGTTTTTAAAATGTCTCTCCCTCCTCCTCCCAATTTCCCCCTTTGTCCTTAATTGGCTTACAGTTGCTGCAAAATGAGTTCAAAGTGCAAAAGCAGTAAGCGCTCAATTAACTCAGCAGGGGTGGGGGAGAAGAGAGGATAACAGGGTTAGAATTACACCTTTCCCAGTAGACTCAGGGTGCATCTACACTGTAGAAATAATGCAGTTTGACACCATATTAAATGCTGATGCTACACCCTATGGAATCCTGTGATTTGTAGTTTCACAGGGTCTTTAGCCTTCTCTGTCAAAAAGTGCTGCTGCCTCACAAAACTACAAACCCCAGGATTCTTTACAGTGGATCCATGGCAGCTAAAGTGGTCTCAAACTGCATTATTTCTACAATGTAGAAGCACCCTCAGGCAAAAGCAAACTGCTGCAGCCTCTCCTAGCTCATTTGCTCTTCCTTATAGATTCCTTTTCTCATCTTGGCTGCACTATGATGTTGCTTGCCCGTATATGTCCTGGTTTTCATCTGTGAAATGTTGGAGGGTATGGCACACAGGTCATTATTAATTATGCCTAACTACAAATACATTTTTTTGTAGAAAACAAGGAAAACGCAGAATACATTGCATTAAAATAACGACCAACAACAATAACATTGTTGTTGGTCGTTATTTTATATAAATTTTATATAAATAAAGCAGGTAACAATCTGACTACCTTAACTATAATGGAAAAATAATAAATGAAATATTGTATAACATTATAAAATGATGTCTTCCTGGTATCATCTGCCCCTGTTGTGGCAATCAGAGGGAGAGGAAATAGCCCTTCCTTTCTTTTAAAAAAACAGCTCTGTGACCTATTGAACTTACTGCCTGTTGAAGTGAACTAAACACACACACATGCATGTGCATGTACACACACAGACACTTAAAATAAATATGCAAATAAATTTAAAAAATTAGTGGGAATAGAGCCAGGAGAAAATTAGGGGAACAGACACATGGGGCTTATCTACACATGGGGCCAAAAGTCTTAATAGAGCTCTGCCCCTCATACCCCCACATTTGCCCTGAGGCCCTGTGCAATATTTATTCTCTGCAGGGACATTGGATACTTGTCTTCACTGTCCCTGCAGATTTTTGTCTGCTCCTGCCAGTATGACCATTTTAAAGCTCAGGAGGCAAGTTCCCCAATGAAGGGAGAGGTTTGCTTCAAGCACCTCCCTTGCTTGCTTCAAGCATCTCTTCCTTCCACCTGTGCTCCATTCACTCATCACTTGCTTCAAGAGCCTCTTCCTGCAATGGGCGAGTGGGAGAGCATGCAAAGGCAGTGCTGCTGAGCCAGGGGAAGAAAGAAAACCTCTCCTTTTGGCCGGGAACTTGCCTCCTGAGCTTTAAAATGGTTCTACTGGCAGTGGTAGCAGTGGCTGAAAATGTGGAGAAAACCCTGAATCGTAAAAACTCCACATCAAAGTAAAATACCCCCAAATTCCCCTAATCTGGGCCATGCATCATGTGGCCTGATCACCCTAGATTCAGGAAAAGGATTATGTTGTGTGGCCTTGTCGCTGCAGATTTGGTGGAATTAGCAGGGGGATTTGGAGTTTTTAATAGTGTAAACATGCCCTTACTGTTACTTATTTCAGAGGCAAATGTACCCATCTTCCTTATTGATTTATTACATATTTATATAATAGTGCACAATACAATAGTTCTCATATGAATGAACTCTGCTTTATCATTGCCTTGGGGGCATCTCTGTGTATCTGTCCATCTGAAGCCTGTCAACTTTAATAGTTTCTGGGGTTTTAGTCCTGTGAGTTATGTGCCTTTTTGCAGCCCCAGATTTTCCAGAGTGAATTAGACCTTTAATCCATCAAGTTTTGTAACAATTACATCTACCAGTAATTGATACTTTATGTCATGAGCTTGCAGGTCAAGGTGCTTGTTCTTGATTTATGGTACTGATTGTGCAAAAGTGTGTGTGTGCATGCGTGTATGTGTGTGTGTATGTGTGTGTGTGTGTGTGTGTGAGAGAGAGAGAGAGAGAGAGAGAGCTCAGAAAAATTCTTTCTAGGAGACAGCACTACTTTACTTTGAAGCACAAATTTTATATGGTTTAGGAATGGTCCCAGCTTCCATCAATTTAAATAAATGTAATCTTTTCTTTTTAAATGTATCAGCTTGATTTCTTCCTCTGATCACTGTTATTAAACAGCTGGGTGCCTTTTTAATTAATTTAAATTAATTCTCCCTATTTTAGTTCATAGTCAATGTTATTTAATAGTGCGGACATAAAGACTCTTAAAACAGGCATCGTGCTTTCAGTGTAAAATGAAGTTAGAAACGTCCCTAAGCTGAGCATTGGCATATGAGTCTCGAGACCAGAGTTTGAAACTGCTAGGCCAAAGGAATCCACTGGGTGACCTTGGGCAAACACACTCTCTCGGTTTCAGAGGAAGGCAGAGGCATACCCAGGGGCATCACTAGGGGGGTTGGGTGGGCCGCACCAGGTGACACCTTTAGAGGTGTGTCACAAGCACCCTGCTCCACTCCTCACTTCGCTGCACCTGCACCACTTCTAGGCAGGCACAAACCTCCACAGTGGTTCATGCCTGCCTAGTGGGAGTGATAGTGGCACAGCGAGCAAGCGTGGCAGGAGGTGTGTCCTGTGATGGTTCCTTTCTCTCCCCAGCCCAGTATAAACAAAGTGGCCAACTCCTAGTGATAAGAAGGCAAATTAAGTGGAACCAGATAAGATTCTGCCCTAATGCACTCCTGCTAATGAAAAGCGACACCTTTTTTTGTCGTATCAGCACAGAGGGAGGATGGAGCAAGCATGCCAGGATGACATGTATGATACTGGGACGCATTCCCGGTACAGTGATGTTCTCACAAGCTCCTTTGGGGCTTTTTCAGGTGTCTGATAATCTCCTAAAAGTGGCAGAAAGGAGAGTCCCAATGAATAAAGGATGGGCTTCCCATAAGTGTGCAGTTGTTATTTCTACTGTAGGATAGCCATGATCTTTTCTTCTCAATGCTGCTAACATGTACTGATAACGTACTAATAATAAAATTAAAATTCTGTATGTAGAAAATGAGATGTTAGATTGCTTTTAGCCTAACCTCCTCCATTTTAAATTGTCTGTTTTTTAATTGAAAAGGTATTTAATATATTTTAAACATTTACATTTTTGTAATTATTTACTTTTTTAAGTTGATTATATTGTAAGCCACCCTGAGATCTTTGGATAAAGGGAGTGATATACACATTTTAATAAATATATAAAATGAATAACATTTCTCTCTCTCTCTCTCTCTCTCTCTCTCTCTCTCTCTCTCCATCAATCATGTTAGGTATGAACTTGGCACAGCCCAAACGTGGATTTGCCACTTCATCATCTGTAAGAAATAGGCCATACTCTTTCTTTACTGTTATCCTTAAAATACCTGTGACTCAGCAACAGCTTTGGATGTCTTCAAGATACAGCAAGAAATCTTGAAGGGTATATTTAGATGAGAGCTCTTCTGCTCTATTTTAACCCAATGTGCCATTTAAGCTGACTTTAAACGCCAGACTAGATGTTTTAGAGTAGATGCTTTCTAGAACACAAATGTTTGTGGTTTGCTCTAAACTTTCATTTTCCATGTAACCTTGCTTTTAAGCCTTTTGTCTTAAATACCCAGCATCTTTAATTATATAAGTAGGAGGAGGGATGCTCTATACAAGATCCCCTTGAAGACACCCAGCCCTATTATAAGAAGAAAGACACAGCTTTCTTTTTCACTAGACATTTGTGGATAGATAGCACTTTCTTTTCTTTTCATATATATTTATTGATATTAATACATTAGTAATACATACAAATACATATCACACATAACTTAACATATCAAAGATAAACAAAACACATATAATACATATGCAAAAATGCATATACATAGATACAAAAAATCAAAAGCTGATTGCCTGATTTCTTATCATTGGTTTACATGTACTATTACTATACATTGTTTTTCCTAACAATTCAACTGAAGCAAAAAGCTACTATGAACGTCTACTCCTATTTGAAAAAGGAAACACAGACTGTCAAATCTCAAACCCTGCCAGTATTGTCTCTTCTCCACTCATCTGTAAGAATTGTAAAAAGGGCTACATTACTTCAAAAACCCATCTATTTGGTTTATCTCTTAATAAAGTGGTTAATTTGTCCATTTCTGCTAGTGGACAGATAGGACTTTCAATTTTGGATTTTATCAGATGACCCCTTTTAAAGGTTCTTTTGCCGGCATAAAAAAACCATTTCTATGCTGGCAAAATAATGTTTCCCCCCTCCCCATCCACACTTACCTTCCTCTCCTGGCAAAGGCTCCCCAGCAATGAAGAGGAAGCAAATGGAGCCCCGTTCACTTTCTCGTTCAAAATCCAACAAGACTTTGTCGCATGAGAAATTTAAAAATAAAAACACAAATAAAGCCTTAAAAGGGACACCAAGTCCCTAGGCACACTTTGAAAGGCCCAAGTAACCTGGGAAAGGTCATAAAAAGAGTGAAACTTACCTGGAAGTCCCGATCTGACTTGGAAGTGCTTGTGCCGGACTGGCCACTGTCGCTGCAGTGACAAGAGTTAAATGGCCCAAGGTTTCTCACATTGACGATGTCTACACAAAAGCAGCATGGGGGATCTATTGATGGCTTAAGCAGTCAAGTAAAAGGTACAGGATTTTGACAGGACATAACTGTGAAAGGGTGCCGTTGTCTGCTCTGCACACCCTTTCACGGTTATGTGGCATTGTTATGATGCTATATTTTGTCTGTCTGATAAAATCCTTTGTAGTAAAAATGAAAGGGCACTATTGTCAAAATAGAAGAAAAGGTGCTCTGTTACTAAGAGGGATCTCCATTATTTTCTCATTTGAGGAAACTGCTAGGTGTGGTAACAAACTAGAGGCCTGTCTATACGAGCTCCCAAAACATGGACTGACCCATAGTAAAGACAAGTCGCAGCAGCTTAAACATGCCACTATAAACTTCACAGGCCCTCTTGCATTCCATCCCAGGCTAGAAAGAAATGCCAGTAGCCACTTGGCCAGCTTGGAGGAGGTGGGGGGGGAGAAACACCCCCACCTCCCTCTCCAAGTGGCTAGCCAGGCTAGTGTCCCTTCCCAGCATTGGGGGCTGGAAAGGAACATCAGTAGCTGCTTGGTCAGCCGTTTGGAGTAGGAGGAGGGAGGAGAAACACCCCCCACCTCCCTCTCCAAGTGACTAGCCAATGCTGGAAAAATCAGCATTGGGGTGCTGGGCACTTGCCCTTTTAGCAAGCCTTGCTCCCATGCTCATCCGACTAATCAGCTTTGCGCTTCCTCTCCTATGGGAAAGCAATTCAAAGTGAATCACTTGTCCCAACAAGAGGAATATGACTTTTACCTCACTGTTTTTTAAAAAAACTCTGGGAAAAGCCGCAAAGGCTTTTCCTTTGGAGCTTTTGATGTTTTTGCCCCACCCTCCTTCAGAATAAGGTGATATGATACGGGATGCCATTAAGACAGATAGGATTCTCCTCACATTCCATGCAGAGTATTTTCACCGTTTAGGCAACCCCTATATCTTATGTTCAGATGAAAGTAAAGATGCCTCAGTGGTTGTTTCATTTATTAAGTAGTTGTTAGAGGACCCATATTAAGTAGAAAAGTTCCAGAGGGGAGAGAGATACTTAAGCTGTTCTCTCTTGCTTTTTTTTTTGTACTCCAGATTTTTACTCTACTGCAGTGGTGGCATCAGGGGGGTGCAAACAGGCCAAACTGCACCAGGTGACACAGTGGACATTATCAGACGGGGACAAAAAAAGTTCCCCCAGCTTGCTGTATTCTCTCCTGCCTCCCTCCCACCCCCGTCCTGACATGATAACCCCACGTTTCAGACCTACCTTATTCTGTGTCTGCCCCTTCCCATTGGCTGCACAGGAGTGAGTGGAGCTCAAACAGAGCCCCATTCACTTCCTGGTTTGAATTCCTGGCCGTTCTCACGAGAGAATGATTGTGTGGGAAATTCAAAAGTAAAAAAGAAAATACACGTCAAAAAGTTAAACAAAGCACCTAAACACACTTTAAAGTAACCTGGGGACACAAAAATTGTGTCACTTTAGTAAAAGGCATAAGATTTATACGATCTGAAGAGAAACCAGAGGATTGTCCTTTATTATTTATATTAATATTAGAAATACTTAATAACCAGATAAGAGGGGATAAAAATATAAGAGGTATTAAAATAAGGAAGGAAGAATTTAAGTTGAAGTCATTTGCGGACAACTTAGTATTAATATTAGAAGAACCAGTATCAGGAATTGGACCGCTTCTGCAAAAAATTAAAGAATTTGGTATTACTGCAGGCTTTAAGATAAATAACGAGAAAACTAAAATGTTAGTGATGAACCTGGAGGAAACAGATAAGGAAAAATTAATTGAACTATCAGCTTTTGAAATAGTTAAAAAAGTGAGATACTTGGGGATAAATTTAACCACAAAAATTCAACAGCTTTTTGAAAATAATTCTGTTAAAGTTTGGCAAGAAATAAAAAAAGATTTAGTGAGATGGAAGGATATGAAATTATCACTATTAGGCAAGATTTCAGTAATAAAAATGGATGTATTGCCCCAAATGATGTTCCTCTTTCAAATGATTCCAATTATATGGTTGGATAATGTTTTCAGTGAATGGCAAAAAGATTTACGTAAATTTATCTGGGCGGGGAGGAAACCAAGGATAAAGTGGAAAATGATGGTAGATGCTAGAGATAGAGGAGGCCTAGGTGTTCCTGATTTAAAATTATATTTTGAAGTGGCATGTTTAAGATAGTTGAAAAAGTAGATATTATTAGAAGATAGGAAGGAATTAGAATTAGAAGGGCATGAATTGAAGATGGGTTGGCATGGGTACTTATGGTATGGGAAAGTAAAAGTAAATGTAGAATTTAAAAACCATAGCATAAGAAAAGCTTTAATAAAGCTCTGGCAGAAGTATAAGTAAAGAATAAATTTGGGGATACCAAAGTGGCTGTCACCTCAGGAGGCTTTTTGTAAGCATGAATTAAGAGAGTATGATTGGTTGACATATGAAGATTTGATGAAGAAGGAAGCAGGGAAATGGAGAGAAACAAGAGAATAAAGAGAAACAAGAGTTAGAAAAAGAAAGTATTAATTTACATTGATTACAATACTTACAGATAAAATCAAGAATTAAAGAGGACTTTAAAAATTGGCAGTATGATGGACAAATGTCAGAATTAGAGAGGAGTTTATTATCAGAAGAAATACATGTGATTAGTAAAATTTATAAAATATTATTGAAATTTAAGACAGAAGAGGAGCAGATCAAGAGTTGTATGATAAATTGCGCAAGGAAAATAGGGTATAATATTGCCTTGAAACAATGGGAATTTAGTTGGAACAAAGGACTAAAATTTACATGCTCATTTAATTGAGAGAAAATTATTACAATGTTATATGACTGGTATTTAAGTCTGGAGAAATTGGCAAAAATGTTTTAAAAGGTTTCAGATAGATGCTGGAAATGTAAGGAACAAATAGAACAACATTTCATTTATGGTGGAACTATAAGAAAGCTCAAAGATATTGGTCAAAAATTAAAAAAAATGGAAAGAATATTAGGGTTTAAGTTAAGAATGAGACCAGAATTATATTTATTAAATATGGTGGATTTAGAGAATAAAAATGAAAAGAGGCATAGTAGATTAATATTGTTCTTAATAACAGCAGCAAGATTAGTGTATGCAAGGTACTGGGGAAAAAAAAGAAAATACCATCATGTTTGGAATGGATGGAAAAAGATATGGATTTGGCACAGATGGATAAATTAACATGTTTAATTATAGGGAATTTATTGGAAAAATTTGTGGAAATGTGGGAGCCATTTATGAGTTATAGAAAAAAATTAAGAGAGGTCAGATATATAGAGGGATTCAACAGTTAAAGAATATTGAAAGTAATAAGGGAAATTTGCTTTTCTCTATTAAGGGGAAAGGAGAAGAAATATAGTAATGTCCATAGGAATGTAAATTATTGTTATAGTAACAAATAGAGAGTTAGAGACGTAGAAGAAGAAGAGGAGAAATACTGGTTTATTGTAGAAGTTGTTTAAGGGAATGTAGGAAGATTCGTTGTCTTTTATATATAGGGGAGGGGCTATGTTTAGATAGAATGTCAAGGTTATGAATGTGTGGGTATGTGTTTTAATATGTATTGTCTAGTGTTATATGTTTATGTTGATGTCTATATGGATTTTAAATGTTAAAACTTTAATAAAATTATTAATTCAAATTATTAATTCAACACCTTTTAAAAAAGTGTGTCACTTACCTCCTTGTCCTGATTGCACCCAGAAGTGTTTATCATGGCTCCCACTGCAGCTGGCATTGCGCCAGCATAACGGGGCACCTTTTCGCTTGCCTCTTGTTCCGTGACAGGATTGGAATGGGCGATCTGTTCACAGCTTAAGCCATGAATAAGAAGAAACGAGGTCAACATGGAACCAGCACGGGGGCATAAGGAGACGAGGATGTCGTTGTCCGAAAAGTAAGCCCTTTGGTGATCACCTGTCATTCGTGTAACACCATATTAAGGGTGTCTGATAATCTCCAGTGTGTGTGTGTGGGGGGGTATCACCAGGCTTAGTAACACCATATCTCCACTGGTTGGTTTTGTCCCTCCTGCTGGATTGCAAGCATATGTTTATCCTTGCAAACAGATGCAACATCCAAGCATCTTTTTGAGATCTAATACATGGGTCTCATCCCACACAAGTACCACACTCCTGGCTCATACATACAATCTAATAAGCCATTTTAAAAAATTAAGTTTGGCACTTACATTTGTCTATATTTCTAAAATTACACTGTGGCTCAGACTGGGACCTTGCCACCATACATATCCTAAAACACATACACTCACACAAACATAGTCCAGTTCCCCCTCCTCCACTTCCACCACCACTATCGTCATCAGCTGCTGGTTTTTTGTTTTTTTTTTAAACATAATGTCTAGCTTGAAGAAGGGTCCTCTAAGAAGCTCTGACTTGGACTTTATCAGATACAGCAAAAACCATGGCATTAGGATGCAACAATAGCAGAAAGGGCAGAAATTATCAGATAATGCTTAGCCCATCAATAAAAGTGATGCCTCATTTTCACCAGTGTGATGCTGCGGGAACGGGTAAGCGACAAGGACATCTAATAATTTTGCCTTTTGTGCTACTGTCACATCCTAAATAATGGGGGGGTGGGTTGGGTGAGATTTGCTTGTCCTTGGTTGATCATAATTCATAATTAAAAAAATATCCTTATGAGTCAACATGGTTGCAGACTTTTTTTTTCATAGGCCAATATATGTCAGAGCTTTAGTTGAATTATCAGTAGCATGCTTAAAGGAATTTTTTCTCGCAACTTCCAACTCTATAGCACTACATAGCTGGGTGTCTTCATAGTGAGATATGTGCCCAGTTTACAAATAGGGATAAAATGATGAATTGTTACAAGAAAGTTTAGTCTGCAGTCTTAAATAGGAGTATATTTCTGTGGTACACTAGTTCATTAGACTCAAGCTGCCACACAATTATGGTCTCTGTTTTTTAAAAAAACATGATAAAGAAGCCAATGTATCAGTCCCTGCATACACACACATGTGGGTGACACATTTCCTTTTATTTCACTTCTTTTTAATATGCCCCCATCATATTGCTGTAATTGCAAAATTACGACAAAAATACAAAAAAAAAATACGGAAAGGAATGATGGGTAAGGGATAGGCCAGAAAGGAGGTGTTATGGTGCTGGTGTGGAAGACAGATTGTATGACTATAAACCACCAAAGCAGGACAATTGTGCAATTGAAGAGGGTTGTGATATGCAACATTCCCAAACTAATATGTTTCCATTCCCTAAACTAAACACTATTGCAGCAAGACAGAAGGCTGGTGTCATAAAGTCCCAGGATTCTGACTGTTGGCAAATATGAGTGGGATGGAGAATATGCATAAATACTCTGCTTCTCTGAGGATTCTGCTGTGACAGTACAAGATATTGGAAATAACAATGCTGCTGTTTGCAGAACAACCCAAGGCATGGGCTTTGCAATGCCCTGCTGGCATCTGCTCAACACACACACTGGAAAGCCCTAAAAGGTGATCCACCACAGGGGACTGAAACCATGGACAAGTATTTTCTAAAAATGCACAACCAAGAAACATAATAATTAGAAGCTTTATATAAGCAATCAATTAATCATGTAAAAAGTACACCTGTCACAGGAACTGTCTTTCAACAAAGTTGTGAAACTAGAACCTCTCTGTTGTGTAGTTGGACTTTGCACATGCTGGGGAATTTAAGAAATTTAAGGATTTATTCAGTCATGCAGTCCACCACATATTTATCTAAGGGGACATAACCTCAGCCAGAATGATACCACCCACTCTGCTGAATGTTTGGATCGTCTTTTTAGGTCTGCATTTAGCAGCCTAAATATATCTGGCAATTTAAAAAGCAACCCAGCACACTTCAGATAGAATAGATTTCAACTTCCATTACTCAATCCAGAATGGGACCAAGGTTAGGTAAGTGATTCCAGTGAAAATATAGCTAATCTGACACTGGAAACTGAGAGGCAGAAAAAGTCAGTGCAGGAGAGAGGTGCAAGATGGACTTGTGAAATATTTTACAACTTGACTCTGCTGCATAGAGGGACCATGAAGATGGCCTCAGCTCATGGTGTTAGATGTGAAGAAAATACAGTCCAATAATGTTATGTAGGTTGAGGAAACTTGTGTATATTCCTGAGCCTCAAAATCACTCTGCATGTGAACTATGGCCAGCTGCCAAAGAGCCCTTTACAAGAATATTTCTCCATCTCACTTCTCTAAGTTTTCCATGCTTCATCTGATAACACTCCCGAAGAGCCTAACCTAGGATATTAATGGTAAAGGAGAGCAGCAAGGCAAGTGTGGAAATCAGATGTTAGCATCATCACATAAAGACAATAACTAAAGTAATGAAAATAAATGATGGGAGAAGTCCCCTGCATTATTCATGATTTCAAGATGACATTCTATTTTCTACTCAACAGTATTATGTAAGAGTTGTCATACTCCTGCTCCACAAATCCAGGTAGCCTAATTTATTTAGTATGTGCTAATTAAATTCACTGTGCACATTTTCATATTATACAAATTCAGCATATTAATTATCATACTGTTTTCTCTACCACTGTGTTTCAGTCTTGACACCTTCTCCTGCTTCTAATTTTTCTTCTTCTTTTCCTCTCTTTCCATCCACCACCACCACCACCACCACCAATCACACTGATGATGTGTGGTATCATTTTAGATTTTTGCCATTCAGATTTGTTTTTGAATGACAGCCAAAACTTAGATATGTATGAGAATATGACAGAAAGCACTGTAAGTGACACACTGTCATGTGATTCATAGGGGAAAATACAGAGTAAAGTGAAGACAAACAGCTGGAATTGTAGGGTAAAAAACCCAAGGTGTGATTTCCTTCAGAGACCCAGATCATATTTATTTTAATTCAGCAGAGCTCGAAGAAGAAGACGGTATCTATATACATTACCGTATAGATGGTAGCTTGTTTAACTTAAGCCATCTGAGGGCTCACACTAAGACTCTAAACTATCTAGTTTGTGAGCTGCTCTTCACTGATGATGATGCCTTGTTGCCCACACATAAGCAGCTCTGCAGCGCCTAATATCCTGCTTCGCAACAGCTGCAGAGCTGTTTGGGCTGGAATTCAACCTGAAGAAAATGGAAGTTCTTTACCAGCCTGCACCACAGGACGAACACCATCATCCCCACATTGCCATTGGCAAATCTGTGCTTAAGTCCGTCCAGCAGTTCACCTACCTGGGAAGCATCATCTCCTCAGATGCCAAGATTGACAAAGAGATCGATCACAGATTAGCAAAGGTATATAGCGCATTTGGAAGACTTTACAAAAGTGTCTGGAGTAATAAACACCTGAGGCGAAGCACAAAACCTAGTGTGTATAGAGCCATTGTACTGTCTATTCCCCTTTGTGGGTCTGAAACATGGGTCACCTATCGCCACCACTTACGACTCCTCGAACACTTCCATCAGCGCTGTTTACGCACAATCCTAAATATACACTGGACTGACTATGTGACGAATGTTGCTGTCCTTCAGCAAGCAGGGATCACCAGCATTGAGGCCATGATATTGAGAACACAGCTGCACTGGGCAGGGCACGTTTCTAGGATGCAGGACCATCGCCTCCCAAAAATAGTACTCTATGGTGAACTCGCCATGGGTCAGCGTAAGAGGGGCGCTCCAAAAAAGTGATACAAGGATTCCCTGAAACAACCTCTCAGTCTCGGCCAAACTGATCACCAACAATGGTCCACCCTGGCCTCACATCAGGAGGTATGGAGACGCACTATCCACAATGCTGCAGCCTTATTTGAGAACTCACGTCGAACAAGTCTTGAAGAGAAACAACAACGCAGAAAGAATCACAACCCGGAAACATCACCTAGGAGACCTTCTGCTGTGCTTTCTGCAACCGGACTTGTTTATCTTGGATTGGCCTTTTTAGTCATCAGCGTGCTTGCAGAAAGCATGGGATGAATCCTTCCTGAGTCTTCGTTTGCGAAGAAAAGCCAGAGAGAGAGAGAGAGAGAGAGAGATTCTAGTTTAACTTTATTTGTCCTATTCAATTTTTCATTGCAATACATATGTTAAACACCTCATTCACCTAGAATGTCTGTGTTAGCTCCCAGCTAAAAACCACACTTAAGAACATGATTAATGTTTGGACTTTTGCATTTCAGCTCCCTGTAACCCCATGGATTACAACCCCTCCCAACCAAACATTTATATAGTAAATTGGCAACTGAAGAAGCACTCCATACATTTGGTAAAGTGGGCTGCGGTTCACAAACAGGTGTCACTCTTTGTGTATTTTGTATTTTGTTGTGTTTTGCTGCATGGCCAGTACAGCTACCCCTGAGTATGTTTACTTTAATGTGTGTCCTCTATACTGGTAATGTTTTGCCTCTGGTACAATGTTCCCCATAGCTGTTTAATTCCACATATGGCATAGAGGTCCATGAAGTGGATACAATATGGTTTCCCTCTGCTTTCCTTTAGTTACTTTGAATTTTTTTTCTGCAGAGGAGGTCCATATCTTTCTCCTCACTTCTGTCACTCTCTAGCCATCCATTTTGTGCCCCTCCTTCCATTTCCTGTCTTCTTGCTCACCTGCTTGGATCCATCTGATGCTCCTGCACATCCTGCTTCCTTGCCCAACAGTCATGGTAGCTACTCCCTCTCTGCTGTTGCACCCACCTGCTGCTCCCTTCATCTGCTGCTTGAACAAGTGGTCCTCAGGCAGCAGGAGACCTTGGGCTGCCACTATCCACAAGAGCCAAATGAAACTTGTTAGTCTTTAAGATATTCCAAGACACTTTGTTGTTGTTTTTTGTTGCAAGAGATTAAAACAGCTACCTCCCTGAAAACATTGAAACATAGGGGTTGTCCAAATGGCGAAAATACGATCTGTCCCAATGTGATCCCACATCTATTTGCTGTATCGTGAAGGAGGGCCCCCCAAAACATCACATGCTCCATACATCATATTTTTTGAAAAACAGTGAGGGGAATGCACATCATTGCTCGTAGGGACAAGTGACCAAGTTGATGTGCTTTCCTAATACAAGCAGATGATTGGTCAGACATGTGCGGGGGCAAGCACCCGGAACCGCCGTTTTGGACTTTTGCCATAGTGATCAGGTGCTATTGTGAGGAAACAGCCTTTATTTTGTGTGTTTGCTAAAGCAGAAGGTTGGTCTTCCACAGCTTGTATTTTGTTAAAAAAAATGTTCGACAGGAGCAACCTGGGGAAAATAAAATTGCGAGTGATTCACTTGCACCTGCCATTTTGATTCGTAGGCATGCCCGTGGGAATACCGAACATGGTTTGCTTCACAGGCCTGCAATCATGCAAAGAAATCATTAAGACAAATAGAAGCTGCTGCAAGTTGGCATTACCCAGCAATCCACCTTTTTTTCCTCTGTATAGACAAGCCCCTAGTGTAAGGGAACATTTTTTTTTCAGAGCAAGTAAAAATCTGATGAAGCAGATATGTCTTTTCCCCCTTAACACAACCCTCCTATATTTTACTTCCATTTCTCCTTGGTATAAATCCCTTCTACAACCCAAAACTGCCTGTAGCTTCCCTGCTATCAGTTACATTGCAGTAGTAAATGGTGTGAATTCTTAATAAATAGAAATATACAGTATAAACTTCTTGTGCACACTTACTTAAGTGTAAGACCCATTTAACACAGTATGGCATATAGCAGGATGCTTTTACACTACATAGTTATTACATTATGATTCCACTTCAGTTGCCATGGCTGCATCCTATGGAGTCCTGGGACTTGTAGTGTGGTCAGGTACTAGAGCTCTCTGGATGAGAATTCTAAATAACTAATGAAATTGCAAACCCAAGGGTGGAAACAGCAGGTATAATGGGATCATAGTGCTATAACCTGAGGAGAATGGAACAGAGGACACAATAGGGGAAATCCAGCTCAAAATAAGTAAAGAGGTAGTACAGGAATACCTTCTTAATCTAAATGAATTTAAATCTCCAGGACCAGATGAACTACATCCAAGAGTATTAAAAGAGCTGGCAAATAAAATCTCAGAGCCATTGGCAATAATCTTTGAGAACTCCTGGAGAACAGGAGAAGTCCCAGCAGACTGGAGGAGGGCAAACATTGTTCCCATCTTCAAAAAGGGGAAAAAAGAGGATCCCAACAATTATCGCCCAGTTAGTCTGACATCAATACCAGGGAAGATTCTAGAGCAGATCATTAAACAGAGAGTCTGTGAACATTTAGAAGGCAATGTCATAGTCACAAAAAGTCAACATGGGTTTCAGAGAAACAAGTCATGCCAGACTAATCTGATCTCTTTTTTTGATAAAGTTACCAGCTTGGTAGATGAAGGGAATGCTGTGGATATCGCATACCTTGATTTCAGTAAGGCCTTTGACAAGGTTCCCCATGACATTCTTGCAAACAAGCTTGTAAAATGTGGGCTAGACAAGTTAACTGTTCAATGGATTTGTAATTGGTTGACCGGCCGAACCCAAAGGGTGCTCAGCAGTGGCTCCTCTTCGTCTTGGAAAGATGTGACCAGTGGGGTGCCACAGGGTTCTGTCCTGGGCCCAGTGCTATTCAACATCTTTATCAATGACTTGGATGAGGGAATTAGGGGCATACTTATCAAATTTGCAGATGACACCAAATTAGGAGGAGTAGCTAATACCCTAGAGGACAGGATCAACATCCAGAATGACCTGGATAGACTGGAGAGCTGGGCCAAAGCTAACAAAATGAAATTCAATACGGAGAAATGTAAAGTACTGCATTTAGGGCGGAAAAATGAAATGCATAAATATAGGATGGGAGAGACCTGGCTGAATGAGACTACGTGTGAAAGGGATCTAGGAGTCCTAGTAGACCACAAGTTGAACATGAGCCAACAGTGCGATGCGGCAGCTAAAAAGGCCAATGCGATTTTGGGCTGTATCAATAGTAGTATAGTGTCTAGATCAAGGGAAGTAATAGTGCCACTCTATTCTGCCTTGGTCAGAACTCACTTAGAATACTGTCCAGTTCTGGGCACCACAATTCAAAAAGGTTATTGACAAGTTGGAGCATGTCCAGAGAAGGGCAACTAAAATGGTGAAAGGTCTGGAAATGATGCCTTATGAGGAGAGACTCAGGGAGCTGGGTATGTTTAGCCTGGAAAAAAGACGGTTAAGAGGTGATATGATAGCCCTGTTTAAGTATTTGAAGGGATGTCACACTGAGGATGGAGCAGGCTTGTTTTCTGCTGCTCCAGAGACTGGGACATGGAGCAATGGGTGCAACCTCCACGAACAGAGATTCCACCTCAACATGAGGAGGAACTTTTTGACAGTAAGAGCTGTTCGGCAGTGGAACGCACTCCCTCGGAGCATGGTGGGGTCTCCTTGCTTGGAGGTCTTTAAACAGAGGCTGGATGACCATCTGTCGGGGATGCTTTGATCGTGATTTCCTGCATGGCAGGGGGTTGGACTGGATGGCCCTCATGGTCTCTTACAACTCTGCAATTCTATGATTCTATGATTCTATGATTCTATGAATTGTGCAGTGTGAAAGGGCCCTCTGTAAACAACTCAGAGAGCTATACCATATAACCAAAGACAAAAATGTGTAGTTAGTCCTTTTAAAAGGCCTTCGTCATTTCTTTATTATTAAAAAACAGATATCAATAAATCCATTGTCCACAACAATCATCTGTCTGTCTGTCTGTCTCCAGCCAGCTTCTCTGCTTCTCTTCTCCGAAGTCCTATTTTCCTCCTGACAGTATAAAGCTCATCTTTCCAAAAGAATGTGAAAGATAAAATGGAACTTCTATTTTTCAGTACAGTAAAGATGAATAATATTGCCCTGCCAAATCTGTTGCAACAAAAACAAGACAGTCTAATACTAAACATTGTTCATTTTACCCTGCTTTCCCCAGGGTATTTTGTTCTGTTGCATTTCTCCCTCATTCATTCCTATTGCTCAGCCCCATTGGTTTCTATGCATTATTTGCAGGCTGATTTGTAAAAATAAAGACTTTATCTCTCTACAAACAGATTATGAATTACAATACCTCAGAATTACAACATTTACTCAGGAAATTGGGAGAGGGTCACTCTGCCTCAAGCTTAAACCTCTAGGAAGGTGTGAGACTGCACTCATTGACTAAACAATGGAAGGTATTAACAATCTTGTTTCTGTCAAAACAATAGGTGGGAAAGACAGCTGCATGTAAGATGTCAGTTCTACCAAAGATGATATATCTATTTCAGAACATACCAATGATAACCAATGAGAAGCCTTTCCTGGAATGGGAGAAAGATATAGATATATATTTTATATGGAACAACAAAAAATCAAGGCTCAAATGGGAGTATCTAGTAGATAATAAAGTTAGGGGAGGATGGGAGCTACCAGATCTGAGATTATATTATAAAGCATCAGCTTTAACCTGGGTAGAAGATTGGATTAGACTAAGGAATGATAAAGTACTGAATTTAGAAGGTTATAATAACAGATTTGGCTGGCACACCTATCTGTGCTATGATAAAGATAGAATAAATAAGGACTTCAAGAGAGCATTGTTGAAGGTGTGGAAAAGCACAAGAGACATGTTTTACAATAATATACCCCTTTGGACTTCCCCACAAGAAGCGTTCTTAAACAGATGGAACACTACAGAACAATGAATACAAAGAAATAGTGACAAAAAGTTCAGATGGGAATTTTGTAATGAAATGTAAAGAACAATTTGAAGAATTACATCAATTAATTGGTTTACCTACATCCAATTAGAAGCCAAATTTAAGGAGGATCTAGAGAAAAGGAGTTTTGAAACAGAAGAGAATGAACTGGATAAGATCATATGGGAAGATCAGAAGAAAAAAATCAAAACTCTATAAACTAGTATTGACAAGACAACTGGAAGCTGACAATATAAAAGATTATATGGTAAACTGGGTGAGAGATTTTGGATATACTTTAGAATTAGAAGCATGGGAGAACGCTAGGAAAAAAACGAACAAATTTACGATTAGCCAAAATCTAAAAGGAAATTATATGAAAATTGCCCATAGGTGGTACTACACCCCCCTGAGACTTAATAATCAATCAGCAGCAATGTCAAAAAGAAATTTTGCTGGAAATGTCAAAAGAATGTGGGATCTCTTATACACTTGTGGTGGAGTTGTAAGGTCATCAAAAAAATCTGGGGTACAATTCATCAGATAATAGAAGGAATGTTTCAGATAAAACTTGAGGCCAGGCCAGAACTATATTTGTTAAATATGACCGATAAACTGGGGGAAAACGCTGAGAAATGCTACTGGAGGATAATCTTGTATCTTATATCAGTAGCCAGGCTAGTAATAGCCCAAAAATGGAAAACAGCAGACCCACCCACCATTAATGATTGGTTTTCAAAAATGCAGAACTTGACATTCTAACAACCAAACTACACAGTTTAACAAAATGCAAATCTTTGGAAAGATGGCTCCCTGTAATAAAACTATGTGAAAAGAATAAAATGAGATTTGATATGCAAGACTTAATATTATTATGATTCTAATCTTGATATCTATCACTTAAAGAATAAAAAGAGGGAGAATCAGCAGGAATTGACATAAAAATAAAAGAAAAAGGATAATCAGGAGCAAAGGAATTAACATAAAAAAGATAAGATGTTTATACATATATAGACATGCGATTATGGTATATATGGGGAAAAACAAAAAAAATGTACTTAGTAAAAGAAGTTGGACTGTAATTATGGTAACGATGTTTTTGACTTCATTTAGATAAACGATGAAGAAGTCAAAGTTATCTATTAAACATGGTATTTTATTATTATTTTTTTAAAAATATTTTAGAGTTTCTTTTATTTATTTTCAATAAATGTCACAATTTATTTATTTATTTATTTATTTCCCTCTTTTCTCAGTATGGGACCTATGGCTTACAATATAAATTAAAACAAAGCATAGTTAAAGCAATATCTAATACAAATATTTTAAAAGAACCATTAAACAAACAAACCAATTAAAACAGTTAACAACACATTCAAAGCATAGTCTAAATACAGCACATATGCTTAAAAACCATTTTCTTTCCTTTTTTAAAAAATATATTTTTATTAATGTTATAATCATACATTATATTATCTAATCCCTCTCCATTGACGCCCCCTTGTCGTGGGAGAGAGGCTTGCGTACCCTAATGACGTTTTGAGCTATGCTGGCGGTGGCATAATAGCCACCGGTAGGGTCTCCCATGTCAGACAGGTCAAAACCGAAGGGTCTGACAAAGAGCGTCAAAGGGCAGGATGGGCTCTCTAGCCTTATGGCAACCGTCCTAGGAGAAGGAAAACTCTAATCCCAAACCCGGGCAGATGGTGCTCGTCCAACCCTGTAAGGTCAACCATCTAAGAGAAGGAAACTCTAATCAAACCTACGGCCCGAGGACCTCGCTGCCACGTCCATGCTTGCAAGGCCACGGCAGATGAATCTCTGGTTTAAAGGGTGAGGCCAGTTCTGTGCACGCTGCGCTCCACCAGAAAAATCCATTGCACAGGCTCGAAGGATTATCTAATCAATACTTAGTTATTATAACACATAAAATTACTATAAAATCACAATTTTTCTATTAACTAGTTTCAAAAGTTAACATAGATTCTTTATTATAATTCTATTCAAAAATATTAATCCCCCCCCCACCTCAGTGCTCCCCTTCACCGGAGCCATTACCCCTTACCTAATCTTTCCAGAATCTAATTTCTTCTCATGGAGGTAACCTCCCATCTTTTGTCTGTAATACTTTTTTAACAAATACATTCCAAATTTTATCAAAATCACTTTCTTTCCACCTTCCTCTTCTTATTTTGAGTCTACATGTTAACTTATCATTTATTGCCATCTTCCACACTTCTTTATACCACTCCTCCACTTGTACATTTATTTGCATTTTACAATGTCTTGCTATAATTAATCTTGCTGCCGTTAATAAATTTGTTATTAAATCCTTTTCTGCTTGGTTCCCATTCTCTTCATTATAAATTGACATCAATGCTATGCTTGGCTTTCTTTCTATATTTCTATTCAGAATATTCTCTATTTCTATAAAAACCATTTCCCAAAACTGCTGTACAAATTTACAATTCCACCACATATACATATATGTACCTATTTCTTGACAACCTCTCCAACAATATTTAGAGTTATTCTTATCTATATTATGCAATCTTGATGGTGTCAAATACCATCTCCATATTATTTTATAATAATTTTATTTTATCCGTATCGACATATTTTTTAGATGTCTTTGTTTCCATATCTTATCCCATTCATGATCTCCAATTTTTTGTTTCAAATCTTCCTCCCATATTCTCCTTAAATATTCCCCTTTGTCTCTTATTTTTTATCAATATTTTATATAATTCACTTGTAATACCATTCATACTTTCATTATCATCCCTCTTTTCACCAAATTTTCAAATTTTGTAAATACCCTTGTTTCTTTATGATTCTTTTTCCAATTTTTAATCCATTGTTCTAACTGTATGCAATTAAACCATGAAATTTTCATTCCACACAATTTCTCTCTTTTCTTTAATTCCTTTCCCATTTTTTCCTTCAAATTATTTGGGATTTTTCACCCCATTATAACCGGTGTTAATATTGAATCAATAGGCAAAAATTCTCTCTTATATTTATACCATATTTCCCATATATTTTGCAAAAATGGGTTCTCAATTCCTTTAATTTCCTTTTTTGTAAAATTATCAAAAAATATATTCCATATTCTCTTTTCTATTCTCCCTGTTTCTATCTCTAACCATTCTAAATCCCCCTGTCCTACAATTCCTTCTATAACATATCTTAATTGATTAGCTTCATAATA
This sequence comes from Gambelia wislizenii, assembly GCA_030847615.1. Classification (NCBI taxonomy): domain Eukaryota; kingdom Metazoa; phylum Chordata; class Lepidosauria; order Squamata; family Crotaphytidae; genus Gambelia; species Gambelia wislizenii. The sequence continues at coordinate 378,665,871 of JAUMIR010000002.1, read as the reverse complement.
TCCTTTTATTTTGGGAAGACCAAGTCCTCCCTCCTTCTGTGATATATACCAAAATAATTTATTTAATCTTGTCCTTTTCCCTCCATTACAATATTTATTCAGCATATTTTGCCATTTTTTTCAATTCTACTTCTGATACTTTTATTGGTAACATTCTAAACAAAAAAAATTAGTTTAGGTAATATTTTCATTTTAACTAAAGCTACTCTTCCAAAGCATGATAGTTGAATATTTTTATATTCTTCCAACTTCTTTTCCATTTCTTTCCTTAGTACCATAATATTTTTCTCTTCTAATTCTTTTAAATCTTTTGTAATATTTATTCCTAAATACTTAATATTACTTTTTAATCTTACTTCTAATTTTTTCTCTTTTACAAATACATTTTCTTCTTCCTTAGTATAGTTAAACAACATCATATCTGATTTATTCCAATTAACCTGTAAGCCTGTCATCTCCCCAAATACTTTTAAATGTTCTTTAATCTTTTCTATTCCGTTAATCAGTTCCTTAATTGTTAACAATGTATCTATCATCAGCAAACAAGCTTATCTTATGTTTTGTTTCTACTCCAATTCCTTCTATACTATTATCATTTCTTGTCACATTTGCTAGAATTTCTATTACTATTGCAAACAATATTGGAGAAAGTGGGCAACCTTGTCTTGTTCCTCTCGTTATTTTTATTTCTCTTGTTATTCCATCGGTATTTTGTTATTTTACATGATACAGTTGTCCCTCCACATTCAGGGATTTGGCATTCACAGTTTTAAGTATTCACGGCTTGAAAATATTCTTAAAAAAATAATAATCCAAAAAGCAAACCTTGATTTTGCTATCTTATATAAGGGACACCATTTTGCTATGCCACTGCATATAATGGGACTTGAGTATTCATGGATTTGGGTATTCACAGAGGGTCCAGGAACCAAACCCCAGTGAATGTGAAGGGACAACTGTATAGATAAATAGGTAGATAGATAGATAGAGAAGAAATTGTGCAATTAAACATAAGCTGATTGTGGAAAGTATTGTAATTTATATTGCAAATTGTAAATATACAGTACTATGGAAAGAACCATGGAAAATACATAGAACTTTACACAATATAGAAATGATATACTTTTAATGATTTTTGAAACTGAATAAAGACTATACTGTAAATTATATCAACAACAACACAATAGGTCTGCACATTTTGCCTCATAACTTGGCTTCCAAAATAGCTGGAGTAGGTGGGATAACTGTGGTCCTTTGTATGGTTTTTGTCTATAAATCCACTTAGCCCTAATCAGCATAGCCAATGATGAATAATTGAAGTTGTAAGCAAAACAAAACAAAAACAATGGGAAGGTCACAATTGTCCACCTCTGGCTTAGAGATGTCATACCTGAGTCTTGATATAGATACATTATCACACATACAAATGTAACAAAGATGTATAATGAGTGTGTGGAATCCAGGCCAGTTAGTGGTTGAAATGGGCACCAGGTAACATGCACAGAATCCAGGTAAACCCAGCCTGAAGTGGGTAATATAGCAACCGTATATTATATGGATTTAGAAGAGTATTGTACTGTCTTGCATATTGCACTTTATTATGGCAATATTCTCTTTTCAATTATTAATTATATTGCATATTTTAAAAATTCAGTTGTTTATTATATATGTGTGCTCCTCTTTCTTTGTTTTGTGTCATATTTTTCGTGGGTACATTTTCCTTTATCCAGACCCCGATTCCTTTTGGGGATAAAACCAAATGATGATGCATCAAAAGAAAGGTGTGATGATAGTATGAGAAAAGTAGGTCATTCTACACAGTATGGACAACGAAGACTTCAGTTTTCTGTAGAGGAATGTTTTCTGGCATTTCCAAAGCAAGGTCTGACATCCACTTTTGCCTCCCCCCACCTGCTTCTGTATCTTGAGTGAGCTGTTAATGCACAAACCTTTGGCAGCGGTGATGATGCACAGTGTGCTGAGAGGATGAGGATGAGATGAGGACTGGCCATTGAGGTCTGTCAACAAACAGCTGATTGCTGGAGCAGATGTTGTGGCTGCCCAGAAAATGTTCTGATCTTCAATTTTTAATGAAACCAAGTCATTCAGCTTGCAGGGAATTTTGGCAAGAGATAATTCACAGGATAATGGAAGTAACTGATGACAGAACCATGATCTTGTTGAAAGACCTTTCATATTCAACACCATCAGCAAAAGTTTGGCTCCTTTTCAGATGTGTAAAGCCTGTATGTTGACACAGAGTCACTAATTGCTTCTAAAGTTTCATTAAAAGCAGATGCATTGCTAAAGAGCAAGTATTAGTCATACTGTGATCAAGGTATGTGTAGATATTCTGAGCATGAACAGATAGCCTGCTTAACAATATAGAAAAAATCTGCATTTGATGAAGTAGGCTGAACTCTACAAAAGCCTAATGCTACCAACCTCTTTCTCTCAGTCTCAAAAGTGCTACAATATCCCTTTGCATACTGATCTAGACTAATACAGCTATTTCTTTGAATACAGAAAACACTCACTAATGCAGCAACTGCATTCTTTCCTGTCCACACCTAATGAATGTGAACAGAACTAGTAAGCCATCCCAGCATTGATGGACGGTCCCTGACAGAACACTTCCGGATGAGATTGGGACATCCAGGTAAGTGACACACTTTAAAAAAACTTTCCTGGTTTACCTGGAAGTTTTAAAGTGTGTGTATGTGCTTTTTGTAACTTTTTGTGTGTGTTTTGTTTTTTATTTTTGAATTTCCTATGCTCGCATCTTCCTGTGAGAATCTGCAGGATTTCACTCCTGGGCTGCCCAGTCGTCAGAAGAGAAGGTAAGTGCGGTGATGAGGATGATTTTGGTGGGACAGGGAGGGGATTGGAGATTGTGGGACAGGAATGCTTTTTGATTTGATAATCTTCAGAGACAAGCATCATTGTAACACAGGGGTGGGGCAACTGCATGGGGCCAGGAGCCAATTTTCAGTGCCCCATGAACTGTGTCCCCCCCCCCGGGTACCAAAATATATTGTTTCTCCTTCAAAATGGCAATCAGAAGTAGAGATATAAAATTTCTGGAAATGTTGACGCCATGGAAAAAAACCTGTCCCCACCGGGGCGGTTCAGGAAAAAAATGGAAATTTTCAGAAAAAAATGAAAGAAAATGCAATCACATTGGAAGTCACTCTGTTACTTTAGGAACATAAAATATGACTATGCACAATTTGATTTGGCATATAATTACCACAATTGATATATTAAAAATACAGTGTATTCGAAGAATTATTCCAAACAGAATTTACTTTTTAATTTTTATTTATTTATTTATAACAAATGGAGCAACAATCTCCTGAACTGTACGGAACCTCTTTGGTTTTGCTAGTTTATGTGGAGCAGGCAAATAATAATAATAATAAAAACCAGAAAAAATACTAGTAACAACAACAACAACAACAAATCCTCTCCATGGTATCACTAGACATAAAGCACCCATTCCTATAAAAAGAATTGTGGGTGGGGTGGGGTGGGGGTGAAGTGTGTGGCAATTAATAGGCATGAAATTTAGGAGATTTTCAGGTGACCAAAATAAGCCAATACAGGGATGCCAGGAGATCGCGAAAGGGCTTCCCTTTCAGATGACATCACCCCTGTCTCATCCTGCTCCTGTGCCCCTTCCATTCTGCCCATACTGCTTTTTATTGACGGGCTAATATGTCAATAGATTGACCATTCAGTTTCTGTCATGGAATCATGGGTGAGTAAAATGGCTCCCCGTTATGCTGGTGCAATGCCAGCGTCACTGGGAGGTCTGTGCTGAGCACTTCCAGTTGAGATCAGGGCATCGAGGTAGGTGATACACTTTTTTTTACCTTCCCAGGTTACTTTTTTAAAAAGTGTATTTTTGCGCTTGCTGTCACTTTTTTACCTTTTCTTTTTCTTTTTTAATTCCCCGCACAATTGTCCTCTCACGAGAATGGCCAGGATTTCCTTTCCAGGAAATGAATGCAGGGGGGGGGGCAAACTCTATATTTTAACTTAAAAATTGGGGGGGGCGTTTTATATGCCCGGTTGTCTTATACGCCAGAGTATGTTCTATTCAGATTGCATCAGTTGTGTGAAAAAAATTCTACTTGATAATGCTGTATTTGAGTGATAGTATTTTTTTTTTTAAGAATCATAGGGTTGGAAAGGACCACAAGGGCCACCTAGTTCAACCCCTGTCATGCAGGCACACTGTCCAAGTACTCCCAAGAAACAGTCATCCAACCTCTCTTTAAAGACCTCCAAAGAAGGAGAGTCCACTGCTCTTTGAGGCAGTCTATTTCACTGTGGAACAGCTCTTACTGTTAGGAAGTTCTTCCTAAAGTTTATTACATGGCGTCTCCATTCTTGCAATTTGAATCCATTGGTTTGTGTTCTAGTCTTCAGAACAACTGAAAATAAACTTGCTGCATCTTCAACATGGCATCCCTTCAAATATTTTAAAATGGCTATTATATAACCTCTCAGACTTCTCTTCTCCAAGCTAAACATTACCAGTTCCCTAAGCCTTTTCTCATAGGACATGTTTTCCAGACCCTTACCATCTTGGTTACCTTCCTCTGAACATGTTCTAGCTTGTCAACATCCTTTTTGAACAGTGGTACCCAGAACCATAGTCCAGGGTGCTGCCTACACAATGAAACCCCCCCTCAAAGAATTTGCTAAGAATGCTAGTGGTCCTCATGGATGCTGGCCCACATTTGCCATATTCAGAAGGAGGGGGGCTGAATTTTTTTTAAAAAACTCCAAAAAGATCACAATAACAGCCTTAGCTGTTTTTAGCTATCTTTTTTTTTTAAGTCTGCAAAATAGCACATAATTGATTGTGTGATTAACTAAATCGAAAAGGGGCACACAGCACACACAAACAGCAGGGCTGAAACCTGATTGGTCGGACCTCATGGGGGAAGGCTTACAAGGGAGAGTTCATGATGCCAGAGCAGCCATTGTTATTTGGGGGGGGGCACGATCAATAAAGTGGCAGAGCAAAAGAACAGAAGTACTTTTTAGCGGAAATTGCTCTTCTGCAATCGTTTTCTTTAAAAAGAAAAAGCAGGGGTGGTGGTGGAGGCTTTTGGGACTCAATTCACTCGCTGCCACCATTTTTTGGGTGGGTGGGGAACTCTTCCAAGCAGCCAAATCTCTAGTTTTCTTTTTCTGCAAAGTGTTGGATGAGTCATGGGCACAAATGGAGTCTGCAGCGATAGGGAGGTAAGTCACTATTTTTCATGACAAATTCTCCTGTCTAGCTGACCCCCAGGTGAGGTCTGACCTATGATATCCCTTGGTCTGGACACTATACCACTGTTGATGTAGCCCAGGATTGCACTGGCCTTTTTGACAGCTGTGTCACATTGTTGACTCATATTAAGCTTGTGGTCTACTAAGACACCTAGATCCTTTTAACATATACTGTTGTCAAACCAGGTGTTACCCATTCTATATTTGTGCATTTTGTTTTTCCTAAGTGTAATAACTTACATTTGTCCTTGTTGAAATTCATTCTGTTAGTCTTTGCCCAGCTCTCCAGTCTATTAAGGTAATTTTGAATCCTGATCCTGCCTTCTAGAGTATTTGGAATCATCTGCAAATTTAACAAGTATACCCTCCATCCCAATGTCCAAGTCATTAATAAATTAGTTAAATAATAATGGGCCCAGGACTGAACCTTGTGGCACCTCACTAGTCACTTCTCTCCAGGATTAAGTGGGACCATCTATGAGTACTCTTTGGGTAAACTTCTGTGTACCAGTGCAATGCTAAATGAAATATGAGCCAAAATAGCAATAAGGGACAGTCAAAATTCCTGACATGTGGGGTTGACGATAAAGAAATGGCAGTTAGAAAGGCTGTGCACTACCTAAATACCAAGTGAAATATTGATTTCAATTAACTTTAGCATGCATTTCTTTGTAAAATTAACATATGGTCCACATTCTATAAACATAAGCTACATGATACATAAACTCCTGTCTTTATTGAGTCAATTTTAATCATATAAAAAATGCTTGGCAGCTGTGCTTAAAATTCAAAGTAACCTCATTTATAGAACATGTTTAGATCTAATCAAACTTTCTCATCACTCTATTTGATTTTTTAGAATTGAAAAAAACTTTTTCTGTGAAAGCATTTGACTCTGGAATGTTCCAGAACAACAGATACTAAGCTCCTGTAAATGTTACACTCAAATCCACACTCACAGTATCAATTCAACTTCATTTCAAGGGGCCTGTCTAAGTGATTATGGAGGCCCTAAACATTTTCACTTATACATTTAAAGAAAGTGTTCCAACTCTTAGGTAATTTTGTTCACCTTTTCTGCCATTTTTCCTAGCTCTATAATATTCTAGCTGAGTTGGAGTGACAGAATGGAACAAAAAATGAGCTGCATCATAGCTGTGGATTCCTGAATTGCAGGGGGTTGGATTACATAACTCTTGGTATCCCTTCCAACTCTACAATTCTAGGATTTTATAAATTCACACAATGGTATTCTCAGGTCCAAATCCCAGTTTTGCTACAGACCTCATGTTGTACAGCTTCTTGACTTATCCTACTTCAAAAGATTGTTGTTAGGATGAAAGTAGGGGTGGGCTAAAATAATGTAGAAAACCTTCAGAAAACCAAGAGTTAAATGGAATGAAATTAGTGAAAATACATGTAGTTGGGGAAAATATGGTTGTCACAAAGAAACTGATGCATTCCTGCCAGTCTCTTAGGGTGTCTCACTTGGGGCTTGTCTACGCTAGTGAAAAACCCTCAAACCCCCCCCCCCCGAAACTGGCCTGATAATGCCACATGACATACAGCCTTTTCCCCAAATCTGGTGCAATAATGTCATACAATGTATGGCCCTATCTGCACCAGACTTGGGGAATATCATCTTAATCAGGGTTTTAGAAAACTCATGTTTTTTTCTAGAGTTTGCTTGAAATGCCTGAGACACCACCCTTTCCCCACCTCCTCAGTGGCACTCCCCCATTTCAAAGGCACAACCCCAAGTTCTATCACTCTCTCTGAGGTCAGGACAACTGGCTTGTCCTGCCATTGCTAGGCTGGCCACCCATTCTTACTTCAGAGAGAGTAACTAGCGCTGGAGCTTTGCTTTTTTGGCACACAATTGTCTGCTCTAAGCACCATGAAAGCAAAGCCCCAGTGCTAGTCATTCTCTCTGAAGTCAGAAGAACCAGGCTGCTCTGCCATCACTAGGCTGGCCACCTATTCAGACTTCAGAGAGAGTCACTAGCACTGTGGCTTTCCTTTCATGGAGCTCAGAGTCAAGCCCTAAGTGTGAGTAACAGCTTTGAATGGAAGCCAAGTGTTTTAAAATACACTTTTTAAACAAATCTTTCTGCTTCACTGGAGGTAAAAATCCGAATGCAGATTTGGGCTTTGGCAGGCAAAGTGTGGCGCTTAAATCCAGGCCAGAGTACTCCACAGCTCTGGGCCAAGTAGTCTGAATTTCATCTAGATTTTCACTCCCTCTGTAGTCAAGCCCTTAGTTTACAACCCCATACACATTTACCTGGAAGTAAATACCACTGAACTCATAGGGTCCTACATCTGAATACGCATGTGTATAATTGTGTTGTTAATTTAAATGGAATATTGTTTTGTAGAGGCAGACTCTGGACTTTTTCGGACAAGTAAAATGCAGCGCAAGCAGCCTCGCCACGCCGTCTCTGTCACACACAGATACAAAAATACACTCCCCTCCCTTCTCTCTCTTTCTCTCTCTCTCTCTCTCTCTCTCTCTCACACACACACACACACACACTAATTAAGATATGCACCCACTCACAGGCTGAAAGAGAAACTACAGCCTGTTCCTTCTACCTCAACTGTCTCTCCTTTCTCGGCTTCTCAGTCAGCTTCTGACTGGAACATGCTGTATGCTGAAAGCAACAGGAGATAGCCAGGTAGTCTCTGTGCACATGCGAAAGAAAGATTCTACCCTACCTCCCCCCAGTCCATTTTGGTTGGATCCTCCAGGGGAAAACATGCAATAGCTTGAAGGCAGAGGAGGGGAGCATGTGGGATCTAATTATTTGTGTTGGCAGTGAACTTCAGACATACTCCCTTGCTCCTGCAAGTTGACCTCATCTTTTCTTAAAGGGTCCACATCCCAAAATATGATTATTATTTTTTGGTGTCCTGTTCAATCTATATAAAGGACAAGCTTTCCAGCCCTCAAATAAGGGACACCTGCCAAACCTATAAGGGGAAAGCTTTCCAACCCTCAAACAAAATACATCTATTATAATGCGGAACGTCTGTCAACCCTATTAGGAATAGACAGAGGCTTCCTGTGGAGGCTGAAATGGCCTTCTGCCAGCTGAATGCTTGTGCTGGCATAACCCCCTTCTACTGGCTGATGTCAGGGATCAGCCAGCAGATGGATCTGCCAGCTCATGTCCTGCTGGCTGAGATTGGTGTCAGAAGAGCCAAAGAAAGCAGTAGAAAAGGGGTGGTGCAAAGGTGAAGTGGCATTTTGCCAGACCCAAACCCCCCACAACCCTGAGGCTACCAGATACTCTGCTGGTACAAAGTGAGACCAGGGCCATGACAGACCTAAACAACCCCCAACTTCTGTTACCTGCCTTGACACCCCCTTCCCCCTTATCCTTAATAACTGGCAATATTTAATAATTTGCCCAATGGTGGCCTTCTCGGAGTGTGGCAAGTAATTCGGGAACCCTCCCCAAAACCAGGAATTCTAAGGACTAGTGCTGAGACTAAGGACTTTATCAGACGCAGCAAATAGAGCATCATAACAATGCCTAATTAATGTGAAAGGGCACCTATATTGCACGATGCCATGCTATGGTGATTTTAAGAGGTGAATAAGGCATTCCTTTTTATTGATGGCACAAGCTGTCAATAGAATTGCCGTGGCATTTTTTCACGGTTTTGTCCACGTTTGAAACCGTGCATCATTGCGCTCACATGAATACAGCGTCAATGGGCAGAACACTTCCAGGTAAGATTGCAAAAACCAGGTACGGGACACTCTTTTTCTGAAACTCTCTGGTTTAGTTGGAAGTTTTAAAGTGTGTTTCTTTGCTTGTGTGTACATTTGGTGTATTGATTTTGGAGCATTTTAAAATTTTACTGCGCTCACGTCTTCTCGCGAGAATCACCAAGATCATGAACATGGAAGCTCTGTTCATTCAGCATTAATTCTTGGGCTTCCTTTTAATGCTACTGAACGTCTTTTGCTCTAAATCCCATCCCCTGAAGGAAAATATTGGATATAACCCCCCCCCTCCAGAACAAAACCAGCTCCTCCTCCTACATCCACACTGCCAGTTTGCTGCTAGACCCTCAGAGTGCAACTCTGAGACTCTGTTGCTGCAGGAATCTCTGCTCTACAGGACCGGTGTCATATCACCCAAAACCGCCCTTCGCTCTATTCATCTATCCCAATACTTCCTACTTCATTCACTAGCTTTGTGTGCATGCTTGAAACCTGAATGTTTGCATGAATGTTATTATCATTTTCCAATAAACATTATTTAATTGTACTATCTAGCTTAATGTCTTATTCTGAGTAGTGGTATACATAGGTCTCAAGATCCTGCTCGTTGCCCGCTTCTCCAATAGCCAAGTCGTGTATATTAACTTGCTAAATTAATATTGACTTTGAGGGTTGCAACAGACCCAAGTGTTTAGGGTAACACTCCTTAGTTTGAGAAGAGTTTGAATTCAGCACAGTTTCAAGTACCCTAAGTCAGCTTGGCCATCTTGGCAAGTTAGGTTTTTTATCTAAAGGCCAAATCCACACTACACAAATAATCCACACACTCTAAACATGGTGAGAGGTTTTCTCCCCACTTAAAATCTAAGAGAAAGTAATGCTGAGAAGAAAAGGAATTAAGTAGCAATTATGACAACAGTTCATGAGCCAGCATGGTGCAGTGGTTTCAGCATTGGACTAGGACTCTGGAGACCAGGGTTCGAATCCCCATGCAGCTTATTGGGTGACCTGAATCTGTCATTCCTCCAGGTCTTTCAGATCTTGATGTTCTTGCTTAAGGATCAGAGGTCTCTCACACCAATTGCCTGGGTTTCTGGCCAGATCTTTGACTCCTCCTGATCATCCCTGGAAGTGGGGTGGATTACTTCTTCGGCCTTCCTGGAATTCATGGTAAGTATTAACATGGCTCCTTTCTATGAAATCCCAGGATTTGTAGTTTTACAAGGTCTTTAGCCTTCTCTGCCAAAGAGTGCTGGTGCCTCACCAAACTACAAGTCCCAGGATTCCATAGGAAGGAGCCATGGCAAATAATCTAGTTTCAAACTGGATTATTTGTGCAGTTTGGATTTGGCCTAAATTAGCCCACAAAGTAGTGCATAAGTATGTGCCCTGAAACATGTAACATTTGGGTTTGCTGATTATACATGCAAGAAGTACAGAAACACACTCTAAACATGGTGAGAGGTTTTCTCCCCACTTAAAATCTAAGAGAAAGTAATGCTGAGAAGAAAAGGAATTAAGTAGCAATTATGACAACAGTTCACGAGCCAGCATGGTGCAGTGGTTTCAGCATTGGACTAGGACTCTGGAGACCAGGGTTCGAATCCCCATGCAGCTTATTGGGTGACCTTAGGCAAGTCATACTCTCTCAGCCTCAGAGGGAGGCAAAGGCAACCCCCTCGAACAAATCTTGCCAAGTAAACTCCATGATAGGTTCACCTTAGGGTTAACATAAATTGGAAATGACTTGAAGGTGCACAACAACAACAATAAGAACAACAACAAGAACAGACTAGTACACATGGCAAGAGAAGACTATTTCTGTATGGAATATCACTTCTTGAATAATACAGTTGTTTTCTTAAATTCCTGAATAATATAGTTGTATGTTACTCAGTTTATCACATGGAAAATATAACTCACTTCCAAACATTTTCTCTGTTTCATAAAGCAGAGGTGATCATATCGATAGGCATACTGGAAAGTGCATGTCATCAATGAATGACAAGGCCTATAAATGAGCAAAGAGTTACACTTACCAAAAACATATTGTGTACTGAAAGCCTTTTAGTCAACTATGCCAGAAATGGGCAAAGCTATTTTGTTATCCCACAACAAATTCAATGTAGTTGGATTTCATTTTATGAAATGTACATTGTTTCCTTCCTCTGCTTTATATAGGGAAACTTCTTGTCCAACAATTGAAGAATTGTGCTTAATCCCCTCCCCTCCAGGACTTGAGTGCTTGCTAATGGTATGGTTGCCACAGTACATGGTATTTTTCATTCAAATGTGTAGCCCACCTTGTTCCACTAGAGAGGCAGATAACAACAATAGAAACAAAATAAAATAGTGGGGGGGGGAAAACAAAATCAGAGAATGCAAACAATACAAAAACTTTACTCCTTTACATCTATTAAATGCCAACCAACACAGAAAGATTTTATATTGATTCTAAAATATCCTTGGGTTCTCTATTTCATGAGATTCCATGCAAAGGACACATAGCTCCTTAGTTCCCAGGAAGTTCATATGGTTTTCTTTCCAAGTTATTTGGACATACACCCAGAAGTTGCATAGAAGCCTTGTGCATCCACTAAACCTTTGTTTGAAGAAAGGAGTGGTACATTTTACATGCAAAGTTTGTATGCTCCCAATACAGAAATATTTGTCTATCTTCGATGTGTGCTTATTTATTTATTTATTTATTTATTTATTTATTTATATGTGGCTTGACAGCAAAGCAAATGTATAATGTAGCGCTGAAGACCAGGGCAGCAGGATCTCCCATCTGTACTGCTACCCTGAATCTGTCATTCCTCCAGGTCTTGATGTTCTTGCTTAAGGATCAGAGGTCTCTCACACCAATTGCCTGGGGTTCTGGCCAGATCTTTGACTCCTCCTGATCATCCCTGGAAGTAGGGTGGATTACTTCTTCAGCCTTCCTGGAATTCATGGTAAGTATCAACCTCTCATTCTCAGGAAGTCTAAAGGAACAATCCACTACCTGTGGGACATATCCAAGTCTATTACTGTAAGGATGAGAGTGGCTGCTTGAATCTTGACCCATGGGTTATAAAACAGAACACCCGAAAGTAGCTTGACTAGATCTAAACTTAGACATTTTATAATGCCGGAACCACAGGAACAAAAGAAGGAGATGGCAAGTTTCAGAGCTTCAGGGCTTCCAGTGAGATGCCAAACTAGTGGTGCTCCCTTGGGGCTGTAAGCTCCTGCTTATGGCCAGCTGGTGGTCAGACTCATACCTACAAGCCTTCCCAGAATACAGGAAAATGAGACCCCGAAGGCTATGCCATACTATGGGCACTTCAGACAAAAATATTCTTTCAGGCCCACCAGTTGACAGTGCTAGCAGGTAAAGAGGGGGAACCTGTAAATGCACACACACAAAAATTATTTGCCCAAACTTACTACAGTTAAAATCTTTGTCACGGGCACTACAAAACAGAGAAAGATATAAAAGAACATATGAATATTTGTACAGTTTCCTTGAGAAAAGGTATCTATAAAAACAGATGAAATATCATGAATATGTCAGTAGAAATTATTTCCCAGTCCAAATATTCAGACTGTGCCTCCTGATGAAATCACGGACTTTTTATTCCGTTCTGAACGGTGCTGAAGGAATCAGTCACAGCTCTAGTTATTTGTGATAATTAGGTAATGTCAGGGTTTTAATCTTCACATGGTTCTCCAACTTGCCAACATGCATTTGGTACAAAATCAGTGTCACTCGTCCTTTGAAATGCTCCAGATGTCACTGTGGAAAATTAGTTTCAGGGTTTCTTTGTTTTGTTGCTTGAGGACCCATTGATTCCGCTCTCCAGTAGAGATGGACTTTGCTTTGCTTCATACAAAGGGAATACAATCACCCCTGTTCAGCAGAGGCTTCTGCCCCCCCCCCCCGACCCCATGTTACAAAGAGTACACTTAACCCAAACAGCCATGGAGGGAAAAAAAGAAATAAAACCATTCTGTTTGAATCCAGTTAAGCTGCATGTTGTATTGGTTGGGTGTTTCTTAAATTTAATAGAGGCCCAAATGATCTATTAACTTATGTTCCTCAAAACCTGTTTTACATCAATGCAGTAAACAGGTAAGTTGATCTGTATGCTGAAAGATGTATGTTAAAATAATTATTCTACAATCCTTTCAAAGGGCTTGTCTATACAAGGCTATAAAATGTGGATTGATGCACATTAATCAGGGCTGGTTTAAGGCACCTGTGGCATTCACATTTTCAGGGGCCTCATAATGTGGGCCCCCCATTGTGCAGAGCCCCCCCCCCGTGACTCTTTCCTCATGCAGGGACTGGGGCGGGGTGGCTTTCAGAGTTGCTGGCACTGGCAGCGGAGTCTGCGGGCAGAGGCGAAGAGCTTTCACCCTCACCTTCCCAGGCCAGTGGTGGTGGTGGGTAGTGTTGGTGGTTCTGGGAGCTCAAGTCCCACTTGGTCTCCCTCCCTCCCTCCCTCCCTGTAAGCACACTGGCGGCCGCTTCCCCCACCTCTGCAGCAAGGACAAGGGAAAGCAAACCGCGGCCACCCGGCCTGTGTGGGGCTTGCCAGCAGCATCCCCTCGCCAAGAAAGGCTGGACCGAGGTGAGGTGCTGTGGGTTTGTTTGCTTGTTTTCTGCCCTGCCACTGGGAGCTGAGGAGAGCAAGCTGGAGCGAGACTAACTGAGAGAGAGAAAGACAGGCAGACACACACAGAGGGAGATGGCGAGCCATCCATGGAGGCACTGCCAGAGGTGAGCAGAGAGGGAGACAAATCATTGGCCACCCCGGCTGCAGGCACTGACTCAGAGGGCTTGGCCAGCCAGGGGAGTCAAGCGGGCTTTGGCCCTGTCAGCCAGGGCTGCTCCAGGGTGGGGGTCCTTCCTGCAGCATCCCAGGAGATCCCACCCAGCCCAGGCCTCATGTGACTAGGTTTCTGTGGGTGCCTCGCACAATTGGGGTTCCCTTTGGGGCTGAAAACACATCAAGCGGAGCCCCGGGTGGGTGAAGGGAAGGGATGGAAGGGACCCCCCCTGGTGCCTGGCTCTCTGCCGGCCAGCCGGGCAGGCTCCCAGAGCTTCCCCACTCCACCCTCTCCGCCCTGCCATGGGTGGGCCCAGGAAACCCGGCGCCCCCGAGCCTCCTCAGTCTCAGCAGCAGCAGAGGTGGCGGTGGCCAAGGGGCAAGGGATGGTGGGCAGGTGGGTGGGAGGGCGGAGGCAGAGCCACCCCCCCCACTGCACAGCATGCTGGTGACCAGGTCCAACCCCCTCAAGGTGCTCCTCGCCACCTGCCAGGAGCCCGAGAGGCCCCGGGCCCAGGTGAGTGCCGGCAGGCTCCACTGGGGAGGCTTCCCAGGGCCCCTCAGGTGGCAGTGGTTAGGGAGGGGGGCCACAGAGGTCCGGAAGAGAGGGGAGGTGGGTAGGCCACCCAGCAGAGCTGGTTGAAGGGCCCCACAGCACTGGCAAGGGGCTCGGTCATTATGGGGGGCATTGTAACCCTCCTCCTGCAAAAACATGACTAGGAATAATCTGGACATCCTGTAATGTGAATAGGTTAGGTTACATTGACCTGAGATAACCATATGGGGCCCCCTAAAATAAAGTGTTGCATGGCCCCCAAAATTACTTAAACCCTGACACTAATGCCAATTTTCAGCAGCTTTCATTTGTCTCAACGATTTTTTTTTTTGCAAGATTGCAGACATGCGAAGCTATCCATGTTAGTTGTTCAAGCAGACATGCCTGTGAATCGAGATGGTGAGTGCAAGTGAATTACTTGCATTTTTGTTGTCACCACTTGCCACCAGAATGGTATTTAAAAAAAAAAAAAGCATATCCAAGGTGTGGAAGCATGGTAAATAGGAAATAAACAAATAGGGGAAAAAGGCAGTTTCATCACTTCAGCACACAATTTCTATGGTGAAAATCTAACATGGCAGTTCAGGGCACTTTCCTTGCCAGCAAGCTCCGCCCCCTGTGCACATTCAACCAATCAGCTTTCCATCTCCTCTCTTATTGGGAATGAACAGCAAAGTGAATCAGTTGTCCCAACGAACAGGAACATGCATTTCCCACTGAACTTTTTAAAAAATATGGGAAAAACTGTGAAGGCTTTTCCTATGAAGTTTTTGGCATTTTTGGTCCCCCTCCTTCTGAATATGGGAGATTGATATGGGATCTCATTAAGAAAAATCATATTCTTGAATTCTATGGAGTATTTTCACCATATAGACAACCTCAAAGGTCTTCAAAGGAGCTTCAGGTTTAAAATGGGTGCTCCTAGGCTAGGAATCGGGAATATGTGGTCTTCCTGATGTTATTGGAGTTGAAATTCCATGATGCCTCAGTTATTGGCTACCCTGAAAAGGAGTGCAATCCAATCATGGAGATTTTCAGACAGGAAAAAAAATGTGTTCCTGTTCCAGAATCTCCAATCCCACCCCTGCTCCGTCCCTGTCATGCTACAATCACCCTCCTCACTGCACTTACCTCCTCTCCCATCGTTACGGCAGCCCAGGAATGAACGGAGCTTAAACGGAGCTCCATTCACTTCCTGGATTGAAATCTTGCAGATTCCCATGAGAAGACATGAGCGTGGGAAATGCAAAATAAAAATAAAAAGCACACACACACACAAAATGACGGCAAGCACAAAAACACACTTTAAAAGGTAGAAGTAACCCAGAGAGGGTCATAAAAAGTGTATTACTTACCTGGATGCCCCGATCTCACCTGGAAGTGTTCTCCCAGGACATTTTCATCGTGTAAATGGCCCCCTGGTGATTATGGGTGCCTTAGTTCAAAAACAAAGTTTGTCCAGGCTCTGGCATCTAGGCATACAATCTTTCCTCCCTCCCATCAGCATGTAGGGCTGAGCACACAATAATGAGAAGTCAGTTCATAACTCTCATACATATAATCTGATGCTGAATGATGGTTCTGCATGCACAAATGTCTTTACACTGCCATCAATTGGATACAAATATTGACTGTTGTTCACCCCCTCCAATGCTGCATGCATTGTCCAACTTGTGTCTGTATATGTCACTAACAGGATACCAGCCATTGAGTGTTTTTATTGGACATTGTTATAGGCTGGGCACTATTTCGGTGTATATTTTGCAAAAATTAAACTTCATGAAGCATGTATGCTCAGGAAAAATGTCTTTATATATTAAAAAGCCAAATGTCTGTACAAGCTTACCATCTTGAGGGAACCCTGGTGACACAGTGGTTGAATGCCAGTACTATAAGCCACAACGTCCTCTCCATTGACGCCCCCTTGTCGTGGGAGAGAGGCTTGCGTACCCTAATGATGTTTTGAGCTATGCTGGCGGTGGCATAATAGCCACCGGTAGGGTCTCCCATGCCAGACAGGTCAAAACCGAAGGGTCTGACAAAGAGCGTCAAAGGGCAGGATGGGCTCTCTAGCCTTGTGGCAACCGTCCTAGGAGAAGGAAAACTCTAATCACAAACCCGGGCAGATGGTGCTCGTCCAGCCCTGTAAGGTCAACCATCTAAGAGAAGGAAACTCTAATCAAACCTATGACCCGAGGACGTCGCTGCTACCGTCCATGCTTGCAAGGCCAGCAGACGAACCTTTGGTTTAAAGGGTGAGGCCAGTTCTGTGCACGCTGCGCTCCACCAGAAAAATCCATTGCACAGGCTCAAAGGACAAATCCAGTTCCAAAAAAGCCCTGTAGCAACATGCAAGGGACAAAATGGCAGGTGTAAAGATGCACTGGAAGCCGCAGCTCCAACCCTGCATGCAGACTGTTCAGGACATTGGTCACTCGAGGCTGACCCAGGAGATGACAGTCTTGTTCGGCAGCATCCTGAACGACCAAGCAGCCTTTTTTAAGGAGAGCACTGCTTGCTCCATATGGAGAGGGGCCTAGAAAAGGTGGCCTAACGAAAGCTCATCCCCAACTACCTGGTTGGCTAGCCATGGCCAACGGGCATCTTCTGATGTGGTCAAACCAAGGCAAAGAAACAAAGGCACACACCGGCCTCCAAAGGTGTAAATAAACTGACGCTTGCATGCTGGAACATCAGAACCATGCAAGACTCTGAAGATTGTGGATGGCCTGAGCATTGTTCTGCCCTAATAGCCCATGAACTATCACGGCTTAATATTGACATCGCTGCTCTTAGTGAAGTTCGCTTCCATGAGGAAGGCAGCCTTAAAGAACATGGTGCCGGCTACACACTTTACTGGTCTGGCAAACCCAAAACCGAAAAACATCTTTCAGGAGTAGGCTTTATGATTAAAAATTCCATTGCCTCCAAACTCGAAACCTTGCCAACAGGACACTCTGATCGCATTATTTCCTTACGCCTCCCACAACGTTATGAGTTTGATCCTAGAGGGCTCCAAGGTTGACCCAGTCTTCCATCCTTCAGTAGGTCAGTAAAATTAGTACCCAGCTTGTTGGGGGCAATTACCTAGAAACATTTTAAACCGCTTAGGTCAGGCTGATGCAATCAGTTGTTGGTGAACAGTCAGGATAGTGATGGTCAATGATTGGTTACTTTGTGGTCTGATATGAAAGGCCAGTGAAATATCATTTACCATTGGACAGGGGGGGAAATCTTGATATTAACAGTGATTAGCTTGATTAATCCCCGATTAGACAGATAGATGTTGGAGCTGGTAAAAAGCTCCCTCCTGAGAGACAAAAGATAGGCTGTTTATGACAATGAGGTCAGACGTAGCTGTCTCTGACATCATTTGTACTGCTCCTGGCTGGTAACTACGGTACCCTTAAATGCTGGTATTGGGGAGGGACAGAGAAAATATAGAACATGTCCCTGTGAGGGTATCATAAGGGGAATAGGATATATTGGATGTCCCTATTCAAAGGCAGAGAGAGGGTGATAGATCTGTCCAGGGGAGAGGAAGTCAACCTGATAATCCCTTCCCAGTGGCTGGTTCCTCTCTGGAGTCTTAGAAATGATGTCCATTAGGTGTGTGGCAGTAGGTGTGCCAGAAAAGGCTGTCAGTCTAAAAGACACACCACCATCAGATCTAAGCTGGCCCTGGAGCTGACACAAATCAGATCCTTCCCCATGGTGTCAATGAAAGGGAATTTGTATGAGCAAATTGGAGAAGGAGAAAAAAATAAATAAAAATTCAGCAGGACTTTGGATTTGTCAGAAGCTCCAGCATCAGAGCTCTCTGAAACAACAGCACTTAAACAGAATGGAGACATATAATTAAAGAGACCACAGCAGGCTTTAGAATGCCTCAGTTCTTTTGTCATATGCTTGGTTGGTTTTCCTCTTGGCCTGGGTAGTTAACACTGAATTATGTCTGTTAGGAGCCACTGGACTTTTTCGGATGAGGTTTTATAACGCTAGCAGCCTCGTCCCCATTGCGAGGCTGCTGCGCTGCAGGGCGTCCCTTTCGGATGACGCTCTGCCCTGCTGATCCTCTTCCGATACTGTTGCGTAACCACAGGGATGCAGCGTCCCCGCGGTTACGCAACAGTATCGGCAGAGGATCAGCAGGGCAGAGCGTCATCCAAAAGGGACACCCTGCAGTGCAGCAGCCTCACAACAGGAATGAGGCTGCTGGCATTATAAAACCTCATCCGAAAAAGTCCACTGTCTGATATGTGCTGGGCTATCTTTCTGAATTGGCAGGCGGCTCACTTTGATGAAGAGTAGGGAAGCAAGTCATTTAATGATGGTGGAAGAATTCTTGTATATCATCTATGTCAGAGTCTACCTTTAGTTAAAATTTTACCCTGGTGTCATTTGCCTCTGGTTTGGTTCTTAGTGACTGCAATATTGTTTGTTTGTTTTTAAGAAAAATATCTAGAAACAATAAAAATGGTCAATTTTCCCCTGCCAGGAATTTCCTGAGTCAGCCATTCCTTAGTCAGTCATTTTCTCTCCCATGACTGCTTAGCTGATGTCTATAGATGATAACCAAACACCAAGTAAGTCTCTATATATTTGAAGGAACCTATGTCTATATTTAGAGATAGAAGCTTATGTTCCACTTGCACCACAACTCCTAAAAAAGGATACTATCTGGATTGGACCCAAATGGAACATTGCACACTCTTAGTCAAGTGTCCGAAGCTGATTATGATCTGTGTTTTTCATTGTCTCCTAAAGTTAGGTTGCAATTAGTCTCTACAATTTGGATCATTGGGGTTGAACCATTGGTTTAAAGGAGATTACACATTGAAATATCTGGAAAAAAAAGTCACAGCAAAGAGAAATAAATAAAGTGCAATCCAGCTGCTTCATATTATTAGTATTTCAGTCACCCCTATTTCCAGTGCCAAGTTCTCCAGGGTTGAGTCAGACCACCAAAATTAGAACTGAACAAACGTTTATGCTTACATAATCATGTAACAAAGACTATGACCTAGCATGCAGAGAATCTGTAGCATTCAGAGTTGTCAACGGGAGGAAATTGCTGGGGGAGCATGGTGCTTAGAGCTGTGCTCTACTTTCTCTGGTCATATTTCTATAATTAAGGGCAGTAATTAAGACCAGTTTATCTTTATATTTTCTGCCCTCAACTTCTTGGGCAATAACCTTAAAGGCAAAAGGTCTGCATCCTATCATTCCCCTAATAGGACAGCTTGCAAATGGGAGGATACAATTCATACTGGCCATTCTGGCTTGGGCATTCTAGGAGAACAAGCAACATTTCCAAGCTCTGCCTAGTGCAAAGGTAAGGAAATCATGGCTCATCAGATGCTATTGGACAGCCCTAGCTAGTGTAGGCAATGGTGAAGGATAATGAGAACTGTAATCCAGGAATATCTGGCGGGTTAGAAGTTCCTACCCCTGACCTAATACTTCTTGCAGGCCAGTAGAATTTGTGGCTCTCCAGAAGTTGTTGGAGTGCAATTTCTATTAGCCCTTGGCAGCATAACCAGTGGTGAGAGATGATGAGTACTGAGCTGTAAAATACTGTATTGGAAAAACTGTACAATGCCCCCACTCTCACATAATTGTCTCCTTCCCTAGCATTTGATCCTATCCCTTCTTTAGGGAGGCCTTTTATAAATTCCTCTTTCTTGAGCCTTCAGATGATATTAACATGGAATTACTGCACTTTTGCTCCCAACTCTGGCAGCAAGTGAAGGTGCAGAAGTGACCTTTAAACCCTGGTCAGAAGCTGCAGCAGGTCCAGAAGACAGTGGCTGCAGTGAGCACAGGGCTTTTTTTTTTTTAAAGCAATGTTTACTGGGTGTCCAGTCTTCCATCCAAAACATTCATGAGTGGAAGCTTTTCCACCACAAACAAACCTGACATTCACATTATTTTGAAAGTCTCTTTTAATAGAGGAAGTCAATACAGAGCTGCAAATACATTTACACACATCAGAATCCAAGCAAAATTTTTTTATTGTTATACTGGCCATTACCAAAAAATACCTGCATTAAGAAGAAGAAAAATCCCCCAAAAGTTTGTTGAAGTTTAGAAAAATTGTTTTAAAACATAGCTGATTTGGGATATATATTTAAGAATTATTTTTGCTTTGCAGTAACTTGTAGAAGGCAGGTAACATGAGTGGGAGTCATGCAGTTCACAGATTAAATTGTTTGTGTCCATTTGTCTCCAGCCAGTGTCCAAAAGCCATTTGGACACACAACTATTTCTTTTTTAAAAATGCCCTGAGTGAGTGTGAAACTCTCATCTTGGCACAGCTACCCTGACTGCCTTTTTGTTTTTGGAAACAACTTTGAAAATGCTAGGTTTTGACAGGTCGGCTGGGGGCTTTTAAGCCGAGAAGAGTCTGCATTCCTGCTTCCTTTTCTTCCTCTGTGATTTTTTTAGCAAGGTTGCCTGCACAAAATAACCTTTTTAAAATCATCTTGCTTTTGCCAAAACATGGTGTCCCAGGACAAAAGCCAGACATAGCTGCTTGCTGAATCTGGCAACTAGTAATCATCATGATCTTGCAAGAAGGAAGCATAGGGTTGTAGCCAAAGCATAGGACTGGGTATCTGGGTGTCCAGCTTTGCTCTCTAGCAGATTCCGTGTTTGATACCAGACCTCAGTTTCTTCCACTTGCAATTATTAGTATTAATATTCTTAACCAGATGGCTGAGTTGTATTGACTTTCAGTGTAATGGTAGGGTGTGTAGTAGATAATCATAGGATAGAATACAGTAGCAGCACAAGCCGGTTTAGTCCTGTAGTAACTGCCCTGCTCCAAAGGAGGAAAATGTCTTAGCAGTTGTTGTTGTTGTTGTTGTTGTGTGTCTTCAAGTCATTTCTTACTTATGCTGACCCTAAGGCAAACCTATCATAGAGTTTTCTGAGGCTGAGAGTGTGTGACTCGCCCAAGGTAACTCAGTGGGTTTTCATGGCCAACTGGGGATTTGAACTCTGGTCTCCAGAGTCATAGTCCAACACTCAAACTACTAACGCCACGCTGGCTCCATCTTCTTAGCATACATACCTATTAAAAAGAAGGCATGGGGATTTCTTGCACACATATACACCATAGATAATACAGTATAATGAATATAAGCATTACTAGTGCCATCTAGTGGATCTAGTATTAAGCATCTCTTTAAGATACAATTTCAGCCTGTATACCAACCTTCTTTAGCTTAGGGCCCTCAAGACAAGATGAACTACAGTGTCCATCAACTATATGGAGATGGGAGTAATGGTCTAGCAATCTAGAGAGCGTTTTTCCTTGTGTTCTGTTAAAGTGTATGTCCAAAGTGAAGTCGAAGGCTTTCACTGCCAGCATCCATAGATTTTCCTTGTTTTTTAAACACAAATTTACAGGGGCTCACAGTTTATACCCCCCCACACACACACACATCCTACCCTACCATTCTCTGAAGATGCCAGCCATAGATGCAGGTGAAATGTCAGAAAGAAACTCTTCCAGAACACGGTCTCACAGCCCCCCACCCACAAAAAAACAAAACAAAAACAAAAAAACAAAAAAACAAAAAAAACAAGGAAAATCTATGTATTGTCCAAAATTTGCCAATGTTGACAATCCAATATGAAGTCTCTGGAAATCTCTCTCTCTCTCTCTCTCTCTCTCTCTGGCTTTTCTTCGCAAACGAAGATTCAGGAAGGACTCATCCCATGCTTTCTGCAAGCGCGCTGATGACTGAAAAGGCCAATCCAAGATAAACAAGTCCGGTTGCAGAAAGCACAGCAGAAGGTCTCCTTGGGTGATGTTTTTGGGTTGTGATTCTTTTTGCGTTGTTGTTTCTCTTCAAGACTTGTTCGTCGTGAGTTCTCAAATAAGGCTGCAGCATTGTGGATAGTGCATCTCCATGTCTCCTGATGTGAGGCCAGGGCGGACCATTGTTGGTGATCAATTTGGCTGAGCCTGAGATGTTGTTTCAGGGAGTCCTTGCATCGCCTTTTTGGAGTGCCCCTCTTACACTGACCTATGGCGAGTTCACCATAGAGTACTATTTTTGGGAGGCGATGGTCCTCCATCCTAGAAATGTGCCCTGCCCAGCGCAGCTGTGTTCTCAATATCATGGCCTCAATGCTGGTGATGCAGGATGGGCTCTCTGGAAATCTCTGGCTTCTCTTCGCAAATGAAGATTCATGAAGGACTCATCCTGTGCTTTCTGCAAGCGCTCTGATGACTAAAAAGGCCAATCCTAGATAGACAAGTCCGGTTGCAGAAAGCACAGCAGAAGTTCTCCTTGGGTGATGATTCTGGGTTTTGGCTGAGCCTGAGATGTTGTTTCAGGGAGTCCTTCTATTGCTTTTTTGGAGTGCCCCTCTTATGCTGACCTATGGCGAGTTCACCATAGAGTACTATTTTTGGGAGGCGATGGTCCTCCATCCTAGAAATGTGCCCTGCCCAGCGCAGCTGTGTTCTCAATATCATGGCCTCAATGCTGGTGATGCAGGATGGGCTCTCTGGAAATCTCTGGCTTCTCTTCGCAAATGAAGATTCAGGAAGGACTCATCCTGTGCTTTCTGCAAGCGCTCTGATGACTAAAAAGGCCAATCCTAGATAGACAAGTCCGGTTGCAGAAAGCACAGCAGAAGTTCTCCTTGGGTGATGATTCTGGGTTATGATTGTTTCTCTTCAGGACTTGTTCGGCATGAGTTCTCAAATAAGGCTGCAGCATTGTGGATAGTGAGTCTCCATGCCTCCCGATGTGAGGCCAGGGCGGACCATTGTTGGTGATCAATTTGGCCGAGCCTGAGGTGTTGTTTCAGGGAGTCCTTGTATCGCTTTTTTGGAGCACCCCTCTTACGCTGACCCGTGGCGAGTTCACCGTGGAATACTAATTTGGGGAGGTGATGGTCCTCCATCCTAGAAACATGGCCTGCCCAGCACAGCTGTGTTCTCAATATCATGGCCTCAATGCTGGTGATCCCTGCTTGCTCAAGAACAGCAACATTCGTCACATAGTCAGTCCAGTGTATATTTAGGATTGTGCGTAAACAGCGTTGATGGAAGCGTTCGAGGAGTCGTAAGTGGTGGCGATAGGTGACCCATGTTTCAGATCCATAAGGAGAATAGACAGTACAATGGCTCTATACACACTGATGCAGGATAGGCTCTCTGGAAATATATACAGTATATATGAATGGCGAGGGAGGGGAGGGAGCACCAACATGGTGTAGTAGTGTGTGACTCTGAAGACCATAGTTCAAATCCACAGTTAGCCATGAAAACCCACTGGGTGACCTTGGGCAAGTTGCACACTCTCAGCCCCAGAAAACCCCATGATAGATAGATTTGCCTTAGGGTCACTGTTAGTCAGAACCGACTTGAAGGCAGACAACAACAGGGAGAGAGAGAGACTTTAGCAAATGCTGACAATCACATGATAACTCTGACTAAGATCCTGCTTAAGGCAGGTGGAGTATACTCCACCAACATACTTACACTGGAGATCCAAAAAGGTGAAGTCATCTCCTTTTCCCCAGCTGTACAAGGGCAGGTGAATGATGCCCAGGTGCGTCCCTATGTCCAGTCAGTGTGTGTGTGTGTTTGGGGGGGGGTTGGAGCTATGCCTGCTGTTGCATAGCTGTGGAAGGGAATGTCTGGATGTCTCCTTTTTCTGGTGTAATCCCATGTAAATCACCACAGGATTCCAACCATTGACTGTTGAAATATCTTAAATTTTCAAAAATGCCCCAGTTCTTCTCATTCTGCAGGAGCAGCAAGCATTCTTTTGTTGCAGTCATTTCTTCTCTTTTAACAAGCAAATGTAATACTGATCATAACAAGCTGCTTTAAGTTCCAGTTTGGGGGAAAGATGATAAATAAAGGAATATAGATGGCGGTGGTGATGATGATTATAGCAACAGTAATATTTACTGTGGGAAATGTTTTGTTGTTATTGCCCTTCTGCTTTGGTGTTATTTGCTTCTGTCAATATATCCACTTACCGGTATATGTATGAACTGGAAATTGCATTTGATCTAAATATCTCTGTTTTTGACCAATATTAAAAATATTCACTTGCAAATAGAGAAGAAGCAAAATCTTTAAGACATTCGCTTACAGAGAGTTCCAGTTATAAAAAAATAAAGAGATGGGAAAGGAAAACAGGGTGAGCACAAAATATGGAGTCAAACAAAAATAAAATAAACTCCTAGAGTACAGTGCCCTCTAGAGAAGATTTGTGGGTAAAAGTGTCAATTCCACTACCCTTTTAAAAAGGCTATCTATTACAGTACAAACACATGCCAATCAATAACCATGCTTGGAAATGGTTGGTTATGGGAGCATCTTAGTCATTCCCACAGTTCCTCAGCCTCCCCCATTCCTTTCCTTAAATGTCCTTGCAATTTCAACTCCTAAAAATATTTATGGAATAGATATTGTCTCAGTTTACATAAGCTGCCCTCTGATCATGCAGACGGAGGCTTGCATACTTAATTATCAAACACGATCTGTTTGATAGTTACTCAGAATACATAATGTTGACCATAACACCTACCAAACATAGGGTGAGTGATTGGAAAATATATAGAATACACTTCAAAGGGGTAGCTGTGTTAGTTTGTTGCAGCAAAAACAAGAGACCTTTGAGACGAATGACTTTATCAGATGGGGCCGAAATCATGGAATTAGGATGGGATAATAGCACAAACAGGTTCCTGTGATTGCACAATGTTATTGTCCTCCCATGGTCCTTGTGTGCTCCACCTGTTAATTAGTCATAACTTTTCATTGGTGGGCAAAAGCCAACAATAACCCTCAATATCACTCTTTTTGCAGCATTGACGAGTGTGCAATAATCATGTCCCACTGTAATTCCACTATTACAGCATGAATGGGCAATCCTCTTCTCCTCTCTCCTTTCCCAACAAAAACACATAATTAAACTTCCAGGGGAAAACGTGAAGAGGACCTACAGGACACACATTAAATCAATTGTTGTCATGTCTTGGTACCTTTTAATGTTTGCTTAAGTGTTTATTTGTTAATTTCTTTTGTAATTCATTTGTTTTCAGTGTGTTTAAGCAAAGTCACATCTTCTCACAGCTGAAATCTTGCCCATGTAAAATCTCAGAAGAGATTTTTTTAAAAAAGACGCATGCATGGGCAAGCAGGAAACGTTAATACACTGTCATTAGAAGGCAATGTGAAGACAAGTGTTACTATAGCATGAGCTGAAATCCTGTTCTTAAACTGCTAGTGGTGGGCGTACAATAATTCCATGGTGGTAGTATTGCATGATTACGGTGATGTGCGATAATTCCTGTAATTGTACCACTATGTTTCCACTTTCCTCAATTGCAGAATTACAGCATTTTTAGTTGCTCGTCTGACGAAGTCCTAAGTATTTTGTCATAAATGGTTCTGAACTGCAGCCCACCTCATCAGATGTGTGGAGCATATATAGAATATAGCCTGAGGAACAAATCTGCTTATCAAGCATTAAGTATCTGGCATTTAAACAATTGATTTGGTCCAGATTAAGTCCATGGGTAGTGTAGAGCTACTGAAATCAGTGGGAAAAATTAATTGTGATTAGGTTAAATCCGATTAAATTAGCTAACACACATTGGAAGCTGCTTATCGCAGTGTAAATGTATAAATAGCTATTGCTTAAAACAATTTGTAAGCCGCTCTGATAGCCTTGAGGCTGAAGAGCGGGGAATAAATAAATAAATAAATAAATAAGATTGATCTTAGTGGGTTTTTAAAAGCATGGCTTCATTCTGAATCTAACCCAGTATTTGGCTGCTGAGAAAATAATACTGATCATGCAGAAATGTAATAAGTATGAAACCTACACACTAGCTTCAAGTAAAACAGGAAATACATTTGGGTAACGGCCAGAACCTCTACATGGGCCATTTTGTGCTATATAATTACAGCACTATGATTCCCACTTTTAACTGCCATGGATACACAGGACTTTATCAGACGCATAAAATAAGGCAACATAACGATGCCACATAAATGAGAAAGAGTACACATACCAAATGGCGTCATCCTTTTGCATTTATGTCCATGCCAAAACTCATACTTTTTAATTGACAGCCGAAGCCATCAATGAATCCCCTGTGGTGCTTTTGTGTCAGCATTGCCGATGTGTGAAATCTTACATCATTGTACTCACATCAATGCACTGAGAACAGCCAGTCTGGCACGAACACTTCTGGGTGAGATCATGACAGCCAGGTAAGTGATGCACTTTTTATGACTCTCCCCAATTTACTTGTAAGTTTTAAAGTGTGTTTTTTTGTGTTTTGTGTCACTTTTTGTGTGTTCTTTTTGTTGTCGTTTTTTTAAATTTCCTGCACGATGAAGTCTTTTGATAATCTATAGGATTTCAAAAGAGGAAGTGAACGGAGCTCCATTTACTTCCTCTTTCATTGCTGGGGAAGCCTTTGCCAGGAAAGCAAGGTAAGTGAGGTGGGGGGCGTTCTCGTGCTGACATAAAAATGGATTATTATTTTTTTATGCCAGCAAAAGAACACTTTAAGGGGCTTGCCTGATAAAGTCCATAGCATGGAATCATGGGGTTTTCAGTTTGGTGAGTCACTGGAGCACTCTGACATAGAATTCTAAATGCTCTGCAAATTCTAGAGTGGGATTCCTATAGGATGGAGCCATGGCAGTTAAAGTGGAATCATAGTGCTGTAACTGTGACAGAAAGCAAAAATCATTTCATCTACCAGGAAGTGCCCACTTTAGTGGAGTCAGTAAGGATTCCCTTGTGCCCTTATAAATCTCACATAAAAGGAAAAAGACATAAATGAATGAGATTGATTTTCTCTTGAATTACAAGGACAGCATCTTTGCTAGAGCAGAATTCTTTGAAAGTGAGTTTCCATACCATAGATGGCATAGAACTGGACTTAGCTAAGAAGCCAGATCTTCCATATTTTGGCACAGATACTGATCTCAAATAAAGAACACTGTCATTCAGGTTCGGGGCACATATTGGATTACAATGCCAGCCTATGGCTCATTTAATAGGTTCATTTGTAGAGCTTGGTAAAGGGTGTTATTTTTTTAAAAAAAAATTCAGCTCCCCAAATCCCCAGCAAGGATGTCCAGCTTTGTTCAATTGCATTTATACGATGTTCTCCTAATATTCTTCCAAGATAAGAGCTTGTCAGTAGTAGAACCACAATCTGGGAATCCAGCCCTCAGGAAAATCTATCAGGATCCTTCTCTTCACATATACAGTAGGTTGTTCTATGATACTTTTGTTCTAGAAGCACCTTCATGACTGATTTTTGTACTAGTTGTTTTTAAATTCTGCTGTGTTTAATGTTTTTAGATGAAATGTTTATTATGTGTTATTGCTGCTATGTATTGTTATTGAAGCTGCTCTGGAAAAAATATTTGAAAAAATAGGATAGAAATAATATAAACAAACAGATAAGGTTCTAAAAGCTATTCTGGACTCTTTTAATAACCTAGTGGTTCCATCCATATCTTACTAGTACAATCTGCACAGCTCCGTAGAACATAGAGAAGTATGAAATTCTTTTTAAAAAATATTTTTTATTAAAAAAAGAAAAAAGAAAAACATTTAAGAAACCAATAAACTTGCATACATTTTTCTCAAACATATATATCATAATGACATAATACACTCCAACATTCCCTCTTCCAAAAGATATTGACAAATTGGAGCATGTCCAGAGAAGGGCAACTAAAATGGTGAAAGGTCTGGAAACCATGCCTTATGAGGAGAGACTTAGGGAGCTGAGTATGTTTAGCCTGGAAAAAAGATGGTTAAGAGGTGATATGATAGCCCTGTTTAAGTATTTGAGGGGATGTCACGTTGAAGATGGAGCAGGCTTGTTTTCTGCTGCTCCAGAGACTGGAACATGGAGCAATGGATGCAAGCTCCAGGAACAGAAATTCCACCTCAACATGAGGATGAACTTTTTGACAGTAAGAGCTGTTCGGCAGTGGAACACGCTCCCTCGGAGCGTGGTGGGGGTCTCCTTCCTTGGAGGTCTTTAAACAGAGGCTGGATTGCCATCTGTTGGGGATGCTTTGATCAAGATTTCCTGCGTGGCAGGGGGATGGACTGGATGGCCCTTGTGGTCTCTTCCAACTCTACAATTCTATGATTCTATGATTCTCTGATCTTCCACCTCACTAGACATCACTTTCCCCACTATATTCTCTCTTCTTCCTGTATCACTTCCACTTCCTTTCTTTCTTCCCTTTTCCCATACCACACCCCTTCCATTCCCACCAGCTTTCCTCTTCACATACTCCACCTTCTCTCACCCTTACACTTACATTCCCATTCATACTGACTTCCTCCCAGGCAGAGTTGCCTTCAATTATATCTCTTATTTGGCAACTATCTTAATGCATCTTTTAAGCCCCATTCTAATAATGCGTTATCATTATTGTTATTATTATGTAACATTTTGTTCTATATGTTTTGAACTAGGGAGCCTGGTGGTGCAGTGGTTAAATGCTAGTACTGCAAGTCACCACATTGCAAGTTCGATTCCAGAGGGCTCCAAGGTTCACTCAGCCTTCTATCCTTTTGTTGGTCAGTAAAATGAGT
Source organism: Gambelia wislizenii (assembly GCA_030847615.1). Taxonomy (NCBI): domain Eukaryota; kingdom Metazoa; phylum Chordata; class Lepidosauria; order Squamata; family Crotaphytidae; genus Gambelia; species Gambelia wislizenii. The sequence continues at coordinate 378,636,849 of JAUMIR010000002.1, read as the reverse complement.
ACCCGGCTTGTGGGGCAATTAGCTAACACACATCCTGATTAGATCCCGGCCTCAGGAGCTGCATGTTTTTTTTGGCCTTTTTTTTTAGTCTTGTTTATATTTGTTTTTTTTTTAATGTGATTTTAGTTAGGTAGTTTTAATTTTATACTGTTTAATGTCTTTTTATGGGGGAGGGTGGGGGTGGGTGGTGCTTTTAGTCAGCATTGTAGTGTTTTAATTGTTGGAAGCCGCCCTGATTGTTTTTAGCAGAGGGCCGGGGTATAAATAATAATAATAATTATTATTATTATTATTATTTGTGTAAATTGCTATTGCTTTAAACAATTTGTAAGCTGGTCTGATAGCCTTTGTGGCTGAAGAGCAGGGTAAAAATACCTAATTTAATTAAAAAATATATTTCATTGTGAAGCCTATCTTAAATCTAAACACTCCCTGAGTGGCCATTAATATTATTATAATTATCACTGCTTAATATTGTTATTCCTATTAAACTATGTACACGTGTGTGTGTGTGTGTGTGTGTATTGTGAATCATACATATGAAATTCTTAACCACTTGAGGTCTCTTAACAGCACAACCCAAACAAATTTTCTAGGGAGTAAGCTCCTTTGAGCTCAATGCCACTAAACTTCTGAATAAACTTAACTGGGATTGTACTATTTATAAACTTTGTCTTAGGTGAAGAATGGTTGCTTTGAGGTAAAGGTGTGTTGCTTTGGTGTTCACAGGAAACAATTTTTTCATTCAGTTAAGCTACCTAAGCTCCAGTTTGTCACTTTACTGATCAAATGATTAGAACACATTTCTAACACTGCATTTTTATATTTGTCAGGATGTACAGTATATCATTAGCATCTTCATACAGTTTCCTTGGTTGCCACATTTTCCTTGCTATCCTTGTGTTACTAAAATCCACCCTATGCAAATATCCAAAAAGAAATGACAAATAAAATATACTGAAAGAAGCTGAAGTAAAATTCAGACACACTTTGTAAGCATGCATAGGATTGGGTTGCAAAAGCCTATGCACATTAACTTAGAAATAGTGCCAAATTGTTGTTTATGATGCTGTTATGTGCTTCAGATTCAACATTTGCAGGGTTTTCTTGACAGGATTTGTTCATGGGGGTTTGACATTGCTTTCCTCTAAGGTTGAGAGAGTGTGACTCATCCAAGGTCACCCAGTGGGTTTCCATGGCTGAGTTGGGGTCTGAACCCTGGTCTCCCAGAGTCCTAGTCCAACACTCAGATTACTACAGCACAACACATAATATATAGCATTTCAAGATGCATAAAGTTTTTGTAAGGGTCTTTATGTGTTTGATTATGAAAGTAGAGACTTTTGGTTATTCACAATCATTTAGCAATTTTCTTTTTTTCTACTCGGAAAACAATAGAAAAGTCAAACTTATTTAATTTCCGGGGGGGGGAGGGGGTTGAAAATTGCAAGTGTTCTAATAGTTTATAACATATATGTTTGTGACAATAAGATTTCAAAGATCATAAACACAGATTTGGGCTTGATGAACCGGTGAAGCTTCATTTTTATAAGCTTATGTCGGTTCTGTGGAAATAACTGTTTTCTCATTTATTTCTTTAATGTCCCACCTAATAATATGCTTGTTGAAGGGAGGTACAGTACTTTTTACTCCATAAGGTATAGAGTTGTGTATGAATTCAATGTAGGGTAATAATGCTTATAAATAACCACTAGATGGAGCTCTGTCGTTCAAGCTTACTAGCAGAAATCCCTATGATACCAGATGTGCCATGAATTCCCTCCAACTGTCTGTTCTATTATGAGGACTTTGCCCAGTCTGCATTTCCCAAATTACCATATGTAGGGGCTAAATGCAGTTTGTGGTGCCAGAGAGCTATGCATCGCATGAAGTAAATACATGAATATGAACATAATTAAGGAAAAATACACATTGTTGAAGGCATTCAAAATATTACCTAAACGTACTTTACTCAATTGGGTAGGTGGACATGTCAAAGCAATGTGTGCAGTTTCTAAAAATACACAAAAATATGTACATTTTGGGGGAAATGCATCCCCCCCCCCAGGGACAGCTTGTTTCTTTTAAAAATAAATAAATAAATCCATAGCCTCCAACTGTCCCAGTTTGGCAGGGACAGTCCCAATTAATTCTCTGCTATCCTAATTTTTCAGCTGCTTTTCAAATGTCCCAATTTCTATCTCCTCCTCTCCCTTTCTGCCTTTGTCTTCAGCTTACTTCAAATGCTGCAAACTCAGTTCAAAGTGTGAAAGTAGTTTATACTCAATTTCACTCATCAAGGGAGAGGAGGGGGAAAGAATCTGGCCTTTCTCAGTAGGTTCAGGCAAAAGCAAACTGTTTCAGCCTGTCCTATCATCTTTTCTTTCTCGTTAATAACTTTTGCCATCTTAACCATACTCTGATGTTTCTTGGCCATGCACGTCCCAGTTTTCATCTGTGAAATGTTGGAGGATATGGAAATCCAATAGAACTAGGAATGATCAAGCTACAGTTAAACACTTTTAAATGCCAAATTGTGGTCCCATCTTTGGGAGATGGGGTAGAGAGAAAGCTTTTTGTATATAGACTACACAATGGAAGAACTATTACAGCCAGTTTCAGCAGAGGGAGATGGCTATGCATAGGCTGAAACCACACATCTGCATACACAATGGCAGCACACACACAACTGTGCTTCTGCAACCTTGAACTCAATGCAGATACTCCATATTGAAGAGAACATCAATCTGCTTCCATAGAGGGACTTACACCAGTATTAAACACTGACCAAATTCCAGCCATACAAAGTCAACCATTTCTACTCACTTCCATCAGACTGGACCATCCTTCTCATGTCTAGTGTGGTGAAGAACCAAAATCTAACCTAGGGGTTGTCTAAACAATGAAAATACCCCTCATAGAATTTGCAGAGACTACTTGTTGTCCCAATGAGTTGCACAGGAGATTTGGTATATTGGGGTGGGGGAGACTCAATTTACTGTATGTTAGGGGACTTTGCAGTTTTCTGCGAAGATTTTTTTATTTTACAAAGTAGTGTACATAACAAGTCATCTGAATGACCAATTTGCTGCGCTGCACATTCTGAGCCCAGAAGAAGTTGACAGGTGATTGGTTCATCATATAAGCAGGGGCAGGTTTTCATCTTACTCAGTCCGGAAGCACCATTTTGGCCTTCTGGAGGGCTGAGTGTGTGCTGTATCACAGTGCAGGGAAGGATTAAAAAAAAAAAAAAAAAGAAGTGGAAGGTCTCCCTTCAGCCTGTTTAAAGAAAAGATTTTTTAAAAAAATGTGCAGCGACTATTATTTGGGGGGGGGGTTTAGTGGATTGTACTTGTGGCTGCCATCTTGATTCATAGGAAGGGGTCCGTCTGACTTGCATCACTTCGCAGGCAACTTTTTTGGGAAATCATGGAGACAATAGGGAGGTGCTTCGATTGCCCAGTAATGCCCATCAGTGCACTCTGTTTCCTTTTGTGTAGTCAACCCCCCAGCAAACTCACCAAGTCAGGAGCATCCCAGGCCCTGACATTTCAGGGTCACAAGGGGTGAACCCTGGTGATGTCATTTGAGTGGGATACAGAAAGTCAAACACTGAGGACAAAGGAGAAAAATGGGAGGAAGAGGAGAGAAAATGGGACATTTTAAAAGCAGCTATAAAAGTGGGACAGAGGATTAACTGGGACAGTGGGAGTATCTGTGTATGCGTGTGTGTGAGCGCCTGCTTGATAGCCTGAATCCTACTGGTTAGTACCAGTTGGAGTAAAGCCATTGAATCCATTGTTGAATGGTGAGTCAACACATTTGTAAATTCCATTGACTCAATGGGCCTACCCTAGATGAGGCTATCAATAGGATTGTCTATCTATCTATCTATCTATCTATCTATCTAATCTTTCAAGGGCTTTCATTTGTCCTGGGGACTGGAGAAGAGGGTGCAGGCGCCGAAGATCATGACCAAGTCCTGAGTCCTGGGAACTATAATATAGCCATGTAATATAGCCACTATCAGGCCTAAATACCCTAAAGGCACCAGATCCCACCTGATATTGGAAGCTAAGCAGGGGGTCAGCTCTGGTTAATACTTGCATGGGAGACCGCCAACAAATACCAGGTGCTGTAGGCTACATTTCAGAGAATGGCAATGGCAAACCACTTCTGCATGTTTCTTGCCTAAGAAAACCCTATGAAATTCTTGGGGTTGCCATAAGTCGACAGGCGTCTTGAAGGCACACACACACACACACACACACACAATATAGCCACTCTTGTACTGGGACTGTCTGGCTGGGGGTGTCAGGAGAGTGGGGAGTAGGCATAAATGCTGCTGAAAAGTACCAAATGAAGCAATTTTTAAGGAGTCACTTCTACCATTGGCTGTTATTTCTTGAGGAATGCTAAAAGTGACAACTAGACAAAGTTTGATTATTTTCCTGTTTGTCTCCAAATGAATACACACTTCTAATATTTTATAACAGAAGAGCTAGTGAGTGTGATGTAATGGTTGGGGTGTTATTTTAGGACTTAGAAGATAGGTTCAAGACCCCACTGAGCCATGAAATAAACTGGAGGACCTTGAGCCAGTTCTCTCTCTCTCTCTCTCTCTCTCTCTCTCTCTCTCTCTCTCTGACCTGCCTCATTGTATGAGGAGGGGAGGCATGTGCTCATTGGAGGAAAAGAAGTCTATAAATATTACAAACAAACCAATAAAACAAATAATCACTGGAGTACGTATACAGTAGGACCCCTGTATTCACGGGGGATTAGTTCTGAGGAGCCCCCATGGATACTGAAAACCACAGATAACAGTGAACACCATTGAAAATAATGGGACGTCCAGTTTAAAATATGATAGAATTGCCTTAGAGGACTGAGAAAATGGCTAAAGATGACATATTTTCTAGGAAGATTCTATGGTAGCTGTGCTGAAAATGAAACCATAGATAACTGAATCAGTGGATAATGAATCAGAGGATATGGTGGTCCTACTGTACACAGATTCCCGCTATTTATGTACAGGTTGACCCTCATATCCACATGACTGGTATCCGCGCTTTCATTTATCCATGTCTGTTATAATGGGAGGACTCCAGTTTCCATTATCTGCCAACTCAGCAATCAGGTAAACAAATAGTTAAATTTAGGGTTAACCTTATCATCAGAGATGTCATAAGTCGACCAATCAGGACTGAAAGAGTGGCAATCTTCAAGGTAGTATATACTGTCTCGGGACCACGAGGCAGAGAGAGAACAAAGGAGCCCTGAGATGAACAACATCACATCTCAGGTCAAATGAGAACAAAGGACTCTAAAAGGGAGGAGGCTGTTTTGAGCCTGGTCTGAACAGATACGTGACTCCAGTATTTCCTTCTGAATCCAACAGACTGAACTGTATAATGTATGAGTAGCTAAGAAATGTATTAGCTAGATCACGTTAGGGATCGTGTTTATTTTCCCCATTTAGCTGAATGCTTTACTATATCTGTAACTCTAAGAATGTACCTGGAAGGAAGAGCATTATTTGCATGAATGGGCTCTGGTTAGAATAAATAGCTTTTTCTATCTTTTTCAGCTGATGTGTACACATTCATTGTGTTTTGCACGGATGCTTCTCTTCCCTTCGGGTCAGAGGGGAGGGGATGGTAGGGAGTAGAGAAAAGGACCCTCACAGTTCCCCTTTGGACTGTGTGAAAGCAGTAGAATTCCAAGGGTGGCAGCAGCATCCTGAGGGGGGGGCAATTTAGTGGAATTCCCAGGCAGACGAATCCCAACATTGTGTCTCACAAAGTACAGCTTAGGGGGTTCTCAGGCAGAAGAACTCACGAGCTGTATCACAGAAGGGCAGCTGCGTCCTCAGAGGAAGCCATTTTTTTTATCAACCCCCTCTTCCTCTGAAGCTCCCAGCACCACCTCCTATGGTGTTCCAGAGGAGATCTCACTTTCAAGAACACCTTTTCATGGGGCACAGGGGGCTGTAGGAACTGGCAAGCATCAGCTTCCTTTAGCAGAAGCCCTCTGCTACATTAAGTGTGATGTCTAGCTAGGACTGTTTGAATCTCCCCTGCATTTTCCTTCGTTTTAGTTCAGGCCTTAGTATGTCTGAGCATAGGAATGTTTCATTGTATAAGAGTTGTGGGAGGAGCTGAAGAATTCCCCTTTCCAGGTTTGGTTTGTCCCTTCCCAGCAAGCTCTGTTTAGCTAGAAGGTTTTTTAGTTTTTTTGCTCAGTCTTTGCTGTGAGGTTGCAGAGAGCTGTGTTATTGGTGGCAAACAGGCCCAGACAGCTGGGAAGGGCATTTCTTATACCATTTAGCCAAATTAGTTACCAACAACAAACAAGTCAAAGGAATCAGGAGCTGAAAGACTCTGCACCATCTCCATTGAGTGAGGAGATCAAACCAAGATCAAACCCAGAGAGATGACACCCTGAAGATTGCTGAAACTCAAACTGTAAAGTACGTTTTATTTCAAGCTTTTAGAGCTGGGGAGGAGAAAGCCCTTTACTTTTGTTCTTTAAAATAAACTTCCTTCTTTTTTGAACTTTATATTCAGCATCAGAGCCTTTTTGGGTAAAAGAGTTTGCTCTCACCAGGGTACTGGTGTTGCACACCCAAACCTAACACCACCTTTATTGGGTGTGTCTTCACATTAAGCTCCTGTCTACATACAGAGGGAAGCCTTCAGAATCATACAGGATAGTTTGTCTTTATATCCAACCCAATATTTATAATAATGCTTTGTATGCTTACTATTTTCCCTTGGGGGTTTTGAATCCTTTTTTTTTTTTTTTTTGTAAAATGGTAGCAACAAACCAGATTAAAATTCTGCCAAATAAAAGAAGAATTAAAATAAACAACAAGTGACGTTGAACTATTGTAGTTTTCTGTATGTGGCACTTGAAAAGCAATTCTAGGACCATTTCTTGTGCTAGCATCAACATATACAATCAGTCAAAATCTGAAATGGGGAGTGGGGAGATAGGGATTTTAAAAAATTGAATACGGTCAGTCCTCTGTATCCATGGATTCTGTATCCATGGCTTCTACCAACCATGGCTTGGAAATAGTTAAAAAAAATAAATATTTCTTGGAAAGATTTCCAAGAAGTAAACCTTGATTTCTTCATTTTATATAAGGGACACCATTTTACTATGCCATTGTATATAATGGGACTTGAGCACTCATGGATTTTGGTATCCACATGGGGCCCTGGAACCAAATCCCAGCGGTTACCAAGAGCCCACTGTAATATGACAGAATCACAGAAGCTTGGAAAAATTGCCCTTTGGATTGCAGCCGGCTATGCTTTTCAGGGAATATGGGACATTGGAGTGCCATGCTTTTTTGAGTGGCAAAAAATCCAAGGATATCCTATGGATGTTCAGTTCCTTTGGTTAAGAAAGCTCTAGAGATTTATCGTTATCTTTGTAATAATTGTTTCATTTCCCCAAATGCTTGCATTTTCTGTTGGCAGCAACCAGACTCCTAAAACAGGTATCCATTAAGCTTACATCCAGTTCCCAGAAACAGTCTCTACAGAGACCACTCACATTTAAAAACAAAACAAAACTACTTACAGCAAACAGCAATTTTAAAATTCAAAATAGATACCTTGGCTCCAAATACACCTGTGCCCTATCCAATTTGTCAGAGGGCAACACCTTGTCCAGTTATGTTGGGTACTGCGTTCTAAGGAACAAAGAAACATTTCCAGTTATTACGGGACATTCTGGCTTAAATAGGTGATATTTTCAGGAAAACAGGATGATAGACTCATTCTCAGTCATCAAGATGGCCAAATTCACAGGATGATGTCAAGAAGAAAGCTAATTGAGCGAGTGATTGACAAATTTGTGAACAGCAGATGGTGCCCTGAGTAACAGAAACTTGATATTTGCCTGGAGATGACTAATCTTTCCATAGTTAGAGAGCAAACAGAAGTTACTCTGGGCTGTGAGATATTGTTTGCTATGGAGCTAGTGCAACTCTTTCTCTTACAGCCTCAGTTCGTGGGCCTGGTAAAAATGATGAGACAAGCTGCAACAGCTATCTACAAGTGTTTGCTTTTTGGCAAAATGCATCAAACTGTAGTAATAAATGAGAGAGCAGGGCAAGAGCTCCTGTTAAACCATCTGTTCTTCATTTAGAATACAGTATAGCAAGTCTTACAAGCAAATAAGACTGGATGAGATGGGCACAGAATTGGTGATTAATGGAGTAATAATGCACTATTTCTTTATTTCCTTTATATAGTAGCTGTAGTAGTGAGGAAGAAGAGGAGAAGGATGGCTAAGAGCTTACACTGGGGTTGTGTAGTGCATGTGGAGTTATGCATTGATGGTGCTATGCTATTGATGGTGCTATTGAGTGTGTTGCATAAAGGTTTGCCAAGTTTTCTGTTACCCTCTACTCTTGGGGGTCTTAAAGACCCTCACAATATTGACATTCATTTGGGGAATTAATGTACTTGGCTTCCCTATGCAAGAGGGGAAAACAGATAGGGGATCTTTTGACCTTTGTATAGTAGTAATCAGGAGGAGACATTAAGCTAGATAGTACAATAATTTGATCATTATTTGAGAAAAACATTAATAACAGCATTCACGCACACATTCAGGCATCATGCATTCAGACAAGACTAGAATATAAAATGGGAAATATTGAGATAGAGGAATAGCGAAGTGAGTTGTTTGTGGGAGATATGACACCTGCCCTGTAGAGATGAGGTCATGGAAGAAACCTGTGGAATGCGGGTCCTGAAGCCAAAATGGCAACACAGTCTGACATGGAGTAGGTAGGAGGGTGAACTGTGTGCACTTGATTGTAATTTTGGAAGAGTTTTTACAGTCAATATCTGCCTCCAGGGTATGGAATAGTAGGAGACAATACTTCTTGAAGTTGCTCAAGGTGAGACAAAGGTACTCCGGATATGTTAATGGCATCTTAATGTGTGGATACATTGCAATGGAAAGGGAGGAAGCGGCTTTTTTTTTTTTTTTTTTAGGAAATGTGAAGGAATGAGGGTGGTTTACAGGTCTGCATCTCCCAGCCTTGGCTGATGGGTGGGAGGTGTATGTGCCTTCAGCTGCCTTGTGAATTAGCATTTCTTTAGAATTAAGCCCTCCCCCTTAAGTGCATACCTCACTGAGTCTGAATGCTAGTCCCTGTAATTTGTTGGAATTTTCCAGCATTAATGGCCACAGTGTGTGGAAGGCCAAATTTGACCTAAATATTAAATATTGCCAATTATTAATATAGTTATGGGGCTGGGGGTTTCAGGGTAGGTAACAATTCTGGCAATCAATATGGGAGGCATGAGTCATGCCTATATAGGGCTGCCTCAAGTCTCATGAGAGGAGGGCCTCCCATGGGACCTCCTGCAAGATCTTGCAAGAATCCCAAAGCCCAAGCAAATCTCATGATTGCATGACAGCCATTGTGGGATGAAAACTTTACTCTGCTGCTCAGTGTCAGCCTGGCAGGATGGAGAGGGGAAACAGCAGCACCATGCCAAACCATAATTGCAGCAAGAACTCTTGGCATTTGATATGTATGGCCTGATAGATGCATGAATACTCATGCTTGCGGGTCAGTCTAGTCGGAGTGCGGCTGATGACTGCTCTCAAATGTGAAATTTTGAGTAGCCCGTATCACCCAATACAGAACCAGAGTTGAGGACTCCCCAAAAGGGGATCTCATGTATAAAACAGGAGACCAGGGAAGCCTGGTTGAATTGCAGTGCTGCACTACAGAATGCACACCAGAATATGCAATGGAGTGCACAACCAGGAGCCCTTTCACACTACACAATTACAGTTGTCCCTTCATATTCGCTGGGGTTTGGTTCCAGGCTTGTAGTTTGGTGATATTCTAGAGGCCTCTGACTGAGAATACTAAATTCCTCTCCCTAAATTGCAAATATCCCTTCATAAACTTCTCAGGGGTGTGCTTTGTTAAGACCATGTCATATTTTCTGTTCTAGAAAGGACTGTAGTTCTGAATAGCACAAGGGCTATGCCCTTGGCATATCCAGTTATTATTATTTTTTTTTAAGGCAGGGTAGTCCCCTGCGTGTGACCTTGGAAAAAAAAATCCTTTTATGGAATTAATCCTTTTATTTGGACTATAACTCCAGGAGTGGCTCTGCTGCCTGCAGGATTCTGGCTATTAATACCCCACAAATGAAACTTCTGGAATTCTGCTCTCTGACCATCCTCAGAGGTGAACTAATAGCAATTTTGGGAGACAAGCCATCACGATGCAGTAATGAATAAGATGCTAGAGTCTTACACCGGATGAGTCCATGATATTTTGTTGCCTGAGGCAGAACAGCAGATGGTGACCATCACTCAATAAAGTCAAGGTGCATAGTTCCCCAACCCACTCCTCAAATTTTGGTATTTGAAACCAAACAACTCACAACATCTCTTTCCGTACCTGCCAGTAAAAATAAAACAGTAACAAAATAAGCTTGTGGTTTAGTCATGCATTTACCATTTTCAATGTTCTTTACCCATTGTATTTTATTTATTTAATTAATTAATGTATACCCTACTTTTCTCCCAGTACGGAATCCAAGGTGGCATACACACCTTAAAAAACATAATACCATTAAAAAAACAACTCTCAAGATAAAAGTTAAAATAAAATACCAGTTTAAAATACAAGTTGTATAGCATTAGAAGTATTTAAACAGACTAAAATAGAAACTCTCTACACCCCCCCCCCGCATTAAAACTCTATCTGCCATCACCAAATGCCTCCTTAAATAAAAAGGTTTTCACCTGCTGGCAGAAAGAGAGCAGAGTGGGGGCCAACTGGATCTCCCATGGAAGGGAGTTCCACAGCCTGGGAGCAGCCACAGAGAACGCTCTCTCTCTCAAAGTGTACATCACTTTGAGGGGCCTGGTGGGCTGAGAGGTGATAAAGCAGGGATGAGCAACTATGGAAGATTTTTCCAGATTTAGGAATGTTCTTGATGGGAAAGTGAGCTCCCCTTTCTAATTTTAGCAGCTAAATACTCTGGTAACCTTTTATAACAATTCTTTTATTTCCATGAGTTTCACTGACAACAGCTCTGACAATGTGAAAAGCAATTAGGAATACTGGATCAATTCCTTGGCTGACCTAGAAAATCATAGGTGGCAAAAGGAAATGGAATGGACCCGACAACAGCCTCTTTATGTCCAATATGCAATGCAGTAATTAACTGCCGGTCTCAGAGCCTCAACATCACACACACCCACACACAACAGGGCTGAGTAAATAGGAAAGATTTTCAACTTTGCAGGCTACCTTTCGGTTCCATTTTGCCAGACATTGTGTGCTCTATAGCTTTGTTCTCTATAGCAAACACCATTAAAGGTGCATTTCTTATGCACTTACCTGGGAGGAAGTTCCACTGAATTCAGTGGGATATACATCTTGGTATATTCATTTAGGATTGCACTGGGTATCTTCTCCCAAACACATTTCTGCCTGTTCATATAATTTAATGCTAGATGTTTTCAGCTTAAATCTCTGAGATAGGTCCTGGAATGCCCCTGAGATGAGCCACAGAACTGGTCACAATTCTTCTGAAAATTTCAGCCACAAAAAACTTGAGTGGGAAGGCAGGCAAGGACAGTAAGTAAATACCAAAAATGCAACCCAGTCCATCCCAAGATACTTTACGGAAATCCATATGCTTGCTAGTCTCAGTGCAGCAGAGAAATCGGCACTGTCACATGACAATCCAAGCCAGGGAGCAATGGAAAAATGTGAACTGCTTGCAGTGAGAACAGCTAAGTAGACCAGAAAGTTTTGCTCTGTGGTAGTGTTATTGTATTATCTCATGACAGGTAGCTTCCCTTCTCTCATTGATTCCTTCCCAACAAACCAAAGAAAAGAACCGAAGCAGCCTATATCAGCTATCCGTGTTCATGACATGGCAACATTTCCAACAATCTCTTTGTTGTGCCATTTGATTGCTAAGCATAGCTAACACTACCTGTTCTCCCCTCTCAGACCTTCTTTCCCCCTAACAAACTTTCTTACCCCAAGGTCCTTAACTATGATTAAGCCTTAACCATGGTTGAAGGTATAGTTGCACTGTCTTTAACCATGATCTGTGTTAACCAGGTTTTCTCTTAAACTAGGTTTTAAATCATGGAGCGGATGGAAACCTTGGTTAAGGTTGATGAAGCCATAACATTTTAAGAAGTGTTAAGACTGTTGGTGAAAGGGCCAGGAGAGTTCACACATATGAGGAGTGGAATCAGAGAAGGAGTGTGCAGTCTTAACCATGGTTAATGGTTGCAAATGCTGTGTTTGTGCTTCAACCAAGTCCCAGTGAGAACATTTTGCCAGAAAACAGAAAAGGCAATAGACTAAGTATCTCTAATATTTCCATCTGTTATCTTACATCTCTCATGTATTTTTGCCATACTATATGATTTTGAAATATAGATTATGGAACATTCCCTTCTTTCTGAGTGAGAATATTTTCTGTGTCATGCATTATAGACTTCTTAGATCTTCAAATGAAAGGATACTGCCCTGGTTCACTACCTTTAATGGGAATGACATATGGCAATGGCTTTTTTACTAGCTGAGTCTTTATTGCTATATTCCATGAAGGAACTCTGGACTTCATTAATAACCCTGCAAATCTTTAGCTCTAAGTGCACTTCCTTATCATGTTGCCCAGGCCTGTATTATTGCATGTTTAACATTCAGAATGTTCTGCTGATAGCAAGCATTGTTAAATAAAACATTTCAAGGCAAACTAAGAGCAAATCCATTTGTTGCTGGCTACCAATATCATACCAGATTAAGATTCCCTCTTTTGCACTGAGACAAAGCAGCAGGACACCATCTTATGGGTTGAACAGATTAGCCACAATTTTTAATGCAAATACCACAATTACAAATCAGATACATTATAACTAATGCCCTCCTCATGCAGACAATGTGTAAAAAAGTAAAGTGGAGGGGACATCGGGCCCGATGGTTTCCAAACCACTAAATGTTCAAGCGGGGTACTGGCCATAGGTCTGGTAAACATATGGGCAGGGCTTTCCCCATTGGCTAATCTGTAAGACCTGTCCAAAGGGTTGGCTGGAGGTGAGGTCACCTGTATCCGCTCTGACTGCAGGCTCCCTCCTCCTTTTCTTTTCCTCCAGCCACCCCAGGGCTTTCCTCGCCCCAATTTAACTCATGCCCGATATCCCCTCTTCCTTTCTATACTGAAGGAGCCAAGCTTGGCACCCCCTTCCCCCATGTCCCTTGAATGTACTGCCATAGCTGATAAGTAGAGTTCACAGCCCTTGTGGGAAGATGTATGCCATTGCTTCTGTGTAGATAGGCCAAATCTGCACATATCCCTGGGTGGCAGACAGGAGCACTGCCTATCCAGGTGATGGTTATGAATGCTGTCCCAATTAGCATGATGTCAGACTGTGTTGATTTTAGAGTCACTGTGAGCACCCTGCCACACTCGTCTCAGTAACCATCTCAGTACCATCTTTGTTCACAAGATGAGAACATCTGGGAGTAGGTGTCATATGTTGTGGAGGTCAACCATTACCATGCTGACAAATTGGAGCCCAGGCATCTTAACTAGATTGTTCTCACCCAGATTCAAAAGAATGATGTTGGGTGGGAGATGTGTTGCCATAAGCTCAATGATCCAGGGGAGTAGAGCCCCCTACTGCATGGCTTGTCGACCCCACAAACATAAACTGGCCAGTATCTTGGTCCCCCTCCCAAGTAGCCCATGTATTGGGCAGGGGCCAAACAGATACTTGGCTCCCGCCCAAGTAGACCATGTATTGTTCACCCCAGCAAACAAGGCTGTATCTGACTATCCATACCATTTTTGGGGCACCTGCTCAAAAAATACAAAGAATTAAATGGGGCGGGGAATGAGGGCCTGCCCCTGTGGCATGCAGTAAGCTGCCTACCGGCTTCATTCCTAACAAAGAACCAGAAGGGCCTACACTGCCAATGACCTACCCTGTGAATAACAGAGCATTGCTGACCATGATCTGCTATGACTGTAAGCTGCTCTTATGCAAAAGAAGTACCGGTAGGTAGAATTTTTTTTTTGCGGGGGGGGGGGAAGGCAATCACTGAAAAAGTTCACTTAAGGTGGAATTAGAATTGAGTGAGAGGGAGGCCCAAAGTGTTTTAAAAAGGCATTCCTGGGAATCGTGGATATAAATTTTAAGTAGTCCATGGTTTGAACAGGGCAAATTTGTCCAGCTGGGGCCTTCCCTAAGGTGAACATCTGGCTTCTGCCTTGCTGATATGTCTTAGAGAATCTGAAACATATGTGTAAGCCCTGCTGGTTGAAACTATTTTAAAACAACACACAATTTAAGACACTATTTTAATATTAAAACATACAAAAAGTATACATTAAAACAGAATTAAACTACTTACATTATAAAAACAATATCAAAATATTTAAAAGAATAAAATATACTTAAAAGTATTAGAAACTTTAAAAAGAATGAAAGATAAAAAGCTTTTCATAGAAACCAACTAGAAATATCCAGCCTGAATCTGGGGAGGAGTTCACTATTCTGTGTGGCTGCAAAGAATGTCAGTGTAAAAACAGCCTGGAATAGAATAACTTCATCAGAAGACTCAGACTGTCAGGAGTGGTTGGATAAGGTGAGGAAGAACAAACTCTGAATGGGGAGTTGAGAATCGGAAGTGGGGTGTCTCCCTAGCCCAGCCCTCTGGGTCCCAATGGGCCTGGAAGTTGGCTGTGGGGTCTGGGAACCCTGTTATTTTGGAATAAAAAGACAGGGCAGCAAGTTGACCCCTGATGGTATGGAAGACAAGCCTGACCCCTCTGATGTGGATGGTGAATTGTAGCATCAGTTCATCTCTCACTGGACATTCCGGCCAGCTCACCCAAGGTGGCAAGGAAGCTCCTGAAGACACACTAACTGTGCTGGTAAGCCTTGTGGGCTGAAGGGGCTAGAGATAGGAAGATGCTACATTCAACCTCTATCCGTCCGCCAAGTTTTCAAAGGTTTGCTGGTACCTCCATGGGTTGTGCCAAGGCCAGCAGGGCCAGCTCCCGAATCCTGTCAAACTGAAAATGGGAGAGGGATTCTGTCAGGGGATTTTGGATTCTGGGTATATGATGAGCTTGGAAAAGTGTATTATGCTTCAAGCACTGCAGGATGAAGCACCTGACTAAGGGGCTTACTACACTCTGAAGAAAAGTGGCAAATCAGCAGGAACGTTCTGACTTTCCTCCTGCCTTACCACATGGTTTCAGTGTTCTTCCAGCATTGTTTTGTTCTGGTCCTGTGGGAGACTGAAGTAAAACTGTGTCTTTTTGCAGACAGATATTCTGGTCAGCAAAAAGATGTGGTGTAAACTCAATTCCGCATGGTACCAAAACAAAAGATCACTGATGTCATGCGGTAAGGCAGCAGGAAAGACAGAATGTTCCTGCTGCTTTCCTGCTCTTCTCCGGAGTGTGGTAAGGCCCTCATTTCATGACTCAGGGAGCTTTGGAGCTCGGAGTGTTGACAATCTGCACTAAAGCAGTGTTAGCACACCAAGATAAGATAGACTTGCTTGCAAAATCATCTGCCCACATGTGAACAGCAACAACTATAGGGAAGAGTTCTAGGAATGTTAAGTCTCTAGTAAGTCTGCTCCTTACCTAATCAGCTGGCCAGGGCTCTGCATACCATTGGCCCAATATAGGCCAAAATCAGATGAACCTGCTGCATCAGAATGCATCTGAAGATCATATCCCAGAAGTAAGGTACTCCTCCAGAATGACATACCATTGCAATCATGGAAAAAAGCTCTCCATACCCCCAAATCTCCTTGGCCTAATGTGGTGATGAGAGATAGAAACCCCCCTGGTGGCCTTGTACAAGTCAGCACTGAACACCTAGCCTAGCATGACATCCCTGTATGCAAAATTCAGATGACTGGCAAGGATTTGGAAGTCATGTACCTTTTCCCTTGTTCATTGTGAAAAGTAAATGCGACAGTCAGGAGCGCTTGTTATCAGCTTCGGCTGATACGCCAGCTGCGTCCTTTTCTGGAACTAAGGGATCTTGAGACCGTTGTGCATGTGCTGGTAACCTCACGTCTTGATTTCTGTAATGCACTTTACATGGGGCTACCCTTATGCTTAGTTCAGAAATTACAGCTGGTACAAAATATGGCAGCCAGGCTAGTTTCTGGAACATCTAGGAGGGACCACATTACTCTGGTTCTGAGGTCCCTCCACTGGCTGCCTATCAGCTTCTGGGCCCAGTACATGGTATTGGTTATCACCTTTAAAGCCCTAAATGGCTTGGGCCCAAGCTATCTCAGGGACCGCCTTCTCCCTTATAATCCTCCCCACGCTCTCTGGTCCTCTGGGAGGAATTTGTTGCAGCCACAAAGACCTAGGCTGGCGACCACCTCCCAGAGGGCTTTCTCGGCTGTGTAACGGCCTGCCGGATGAGATCCGCCTATTGACATCATTAGACAGCTTTAAAAAGGCTGTCAAGACAGTTCTCTTCAGGCAGGCTTTTCTGGAATAGCTAACCCTGGCCTCAGGAACCCCCTCTGGAGGTTGATTCTGGAGCTCCTAACTGATGCTGCTCGCTCGGAAGGGTTTTTAATAAATTGTATTATATGTAGTTCATCTGGTCCTGGAGATTTAAATTCATTTAGATTAAGAAGGTATTCCTGTACTACCTCTTTGCTTATTCTGTGCTGGATTTCCCCTGTTGTGTCCTCTGTTCCATTCTCCTCAGGTTGGTCCCCCTTTTCCTTTTCTGAAAACACTGAGGCAAAGAAGGTGTTGACTAATTCTGCCTTTTCTCTGTCCCCTGTTAGCATTTTGCCATCTTCTCCATGTAGTGGCCCTATCATTTCCTTCTTCCTCCTTTTGCTTTTGCCCCAAAAAAACCCTTTTTATTGTTCTTAACCTCGCTAGCAATCCTGAGCTCATTCTGCGCTTTAGCTTTTCTGACTTTACTCCTACACGTGTTCACTATCTGTTTGAATTCTTCTTTGGTGATTTCCCCCTTTTTCCATTTCCTATACATGTTCCATTTAAAACTTAGCTCCGTTGAAAGTTCTTTAGTCATCCATCCTGGTTTCTTGAGACACCTCCCATTTTTCTTCCTCAATGGTACTGTTTGAAATTGTGCCTTCAGTATCTCCCTTTTGAGAAAGTCCCATCCGTCTTGAGGTCTCTTCTCTTTTAGTATTCCTGACCATGGGATCACCCCCAGTATTTCCCTGAGTTTATTGAAATCAGCTCTCCTAAAGTCAAGAATGCGTGTCTGACTGTGCCTGGCTTCTCCTTTCCATTGTATAACAAACTCCAGAAGAACATGATCACTCTCACCTAAGGATCCCACCACTTGCACCCCATTAACCAGGTCATCTCTGTTGGTTAGGATCAGATCTAAAATAGCTGACCCCCTTGTTGCCTCTTCCACCTTTTGGACCATGAAATTGTCTTCCAGGCAAGTAAGGAATTTGCTAGACCTTGAAGTTTCGGTTGAGTTAGATTGCCAGCAAATATCAGGATAGTTGAAGCCACCCATCACTACTACATCTCTCCTTTCTGCATGTGTGTTAATCTGTTCTAGAAAAGCATCATCCAATTCCTCCATCTGACTTGGGGGTCTGTAGTAGAGTCCCACAATAACATCCCTGTTGTTTCCCTCCCCTTTAATTTTTATCCAGATGCTCTCCACCTGGTTTCCAGTATTGATGTCATGGATCACTTCACTGGTGTAAATATCCCTGACATATAATGCTATTCCTCCTCCTTTCCTGTTTGGCCTGTTTCTCTTATAAAGGTTATACCCCTCTATTCCTACATTCCAGTCATGAGACTCATCCCACCAGGTTTCAGTAATGCCTATTATATCATATTTGTTTTGTAGTGCTAGGAGTTCAAGTTCATCTTGCTTATTTCCCATGCTCTGTGCATTAGTGTTCCCTTTACTTGCTGCCTGCTGGTGCTCTTGGACCTCTCAGCAGCCTTTGACACTATAGATCATTCCATCCTCTTGGACCGCCTGAGAGAGTTAGGAATCGGAGGCACTGCTCTGCGATGGTTCCATTCCTTTCTCTCGGGCAGATCCCAGAGGGTGAGGCTCGGGGACAGCTGCTCTTCCAGAATTGAGCTTAATTGTGGCGTCCCTCAGGGTGCCATTCTGTCCCCGATGCTATTTAACATTTATATGAAGCCACTGGGAGAGATCATCCGGAGGCATGGAGCTCGGTGTCATCAGTATGCTGATGACACTCAGATATATTTCTCCATGACCAGGCCGTCGGCTCAGACTTCAGATGGTGTCTCTCCACTCAATGACTGTCTTAGAGAGGTAATGGATTGGATGAGGAAAAACAGATTGAGACTAAATCCAGACAAAACGGAGGTACTGACAGTCACAGGCCCGAAACCAGGTCTGGGAATACAACTTCCAGTCCTGGATGGACTCACACTCTCCTCTAAGGACTGTGTTCGCAGTTTGGGGGTACTCCTGGATTCGTCGCTTCACATGACTAGTCAGGTGAATGCGACGGCCAGAAGTGCCTGTTATCAGCTTCGGCTGATACGCCAACTGCGCCCTTACCTGGATACAAGGGATCTGGAAACTGTGGTACATGCTTTGGTAACCTCACGTTTGGATTACTGTAATGCACTCTACATGGGGCTACCCTTGTGCCTAACCCGGAAACTTCAACTGGTACAAAATATGGCAGCCAGGTTAATTACGGGTACATCTAGGAGACAGCATATAACACCTGTGCTTAAATCTCTCCACTGGCTGCTGATTAGTTTCCGAGCGCAGTACAAGGTGTTGGTTTTAACCTTTAAAGCCCTACATGGCTTGGGTCCATCTTATCTCCGGGACCGCCTCATCCCATATGATCCCCCACACACACTTCGGTCCTCTGGGAGGAACCTGCTGCAGCCTATGAAAACTAGGCTGTCGCAGACCTCCCAGAGGGCCTTTTCTTCTACGGCTCCCAGACTTTGGAATGGCCTGCCGGATAAGATCCGTCTTATCGCTACTCTTGATAGCTTCAAGAAAATGCTAAAGACGGATCTCTTCCAGCAGGCCTTCCCGGAATAACTTCCTGGTTCAAGTGGACTGATTGCTACCCACCCCCTCGCTGTCGTTGCTTTTATTTATTTATTTATTGTATTTTATCTTTGTTTTAACTCTCTATTTGTTTAATTTAGTTTTAAGGGGTGGGAGGGTAGGATGGGGAAGGACTGTTTTAACTTGATGTTGTTTTAATCTTGCTGTAAGCTGCCCCAGTTGCCGAGCAGAGGGGCGGGTTTAAAATAAAAATTTATTATTATTATTATTATTTGCCTCCCACTGTTGGGTCCTTGCGCTGTTTGCCTTGTTCCCTCTATGCCAGTTTGACTATTTTCTCCAGCCCTTTTGCCTTCCAGAATACTGTCTCCCTCCCTCATATGACTCAGTTTAAAGCCCTCACACTAATGATTTCTGGTGTGACAATCAGAAGCAGGATCACTGTCACAATTCCTCCTCACAGTGGAGTTCTCTGGGAGGGAAGGAGTGCAAATGCAAGTCTGCATAATCCCAATTGACAGCAGAACAGACTTCTGTTGCTTGCAGTGGCTCCTGTCTGGTAAGGGAGGAATGAGGGACTTTTATGATCCTTACATATTCTGTCTTCTATTGCCACAATCACAAATATATAGAGAGCATGAATATTAATCAGTTACACATGCATAACTCTAGATTACACATTTGTAATTGCAATCGTGAATTCCAAATTATTTATCATTATTATAAAAGAATGAATTTGCTTATTTTTTCCTTCCTTCCCACCTCTTTTTCTTTTGTGTCATGTCTGTTAGATTATATATCATTATCTTAAATATTAAAATGCCTCAAGCACAGTGGTAGAAGGGCAGTCCAGAAATATATTTAATAGGAATAGAATTGGAATTGTAGAGTTATAGAATTGGAAGGGATCACAAGGGTCATAGAATCATAGAGTTGGCAGGGACCCTAAGGGTCATCAGTTCCAACCCCCTGCAGGATCTCCAGCTAGAGCATCCCCTGCAGGTCCAGTCTCTTTTTGAAAACATTCAGAGAAGGAGATAACATCACCTCTCTAGGCAATTGGTTCCATTGCTGAACCGCTCTCACTATCAAGATGTTCCTTCTAATGTTCAATCAGAATCTACCCACTTGTAACTGAAATGCATTCAACCTGGTTCTACCTTCAGAGACAGCAGAGAACAAGCCTGCACCTTCCTCTTTGTCGAAGCCCCTGAGGTATTTAAAGAGTGTGAGCATGTCATCCCTCCGTTTTCTCTTCACCAAGCTGAACATGTCCAGATCCTTCTACCTTTCCTCATATGTTTTGTTCTCCATACCTCTTATCATTCTCATTGCCCTTCTCTGTACTTGCTCAAACTTGTCTATGTCTTTCTTAAAATGAGGCACCCAAAACTGAATGCAGTTGTTCCAGGTGAGCCCTGACCAGTGCAGAATATAGTGGGACTATTACTTCCTTTGACTTGGAAAGTAGGGTCTATTAATGTAGGCTAAGATAGCATTTGCCTTCTTTGCTGCAGCATCACACTGCTGGCTCATGTTCAACTTATGATCAATAATAATCCCAAGGTCCTTTTCACATGCAGTACTGCTGAGCCAAGTATCCCCCAACCTATACCTGTGCATTTGGGTTTTGTGGCATAATCACAGACTTTTGCTTTTGTCTTTGTTGAATTTCATTTTGTTAAATTCAACTTTCTGAAATTTTATTAATTTCAGTTTTCTAGTTTATTAAGGTCCTTTTGAATTCTGTTCCTATCTTCCAATGTGGTAGCTACCCCTCCTGGTTTTGTATCATCTGCAAAATTGACCAAGGTTCATGTGAAAAACCTGGAATTAAGATTTAAGTTATGAATTGTCTTAACGTCACATACCACCAAATATATATTTAGGACAGTACATACAACTACTGTTATAACAGTGTGGTGTTACTTCCTCTTGCATGATGCTACAGCCTAATTGTACCTAGATTTTGATTCAGGATGTTACTTTGTCAGAACAGTTTGTGGTGGTATTGTTGCACCAGAAACTGTGAGACGCTATAAAATGTTTGGTATATTACAATAGAGCCAGTGTGGTGTAGTTGTTCAAATGTTGGACTAGGATTCTGGGAGACGAAGGTACAAATCCCTGCTTGGCCATGGGAACCCACTGGGTAACCTTGGACAAGTCACAATCTCTCAGCCTCAGAAGAAGGCACTGGTGATCCCCTCCCCCGCCCAAACAAATGTTGCCAGGAAAATTCCATGAGGAGTTTGCCTTTGGGTCGGCATAAGAAACTACTTACAACAACAACAACATTGCAGTCATTCCCCCTCTTCGTTTAGCTAGCCCTGCCATGTCTTTGTGCAGTCACATTAAACCATTGTGCCTATTATTTTCCAACTAATTCATTTTAAGTGATGTCACTCTGTGTTGTGTTTCTTTACAAATGTTAAGACCACACACTCTGGGCTCTGCTAACACATTATGCTGTATTATGCATTTGCTACGATAAAACAAATGTAACTTTTAACATCACATCACGTCACATACCCGGGGCTGTTGCTATTACAACATGCCATCAAAAATATTTTATTGGACAAAAGTTGTTTTGCTGAAATAAAAAAAATGGTTTGTTATAATTTATTATTTTTAAAGTTTGTCATCATTTATTCTTTTTTAAATTGCATCTGATAAAACTTTAATATGTTATAAATACCTGTAAAGAAAATATAATGTTCAGTTTCTTTGAGATAAAACATTTGTATCTTTCATTTTTCACAAAACACATACTGGCACCAGGAAAAGACTAACAAAAATAATTTAAACTCTGTACAGTGCACTCTAGGTTGGAAACATTCAAGCAATACAAATTGTATCAGATTAATTTAAATATATATTTTCTGGGTTCTTTAAGTTGCATTATAGGCAATCATCTTAAAGAAAAAATAAAAAAAGCAAAACCACATTTTATAAAGGGTTAGCCTGAATACAACAATAAGGTACTGGCCATTGATGCAACTGCTATTAAGAAGTAGAATGATAATAAGCAATAACCAAGGTAATTTATTATAGGCAACATCACTATTTGCAAAATGTTATTTGTAAGCTCTGTGAAACAAGGATTATACATCTAGAATATGACTGCATGAAGTGTGAATCCACCTCTAGAGGAGACCAGCTAGTTTAGCAGAAAAGGCCATTATTCTAAGCATGTTTGTTTTTATTATGTGCTGTCAAATTGGCTTCTAAACCTGCTTAAATGGAGATAAATCTCATTAAAATGGATGGGTCCTAAGGTTCATGATGTCTCAAACGAAAACTCTGTTTGCTTGTAGCTTTATACTTTCTCATAGGGAATCAGGACAAGTGATTATGCTTCAACATTAGAACTTGTGTAATAAGAATGAAAAAGAAGAAAATAACATTGTCAACACTTGCTATAATTAAAACTGTGTTTCAGCATGCTTTAAATTGCAAGTGATTTTTAAAAGCAAACTTAAATAAAAATGCATAACAGCTGCATTTCTTGATGGAGCAAGAAATGACAGATGTCCAGGCTGGGTTCAGAAAAGGAAAAGGCACTAGGATTCATATTGCAAAGATACATTGGACAATGGGGTGCACCAAAAATTTTCAGAAGAAAGTCAGCCTGTGCTTTATAGATTATAGCAAAGTATTTGACTGTGTAGATCATTAAAAACTATGGACCACTCTAAAAGAAATGGGCTGCCACCACCACAACTTGCTTGTCCTAATGTGTAACATATACTCAAGACAAGAGGCCACTGTAAGGATAGAGAATGGAGAAACAAAATGGTTTCAAATTGGCAAGAGGTCAGGCAAGGCTTCCTTTTATCACCCTACATACAGAACATATCATACATAAAGCTGGATTAGATTCAGGGGAAGGGGGCATGAAAATTGGAAGAAAGAATATCAACCATTTAAGATATGCAAATGATTCCATACCACTTGCAGAAAATAGCAAAAACTTGGAATGACTATTGGGGAAAGTCATGGAAGAACATACAAATGTGCAATTATAGTTGAATATTAAGAAGACAAAAAGTAATTACTATAGATGATTTACATAATTTTAACATGGATGTTGAACACATCAGAATAGTAAAGACTTTCTATATCTTAAATCAGAAGAAATTAAAATGGAGATTGTAGTCAAGAAATCAGAAGAAGATTAGGACTTTGAAAGGCAGCTATGAAGGAACTACAAAAGAACCTCAAGGGTAAAGCTATATCTTTAAATACCAGAGTTAGAATAATTTGTGCCGTAGTATTTCTCATTTCTATGTATGGGTGTGAAAGCTGGACAGTGAAAAAAACTGACAGGAAGAGAACTTATTTGATATATGCTGGAGGAGAATTCTATAGATGCCATGTACTGCCAGAAAACCAAATACAGTAAATGGGTTGTAGAGCAGATCAAGCCTGAACTCTTTGCAGAAGCTAAAACGATCAAACTGAGGCTATCATACTTTGGCCAATGGCCATATTGTGACACAACTAATATAGAAAAGATTTTAATATTTAGTAAAGTGGGAGGTAATAGAAAAAGAGGAGGACTTCATTCCAGATAGATAGATTCAGTCAAGGGAGCCAGAGCCCTGACCTGTGCAGGGGTGTTGATGATAGGGTGTCTTTAGAGACCTCTCATTCATTATAGGGTCACTATAAATCGAAGCTGACGATGGCAACTAACAAAAAGCAACATAACAGCTGGTTGTACTATAGTTTGATTAGAAATTAGGATTACATTGATTAGACAGAAACAAAACAGAGAGGAAGAACAGGAATTTACCAAGATTAATAATTCTACTATCTACTTTCATTAGTTTAATCAAATTGCATTCATTTACTCCATAATTCTTCAATTGTGCAACAATGAATTCTCATTTGGTAGCCATATCTTCAACAGCAGACAATTTAAAACAGAGATAAGAATCATGTGGTCTTCCAGATGTTGTACTGTAACTTCCAGCAGCCCCAGCCAGCATAGCCACTGGTGAGGAATGATAGAAATTGCAGTCCAAGAACATCATGAGGGATGCATGATTTCTACCACTAGTTTATGTAGATGTGTCCATGGAGGAAAGGTACAGCTCTGTTCAACAGAGAGTGATTTAAACTTTATTTTGAATTTTACTTGGGAGATTTTCAGATGCGGTGAAATGTGGCAAAAAAAAAAAACCCCACAAAAAAACAACTGTGTTCTAAACTGAGTCAGAAGAATGCGAAGGCAACAGAAAGGATGACATTATCAGCCACCCGTGTCCTCAGCCATTCCTGGGGTGTAGTGTTGCTGTGGATGAGGCTTCCCTTTTTCATTGACAGGGACAATATGCCAACAAAAAGGGACGCCTTAGTTACTCCCACATTATGCCCCTAGAATGCTGGAGGACATCTGATGTCACGATGTTCTTGTCACGATCTTCTGACACAGTTTTTGCCACGTCTGATAATCTCTCATGTGATTTGCTACTTCCTCTGGTAGGCTGAAGTTGTGGAAATGATATTTTTGAACAGACTTCAAACTAAGGTGATTTCCCTACAGGCACTGCCATGCCTAATATAGCAGCTAAACCAATTTCAGGAGATTATCAGACATGGCTAATGTGGCACCAGAATAACAACAGTGGAACGCCAAAGGACACCAATATCACATAATATCGTCCTTTTGCATTTTGCTGTCATTATTCTGGTATTTATTTTTATTGATGGGTTGGAGCTGTCAATGGATCGCCCATCCCATTTTGGTGCCAGCATTGCCAGCGTTTGAAACCTCGCACCATTTTTGACTCGTGATTCGAGCTTCAGTGGGCATTCCTGCCAGAACACTTCTGGCTGGGATAGCAAGAACCAGGTAGGCTACCCTCTTTTTTGTACCCTCCCCGGATTACTTGGTTTTTTCTTTAGTATGTGTATGTGCTTTTCTGAACTTTTATGTGTGTGTTTTTCTTTTTCTCTTTGAATTTCCTGTGCTCATGTCTTCTCGCGAGAACAGGCAGGACTTCAATCCAGGAAGTGAACAGAGCTCCATTAGAGCTCTATTCATTTCTGGTCTGCCTTTGGACAGAAGATAAGGTAAGTCTGATGGGGAAGGTTATTGTATCGTGACAGGGAAGGGTCTGGAGATTGTGGGACAGGAACGCTTTTTGCATTCCTGTCTGATAATCTCCTTAGTATCCTTTTTTGAAAAGGATATTGCTCATTTAATTTTCTTCCTTCCTTCCTTCCTTCCTTCCCTTCCCTTCCCTTCCCTTCCCTTCCCTTCCCTTTCCTTTTATAAAAAAAACTTTCTTGGTTTTTCTTACTGACTTTTTACCATAAACTTCATAGCTAAATGCTAACAATTGTGTCATTCACAGAGAGAAACATGAAGATAGTGAAGATAAGAATTTACTGTATATATGTTGGCATGGCTATGGTATTTATTAAAGGATCCTATATTCATGTGTGGTGGGGCTGTCCCTTCATTCAGAAATCTTGGAGTGAAGTAAATGAAGAAATAAATGGCATACTAGGGAAAGATATACAGCTCAGTAAAGAAAACAGTATTACGCTTAATCTGAGTAAAATGGGTCTGAATAAGAATGAAGAGCATGCGACAAAGCAAATATTAAAAGCAGCACATGCAGTTATTGCCCTGGGTTGGGGGAAAAAATCCAAGTGGTGTAAATCTAATCTCGAAAAATATATAGCACAATTTCTATTATTTGACTTTTTTAGAGAAAGAAGACTGAAATAAATATGGCAGAAAAAGGAAGAAACCTGGAACAAAAAATGGCAAATGGTGACTCAAAAAGTTAATGAACAAGGCGGGGGAGTACAGAAATAACCAATGCGAATCTTCCTTTGCGAATAACCAATGTGATTGCAACTATTACCCATATCATGGAAAATGTATCATGAAAACTTATATAGATACATCCTTTGTGAAGCCGTTGAAGAGGGTGGGTGGGTGGGAGGGAAGGGAGCAAATTAAAAATGTGATTATGTAATGTATTGTAAAATAGTCATTAAAGAATAAAAAATAAAAAAATAATTTACTGTATATTCAGAGGATTTCTAAAACTCTCTTTAGTGTTTTTTTCTGAATTACCAGGCCTTTGAAATGTATGAATATAGTTTGCATTTTTATAAAATTATCACATTCAATGTTTAACAGAGCATTAAGTTTCTTCTCATATCAGTGAAAGGGCAAAGCTGGTGATCTTCCTTTGGGACCCAATTCCAGTCCCTAGGCACTGGTGTAGAATTCAAGAGCCACCCATCATGACGAGTGGCCCTAAAAAGTAACTCTTCCAAGCTCTCTTTAAGTCATTAAGCTCTTTAAGCTCTCAGAGTCATTAAGACAGAGGAGCCCTGTTTTGGGACAGTCAGCATGTTGTAGTGGTTTGAGCATTGGACTCTGGAGACCAAGGTCTGAATCCCTGCTCAGCTATGGAAACCCACTGGGTAATCTTGGGCAAGTCACACTCCCTCAGCCTCAGAGAAAGGCAAAGGGAACCCCCCTCTGAACAAATCTTTCTAAGAAAGCCCCATGATGGGTTCCCCTAGGGTCAGTCATAAGCTGGAAATGACTTGAAGGCACACAACAAAAACAACAAACTGGCAACTCTGTTCCCTGGGAGTAAGCCCCACTGAAATCAGTGGGACTAAGTTCTGAATAGTCTTCTGCAAATTGCTGTAAAGAAATGTGATTACTAGCTTTGGTCTCCTTTGATCTTAAGCAATGTCTCCTGAACAAAATGAAATGAGTATCCCTGACCTGGACTGGGCCTTCAACAAACCATTCTTAAACAACCTTCCTATGTTTTTAAGGTATGGATCTCCCTGTCTAGCTTCCAAAACTGGAAAAAAAATGCCTCATGTTTCTTTAAATATGGATCAGACATTGTGAGATGTACACTGTTGCCAGGCAAAAATAGACATGTACCCTGTGGATGTCTCTGAAAGCATTAAGTTTTGGAATGGGTCTCATTAGAAATCATGTCTGATATATTTGCTTGTTGATTGAAAAAAATGTTCTGCATTGAATCTCGATTGTTTTCTGAAGATTGTGGATTTATTTCATTCTTGAAGGAAGCTGCCTGTTCTGAAAGGATTACTGAATGCTTTAAATAAAATAGTGACTACCTCACATCTAGCAAGCTGTGGGTGTCCCCCCCTGTTTTCCCCATTCTTTATGTCATTCATAAATACAATGCAATGAAAGCTGTGTTCATGCAAATTGCCAGAATAAGCGGGACTTAATCCGAAATGAGGAGTGCTATGAAGATGAAGCGGGTGAATATTTCCAACCTAGTGCTTTTATCTGTATCTTTTTAATCTTCACCATTCAGAATATCGACCAAAGCTTGCAGTAGTCTGTCATCTCTATGTTTGTAGGGTTTAGAATTGTAAAAAAGGTCAACATAGTCACTATACAGAGACTCCTCTGAGTCTTGCAGCTGGGAGGCTCGGTTTAGTTTCTCGAGAGCTTGTTGGAAATGTTCATATGGAATATTGGAGTTTCCATTAAGTATCTTCTTTGGGACTTGATTGCTGGCCATCTGGCCCCGAAATGCATTCTGCAGTAGACGGAGCATTGCATCTGAAGGAGGTCTCTCCTGTGTTTTTTCATTGCTGCTGGCAATTTCTGCCTCCTTGGTTTTTTCCTTCAGGTTCTCCTGTGTAGTGTGGTCCTGAAACATACATGAAGGCACCAAACATCAATGCCTTACATACACAAGCATACCTGATCTCATTTAATAGAGGTGGCCATGGATCAGGGTTGGCCCAAGTCATTTCGCTGCCTGAGGAAAAGGATAAGATGGCTTTCCTCCCCGTTCTACACAGACACTGACTAGACTGACAACTGGCTCTTACTGGAATATGGATCATGGGACAGCATTCTCCCTATTACCTCAGGGCTGCAGGTCAGATTAGAGAATGAGGACAGTCTGCATGGTACACACAGCTCTGTCCTCCAACTCCATGGCACTGTTCTCTGCCCTCCCACAATGGTAGAATTAGGTAATGACTGGGGCCAATGAATAAGACCACCAGTGGGCTGGAAATATGCATATACAAGATCTCCAAGTGCTTTTGCATTAACTTATGCTGAAATGCATCTAGTCCAGCATGATGGTGTCCATTCACATGACAGAATTATAGTGCTATTATTCCACTTCTGCTGACATGGTTCTGTGCTGTAGAATCCTGGGATTGACAGTTTAGGGAGGGGTGTTGAGAATTCTCAACCAGTGTGCTCCAATGCCTCACCAAACTACAAACCCCAGGATTCCATAGGATGGAACTATCCTGTGGTAAAAGTAGAACAATAGCACTATAATTCTGTGTTGTGTGAAGGGCCCAATAGCACCCACAGTGGCCAAATAGATGCCTAAGGGATGCTCACCAGCAGGACATTAAAATAATAGCTCTCTCTCTCACACACACAGTTGCCTCCCTGCCAACTGAAAAGCTACTTGTTTTGAGCTTGACTCCCAGAATTCCCCAGCCAACATGGCCAATGCAAAGTAATTTTTCCAAGGTGTAGGTAATTATCAGCTGCATACTGGTTCTGGACCTGGATGTTCCACTGAGCTAACGTAATTAGTGGTGGTTGTTAGTTTTGCTTTCACAAATTTGCCTAAGCCCTTTTTAGTAGCTGTCATCACATCTTGTGCCAGGCTGTTTCACCAGCGAATGAGAGACAGAACCAAGAATGGAGTAAATCCCAAAAAGACAGGCAGAATTTAATTTAAAGGAAAACAATCTCTCTCCTCTGATTCTCCACAGGCTACAGGAAGAAATGGGTAGGCATGAGAATAAGAGTGATACCTCCACAAAGTCTGTCATCTTTTCCACACCCCTCCTGTCATTTTGGACAGTGTTATATGATGTATAGACACGTGGCTTCTTCATGTGCTCAGGCCGGGTAGACGTCCCATGCAAAATCAGCTTCCAGTTCACAATTCGTCCTTCATTTTGCATTCTTCTGGACTGAGGGACAACAACATCAATATTAGTCTTCTGTATTGCATAGGTGCAAGGCCAGAAACAGAAAACAGGTGACTGCAATGTATCCGAGAGCAGCGCAAAATGTGCATAGCATTTTAAAGCCTTGGAACCAGGCTCTGCTTGCCATCAGGAAGGGGGGGGGGGCGATCTCATCACTGTCTGTGTCTCAAAATTGCCAACATGCAATGGTATCACCTGCTGGGAGGGTATTGAGGTGAAAATTGGCTCCCACCCACAGTTGCCCACACTTATTTTAGTGAATCCACATGGTAACACTATGGACTTGTTTGAGCTTATTAAACAATTTGATGTTGAATGACTTTAACATCTTTATGTGCGTAGACACAAAAGTGTGTGTTTAAGTTTTAAAAATCATGTATTTTTTCTTTTTCTGTTGATAATTTAGTTATATATTTAACTTCTGTATGTCGTGATTTTTTTTAAAGCGATATTTGTTTTCACTTTTGCAAGCTGCCTGGATTCTTGAAGGGAGGAAAAGATATGATGATGATGATAGAAGAAGAAGAAATGATGGTGATGATGAATTAATTTCTGTACCCAGTGGTCTAAGCAAAGTATCCAAACCCAAATTGTACTCTTTACTATTATGAATAAATCTCAGTGATGATTCTACTGATAACTGTAATTAAATTAAATTGAAAGCTCATTAGTGTGAGGCTTAGGACTTTATCAGACATGGAAAATATGGCATCACAACACCATATAGCTGTGAAAGGGTTCGCGGATCAGACAACGGCACCCTTTCGTGGTTATAAAAAGCTGAAATCCCATCGTTCTTAGTTGATGGCTTAAGCAGTCAATACATCCCCCTGCCGCGTTTTTGCCGGCATGCGATGCCTCTGTCCCTTTAAAACCCGAATTTATCCTGACAATGCCCTCTCTGGAATGAACACTTCCAGGTCAGATTGCAACACCCAGGTTAATGATGCACTTTTTTTTTTTACCCTCCCCAGATTACTTGGGTTTTTTGTAGTGTGTGTGTGTGTGTGTGTGTGTGTGCTTGGTGTGATTTTTTGACATCTGTTTTTATTTTTATTTTCAAATTTCCTGCAGGATGAAATTGCGCAAGATTTCAAACAAGGAAGTGAATGGGGCTCCGTTCACTTCCTCTTCATTCATGGAGGAGCCTTTGCCAGGAAAGGAGGTGAGTCCGGGGGAGGGGACATTCTTTTGCCAGCATAAAAATGTGGGGGGGGTTGTGCTGGCAAAAGAACATTTTAAAGACTGTGTCTGAGAAAGTCCTTAGTTACTAGCTTAACAGAACAACAAAAATTGAGAAATGCTGCCTCTAGACGTTAGAAGTTAAAGTTCAAATCTCTCATCACTCAGGGGTCTGAAGATCTCACTGCTCTGTCTGTGCATGAACATGCATTCAATACAAGTCATCATTTTCTCCTGGATATTTTTTTCATTTACACTAATAGTTTATATCACCATATACACTTAATTTATGACTGCTAGATTCATTTCAATGTCACTGTGAGCTGGCTTTGTTTCTTTTATTTTTCTCTTTTTCCTTTTTTTTCTTTTTCCTTTTACTTTCCAAACAGACACACTCCTACAACATTTCCTCTGCCCCTCCCTTCTACCTCTTCTCCCCCCTACACTATCCACTCTAAAAGACGTTCCACCCTTTTCTGAGAGTATTATAATTACGTTTTTACCTCTCCATTGATGCCCCCTTGTCGTGGGAGAGAGGCTTGCATACTCTAATGATGTTTTGAGCTTTGCTGGCAGTGGCATAATAGCCACCGGTAGGGTCTCCCATGCCAGACACGTTAAAACCGAAGGGTCTGACAAAGAGCGTCAAAGGGCAGGATGGGCTCTCTAGCCTTATGGCAACCATCCTAGGAGAAGGAAAGCTCTAATCCCAAACCCAGGCAGATGGTGCTCATCCAACCCTGTAAGGTCAACCATCTAAGAGAAGGAAACTCTAATCAAGCCTACGACCCGAGGACCTCGCTGCTACCATCCATGCTTGCAAGGCCACAGCAGATGAGCCATTGGTTTAAAGGGTGAGGCCAGTTCTGTGCATGCTGTGCTCCACCAGAAAAATCCATTGCACAGGCTCGAAGGACAAATCGAGTTGCAAAAAAGCCCTGTAGCAATAGGCAAGGGATGAAACGGCAGGTTTAAAGATGCACTGGAAGCCGCAGACCCAACCCTGCATGTAGGCGGTTCAGGACATTGGTCGCTCAAGGCTGACCTGGGAGATGACAGTCTTGTTCGGCAGCATCCTGAAAGACCAAGCAGCCTTTTTTAAGGAGAGCACTGCTTGCTCCACATGGAGAGGGGCCTAGAAAAGGTGGCCTAACGAAAGCTCATCCCCAACTACCTGGTTGGCTAGCCGGGGCCAACAGGCATCTTCTGAGTGGTCAAACCAAGGCAAAGAAACAAAGGCACACACCAGCCTCCAAAGGTGTAAATAAACTGACTCTTGAATGCTGGAACATCTGAACCATGCCAGACTCTGCAGATAGTGGATGGCCTGAGCGTTGTTCTGCTCTAATAGCCCATGAACTATCACGACTTAATATTGACATTGCTGCTCTTAGTGAAGTTTGTCTCCATGGGGAAGGTAGCCTTAAAGAACACAGCGCCAGCTACACACTTTACTGGTCTGGCAAACCCAAAACCAAAAAACATCTTTCAGGAGTAGGCTTTATGATTAAAAACTCCATTGCCTCCAAACTCGAAACCTTGCCAACAGGACACTCTGATCGCATTATTTCCTTACGCCTCACACATGTTGTTCTCTTCAGTATATATGCCCCAACTATGCAAGCCGACCCTGTAGAGAAAGACAAATTCTACACAGACCTACACTACCTCATACAAAAAGTCCCTGTAGAAGATAAAATTATTATCCTTGGTGACTTCAATGCCAGAGTAGGAAAGAACTCCGAAGCCTAGAAAGGTGTCTTAGGCAAGCATGGTGTTGGAAATTGCAATGATAATGGACGCCTCTTGCTAGAGTTCTGTGCAGAACAACAGCTGATTATTACAAACACAATCTTTCACCTGGATGCATCCCCGATCCAAACATTGGTACCTCATTGACTATGTTCTAGTCCGCCAGAGAAACATTCACAATGTCCGTCATACTTGTGTGATGCCCAGTACAGAATACCAAACAGATCATCGCCTTGTAAGATGTAAACTAAATCTTCATCTTAAGTTCAAACCTAAGAGGGGTGGCATCTTAAAGAAGAGACTCCAAGTCAACAATCTTCAACAAGCTACCGTGAGAGACAACTTCCAGGCAAATCTGCAAACAAACTTGAAGATCATCCTACAGATCCTTCTCCTACAGTGCTTTGGCAACATATCAAAAACAGTATCCTCCAGTCTGCGGAAGAATCCCTCGGGTTCTCCCACAAGAAAAATCAAGACTGGTTTGATGAAAACAACCAAGAGATCCAAGAGCTATTGGCAAAGAAGAGAAATGCTCACCAGGCATACCTCGCCCAGCCAACTTGCCATGTAAGAAAAGCAGCTTTCTGTCTCACATGTAGCAAACTTCAACAAAAACTCCAAGACATGAAGAACAAGTGGTGGATCAATATAGCAGAAAAGACACAACACTGTGCTGATCTGGGTGATCTTAGAGGAATTTATGAAGCTCTTAAAGCAGTGTTTGGACCTACTTATCAGAGCTAAAGCTCCTTATACAGTACACATGGTCAAACATTAATTACTGATAAAGCCTCCATCCTGAATCGATGGGCTGAACATTTTCAAAGTCTCTTCAGTGCCATCTGAGTAGTCCAAGGCTCAGCTATCCAACATATGATACAAAAACTGATGAAAAATGAATTGGACATAGCTCCCACTTTGGAAGAGACCCTTAAGGCCATACAGCAGATGAAAAACGGCAAGGCAACTGGGATTGATGGAATCCCACCTGAAGTTTGGAAACACGGAGGTCATGCACTCCACGAAAAATTCCACGAATTCCTTGTGAATTGCTGGGAAAAAGGGGAACTGCCATCAGACCTCCAAGATGTAGTCATCATCACCCTGTACAAGAAAAAAGGAGCAAAATCTGATTGCTCAAACTATCGAGGCATAACACTACTCTTTATTGCTGGAAAAATCCTTGCAAGGATACTCCTGAACAGATTAGTTCCTGCTGTTGCAGAAGAACTTCTTCCTGAAAGCCAATGTGGCTTCAGAGCCAATAGGAGTACTACAGATATGGTATTTGCTCTTAGACAACTGCAAGAAAAATACAGGGAGCATAACAAGGGTCTCTATGTAACATTTGTCGACCTCACCAAAGCCTCCGACACTGTGAGTAAAAAAGGTCTGTGGCAGATCCTGGAAAGGCTAGGATGTCCCCCAAATTCCATAAAATGATTATCTTGCTACACGAGGGCCAGCATGGTCAAGTCAGATATGGTGATGCTCTTTCAGAGCCCTTTCTAGTATCTAATGGAGTGAAGCAAGGTTGTGTTCTTGCTCCAACTTTATTTGCAGTCTTCTTCAGCATGATGCTCCAAAGGGCTACGGCAGGGCTTGAACAAGAAGACGGCATCTATATACGTTACTGTACCGATGGTAGCTTGTTTAACTAAAGCCATCTGAGGGCTTGCACTAAGACTCCAAACTATCTAATCCATGAGCTGCTCTTCGCTGATGATGCTGCCCTTGTTGCCCACACAGAAGCAGTTCTGCAGCGCCTAACATCCTGGTTTGCAACAGCTGCAGAGCTGTTTGGGCTGGAAGTCAACCTGAAGAAAATGGAAGTTCTCTAGCAGCCTGCACTACAGGACAAACACCACCATCCACGCATTGCTGTCGGCAAATCTGTGCTTAAATCCGTTCAGCAGTTCACCTACCTGGGAAGCATCATCTCCTCAGATGCCAAGATTGACAAAGAGATCGATCACAGATTACCAAAGGCATATAGCACATTTGGAAGACTCTACAAAAAAGTCTGGAGTAATAAACACCTGAGGTGAAGCAGAAAAATCAGTGTGTATAGAGCCATTGTACTGTCTAGTCTCATTTATGGGTCTGAAACATGGGTAACCTATGGTCACCCCTTACAACTCCTAGAACGCTTTCATCAGCACTGTATACGCACAATCCTAAATATACACTGGACTGACTATGTAACGAATGTTGCTGTCCTTGAGCAAGCAGGGATCACCAGCACTGAGGCCATGATATTGAGAACACAGCTGCGCTGGGCAGGGCACGTTTCTAGGATGGAGGACCATCGCCTCCGAAAAATAGTACTCTAGGGTGAACTCGCCATGGGTCAGTGTAAGAGGGGCACTCCAAAAAAGTGATACAAGGATTCCCTGAAACAACATCTCAGGCTTGGCCAAATTGATCACCAACAATGGTCCGCCCTGGCCTCACATCGGGAGGCATGGAGACATACTATCCACAATCATAGAATCATAGAATCATAGAATTGCAGAGTTGGAAGAGACCACGAGGGCCATCCAGTCCAACCCCCCTGCCACGCAGGAAATCTTGATCAAAGCATCCCAGACAGATGGCAATCCAGCCTCTGTTTAAAGATCTCCAAGGAAGGAGACCCCACCACGCTCCGAGGGAGTGTGTTCCACTGCCGAACAGCTCTTACTGTCAAAAAGTTCCTCCTCATGTTGAGGTGGAATCTCTGTTCCTGGAGCTTGCACCCATTGCTCCGTGTTCCAGTCTCTGGAGCAGCAGAAAACAAGCCTGCTCCATCCTCAGCGTGACATCCCTTCAAATACTTAAACAGGGCTATCATATCGCCTTTTAACCGTCTTTTTTCCAGGCTAAACATACCCAGCTCCCTGAGTCTCTCCTCATAAGGCATCGTTTCCAGACCTTTCACCATTTTAGTTGCCCTTCTCTGGACACGCTCCAATTTGTCAATATCCTTTTTCAATTGTGGTGCCCAGAACTGGACACAGTATTCTAAGTGAGGTCTGACCAAGGCAGAATAGAGTGGCACTATTACTTCCCTTGATCTAGACACTATACTTCTATTGATACAGCCCAAAATCACATTGGCCTTTTTAGCTGCCGCATCACACTGTTGACTCATGTTCAACTTGTGGTCTACTAGGACTCCTAGATCCCTTTCGCATGTAGTCTCATTCAGCCAGGTTTCTCCCATCCTATATTTATGCATTTCATTTTTCCCGCACTAAATGCAGTACTTTACATTTCTCCGTATTGAATTTCATTTTGTTAGGTTTGGCCCAGCTCTCCAGTCTATCCAGGTCATTCTGAATTTTGATCCTGTCCTCTAGGGTACAATGCTACATCCTTATTTGAGAACTCATGCTGAACAAATCTTGAAGAGAAATGACAACGCAGAAAGAATCACAACCCAGAAACATCACCGAAGGAGACCTGCTGCACTTTCTGCAACCAGACTTGTTTATCTCGGATTGGCCTTTTTAATCATCAGCGCGCTTGGAGAAAGCGCGGGATGAGTCCTTCCTGAATCTTAATTTGTGAAGAAAAGCCAGAGAGAGAGAGAGAGAGAGAGAATTACGTCTTCACATCCTCCCTCTATTCTTGCCTAAACAAGAGAAAAATAGTAATACAGTCCTCCCTTTGAATTCGTGGCTTTGAATTTGGTGGTTCTGAGTATTTGCGGTTTGTCCCCCTTCTCCTTCCCCTCCCCGGGGACTGCAGCAATGCAGTGACAAGGAAGTGAGGGAACTCCAGCCACCTCAGGGGCTTTGCTCCATTTGGGGTGGGGAGCCAAGTCGCCCAACTGCCTGCTCTCCTGGGGCTTGGCTCCGTTTGTGGTGGGGAGCCAAGTCCCAGGAGAGTGGGGAGTTCGAGTATAAAGCGCCCAACTCCCCACTCTCCTGGGGCTTGGCTGCCTATCCCTAATAGAGCCAAGCCCCAGAAGAGTGGGCAGTTCAGTGCTTTTGCCCTGAACTTGCTGCTCTGCTGGGACTTGGCTCTGTTTGGAATGGAGAGCCAAGCCCTGAGAGAGTGGGGAGTTTGGGACTAAAATGCCCAACTCCCCGCTCTCCTGGGGCTTGGCTACCCACCCCAAATGGAGCCAAGCCCCCAGGAGAGTGGGCAGTTCAGCACGTTTGCCCTAAACTCCCTGCTCTGCTGGGACTTGGCTCTCTTTGGAGTGGAGAGCCAAGGCCCAGCAGAGCAGGGAGTTTGGGTCTAAAGCACCCAACTCTCTGCTCTCCTGGGACTTGGCTGCCCACCTCAAACGGGAGCCAAGCCCCAGGAGAGTGGGCAGTTTGGTACTTTTGCCCCTAACTCTCCGCTCTGCTGGGACTTGGCTCCATTTTGGGTGTTTTTGGAGTGGTGCGGTGGTGGTGGGGGTGGGAGGGCTGGGGGCGAGGCTGCCCAAGCCCCACCACTGCTTTGGGAGGGGCTCAGGGGGTGGGAGGGCCAGCGGTGAGGCTTCCCAAGCCCCGCCACCGCTTTTGGAGGAGCGTGGGGGTGGTAGGGCCGGCGGCGAGGCTGCCCAAGCCCCTCCATTGCTTTTGAAGGAGCGTGGGGGGGGGAGCTCATGGGGGGGGCACTATGTTATTTGTGTTTTTTTCAAATTTGTGGTGGTGCTCCACCCTAACCCATGAATTCAAAGGGAGGACTGTATATAATAATTACTTAAATGTTATTTCTCATTACATTCACTGCTAAATTATAGCTACACTTTTTTTCTCACCAAGTTCTAAAACTTAATATTTAATACATACAATAACACCTAATATATACTTCACTTCCAATTTCTTGTCAAACATATAATAATATCTGCAAGACTTTCTACTTTATCCATTATAAAATTCTGGACTCCTCATATAACATTTAACATTCAAAACCTAATTTCATTCTTTCACATTTACATTCTCTCTCTCTCTCGGCTTCGAATCATTTTACTCATGAATAGAAACATCTTAGCAATGATCCTTCGTATGGTTTTAGGGTTAAAATATCTTGCTGCCAGGTGAAGGTCTTTTTAGTTTTGTGAACATTTTTGTTTTATGTAATGTGTTTTTATCATGTCTGAGTTTACTGCTTTTATGTACCTGCTGGTCATTTGACTACTTTTAGTATACAGTATTATATTGTTTCTTTGTATATTGGGAGCGCTATCTCATTGTGTTGCCTTGCCTTGCCTTGTAAATTTGAGCATTGGACAATGACTCTGGAGACCAGGAAGCGAATCCCCATTTGGCGATGGAAAACCACTGGGTGACCTTGGGAAAGTCACATTCTCTCAGCCTCAGAGGAGGGCAAAAGCACCCCCTGAACAAAACTTGCCAAAAAAACAAAAACAAAAAAACAACAACACCATGACAGTTCCACCTTAGGATTACCGTAAATAAAAAACGACTTAAAGGCACACAGCAACAGTATATGGGTACAGGTCTACCCCTGTATCCAGCGATATCCACAGTCTTACTTATGCATGTCTGAAAAAAAAAAAGTTCTCTCTAGGCATTCCCAGGTTCTCCAATGTGATTCTATGGTCAGCTTCTGGCATTTGTCTCATTGAAAATAATAGGGTTCCCTATTATCCATGGTTTCAGGTATCCACAGGGGATCTTGGAACATACTGTCCCCTCCCCCGGATACAGGCGTCAACCTGTATAATAAAGAACCAGACTGAGTCACATATACTGAAGAGTATGGGAACAGAGTCTGACACATATTGAATAGCTCTCCAAATTAGCCTGCTGTTGCAGTGCCTGTAATAACAACATCTATTTCACAATCCTTTATTGGGCCAACCAAAATGCACAAAGTACATCATGCAGTCTTTTGAAGCTTCACTGGCTTCTTTGTCAGGCAAAGATGTTAAAAAAAAATCATACAGGAGAGAAAGGTGACGATGTTAGAGTCCTGATCTGGCATACGCAAGCACTAGAACTACTAGATGCCCATTGTCTCTGGGAGATCCTTTGGCTGTTCACCTAGGTCCACAACTTTTCCAAACACTGTTGTGGACCTAGGTGAATATCCTGATTTTCTACTTATAAGCTTTAAAAGCCAAGTCTCCAGTTCAATCCATAGAAGGGAAAACACAGTGGGGAAATTTTTGCCCAATTGTCTAGCAAGTGAGCAGAATGGTCTGGCACTGAAACAATTAATCCCTTATCAACTGAACTCATTCTCTTATGCTTAGCCCACCCATTGCTCTACATTTGTATGCAACCAGTGTAATAACTCTGAGGATTACAGTAAGAGAAATTACATCTCTATCCCTAGATCAAAATAAACCTTACACCTTGTAGTGAAAATCTATTGTTTCTGACTTCTGGCGACCCTAAAAACTATACCCTGAACAAAATCCTATCTAACAAACAAGTCAACAAACCAGAACATAGGACAGCCCATCCACAAATGCCTTAAAGCTATTGAAATACAGCATGAAATAGACAAACTGTAACATAAGAAATAGTATATAAAATAATAACCTAATGAAGCCAAAAGTAGATGGGTACCTTTTCTATTTCCATCAACCTGGACTGTTTTTTTTTTTTACACAAGGAAAATGGCTATCATGATTATAACTTAAAGAGGTTTGGTGAATTGATGGTTCTTAAAATGTTGGGTGTTTGTAAAGCTTCCATTTCTTAAATTCTTAATTTTCTGTAGTTCTATTTGGAGGAGGGGCAGGGATAATATCTCCTCCTCTTTATAATTAATTTTATCTATATGACTGCTTCTGAAATTTTCCTTACTCACCATATCAACAATTTTTAAAGTCCATGTTCCTGCTGGATCCTCTCCCCAGGTATGAACTGACATAAAATCCCAATCTTTAAAACCGTTAGGTGACTTGTCTCTTTGCCTTTCAGCCAGTAAGACCGTGTTCGTTCCTGCATTAGAAAAATGGAATGAGTGTGTGTCCCAGTATAAGGTTATTCATGGAACAAAGGTGTTGTTTAGCAATCAGAAATACACCCATTGTTGCAGGTGAAGCAAGGGATGACAAACGGTCATTGAGGATAAAAGCAATGAGGGAATAACTGGTCTGTTCATAGCAATGGTAACACATGCATTTGCCATCCAAGGAAATACTACCTCTGTTCAGGCATTCACC
This sequence comes from Gambelia wislizenii, assembly GCA_030847615.1. Taxonomy (NCBI): domain Eukaryota; kingdom Metazoa; phylum Chordata; class Lepidosauria; order Squamata; family Crotaphytidae; genus Gambelia; species Gambelia wislizenii. The sequence continues at coordinate 378,597,689 of JAUMIR010000002.1, read as the reverse complement.
CAAAGACATGTTGAGGTAAAATTGGGGATGTGGATGTGGGTAGCCCATAAACTATATAAGTGCAGGTCCAGAATATTTGAAGGTCCATTATCTTCAATATGAACCTACCCATGTTTTGAGATTTTCTGAGGAAGCCCTTTGTTCTGCTCTCCACCCTCACAGGTACATCGATCTAGTGGGGACACTGGGAAGGGCCTTCTCCATGGCTACTCCCAGGCTCTGGAACTCCATTCCCAGCATTGTTCTACACTCAAAACACCCCTTAAGGGTACATTACTGAGGATAAATATTACTCCAAAACATGACCAAAGTGTGCACAGTTTCTACATGCTGTAACTCTGCCTGTTTTCTGTGTGACCTCAGCATCAGGCTTGAGTATTCTTTGCTGCACGAACCTCTGCTCTTCGGACAGGTAATGTATAGCCCATCATCCATGAAATCTATTCATCTATCCCATTACTTTCTCCTAATTCTTTGCTTGTCTTGTGTGACTGCTTGGAGCATGAGTGCATGTGTGAGTGGGTCCGTGATTATTTTCCAATAAAAACCATTTTTATTTTACTTTTTGGCTTGGGGTCTCCTCAGTTAGTACACTGTAAAGATCCCATAGTTGCCCAGTGTCCCGCTGTCATATTTTGAGCTAATTAAAACTCACCACTTTAATATCATAATTTGAGTCACATTAGTGGGTCCTGTTGACCCCATGCAATTTGGGTAACAACACAAGAACCCTGATTTGGGTAACAACACAAGAACCCTGATAGGTTTGGAGATGGTGGGGGCAGGATACTACCTGATAAGGTTAGGTCCCCATTGATTGGAGCCTTGGAACTGCATTCAGTCTGGCACCATTACAGATCTTAGCACCCAATGTGCAAAGATCTAAAGGTCTTCTCTGGCACCCCATTTGTGTAATGCCCTCCCCTTCAAGGTCTGATTGGCACTGATGTTGGTTTCTTTCCCACACCAAGTAAAAACATGGCTTTTTATTAATGCCCCTGGGGCCTAGTTTTCTTTTCCCAAGATGCACATGTGTATGATTTTTAACCATTTTAACCTTTTAAGCTGTTAAATTGTTTAATATATATATATTTAATTGGTTACATTACTTTGATTGCTTTAAATTTGTTTTAAACTGTTTAAATTGCTTTAAATTTTATGCCATACCTTCCAACATATCACAGATGAAAACCTGAACACAGGTGTCCAAGCAACATCAGAATGTGGTCAAGAGGGCAAAAGTTACTAGTGAGGAAGAATAGATGAGCTAGGAGAGGCTGAACCAGTTTGCTTTTGCCAGAGCCTACTGGGAAGGGCAAGATTCTGCCACCTCCTCTTCTTTCCCCCTGCTAAGTTGAGTACAAACCACTTGTACAATTTAGGAGCTGTCTACACTGCAGAAATACTATACAGCAGTTTGAAACCACATTATCCACCATAGTTCTGTCCTATGGAATCCTGGCATTTGTGAAGCACCAGAGTTCTCTGATAGAAAAGGCTAAATACCTCACCAAACTACAAATACAATGGGTCCTTGGTATCCACTGGGGTTTGCTTCCCATGAATACTAAAATCTGTGGATGCTCAAGTCCCATTATATCTTTTTGTTTTTAAAAAAATATTTTCAAGCCATGGATGCTGGATTCCATGGATGCTGAATCCATGGATATGGAAGGCTGACAATACCAGGATTCCATAGGATAGGACTATGGCGGATAAAGTGGTGTCAAACTGCTGTATTTCTGCAATGTAGACAGGCCTTCTGTTTGCATCAGTTGAAGTACACTGAGGACAAAGGGGGACATGGGAAGAAAAAACTGGAACATCTTAAAAGTGGTATGACAGAGGATTAATGGACACTCCCAGCCAAATCAGGACAGTTGGTGGGTATGTTACCCCACCCTGAGAATCCACACTAGAGTGAGGGATATAAATATTCAAATAAATAAATAGACTATTTGGGCATCTTTGGGGATATAGGGGAAAGAACCTATGTTCCACTCATATTCCTGGGCTTGTCTACACTGGTGAGAATACTCTGTCTTCTGGCCAGAGTATTCTGGCTTTGGAGCTGGCTTGGATCCCCACCCCCATTACCATGATGAAACAGGCAGAAGTCTGCACACACGCACCAGCTGGTATCGGTGGGAGCCTTCTCTGTTGTCACACTTCACACTCTTTGAAGCTGGGAAGGAGGCCCTCAGCATGTGATCAAGGCTGGTCACATACAGGGGGCCTTGATCACCTTCTGGGGGCCTCCCTCCCAGCTACAGAGAGCATCCGGCAATACAGTCCAGCATGCAGATACAGACTCCTGTGTTCCTGCACTGGAGCCATCCGGGTTTTCCTGCATAACACGGGTTTTCCTAGGGGTTATTTTGAAATGTTTTAAAAGGGTTTACCCTGGCTTCCCCCCAGATTTGTCTTGGATGTAATCAGGACTTTCTGGAAGTGAATCAGGACAAGAGCCCTGCATTGTTTTGACTGCAGGGCTCCAACATGGGGAGAAGCAGGAGTAAACTGCCTGTCTAGACAAGCCCCCTGTCTGCAGTTTTAGCCTTAAATGTGTTCAGTTGAACTAGGCAATAGAGTACCTGTAGACCTTAACTGGCATATATACAAAGTGAGGGGGATGCGTCAATCTCAATGAAGAGAGTTGAGGGACAAAGGTGGGTGACAGGTTTTGCATGGAAGCCAAAATGAACAGGTAAAATATGCATAGTAGAAGAACTACTTTGTATAGTACACCAGTAAGGATACTAGAAAGGCTTGCTGCTGATTTTGACAATAGATAGATGGACAGTTTGAACATCCTTATATTGGCCATGACTCATGCCATAGAAAAACAAGCCATACCTCAGTATGTGGCATAGATTTGATGAGATAGAACAGCTCTCTTGTGGGAGCATTCTTTTGCGAAATGTACAGGGGGCTGGATGTGTACAGTTTAAGCTCTTCCTATAAGGGAAACTTATATTTTCAATTAAAACCCACCCATCTCTGCCCACTTGAAGCCATTGGTATTGGAAGGGATTTGCATGCACATTCTTCAACACATTCAAACCCCTCTGTTTTGGTTGGCTCATTACAAGATAATATCTAGTTATATGTGGTGTACCATATGGTGGCATGTGGTACTGGCTAGAGCTTGGAAAAGCTTCTTTTTGGACTACAACTCTGCAGATATCCCAGTCAACAAATCATGGTGCCTTGCTGATTGGGGAATCACAGAATCATAGAATTGTAGAGTTGGAAGAGAGCACAAGGGCCATCCAGTCCAACCCCCTGGCATGCAGGAAAGCTGAGCGTATGTGACTTGCCCAAGGTCACCCAGTGGGTGGATTTTTATGGACGAGAATTGTAGAAGCTGTTCTTCAAAAAATTACTTTTTCAAGCTCTGCTACCAGCTGGCAACAGCCAGTAAATTTTTGGTGATGCATATTTTAAATATGAAATGTTGGGCTTTCTGTTTTCCACTCAAATGTGTCAGCAGGTTCCCGTTTCCCCAAAAGTACACTTAAACTATCCATTGACCAGAATATTAAAAATGAGATTTTTAAAAAAGCAAAGAAAGGAACATAAGTGATAGTGATGCCCAGGGTACATTTACTAGATGGATAGCAGCAATGGAGAGATGGTCTCTGATACCTGATGGAGAAGTTAGGGTCACATGAAGATCACCTCTGCGGGAATATTCAATTGTGGCTTCAAACTGCACATGTTCTACGGATTTAATGACATTTTCTTGACCTTCACAAGCTGTTGTGGGTATTTCAATGGCAACTTCACCACTAGCTTTTAACAACCTGGCAACATTATGAGAAAATGAATTATTATTTTCCCCATTTATCTGAAAAAGCTCTGCTGCTTTTATTTAATATTTCTGCTATTAACTACAACAGCTGTTGCATGGACTTTTAAAAATGAGAGGCATTGAAGCGTTAATTGGCATCTTTTTTTATCGATCAGGCAGTCTTTCTATGCATGCTAAATGTTTTGCTTCAAAAACTGAAAAGGCAATAGGTCACACAGAAACATATTTGTGCAAATTATAGAAACCTCGGGTCCTTTCACACTACACGGTTACAGCACTGTGAGTCCATATTAACTGGCATGACTGTATCCTGTCGAATCCTGTGATTTGTAGTTTAGGAAGGGGTACTTCGAATTCTCAGCCAGACAGCTCTGGTGTCTCACTAAACTACCAGCCCCAGGATGTACCCTTGCCAGTTAAAGTGGAATCAAACTGCTACAATTGTGTCCAGGTCACACACACACACACACCACCTGTATCCACAGGGGATACGTTCCTGGACTTACCATTTATAAGTGAAACCATGGATAATAAGAAACCCCACTAAAACAAAGGACTTCCTATACAAACATACCATAGAGTTGCATTGGAGGACCTAGCAATTCCTAGAGAGGATGCCTCTCTAGGCATTTTCCAGCATGACTCTGTGGTATGCGCCCCTCTTTTTTCAGCCGTGGATAACTGAAGCCATGGATACTGGTTCCGCAGATACATGGGGTTACCTGTAGTATGAAATGGCCCCTTGACAAAAAGCAAGTACTCCTTGTTTTCTGAATGCAATTTAGGTACAGTCTGTCTCATTACAGACAATAATATTTTGGGGAATATTTTTCACATACCAACTTTACAAATAGTGGAGCCTCTCCTCTTCAGACTGCCAGCTTTCGCATGTAGAGTGCAATAGAAATGCCAGTGGAAGGTTGAGGCCTAGAGCATGCCCCTTTCTCCAATGGTTATTCAACATGTTTTAATAATGGTAAAACTAGGCTCATGTGGCATCACTTGCACTAGCACTCACAATTGAGGGATTCCTGGTATGCTCAAGGCATGTAGTCTGGCTGACTAGAAAAGCCCAGTTGTGTGTGGTTGACTTTATTTTGTCAGGTTCAGCTGGAAACATATTCAATGCAACACTTAGGTCCTGATAAATAAATCAGTCTATTGTAGAGTAGTTGATTAATCGTGTTATGTTTGACTTTCCAGAAGTCTAACTGAGCTGCAGGAAGCAAGCAGACCTTTCCCCCCTTTCCCTTTCACCCTAGAGTAATACAGTTGGCCCTCTGTATCCATAGATTTGGAACCCATGGATTCCACCAACCACAGCTTGAAAATATTTTTTAAATAAATACATTCCAAGAAGCAAACCTTGCTGCTCGCCATTTTATATAAGGGACACCATTTTACCATTGTATATAGTGGGACTTGAACATCCATGAATTTTGGTATCCACGGGGGGGGGGGTTCCTCAAACCAAACTCCAGTGGATACCAAGGACTCACTGAATGAAAACAAAAACCCAAAGTAACTGCAAAAACACCTGATCACCTTTTAGAAGGAAACTGGCAGAGAAATTGTATCTGAATATATGTGTTAGTTTTGTACTTTTACACTAAGTTCTTATAGGCTCTTTAAAGTTTTGAGATTCAGTCACTCAAGTGGACTAAAAGAAATCCAAAGTATGATGGAGAAGGCTCAAAATTGTGGGCCATCTGCCACTTCAGAAAGTCTGTTGAGCCAACCAGGATAGGAGGGAGGTGTGTGTGTGTACACCGCCCTCCATTAGTTCGACAGGAGGAGAGAGATGCCTCATCTTCAGACTGGGACAAAGTGGGGTCCAATCCTGGCTAGTAAAGGGTTTTTTGGAACCAGTAGCTTCAAGGCCACCTCTGTTTTTCTCCTGATCCACCTCACCTTGCAGTGCACAATTTTATGACATACAGTGGGTTGGAAAACAACCAATGATACAGTTATACCCACAGTTTTCGGTGTGTGTGATTGTGCCTTCCATTGGAAAATGACTCACTCCTTCCTTCCACACACAGCTCCCCTCTATCGGCCTCCTCCTTACTTTGTAATTAACATTATAGAATCATAGAATCATAGAATCATAGAATTGCAGAGTTGGAAGAGACCACAAGGGCCATCCAGTCCAACCCACTGCCACGCAGGAAATCACGATCAAAGCATCCCCGATAGATGGCCATCCAGCCTCTGTTTAAAGACCTCCAAGGAAGGAGACCCCACCACGCTCCGAGGGAGTGTGTTCCACTGCCGAACAGTTCTTACTGTCAAAAAGTTCCTCCTAATGTTGAGGTGGAATCTCTGTTCCTGGAGCTTGCACCCATTGCTCCGTGTTCCAGTCTCTGGAGCAGCAGAAAACAAGCCTGCTCCATCCTCAATGTGACACCCCTTCAAATACTTAAACAGGGCTATCATATCGCCTCTTAACTGCCTTTTTTCCAGGCTAAACATACCCAGCTCCCTAAGTATCTCCTCATAAGGCATGGTTTCCAGACCTTTCACCATTTTAGTCACCCTTCTTTGGACATGCTCCAATTTGTCCATATCCTTTTTCAATTGTGGTGCCCAGAACTGGACACAGTATTCTAGGTGAGGTCTGACCAAGGCAGAATATAGCGGCACTATTACTTCCCTTGATCTGGACACTATACTTCTATTGATGCAGCCCAAAATTGCATTGGCCCTTTTAGCTGCTGCATCACACTGTCAATTTGGTCTAAATTCTCTTTTAGTCTTGACTAGAGTTGACCAATTAAATCCATTAGACATATCTATGGGTTAACTCACTAGTCAACAATTGGTTGAATGGGTCTAATCTAGTTTGGACTAATGAACAGGATGCTAGCCTTTGTCTGTTTTGACCAGACTGTCATAGGAGAATGTTGCAGGAAAATAGCTGTGAAAGAAAATGGAAGCAGACTTCTGAAAAGTTTGTGTACACAAAAAATAAAATCAGGTACAAGAAATATATATAGAAAATTTAGCTTATGTAAAATCTTTTAGAAATATGAATATATTCTAAATCTTCCTCCCTGTTCCAGCTAGAATGAATTTGTGCATGTAAATTATTAGGAACCAGAATTTGGAAAAGTTACCTTTTTGGATTGACAGTCCAAGAATCCTCTAGTTAGAATGGATTTTGCTGGCTGGGGAATTCTGGGAAGTAATCTTTCCAATCTCTGTTATGGACAGAGGAAGCCACCTTATAACATGTTGGCTTCCTTGTCTATTATAGCCCATTTAAAATTTCCCACAATGCACTGAAGCATCAGATACAACAATATCACTCTGGGACATTTTGTGAAATTTTAAAAGGTAGTTCAAAGCATGGCGATCCAGAGGGCTCAGAGGAAGCATCAATACGTGTGTGCCCTTGTAGAATACAGTATTGTCTGCTGTGACTGGCAGCAGGCTTTCAGGGTCTAAGGAGATTATCAGACAGGAACAAAAAAAAAGTGTTTCTGTCCCACAATCTCCACTCCTGCCCCTGTCCTATCCCAGTCCTGCGCAATCACCCTCACCACCACACTGACCTCCTCTCCCATCGACAGGCAGCCCAGGAGTGAAAAGAGCTCTAATGGAGCTCTGTTCACTTTCTGGATCGAAATCCTGTGGATTCTCACGAGAAGACATGAACGTGGGAAATTCAAAAATAAAAATAAAAGTAACATCGAAAAGTGAAAGCAAGCACAAAAACACACTTTAAAATGTTCAAGTAACCCAGGGAGGGTCATAAAAAATGTGTCACTTACCTGGATGTCCTGATCTCACACGGACGAGTTCTGGCAGGAACCTCCCATTGATGCTGGGATGTCACCATCATAACGGGTCACCCTGTCACACACAGGGATATCCAGAACACAAACGGAACAGGGGATCTATTGATGGCTTCTCATGCCAATAAAGAGCAGTGCTGGCAGAATGGCAGCATATCGGCTGCATAATGAGGGGGGAATGACATTGTCTGATAAGAGAAGCCCTTTTGTGATCTCCTGGCATTGCTGTAACACCACTTTTAATGCATCTGATAATCTCCTAAAACATCACCTGCTACCTGACTATCACTGGATTGAATCTGGGTCCATCCACATGCATGATCCCCAACTACCCCTTTCATGTTCATTTTATGTAAGAGAATTGCTGGATGAAAGCAATTCACTTTGAGCATTTTAAAAAGTGTGCTTAACATTTGTAAAACCTTGAACTGGAGATAAAAATAGTACAAGTAAACTTCACCAAGAAAGTATAAATAAGACTCTTACCTTGGCTCAAAGCTGCTGTCCCTCACAATGCACTCTTTCTTTTCTGGTACTCCTTTCCAGGTTTTAGGGTCAGCCAAATCTACCAGTGCTTTAGCATTGAGTAATCCAAATCCAAATCTGCTGTTCACCATCAGCCCAGCCCCGTTCTTCTTCCATCCTGGATTGTTGGCCAGTGGATCAAATTCAGATGTCCAGACTACCAAATGTTGCATATCCCTCCAGGTTAGATTAGGACTATTACAAACAAAATTCTAGTCAATTTCTAAATATCTCACGCAGTGGTCTTTGGCCATAGTCCATTGAGGTGAAAAAGTTTTCTACACACCAAACACATTCTTTCCAATGGGTGAGGCTACCCACAGGAATTTACGTGGTCCCTGCAAAATATCACTGAACAAAATATGGTGGTATTCTCACAACACAAAGAGCTCCAGCTATACTTCTCATAGTTCCAAAAATGACTGGCTATCCAGCCATACTTTTGCCCCTAAAATTACTAAGAAAGATTGCCACCATAAAATGCACATGGAGTACAATAAAACTAAGTTCCATGGCTGGGATAAAGGCAATCCATATTAATTTCTTACTAATATTTATTAGTCAACTTGATTTATTATGTTGTTATTACTGTAATTAATGAATTAATTAATGGTATTCCAATTCCACTCTTCATTTCATGCTTTCTTGGAAGGCTTTTTTTCTGAGTTGGAAAGAGGAATACCATATGGCTATCTGGATGAAAGCTTCCACACATGCACACAAACCCTGAAATTTTACTCAGCTTCTGGAGATGATCACCAGTTGAAAACTTGCAAAATACTTAATTGTCAAGTAAATATTGTATTTATTGTTTTTTGACTACATGTTTAGGCAGTTTGGGAAGCTGTTTAAACATACATAAATGATTGTATGTATGCTTACAGACAGACAGATACTTGAAGTACAGGAGTGGGTGTTGCTGTGACTTAAATAACAATGATGACAGAAGAGAAAGAATAGAGCAGTAAAAGTAGGAGTGGGAAACTCAGTCAATTTCTGGTCCATTTTAATATAACACCTGCACATTCTATAGCTATAATCCATTATGTTTCAGTTATAATCTACACTGAAAAATCTGCATGGACATTATACTTAAATTTATGTTTAAATATAGATTTATATATTAAAAGTTATATATTTGTATTGTATATATTTTTTAAAAACTCTCAGATTGATGCCAGTATAAAATGTAATAGACATATGAACGTGTGAAACTGACATGAACTGAAAAACAGATTCATCTCTCTACTTTTAGTCCCTTTTCTCTTTCTCTCCTGTATTTAAATCCATATTTTGAATATATTTTTTCACAAATGTATGTCTACTTATATTTTTCAAAAAAAAATGCACATTTCTAACCATATTTTCCTTTTCTCTCTTTACATTTATTTTGTATCTTTATTTCATTGTATTTTCTTGGTACAGTCAAACCCTCCACATTTTCAGGTTTAACTTGTGTGGATTTGATCATTCACGGATTATTTGCTGCAGCCTCCGCTGCTACCTTATGCCATTTTTAATAGGTCTGGAAGCCTCATGAGACTGAGAGACTACAAACATGTGGCAAGGCTTGTAAGTCCCTAATAAAAATGGCACAGGGCTACAGAGGAGGTGGTGACAAGCCCTGCCCACCACCCACTTGCAAAGGCATCACGCTGCCTTGAAGGTATCTGGGTGAGCTGCATCCATGGATCATACATTTTTATGTGATAATATGGGGGGGGGTAGAGATATTTGTGGTTTTTCCACATTCACAGGGGGCCTGCACCCCTAACCCCAGAGAATGTGGAGGGCTAACTGTACAAAGAAAATACAATGAAATAAAGATACAAAATACAATATTGTAGAGTGTATTTTCTTTCCCCCTCTCTTTATACACATTTTTATATAGATTCTGGTGGACATTTTAGCCTGAGAGCTGTGTTACATTACAAAATTTGAGAAAGGATTCAATTCCATTCAAACATTAACTATATTCTGATTTACACATTAGCCCAGGAACTAATTTCATCAATTCAGTTCATTATGAAGTGTGGACAACACAATCCTTAAGCATTTCTAACTAAAAGGGTATTTGTGAAAACTTACTTGGCTTCAAGGGCAAGAGCAAAAATCCCTGCAGCTAAAGGTGCAGAAGCTGAGGTTCCAGTGTGAGTGGAGGTGCACTCGTTATGAAGATCGGCACTTATCTGAAGGAGATAACACCATGCAGATGTTATGCAGTCTGCCTGAGTTTCCCATTGGAAAGCACAAATACTTTTTTGTCTATATTTCATAATGAGTTATTCCTTAGAGTGCTCCCCCTTCTTTCAGATAACAATGTATGGTTGAGAACTGAAAACTCTTCCTTGTGAATCTATTTTAAGTATTTTTTTTATCCAAATGGCTCAAGTTGAAGCATAATACTCCCACATCAAAAAGCTTGTCTGATTATGAGATCCCAGGAGTATAAAAATAAGTGTTTCAGAGTTAGATATGTATCTTAAAACATATCATTGTGTTGGGCCTAGGACTTTTCAAAATGATTGCCAGCTTTTTTAAAAAAATACACAAAGCTTGAGTGTGAATGCTCATCTTTGCCTTCAACAGGATCACAGCACTATAATTTGGAAAATGAATGGGGTGGTTTATTATAAAATGAAGTAACCCACTTTGGTAAAGTACTGAACATGCCTGCTTTTATTATTACAATCATGAAGAAGCAGAGCACTGCCATGTGTGCCATATACTGGTGGCCAGTTCAGAACTATCCCAGATTTCAGGGCCAACACCTGAAGTGTAGGTACAACCTCCTGTGATGTTACTGAACTCTGCTGATGCAAGGGGTAGCCCCTCTTGATGTCCTTAAGCATGATACATGAAACTTTAACCACGGTGGCACAGAGTATGCCATTCAAATAAAAACACTGAAACTAACAAACAAAAAGAATAAGGAAGAGCTCTCACTCTGAGCTTAATCCCCCTTGTTCCAAGGACTGGAGAAGACGATCAAGGCCCTAAGATCTGGTAACTCTAGCATTATACATTTTAACACTGACTGAGAACTGAGAACTCAGCCATAAAGGAGATTTACTGGGAAGAGTGTTATAGTTGGCCCGCCGTATCCATGGATTCAACCATTCACAGCTTGGAAATATTCCTCCCCCCCCCCCCCAAAAAATCCAAAAAGCAAACCTTGCTGTTCACCATTTTAAATTGAGGAATACCATTTACTATGTCATTGTATATAATGGGACTTGAGCACCCACAGATTTGAGTATCCATGCGGGGTGGGTGGGTCCTGCAACAAAATCCCAGTTGATACAAAGAGCCACTGTATTTCTAATCAATGGTGCTTCAGTTATTTTGCTTGCTATCTCTTTTTAAAACTAAGTTCAGTGTTTCCACTGCAAGAGTGGTTTGGTCACCATTTTCTTGTTGTGACACCTCATGCTGCTCAGGCAATGATTTAACCCAGGAGGAGTTAAAGAGAGGAGAGGGCAACAGAGCATGGGCAGGTCAGGGTGAGAGCAAATGACAGGCCCAAGTCATCCAATGAGTTTTCAGTGGTGACTAAGGACATTATCAGAGGAGCATCTAAAAATGCTGTAATTCTGCAAATGAGGATAGCAGACCATTGTAGCATTATAACACTTATTATCACATGTCTCTGTAACCACACAAAGGAACTGCCACAGAATTATTGCGTGATGACCACTAGTGCTTTAAGAATGGGCGTTTACTTCCGTGACTTAGCATGGGTGAGATTTCGGTGGCTCTTGTGAGAAGACATGAGCTCACTTAAGACTCCAAAAACACCTTAATTAACAAAGTAAATAAATACACAAGCACTGAAACAAACATAAAAATGTTGAAACTAAATGGGACAGTTCATAAAAAGAACTGTGCTTCATTTTTGCAATCCTACCCACATGTTTCCTTGCTGAAGACTGCCCATTCGTGCTGTAATTTCACAATTACAATGGGATATGTTCTTGCACACAGTCAATAGTGTGGAAAAAGAATTATTGACAATCTATTGATGGCTCATAAATTAGAAATAATGGCATTTTCGTGGCTTGTGAGGATGGAAACAACAACGTTGTGCAATTAGAGGGGCCTATTTGCACTAGCGTGACATCATAATCCCATGATTTTTGCCATGTCTGATAATGTCCTAGAACTTTGATCTATTAGATCTATGCCCATTGTTCTAATTGTTCTTTCTGCGTGTGCATATCCCTTCAAGTTGCCTGTTGACATGGCGACCTGATGAATTTTATAGGGTTTTCTTAGGCAAGGAATACTAAGATATGGTTTTGCCAGTTCCCTCCTTTCAATTATACTGCATTTGGAATGGTCACCAGGCCACTGTTTTGTTTGTGTGAATCACACATTATATATCACATGAATAAGGTAAGGATAATTGTACAGCAGGGTATAATTCTTATTCTACTATAACCATTTCTGATTGGGTTGTTATAGGACTTTTTCAGACAAGGCTTACCACACAACAAGCTTGCGGGAGAGGTACGACGCTGTCGCGCGGCAGGGAATCCTTTTCAGATGATGCCGTCCCTCTCTCAGAATTGTCCGTGCCAATTCCATGTATGACTGCAGGCAGCCACGCCATATTTTACTTGTCCATGAGTAAAATATGGCGTGGCTGCCTTCAATCATACACGGAAGTGGCACGGACAATTCCAAGAGAGGGACGGCGTCATCCAAAACGGACCTCCTGCCACACGACAGCGCTGTACCTCTCCCGCAAGCTTGTTGCGTGCTAAGCCTTGTCTGAAAAAGTCCATAGTTTCAGTATTTTGCCTAGGCACACAATTGTAGGGGGAAAATGTGTCATTGAAAGCTTAAATGAATCATATAGAGTTGGAACAGACCTCAAGGGCCATCCAGTCCAACCCCTGCCATACAGGAATACTCAATCAAATCGTTCCCAAAAGATGGCCATCCAGCCTCTGTTTAAAAGCCTCCAAAGAAGGAGACTCCACCACACTACAAGGCAGTGTAGTCCACTTCCAAACAGCTCTTACTGTCAGCAAGTTCTTCCTAATGTTTAAGTTGAACCCATTGCTCCGTGTCCTAATCTCTGGAGCAGCAGAAAACAAGCTTGCGCCATCCTCAGTATGACATCCCTTCAAATATTTAAACATGGCTATCATGTCCCTCTCAACCTTCTCTTCTCCAGACTAAACATGCCCAGTTCCCTAAGCCACTCCTCATAGGGCATGGCCTCCATACCTCCCACCATCCTGGTTATCCTTGTCTGGCTTCTAAATATCCTTCCTGAATTGTGGTGCCCAGAACTGGACACAGTATTCCAGGTGAGGTCTGACCAAAGCAGAATACAGTGGCACTATTACTTCCCTTGATCTAGACTCTATACTCCTATTAATGCAGCCTAGAATTGCATTGGCTTTTTTAACTGCTGCATCACACTGCTGACTCATGTTCAGCTTGTGGCCCACTAAGATCCCTAGATCCTTTTCATATGTACTGTCCTCAAGCCATGTGTCACCCATCCTATATCTGTGCATGCCATTTTTAGTGCCCAAGTGTAGTATCCTACAGTTTTCCCTGTTGAAATTCATTTTGTTAATATTGGCCCAGCTTTTTAATCTGTTGAGGTCATTTTGGATTCTGATCCTGTCCTCTGGAGTATTAACTACACCTCCTAATTGGGTGTCATCTGCAAACTTGATAAGCATACCCTCTATTCCCTCATCCAAGTCATTGATAAAGATATTGAATAGCATTGGGCCCAGGACAGAACCCTGTGGCACCCCACTGGTCACATCTCTCCAGGATGAAGAGGAGCCATTGGTGACTACCCTTTAGGTTTGGTCAGCCAACCAATTACAAATCCACCTAACAGTTGCATTGTCTAGCCCACAGGTTACTAACCTTTTTGCAAGAATATCATAGGGGACCTTGTCAAAGGCCTTACTGAAATCAAGATACACTACATCCACTGTATTCCCTTCATCTATCAAGTCTGTTGGTCTCTGGTTAGAGATGCCCCCTGGAAACATGCCAGTCTTCATCAACACTGAAAACCAATACATTTGATTCCCTCCCCACTCCCCGCCCCCTGCCCATCTCGGATGATACAGTCCCTTCAGTGAGACATGACATCAGATTTCAAACACAAGTAATACAATTTTTTCTACCCAAGATAAAAGTATGGAACATTTATTCCACTCAAATGAAAGACTGTGGAGGGTGAATAACAGAACTGAAATTTTCCAGATTAATATAGCCTCTATCTAAGGTTGAATTATTACGGATCCCAAGGTTAGAAAAATTATATTTGGGGCTACAATTCCCAGAATTCTCCAGCTAGGATGGCCACTGATCATGGGAATTTGGGGATTGTAGGCCTAAATACCCTAAAGGTATCAGATCCCATCTGATCCTGGAAGCTAATCAGGGTAAGCCCTGGTTAATACTTGGATCAGAGACTATCAATGAATACAAGGTGCTGTAGGCTACATTTCAGAGGAAGGAATTAACAAAACCACCTCTTAGTATTCTTTTCATAAGAAAACCCTGTGAAGTTTGTGGGGTCACCATAAGTTGACAGGTGATTTAAAGGCACATGCACACAGAGATAAGTTTTAAGTAAAGGAAGAATTTAGTATGAAGATGTGCGCGCACACACACAGAGAGAGAGAGAGAGAGTCCTCAAAACTCTGAGAAGAACTAGACATATTAAAGCATAAAGCACTGGTTAGTCAATTTCACCCTTCAATGCTTGCTAAATGAGGTAAAAACAACTTACAATTTTCTGGTCAGTATAATCCCCACTACTGTATGCTGTGGCCAGTGTTGAAGAGCACTTCTCTGCATACCAGGGAGAAAGGCCTTGCTGTGAAGCACTGCTGATGGAGATAGTGTAGATGCTGTCCGTATAGCCATCGCAGTCACAGTTATCGCCTTGTCGACCACCATTTCCAGAAGCCCAGACAAAAATTGAGCCTTTCCCTTTTCGCCCCTATAGAAAATGAAAAGAGCGGCATGATTATACCCGAGGATGGAAGCATCACTGAAGAACATCCCTAAGATATTATTGCTACAGCTTATATGCAGAGAGCCCAAAGAACATTTCTTGATGATGTCAGGGTTTTTTTCCCCTAGTATGGAAAACACTCCTGCCTGTGACCAGAGTACGGAAAAGTTACATTGTAAATGAAAATTCCCAGAATCCCCTCACCCAGCATGGCTTGTGGATATGTTGGCCGACAGACTCTGAAAGATGTAATCCTAAAATGTAACATTTACATGTTCTGATCGAGTTACAGAATGTTCAAAACATTGTGTCTCAGGGGCAAAGATCAGAAATGGAATGTGGGAAATGGGTGCAGTTTTTCTGCTGAAGTGAAAGGTTTAGTTGTCTGGGGAGTCTTCACCTATGCTTTAGGGACAGGATATGTACTGTATTGGAGACAGAATGGCTCAGAGAGTGTAAGGGGTGAATGAAGATAGAGGAAGGAGTTGTAGGATAAAGGTGAGGCACTGTGGGATAAAGTTATTACTATTCATGGGGACGTGAAAGGGCTAGGAAACTGAAATAGCATCCGTGAGTGGTAATTGAGAAGTTCCATAGTAAATGTCAATGCTTTTTAACCAGAAGATTCCATGTTCGACTCCGGGCATCACCTATGAAAAAGCAGGTGATTGAGAGATGTCCATTTGAGACCCTAAAGATCAGGCTAATCTAGCTCTCTCAGCCCTAGAGGAAGGCAATGGCAAACCCTCTCTGAACAAATTTTGCCAAGAAAACCCATGATAAGTTTGCCTTAGGATCACCCAGTGTCCAAGCATGGATTCGAATGCTGGTCCCAGAGTCTTAGCCCAATACTGAGACCACTATATCATGCTGGCTCATTTGTTATTAATAAATAGTACTAATCTTATCGATTTTCCTAGATTTATTGTTTAATCTTCTTTAATGAAGATTTGAATGGTTTATTGTTGAATTTGTTTTTAGTCCTTTTTTAAAAATTTGAAAGGTGAGATATCAAATCTAATAAAATAAACAGATACATTTTGAAAAGCAAGAATGGGGAATCACCAGCCTATGGCATCTTGGACCAGGTCTGTGGCCTCTCCTCTTTGGCTCTGCTTTCCTTTGTGCAGCAATTTGGTGTTAAAAAAAGTTTTCTTTGGCTTAAATAGGAACTTTTTCCTTAGGCCAACAGAAAGCAAAATTCAATCCTGTGGCCATATGTACCCCAGGCTATTTCTGGGGTTCCCCAAGTCACCCAGACTGCCCTTCTCTAGGAATAGGGTGATTGACTCTCTTGGAAGCATCCAAGGGCCCTTTCATACTACACAACAAATATAGCACTGCGATTCCATCATAACTGCCATGGCAACATCCCATGGAATCTGGGAACTTGCAATTTAGGATGTAATGTGGCTATACTCTTTGACAGTCTCTGCTGAAACAGTTTCTAACTTACATTTACTGCACATATATAAAAAGTATAACCTTATTTGGGTTTTTAAAAACATGAGGCTGAATGGCTACCTGCTGGGAGTGCTTTGATTGTATAAATGGCAGGGGGTTGGACTGGATGGTCCTTGTGGTCTCTTTGAACTCTATCATTCTATAATAATGAAACTGGTACAGCATTAAGCTTTATAGCTCACATAAGCCATACCCTGCATAGTGATCTTAAGCAGGCCACAACTTCATCCAGCTCACCTGTCATATGGGAATAGTAACCCTGGCATACCTTGCAGTTCATTTGTAAGGGCAACTGACAATACTGTATAAGTGAAGTGCATTGAGAACTTGAAATGCAGCAGCTACTGTTCTAAATTGCCTTGCAGCCATTTAGCGTTATGTGCTTTTTGATGATGGATCACTTTTATAACTATGCCAATGTTCTTGTTGCCAACTTAAGAGGGCAAGCTGTTCCTAACTCTATAAAAATCTAGTTCTGGGGAACAAATATCATGGATAAGTTAGTGTCATTGATGCAGAATAGCATTCCCATTGGCATCGAAATCCAGTGCTGGGAAAAGTTATTTCTTTTGGACTTTGACTCCCCGAGTCCCCTAACTTGGATGTCCACTGGGATGTGGTCATCTGTTGACCCCATGAATTCCATTGGATTTTCTTAGGCAAGGTATACTCAGAGGTATTTTTGCCAGTTCTTTCATCTGAAATATAACCTACCTGGTATTCCTTGGAGGTCTCCCATCCAAGTACTCACCAGGGCTGACCCTGCTTAGCTGCCTGGATCAAATTGGATCTGGTGCCTTTAGGGTATTCTTATCTATAGATTTTCCTTTATTATGTATTCGTTTTCATTTGTTCTCATCAAGCACAGAGATATCTCAGACGGCCATTAGCCACCAGAGTACTATCTTTATAATTTATGGTACTTACTGAATACAAAAGGAAGATGTATTTCTCGTGCTATCTTTTCTAATTACAAGCACAGAAATTTTCTATTTTGTGTTCCTGGATGGTTTATTTTACTTGTAAGAAGCTTCTGCATTTCAGCCTTGCTTATATCGGTGTGTACCTGACTTCAATAACACATATTGTTCTCAGGTCTTATAAAATAGTTTAATGACACCTGTGTTGTTGAGATCTTTGAAAATAATAACCTTACAGCTTGCTTTCTACAAGAAGCAAAGGCTAATTGTTGATAAAATCACATTATGATCCCAGTGTGGGATTTGCAATCTTGTACATGCGAGCTCACATGGACTGTAAAAAATAAGCCATAAAACAGAGCAGACATAGGAAACCCCATGCCTTCCAAATGCTTTGGACCACATCTTCCTTAAAAACCAGCTAGTACAGTCACTGATCAGGAATTATGGAAGTTGTTGCCTTTTAGTGCTTTTCTCAAAGTAGGCCTCCCTGTAGCTTGACAGAGAGGTTAGAATGGAAGTGATGATGAAAAAAATGGTTTTACGTCAGTGGATCCCAAACTCTGGTCTCCAGATATTGATGGACTTTTAGAAGCCCTAGCCAGCATGGGCAGTGGCTTCCGGGAGCTACAGTCCAATCACATCTGGGAATCTAAGGTTGGGAACTATTGATTTCTTCAAAATGCATATTGATTACTCAGAAAGCTCAGAAATTTTTCAAGTATTGATAGGAATGCTCAGTAATCTTTTTCTTTTAAAATTCAAGTCAATCACAAGATCCAAGGAACATTCTGAGTGTGGGAATAATGGATCCCACTTCAAAAATATACATTCATATTAGGGATACACTAGTTATAATTCATGTTTCTAAGATGACTTCTTCCATTTGGGTATCCTGCCCTCTAAATATGCTTGAGCTGAGCCAGTGGTGTCTGGGATTTCCACGTTAGTAGGGCTCTGAATCCACTCCAGGTTTTAACCAAGGCTTTAAAGGAGTTCTTCAAGGTGCGGAACCCTACACCTAAATAGGTTCAGCACCTTGGATAACTCCTTTAAATTTAGACACAACCTGGCAAAACCCTTCTAACATGGGAGCCACCAGCTGCTACAGAGTTGGGCACAACTCCCAAGATACCCAACCAGAAGGAGCTAGGGGGAGGGGAGTTATAATCCAGCATGTCTGGGATGCACCAGCATGTTTAATATTCATAAGGTATTGTAAAATGTGTTTAAATTTGTTAATTCAGGGCAAGGATACATTTCACTTCCCACTGAAGGTTCTTTGGAAAAAATCCATCCTCTTTGTTTTTGTTGAGTTTTTAAAAAGTATTGCTTTGGAACTCCCTCCCTAGGGAGGCCAGAATGGCCCAGTCCTTGCTCTCCTTCTGTCAGCAAGTTAAGATATTTTTATCCCATCTGGCTCTTGGAAGCTGACTGGGGTGGGCTTTTAATGCTGTGGGGTGCCATTTTTAAGGTGTGTTTGCTCTCTTTTAATGAGTTTTAATGTTTCATGGTTTTAACTTTATAATTTTTTAAAAAAAATTATAGTTACACTTTTACTGAAACTTTTGTATAGTTATATAATAGAATAGTTTTATAATTGTATAGTTTTTAATAATAATAATAATAATAATAGAGTGCAACTACATCTTGAATATTGTGTACTCATCTGCTTACCACACTTTAAAATAATATTTTGCCTTGCTTAAGAAAACCCTATGAAAGTCATGGTGTCACCATAGGTCAACAGGAAACTTGAAGGCACATACACACACACACACAGATGCAACTCACTAATGAAGACAGATTGCAAACTGCTTAGCTTAGGAAAAATGAAAGAATAGAGAGACATGATACAATGTGTAAAATTATGCATCTTATAATACTAGAACGTAGGTCCTCCACTGATGCTGAATGGTGCAAGAATCAGGACAGATCAAATTGAGTACACAACTCATTGTTAATATGTAGAATGTTGTGATAGCTGCCAACTTGGATGATTTTAAAATGCGGCTGGATAAATTCCTGGAGGATGAGGCCATCAACTGCTGCTGGACAAGATGGCTATATGCTACTTCCAATAGCAGAAGCAGTATAAACTCTGTGCAATAGCTTCTGGAGAGTGCAATTGAGCTCATATGCTGTTTATAGATTTCTCATAGGCAACTGGCAGTGTGAATAGAATGTTGGACTACACGGTTCCTTGGTCTAATCCAGCATGGTGATTGTTATGTTCTTAATCAGCTCAAAAGTTGAAGAATCAAGACAATGGGTGCATCTACACCATAGAAATAATGGAGTCTGACATCACTTTAACTGCCAGGGCTCCATCTATAGAATCCTTGGATTTGTAGTTTTGTGAAGCACCAGCATTCTTTGGCAGAGAAAGCTAAAGACCTTGTAAACCTACAAGTCTCAAGTTTCCATAGGATAGAGCTACAGCATTTAAAGTTGTGTCAAACTGCAATGTTTCTACAGTGTAGATGCACCCAATGTCTACGAGGGGCTAAGAATTCCTAAAACTTAATTGAATAAATCCAGAAATATTTTTTTAAAAACTCTTATGCAGAAGCACACTTTGTGGAGAGTTAGGGTCTCTTCCTGGTCTACAGAAAAAGCAACAAAAGATAGAATCCCCTCTCCCTTCTTGGAGAGGGCCCACACATCCTAACTAAAAACAAAATAAATCTGTAAACAGGCCAAAAAAGGTGGGGAGGCACCCCTATGTTTGCATCTAAACATGCTAATATTTTGTACAATCCCTTTAGTTATTTCTTACTGGTCCTGTTAGGAATTTGTCTCAGCTCAAAACTGTTCCTATGCTGATTCATCATACTATCTCTAGGAATACATAACAAAAAATGATTTTTGAATTTTATAGAGACTAGGTGCTTAGGCATTACATATCAATGTATAATACAATCATCTAGTTCCCAAAAAAGTTCACTTAGAGGATGCCCTCAGAAAGTGGTGGTGCGCTTTCCTTCTTATTGATTTTGAAGCAGAACTTGGAATGTCACCTCTCAAGGATGTTTTAGCTGTGGATTCCTACACTGGAAGAGATGTTGGAAAAGATGCCCTGGAAGTTGGAAGAGATGGCCTTAGGGGTCTCTTCCAGTTCTATGATTCTGTAACTCTCATATGAGTCATCAATATCTCAAAGCCCTAAAGTACTGAAACTAGCTACAGGGCATATGCAAAATGCAGAGAAAAATTACAGGAAAAAAGACATACTTTATGGATATTACCACTCAGGGATGACTGAGTCACAATCTTGTAATAGGCCTTTCTTATTCAGATTTTTTTCCTAGCACACAAAGTAAAAAAATGGCAGCTGCAAAACTCCTTTGTCCCACCCTAGGAGGTAAGCCTACCCTTAGGACCTTATCAGATCACCCCCCCCCAGAAAAGTTCTTTTGCCGGCATAAATTGTGGCATTGTTATGCTGGCAAAAGAACCCCACTACCAAACCTCCTTTTTCAAGCATCCATGAGGCTTCCCCATGCATAAACAGAGCACGAACAGAGCTCCGTTTACTTCCAGGGTTGAAATTTCCTGGATTCTCACGAGAAAATGCTAGCACAGGAAATTTAAAAATAAAAGGGGAAAAAAATCACACAAAAAGTGCATCAAAGCACCAAAACACACATTAAAAGTCCCAAGTAAATGGGGAGGGGCATAAAAGAGTGTACCCTACCTGGCTGCCATAATCTCAACCAGACATCTTTGCCCATTGATGCTGCATTCGCATGAGTACAATGGTTTGCAGATCCAAGTGTCGACAATGCCAGCAACAAATTGCTACAGCCAATCTATTGATGGCTTGGGTTGTCAATAAAAGAGTACGGCTTTTTAGCAAGATATGAGCACAAAAGGATGATGTCATCTTGTATGTGCACCCTTTCACAATCATTAGGTGTCCTCATGATGCCATATTTGCTGCGTCTGATAAAGTCCTTAGCCCAGTGAACCTAAAGAGCTTAAGGCCACTGAGGACAGGACAGCCTACTCCTTGCTGGGATCTGGGACTTTATCAGACACAGCAAAAATAGCAGGATAACGAAATCATGGTAGCGTGTATGGGTCCCACTACCACATGACATTGTGGTTAACCCATCCCCCAGCCATACAAAACCTGTTGCTTTTCACTGAGGGGGTAAGCCATCAATAGACTGTCAATAGCACTGTTTTCACACTACTGAAAGTGTGTGCAACCACATCTCATTGTAATTGTGAGATTACAGCATGAATGGGTGGTTGTCAGCAATAAAAGTTCCAGGTGACAACACAGAAATGAAGCATAGGACACCATTTTTATGCACTGGCCCATTTTGCTGGCAAGTTCTTAGGTTTGTGTCAGTGCTTGTGTGTACATTTACTTTTTAAATTGAGGTGTCTTTTGACTTTTAAGTGCAATTGCATCTTCTTGCGAGAACCACCAAAATCTTGCTGAATTGTGGAAGTAAACTCCTGTTCTTAAAGTGATAATGGTTGGCATGTGGTAATTCTGTGCTGGTTCTTTCATGTGATTACAGTGACATGCAGAGGTAAGTGTTATAATGCCACGATGTTTCCGCTATCCACATCCACGGAATTACAGCATTTTTGGATGTTCATCTGATAAAATCACTGGAATCTTGAGTCAGGCCATCACAACAGTTATCACAGTTCCTGAGGGCACACTGGGGGGAGGGCAAATGATTTCTTCCATCCATTATCAGTCAGTCAGTCTTGACTATGAACAAATACATTGATTACTTAGAAGTCTCCACCCATGTAAGTGTGCATAGGACAGGCTGCCCTGTTGTCATTACTTCTCAACTGCAACAGCTGTCCTACAATCTTGTGCTTGGGCTTGCTCATTAGTATACGTCTGACTGATAACTTTTGAAGGAACTAGACTAGACCGCACAGCAATCTTGTGATCCAATTTTGCCTTATTTTGGGGTGAGGGAGGCTCAGAACCCCTAGTCTTTGTGGGGGGATCAACCCCCTGCCTCCCTGTTCTAGGTCTATGGGAAGAGCCATTTACTGTTCTTCTTCACACAGAAAAGGGTCTTGAGCCAGCCAAATTTCTGGTAGGCTATTAGCCATGTGACAGATAATATATCTATGGAGTATAGGGGGTGAATGAGCTGTATGTTGATCAAATTTGCAGGTCAAAGATCAGGGAAATATATGTAATTCTTTCCACTAATATTAGTGGTACAGTAAATGGAGCGTTGAACAGACTGAAGGTCACCATGCCACCCTGCCCATACATGATCTTATCTAGTCTTGGAACCTAAACTGGGTTAGGCAGGCCTGGTTAGTCCTTGGATGGAAGACCTCCAAAAATATCAGGAATCTCCAAGTAAATATATCGGGAAAATCCACCCTGAAACCATGGAGACCCACTGCTGGTCAAAGGTGGCAATCCTGGACTTGATAAACCAGTGGTGTGACTCACTATGAGGCAGTTTGCTATGTTCCTATTGCAATTAATCTTGGACTTAGAACAGGGGAGAGAACTTGTGTTCATTCAGATGTCAAGTTCAGAGAACTCATGTTTATTCAGATGCTGTGCCCTATTGATACTGTGCTCCAAGGGCACAACATACTGATATTTCCACTCCCATGTGAAGAGAAATTGTGACAGAGATCCTGCTTCTGATTGTTGCATCTCAGTTCACTGATGGGAAGGGGTGCAAAAGTCAGTCTGCTGCACCCTGATTGACAGGAGGACAGACTTATGTTGCTTGCAGTGGCTGCTGGCAGGTAAAGCAAGGACTTTATTAGATGTGGCAAAAATTGCAGGATTACAACATCATGGTAGCGCGAACAGGTGCAGCTATCAAATGACATCATTGTCTTCGTGTGGTTACTCCATGCCCCAGCCGTGAATAAGTCATTGCTTTTATTTGACGGGACAAGCTGACAATAGATTGTCAATGTTGCTCTTTTTTTTTTTTTTTTGGTATTAAGGGCATGACAAAACACATCTTGTTGTAATTGCGAGATTACAGCATGAATGGGCTGTCCTCAGCAAGAAAACATCTGGGTGAGAACATGAAAACAAAGCACAGGACGCTCTTTTTTTTTAACTGTCCCCTTTAGTTTGCATGTTTTTAGGTTTGTTTTAGTGCTTGTGTGTTCATTTACTTTCCTAATTAAGGTGTTTTTGGAGTTTTAAGCATGCTTGCATCTTCTCGCGAGAAACGCCGAAATCTCACCCATGCTAAATTGAGAAAGTAAACACCCATTCTTAAAGCACTAGTGGTCATCATGCAATATTCCATGGCAGTTCTTTCATGTGATTACAGCAATGTGTGAGAGTAAGTGTTATAATACAACAATGTTTCCGCTATCCTCACTCACAGAATTATGATGTTTTTATGTGTTAGTCTGATTATGTCCTAAGAGGGGGATGGCAGGAGATGCTACTTAGTTAAGTATACATTAGTATACATAGGCTAAAATGTAAGCATTTTAAATAGTGCAACAATCAGATGATAATGATTTCCTTGGATCAAGGAAAAGGTTTGTATTTTTCTATTCTCCATCATTTCAAAGGCTTTAAAAATAATACTGTTGTCTTTGTGGAAGGGTTTCTCCTTTTTGATGCCATGTCCAAAAGCCTACTGTGCCAATCGAGGGAGCACCTTAATTAAGTATACTTAACTAAGCAGCTGATCTAGGATCTCAGCTGTTGTTTGAGTTCAACCTTAGCCAGTAGAGCCAGTGGTGAGGGATGATGGGAGTTGGAGCCCAACGACATCTGAAGGACCAAGCAAATTTCTTCTTCCTTGGCTTAGGGTTGCATTTTTCCTGACTAGTCATACTGCCTTGGAAGGAAAAGATCTTTTGAAACACTGAAACCAGTTTGTCACTGCTAATGTCACATCCTCTATATGTGAAGCCCAGAGCAACTATCATTGCTCTCTTCCTGATCAAATGGCTAGCATGGTAGTGTCATGTGTGGGTGTGTATGAAAAATGCTGCCAATAAAAACCCACTTGATCTAAAGAGCCAACATGGAGGATATGCTTTTCAACGTTTATTCCCATTCTCTTAATTAGAACTAGATTGAGTTATTCATGCACTTATGCAATAATGCTCTCTGTCTTGGCTTGCAGAGAAAGGTAAATGCAATATTCACAAAGAAGAAAATGTGCATGAATATTTTATAGGAGCTCCTAGCATAAAACCTCATTAATATTCAAAGCAAAACCAGCAGCTCTTATTTAGAAGAAGGAAAGATGGGGGTGGGGAAAGGAACAAGGGTGTGAGAAAGAAGAGGTGACACTGAATAATCCTTAAAAAAGATAAAGTAGGCTGCCATCACCAAGACATTGAGCCCTAGTTTCTAAACATTTTGAGCCACTTCCCTTCTACTTATCTCTGCAGCTGTTTTATGTTTCATAAATAAATAAATAAATAACCTATCTAAAATAGTGGAATCAGCAAACAATACAGATTTCATTGAATCAAGGAAAAAAGTTGCATCTTTTTTTATTCTCTAGCATTTGAATGATTTTAAAATAATGTGAAAAGCTCTCACCTTTTTGATTCCATATTCAAAAGCCTTCTGTGCCAATCTTCCTGGCCCCTCTACAGTTTTCCCATCATCATTTGGGCCCCAGCTGGCACTATAAATGTCCACGTGATCCGGGCTGAAACCAATTGAACTAGCTTCTATGGCATCAGTGACTATTCCATCCAGCATTCTTATGCCTTAATAGACACATGGGGAGAGGAAGAAACTGGTAATTACTTTGTGCTTTCTCTGTAATAGCAATACAAAGTGTTGCATGTTGCCATGTAAATAGAAGTGCTTTGTCCTACAGGATAAGCTGCCAGGGCTGGAAAACACAGGACTTTTATTGGAGGCAGGAAAATCAGTATTCCAAATTTTTCATTAAATGTCCTCCCCTTCTGAGAACCAGGGTTTGGGCTGGTGGGGAGCTTATTGCCTCTGGCTTGAGATGCAAGTGCTTGATTCAGCAGGTCACAAAGATGTGAACATAGATGGCTGGGTCAGATTGGAAAGTAACATGACTAACAGCTTGTAAACCAAGGAGAGAAAATGTGAATACTAATTAGCACAGAAGAATTTAAAATGTAACAGCAGCAGCCAGCACAGGTGTCTACAGCTGTCCCATTTTCATTAATTTTTAAAAGGAGAAGAACAAGTCTGTCCCCTTTAGTACTATGCCACATGCTTCTCAGAATTCTGTGTTGAGCACAATTCTTAATCTATGTGTGTGACAGAGACAGCAAGAGAGAGAAAGAGAAGGGCCTGCTTAACCATATTGGCATGCAATTCAAAAGAGATACAGAAGGAAAACACAAAGATAATTTGGAAATTTGATACAGTAGAGGTGTAGAGAGAAAATGGCTTTTACTTTTCAGGCTAGATTATTGTTGACAAGATATTTGAGCTACATGGCTATCATTCTTGTATTTATTTTTTACACAGAGTTTGGACAAGTACTTTTTCCCCTTCCTTCCTTCCTTCTTTCTTGGATAACAACTTTCCAGATTTTCAGCTTGTACAAATGATGTCTTAGGCTTCCAAAAACCTAACTTTTCTAGCCTCTCAAAACTGGCAAGTAATTTCATTTTATTGACTCAGACATAAATCATACTTATACATTGGAAAATGAACTAGATTAATGTTTAGCTTCAAGAAAGCGCTAAAGACGGATCTCTTCCGGCAGGCCTTCCCGGAATAACTTCCTGGCTCAAGTGGAGCTGATTGCTTACCCACCTCACTGCCGCTATTGCCTTTATTTATTTATTTATTTATTTGTATATCGTCTTGTATTTTATCTTTGTTTTCATTCTGTATTAGTTTAATTTAGTTTTAAGGGGTGGGAGGGTTAGGATTGGGAAGGATTGTTTTAACTTGCTGCTGTTTTAATTCTGTTGTACGCTGCCCTGGTTGCCGAGCAGAGGGGCAGGTTAAAAATAAATATTTATTATTATATTATTATTATTAATCTTTCAGGGCTGGTTATTTTTCCTTTCTTTATTTTTTAAATGCATGTAAGTGCTTTTTTAAAAAAAAAAATCAATATTTTTGCCAACTTTCCTATCAGTAAGCCAAATTTAGAATTATTTGAAAACCAAAGAGATTATCACACCAGGCTTTACCAGCAGTACTAGAGCAGGATAACAGCGCATATTGCTGTTCCTTATTGCCCAGCGTTATGTCTATGCTGTTGCCAATCTGCATTCAAACCATTGCTGAAGGGTACCTGTCAATAGGCCCTCAATAGTGCTGCATTCCCATTATTCCCTTTCTGTGATGAGTCCTTTTCCATTTCAGTTCTGATAGCAGCAGTCATGTGGGGTTAGTAGGCGTGTTTTTCCTCTTCTTCCCCTCTCTCTACTCCTTGTTTCCCTGCCCTCCTGCCCACCTAATCTGACTACTTCTCCTACCCCCTCACCTGCCTGATCTTTTTCCCACCCCCTCCCCACCCATCCACGTCACCTCTCCGATCTCACTATTTCCCACCCCTTTCGCACTATTTCCCACCCCACCACCTGCCAGATATGACTATCCTTCCCTTGACTGTTGGATCTATTCCCTCTGCCACCCCATCTGTCTCTTTTCTTCCCCCTGCTCACCTGGCCACCCGACCTGACTATTCCTGCCCCTCACTTGCTCGATCTATTCCCCTTCCCTCCCCTATCTGTTTCTTTTCTCCCCCAACCCTCCTACCAATATTGCACAGTAATCATGTTAATGAAGCAAACAGAAACATGCCGGTATTGAAGCAGAGGTGTGATAAAAATTGCTTCAATGCCGATATATTTCCGTTTGCTTCACTAACATGACTGCTGCATGTTAGAAGCCTGGTGTGATAATCTTCCAAATGTTTATATTCATTTTAGTCACAGGATAATGAAAACTGAGACAGATACTCTATAATTTGTGCTGGTGCTGGTAGCCCTAACTATGGTGGACAAAACAACCAATTTTGGTTTTTTTGTTTGTCCCCATCCCTCATTTCCAGTCCCTTCTGTTCCATTTCCATGTCAGTTTGCAACTTTTAAAAAAATCTGCATGAAATTCATCTGTGTGCATCTCCCCTAATATATTGATTCATCTATTACATTTTGCCAAATACATGATATTTTTGTAATTAAAAAAAGTTTATATTTTTATTTTTGATATACTTTCTCCATTAATATACACTTTTTTGCACTTCTCCCTAATAGGACTGCAATGAAAAATTCTGGAAACAGTTAATATTGAAGGATAACTGTGTTCTGGTCCACATATTGATTCTGGAGGTGTAAATTTGGTATGTTTTGAACCGCCTGCATGCAGGGTTGGGGCTGCGGCTTCCAGTGCATCTTTACACCTGCCGGTTTCGTCCCTCGCCAGTCGCTACAGGGCTTTTTTGGAAATGGATTTGTCCTTCGAGCCTGTGCAATGGATTTTTCTGGTGGAGCGCAGCGTGGTATGTTTTAAATCATCAAAATGCAACTCAGTACTAAAGCAATGTCATGGCCACTTCAGCATGCATGAAGCTCAGAAGCTGCTCCCTAGGGCTGTTACACCCTCCTTCAACTTCACTCCAGCAATCAGGATTGCTCCCTGTAGGGAGGAAGCAACTATATGCAATATGCATCTGTTGTAGAAAAACATTCCAACCTGTTGTGAAGCCATAATGTGTAACTGTCATAGAAAACTTTCAGCAACATTCTCTCCTTTTCAATTCAAGTTGTTCCAGTTAGCATCATTTTATTCAGTACTCCTTCAGCCCCACTATAGGGGTAAATTTTACTAAAATTATTGAATTGATGTTTTACCTCCAACTCTGGAATTGTATGCAACTCCAACTCCACATTTTATGTTGTTTGCTTGCATAGCAATCTCTCCTGCACATCGTGTTCCATGCCTGCAATAAAACCACCAACTCCATACAGATTATGCACAAAAAGGAAAGGCTCAAGGTAGTCTATTATATATTATTGTAACAAGACATCCCAACATCCCCACTGCAAAGGCCATAATCCTCCACTTTGGTTCACTTCAAATGGAAACAGTGTTTTGATATCAAATCTGGCTTTGAGGGCCCTACAAGTGCTACCAGGAAAGAAAATGCTCTTGGGGCAAGCCAGGAGTCAAGCTGAAGGCCCTCATAAATTCTCCATAAATTCACACCTGGCTACAGACATCCTGCATCTTCTCTGAAATGGAAACACCATGTCTCCTGAAGAGATAAGTATCCTATAGTCATCAAACATACAGCGGGAACTTCATTACTACGTAGATGAAGCTGACACCCCTGCATCCAAAGAGGGTTCGCCTGTCAATCATTAAGATATCAGATTGCCCCTATCTCACAGATCCTGACTGTCTGGAAACCCTTTGTAAAACATTTGCAAACTAGCTGAAATCAAACATTTGTTTTTTGTTCAAAGCACATCTTCAAAGGGATGTTTTCCTATAAAAACCCTGGGAAAACTTAAGTTCTTTGGTTCAGTACCACCTTCTAACTGAATCCATACCACACTGTTCCTTACTTCCCCCACTTCCTCCTCCTACCCTCGTTAATATTCCCTGGACTTTATCCGGCTTCCCTGCCAAGCTAAGTGCTCCATTGCCAGCTTCCTAATCCTAACATCCCTTCCTTAAGTTCCGCCTGCCCCACATTCTGGTGCCTTCATTGCTGTTGCTTGAGAGTATCACTGCTTTTCAGGAAGAGAACCTAGCTTCAGGAATGAGGTGCAGTATACCCTATGGCCTTAACTATTCCCTTCTAACTACTTCTTGTCTTACTCTGATAGTTTTGTTTGCTTGACAAAACGAATCTGTGTGATGAGTGAATACTTCAGTTCAGTTCAATAAAGTTTCATCCTGACACCTGTGTATTTACTTTGCTACACCCATATACACAGGGTTTAACGATTCTGTATGTTGTGCAACCTCTTGCTATGCCATATATATATATATATTTCTTGTTTATTTTTTAAAAAAACAATAAAATTAAACATACATATTCACATATGAACAATTAAACAATGAAAAAGCATTATGTTTAATACATGATTTCTAATAAATAAGGTTCATTTTCTTCCATGTTACATTGCAAAATGTATAACTCTTCCATTTACTTTCTATAATTCAGATCTACACAATCTGGTCCATTTGTTCTTGTCTTTCTTATCTGTACAATATTTGACCTCTGCTGTATCCACACTTATACATAAGTTTTAAAATGAAAAATATAAATAAATAAATTGTCTTTCCAACCCATCTACTGATTATTTTGTTGTCTTTTATGATCTATGTACTGGAAGGTATTCCATAATCCTTAAGATTTATTCAAGTCCTTCCACAACTTAGTTTTGCATATCTATTACCTTTCAAAAGTTTATTGTAGCTATTGTCCCCCATTTTTCTTCCCATATGGGTAATAAATACCTCCATTGTTCTTTGAACTTATTCTCCATTTTAGCACTTAATAATAAAGTTAGTTTATCTAACACTGCCATTTCGTGCAACTTTAATAACCACTTTTCCATTGAGGGAGTCTCTGTTTCTTCCCAAATATTTAGCAGAAACTATCCTTGCGGTAGTCACCATGTATAGTATCACTTGCCAACAATCTTTTTCTATTTGTTTATCTACTCCATATAACATGTTTTATAAGTATAATTCTGGTTGCGTAGGCATGTTTAATTTTAATATTTTTATTATCATTGTATGTATTTCCCCCCAGTACTTCTTCGCTTTAGGGCAAAACCACCACATGTGGTAAAACATTCCAATACTCACACCACATTTTCAGCATTTATCATTATTGGTTTTATAATTTTAGCAATTTTACTTAGGGTCAAATGCCACCTATACAACATTTTAAAATAATTTTCTTTTAAATCATAGTTTTTGGTAAATTTTAGATTTCTTTAAATTGTGGTTAAAAGCCCATATTAAGTGCCCATTTGACCATATTATCTTTGACCGTCTCATCCACCATTTCTAATTTTATTAATAATTTGTATATTCTGGCAGTTATCTTTTCTTTCCCTTCTATTAGTAATAGATCCACTTCTGTATAGTTCCTTTCTGTTCCCTCCAATTTTATGTCTTGTTTGAATTTTTCCATTAGTTGTCAATATAAAAACCAATAGCAGGTTATCTCTTCTTCTGCTAATTTTTCCCTAGATTTCATAATCCATTGGTCTCCCTTAATTTTCAAAATGTCTTTGTATGTCAACCACCTATTTTATGTAAGTTTTCATTTTTATATAAGGCTTCATGGGTCGATGTCCAAAGTGGGATTTTCCTTGTGATCTTATATCTATATTTCTAATAAAATTATGTTTAAAGTCCTTATTCACTGTTGCTTTGTTATATATTAAATATGGATGCCACCCCAACCTGTTGTTAAACCCCTCCAAGGTCAAAAGTCTTTTATCATCCAAATTTATCCAATCTAAAATCCATGCTAGGCAGCATGCATAATAATAAATTTTCAGATTTGGCATTTGTAGACCACTTCTATCTTTCGTTTCTTGTAGATTTTTCCATCTGGCCCTAGGTTTTTTTCCTTGCCAAATAAATTTTGATAAACCTTCATTCCATGCCTTAAAGGGGATTTCATTTATAATTATCGGGATATTCTGAAACCAAAAAATCATTTTGGGTAAAATGTTCATCTTTACCAAAGAAATCCTACCCAACAACGATAGATTCAACTTCGTCCATTGAGTTAGATCTTTTTAAATCTGACTCCAACCTTTAGTATAATAATTTGTGAATAAATCTGTATTACATATTGTTAGGGTTATCCCTAAATATCTCACTTTTTTTTTCTATTTTACATTTTGATATATCCATCAACTCCTTCTCTTTTTGTTGTGTCATTTTTATTTTATTTATTTATTTATTGTGATTATGGACATCTTTTCTTTATGTATTTTAAACCCTACAAGGTTACCAAACTTCTCTAAGGTTTTTAGTAATTTATTTATACTTTCCATGAGGTTTTCTAAGCAAACAACCAAATCATCTGTGAGTGCTCTTATCTTGTAATTATGATTTTGAATATTTATTCGTCTTATTAATGGATCTGCTCTGATTTTCCTATTAAGAACTTATATATAAATATAACAAGATTGTGTTTTCTCCCTATTTACTATTATTTTGGCTGCTTGATCTTTATATAAAGTTCTTATCCAATTTATGAAGCTTGCACCTAAATCTATCTTTTCCAGCTCTTCCACCATAAAAACCCAATTTAAATTATCGAATGCCTTTTTGGCATCTATGAAAATTAAACCTAATTTTTTATGATTTTATTTCTCATAGTATTCTAAAATATCCAATACCATTCTCATATTATTTCTCAACAACCTATTTAGTAAAAATCCACATTGGTCCTCATGTATCCATATTTCCACTATTTTTAAAAAATCTGTCCGTCAGAATGGTAGTGAATATTTTATAATCTATATTTAATAAGGAGATCAGTCTGTAATTCTTTAATTCAGTTGGATCTTTTGAGTCATTGGGAATCAAAACTATTGTCACTTCTCCCCATGAATTTGGTTTTTCCCCCATTTGAATCTTATTCAATAGTTGATTTAATGGTTTTATTTGTTCTTCCTGAAATGTTTTATAGTAGAGTACTGCCAGTCCATCAGGTCCTGATGCCTTCCCCATTTTGGTTTTTTAATTGCTTTTAATATCTCATCACTTGTAATTGATTTATTTAATTCACTTCTTTGTTCCTCTGTTATTAATGGCAGTTCTTCTTTATTTAGATATTCTTTTATTTCTTTCATCTTTTCTTCCATCAGTTCTTGCTCTGTGAATAGCTATGCCATTTTGAGCTGCTTCTAATTCCTCATTGAAGCTAAGATCTTGCATGGACTTTCCACAGACACCAGTGATTTGTGGAACATAAGGATGAGGATTCCAAGATCTTGCTCTGCTTCCTACATCTTAAAAACTGATACTTGAAACATGTTATTTGGTATTCTATCTTTATGATTGTTTAAATAAAGCACAATAAAAGTTAAAAAAATTACAGTTAGCCCTCTTTATCCACAGATTCAACCATCCACAGCTTGAAAATATTGTTTAAAAAATAATTCCAAGAAGTAAGCCATGATTTTGGCATTTTATATAAGGGATGCCATTTTACTATGCTATTGCATATAATGGGACTTAAGCATCCATGGATTTTGGCATCCATGGGTGGTTCTGGAACCAAACCCCAGCAGATACCAAGGGTCCACTGTACTATGCAATTATTCATTTGAATCTATCAGACTCAGATGTAGTCAGCAGGGTCCAGACCATGTTGTTGGCATAGACTGTACCAATGTTGTAATCCTGTTTAATGGTAAATCAAGTTTTATAAAGAACAAACTGATTTTCTTAAGACAAGATTTTAAAACAATAAATGTCAAGCTATGGGATCAGAGCATTCAAATGTACAGCTCATTTTTATTACTAGAGTAAGTGATAAAATATTTTCTTTGATGTGTTCTATGATCCTTCACCTTCACTACATTGTAACAGAACTGTTGAATGCTGCCAGTCTGAATTCCATTTACATATGAATAATGAATAGATGTTATGTAGAGACAGCAGATTTTAGAGATAGCGCCATTTGAATTGGGGGATAATGGTCTCCCATTGCCAATAAATACTGCTGCTTAACAGAGTGATACATTTTCAAAAGCCTGGGAACATTTATCCCTTGACAACCTTCCACTTTGATTATATTATTTCTGGTGTAACAGCAGTCATACAATGAATTACATATTATTTTGCCCAATAGGGGCTGGTGAACCCTGGTGAAAGTTCTTTATTGTATTATTACAAATGGTGACATCTTTACTGGCTTGTAAGAGCTACTTGTCCAGGACTCCACTTTAGAAAGGAATAATTTCATCTCCTTTCACTGGGCTTCCCAGGCCATCATTCAAAGCCCAACCTTCAGAAAAGCCATTACATCCTACACAACTGGGTAGGTTGTACTTGCTTGACTGGGTAGGCTACAGAAAGGCAATTTACTATCATCATTTCAAAAAGAATAGGTCAGTTCTTCCCATATTGGTCCCACAAAAGAAGACACATAGGGCCTAAGTCTCATTCCTCAGAAGTCTCCTCTGTGTTCAATGAACATATTCCCAGGCCCCTTTCACACTACATAGTTATGAATCCACTATGAATCCACGTTAACTGCCATGGCAACATCCTATGGATACTGGTGATTTGTAGTTTAGGGAAGGACATTTAGAATTCTCATCCAGAGAGCTCTAATGCTTCACCTAACTACAAACCCCAAGATTCCATTGGATGCAGGCCATGGCAGTTACACTGGAATCATAGTGCTATAATTGTGTAGTGTGAAAGGACCCCAAGTAAGTGTGCATAAAATTGTAGCCTTCAACTACTTGAATTATTATTCCCTCTTTTCAACAAATGGAGTTACTGTTCTCTGAGATGGCTTAGGCTCTCTATTGAGAATTCTCAGGACTATACTAAACCAAATTCCCTATTTGGTGAAAACCTTGACAATAAAAATAGAACAAAACTGCTATACATTTGTAGTGCAGATATTCTGATGGTGTGTGTGTGTGTGTGTGTGTGTATGCATATACTGTATATATTATAGAATTATAGAGCTGGATAAGACCAAAAGGGCACCTACTTAGTTCTTTCGTGCAGACTCAAGGTCAATACATATCAATTAGCATATAGGACAACTAGTTACAGACCTTTGAAAAGTTACTTTTGAATCCTCATGCCAACATGCTCACTAGCTGCAAGATTTGGGGATTTACAAACATCCTAGAAATCCTAAAATTTGGGGTAGCTTTCTGAAGATTTTCCACCACTGGGACATAGGAGCCACGCACCACCAATAGGGACAGAAGAAATTTTGTAACTCTTTGTTCTTAGGTTGAAAAACAGGTTTCTTGACAGGTGGGAAACCCCATCATGAAGAATAATAGAGCAGAGAGAATTTTGCACAATTGTCTCCTGGTATTCAGCATCCCACATTGTTAAGCAAGAAAACTTCTCTCTCTCTCTCTCTCTCTCTCTTTTTTTTTTTTTTTTTGCACAAAAATTGTTTCATGTGCAGAAAATGGGATTTCCCCTGCAGAAAACACTGTTTCTTGTGTTTGTACAAAAAACCAACAAACAAATGTTTTAGGCTGCAGAATAATTGCTGTGCAACACTTTGGGATGATTGAATATGCAAAGATGAAATAGTCAAGGATTTCCTTCCCTAACTATTAGTGACAGAAGCTCATCCAAGGGCTGATTCTTTACTCACTTGTTTTCATTTGTTGGATCATATCTAGGAAACGGATCATGATCATTGTCATTGAAATCATAACTTGCCTCTGGATCCTAAATTAGACAAAGGACAAAAAAAGAAAAGAATGGATAAAAATATCTTCTGAGTCAAACTGCTGAGGCAATGGAGTAGCACATAATGTAAGAACATTAAAAGAGGCCAGCTGGATCACGGCAAAGACTTATTCTCTTTAGCATTCTGTTCCCACAGTAGCCAAAATAATTGCCTACAGGAAGCCCACAAGCAGGAAATGAGTGCAATAGCTTTTGATCCTGGAGTTAATATGTAAACATCATAACTAGTAGCCATTTATAACCTTCTCTTCCATGAACAGTGATACATTAATTGCAATATATATTATTAATACCCTCCCATATATTTTTTCTAGCAACAACCTATTTTTCTAAAAATACATAAAACATTTAAACAAATACTTGTATTTTATTGGCTTATTTGTCATATTTCTATCCTCCTGACTTTGCTACAGAGACCTCATGGGCTTATTTCATATTTATCCTCACAAATAGTGCAGAGAGGTAGATTAGGCTGACAGACTGTAACTTGAATGCCATCCACTGAGAGTTACTGCTGAGCAAGCATTGGAAACCAATGGCCAGTGATTCCTGGTGGACTGCTGTTGAAGTATTAAACTCACATAGTTAGGATAAATGTCAGTATGATTCCACTCCAAGCCATCATCAAGCACTGTTATGACAACCCCTTTTCCTGTAATCCCCTTTTGCCACACCGGAAGAACATGGAGATCCAGTTTTGGTAGAGATGGAGTCATTCTTGTATCTTGCTAGGAAAAAAGAAAAAAGAATTCATTTATTTATTCATGCAACCAGTATCAAATTGTTTTACATGCTTCAAAAATCTA
Source organism: Gambelia wislizenii (assembly GCA_030847615.1). Classification (NCBI taxonomy): domain Eukaryota; kingdom Metazoa; phylum Chordata; class Lepidosauria; order Squamata; family Crotaphytidae; genus Gambelia; species Gambelia wislizenii. The sequence continues at coordinate 378,561,965 of JAUMIR010000002.1, read as the reverse complement.
CCTGGGTTGCCCACTTGTTCTGTACACAACGGGCCAGATCCATGGGAATACCTTTTTCCCCAAGTCCCTTTGAATGAGTGACACTTGCACACATTTAGTCCTGCTTATACCCTGTTGATTTTAATAATGTTTTTTCTCAAGTAAAAACACTTGTGTGTGTTGTAAATGTTTCTTGCAGATTTTTTTGCCTCTTTATGGATATTGCTGTTGAAGACTTGACAAATACCCAAAGAAAGAAAGCTCATTCTTGTTTACCTGGGTCCATGATCAGCAGCCTCTCTTCGGCTACACTTTGGGTCAAGCTACATGATGAAAATGGCATATTGAAAACATGGTTGTGTCTATTTACTTTAAAGAAAGAGTTTATCAAAAGATGTAATTCTGTAATTCTTTCACCACTCACTTAACTATAATTCTACAGATATTTTACTGTGTTGCCATTTCAGCCTACTTTGGACCATCTTATGACTGATGTACTAAATGGGATCTGAGGTCTCTTTTACACTATACAGTTATGCACTTTGATAATAGGCATGGTTGCATCCTATGGAGTCCTGGGATTTGCATTCTGACAAGGCAGCAGAGCTTTCTGTCAGAGAATTCCAAACATTTCATGAAACTATATATCCCAGGATCCCAAAGGATGGAGCCATGACAATTAAAATAGTATCAAAGTCCTATAATTGTACAGTATGAAGGACACCTGAGTTGCAAAAAGAGCAAACAGTAAGTACATGGTTCTTCTCTACTATTTTATGATGTCTGTTGGCCATCCCATATGGTGGTAACGTGTAGCAAAGAGGGAGGAGGCACACCAACTATTGCTTCACTACACCATTGCAGAAACTCTGATGCTACATGATCATGTACAAGATGATGCAGTGGTTTATTTGGGTATATTTATTTGTAGAATATGAAGATTTGTATTTCCACTAAATCTTTGGAAATGTTTTTTAAAAAAGAGCACAACCCAGAATTTGTATTGAGGACAGCTAAGAAGTTGGGTGTGAACACATAAAGATGCAGAAATCTTTGTCTTCTTCTGATTTCAGGAGATTAAACTGCATCCGTAGAATGGGAGGGAACTGATAGCTATAGGAATAAAACAGTGAGTTGTGAAAGGCTACCATTAAATCACTATTTGTTATTACCTTTTGTAACTACTGAAGTTGTTGTTACATGAGTTGAAGTCAACTCTGGCTTATAGCAACCTTATCCTAGGGCATTCTTTTCAAGCTGGGTTTTTGCCATTGCCTTCTTCTAAGGCTGAGAGAGTGTGACACCCAAGGGTATTCCATGATTTGAGCAGGTATTCAGACCTGTTCTTCTGGAATCCTAATACGACATTCAAACCATTACATTACACTGTCTGACTGTAGTATTGTAGCTAACTGTTCAAAGAACTTGGAACTATATTTTTAAGCAGAATAATCTTATACAGTTTTACATACAAACTAAGGGGGGTGGCATTCATTATTTTACTCAATTCTTTAATAAAACCCACATAAATTTAATAATTTCTTTGTATTTACTAGTTTGACTTAAAAGGATGGCAAGTGGAGTTTCATTTGAACAACACTTTTTTCCCACTGTCAATCCACTGCAGCCCTTGCATCTCCCCAAAACAACTCCTGATAAAAAATCGGAATAGCACTGTATGGATTGCAATGCTGTCTGGGAGTGAGACTAGAGAGACTGGTGGATAGAACCTACTGACCCACCTATCAGCTGATGGGTGGGTCAGCAGAAATTAGCCATTGCCTTTCCTTTCATCAATGGAAGTTCCTTGTCTTTCTGGATCAAAGCCAGGGGTGGAAGTTATACTGCTTTCCAGATGTTGTTAGATTACAGTTCCCAAAATTCCCAAAATTCCTCACCATAGACTGGGAGTTGCAATCCAACTCCCTCTGGAGGGACAGATGATTCCCAACCCTGACCTACCCAGTCAAGCCACCATTACATAGTAATACAACTATCTATATATATATATATAATTCTCTTGGGTATGTTGCCGTTTCCAGTGTGCTGATTGGCTGCTTAGGAAACTGACCAACCAATCAAAGTTTGGTTGGGCAGCCAATCAGCACACTGGGGGCAGGAACATGTGGACCTTTAAGTTCTTCCTAAACATGGCTACCAGCAGAGGAGGGGCAAGTAGTAGGGGGGATGTGGCATGGTGTGTGTGTGTGTGAGGGGTGGAGGCAAGGTGGCACGGTTCGGCAGTGGGGGTGGGTGGGGAGGTCAACGAGGGGCAGGGAGTGGCAGCAAGGAGCGGTGTGTGTGTGTGTGTGTGAGGGGGCGGCAAGGTGGCGCGGTTGGGCAGTGGGGGTGGGGTGGGGAGGTCAGTGAGGGTCACGGGGGTGGCAGCGAGGAGTGGTGCAGGGTGCAGGGCAGGCGGCAAGGTGGCGTGGTTGGGTGGTGGGGGTGGGGAGGTCAGCGAGGGGAACAGGGGTGGTGAGGAGCAATGGGGGTGGCAAGAAGTGGCATGGGATGCAGGGTGGGTGGCAAGGTGGTGCAGTGGGGGGTGGGGAGGTAAGCAAGGGGCACAGGGGGTGGTGAGGAGTGGCATGGGGGGCAGGGCAGGCAGCGAGGGGGACATAGGGGGACATAGGATAGGCAGTGAGGGGCACAAAGGCACAGGGAGGCAGGGAGGACAGCGATGGGCTGGGCAGCACGGGGGAGTGGCGTGTGTATCATTAGGTGTGTGTGTAGGGTGTGGGGGGATGGTGTATGCTACACTGGGTATAGCTAGTTTTATATGTTTCTTCAAGTGACTTAGTAATGGTAGGAGATGAAGTGTAGTGTAATGGTGAGATATTGCAACAGGAGATAGGATGTAAAATTCCACCCAAATGGAAAGAATGGCACCCCATCTCCTCTCTCAGCCAAACAAACCCTGACATTTTACATGCTGTATTCCCCAACATTTTCTGGCTGGTGGATCACAGGGGGCACCAGTGGAGAAGCATCCAACTATGTGCTAATAGCTGAACACAAAGAGATGACATCATCTTCCAGGATCTCTGGAAGATGTGTCATCACTGTGTCCAGCTGCAGGCACATAGCCTGCAAATGGCTGGTTTGGGGGTGGTGTGGGGTGCAACATGTAAAGAGCAGGGGGGGTTTGCGGGGGGGGGAGCTTTGTGTGAGGAAGGAAGAGAATTCTGAGGTCTGAAACCACCAAAGAGGAAGAGAGAGAGATACAGGGTGAAAATTGGACGTATGTCTTCATATGTCACTAAGGAGATCTTCACATGGGGGAAATAACCTCTGGGGAGATCAAGAGAGATACGAGGCTGTTCCACTGCCAGTGCTCCATTTTGCACACCCCCTTCCTTCTCCCAATCTCCGGTCACCCTCCCTCTGTCCTGCTTCCATTTTCCTTCCGATATTTTTTACTAACGAAAGTTCTTCGTTAGTAAAAAATAGCGGAAAATATTAGAAGAAAAATGGAAGCAGGACAGAGGGAGGATGACGGGAGATTGGGAGAAGGAAGGGGTTTGCGAAACGGAGAGCTGGCAGCAGAACAGCCCCGTTTCTCTCCCGATATCCGCGGGGGTTATTTCCCCCGTGTGAAAATCTCCTAACATGATGCCAGTCATTCCATTGTATAGTCTCAAACAGTAATCTTAGGTACATAGAATGCAACTATGTTGAATCATATGCAGTGGGTTGGAGAACTGGAGTCTCCTTCTACAGCTCTAAGTGAGCAAGATGACATCAAAGGATATGGACATGTCTCTGGATTGAATCCGGCCTCCAGCTGAATCACCTGGTGGAGCTTTCCTCCTAGTGCTTTGGCTCCTCTCCCCTTGCTACCAAGGAAAGAGAAGAAGGAATGAAATGCACTCAGCTGACACTTGGGAATGCCTATATAGAGTGGTCAGCTTTATTTCTAAGAAGGTAGTGAACACCTAGGAAGGAAGAAGGAGGGTAATTTCAATCCAGCAACATCTGGAGGGCCTCATATCTAGCTCTCTAAATTTTCAAACTAAAGTCTTTTCTAACTCTGTGCAGAGAAGGTATATGGGGAAATGTATCTTTTCTGTCTGCAGTTGAATTATCGGGTTTTAACTTTAAGGGACTATGCCCAATCCTAATACGTTTCTTATCAAGTAAGTCCAGATTTAGTTCCTTCCCAGTAAGTGTGCTGAGAATTGTAACCTGATCTTTGTTCGCTCTGAGTCTCATTCAGTTGGCTCCAGTGAGCCATGAGCAGGGTCCCTCTTGTGCCACAGGTTTCCCATCCTCATTTTTGTGCTGTAATAGGGAATACACACAGTTTTATGGGGCTTTATCCCAAACAGGTGTACACCCGATTGCAGCTTTTTAATTTCTTCTGTTTTGGGTCTAGTATTTGTGGACATTTCTGCTGTCCTGGATTATTTTCTGACACCAGATACAACATTTTATTTGTACCCTCAAGTGAGTTTCTTTTTCATTAAGAGACATGTCATAACAAAAAGTCTCTTTCTCTTCTACTCTCTTTAAAAAAACCCTTTTTTTCTTAGTGTTGTACTGTTATAGGGTAACATTGCATTAGTGGGGAAATGCAGAGAAATGGCACTTTTGCACTATCTCTCTCTCTCTCTCTGGCTTTTCTTTGCAAACGAAGATTCAGGAAGGACTCATCCCATGCTTTCTGCAAGTGCACTGATGACTAAAAAGGCCAATCCGAGATAAACAAGTCTGGTTGCAGAAAGCACAGCAGAAGGTCTCCTTGGGTGATGTTTCCGGGTTGTGATTCTTTCTGCGTTGTCGTTTCTCTTCAAGACTTGTTCGGCGTGAGTTCTCAAATAAGGCTGCAGCATTGTGGATTGTGCGTCTCCATGCCTCCCGATGTGATGCCAGGGCAGACCATTGTTGGTTTGCACTATAACATTATAACTTTAAGATTTATTTATTTTTTAATGGGGAGAAAATAGCTCTTCAGACCATAGGGAAAATTGCCCTTCAAACCACTTCATCAAACCACACACCCCATTTTAAAAAGAGCTTTGGAAAGCCCTCATATAGATCCAAGAAATCACTACTAACAGCCCTCCCTGAATGGAACAAATTGACAACAACCAAGAAATTCCAACAAAACTCAATGAGCTATGTTACAAGAGCTCACACTTTAGTGTGTCTAGAAGAGATGTAAAATAGATAGCATATTTTCCATCTCAAAACCTGAAAAGGCTGTCCAAAAGGTCTTGTATAATATGTTGTTCATTTTTCTTACTAGGAAACAAAAATCTATTTATCGAGAGTTGCATGACCTTATTATAATTCCACGTAGTTGCAGTGAGCTTCATATACAGCTTTGGAAGCAACACTGAAATAGGATTTTTAGGACTTGCAAATTTGATATATAAATGCAAACTCTTACCAGATACCATTGTTGATTCCACATTGGGTCATTGAAAAGATTTTCTGCTGAGCCTTTGGATACTGAACGCTTACTTCGTTTCTTTTCATACTGCTGTTCTGCCCAAGACACCTGAAACAGAGGTGTCTAAAGTAAGTAAGAATGGAGACAGACCATGGATTTTGCTGCTTTTATTTATTATGCACCAAATCTTATTTGTTACATTTGTATCCCAACCCTTGTTATGTTACTTACGTCATCCCTGACAATGCTGGCTGTGTTGATGGGAGATGCAGTCCAAAACATCCAGAAGTACCCACAGGAGAGGCTGTGCTACAGTATGACTCATTTAGGGCCATACATTGAATTTAACTATTCAGGTGTTTCTCACACATTGCTAACATATACACATATACCTTTAACCTGTTTTTAATTGCCCATAAAGAAATTACCTTTTGGACCGAATAGGACTCACTCAAACAGATACATTTTTACTTCTCGTTTCTTCCTTTTTTTTTTTATGACAGCTTAGCATTTAGCAGTTGACTAGAAAACAATTGTTATTCACAGCCTATATGTTCCTTCACATGACAGCACCATTGCATCTGACAGCATTCACATTATGAAAACTGTTACTATTAGGTCATAACTAACAATACAATAAGCCAGTGGTGGCACTAGTGGGGTGCAGAGAGGCCGAATTGCACCAGGTGAAACTGTTGGGGGAAGGGGTGACACCAGCTTAGGAGATTTTCACATGGGGGAAATAACCCCCGGGGAGATCGGGAGAGAAATGGAGCTGTTCCAGTTGTTGCGCTCTGTTTAACACACACCCTTCCTACTCCCGATCTCCCGTCGTCCTCCCTCCATCCTGCTTCCATTTCCCTCCTGCTATTTTTTTTACTAATGAAAGTTCTTCGTTAGTAAAAAATTGCAGAACATACCAAGAGAGAAATGGAAGCAGCACGGAGGGAGGATGACGGGAGATCAGGAGAAGGAAGGGGGCATGCAAAATGGAGCACTGCAACCGGAACAGCCCCGTTTCTCTTCTGATCTCCCCGGGGTTATTTCCCCTGTGTGAAAATCTCCTTAGTGATGCAACAGGAATAAGCGCATTAAAGACAGTGAAATTGCACTCCAGTTGATTTAGCATGTTTGTTTATGAGTGTATTTGAGACATCATATTAAAGGGCAGAATATTTTTATGTTGATGGATTACAGTATTTTTGTGTCTTGGTGTGAGTTATTACTTACTTTAGCAAATGAAGTAGCTCCTACAACTCATGTTCTTGTAACTCAACATACAGTCATTAGTTTTTTTAAAAAAGGGGGTAAATGGTGTCATTCAAACCTGCCAGGAAATATAGTTCCTCTGACCCAATAGTGATATAGTTAGATTATTATTTTATTGTATGTACATGACCACTAAAGCAGATTATAACAATACTTGTGTCTTGTTTTTGGTTTAGAAATAATGGTTACACAGTGGGCAGGCAGCAGAGAAGAGATGAGATCAGTTCTGCAAATATGGGAAGCAGCTTCCCTTCTTGGATTAATAGCAGAGGTAAAGGGGATTTTCACTGGGACCATGACACAGGAGGAAAAGGTTGATTCCCTCCTCTTTGCATGGTATGATCTCAGTCCAGCTAGCCTTCCATCATGGTAATTATTCTAAAAGTAAAACACGATATATTGAATGCATAATGTCAAGGGTCCTAACCTGGTTTTGGAGGTGTTTCAGCTAGTCCTGGGTGGGGTTACACTCCCCCTGAAAGACTGTGTTCACAGCCTGGGAGTCTTTCTGAATCCGTCACTCAGATAGATACGACAGCCAGGACTGCTTGCTACCAGCTTTGGCTGTTACACCAGCTGCACCCCTTCCTAGAACTGGAGGACCTAAAGATGGTAGTGCATTCACTGGTAACCTCAAGGCTGGACTTTTGCAATGTGCTGTACATTGGGCTACCTCTGTACCAAGTTCAGAAACTTCAATTGGTTCAAAACACGGCAGCCAGATTTAAGTATAATACAAATGTTAAAAAACTTAAAATAGAAAAGATCATAGAATGGAAATTAAAAATAAAGTAGCATTAAAGACCACTCTCTTCCAGCAGACCTACCCAGATGATTTTAAATTGTGAATTTTAAATTGTGTATTGATTGTTTTAAAAGGTATTGGTTTTACTTGTTCTTTTAAATTGATATATGCTTTTAACTGATATGTAATTTTAAAAAACATTATGTTTATATGTTAATTTGTTGTTCCCCACCTCAAACCATAAAGTATATATAATAATATAATAATAATTATTATATATACCATATACTTTGGCCCCTAAATGATAGGAAATGGCAGTGATTCCAAGTAGGAATGGAAGTAACTTTGGGCATACTCAAAAGCATTCTTGTGTCCAGCGAACTTGCAGATAAAGGGGAAAGTCCCAAGGGAATTCATATTATAAAAGACTCAAGTTCCCGAATTTAGTGCTAATTTCTCAAATTGAAATTCAGTTGAAATTCAACTGGAAACCATCTGTTCTTCTCTTCTTCTAGCTATGACTAATCAGGGAGCATAAACCTTACTGTAAGATATGTATTCATGCTTCACTGCAAGAAACATATTTCTTCTTTATATTCTGGTATATCTTTTTATATTAGCAGTAATTGTGTTGGCAAAAGGTTGCAGCAAGGGTCAAAGATCCATCTCCTTGTAGTGGGTATCTCAAGTGAAAATCCTTTAATATCACACTCCGCCCATTGTGCAAAAGTATACTGCATTTTGAAATAAAAACAAACTAAATATAGCAAAAAGTTTCTAGAACTAAGTCCTCATATATAAATTAATTCCTTATATTGATAAATGCTGTTTCAGTAGCTATATGTTTTGTCGTTTTAGGACACACATGTTGCCTGATATGTGGGTAGTCTTGGACCCGTCACTCCTGATGTCTAATCAGGTAAATGCGATGGTCAGGAGTGCCTGTTATCAACTTCGGCTGATACGCCAGCTGCGCCCTTTCCTGGAAATCAGGGACCTCGAAACTGTGGTATATGCGCTGGTAACCTCCCGTCTCAACTTCTGTAATGTGCTCTACATGGGGCTACCCTTGTGATTGACTCGGAAACTTCCGTTAGTTCAGAACATGGCAGCCAGGTTGACTTCTGGTATTTCCAGAAGAGAGCATATAACACCTGTGGTAAAAGCTCTCCACTGGCTGCCTATTGGTTTCCAGGCACAGTACAAGGTGTTGGTTATGACCTTGAAAGCCCTACATAGCTTGAGTCCAACTTACCTCCGGGACTGCCTCTTCCCGTATGACCCTCCCCGTGCACTTCGGTCCTCTGGGAGGAATTTGTTAAAACCTATGAAAACAAGGCTGTTGGTGACCTCTTAGGGGGCCTTCTCTGCTACCGCTCCCAGATTATGGAATGGCCTGCCGGATGAGATCCACCTTATTACCACCTTAGACAGCTTCAAAAAAGCTGTCAAGATGGACCTTTTCCGGCAGGCCTTTCCTGAATAGCTATCCCGGCCTGAAGATTCAGCTGTTTTTCCCCCTTTGAGCTGCCATTGAATTATTCTATACTGCTGTGATTAGTTGCTGTATGTTTTTTTTTAAATTATTGTATGTTTTTAATATTTTCTAGTTTAATATTATTTTAAGGGATGGGTGGGTTGGGGTATTGAGGTAATTATGAAGTTTTTATACTGTAAGCCGCCCCGATTGTGTTGCAGAGGGGCGGGATAGAAATGATGATGATGATGATGATGATATCCAAACTATTTATGAATAGTAGCACTCCCTGTTGAAAATTTAATGAGTATCACCAGCTGTCAAATGAAAATGATTGATGCTGCTGAATTTTGTAACAAAACAGTCTGGGGGAGGGGGGGAATTTAGTACACAAACTTGTAAAGCAGGCCCAAATTATGATCTTGTCAAATTCCCCCTAGTTTTTTGCTATCAGAAGAAATTTTACTCCTGAGGCAAATAACAAGATAGTGCTTTCCTATCCCACATACAGAAGCTGACTAGACTGGCTGGTGAAGATTGTTTCAATGATAGGGATGAGACAGCATCTTCATACCCTCCAACTTTCCCAATTTGGCAGGGACCTTCCCAATTAATCCACTGTTGTCCCACATTTTCAGCTGCTTTTGAAATGTCCCTGCTTCTCTCTTCTCCTCCAACTTTCCTCCTTTGTCTTCATCTTACTTCAATTGCTGCAAACTGAGTTCAAAGTGCAACAGTGGTTTGAACTCAATTAACTGGGAGTGGGGGAGTCTTGCCTTTCCCTGTAGATCTAGGCAAAAGCAACATGTTGCATCCTGTTCTAGCTTGTGTGTTCTTTCTCATTAATGACTTCTGCCATCTTGACCACATGCTGATGTTGCTTGGCCACACATGTCTTAGTTTTCATCTGTGAAATCTTGGAAGGTATGTATCTTCAAGGGGTCAGGAGCCTAGTTTAAGGGGTTCAGGAAAGGCTTTTGCATACACACTTTTGTTCCCCAATCAGTAAAGTGATGTCTCTGTTCACTCTAAAATGGCTATCAATGAATATTTTCTTTAAATCACTATAGAACATTTTTTTGCCTTTATTCATAAACCAATTGTCATCTGTGATCATGTTTTCTTTTTCTTTGTCACATCCATACTTTTTCGTCCATTTGAAGTAGGCTCATGGTGACTTAGTTCAGATTTCTGAAACAAGGTCTCTTGTTCAAGTGCAGGGCATTGCAGAAATGTTTGTTAACTTTCACATTTCCAAATTACATCTCATTCTGTTAAGTACTAATTTGAATAATAAATGTCATCTGAAAGCAAGTGGAACCTTATCTTTTAAATGTCACTTGCTACATTTTTAAAATGCCCAATTGTTCCCTGAAATAAACAGCAAGTAATGATTTCATGTTAGGGAATTTTATCAGGACATAAAACATGTTTGGTAAGAGTTCTGACAATGACTGAGATCCAATCTCATTTCAGCTTAGCACAAATATCCACTGGCAGAGTTATGCTATGCTAGCACTCCCCTTTACTGAATATTCACCATATGAAAAATGTTGAATATACATACCTGTCACCTCATTGCACAGTGAGTAATGCTCAGTGTCTTAAGATACACATTTCTGAGTCAAAGTTTTAAGGAAGCGCGGGAGTCATCAGCAAAAAGATGCAATTTTACCTTGGTCTCCCATGGGACTGGATTGAAAGGAAAATGACATCATGTGGTAAGGCAGCATGGAAGACGGAACGTTCCTGCTGCGCTGCTGCTTTTTTTTTTGGGGGGGAGTGCCGTAAGCCCCTTAGTCATAACTAACTTAAGTCTTGTTTCTTTCAAAAATCTGCTCCATGTAGGATTGACAATAGATATAGCCCAAGATACTACTCAGTTTTCTTTTATCCAGGAATCATGACAAACAAACATACAGATTAAATATAGTCAGTTAATGATAAAGGAACCAATGTGATACAGTTTTCCTACATGACTATATCACTTCAGATATTATAAGGTAGTGGGGAGGAATGTCATCTGTTTGCAAGCATCCTCTAGAATTGGTTGTTGTTGTATGTCTTCACACCATTTACACAGAGGTAAGCCTTCTATGTTCAACAGATTTCTTCCCTTAGAAGCATGGGCTGGAATCCTGTTGGGACTTGCATCTTCATAAGTGGACTTCTGTCTGAGGGGAACCAGCAAAGTGACCAGGGCACATTGGCACCAATGCACAGTGGTCCCACTGGACATTGATCCCAACTAGGGAGTGCTGATGGGCATCAGGACACTCTTGCCAGTTTCCCGCTACACATCTTTACAATTCACTGACAGGGTTTCTTAGCTCCTCTGCTACGTAGCTATGTATATGTAAAGTTATGTAACATACACTGTGATAGAGGATTTTGGCTATGGTTAGTACACTGCAGGCTATGGATACTGTAAAGACAATACTTACTCGATTGTCATCTGACAGCCTTTTAGTGATGTGAGCAGCACTTCTTCGAGACCTTCTTGGATGGCTTTGATGTCTGAACAGGTAATGATTTTCAAGTGAACCAATCTGTAAGACACAGGAAGATTCCAACGTTGTTTTCCCATAGTGAATAACAGTCAACAAGCAATTGACAATCAGAATTTCTTAGAAATGTTTCATACTGAAGGGCACTGAATATTGCCAGCTGAAATGCTTTGAAATCTTCAAAAACAGGGGCATAGGGACCATGGGACCAGAGTTACGCTTCACCAGTATTTTCAAATACTCTGTATTCTCAATCAAAAATGAAAGCAATTACCAAAATACATTGTCTTTACCCAGTGGGAATGTTCGTCTCTCATCCACATGAGAGAAGTGAGAATAATAAGAGTAAAATAAAGTCCCACTCTTTTATTCATTTATGTTTGCAAATGATTAATGAACTGTGTTTATTTTTAGAGTGCAGCATTTTTTTGCCCTCCTCCTCACAAAACAAAGTTTGAACACATGATACTTCATTTGCTCACTTTGCTTTCTTTCTATGCAATCCTATACATGCTTGCTCAGAAATAAATACCACTGATTTCAATGGGACTTACATCCTAGCAAGGATAAATGGTAGCCTCATTTCCTTTGTGCCACTCTCTTTTTGTGTATACCTCTCCCATATGAGTATATTATTTATTTAGCTATTTAGCTGTTGGATTTATATTCTGTCTTTCTCCCCATGATGAGACTCAAAGTGACTTACAATAATATTAGAAATAAGCACAATTCAGACCATAAAACAAGATAAACAATTAAAACAGAATTAACTCAGCTGCCCAAGTGAAAACAAAAATAGCAAAATTTTAGAACATGTTTTTAAGAATGTGCAACACCCAGTTAGTAACAGGCTCCATCATCAGTAGCCAGCCAATCTTTCTCTTTCACACTACACAATTACAGTACTGTGATACCACTTTAACTGCCATGGGTCCATTTATGAAAACCTCTGATTGTTTCATAAGGTATTTAGAATTCTCTCCTAGAGAGCTATGGTCCTCACCAAACTAGATACCCCAGAATTCCATGGAATGCAGCCATGGCACTTAGTGCTATCCAAGTGCTTTAACTGTGTAGTATGAAAGAGACCAGTTACCAAAATTTTGCCTGAATAAAAGAAGGTCTTTCTGTTAGTGGAAAGAAAAGAGGCAGAGGGCTAGTCTGGGAGTGATCATTGCCAAAGTCTTTGCTCACATAGCCACCAAATGTATCTCTGGGAATGGTAGGACATTCCCTGAAGATCTCAAAGCCCAGACAGGCTCCTATGGGATGATATGGTCCATCAGATTAACTGGATTCAAGCTTTATAGGTTATATAGATTGTGTTCCTAATGACTCAGGGGAAAGGGGAAAGATATCGACAAACCAGATTGGGATGAAATGGTGACCACCTTATTGCTACAGCTCATTAAGAACTTGGTGCTGCATAAGGCATGGATACAATAATCAGCCAGCCCACCTGCTGGAAAAATCAACTTAAAAAGTTTGGCTCAAGGTTTGACTCCTGTGGAGGTTCTCTCTCAACTTGTGAAAGTAAGGTTGCCATGATAGCCCCCTCATGAGGCCCCTCACTTTGGTAAGCAGATAAGGCTGCCCACTCCCACCAACTCAGATTTAGCCCTATGTCAGCAACACTTGACATGAGAAAGGTTGTGACAGAAAACAACATGCATGAACACTGAAGAAGAAAAATAACAATCAGACATGTTGTCATGTGAGTGGGAAACTAAAAGCACAAAAGCAGAAAGGTCAGTTATACTTGCGGGTGAAAGTCCTCTTCAGCTCCATTAGCTAGCAGCTAGTGGATGCCCATGCCAGGACCAGAGTGAACACAACAGCACGTGGGGAAGCTGGAGAATTGAATGCAGCAAGACTGAACATTGGCCCCCATTTATGTAGTGGAAGTAGCTTGGAGAGAGGACTACTTTTTTCAGTTCTGCCGCCAGAGGTCCCTTCCCTGGCCATCAATCAGAGTGACCAACTGGTTCCCAGGTTCTCCAAGCAGGACTTAGAGCATTGCTATTGGGAAAGGCTGCCACCAGTTCCCTAAAGGTCCAATCTCCTTCCTGCTTCCTCCATACCCCAGAATGAAATGGTGAGGATCTCAGAGGTAAACTTGGCTTGTAAACTCTGTATCTGTTGCACATATTCCCAAAATATGTGTAAAATACTAGCATCCATGCTAGTACTGCCACTACCACTGTTTCTATTACTTTCTTGTTGTGTGCCTGAAAGTCATTTCCAACTTATGGCGACCCTATTGTAGGGTTTTCTTGGCAAGATTTGTCCAGAGGGGGTTTGCCTTTTCCTTCCTCTGAGGCTTAGAGAGTGTGACTTGCCCAAGTTCAGCCAGTGGGCTTCCAGGCCAAGTGAGGATTCAAACCCTGGTCTTCAGAGTCATAGGAGATTATCAGATGCAGCAAATGTGGCATGAATATCAAACAACGATGTCCTTTCGTGTTCCGCTGGCGTTATTCTGGTGTTTATTTTTATTGATGACTGAAGCCGTCAATAGATCACCCATCCTGTTTTGGTGCCAGCATTGCCGGCGTGCAAAACCTCGGGCCATTTAGCTCTCATGAATGTTGTGTCAAACGCCAGTCTGGCGCAAACACTTCCAGGTAAGATTGGGACATCCAGGTAAGTTTCGCTCTTTTTATGACCTTCCCCAGGTTACTTGGTGTCAGGGTGCTTGGCTATACAATCACTGGAAACTTATACTATAAAGAGCTGGTATGGTATGCTACAGTCTGCAGGGGACAGCAATGAGAAGGCTAAATGCAGCTGGCGAGCATATCTAGATTATGTCTGGGAGACAGCTGTGGAAAGGACATGTGAAGAAAGTCTTATCTGTATGGGAAAATGTGTGTGAGAACCACCAACTGCATAACCCATGACTGTATTGTATCTGTACTGTATAACTATATCATCCCACCCTCTGTCTCTGCACTTGACTTGGATTTTGTTCTCAGACTGTGTGCATCCAGTCTGGACAGTACAGTGACAGGACTGCACTGCACGTTGTGCTGTGTTATGTAGTCTGTATGCTAGGCGTCTCAGACTCATTGTAAATATTTCTCCAACATGCTTTAATAAAGAGAAACAGTTTATCTGTGTCTGTGTGCTCACTTCTTCACCTGATGGTTGCAATTCTGCTACAAAAACTTTTGCTGCCTGGTCCTCTATATATGCTCAGGGGTACCTGTGCACTACCGTAACACTTGGGACTTTTAAAGTGTGTCTAGGTGCTTGGTGTAACTTTTTAGGCTTTATTTTTGTTTTTATTTTTAAATTTCCCACATGATGAAGTCTCACAGGATTTCGCTCAGTTCGCTTCCTCTTTATTACTGGGGCTGCCTTTGCTGGGAAAGCAAGGTAAGTGTGGAAGGGAGCATTCTTCTGCTGGCATAAAAATGTTTTTTTTTTTTAATGCCAGCAAAAAAAAAGGGGTGGGTTATGCTGGCAAAAGGGGATCATCTGATAATCTCCATAGTCCAACACTCACACCACTACACCACACTGGCTCTGTATTACTACCACTATAATATATACCTAGTTTCTTAATGCTTTAATTAATTGCTGTTTAAAGCATATACATAATTTTGAAAGCATATTTCATTTGGAAACATAGGACAAGATCCTATTGGGACACCACACTAGTGCACAAATGGTTGAGCAAGCAATTGAACTTTCTCAGGGGTTGCTGCTAGTTTAGCCTATTGTTCCAAAAGCACACACGTAACCCTCTGTCACACTTTTTGCTTGCTGGGCAGGGAACTGACAATGGGTGAGTTCAAGGCTGTGGCACCCATGTGCAGTTATGGATCCGATGTGACTATGCTGGCATATTTTGAAAGCATATAGGATCTTTTGCCATGTATAGCTATACCCTACCAAGAAACTCCCTTTCCCTTTCTGTTAAGTATTCTGTTCTCAGAGACCTAGAAAGTTTTCCATTACAGTCAAATGTTCTGTAGGTGTCAATAGGAAAAAAGTCTCAAGACCAAAATATTGATTCCTATACACAATGCCTTTCATAGAAATACTAAATTCCTGTTGGGGAAATAAGCCAACTTTACAAACAATGGAGAAAGGCAGGCATCCTGTCTAGAAATAGCCAGACATTTTAAAGCTGCAATCCTATATTTCCTTGCCTTGGAGTGAGGCTTATTAAATTCAACATGGCTTGCTTTTCTATAGATGTGTACAAGAGTGTACAATTAGTGAAGTTTTATTTCTTCTGGTGTATGCACACATATTTCTTTTGTCTCAGTGTTTCCAAGCAGATTTTGTAAGCTTTTGAGGCAAATATACTGCACTCCAAAGTAAAACAGCAATGCAGCAGGAAGATTCCATCTTCCATGCTGCCTTACCACATGATGTCATTGTTCTTCCAGTGCTCTTTTGTTCAAATCCCATGGGGGACTGTGGTAAAACCGTGTCTTTTTGCTAACAGATTTTTCCAGTTAGCAAAAAGACATGGTTTTACTTCAGTCTCCGATGGGACCAGAACAAAAGAATGATGATGTCATGCGGTAAGGAAACACGGAAGACAGAACGTTCCTGCTGCACTGCCGCTTTTCTTTGGAGTGCGGCAATCCCCTAAGTCTATGAATACAGATCTCACTTTCAAATTTTCACCAGTTCTCTGAAAAAAAATCTCTCATTGGATTGGCTCTGCACTTAGAGCAGACACTTTGAAATCAATGGGGCTGACTTAAGTCCCATTGTTCTGTGGGTTTTTTGTTCATCAATTACAGGAATTTGTATAATAAGTCAAAATTAAATATGTATAATCTAGTTATTTACTAGATTTATAACCTCCCTTTTCCCCAAAATTTGGGTTTATGCAGCTCCTAACAATATGACTAAAAGAGTATGGATAAAAACATTAAAGTTACAATATTAAAACACAGTTAAACCAGTTATATTATCAAAACACAGTTTAATTGAAAGCAATTTAGACTCAGCAGAGCATCAACCTAATGAAGCACCATTCCTCTCACCCTCTGTGAGCCATACAGACTGTCCAAAATGTCCCCTTGAAAACCACTTTTGGTTTTGAAAAATGTTTTTTTAATACACACACACAGAGAGAAAGAGCATGTTAACAGTGTAGCATATTTTAATGTTAATACAGTGTGGGGGTAGTGGGATTGCCTCCTTTTTAATAGGTATATTACCACTCCCTGAAGCTTTCAGGAGGGGCCATTTACTATTTGGGAGAAGAGGGAAGGAAAATGACAGTGTGGGGTCTCTGGAGGGGTTGAAGGGTTGCACAAAGTGAATTGGGCAACTGCTGTGACTCTAAAACCCTCTAGAACCACAGCAGTTGCCTGATTCAGGCATTCTGAGTTTTCCATTCAAAATAATCCATTCCTGCATAAGTGTTTGTAAGTAACAGGGCAATCCCTGCCATTGGGCAGAGTGAAATTAATGTCGCAGTAGCAAGATGCTAGGGAGCAGCACCAGTATCAGTCCCTGGAAGCCATTTTCCCCTCTGCCAGTTGATAGAGCTATGTGTGCCACACCGCCTATCCTGCCCCCTCTAGATTAAACTGTTGCCCACCAGTGCACTGGAGGAGACTCCTGATGAAGTGAAATTTAAGTGCTGGGCCTGTTTAGTTGTGTACAGGCATGGAGGGAACACAACACCTTGTTCAAGATGCCTTGCTGCCATGATGAATATCCATGACAGTATCACTGGCTCCAATGGATCTGACAGACATTTCCTGGAGCCAATGAGACATGATTTCCAACCAAGCAGAATTGGTTTGCTAATGACAACCACACCACTTTGATAACATTTCAATTGGGTAATACAACTTCATCTTAATATACATCATCTCAGTGCATTGTTACATTTAGTACTACAAATCCCCATTAGCCTGGCTCCTCTCTCCCAGTTTGATATAAAATTTAAAGTATAAGGAACAAGGAAGGAGAACTCAGTGAGTTCACTAAGAGAATAAAGTAATTGTTCTAATACTTAGTATGTTATGGGTAGGCTGGTGAGACTAGTAGACTAAGGAGAAGCTCACCATCTGATAAAATCTGAATGTTTGGTATAAAGCATATATTTGGTGGGGAGCAGGTGTTCAGGAAAAAAAATAGGTATTCCTACTAGATTTAAATTTGATCAGGTCTAAAGGATCTCAGCACAGTAGTAACCAATGGCTTGATGGATCTACTGTGGATTTTAGTCTAAACTAAGCTTTAGTCTAGATTAAAAAGCTGGAACCAACAACACATTTATTATGGATCTCCAACCATGCAGAATTAGTTTACTAATCAAAACAATGCTGTCAACCCTTTTGGGGGGATTATGTTTAATATTTTGGATAAAACCCTGAGCAGATTCACTGCTCTGCTGATATGGGAGCCACCATCCACCACTGCTTCGGATGTACGAAATAAATGGAAATGATGTTGCCATTATATCTTTTGAAAATTAGGATTTCTGGTTTGCTTCATTTGCTGAGTGAGTTTCTACATAATTGTATTTTCTTAAATATGATTTGAGAGATCCCAGTCCACTGCTGCTTTGTGAGCTTCTGATTATGTGGCATACAAGATTTTGCTGCTATATATGTTTGTTTGACAATGTTTTTTTTTGTTTTGTTTTGTTTTGCGGAGGGATAGAGTTGAGCTCACTGACTTAAACATCAGGTTTTCATACTGACCCATAATGATCACAAGCACAAAGTAAGTCCTCTGTATTAAGGGGAGGTATTATAGTGCTGCAGGGCATATTTCAGAGGAAAGAACTGGTAAAACCACCCCTTAAGTATTCCTTACCTAAGAAAACCCTATGAAGTTCATGGGGCCATCATAAGTCAATAAGGTGACATGCTGCACACATTATAGTGCTTAGGGATTGAATTCGTTAGGTACATAAGAAACCTTACCATAGAAGTGTGCATATCTACTTTGCTGCAGAGTGACCCATCCTCAAACAGATCTTCCTATGTGTGATAAGGGGAAAGATTACATCCTGCTGTATTATCTATCTGTGGCAGCTGCCCCTTTATAACATCAGCTCACAGCTTGCTTTTCAGTCAATCCTTTTGTGTCAATATAGCTGACTCCATGGTGGTGCAAAAGCCTATGGGATGGTGTATCACAAGAGTGGGCAAATTTTGGTCCTGAAAGCCATTTTTACATCCACGAATCCTCCCCATACTCCTTGGGACTGTTCTTTTTTGCTAGCAAAAAGAATGAATTGCATCCCCTAGAAGCTCCAAGAGTGTGGATTTTACCTTAAAATAGGTTGCAACTCCCCTCCTCCATTTACCTTTTTTAAAAAATGCTTTTTTAAAAAAAGCAAAAAAAAAAAAAAAGACTTCCAACCACTTTGGGAAGGGTGATGTTCTGTTTTGGGGTGCACTTTTGACAGACCATGGGCCCCCTGAAGGCTACCAAGATGGGAAATGTCACTGGATCTTTCAAAGTTACTGATCCCTGTTGTACAGCTTAGTGTGGTCATCCCTACACCACATTCCAGATCTGTGCTTCTTTGCTGAATGCCCTGAATCAATGCCATTGCAATTTAATCAACGCCCACTGCTCTCTAACAGACAAGGTCATCTCCTGATCTTGGTACAGTGACACAGGGCACAGCAGGGACTCTGATCCTATGCACTTTTGTTTGTCAGCACAGCAGTTCATTGAATCTGGCCATTTGTCACCACTTTTAAAACGTGTGTGTGTGTGAGAGAGAGAGAGAGAGAGAGAGAGAGAGAGATTTGTTTCCAGAGCTGACAGAGCTTGCTTATGATTGCAGGAAATAAGGGTAATAAACAAAAGTGGACATTAGACCTTGATCTCTATCCTATTCATTTTCATCTCCTACTACTCCTTTTTGGACCTATTCAGCTGTTTCTTTAGAAACCAAATCAGAGGAGATTGGTTTCAGTACTGTGGAAGTAAATAGCTGGAGCACAGGAGACAAGCTCTACAAGACAACAGAAGCAAGCCTTGTGCTATTACGTAAACGAAGTTACTCATCCCTGACAACAGTGACGTCATGTCATGCCAAAATGGTGTGGTGGTGGTGGGGAAAACAAGGGAGAGATCCTATGCAGGGAACTCCTCACAAAGGAGCATTGTGATGTTTTATGATCTGTGAGTTTTCTGTTCCCAATCCATATCCTTCACCAAAATACAGAGCCATACAAATCCCCACAGGACAAGAGGACCTGGGGTGCAAAAGGACCCATTCCTATGACTGGTGCAACTTTTTCAATTTATTCTTTAAAAAGAAAGAAGAGGAACAGAAGGAGAAGGAGGGAAGTCCTGGAACTCAGTTCTCCCTAGAAGTTATTTCCACTGATTGATGACTTCTTCCTGCACAATCCCAGATATCTATGGCTTCTCAGGAGCGAACAAAAGGTACTCTGCACATGACCAGGAGCACCCTTAGATTGCTACTTCACATATTTCAAAGCTGAGCTCCTGACAAGGAACAGAGATACTGGAGACCTAGCTAGAAATATTCCTTATTCACAGTAAAGGGAGCTGCAAGAGTTAACAGCAAGGCGAAGTTGAATTCCCTACGGGTGGGGGGGGGCTCCCTCCTAGCTGGCATCTCTCTCTGTTGCCTGCGTTGCCAGTTCCAACATCTGCTGCCAATTCTGCTCCACGCCACTGCGCAGGATGGCAGAGCTCAAGGGAGAGAGCGCGCAGCCCTGTAGCCCTCAGCACCCCGACGCCTCTTGGCTCAAACGCTGCCATGGTACAGAAAAGAGGGTGGCTGGTGCTGATGGAGCGGAGGGAATGGAAATCAGGCAACAGCAGTGAGGGGATGTGGCTGGAAGGTGCTTAGAAACTCTCTGGAGTTCTCCCCCCCCCACGACCCCTATACAAAAACTTCCTTTGACATAAAGAGAGACAAGTTGCCTTCATGAGTTTGGACCCCTTCCCCCACCACACACGCACAGCAACACAACCACAACGTCTGGGAAAGCGTGGCTTAAGGGAGAGTGTTTCTAGAAAGGAGGATACCCGACAGGTTCCACCCAGAGCCATAAACAGGCAGGGGGTATAGAGTTGGAAGAGACCTCAAAGGCCATCCAGTCCAACCCCCTGCCATGCAGGAATACAGAATCAAACCATTCCCGACAGATGGCCATCCAGCCTCTGTTTAAAAACCTCCCAAGAAGGAGACTCCACCACGCTCCCAGGCAATGCATTCCACTGCTGGGCAGCTCTTACTGTCAGGAAGTTCTTCCTCGTGTTTTTCGGTGGCGTCCTTTGCCAGTTGCCCCTCTTGTCCATCCCAGCCCTCCTCCTCCTCCTCCGCCTCGTGGGGAGCCACCACCGGGCGTCCCACCTCCGACGGAGCGGGCGAGGCGGACGGAAGAAACTTGCCCGGTTTGGGAGGAAGGGACGGGGGGCGGGCGGCGGGGGGCGGCTTACCTGCCCGAGAAGCTGGTACTCCAGTTCCTGGGCGATGGCCTGGGCCGCCTCCGGACCGCCGGGGATCTCGGCTGCCCACTCGTTGACGAACTGCCGCTCCGCCTCGGCCAGGCTGGCCACAGTCCAGGCGCAGAAGAGAGCCCAGCAGTGCCTTTCCATGGCACCCGGAGGGCAGAGAAAGAAAGAAAGAAAGACAGAGAGAGAGAGAGAGAGGGAGACGCACGCCCGAAAGGAGGAATAATAATAATAATTTTAAAAATGTAAACAGCGGGGAAAATCTGAATGCTCTCCTCTCCTTTAAATCGGGGAGGTGGCGGGAGCCGAGGAGGGTTCCTTTTCCTCCGGTTGCTACGCGATCCAAAAAAAAAAGCGGGGGAGCGAAGACCCCCGCCCGCCCCCCTCTCCGGGCTGCTCACCGCCCCCGGCCCCCGAGCGCCTGCCTGCCCGCCCTCCCCGCGCTGCCCGGGCGCCTCATGCTTGGAGTGGCGCCCACCCGCCCGGCCCGGGAGGAAAGAAAGGGCTGGGACGCGTCAGAACGACGACGACAAGCCCGTCCCTGACGTCACACCGCCCCGACCCGGCTCCCCAGCCAGGGGGGCTCCCCGGGGAGAGGGGAGGGGAGGGAGGGAGGGAGGGGGAGGAGCCGCCGGGGGGAGGGGGCTGGGCGAAGAGGGGCGGCCGGGAGGATGGTGGCCCCCCAGGAGGAGGAGGAGGAGGAGGAAGGGAGATTTCCCCAGCAACAGTTAGGAGCTGTCCATGGTGAGGAGAGAGAGAGAAAGAGACTCCAAGCCCTCTCGCCCTCTCGCTCTCTGCTTTTTTCATCTTAGTGTCTGCCTATATTGATCTCAGATAGATAGAGGGATAGGTGGAGGGATAGGTGGGTGGATGGATGGATGGATGGACGGGAGGGTGGATAGACGGGTGGATAGATAGATAGATAGATGGATGGATGGATGGATGGAAGGATGGATGGGTGGATAGACAGATGGGTGGATAAAAGGGTGGATGGATAGATGATGGATGGGTGGGTAGATAGATAGATGGGTGGATGGATAGATAGATGGATGGATAGATAGGTGGGTGGCTAGAAGGATGGATGGATAGATTAGAAGGATAGATAGGTGGATAGAGTGGTGGATGGGTGGCTGCATTCCCCCCCCCCCGATAGACAGAGTTCATATAGGCAGACACCGAGGTGAAAAAAGCAGCGAGTGAGAGGGTCTCTCTGTCTCTGGACGGCCGGGTCTCTGCCGCCCAGTCATTGACAAACTGCCCCCTCTCTCCCTCTCCCTCTGCAAACCGCCCTTTTCCTGGCTTCTCTGCTGAGAAATGCTCATTTCCCCATACGATGAAGTTTTTTCCCCCCGCAAACGGATCGAGACTTAAATCAGCATATTGTTCACCGCGGCTTCCTAATCCACCTTCTTTCTGAAACTCCGGAGCTGCACCAGCTGTCAAAAGTCTGGAAAGATCTTTTTGGGTGGCGGGAAGAGAGACAGTGGTGTTTTTTTTTTAATATACAAAAAAGGTCATCAAATCTCCAAATATGGGGAGAGGGGCGGCAGGTTGTAAGCAAAACTCCAAGGGGAGAGAGAGAGAAATTTGGCTGCAAGTAAGTCACCTTCCTTCACCCTCACCCCAATATTGCTGGCTTGGGCTAAAGAGGGGGAGAGTGTCCTGTAAATGTAATGTCACCATCTCCACCCCGGCCCCCAGACACAGAGGCATATACATGCCAAGTGTCGGGTCAGTTTTGCAGCTTGCATGGTGAAGATGCAGCCATTTCTTTGGGAAGGTTAATACCCCGGGAGAAAGAGAGAAATTCTCCACTGACCCGGGGGGAGTGGATGGAGGAAAGAGGGTGATGTAGCCAGGGACACTTTCTGGCTGCATTGTCTGCACTGAGGCAAAGGGGATGAAGAAATGGCGGTGGAAGAAATTCACACCTATCTTCGGCTGCACCTTCTTCACTCCCCAACGTGGCACTCTTTAAACCAGGCAGAATTTTCTGGCCTAAAAAATTATAAGGAAGGATGGGGGAAGAAACAGGAGAGAGGGAAAAGAAGAGAACCCTTACCAACCAGGGGTATGTGGAGGGAAGTGGGGAGTTATGAACTTTATATTTTGGCAGCCTGTAATTCAGCATAATTCAAAGATTAATTATTCTGGCTTTATCTCTGCTCATCACCCTGTCAGTTAAGCCCCAGACTCTCAGAACTCAGGCTTGACTTTAAGGATGATATTGCTTTGGCACCTTAAATGCTAGCTGTTTTTATTTGGCATGACCTTTCATGGGTTGCAGCTTGCTTCACTGAATGCATAATGCCATTGCCTAACCTGTTATTCTAGATATACTCTAACATTAGCCACAAATAATAGGATTACCTCTTACAGAATTCAGGATTTGCAAGTTTCATGGTTTTAACTATTCCATTTCATAGAATCATAGAGTTGGAAGGGGGAGCTCAATGCAGGATCTCTAGCTAGAGCAGCCCTAGCAGGTAGCTGTCCAGCCTTTTGTTGAAGATGTCTAGGGAAGGAGACCCCACTACCAACTGGTTCCATTACCAAACCACTTTATTATCAGGAAGTTCTTTCTAATGTTCATCAAAATCTACCTTCTTTCAACTTAAAAGGCCCATCAGGCTTAGTTCTACCCTCTAGGGCAGCAGAGAATAGACCTGTCCCCTCCTCTCTCTGACAGCCCTTGAGGTATTTAAAAAGTGTGATCATTGTCACCCTTCAGTCTTCTCTCCACTAAGCTAAACATCACCAGCTCCTTCAACTTCTCCCCATATGTTGTGTTCTCCATACCCTCCTCTCCATACCCACATCATCCTTGTTACCTTTTTTGGAACCTGCTCTAGCTTGTCTATATCCTTCTTAAAATGAGGTGCCCACAACTAAATGCAGTACACCAAAATATAGTGAGACTATTGCTTCCCTTAACTTGGAAACAATGCTTTGATTAATGCTGGCTAAAATAGCATTCACCTTCTTTGTTACAGCATCACACCACTGGTTCATGTTCGATTTATGATCAACAATAATCCCAAGGTCCTTTTCATGTGTAGTACTGCTGAGCTTAACTATGTATCCCCGTCCTATAGCTGTGTATTTGGTTTTTGTGGCCTAATTGTAGAATTTTGCATTTGTCTATTGAATTTCATTTTATTAATTTTTACCCAATTTTCTAGTTTATCTAGGTGTTTTTGAATTCTGTTCCTATCTTCCTTTAACCACCCCTCCCAGTTTGGTGTCATCTGCAATGGTGTCATTTTGATAAGGATTCTCTCCCTTCTGTCATCTAAGTCATTGATAAACATGTTGAAGAGTAATGGGCCTAGGTTCACCTTAAGTCAACAGGTATGCACATGCACACACACAGAGAGGTGTGCAAAAGTGTGCAGCCCATTTTGTTTAATAAACAAGATTTATTGAGCAGCCCCTTTCCTTTCACCATTTCCACGATTCTGTCCTTCACTCCCACCATTCTTATCCCAACAGTCCTTTGGATTGTGTTCTTTCCTCTCAGCTAGTGGGGATTCCCCCACTCACAATCCATCCCCATACAAGAGCTCAGGTTTTCCTAAGTACAGATTTTTGTTCTGTCTTTGTTTCTTCTCTGAAACCCCTTTTCTTCCAGGCACTTTTCATTCTCTTGTCAAAAATCATTTTCTTGCTCTTATTTCAAAACATACCTCCAGCCTCTCAACTTTTCTATCCTTTCTTTTAAAATCCCAGGAGAGATGGTGGTTGAAACTGGAGCTTGTTCCAGCCCTGCCAAGCTAATCAAAGTAATGGCATATTGAACTTACTAGTGACACCAGGAATTGGTTTTAGATACCATGGCTGTGTTCCTCAAGCCATGTTCTTAGGTGCCTGTGTGTCGTGTGGTATTTTATTAGTTCTGCTTTTATTTCTGGCTGGCCTTCATTTTAAATAAGGAAGACCTCTATCAGTATTCCCAGGTAGCTTAAAGACAAAGCATGGAAAATTTACTTTTTGGGGACTACAACTCCCCAAATTCCCCAGTCAGCATGGCAACTGGCTGTGTTGGCTGGGTGATTCTGAGAGTTGTAGGGCAAAAATTGAAAACTTTCCCATGCCCTGCTTAAATTTTGGGTTAGCTATGGTGGCAGCTATGTTGGGGAATTGCCAGTGCTCAAGTCTTCTTCTTGTCCTAGAACGGAAAGCACAGAGCACAATTATCTAATGCTCAAGAGGTCAGGAAAAAATAGTTGCTCCTTTTTTATGACAACTCTTAGATTCTGGGGAACGGAATTCCCAAAGGGTAACTTTTCCAAGCCCTAATTAACTTCTTTATAATGTGTATATCCTATATCCTTTTTTAAGTATTTGCCTTTGTGATGATGAAACAGTTAAATGATGGGTCTTATTTAAGAGTGGGGCATAACTATGATTGTCCTATGGAATGGTGGTTGTTATGGTAGTCTTGTTTAAAGGTTGCGACCTCACATTTGTGCTTCAGAAAAACTGAGATGATGACAATTTTGAAAAGGGCTTCAGGAGAGATGACATTCAGGTGACATTTCATAGCCTGTCCATGAACAAAAGAAAAGAGTATCTGCAGATGAAGTTAAGAACTGACTGTACACTTTTAAAGTATAACACTATGCTATGTATGCAATATGCAGAATGCAAGTTCAAACATGTTTGATGGGTGAGTGTGCCTAGGACTGCAGCTTTAACCAACTTAACTAATGAATTTTAATCTAAAATTCTAAATTAATAAATATGAGAACATAATAACCCTGAAGTATTTGGTGATGTTGATATGTTAGCATATTTCAGAAAAGTGGTTCTTAAGCTGTGGTGTGGAGACCCCAGGGGTCTGTGATGTCCTCATAGGGGGTCTACAGAGACTTGAAGGCTGCTTCGCAGACCTCCTGCCTTCAGTAGAGTGGCCATGTGAGAGGAGCCAAGGCAAAGGCTGGCTGGCTTGGCCTGCACATTGCTGTTCAATCTGCTCCAGTCATAAATTTGCAGGAAGAAGCAGGAGAAAAGTCTTCCCTTCCCTCCAGTGCCTCTTAGGGAAGGTTTAATGGATGGTGTAATTGTATTATTATTTTCATCATGTATTATTCTCTCTCTCTTTCTCTTTCTGGCTTTTCTTCACAAACGAAGGTTTAGGAAGGACCCATCCTGTGCTTTCTGCAAGTGCGCTGATGACTGAAAAGGCCAATCCGAGATAAAAAAAGGTTGGTTGCAGAAAGCACAGCAGGTTGTGATTCTTTCTGCGTTGTCATTTCTCTTCAAGACTTGTTCGGCATGAGTTCTCAAATAAGGCTGCAGCATTGTGGATAGTGCGTCTCCATGCCTCCTGATGTGAGGCCAGAGTGGACCATTGTTGGCGATCAATTTGGCCAAGCCTGAGATGTTGTTTCAGGGAGTCCTTGTATCACTTTTTTGGAGCGCCCCTCTTACACTGACCCGTGGCGAGTTCACCATAGAGTACTATTTTTTGGAGGCGATGGTCCTCCATCCTAGAAACATGCCCTGCCCAGCGCAGCTGTGTTCTCAATATCATGGCCTCAATGCTGGTGATCTCTGCTTGCTCAAGGACAGCAACGTTCGTCACATAGTCAGTCCAGTGTATATTTAGGATTGTGCATATACAGTGCTGCTGAAAGCATTTGAAGAGTCGTAGGTAGTGCGGATAGGTGACCCATGTTTCAGATCCATAAAGGAGAATAGACAGTACAATGGCTCTATACATACTGATTTTTGTGCTTCGCCTCAGGTGTTTATTACTCCAGACTCTTTTGTGAAGTCTTCCAAATGCGCTATATGCCTTTGCTAATCTGTGATCGATCTCTTTGTCAATCTTGGCATCTGAGGAGATGATGCTTCCCAGGTAGGTGAACTGCTGAATGGACCTGAGCACAGATTTGCTGACGGTAATGTGGGGGTGGGGGTGTTCGTCCCGTGGTGCAGGCTGGTAAAGAACTTCTGTTTTCTTCAGGCTGACTTCCAGCCCAAACAGCTCTGAAGCTGTTGTGAAGCAGGATGTTAGGTGCTGCAGAGCTGCTTCTGTGTGGGCAACAAGGGCAACATCATCAGCGAAGAGCTGCTCACAGACTAGATAGTTTAGAGTCTTAGTGTGAGCCCTCAGACGGCTTAGGTTAAACAAGCTACGATCAGTACGGTAATGTATATAGATGCCGTCATCTTCTTCAAGATCTGCCGTAGCCATCATGCTGAAGAAGATTGTAAATAAAGTTGGAGCAGGAACACAACCTTGCTTCACTCCATTAGTTATTAGAAAGGGCTCTGAAAGAGCATCGCCATATCTGACTTGACCGCGCTGCCCCTCAGGTAGCAAGATAATCATTTTAAGGAATTTGGGGGGACATCCTAGTCTTTCCAGGATCTGCCACAGACCTTTTCTACTCACAGTGTTGAAGGCTTTGGTGAGGTCGACAAATATTACATAGAGACCCTTGTTCTGCTCCCTATATTTTTCTTGCAGTTGTCTAAGGGCAAATACCATATCTGTAGTACTCCTATTGGCTCTGAAGCCACATTGGCTTTCAGGAAGAAGTTCTTCTGCAATGGCAGGAACTAATCTGTTCAGGAGTATCCTTGCAAGGATTTTTCCAGCAATAGAGAGCAGTGTTATGCCTCGATAGTTTGAGCAATTGGATTTTGCTCCTTTTTTCTTGTACAGGGTGATGATGACTGCATCTCGGAGGTCTGATGGCAGTTCCCCTTTTCCCCAGCAATTCACAAGGAGTTCGTGGAATTTACCGTGGAGTGCATGACCTCCGTGTTTCCAAACTTCAGGTGGGATTCCATCAATCCCTGCTGTCTTGCTGTTTTTCATCTGCTGTATGGCCTTAAGGGTCTCTTCCAAAGTGGGAGCTATGTCCAATTCATTTTTCATAAGTTTTTGTATCATATGTTGGATAGCTGAGCCTTGGACTACTCGGTTGGCACTAAAGAGACTTTGAAAATGTCAGCCCATCAATTCAGGATGGAGGCTTTATCAGTAATTAATGTTTGATCATCTGTACTGTATAAGGAGCTTTGGACCTGATAAGTAGGTCCAAACACTGCTTTAAGAGCTTCATAAAATCCTCTATGATCCCCCAGATTTACACAGCATTGTGTCTTTTCTGCTATATTGATCCACCACTTGTTCTGCATGTGTCAGAGTTTTTGTTGAAGTTTACTACATGTGAGGCGGAAAGCTGCTTTTCTTACATGGCAAGTTAGCTGGGTGAGGTATGCCTGGTGAGCAGTTCTCTTCTTTGCCAACAGCTCCTGGATCTCTTGGTTGTTTTCATCAAACCAGTCTTGATTTTTCTTGTGGGAGAACCCAAGGGATTCTTCCACAGACCAGAGGATACTGTTTTTGATATGTTGGCAAAGCACTGTAGGAGAAGGATCTGTAGGGTCGGCTTGCATAGTTGGGGCATATATGCTAAAGAGCACAACATGTGGGAGGCGTAAGGAAATAATGCAATCAGAGTGTCCTGTTGGCAAGGTTTCAAGTTTGGAGGTAATGGAGTTTTTAATCATAAAGCCTACTCCTGAAAGCTGTTTTTCAGTTTGGGGTTTCCCAGACCAGTAAAGTGTGTAGCTGGCGCCGTGTTCTTTAAGGCTGCCTTCCCCATGGAGACGAACTTCACTAAGAGCAGTTATGTCGATATTAAGTCATGATAGTTCATGGGCTATTGGGGCAGAACGATGCTCAGGCCATCCACTATCTGCAGAGTCTCGCATGGTTCTGATGTTCCAGCATTCAAGAGTCAGTTTATTTACACCTTTGGAGGCTGGTGTGTGCCTTTGTTTCTTTGCCTTTGTTTCTTTGCCTTGGTTTGACCGCTCAGAAGATGCCTGTTGGCCCCGGCTAGCCAACCAGGTAGTTGGGGATGAGCTTTCGTTAGGCCACCTTTTCTAGGCCCCTCTCCATGTGGAGCAAGCAGTGCTCTCCTTAAAAAAGGCTGCTTGGTTGTTCAGGATGCTGCCGAACAAGACTGTCATCTCCCAGGTCAGCCTTGAGCGACCAAAGTCCTGAACCGCCTACATGCAGGGTTGGGTCTGCGGCTTCCAGTGCATCTTTACACCTGCCGTTTCATCCCTTGCCTATTGCTACAGGGCTTTTTTGGAACTGGATTTGTCCTTCGAGCCTGTGCAGTGGATTTTTCTGGTGGAGTGCAGCGTGCACAGAACTTGCCTCACCCTTTAAACCAAAGGTTCATCTTCTGTGGCCTTGCAAGCATGGATGGTGGCAGCAAGGTCCTCGGGTCGTAGGTTTGATTAGAGTTACCTTCTCTTAGATGGTTGACCTTACGTTGGATGAGCATCATCTGCCTGGATTTGGGATTAGAGTTTTCCTTCTCCTAGGACAGTTGCCATAAGGCTAGAATGCCCATCCTGCCCTTTGACGCTCTTTATCAGATCCTTCGGTTTTGACCTGTCTGGCATGGGAGACCCTACTGGTGGCTATTATGCCACCGCCAGCATAGCTCAAAACATCATTAGGGTACGCAAGCCTCTCTCCCACAACAAGGGGGCATCAATGGAGAGGTCAGGTATTGTTATTATTATTATGGTTTTAAATCTTGAGTTAATCTTGGGGGACTGCAGCAAGAAAAGATATTTAAAGGGGGTCCCTGGTAAAGAAATGAACCACTGTTTTAGAACAAATAATATGGTCTTGCTTTTTCAGGAAAAAACATAGTTATAAGTGGGGGCACTGATAAGCTACAATGTGAGATAGTGTCTATGATCATCAGGGGTTGATGAGTATGTTTTACCTTTCAGCACTGAAGTATGGATAGCAAGCAGCACATCTGATGGTAAATTATGTCTTCCATTAGACAAATAGCTACTTTGAGAAGGGATATGGTTATTTTAATTGGGAAAACAATGCAGGGGGAAAGGATTCTTCACCTTCTTCTATCCCATTGGTCCCAATCCAGTTCTCCCTTCTATTAACCTTGAAAACAGAGCTGGGAAATGTGTGAGCCTCTGCTGGTGGATTGCAGCTTCCATCAATGGTACCAGCACAGCCAAGGAGGGAGGGATCATGGGAATTGCAACCCAATGAAATCTGGAGGGACAGGTATTTTCTGATCCTGCTTTTAAAAACACACCATTAAAGAGATCCTGATCACAGATTCCCAGTGATGCATCTAGTTGCATCTGGCTTGGATGATATATTTTCAGCTCATTTGACAAAAAATATATTTTACATGTGTGTACAGAAAGATAGCATGTCCTCTTTGCTTTCCTTCATCATTACTTTGAGCTAAACTGAGATGTGTTTGGTGGATCGATCCTAGCACCACCTCCTCAAGAGGAACATATGGCTGCTGCTATTTTTATAAACAGTGACTTCTCAGTTCCATGCTCCAAGGGAAATGGGCAAGAATTTTGTTCCTCATTATGATCAGAACTTTGCAGCCTGGTATTAAGTCAACAAGCAACTTGAAAGTACATGCACACACATGAACACAAACATATCAGCTATTGTTGGGAGAACTTGCACTGCAGTGAGGCATCTTTAGAAGAAGAGAAGAGCTTATAGAAACAGGTTTTTTTTAACTGTAATTCACAACACAAAGGGTTGGCTCTAAGAGTGCCCTGCTACAAAAGGAATCCTTCCATCAGTGCATGAATGGGCATCCCTTTTTTGCAAGCCCCTGGTATCCCACCACTGCAGTCTTACCCACACATGCTGCTGAAATCTCTGCCCCCCCCATTAGCAACATAAAGGGAAGAACTGTTCTGCTTTGTAATCTTGCAGAGCTCTATGGTATTGATGGGGCCAAATGCAAGTGACAGGAGCTAAAAATACATCTGATGGGAAAGGGGCTCTTCTTGCTGGCTGCTGTCAGGCGCTGGAACTACTTCCCAAGGAAAGCTAGAATGGCTTCCTCTTTGTTGCCCTTCTGTCAGCAGAGGAAGGCAGAAGTGGCTGGCTGGCTGGCAGGGCTTGCTGCCACCTCCACTGCTGCCCTATGCCATTTTTGTTAGTGACTTACAAGCCTCACCACATGTTTGCAATCTCTTTCAGTCTCGGGAGGTTTGCAGTCCCTCGTTAAAATGGTATAGGGCAGTAGCAGAGGTGGCAGGAAATAATCTGCAAATAATCAAATCCGCAAAAGTTAAACCCACAAATGTGGAGGACCGACTGTACTATTAGTTTAGTTCTTGGTTTTTTTTTCTCATTTATACAAAATAAGCAGCCTGGAAATCTTGTAGACTTTTTCTTTAATAATATTTTCCATACCTACCATACTATTGACCTACACATTAATTTATAATTGCAGTGAAACCATTGTAAAAATAAGCCTTCAATCAGGTGCTAACACTTAAAATTTAGATGTATGAAGAATGTTCTCCAGGCTCTTTTCTTGTTTTCAGCTTTGTGGTGGAATTTAAAAACAGTAACCCATGCAGCAGCATGAGGTGAGGATGATCAAAGTGTTTTCCTGTTCCATAAATAGTGTTCCTGCATGGTTGACTCTAAGATTTGTTTATGCTGTAGAATTCCTGATGGTATTATAGCTGTAATACATTCTACTGCAAAGTGACTGATGTGTGTGTTTATGTGTATGGAGAAATCAAATATACTACTTGAATTTGATATACAGGTTATGATTTTGCCATAGTTAAATACTCTTCAGAAGTGAAAGGAAAGTCCGAATCTGCAGAAAACATATTGGAGATTTCCGGACGGCTAAAATCAGCCTCTTGCCGCGCAAGTAGCCCCCGGAACAGTAACGAGGCTGCTGCGTGGCAAGGGTCCATTTTGGACAATGCCGTTTCTCTCTCGGCGGTATCCGTGACTATTACGTCCAGCATTGGAGGTGGCCGCGCTGTTTTTTACTCACAGAAGTTGTCTGTGAGTAAAAAACAGCACGGCCGCCTCCAATGCTGGCCACAACAGTCACGGACGACGCTGAGAGAGAAACGGCGTCGTCCAAAATGGACCCTTGCCACGCAGCAGCCTCGTTACTGTTCCGGGGGCTACTTGCGCGGCAAGAGGCTGATTTTAGCTGTCCGAAAATCTCCATTGTAGAGACATGGAATGTGAGAAGCATGAATCAGGGGAAGCTAGACACAGTAAAACAAGAAATGGAATGTATAACAATTCAATAATAGGAGTGAGCAAGCTAAAGTGGACAGCAATGGGACCTTTGAGTCAGATGATTACACAGTGTTTTACTCAGTATGGCAAAGAGCAATGTAAGAAGAAATGGGGTGGCATTAATAGTGAAGAGAGATGTAGCAAAAAAAGTCAAAGGATATAATGCAAAGTCAGACTAAATCATACCAATAAGACTTCAGGGAACACTCATCAATATAAACTTAATCCAAGTTTATGCTCCAGCTACAGAGGCAGAAGAAGAAGACATTGAAAGATTCTATACTGGAGTCCAGGAAGAAAGTGTCACACACCAAAATGGGACTTCTTGTTACTCATAGGCAATTGGAGCGCAAAAGTAGGAAACAGAGCAGAATCAAAGATTGTAGGAAAATTTGGAATAAGATCAAGAAATGAAGCAGGAGAGTGACTGCCTGAATTTTGCAGGGCCAACAGTCTGTTCATCGCAAACACATTCTTCAAGAAACCCAAGAAGCGACTGTATACATGAACATCATCTGATAGCCTATATATAAATCAAATAGGCTACATAATTGGAAGCAGAAGATGGAGAAGCTCCATTCTCCCTGCAAAAACAATACCAGGAGCAGATTGTGGCACAGACCATGATCTACTAATATCAAAAATTAGAGTAAAGCTAAGGAAGAACATTAAACTAACCATTGTGCCAAAATACAACCTGAAGAACATTCCTGTAGAATGTAAAGATAATGCAAAAAAGAGATAAAGATTTGCACTATTAAGTGTAATTGACCAGGAACCAGAAGAACTCTGGACTGAGGCCAGGGACATTGCCAGAGAGGAATGCAAAAAGACACTATTTGTAGCCAAAAAGAAAGAGAAGCCTCAATGGATGACAGAGGAAACTCTTCCACAGTTAAGGACAGACAAGAAGCAAAAATAAAAAGTGACAGAAATAGAGTCAGAACCCTGAATGTAACTGTTCAGTGACTTGTGCACAGAGATAAAGAGAGCTACTATAATAATCAATGCAGAGAAACAGACCTTGCCAACAAAAAAGGAAGAAGAAGAGATCTCTTCCACAAAATCCAAGATATCAAAGGGAAATTAAACCGAGAATGGGGCTGCTCTATGACAGCAGGGGAACATATTACATGGCCAGGTAAAATTTTTAAAAGATGATGGAAACCATACAATGAAGAACTATATAAAAGAGATGAAGGTTGGCAGATACATTCAATAAAGAACCATATGAAGATGAATGTCTAATTTTAAAAAAATTATGTGGAAGCTGCACTCAGAACACTTGGGAGAAATAAATCACAAGGAACAGATATCAACATTGCTGCTCCAAGCCACAGAGAATCTTCTCTAGCTATAATTAAAATCTGTCAACAAATATGAAAAAAAAAATGCCCCACAGATTGGAAACACTCAATATATATTCCAGTCCCCAAGAAAAGGGATACTAGGGATTGCAGTTACCACAGGATTATTGCATTAATTTCCCATGCAAGCTGAGTGATGCTCAAAATTCTACAACAAAGACTTTTACTATCTATGGAAATGCCAGATATCCAAGCTGGGTTCAGAAAAGGAAAAGGAACTAGAGATAATATTGCAAAGATAGATTGGACAATGGGGTACTCCAAAGAATTTCAAAAGAAAACCAGCTTGTGCTTTATAGATTATAGTAAAACCTTTGATTGCATAGATCATGAAAAACTGGATCTCTCTTAATCACATTTGATTGTCCTGATGTGTAACCTGTACTCAGGAGAAGAGACTAGAATGTGGAGAAACAGAATGGTTTCCAACAGGTAAGGGGGTCAAGCAAGTCTGCATTTTATCACCCTATCTGTTTAATTTGTATCCTGAATATATCATACATAAAGCAGGATTATACTTGGAGGAAGGAGATGTGAAAATTGGAGGAAGGAGCATCAACAATTTAAGATGTGGAAATGATAACATACTACTAGCAGAAAATAGCAAAGACATGTGACAATTACTGAAGAAAGTCAAGGAAGAAAGTGCAAAGGGCAGGTTTACTAGCAGAACAAAAAAATAATAATGACCACAGATCATTTACATAACGTTAAAGAAGACAAAGAAGACATTGAAATCGTTCAGGATTTTCCATACCTTGGTTCAGTCATCAATCAAAATGGAGATTGAAGTCAAGAAATCAGAAGACTAGGACTTGGAAGGGCGGCTATGAGGGAACTAGACAAGATCTTAAAGTGTAAAGATATATCACATTGAATACTAAGGTTAGATGGTCCATGCCATTGTATGACTATTTCCCATTTCTATGTATGGTTGTGAAAGCTGGACAGTACAGAAAGCTGATAGGAAGAAAATCAACTCATTTGAAATGTGGTGCTCGAGAAGAGTTATGTAGATACTATGGACTGCTAAAAAGACAAATGTATGGGTCCTAGAGAAAATCAAACCTGAACTCTTCCTAGAAGCCAAGATGACTAAACTGATACTATCATACTTTAGAATTATCATGAGAAGACACGAGTCAATAGAAAAGACAATAATGTTTGGTAAGGCTGTAGGAAAAGAGGAAGACCACATTCCAGATAGATAGACTCAATCAAGGAAGCCATGGCCCTGAGTCTGCAAGACCTGAGCAGGGCTGTTGAGGATAGGGTGACTTGGAGGTCTCTTATTCATAGGGTCGCTATAAGTTGAAATCAACTTGATGGCAGTTAACCACTACAACAAATACTTTTTAAGCCCCATGCATTTCATCAAAGGAGCAAGGGAGTTTTCATTATGCTTTGAAGATTTCCTCTGAAAACAATGTTTATCTTAGGATTGTGCTGTTATTCCCTTATTTATTTATTTATTTTCTGCAGCAAGCCAGACTCACCCACTCACTCTTTCCCCCAACTAGCAGTGGAGAAGCTATAAGGTTCCATCTTCTTTTCTTGCCATTTTGGATTTTTGGAAGGTGCAAATACATTATTCAGGTTGACATCTTGCAGCCCTATTCAAGAGGTAAAATGTTTTGTAGGAAAAGGAAAACTGTAGTCAATTATTTATTTACTACATGTATATCCTGTCTTTCCCACCGGTGAGCTCAAGGCAGCATACATGCTCCCCCTTCTCATTTTAGACACATAAGGTAGATCATTCTGAGTGACTGACCAAAGGTCACCTGATGAGGGAACTAAGCACCATGGCTCACTGGTGCCTAGAACCTCAGTCCAACAGTCCAAGCCCCTGTCCAACAGTCTACCCACTATACCACACTGGCTCTCACTTAATTGTCCCTCTTATCAAGTCTATTGGCTATTTTATTCTTCTGCCCATGCCAGACTCAGAGGTTGGTGAGCCCTGAAAAAACAGACAGCAGGAAGTCTGCCATTTTGGATTTCATTGCTCAGTCATTGTTGGTGTATAATGGAAAAGTTAATTTGGTAGTTGTACCCAAACACCAGAACATATCCCTGTCTTACAACTTCAGTTTGGGAAATAATAGCCTACCCTCTCTCTAGTTTTCCTGGTATAGAGAAAGCAAATTATATATTCCAGTTTTCAGTCTGACACAACTGCCTTCATTACTGAAGCTGTCTCAGAGTTCTTTTATGTTGTAATGAGCACAAGGCTACCATTTCTATAAACCTATAAACCTGATTTTATTTTATTGTTTCGATTGTTTAACTATGAAATGTATTTATTGCATTTGTATGCCACCTTTTTCTCAGAATGAGATCCAAGGCAGCTCCCAAAGACAATAATAAAAACAGTAAAACCAGACAAAGCAGTATAAAAACATTTTAAAAACAGACATAAATTTTTAAAAGATAGATAAAGATCCCCATAAAAAGCTCCCCTGCTTATATGTTAAAAGCCTGCTTGAATAAAACTGTCTTTGCCTGCAGGCAAAAGGAAAGCGGTTTAAATTTGCCATTGTATAGGCCCATATATATCTCATCTCTGTCTACAGTTTCTGTCTGTTCTGTGGCCTGATTTATGACTGCAATAAATATTATAGTGTTGTACTATATTGGCCAAATTCTACCCCTAGTCAATTAAGCCACCAAACAGGTGGCTTTTCTCATCTTTCTGGCTCACCCATGCTTTCTGGTCTGAGCAACCACTTTTGTGCCATGCTGTTCCTTTTACCTAGAAGTAGCATTTAACCTTCCTTCAGGTTATCTCTCTGATCTGTCC
Source organism: Gambelia wislizenii (assembly GCA_030847615.1). Taxonomy (NCBI): domain Eukaryota; kingdom Metazoa; phylum Chordata; class Lepidosauria; order Squamata; family Crotaphytidae; genus Gambelia; species Gambelia wislizenii. The sequence goes on along the minus strand of JAUMIR010000002.1, from coordinate 378,525,881 downwards.
TTTTTGCACTCACATTTATTTTTCTTGGGTTACTTGTCTCACTCTTCACCTGTTGTTCACACACTACCACTTATGAATTAAAACAGATCAGGTGCACGTACAGAACTTCTTTTGGACATAACATTGATTATCCCATGAACTATGATTCTGTTCAAACTGTCTTCCAGGTTATAATTTGTTGTCTGTCTCAAACATAGCTAAATTTAAATGGCAAATATTTATCTATAGGAAAGCCACAGTGCTAATCATAGTGGTGTTGGAATTATATTGATTGGGCCTGTTTGCTACACTGAACAGTAATGATTACCAGGGAGCATGCAGCATTGGACTTTAATATGCTAAATCCAATACAAAAATGCAGAAGATGAAAACATAATTGATAACTGAATAATTGTTTTGGTAGGTCATTTGAAGTACTGGAGTACTTGTTGGAGTGGGTCATTCACTTTAAATTCCTGAAGGGGCCAACTAGGCAAAATTCAGTTTGGTTGAATAACTCTTGTAAAACCTTGGTCTTTTTAATCAGTGCTCTTTCTTTCTTTCTTTCTTTCTTTCTTTCTTTCTTTCAGTCGCCACATTTTCAAGTAATTTAAAGCTAATCTTAAGAGAGTCTGCATGTGTAGAAGCAATCATGAAAAATATAGGAAACACCTGTTTTTACTTCGATTACTGCCTGCAAACTAATAATGTGTGTTTATTCTGAGATATTGCATTTGCTTGTGTAATAGTGCATGACACATTTTCAGTTCTACAGCAGACAAACAGTGAAAATGGCTAAGAGAGTCTGAGTAAATGTAACAGAAACATGTCCTCCCAGGCCATCCATGAAGTTGAATAGATGTATAATGACACCACGTATTACCTTCTCTGTCCACTACAAGATAAGCAGGAAGCAGCTGGTGAACAATTTTCATTTTTCCATTCTTAGCAACCTGTCTATAGCTGTTTACCTAAACTCTCAGGTTAATTCAGCCAAAAGACAGAATGTGGATAGGTAGGATTATATGAAAAGCAAAGGTGATATGGACAAAGGAGCATCTTTACGTATGGCAAAGAGCAATAGATTCAAATGGATAAGTTACACTGGACATTATTTTTCTTTCCCTTTCCCCCTTTAAATGCTGATCAGTCTACTTCATTGAAGGCAGTTGCTTATAATGGACAACATTTTGTGAGGACTTAAGAGCTCCTTTGCACATTACATTGGAATTACATGGGGACACTGGGAGCAATCAGCATTCCTAAGAAGCAATGGACACAGTGTTACCTCTTTTGGCTCATTTGTCCCATGATGCTGTCCATTATTTAGGGCCAGAAAAGGATCAACACAATCAGCTTCCAATGGTTTCCTAAAAGCGGACTATTAAGGGTGCACCCAACGTTGGTTGTGTTTTAAGCTCATATATCAACCTTTTCCAGTTTGGTGCTTTCAAGATGTGTTAGATGACAACTCCCATAATAAGCCAGCCAGAATTAGCCATGATGTCTGGATGGTGATGTGAGCTGTACTGCAGCACATCTGGAGGGCAGGGGGTTGGGGGAAGACTGTTGTACATTATGCTGTGATACCTGCAGAGACCAGTGCAGTGTGGAGAATCATAGAGTTGGAAGAGACCACAAGGGCCATCCAGTACAACTCCCTGCCATGCAGGAATAAATAATCAAATCATTCCTGACAGATGACCATCCAGCCTCTGTTTAAAAACCTCCAAAGAAGGAGACCCCACTCCACCACGCTATGAGGCAGTGTGTTCCACTTCCAAACAGCTCTTATTTCTTCCTAATGTTCAGGTGGAATCTCTTTTCCTGTAGTTTGAACCCATTGCTCCGTGTCCTAGTCTCTGGAGCAGCAGAAAACAAGCTTGCTCCATCCTCAATATGACATCCCTTCAAATATTTAAACATGGCTATCATGTCACCTCTTCATCTTCTCTTCTCCAGGCTAAACATACCTAGCTCCCTAAGCTGCTCCTCCTAGGGCATGGCTTCCAGATCTTTAACCATTTTGGTTGCTCTCCTCTGGACACATTCAAGCTTCTCAATATCCTTCCTGAATCATGGTACCCAGAACTGGACACAGTATTCCAAATGAGGGCTGACTGAAGCAGAACAGAGTGGCACTATTACTCCCTTCTCTCACTTCTCTCCAGGATGTCATACTGAGGATGGAGCAGGCTTGTTTTCTGCTGCTCAAGAGACTAGAACACAGAGCAATGGGTTCAAACTTCAGGAAAAGAGATTCCACGTAAACATTAGGAAGAACTTCCTGCAAGTAGGAGCTGTTTGGAAGTGGACTACACTGCCTTGTAGTGTGGTGGAGTCTCCTTCTTTGGAGGTTTTTAAAGAGAGGCTGGATGACCATCTGTTGGGAATGATTTGATTGTGTATTCCTGCATGGCAGGGGGTTGGATTGGATGGCCCTTGAGGTCTCTTCCAACTCTATGATTCTATGATTCTAGGATGAAGAGGAGCCATTGGTAACTACCCTTTGGGTTTGGTCAATCAACCAATTACAAATTCACCTAACACTTGCACTATCTAGCCCACAGGTTACTAACTTTTTGACAAGAATAGCATGGTTGACCTTGTCCAAAGCCTTACTGAAATCAAGATACACTACATCTACTGTGTTCCCTTCATCTATCAAGTTTGTAACTCTATAAAAAAAAAGAGAGATGAGATTAGTCTGGCACCACTTGTTTGTGAGAAATCCATGTTGACTTTTTGCGATCACAGCATTTCTTTCTAAGTGGTTACAGACTGTTTAATGATCTGCTCTAGAATCTTTCCTAGTATTGATGTCAGGCTGACTGGGTGGTAATTATTTGGGTCTTCTTTTTTCCCTTTTTAAAGATGGGGACATTTGCCCTCCTTCAGTCTGCTGGGACCTTTCCTGTTCTCCAGGATTTCTCAAAGATTATTGCCAGTGGTTCTGAGATTACTTCTGCCAGTTCTTTTAATACCCTTGGATGAAGTTCATCTGGCCCTGGAGACTTGAACTCATTTATACTGGCCAGGTATTCCTGAATTACCTTTTCACCAATTCTGTGCTGTATTTCCCCTACAGCATCATCTGCTCCATCTTCCCCAGGTTGAGCACTGTTCCCCCTTTGGAAGAAGACTGAAGCAATGAAGGTGTTAAGTGGTTCTGCCTTTTCTCTGTCCCGTTAGCCTTTCACCACCTTCTCCCTGCAGTGGTCCTACCACTTCCTTGTTCTTCCATTTGCTACGGACATACCCAAAAAAGCCCTTTTTATTGTTTTTAACCTCTCTAGCAAGCCTGAGCTCAAGCTGAGCTTTGGCTTTTCTGACTTTCCCCCTACATGAGCTGGCTATTTGTTTGAATTCTTCTTTGGTGATTTCTCCCTTTTTTCCATTTCTTGTACATGTCCTTTTTAAGCTTTAGCTCAGTTGAGAGTTCTTTCAACATCCATCCTGATTTCTTTAGACACCTCCCCTTTTTCTTCCTCATTGGAACTGTTTGAAATTGTGCCTTCAATATCTCACTTTTTAGAAACTCCCATCCTTCATGAACTCCTTTCTCTTTTGGTATTTCTGACCATGGGTTCACCCCCAGTAACTCCCTAAGTTTTCTGAAGTCAGCTTTCTTAAAGTTTAGAATGCAAGTCTGACTATGCTTGGCTTCCCCTTCCCTCTGTATAACAAACTCCAGGAGAACATGTTCACTCCCCCCTAGGGATCCCATCACTTCCACACCATTAACCAGGTCATCCCCATTGGTTAGGATCAGATCTGAAATAGCTGATCCCCTTGTTGATCCCCTTGTTGCCTCTTCCACCTTCTGTACAATGAAATTGTCTGCAAGGCAAGTGAGGAATTTGTTGGACCTTAAATTCTTGGCAGAGTTGGACTTCCAACAAATATCAGGATAGTTGAAATCCCCCATTACTACTACATCTGTCCTTTCTCAATGTGTGGTCTGTTACAGGAAGGTATCATCCAAGTCCTTGGTTTGGCTTGGAGGCCTGTAGTAAACATCCAGAATGATATTCTTGCTGTTTCTCTCCCCTAATTTTTACCCAGATGCTCTCAACCTGGCTCCCAGGATTTAAGTCATGGATCTGTTCACAGATGGTGGAGTGGCATTAACATATAATGCTACTCCACCACCCTTCCTGTTTGATCTATTTTTCTGAAATAGGCTATATCCCTCTATTAGTACATTACAATCATGAGACTCATCCCACCAGGTTTCAGTGATGTCTATGATATCATATTCGTTTTGCTGTACTAAGCATACTTGTCAACTTGTTCAACCTGTTTATTTCCCATGCTCTGTGCATTTGTATAGAGACATCTGAGACCATGGGCCACTCCCCTATCTGCCTTTTAAAGGTTTTATTCCTCCCATTGTTGGGTTGTTGTGTTATTTGCCTTTTTCTCTGTACAACATTTGGGCTATTATCTCTAGCACTTTGATGAACTCCTGCCTTCAAGAGTACTGTCTCCCTCCCCCATACTACTGGAAGGACAGACAAAATGACTATCTGCACATACAGGTTCTTTAGCTTCCTACCCAAATACTCATAATCCCTTGTGATCTTCTGGAGGCTATGCCTTGCAGTATCATAGCCCACATGGACCAAAAGGGAGGTATAATGGTCAGAAGGCTTGATGAGTCTTGTCAGCCTCTCTGTTACATCTTGAATTTTTGCCCCAGGTAGACAGCATACTTCCTGAGACATTTTGTCAGGCCTGCAGACTACTGCTTCTGTTCCTCGCAACAGGGAATCCCCTACCACCACCACCACCACCCTCCTCCTCCTTCGAGTCTTGGGAGAGGCCACTTCATGTGCTGGATCTACCAAGGTTTCCTGTATGGCCTGGCACTGCTGCTCTTCCTCCTCTTCTTTGGAAAGAGTAAGAGTTTCAAATTGATTCTGTAGCTTCAAGCTGGCCGAAGGCACCCTGGCCTTTCTACTTCTCTTTGTCACAATCCTCCAAGTCTTCATTTCCTGTGTATGGGTAATAGCCTCATCCGTAGAAACCTCCCTGTTGTGTTCCACTTCCAGGATGGTCTTCTCCACTCTTTCCAAGAAAACTTCTCGCTCCCTAATATTCAGAAGAGTAGATAACCTGTCCTCAAGATGCTTGACCTTCTCTTCCAGCAGGGCCACCAACTTGCACTTGCTGCACATATAGCTCCCCACATCCTCTGGCAAGAAAAGAAACATCCCACAGGTGTTGCAGGTGATTGCAGCAGCTCTCTCACTCTACATATTCAGTCTTCTTAAGTTGTCACTGAAAGAGAACTTTGGGCTTCCCTAACATGTTTAAGTCAAGAGTTGACATTTCTAGATGACAATTCCTATACTTGGATTGTTTTAAACTCATTGTTAGCTGGCTTGAGTCCCTATTTTGGGGGAAAGGTGGGATACAAATAAAATAAAATAAAATAAAATAAAATAAAAGACTATACTGGCTAGCACTGACTGGAGGTGCAGTTCATCCAGAAGGCTACAATTGCTTATTCCTGAACTGACAGCTCTTGAGTTGGGTGACAGTTATGTGTTACTCATTTGTGACAAAGGGCTATCCATTCTCTTCTGAGGTCATCCCTGAATTTCTCAAGGGAACTGGAATCATGAAGGACTCGACATTTTTCATTTCACATATCTATTTCGCAATGAAGCTGGTTATCCATATCTTTTTGTGAGCAATGTTTTCAACATTACTTTTGGTTCAGTTTTGATTCATTACAAAACAAGTACTGTAATGAGAAAGTAGAATGGGAGTAGAGCTTGAAATGTTAGAACTGAAAATTAGTTCAATAATGTTAGGTATTAGAAACTGGAGTGTTAATTCACAAGCATAAACACTAATAATTGAAATAGTTTAATTTGTTATGTTGCTGTTAATTTACTTGATTAAAATGTTAATGTTGGGCCAATATAAGGGATTTATGGAGAATGACATGGAGCTTGTCACATCCCAGCTTCCCTGCAGGCGGCAATGCCTCCGGTGGGAGGCTTATTTATGGGCTGGAGGAGAAGAGACCAGTCGATTGTGTCACCGGCAAGAGCCAGCAATGCGAGATGAGGGGTGGGGCCGAAAGGATTAAATAGGAGCGCTGCCCCTCACCTCTCCCTAGACGCGTTGGAAAAGAACATCCATGAGGGCGATGCATCTGGATCCCAACCTCGGGATGATGCTCCTGAGCCACGGCCAAGACTGAGGGGGACCCTGCAATGGACGTGGCCCTGATCCCAGCAGATGAGTCCGCTGCTAACACGACAGCCAATGCGCCAGGGTATTCATGGCCTTGGGGTGTATGGTCACCATCCGCACCAGGCGATACACCACATAGCTGGGGATCACAGGGAGCATATAATAGCTGGCCAATGATGCAACAGCCCCTCAATTGGATGCCACCCCAGTGGTCGCCATGGGGCCCATATTCAGCAGGAGGGGCTGGAGGAATTATGTCGAGGGAGTCATCTCTGTCAGGACCTGTACAGGCCCCAGGGTATGATGCAGTCACATACTCCACTATCCCCTTTGGGGAAATGTCCATCCCGTTGGGTGATCACCTATTACAGGCAACCAGGGACAAAATACTTAAAGGGGAGTATGTTGATGTTTTCTCCCTCTTATTTAGAGAGGTGGAGAAGGACAGGGATGAGCTAGATGATAAGGATAAAGCAAAGCTTAAGAAGAGAAAGGTTGAAAGGAACTGGTCAAACTGGCTATCTGGATTTCTGATTATGGCAGGCGTTGTAGCTAAAGCGTATCCCCAACGTACGGCAGTGGTTTTTCAATACATAGACATTATCCACAGGGCATATGTAGATTTTGCAGGCCCTTCCTGGCTTCTATACAATGAGGCATTCCACATGTGGGCTGCAATATACCCAGCCTTACGCTGGGATATGATGCATCCTCAACTGTGGATGCAATTGATGACGCCAGCTTGACCAATTCAGGGTGAGTGGACACACAGTGGCCACTTGATTAAGTTCTCAGCCACTGGAGCCACCAAGGCCCCCGCGGGAGTAGGGGTGGGCCAGAAACAGTTGTGCTGGGAGTTGAGCTCCCATGGGACATGTGCATGGAAGCCCTGCAGATTCAGCCATGAGTGCTCTATCTGCGGGGCTTCTCATTCTTTTTGTCACTGCCCGAGAGGTAAGGGTTCATTTAGAGGGAATAGAGGAGCGCAGGGTGGAGCTAGGGAAGGCGGCAATTCCAACCTGGCTCCAAAAGGGGCCTAGCCCAATTAAGTTGGATGTCCTAGATAGGTGGCTGCAGTTATATCCCAATAAGTTAGCAGCCGACTATATATCCCGGGGTTTTAGTTTTGGTTTTCGTATCCCCTTTCAAGGCATTAGATGCCCCTTTAGGGTGCACAATTTGTTATCGGTTAAGGGTAAGGAAGACATAGTTAGGGTCAAAATACACAAGGAAGTGGCAGAGGGAAGGGTGGTTGGCCCCTTTAGCCAACCACCCGTGCACAATCTTCGGGTGTCACCACTAGGCATAGTCCCTAAAAAGACCCCGGGGGATTTCAGATTAATCCACCACTTGTCATACCCAAAGGGGGGAGTCGGTCAATGACTCCATCCCAATGGAGTTATGCACAGTTAGGTATACTTCCTTTGATACAGCTATCAGGGAGGCGTGCCAGCATGGGCTGGGAGCAGAGATGGCCAAGTGCAACATTAAGTCAGCATTTCACCTGCTCCCAGTCCATCCAGATGATTTTGAATTCTTGGGTTTTCAATTTGAAGGGGGATTCTACATGGACAGCGCCCTACCCATGGGCTGTTCCGTCTCTTGTAAAGCATTCGAGACTTTCAGCACCTTCTTAGAATGGGCACTGAAGGCTAGAATGGTAATAAGGGGGGGTTCACCCATTACTTGGACGACTTCCTATTCATAGGACAAGCCGGTTCAGGGGTGTGCAGCCATTTGCTGCAGCAGTTCCAGCAGATGGCAAAAGAGTTGGGAGTCCCGTTAGCACCTAAAAAAACAGAGAGTCCAGCACAGCAGTTAACCTTCCTAGGCATTGAGATTGACTCCGTCAATCAGCAATGCCGCCTAGCAATTACTAAAGTAAAGGAATTGAGGGAGAGGGTGTCCATTTTTAGGGGTAGACACAAGGCTACTCTGAGGGAATTTCAGGTCCTGGTAGGACACCTGAACTTCGCATGTAAAGTGGTCGCCCCAGGTAGGGCTTTCCTCCGCCGGTTGTGTGACACCGTTGTGGGGTTCAGATTCCTCACCACATGATTCGGATTACGGTGGAGATCCGAGAGGATCTTCAGGTATGGCAGGACTTTTTGGACCTTTTCAATGGCGTCTCATTCTGGTGGGAGGAAAGGAGGCTACAGGGCACTTTTCAAATAGCTTCTGACGCAGCCGGGACCATTGGGTTTGGGGTTTACTTCAGTGGTCGCTGGTGCGCTAGTAGATGGCCGGTGAGTTGGTCCGGGATGGAAATTTCCCGGGATCTCACCTTCCTTGAGTTCTTTCCTATCCTGATGGCCACCACCATCTGGGCCACTGAGTTGTCCAATTCATCAGTTCACTTCTGGTGTGACAATTTGGCAACTGTCCAGGTGATAAACACCCTTACTTCAAAGTTGCCAAGGATGATGTGTCTGGTCAGGGCATTTACTTTGCAGTGACTTCAGCATAACATTTTGTTTGTCGCAAGGCATGTTGCTGGTGTGCAAAATGAGTTAGCTGACACTCTTTCTCGTATGCAGATGGAGTGCTTCAGAGAGCTGGCTCCAGATGCAGCACCCAAGGGCGACATGATGCCGACAAGCCTATGGCAGCTTGGGAATCCGAAATTTGGAGGGCCCTAGGTATGTCAGTAGCTCCCAGCATTAGAAAAGGGTATTCCCAGGCAGTGAGGGAGTTTTGTCAATTTAGGGATCAGGAGGGTTTGAGGCAAGGGGCGAGTGTCCCAGTGTCGCACTTAATGTGATACTGTGTCTCTCTATACAGAAGGGGAATAGCACCACAATCAATTCGGGGCAGGCTATCAGCACTGGCATTCTGGTTAAAGGCCCAGGGTGTGGTTCATAATACTGGAGACTTCAGGATTAGGAAAGTTCTGGAGGCATGGATTAGAGAAAGGGGCAAGAAGCCAGATTCAAGAGTCCCTCTGTCCCCAGACATTCTGAGAGGCTTACGGAGGTTGTGGGCCGGGCTCTGTTCGTCCATATGACATGCTGCTTTTTCATGCAGCCACTCTCATAGCATTTTTGGGGCCCTGTGAGTAAATGAACTTGTCATGGCCTCAAAACATGATAGGTCCAGAAGAGCCCTGGAATTCAAGGACGTACAGGTGAGTGACCAGGAGGTCGTAATCATGATACGTTTTTCTAAAACAGACCAGGCAGGTAGGCGGAAAATTATCAGATTGTCCCGTTGCAACGACCCAGAGCTTTGCCTGGTCCTCGCACTGCAGAATTATTTGAGTGTCCGAGGGTGTGGGAAGGGCCCTCTTTTTGTGCATATTGACTCTTCCCCCTTGACCAGGTACCAGTTTTGGGTGATAACAGCAAAGGCTTTGAAACAGCTGGGGGTTTTCGGAGCTCGATTTGGCACCCATTCCTTTCGCATAGGGGTGGCATCTACCACTGCTGGCATGGGTATGATACCTTCAGCGATCCAGCAGATTGGGCGCTGGAGATCCTCCTCCTACAGGAGGTACATTTGCCCTCTTCCTTACGAAATTGATTTTCCCCCTTTTTGTCTTCCAGGTACTAGATCTTTAACAGGGAGACGCCAGGAGCTCATTTGTGGCCACAGTATGGTTTACTGGGCAGCCCGACAGGCCTGGCTCAGCCATTTCGGGCCTCACCTCAGCCTGGGGGACAGGGTGACCATTGAGTGGGTGGGGAAGAGGGGCCTTCATTGGCATGGCCTCATGCCTGTGTTGTTTGGGGAGCGTCGGGGGCCTCCGCCAGATATACTCATCCTCCATTTAGGAGGAAATGATTTGGGCCTTTTGAAGGGCAAGGCTCTAATTATACAGGTGACACAAGATATGATGGTGATTGGGTCACGGTGGCCCTCAGTCACCATCATGTGGTCGGCCGTTTTGCCCAGACATCTGTGGCGAGGGGAGGGGAACCCCCATTTGATCAACAAGGCTCGACGGACAGTTAACAGGCAAGTATTTAAATTTCTGGTCAAGGGCGGGGGGGGGCAGTATTTGCCACATCCCAATATTGTGTTCGAGAGGCCCGAGCTCTATAGGGCTGATGGGGTTCATCTCTCTGACATGGGGAATTCAATTTTTTTGACAGATCTTCAGCAGGGGTTGAGGGCCTTATTGGCTGAGCTAGTGGGAGATTAAGGGACTAAGCGGATGCTTGCCCCTTATCTATGGTGGGAAGGGGGAGGTGTAGATTATGGTGGACACCTATGGCACCGATTTTGGTGAAGGTTTGATCTCTGGCAAGGTCTCCTTAGGCCCTACGACCTGGGAGAACACAAGGAGACCTACCTTGGGGTTGGCCTGAAGGATACCCCCCTCATCTTAATACGTATGCATTGGGTGAGGGACTTTTGGGCTAACCTTCCAGACACGAGCTGGCTTGAGAGCAACTCCATAAATTGGGGTTACTCAAAAGGGCTCAGGTGTTCGCCAGGGGAAGCTGGGGGCATAAGTCCAGGAGGGACGATCAGCCCCAGCTGCTCCCACACTAGGTTGCCTCCCCCTGCTGAAGATTTAATGGGAATTAAATAGGCAGGAATTAATAAATATCCTTTATTTTACCCCATATATCTGTGTGTGGTCTCGTTATTTCTCTGACTCAGTCCATAATGATATTTGGTTGCTGGCTCCTTTAAAATGTCTCTTTCTGTCCTTTTAAAGTTGCCTTGAGGAAAATTCAGGCCCATCCTCCGATGCACACAAGTGCATAGCCTTATGTGAGCAAGATTACAAAGGGTAAGTATTATAATGCATATTATATTATACAACAGAAATCAATCCAGAATGTAATCAATGGAGGGGAAAGTTGCTGAAGAGAGTACACTCCTACCCTGCAGAAAGATTCTAAACACTTTCCAGGCCCATGAGGGAAAGGCATTCTGAAAGGGTACTGGCTGCTTAAGGGGTCCTATTGAGCAAGCTAATCACTCCTCCCATCCCCATTCTTCTTTTTCTTCCTTACCAAACTTAGCTGTCCTTCTTCTCCTCCTTTGCAAGCCCAGTTATCTCACTTTGGATCCAGGATGTTCTTGCTCTTCCCTCCCTCCCTCCCTCCTGTGGTCTTCTCAAAGAAATCATACAGAATAGTCTGCCTAACAGCAGAGCCATATGACACATTTGCTCCAGTTGTGATATTTCTTTTGCTAAGGCAGGAGAAGGCTGTCCTGTTTTGCTGGATGTGATGGTAAGAGAGGCATGAATGTGTATGTACCTTGAAATCACCTGTCAACTTATGACAACCCCATGAATTTCATAGTGTTACCCTAAATGCTCAGTGGTCTAGAAGACCCTCAAATACTGATATTATTTTGGGGAATCAATATACTCAGTTTGGCAATATGAGAGGTGCGTAATGGCAGGACCTTATGACAATTTATACCAGTACTAAGGAGGAGACATAAGCTTGATAGTACAATAGATTATCTTTATTTGAAAATAATAATAATAACAACATTCATGCATACATTGAGGCATCAAGCATTCATTCAAGACTAGTGAATAAAGCAGGAGAGATTGAGATAGAGGAATAGTGAAGGGAGTTTCCAGTGGGTGATACGATACCTTTTCCAGTAGAGATGAGGTTACAGAAGAAACCAGCAGAGCGGGGGTCTGGTCTGGAATGGCTGCACAGTTTGATGTGGAGTTGAGAGCAGGATGAACTGTGAATGCTTGAGTGGAGTTTTGAAAGGGTTTTTATAGCCAATATTTGCCTTCTGGGGATGGGATTTAGTACTTTAGCACACTACATCGTTATAGTGCTATTATTCCACGTTAAACCACTGTGGCTGCCTCCTGTGGAATTCTGGGGTTTGTAGTTTAGTGAGCCCTAAGAGCTCTCTGGCTGAGAATTCGAAATGCCCCTCCCTAAACTGCAAATTCCAAGATTCCACAGGAGGCAACCAGAGCAGTTAAAGTGGAATCATAGTGCTATAACAGTGTAGTGTGATAATCTCCTATTAGAGTAGAAGATAATACTTTGTGGTGTTGCTCAGAGAGCAACAAAGGCTTTTTGGCTATGTTACTAGCATTTTAATGGTTGAATACTTTTGAATGAAAGGGAGGAAACAACTTCCTTTGTTTGGGTGGGGGAAAACTAATAAGGGTCATTTAAAGGTTTGAGGTTGCCATCCTGGGCAGATGGGATTAGCCAAATGTACCTGCCTTCAGTTGCCTTGTGAATTAGCATTTCTTTAGAATTTAGGTGGCCTCTCCCTAAGTGCATTCTTGATTAAGCAATGTTTTACTTTGGGTTTTCTAGTTCCCCCAGGTTTATGTTAATGTCAGCACTATGTGGAAGGCACCGTGTTGACCTAATTATCAAATATTGCCATTTATTATTACAGATATGGGGCTGGGAGTGTCAGGGTAGGTAACAATAGAATTTTCTTAGGCAAGGAGCGCTCAGAGGTGGTTTTGCCTCTTCCTTCTTCTGAAATATAGCCTATAGCACCTAGTATTTGTTGGTGGTTTCCCATCCAAGTACTAACCAGGGATGCTTCGCTTCCAAGATCAGACACAATGTGGTGCCTTTAAGGTATTTAGGCTGCTATCACTATAGCAGGAATGGGCAGAATGCAGCCTTCGGGCTGCATGGGAGGTCAAAGCCAGAGAAATAGCTATAGGGAGGGGGGGAAATAAAGGCATTGCCAACCCAAATATGAATCCCCCCCTTCAAAAATGTTTCTTCAGTCCCCAAATTTATAGCATTAGAAAAAATGAGACATTGGAATCATTCGCCACCTACTTCCATTTGCTGTGTTCACATTCCCTTGGTAATTTTGCCTGCCCCTTTTCTTTGGATGCAGAAACTGTATTTCGAAGAGTTAAATGGAGGTTTTTAGTTACTGCAATATTGGAAATGTGAAGACTGAAAGAAAATTTTATTGGGGAGGGCAGAAGTCTTATCTGGAGGGATGATGCCTGTACAGTGGCACTGTTGGCCAAGGCTGCTTTCATGGCCCTCAGTTTCCCCAGGCTCCCAGGACTTCTTTTATGGCTAGAATAAAAGGTGATTTACCTCTCCTGGAAGCCATCAGGGGTGATTATTTACCTTTCAAATAAGCTGCAGCCACCCCACCCCAACATGTTTTGACATTAAAAAAAAAAAACTACTAGGTTTCATAGAAAAGGTTTTCAATGTACTTTCCTTTTTGTTGTTGTTATTGCTACTGTTGGCATTCCATGTGGCACTCAGAGAGCCCTGGCATTAAAAAAAAAATGGCCTCCAGCCCCACTGTAATTACACAACCTCTGACATTTTACAGATGAAAACCAGGACATATGTAGTCAAGCAACATTTGAGTGTGGCAAAAGTTATGAATGAAGAACAGACAAGCTAAGAGAAGATGCACCAGTTTGCTTTTACTGACAAGGACAATTCTGTCTCCCCCTGAATTAATTGAGTGAAAACTACCTCTGCACTTTAAATTTGCAGCAAACGGTGTAAGCCAAGAGAATCCAGCTGAAAAAACTGGGACAGTTGGAACATATGCAGGTGCTTCTTGTAGCCAAGCTAGAAGGGGAGAGGCAAAGCAGATGCTTGGTAACTTTTTCAAACAAAGAGCCAAACTGCGGGGAAAGGCTGGGAACATACGTATGAAGCATTTTTTTTCTACACGCATTTCCCTGTTTTAGTAATTGAGGCTACAATCCTAAACATAATTACTACAGAGTAAGGCCAATGAAAACCAGTTTAGAAAAGTTACATTTTTAAACTAGAGCTCCCAGTATCCCTCAGATGGCGTGGCCAACAGGAGTTGTAGTCCAAAAACATAATTTTTGCAAACTTTAATGACAAACAGTATGACAAGCATTCAGAGGACTGTATTGTAACTGTAAGGGTAAAAATCAGAATGAAAATTCTCTCACACTTCCTGAGTACTTGAAGGAACTGAATGATGAATTCATTTTTTCACTTATTGCAAAACAACTGGCAAGAGTAACTAATAAGTATGACTGGGTACTTATTTTTATTAAGTCATTTGTCACTAATAGGCTTTTATGTTCTCTTAGTATCTGTCATGTGGAAGCTCTCACTTTCCTATAGAATGTCCTACAATGATGCTGTAATTGCCAGAAAATATTAATTTTGCAGTAGCAAAAAGGAGGGATTAGGGGGACAAACTATGAAGATCAATGAAGTAATCCCAAATAAATGGGAAACAACAGGACTTTTGTGAATGAATAACAAAACAAACCAGACTTTTAATTATGGAAATATATTGAGTAATGAAACAACAATAAATGTTTGCTCACCCCTGTTTTCAGGCTTCATTCCTTCCTTAACTGCACTTTTAAACCATCCCCTGACCACAATTATCTGATCAGTGTTCAGTCCATTAAAAACATAACATACAACAGTGTACAGTAGGACCCACTTATCCACTGCTTCAGTTATACACAGGACACAAAACAGCACACCTACCATACAGTCTTCCTAGAAAATGTGTCCGCTCTAGCCATTTTCTATGGTATTTTTAAGCCAGAAGTCCCATTATTTTCAATGATGTTCACTATTATCCATGGTTTTTGGTATCCACAGCCCCCCCCCCCGAACCAATCTCCAGTGGATATGGGGGTCCTACTGTAATAACAAGACAATGAGGCAATAGGAGTTCTGTTCATGTGTGTGTGTGTGTGTGTATATATATATATATATATATATATGAGACAGCATATATATATATATATATATATATATATATACAGAAGACTATAAAACCAAAATAGATCCAGTAATAGCAAATGCAGCATGCACTAAGCACATTTATCTAGAAAGGTGTATGTCTTTATGACTTCAGTAAAACTTACTCCTGAGCAGACATGCCTAAGATTTTGCTGTAATGTTTGAATACTCGTATGTGACAAATCTTTGAATCTGGCATGTTCAGAACTGTGAGTAAATATTTAATCTCATTTAAATATTCGGGTTTTTGTTTGTTTGTTTTTTTGCTATTTTTGGCCCCCAGCAATACTCCCTAGGCAGTGTGGAGGGTAATTTTACCATATATCTCCCCTTCCCATGCTGTTTTAGGACCAGGAGTGGACTTTTTCCAATATGACCAGGACATGACCAGGAAGTTAACTTCCTTATTTTGTATAGGACCATGGCTACTGTTGGTTGGACATGCTGCTTCCCTTTGAATTTTAAAATATATTGACTATAGTCATATGATACAGAGGATGAAAACAGCATTTTAAAATTTTAAAATTTTAAGTCAACCAGCATTTTCAATCAATAATAACCACCATTTCTAAATGAATAAATATACATATATAATGCATAAATAAATAGAAACAATATACAGCCACTCTTCACTATTGATAATGTAGTTCCAGTACCTAAAATCATCAGAATTAATCATCCTGTACTTTAGCCTGCCCTATAAGCTTGTTAATTGCCTCTCTCATCTTTGAAAAGAGCTATTATAGCCTGCAGGTTTTTTAGCCTGTTTTCCACTCTCTAATTCTTTTGTCTTTTGTTCAGATTGTTTGCTGTCTGTGGTGTGTTTGAACAGAACTCCATTTGCTGATATGTTTAGTTCAATTAAATAATGAGTCCTGGTGTTCCAGGGAACAATGCTGTTGAAATGTTTACTCTTCAATTAGCTTAGTTTACATATAACAAGATGGACTGAGTTCCAAAAAATCATTGAAGCTTTATTTAGAACATTTATATATATTTGAGACTATTCTACCTAGCTAGTTAGGCAACTAGCCATCTGGAAATTTATCTAGCATTGCATGGGCTAATGATGATATTGGTTATGTTTTGTATGAAATAAAAGTCTGATTGGTATTACCTTCAGGCCTTTTAAATGCATTTCTCATCAAGTTCCATGGAAAATGGAGGAAACCCTGAACTTTTCCAAAAGGAAGATGACATTGACTGATTAGTTCTCAAGTTGCACAAATGTGTGATGTCAGCTTAAGTGTCCAAAACAGTTCAAGCGAGTCAGTGACTTAGCAGAAGCCCCTCTCCCTTAGACCATGTGGCAATAAAAAGCAATCTTCTTCAGCATGATGCTCCAAAGGGCTACGGCAGAGCTTGAAGAAGACAACGGCATCTATATATGTTACTGTACTGATGGTAGCTTGTTTAAGTTAAGCCGTCTGAGGGCTCGCACTAACACTCTTGGTGATTTGTGGTTTTGGTGTCAGTGCAGTAGTCAATCCACTCCAGGTTTGGGAGTGAACTTTTTTTTTTTTAAAACCTATCCTAGGTGCTGAAACCTATCCTTAGAAGTGGATTAGCACCTTGGATTGCTCCTGTGCAGTTCCAGAATAGATTCAGTGTTCCAATGACATGGGAGCCAGCAGCTTCCACAACCTCTTTCTGAGGGCTAGGACACATCAAATATGGCATCATAACAACACCACATAAACAAAAAAGGGAGCACATACCAGATTATGCCACCCTTTCGCGTTTATGTCTTATCAAAATTCCATCCTATTTTATTGACAGTTTAAGCCGTCAATAGATCTCCCTAGCACTTTTGTGCTGGCATTGCCGGCATTTGAATCTCTGTGCCATTGTAATGACATGAATACAGCATCAATAGCCAATGTGGCCAGAACACTTCCTGGTGAGATTGTGACATCCAAGTAGGTGATGCATTTTTTATGACCTTCCTTGGTTTACTTGTAAGTTTTAAGTGTGTTTTTTTTGTGTGTGTGTTTTTTAAAACTTTTGGAGTGTGATTTTTGTTTTTATTTTTGAATTTCCTGCGCTATGTATTCTTGTGAGAATACGCTGGATTTCAAATGAGGAAGTGAATGGAGCTTTGGTCACTTCTCCATCATTGCCGTGGAAGCCTTTTGCTGGGATAGAAGGTTAGCGTGGCATGGGGAGTTCTTTTGCCGGCATAAAAACAGCAAAGTTATGCAGGCAAAAGAACAGGGTTTAGGTCTGATAAAATCCTAAATTCCCTTCCCCAACCTGCAATTTCTTGCCAGCCAGATGTGTACAAATCCCACAAATCTGACTGCTGGCTGGGAATGATGGGGTTTTTAGTTCAACCTATCTTGAAATTGCCCGGTTGGGAAAGGTTGGTTGCCCTAAAGCATGTAATCTCACAAAATGGGCAAAATTAAGTTTACCTGGATCTGTACCATCTCTTCCCTCCCTTCTGTCCTCACTCACCTCCAGCCACATGTCTGCTCTTCATACACCCTTCAAACATCCTATAACTACAGCACCCATCATCCTCTCCCAGAATTTTAAAAATACAGCATTTTTCCCTATACCAAGGCTTAAGGAAGGCTCTGTTAGTCTCTGTTGTAGCACAAATTGCCTCCATACACAAGGACCTGTCAGGAAAGCAGATGAAAGCAGACCTGTACTGAAAGCAGATGATCCCTGACAAACATTTCTCACCTCCGCATTTTCTATAGCATGGTGTATATTCATAAAGCCACACAATCCTTTCTTGGGATTACATGGAGAGAATCACCTTCTTTCCTCAATAGCAACCCTAATCCCCACAAGTGTTAGCAGGTGATGGAGTGGTGATATCAAAACACAGCTTTCCCAAAGATTAGGCTGATGATTAATTCATAAAGCCTTATGGATGAAAGTTATTTTAGAAGCAGCCTGAGCACTCAATGACTTGAAATTCCTAAATGTGCACACATTAGATGCACAAGGCACACTGGAGTGACTACATTCACCCTCATGAGAACAAAGTTTTGTCCTATCAGAGAATGTGTCTACTGAATCAAGAGAGGAAAAGCCCCAGCCAGGATGGCTAAAAGGACTTTATTTCTCAGGGAAAACTTACATCCAAAATAGTTATGAACTGTGTCCCCAGGTACAAGTGAGGGTGAAGAACAAATGTGTGCAGTTTTGGGCATCCATATGGATTGTTCATACTCAGAGGAAAGAATTCTCATTAATATGATGGCTGAAAATTGGAACAAACATGGGTTTATGCAAGTAAAAGCCAATCAGACAATGAGGAAGTACAGCCGCAGCTGTGGAAATGGCCAACACAATGCTGCAACTGAATCTACCCATGGATTTATCCCAGAGCTTGGAAAAAGTTAATTCTTTGAACTCCAGCTACAGAATTCCACAGCACTGGTGAGGGGAGTCCAGGAACTGGGGTCTGTTAAAGCAACTTTCCCAAGTTCTGCCAAAGCCACACCTTTCATAAAGAAGAGGTAGTAGCTGGCCTAGAGAGTCAACCTGCCAGTCTAGGAGGTTCCTGATTATAGACACCCTGTTGTCCTGAGCCAATTTCTCTTACATGACATCACCAAGGCAAAGGGCTTTGAAACCATTTCCTCCCAGTAAGCAGTGTCAACTGCAATGAAGATTTTGGAGGAATCTCTGCTGAGGTATGTGATGGCCAGAATGTAGGAGATTTAATGCATCTTTACAACCCTTTCACACCACACAATTCTAGAACTATGGTTCCACTTTAACTGCCATGTAACATCCTATAGAATCCTGTGGACCTTTCTGCAGGAAGGTTGAGAAGGCAGATATCCTCCTATGGGTGAACCTCTCTCCAGAACATCCTGTGCTCTAAAACATCCAGTGTCCGCTCAACAATCACAGGATTATAGCCTACTTGACTTCTGTAGGTGCAGGTATTTTATTTTACTTCATCCTTATTGTTAATTGCTGTATTTTTCATTGTTTTAGACTTCATTTTGTATGCTTCTTGGATAATCATATTTTACAAAGAAGGCAACCAGCAACTATAAATAAATATAAAAGAATGGTAAAAAATGTATGTGCTCACTTTTGTACATTCAAATTAAGTTCATTTCTAACTCTTGCCATATAACAGTGTAGAAAAAGAATGCCATGCTCTCCTAGCACCACATCACATTATAAGGACAGAATGAGCCAATGAGGTGGTTGGAATGGGGAATGATATAGGGGAAACTAGGGTTCAGATCCTGCCCTCAAGCACAAATTCCTACTGCACGAACCTGAGTGAATTGTTTTCTTTTCCTCCAAGGGTTGTTGGGAAGATAAAAGGTGTGTGTGTGTGTGTGTGTGTGTGAAAGATTGAGACTGAGAGAGAGCGACAGAGACTGAAGGTGCTCTCATTGAAAGAATGGCAAGGTAAAGAAAGAAGTAGAGTGTGTGTGCCCTTCAAGTCACCTGTCAATTTATGGCAATCCCATGAATTTCACAGGGTTTTCTTAGGCAAGGAATAGTCAGATGTGGTTTTGCCAGTTCCTTCCTCTGAAATATAGCATACAGCACCTGGTACTTGCTGGCAGTCTCCCATCCAAGTACTAACCAGGGCTGACCCTACTTAGCTTCCAAGATTAAACAGTATCTAGTGCCTTTAGGGTACTTAGGCTTACTACTAAAAGAAGCATTACTCCTAAAGAAGTAGACTTACTCCTAAAAAAAATTGGAAACCACAGCTATCAGATTAAATTGAGAGTACCTTTTCTATGTTATTCCTCAATAGTCTTTAGGGTAGGGTGGGGAAAGTGCAGCCTCCAGTCTTATATATGTGGCTCTCCAGTCTGCCCAAAACACCTCTAAGGACTCTCAGAATTAGGGGAAAAATATCTTTAGGGGATTTAAAAAATTCTAATAGTTGTTCATTTCTTTAATTTATATCTTACCATTTTTCCAACAAGGGGTCCAAGGTGGCTTACAACAAGGTTACAAGGTACAGCTAAACATCTGATGATATAAAAGTTTTAAAAATTAAATTGGTTATGTATATGATTCATAATTTTAAACAGCATAAATCATTTAAAAGAGATAACAATAAAGATAAAAATGCAGAACACACCATTTTTAAGAGCCCCTTTGCACGAGCCCATTAGTCATCAAATGCCTGTTTAAATAAGAGTATCTGCCTGCTGGTGAAGGGAAAACATAGAAAGGGGCAGACTAGCTTCCACTGGGAGCACAGCCTAGGAGCAGCTATCAAGAAGGTCCTCTCATACATCCTCACCAAACAGGCTTGTGAGGATGGTGGGACCATGAGAAAGCCCTCCCAAATGGTGCAAAACCACCTCCAAACATGATATTTTCAAGATTCTGTTCTGATTCCCCCCTCTCCACATAGGCGAAAATGGAAGTGATGTCATGTAATTTTGTGTTCAACGGAAAACATTCTTTTAATGGGAAAAAGATACACTAAGTTTTTTTAATGCTATTCAAAGTTTATATCAGCCAGAAGATAGTCTTGAAAAAACAGGGTAGCTTCCTCATTCTCTTGTGACCTTACCAAATAACCCAATGTCTTTTTTCAGTTGTTCCTTTACCAGACAACCTAGAGAGCTCTGATCCCCCTTTGGCATTTTCTGTAAAGGCTCCCTTCTCAACTTGCCAGCATACTTTCCCCCCCACTGAAAAAGTTCATCTCATAAGTTCCAGAAGACAGTATGTCCTCTGAACTAACTTTTTAAAGAAATGTCATCCCTGCGTTGTCTGCTATTTAACATTTCACCTTGAGTCACCCAGACACACAGAGAAAATATTGTCAAGAGGATATTCCCACTCTCTGTCTGTCTAACCCAAATGTCTGGTTTTGTTTATTTCTCAGTCCATTTTAAAAAGCTATGGGTTGCATCAAGAGGATGGAAAGGTTTGTTTGTGTTTTTTTTACCTCAACTCTCATAATCTGCTTGTTTCTGAGGATCAAACAAAGGGCGATGCATAATCTGTGCTTTATGTTTTAATATTCCTAGTTCTTCTTAGAGCTTGCAAAAGTAGTTTTCTAAAAATCTAGTAGCTATATTGGCTATAGGAGTTTAGGAGTCTTAGTCCAAAACTAACTTTCTCTAGCTCTAGTTGTGTCCATAAGAACATAACAAGAGGTTTGCGGGATCCAACCAAAGGCCTATCTAGGACTTTATCAGATGTGGCAAATATGGCATCATAACAACACTTAAGTAACGTGAAAGGGTGGGAATACCATATGATATCATCCTTCACAAGTTTGTATTGTCCAAACGCTGTTCCTTTTTATTACGGACCAAGCTGACAATAGATCTCCCATGGCGCTTTGTTGTCAGTATTGCCGCTGTTTGAAACCTCGCACCATTGTGGTTACATGAATACAGCATCAATGGGCAGAACACTTCCAGGTGAGACCACTTTTTAGTTTTAAAGTGTGTGTTTGTGCTTGTGTGTATGTTTTGTGTCAGTATTTTTGTTTACTTTTCAAGTTTCCTGTGCTTGTGTCTTCTCACGAGAATCACCAAGATCTTGAACCTGGAAGTAAACAGAGCTCCATTTGTGCTCCGTTTTTGCTGGGGGCTGCCTCTTTAATGCTGCTCAAGGTAGGTCTGATGGAGGGGTCTTTTGCCAGCATAAAAACACCACAAAATATGCTGGCAAAAGAACATTAATGGGGGTTAGTCTGATAAAGACCCTAGTGTAGCTTTCTCTTCACACAAGGGTGAACCAGTTGCCCATGGAAGCCCACAAGCACACCATGAGTGCAATAGCACCTTCCTGCTTGAACTTAGGAGCAAGTGGTGTCCAGGGGTAGAGTGGTGTTCAACAGCAATCTAGAGCAATCTAAACAGCTTCACCGGCTATCAGTTTACTTAGGGGAACAATTCAAAGTGATGGTCATGACCTATAAAGCTTTATATGGCTTCAGACTATCTGAAAGACTGTATCTCCCTCAGTAGCTGCTCCTGCTCTTTCCCTTCTCAAGCATTGGGAGCATCTACACAATTTTTTAAAAATCCAGCAAGAATGAGGGCAGAATACCTTTAGTTTAGATGAGCTCCTGCCAGGATTTGCTATATTCAGAAGGAGGGAGGCTGAAAACTCCAAACATACACCAATAACAGCTTTCACTGTTTCTCGCGATCTTTTTTAAAAATTGCACAAAAATGTGCATAATATGTCATCTGTACAACTGATTTGAAAAGGGGATGCAGCAGAGCTGAAAGCTGATTAGTCAGACCTCGGAGGGGGCAGGCTTGCAAGAGGGGGCTTGCAATGCCAGAGCTGCCATTGTTGTTGTTTCTGCTGGCTGATGGATCAAGTGGCAGAGCAAAACTATGATCCTTTTTTTTAAGTGAAAAATAGCTGTTCCCCATCTGCCATTTTTTTTAAAAAAAGGAGGGGGAGAATGGAGGGAGATTTTCCAGACACAACTCACTCGCAGCTGCCATTTCAAACTGCAAACTGTAAATTATTCCCTGCCAGCAAGCTTGTGAATGAGCCTTGGGCACAAATGGGCACTGCAGCAATAGGGAGGTAAGGTGATATTTTTCACTACAAATTCTCCCATCTAGCTGCACCCTTTGTTTATTGCATAGTTTACTGCAAACATGCTGCTCCAACACAACACCAAGGGACCATCTTCCCTAGCGGAGGCCAGACTGAGGTGGAGAGGTGTATGCCTTGGAGTGTGCACCTGGGTCTTCAGCTTCTCCCCTCGGATGGTATTGTGCCCCTCTGTCTTACCTGAGGCTGGGAAGGAGGTGGGGGCAGCCATCGGAGTAGTATTGGGGAATGGGAGATATGGTTGGAACAGAGCAAACAAATGTTGCAAAAGAAGACAGGATCACTGTTTAAAAGCTATTCCATCTTCAGTTCCCTCTGTTTCCCAGAATGGCTTGGAGAGCAGACCAACCATTCCACAGAACCTCACTCTGCTCCTCTGCAATGCCAGGTCGGTGAAGAATAAGACTCATATTATCCAGGATCTTCTCTTGGATGAGGACGCCGACCTGGCTTGCTTCACAGAGACCTGGCTGGGAGAGGATAGTGCTGTCACATGGGTGCAGGCCCTCCCATCCGGGTACTCTGTTAACGAGTAGGTGAGGGGAAGTGGGCGGGTGGTGGTGGAGTGGCTCTAGTCCATAAGAACCACCTGACCTTGACCAGGATACCTGTCCGGAACACAGTCCACTTCGAGTGTATGTACCTAAGCCTGAAGACCAGGGATAGCTTCGGGATTCTGCTAGTCTATCAGCCACCCTGTTGTCTATCAGACTCCCTAACCGAGCTGACACAGCTGGTCTCAGAGCTGCTGCTGGAGTCCCTCAGACTTTTGGTTTTGGGAGACTTCAACATCCCGCTCGGGACCAGCTTAACAGGTACAGCTCGGGAGTTCATGGAGACAATGACAAACATGGGCCTATCCCAATTGGTCAACGGGCCCACGCATTGTGCAGGTCATACACTCGATGCAGTCTTTAGTTCGGATCAGGCATATCCGTGGGCGGAGGTAATCAGTACCTCTGCTTTGTCATGGATGGATCATTTCCTGGTCAAGATGGAACTTAGAGCCTATATCCGCCCCACTGGGGGTGGTGGACCCATCAAAATGGTCCGCCCTCGAAGGCTAATGGAACCTATGGGTTTCCAGAAAGCCTTAGAGGGTTTAATGGTTGGAAATGCCGGCGACCCTGTCGATGCTCTGGTTAATACCTGGAACACCGATCTCACCAGAGCTATCGACACAATTGCTCCCAAGCGTCCTTGCCAATCCACTTCTAACCATAGGCCATGGTATACGCCTGAGCTTAGGGAAATGAAGCGGTTTGGACAACGACTAGAGCGCAGGTGGCGGAAGACTCGACTCTTATCTGACAGAACTCACCATAGGAACTTTCTTTGGTCCTATTGGGAGGCAATGCGTGCAGTGCAGAGATCCTTCTCCTCTGCATGTATTGCATCTGCAGAGTCTCGTCCAGCAGAGCTGTTTAGGGTGGTGAGGGAGCTGATGCAGGTGTCCCCTGCGCCAAATCCCCTGCTTAACTCAACAACTGCCTACTGTGACGCATTTAATAACTTCTTTGCAGATAAAATTGCTCAGATAAGAGCTGACTTAGATGCCGCTATTGTAACAGAAACAATGGATGAGGTGTCCAGCGACTCCGCCGATGTAATTATAGTGGATCAGCTTCAATCTGTGAGTACCGATGACGTGGACAAGCTCCTTGGTAGTGTGAGGAGGACTACCTGCCCCCTTGACCCTTGCCCATCTTGGCTGGCCGTCCAGGGAGGGGATGCATTGTGGAAGTTCCTTGTGAGCATCATCAATGTGTCCTTCAGGGCAGGATATATTCCATCATGTCTAAAGGAGTCGGCTGTTAAGCCTATTCTGAAAAAAACCTTCCCTGGACCCCCTGGATATGAAAAATTATAGGCCAGTCTCTTTATTACCATTTTTGAGCAAGGTGATCGAGAGGGCGGTTGCTCTTCAACTCCAAGCTGTCTTGGATGAAGCCGATTATCTAGACCCATTTCAAACTGGCTTCAGGACAGGCTTTGGGGTTGAGACTGCCATGGTTGCCTTGACCGACGATCTGCGTCTGGGCATTGACAGGGGTAGTGTGACCCTGTTGGTGCTCCTAGACCTCTCAGCGGCTTTTGATACGATAGATCACAGCATTCTTCTGGATCGCCTGAGGGAGTTAGGCATCAGAGGCACTGCTTTGCAGTGGTTCCGGTCCTTCCTCTCGGGCAGGTCCCAGAGAGTGCTGCTTGGGGACAGTAGCTCCAGTAAAAGGGAGCTCACCTGTGGAGTACCACAGGGTGCTATTCTGTCCCCAATGTTATTTAACATCTATATGAAGCCGCTGGGTGAGATCATTTGGAGTTACGGAGCTGGGTGTTATCAGTACGCTGATGACACTCAGATCTATTTCTCCGTATCTCGTTCGTCAGTCTCGAATTCTGACGGCATCTCTTCTCTCAATGAATGTCTTCGGGTAGTAATGGGCTGGATGAGGAAAAACAGATTGAGACTGAATCCAGACAAGACAGAGGTGCTCACGGTAGCTGCCCCGAAACCAAGAATTGAGTTGCAACCTCCAGTCCTGGACGGGGTCACACTCTCCTCCAGTGACTGTGTTCACAATCTGGGGGTGCTCCTTGACTCGTCGCTCCTGATGACAAATCAGGTAAATGTGACAGTCAGGAGCGCTTGTTATCAGCTTCGGCTGATACGCCAGCTGCGCCCTTTTCTGGAAGTAAGGGATCTTGAGACCGTTGTGCATGCGCTGGTAACCTCACGTCTTGATTTCTGTAATGCACTCTACATGGGGCTACCCTTGTGCTTGGTTCAGAAATTACAGCTGATACAAAATATGGCAGCCAGGCTTGTCTCTGGAACATCTAGGAGGGACCACATTACTCCAGTTTTGAGGTCCCTCCACTGGCTGCCTATCAGCTTCCGGGCCCAGTACTAGGTGTTGGTTATCACCTTTAAAGCCCTAAATGGCTTGGGTCCAAGCTATCACAGGGACCGCCTTCTCCCTTATAATCCTCCCTGCACTCTCCGGTCCTCTGGGAGGAATTTGTTGCAGCCACAAAGATCTAGGCTTGTGACCACCTCCCAGAGGGCTTTCTCGGCTGTTGTCCCCAAATTGTAGAACGGGCTGCCGGATGAGATCCGCCTATTGACATCGTTAGACAGCTTTAAAAAGGCTCTCAAGACAGATCTCTTCAGGCAGGCTTTTCTGAAATAGCTAATCCCAGCCTCAGGAACCCCCTTTGGAAGTTTATTCTGGAGCTCCTAACTGTTGCTGCTCGCTAGGAAGGGTTTTTAATAACAATTGTATTATATGTTGATTTTAATTTGTATTGATTTAATAATGTTTTAAGGGGGGGGGAGGGATTTTGAGTTGTTTTATATTATGTATTATTTTACTGTTGTAAGCCGCCCCGATTGTTTGCAGAGGGGCGGGATATAAATAATTTTTTTTTATTATTATTATTATTATTATTATTAACACCAAAAGTCTTTGTTTCTCCACTCCGCCTTCTGTAGTCCTCCATCTTCCAGTGACAATGCTGTTAAAAAAAATACTTCCAGCTAGAGAAGGATGAGGGGAATGGGGGTGCTGATTGGGCATAAAACATTTTTTAAAAGATGTTTCATTGTCTGAGACTTTGTTACCTGAGGTATGCCTGTAGTTCTAATTGCTAAGTAAAAGTATTGAAAAAGAACCATCATTTTTATGTGTAATTGTGTAGTTTGAGGGTATCTGTCTGTTACGAGTTATGCTTGATAAATATGAATTGCAAGTAGACTTTTGATGCTTAAGGCAGAAAGCTCCCTATTGCCAGAGTCTGTACACATTGTAAGATTGAAAGGGTAGTGCAGTGAAAAACCTGGATCCCAGGCCATCTTGGAGAGCCAGATCTCATTTCAAAATGCAAACTGGAATTTCCCTCCCTCCTGCTGACAAGGGAGTGGTCTCACTGAGAGCAATCAATGCTGAACTGCACTGAATAAGAGACCTTCCCAAACTGGCTCAAACTGGTACACTTCCCATTGGAATGCACTGTGCAGTTTCCAGAGATATTGGGCAACCCTATTTGGATTTAAAATAGGGCAAAGGTCGATACTTTGTTGGCATTGTCTAATATGTGCAACTCCATTGTTCATCTCCCAGACCATCTAAGGGTCATTAGCACTGCCCAGAGGGTGAAAGACAGAGGTCATGTTCACATCTGCCCTTTGCACACAAGCCATAGGCTTTGCACTCATCACTGTAAGCACAGGGGACCCTTTGAACCCTCCCCACCCAGATATGTCATCTTCACTTCCGTTGGCAGCCCCCAAGTTAGAAAGGAGCTATATATAGGCCAGAAAGGGGGAGGGTCTCTCTCTCTCTCTCTTCACTTTCCTTTCCAAAGTTCTCCCCTTAAGACCTGGAATCTTCTTTGCATCAAAGGGTGAGAAAATCTGTGTGTCTTAGGGCTTGTTTACATGGCAGGTTTTATTGCGTTAAGTTGCGCTTTAGCGCTTTCCTGCATCAGTGGTGGGTAGTTTACACGGTATATGTTTACACAGCTATATTTTGTGGCTCTTTGATTTTTTTTGCTTTGAGATTCACACAGCCAAATATGCTGGGGGCATGGCCAAGCACTGGAGAGGAAACAAAGGAATGGCATAGGAATGTCTGCTCTGGCCCCAACTCCGTGTGCTTAACAGCGTAGAGGCAGTCACTCTTTGCCTCTTCCCCACCCCCAGCTCCCTCCCCACAAATCAAACAGAAGGTTTTTTTCTCCTTGCTTAACAGCATTTTCTAGGCAAATAAACAGACTGTCAAAATAGCAGTGCAGCTCTGCTGCAGCCCTTAGTGAAATGGTTTCTCTCCCTCCCCCAAGCACAGGATCACAGCTGACAAGACGAGCTTTGCATACTTGCAAAATAGCAGAGAGGAGGAGAAGGAATGCTCCCTGACTGAAAATTGTTGGGAATCCTTTTTGTTTGCAAACTGGCTTGCAAAATAGCAGAGAGCATTTTTCAGTTTCCTCTAATCGCTACTGACTCTCTCTCCCTCACTCCCCCTCTTTTAAGCCCACCTTTGCTTCATAGCAACCAATCACAGTGCAGCTCTGCTGTAGCCCTTAGCGGAATGGTTGTTTACACTGCCAATAATGCACTACATTGCAAATATACAGGCAAAAGTATCGACAACCCTTGCCACGCTATATTTGGGTGTTTTACCTTCCCCCCTTCTGAATGAGACAATGCTGTGCCTCGACCCGTGTGAATTATGAGCTATCTTTAGAGGAATATTTGCCCGTGTAAACGCACCCTTAGTCTATAGACTCTTAAATTTAGCTACACCCCTCTAGCCCCCCTTAGATTCGTCAGGAATAAGATTTTAGCACCTGTGATGTTTTCCCCCTCTTTTACTTTGGGAAACAGGCTAAAAACAGCTTGTATTGAATTCAGACTTCTGTTGGTTTCTACTGGTATTTTTTGTCTTTTTAATAAAGAAATAATTGTTTTTGCTGCAAAATTAGCCTGGTTTCTTTCACTTGGAGTCACTATGGTTAACTGTCCATTTTAAAAACCTTTAGCCTGTTAGGTCCTGCAGAGAGTGCCTGGGAGGGGCTTCCCACCCCAAAACCAGTAAACCCAGTGAACTGCTCTTAACATGTCTAGGGAGAAATTGCTAGACTAGGGCTTATCTTCAACTTTAGATCCAATAATTGGTCTGTGGCTTCACATGCTGCATGTAAGTTCTTCTCTAGTTTTGCTTGCTAGTACCCATTAATCTCATATTACTGGAATATTTGATTTGATTTTAATGAGTTTTATTTTTACTCCATTTGCTCATGCTTGAAGCACAGCCACTGAATCCTCAAAGTACTCAACTCTGAAGTGATTGCATGGCTTAGTATATGATGTCATTTCACCCGCGCTATACTCATTTGGTGGGCTTAATCCATCTATTGCCGCCTACATCTTCCTTTTATGAACAAGATTCAATAGCCATGATCCCCATGGCAGTCCTTTCTTTTTTCACTTTGCAGCACCATGGCCAGGCCAGATGTTTCATTATATAATCTGAAAAAATCTCTAAAGACAGAACAATTGGCAAGAAACATATGTAGAAGCACACCATTCGCATGCAGCTCTAATTGTTAAGCAAAAGTACTGAAAAGGAATTGTCAGTTTTACTGACACTTGGTATTCCAAATGTGTAGCCAGAAGACATCAAATTCATTGTATTTACCAAAGCATTCTCCTTTTGTCTTATTTAAAGAGATGTTTGCAGAAACTGTTCTGGAAAGATGTCTTTAGGATACTTCTAGAATACAAATGTGCCAACGCTATTTAAAAACAGATGATATCCTTATGAGACAACCAAGAACATTTTGTATTCCAGTCTCACCTTGCCCCTAGAATCTCCCCCTAGTACACCTACACAGTTGTATTCCCTAAACAGTGTGGGCCCAATCTGGCTGGAGGTGATGGAATACATCTACAGAGCACAGTTTGGGGAAAGTTTGGTAGAGCTTAACTCAGATCATCAGTTGGGAATTAGATAATGGGCTTGTGTAGACCTGCCAGAATATGCTGCCTTCCAGCTTGCATATTCTGACCCCAGAGCAACCCCCCTCCCTGGTTACCTAGATGAAATGGGAGGAAGTCCTTACGGATATGCTGTCTGGCATCGGTGGGTACCTCCCCCACTGTCATGTGTCGCTCCCTCTGAAACCAGGAAGGAGGCCCTCAGCATGTGATCAAGGCTGGTCACATGAAGGGGTTTTTGATCATGTGCTGGGGGCATCCTTCCTGGCTTCACAGGAACTCCAGTGGCAGCAGTGGCTAGCTATATGGACTAGCATGAGGGTACAGATCCTGCATTCCCACGTCAGCCCAATCTGAGTTTTCCTGCATGAAGTGGAATTTCCCAGGTGTTGCATTAAAACATTTTAATGGACTTTACCCTGACTTCCCCCCACCCCACCCCCCCAGCTTTGCCTCGGGTGTCATCAGGACTGCCCAGAAGTGAAACGGGGCAATAGCTCTGGCAATTGTTTGGACTGCAGGGCTCCAAAACACTAGGGGGAGCTGGGGTATGTAGCAGTGGCATTTGGCACCAGACAAACAGGAAAGGACAAATATGAAACCAAACTGGAAAAAGCAGAGAAATGAATCAAACCTGTAGTCTCAATCAGCTAGAAAAAATTATAAACACTCCTCTTACATTAAATGTTTAAAGCCTTTAAGATGACCATCATTAAATGATAAATCAAACACAATTCTCTTGGAAGTCTGATTTTTATTGCTGCAGGAAAAAACACACACGCAGACCTCTGCTTATTAATTTTTTTTAAAGAGCAATGCACAGACTGTAATTACTATCAAAAGACATTTGGGTGCTTGTTCCCCTCTAAGGCATGAGGATTAAAGAAAAGAATATTGGCCTGCTGAATGAATCAGTGGGGGGGAAAGCTAAGCATATTTTAATGAGAGCTACCTGCTGAAGATTTATATAAACTATTCCAACTTTTTTTTTCCTGGACACCATCATGATATAATCTCCTCTAGAGCAATATAATTAGCACAGTGAAAGAACTGACCTTTCTGAAGATTCCCCCCCCCCAATTTTGCTAAAAATATCAATGTGATCTTTGATGCCGAAAGCACTGTTGAGTACTGTAGAAAATAGGGAGCTGCTGTTCAAAGAAAAATGTAAGATTGACTGGCAAACTGTAATTACTGCAGTCCACTGGAAAAAGAAAAAGAGACAGCCTTCATATAGTAATCTAAAGGAAGAAATAGAATCAAAGTATTTATCTGTTACTCTTACTTTGCTTTTTTAATTTGGATCCATTTTGCTAGGTCTTTTAGAGCTCTAGCAACATCATTTTACCAACACAATTCATAATCTATCATGCTGAAAGCATCTCATAGTCATCATCAATAGAGAACAGCACCTTACCAGGGCAGAGCGGGACTCCTCTCCCAAAATGGTGGGCTGGATCTTCCAAGGGTTTGTGGGGGGGGGGTCTTTGGAAGGTGTTACCTTGGGTGCAATGGGAGCTCTTTGCAGCTATTGTATGGTTTTTCCTGTACATTATCCTGCAAGCTAAGTAGCCATGTGTGGCACTGTGTGTGGAAAAACATAGCTGCCACTCAGACTTTGTTTTCCTGAAGTTACTCATTATTCATAATCCAGAAAATGTCCCATTATGTTACTCATTGCTTTTCATATAATCATAGAGTTGGAAGGGATGGCAAAGGGCCATCTAATCCAACCCCCTGTCATGCAGGAATACACAACTAATGCACTCTGAAAAGATAGCTATCCATCTCTGTTTAAAATCCCCTAAGAAGGAGAGTCCACCAGCCTCCAAGACAGTCTACCCCACTATTGAACAGCTCTTACCATCAGGAGGTTCTTTCTAATGTTAGGATAATTTTTCTTGTCATTTAAATCCATTGGTTTATGTCTCAGGAGCAGCAGAAAACAAGCTCACTCCATCATCTACATGACATCCTATCAAACATTTAACGATGTCCATCATATTATCTCTCAGTCTTCTCTTCTCCAAGCTAAATAAACCTTTTCCTGTAGGGATGGGGGTGTCTGTTTTCTCCTTTTCTGTTTTTTTTTTTTTAAAGACTTAAACATACAAAATGGCCAAAAAGAATGCCCCTGGGGTGTTTTTTTAGGTGTAATGAGCAAATATCATTTATTATCCAAAACAACACAAAAAACCCCAAACAAATAATTGGTTAACTCAAAAGGAAGGCATTACAGGCAATGCCATTCCATGTTAACATGTTCCTTCCAAGCTCAGCTCTGATCATAAAAACATGGCTGATGACCCTTCCTGCCCAGTCTCCTGGAAGTGTTGGAGTGGCCATACTCAACTCCTGTATCTGAGGATCGAAAATAAAACATGGCAGTTGCCATGAGTGAGATGCATAGTAAGAGTTCTCTTTGTTTTTTTTAAAGGATGCTCAGGGCAGGAGGTCCATGGTGGCTTCTGCCAGGTTTCTGAATCCTAAGCAGCTACCTGAAGATTCCATGTGAATCTTCACATGGTCTGTACCAAGTACTTCACAAGAAATGGCCTCTGTCACTATGCATGCTTGCAAGAGCTGGGATAGATAGCATAACTCTTATCAGACTACCATCATTCATGCCAATCAGTGGAAGGTAGGGGGAGTGTGTGTATTGCATCTGTATGCAAGTGGTCTACCTTTGTTCTTGACCAGCAGACCCTTCCTGTGTTTTATGGTTGCTGGCACTCATTTTAGAGGTTAAGCACACTATCCCAGATTCTTGGTTGAGATTTTGAGGTGTATACCACTGCAGCTATAAGAAGGGTTGTAAGCATAACTCTTTTTTATAGCTAGGGATAAGGGCATGAAAAGACTTCTCTAGTTAGATCGGAGCACTATGAGTGGGGACATTAAGATCAATGCAATCATTTTGGGCTGGGCAAATAACAAGCTGAGAAGACCCACCAAATGTAAATGTATTATGTAGGATATGGTGTCATCCACCTCAGCTACTTTTACTTCGCAAATTGTTCAGTGTCTTTGAGAAAGTCTGAACCAAAAAACGTGGTGCAAGTGTATTTTCTGTGCAGTGTACAACCACCAGGCAGCTGCAGCCCATCCTATGTTAGAATATATATAGCTTTTTAGTGCATTGGTTTACATTACTTTTATGGGAAACAGTATACTCTCATTAGCATAGCTCTACAAATAAGCCCATTACCATGTTTCTGTCTGGGAATATTGGTGGGTAATCACATTAAAATATGGAAAATGCCTTGTTAAGTGCC
Source organism: Gambelia wislizenii (assembly GCA_030847615.1). Lineage (NCBI taxonomy): Eukaryota > Metazoa > Chordata > Lepidosauria > Squamata > Crotaphytidae > Gambelia > Gambelia wislizenii. The sequence continues at coordinate 378,493,683 of JAUMIR010000002.1, read as the reverse complement.
CTGCTGTGTCAGCCCAAAGGGCACACCTAGTCCAGTATTTTGTTCACACAGAAGGTCAGACAGATGATTATGGATTGCCTCCAAACAGAACATGAATGCAATAGCAGCCTCACACTCACGTTCCTCAGCCACTGATATACAGAGGTACAGTTCTACCGATACTGGAGACAATAGTATATAGCCATCAAGAGTAAAAACCATTGAACACTTCCTCAGCGGCACCACATTTTCCAATGTACCACACATACTCATATACTCAGAGGGGGAGGACAGAGAGGAATGATGGGGAAAGAGCAAAAAGAAACATTTCTAGTTTGACATTATACAATTAGAGAATGAATAGGGGACAGCTGTGAGTTAGCTGTAGGCACTGAACCCTGGGTGCAATTGCTCTCTAGGGAGATTATCCAGATGGTAAAAATATCCCAGGACAGGGATGTCAGGAGATTGCTAAAAGACTTACCTTTTATACCATGTCATCCCTGTCCTAGGATGCTCCCGTTCTGCTCCTGTTCCTCCCCCTTTTCCTCTTATTCATGGAAAAATCCTTGAATAAGAGGCCTGTGCCATTATTATAATGGAATGACGGGTGAACAGGAGCCCCATTCTCCTCCCAGGATCACAATGGATTGTGACATCACTGGGAGATCCGTGCCGGACACTTCCGGGTGAGATCAAGAGGACAAGGTAAGTAAAACCCTTTATTTTCCCCTTCCCAGGTAGCTTTTTATTTTTTTAATGGGGTTTTCTGCTTGGTGAACTGTTTTGACAGCGGGGTGTGTGTGTAAATTTGAATTTGCCTGCTCTCGCAAGAATGGCTGGGATTTCAGTTCCCAGTCATAAAAGCAGCCTTACGATGGCTGCATTCATGACTGGGCAGCGAAGGGAGGGGGAGCCCGTTCCTGTCGCGGAATGAAGGTAGGTGTCTGAAAACTTTTACCTTATTCTGTGGCAGGAGTGGGAGTGGAGTGGGGGGGTAGCAGGACTGAAACGGGCTACAAAGGCCCATCTGATAATCTTCTAGGAATCTTGTGCAGGATTAGAATTTCCATTTAATGTATTATTGCAAACCAATTTTCCTTCCTGAGGGCTTTATATGTTATAACCAGTACTTTGAATTGTGCTTGGCAGCTAGTGGAGCTGTTGCATGAAGGGAGTTGTAAAGTCCCTGTAACCAGCTCCAGTTGACACTCAGGTGGCAGCTCTTTGAACCAACTGAAGTTTCCAAAAACACTTCAAAGGCAATCTCATCTAGAGTGCATTGCAGTAATCCAAATGGGATGTAAACTAAGGCATGTGTAGCTATGGCCCAGATCAGGCATCTCCAGGAACAGACATCATTGGCATACTAGTCTTAACTATGCAAAAGCACTCATGGATACTGCAGAAACCTGCACCTCCAGGTTCAAGGTTGAGTCCAATTGTCCAGCCAAACTGTCAACCTGTATCTTCAGCAGGAGAGTATCCCCATCCAGCATAGGCTGTATCCTTGTTTCCTGGTCTATCTTTTCCAGATTGAACTTCATGCAACTCTTCTTTCAGGGACAAGGTGTAACAGGCAGAGGAGGGTGCAGAAACCCAGGACTGCAAGTGGCAAACAACAGAATCAGAAAGTGATGCATCGTGTATCATTTCCACCTACAGTGAGGTCTTCCAGGGCCTCTCCTCCACTGGTGCACCTTCCTCTGCCTGGTACAACCATGCCTTATACCTGAACTTGGAACAGTTAGGACAGTCCAGATGGTGAAGTAAATCCTCATAGAATCCAGGTGGAATCCCATGTGTCCAAATGGGATCCCTCAGCAGTCCACTGTTTTTTGAGAGGGGGGAACCAAAATTCAGGAAAACTATGGGGTGAAAGCTTTCAAAGCCTTTGCTGAATTAAAAAAAAACTATGGGGGAAATGTGCATTCCCACTCATTAGGACAACCAAATTGCAGCGCATTCCTGAAGCAGATATCTGATTAGTTGGACGTGTGAGGGAGTGGAGCTTGCTAACAAGGCAGTGCCTGGAACTGCCATGTTGGATTTTTGCAGTAGCAATTGTGCACTGAGACAATGAAGCAGCCTTTCTTTTTTCCTTTTTAAAAAAAATTAAGCAGAAGATCACCCTTACACACCTTGGATTTAGTAAAATATACTCTGGCATGGGCAACTTGGGAAAAATAAAAGTGTGAGTAATTCACTTATGCCTGCTATCTTGATTTGATGGCATGCCTCCATGTGAACAGCAAACACAAATAGCTTTGCAGTGATCTTGCCAAAAAAAACATGGAGACAAATGAAAGCTGCTGTGAATTGGCGTTACTGTGCACCAATCCACATGTTATTCTCTCATGTAGACTGACCCTTATTAGCTAGGGTGAGGCCTTGTCAGTAGTTTGGTTGTGTATGCTATTTTTACAAAGAACAGTCCTCACTTTGAAGAGCTATGCCTTCAAATCCAGGTCAAAGATACAGAACCTTAAGAGGCGAGAGTAGCATGGGCTTTAGCTTTGCCTTTCCTCACATCACACCTGCGTCACAGATGGAACAGGCTCAGCTGGTCAGTCTTCTCCACTAAGGTGAGGAGATTATGCTTCTATTTAAATGATTATCATTGTGTCCAAATTGTATATCTAGTCATATAAATTACCATACGCAAATTTTGTGCAAATGCACATAATCTTTAGTCCTTTTTTGGGGTGATGCCTTCCCCTTTTTATAGCAATGTGCAAGTAGTCCCTTGTTTGAAGTAAACTTGCCTGTGTGATGCCTTTTATCTTCTCCCTTTCTCTAAGGTAAGGGAAAGACAGTCAATGAGGACAAGCATGGTTCCATTACTGGCTACACAACAAAAGAATAAATTAAGCAGAACTTTAAAATGTTGTGTCACACTGGGGCAGTCAGCAGAGAGCACTACACGAGTTGAAATGTGCATGTCTGTAGACATCTGGCAGACAGAGATACAGTAGCACCCCCGCATCCGCTGATTCACCATCTGCTGATTCAGTTATCTGCAGATGGCGACAGTGGGAGGGGATGGATGAGGGAGGGAGAGGAGGAGTACATCTGGCCTTCCTTCTCCCTTTGTCCCCAGGCTTGCCCCTGAGATCGCTCCCATGGCGGGAATGATGATGTTGGGGAGAAGGGAGGGGAGGAGGAGATCTCACCTCCCGTCACCTCCGGGATCGCTCCCATGGGGGGAATGGTGACTGGGGGGGGGCATCAGCTATTATCTGCAGATTTCATTATCAGCAAGGGTCCCTGGAACCAATCTCCCGTGGATACAGGGGTCCTACTGTATTTACTCTTCTCTCAGTTATAGTGTCACCATTTGCAATACACCAATATGGTGTCACTACTGTAAAATCCCATTTAAAGAAAAAACTGATAAAATGAGGGAAATGGCTATATAGCCATTTAGGTACAATGCAATAACCCAGTGGAGCCAGTGTGGAATAGTATTTTGACTGTTGGACTAGGACTCTGCGAGACAAGGTTTGAATTCCTGCTCCATCCTGGGAACGCACAGGATGACCTTGGGTAAGTCCCACACTCTCAACCACAAAGGAAGGCAATGGAAAACCTCCTCTCAACAAATCTTGCCAAGAAAACCCCAAGATAGGTTCACCTTAGGGTTGCCATAACTTGAAGGCACAGACTTGAAGGCACAGAACCTTCAATAATCCAGTGCTGAGAAAATGTGATTGCCCTGCAAAACAAAACAAACAAACAACAACAACAACAACAACATGAAGCTTTGAGAGAAGGTGTCTACACTGCGCTCAGTACAGGAGTAGCGAATCCATTGAGCATTTATGCTCCTTAAAGCTGTTTGTCCAGAAAACACTGTTGGAAGCAACTGGGAGTGGGAAGAAGTTTGCTCAATCATATTTTTAAAAGGTGAGTCTTTTCTTTGGAACCCAGATCTTCTTCTAAGGCAGTTGACCTTTATTTATAGGATATTTATATGTACATTTCTTCTACTTAATCCTATTAGTCACACAGGGAGCAAGTTCATTAATCTGAACCAGAAGATGTTTAATTATTTGTAATGCTGCAGGCTAGAAAGTTGTATTTGAAGGGGAAGGGAGGTGGGGAGGACATCTCTCAGGGGATAAAATGGAGGGAGGGAGCTGAAGGATATGGAATGGCGTTGGAATAGTGATGGGGATTTTGTCAGTCTGAAGGAGAGAGAAAAGGGTTGGTGTAGAGAAGGGATTATGTGCATGGGAATGGATTTAGGAGATTACTGCTTCTAATAACATTCATTCCAAATTTCAATTCATTGCAAATGAGTTTTCATTGTCCCCTCATATAAGCTCTCTATTGGAGCAAAGTCTGCAACTGGAAGATTTTCCAGTCTACTACCTGGTGTGGGACCATTCCTCTCTTTTAAGTAGTGCTACTCAATTTGTTTTACAATTGACTCTTTAATCTTGTTTACTAAATATATATATATATATATTTTTTAAAAAATCTGTTAGTATAAAGACTGTCATGTTTCACTTTACTTCTGCTCTTTGGACTTTATCAGACCAGACAAATATGGCATCATAACGATGCCTAATGATCGCAAAAGGGTGTGCGTACCAGACAACATAGTCCTTTCGTGATCGTATATTGTCCAAAATCCATTCCTTTTTATTGATGGGCCAAGCTGTGAATAGATCTCCCGTGGCTCTTTTTTCCAGCATTGTCGGTGTTTGAAACTTTGTGCCATTGTGATCAGTGAATACAGCATCAATTGGCAGAACACTTCCAGGTGAGATTGTGACAGACAGACAGGGGACACTGTTTTTATGAACCCCCCACCCTAGTTCACTTGGGACTTTTGAAGTGTGTTTTTGTGCTTTGGTGTACGTTTTATGGGTTTATTTTGCTTACATTTTAAAATCTGCTGCACTCATGTCTTGCAAAAATTGGCGAGATCTCAACCCTGGAAGTAAATGAAGCTCCGTTCATGCTCTGTTTATGCCAGGGATGCCTCATTACAACCGCTCAAGGTAGGTCTGTTGGGGGTCTGTTGGGGGTGGGGTCTTTTGCCGGCATAAAAATGCTACTAAATATGCCAGCAAAGGAACATTAATGGAGGGTGGTCTGATAAAGTGCTTAGTTTACCTAAAGCATGTGTCTTTTGCCCAGGCAAGAAACAGAGCTGGATTACAGCAGATCCCAATGCTTTCAAAAATGGAGACCAACCTTTGCTTTTTTGTTCAGAATCTGACAGCTGCAGCACTGAGAAGGGCTGGATTCTTCCTCCTCTTTTAATGTTCATTTATATCCCACCCACTCCCCCACCCATATTGGGAACATTCACAAAATACATACAAAAATATCTCATTCAGATAGATAGATAGATAGATAGATAGATAGATAGATAGAGTGCTTTCAAGTTGTTTCTGACTTATGGTGACCCTAAGGTGAACTTATCACAGGGTTTTCTTGGCAAGATTTGTTCCGAGGGGGGTTGTCTTTGCCTTCCTCTCAGACTGAGTGAGTGTGACTTGCCCAATGTCATCCTGTGAGTTTCCATGGCTGAGCAGGAATTCAAACCCTGGTCTCCAGAGTCATAGTCCAATGCTCAAACCACTCCATCAAGCTGGCTCTCAGATATGTATAAATTGATTAATTTCATAGGATCATAGACTCATATGGTACATATAGTTATAGTTATACTATACAGTAGTTATGTCAAAATGCAGTTAATTAATGTATAGAATTTAAGCCTTTTCAAATCCATTAAAAACAGAGATGAAAATCAACAAGCCAGCCTATCAAGCCCATTCCACTCAATCATAAAAGCATTCAGAACAGAAAAGTATTCATTTGCCAGCAGAAGGACAGGAGGGAGTGGCAGTGGCGGCATATCTGATGTTTCACTGGTGTGGCAGAACATCTGCCTGTTCCTGAACTAGGGGATCGTCAGCACGGAGTTGCAATCTAAGTCGCCTCTGAATTTAGCCCTTCCACATCTAACTTCCTATGTTTAAAATGGAGTTTGAAACTACTTTTTTTTGGATGACAGCTCCCACTGGCCATGCTGGCTTGAGGATTCTGGGAGTTATAGCCCCCCAATATAACATATTTCAAGATCTGGATTAAACTTTATATTGTGCTACAAATCACTGGTAATTATGTTGATACTTTACATTTTGCATGAGAAACCCAGGCACCCCCAAGGCCTGGAGGACAAAAAGAAACATGCCAAGTAGTGAATATTCATTATTTGAGGACAGTGAAAGCAGCAACCTCCATTTTGGTGACTGTAAAAATATGGAACAGAGAAATGTGGGGGGGGGGGAGGTGTCCAAAATTAAAAGATAATTGAAAAAGGTGATAAAGCTCAGTAAAGTGAAAGGCAGTAGGAAAAGAGGAACACCACATTACAGAGGGATTAATTCACTAAGGGAAGCCATGGCTCCAAGTTTGCAGGGCTGTTAATGACCTGGGGTCATGGATCTTTCATCCATAGGACTGCCATATGTTGAAGTTGACTCTGTAGCAAATAATGCTGCCACCACCAAATCAATAACCATCATCTTGCCCTAAGTAGTCTCTGCCATTTTCTTCTAATTACAGTCTGCCTGGCATCTCTCTCTGAAATCTCCTTCCTGCTATGCCACGGGGAAGGTGCATACTGGCTTCTTGTAAAGGCTGATTTTGTAAAATGACACTACGGATCAAAGTTTAACCAGCATCCATAATCTGAGCTGAAAGGAATTATGAAAATGTGTGCCTGTCTTTTCAGCTGGAAAGAAACTCAAGGATAGCAAAGACTTGCAGATGGAAGGAAACAGTGCTACTCTAGCTGATATGTGTCTTTCAGGTGAAATGCCATCTGCCAGGCTTCAAATCATTTTGACAGCTAAAAGGCAAACAACCCTTTTTTATTGAGGTGGTCTGTGCAAACATACCTAGCCTGATGGCCTGTAGAAATACTATGAGCTTTGATATTTTCATATCAGGCTTCTCCACTTTTAATGATTGTCACAACAGGTATAATTTTAACACATATAAAAATCCTCCATTTAGGACAAATATTTGGGTATGGCACCTTATATTGTTATACAGATAGATATAGGCCAAGATCCTGCATTAAACACATTGGAGATTTTCAGATGGGATCTATATTCCGTTGCAGGCATGCAACAGGGTCAAAAAAGGGTCTCCATTTCAGATGACGTCAACCTGTCCCATGCTGACCCCATGCTGACCCTGTTCTGCTCCCAGAATATACTATTCTCAATGAAACATCATGAATAGAACACCCGTTCTGTGTCAGTCACGGAATCACGGGTGTGGGGAAAGAAGCCCCGTTCCTGTCCTGTGATGCCAGCTATGGGAGGGGAGGTCCATTCAGAACCCTTCCAGTGGAGATCATGATAAGGAGTTAAGTAGCACCCTTTCCCCCCCCTCCCCAGGTTACTTTTTTTTAATTATTTGTTTTGGGGCTTGTTTTTTTATTTTGATGTTTTGTTTAGTTTTTATATTTAAATTTCCCACAAGAACGAGCGGGATTTCATTTCTGGGTTGTAAATGCAGCCTTACGATGGCTGCATTTACTCCCGGCCAGCAAGGGGAGGGGGAGGACGTTCCTGCTGCGGGATCAAGGTAAGTGTCTGAAAGATTTTCCTTGATTCCATGGCAGGAATGGGACTGGAGATAGCGAGGGAGGAACGGGGCAACAGGTCCTGTATGAAAATGTCCATTGTTGTAGCTCTGTTTAACTCCCTATCTGGCCCCTGAAACCCACCATAAAAGCTAGCCAGCTGTCCTGAGTGATAGAGGCCTGTGCTGTCAATGAATAGAACCCTGCAGAATGGCATGACCAGCCCCCTCCTGACACTGAGTGAGGCTATGGTAAAGAGTTGCAACAGCTTCCCCTGGGATTCCAGCTTCTGCTCCCCACAGTGTTTCTCGCTTGTGGGAAGGAACCTGTCAAGTCATTCTGCAGCCCCCCGCTTATCAGCAGCACAGGTCTCCAGCACTCTAGATAGCTGACTGGCTTTTAAAGTTGTTTCAGAATCAATTGCAATAATGGCAATAGTGTCGTGATTTCAAATGAGAATACAAAACAGTTACAATTTCCTAAATCTAATTTACAACATCATAACTGACTAACAGGATGCCAGCCATAGAGCTTGGCCAAACTCCTATATTAGGGTTGTGTGGTATAAATACCCTGAGTACATGGCAGGCACCAGATCCAGTCTGATCTTAGAAGCTAAGCAGGGTTGGTCCTGGTTAATATTTGGATGGGAGACCACCAACAAATCCCAGATGCTGTAGGCTATATTTCAGAGGAAGGAACTGGAAAAACCACCTATGAGTATTCCTTGCCTACAAAAACCCTGTGAAATTCATGAGTTCACCTTCAACTACTTCTTTGGGAGAACTAAACACATGCATAAGACACAGCCATTTATCATTATAGACAGATAATGATTCTGCACTAATGCAAAGAAGCAGGTGCTCCTGCAGCAAATATTAATGGTTGGTGCCTCTTGGTGCCACTTGAGCATTCATGCACAATATGTAAAAGGTGGGGGAATGAAATAAGTTGTATGGTGTGGCCAATCATCAATCAGATCTCATAAGACTGACTGTACACAATTGGTCAAATATCAGAACTGTTCCAGATGAGTATGCCTTCTTTTTAAACAAAAATTACAGAAGTGCAAAAATCTTACTATAGTAGCATGAGGGGACTTGTGTTCTCTCTATCATCCAGTGAGGAGGAGGAAATATTCCCAAGAAACTTGGTGGAATCACTAGTCCTATGTGTTTTTCCTCCTGTAATATATCCCAGATTTTTTGTTTGTTTGTTTTAAACCACCTTCTGTTTAGGAAAATATGCTGCTGCTCATGCTGAGATTAAAATCATAGACTCATAGAACCATAGAGTTGGAAGAGACCACAACGGCGATCCAGTCCAACACCCTGCCATGCAGGAATACACAATCAAAGCATTCCTGACAGATGGTCATCCAGTCTCTGTTTAAACATCTCCAAAGGAGACTCCACCACACTCTGAGGTAGCATATTCCACTGCTGAACTGCTCTTAAAGTCACGAAATTCTTCCTAATGTTTAGGTGGAATCTCTTTTCTTGTAGTTTGACGGGGGAGAGAAAGAATCACAGAGTTATAATACTAAGGACTTTTTCGGATTAGGGTTTATAACACTAGCAGCCTCGTCCCCGTTGTGAGGCTGCTGCGTTGCAGGGTGCCCCTTTCGGATGACGCTCTGCCCTGCTGATCCTTTGCCGGTACTGTTGCGTAACCGCGGGGATGCAGCAGCGTTATATTTGGTGGTTTTCTAATCACAAAAGTTGATCGTGTATTTTATAAAACAATGTTTCATCTTCAAGCAGCATCATTACCGGAGAGCAGTCTGGCCACATTTACAAAGGACTTTTTCGGATGTCTCAAATACACCGCAAGCAGCCTCGTCGTGTTGCGAGGCTGCTGTGCTGCAGGGTGTCGCTTTCGGATGACGCTCTCCTCTGCTGGTACTGTTGCGGTACCGCGGGGACATTTGAGCATTATATTTCGCCGGGTTTTAATCATGATCAACTTTCGTGCTTAAAAACCGGCGAAATATAACGCTCAAATGTCCCCACGGTACCGCAACAGTACCAGCAGGGGAGAGCGTCGTCCGAAAGCCTGAAGCGCAGCAGCCTCGCAACGCGATGAGGCTGCTTGCAGTGTATTTGAGACGTCCAAAAAAGTCCAAAGTGTTCAGTGGCAAGGAGCACAAAGTGAAGCAAAAAGCAAGCCACACAGAGGGCAATAGTTACTTGCCTCCCTTCTTCTCTTGCCCATCTTTGCAGGGCATAAATGGCCTGATGAAGGGGATATTTGTGTCATTCAGCAAGAAAAGAAAAAGACCAGGGCATGAAAGTTTGCTCCTCACCCCCAATCCACTGGAAATTAGACTGCTATCATGCAGGAAGATAAACTCCTCTGCAACCTCAGCCTGCCTGCCTGCCTTGTTCATGGGTATTTAAGCTATGTATGTGGGGTCAGAAGAGCACAGTAACATCTTTAATTTGCAAACTTTTGTGTTCTCCTACTATTCCTTTCCTGTTTTCTCTTTTGGGATGGTGGTAGAATCCATTAAGGGTGGAAAGACAAAAGAAATAACTGCACACTGTGCTTTGACTGATAGCACCAGGGGTCTGGAAGCACCCTCTCTCCTCATCACTTCAGATGAAAGGGACTCAAAACTTGTGTTTTGGAGGAGAAATAGTTCTGAAGGCATTTTTAGGAAAGAATAACCCAGAAAGGATTTTGCTCAGTGCATCACCATCTTCAGTTGGGAAGAAGAGCTAACATTGGAGATTTTCACATGGGGGCTAAAAGCCCCAATTCTGTCCCGCCACCTCCTCTCTCGTTCCTTCAACGGAATGGAGGTAAATGTTCACACACTTACCTCCATTCCGGAACAGGAATGGTCCTCCTCCCTCCTTTGCCTGGCCAGCCATAAATGCAGCTGTCATAATGCTGCTTTTACGACTGGCTGGGGGAACTCCCGCTCGTTCTCACAAGAGAACAAACGGGAGGGAAATTCAAATTTAAAATCCCCCACCTGTCAAAAGAAAGAATAAAAATTAAAAAAAAATTAAATACAAATAACCCGGGAAGAGGGGTGGGAAGGGTGGCACTTACCTGGCTGTTCAGATCGTGGCAGGAAGTGCCTGCCACGGAGCTCCTCCCCCATCCCTGTCATTCCAGAATAGGTATGGGATCCAATTCGCACACCCATGATTCCCTAACAGAAATGGAACCAGGTGCTTATTAACGACTTCTCCCCATGAATACTATATCACAGGGAGAAAACAGAATAGGCACAATGTAGGAACGGAACAGGGTGGATGTCGCCCAAAAGGGAAAACCTTTCCCGACTCTGTTCCGTTCCTGTCACGGGATATATAGCCCATGTGAAAATCTGCGAGGGCCAAGATCTGACAAGGTGGTGCTTCACTGGAAGGACTTCATTTGGTCAAGTGATATATCTGTACTGCTGGGGGTGGTAGAGTGAAGCAACTACCTTGGGTGGTAGATGATGGGGTAACCATTCAAGCAATGTATGAGGGACCCTATGTCCATATGTGAGCGTGCTCATGTCTTGAGATTTTTTTTTTTTGGGAGGCACATGTCTCTGTCCCACCATGCTCACTGGTACATCTGGTGGGAACACAGGAGAGGGCTTTCTGAGTGGCTACTCCCATGCTCTAGAATTCCCTTCCTAGAGAATTTAAACTGGTGTCCTCCCTGCTGTCCTCTTCTAGGGACATGAAGACCTTTTTGTTTTTTCAGGCCTTTGAAGGCTGACTGCTCAGAGGGAGAGGGTCTTCCATCTGATAAGTTGTTTGTGTTTGTTGTCCTTCCTTTTAATGGATATTTTGAACTGCTTTTAATTTTATTGTTTAATTATTCTATTTAATTTTTGCAAAGTACTTTTTTAGTGGATCTGTTTTAACTTTTGGAAGCCGTCTTGAATCCCAGACTGGATGATGATCATATCATCATCATCATCATCATCATCATCCTGGTTCCACACCTCCTTCTGACATTTCTCTCTCTTGAAAATGTGCATTACACAGCCTGAGCTACTGCCATTGATATCCCACTAGAACATGGTATCCCTCTGCTGTGCTGAAATAATATTCAATAGCCAATCCAGTTGCCTTCTGTATCTTGGATGAATGAAGAGGCTTTCCATTTTGTCTTACACTCCAGACAGTAAAATGTCTTGGGTTTGACCCGCTTATGTTTTCTCATATTATATAGCCTCCTTCCTGGTCTGTTTCTTAGGTGCAAGAGATATTTAAAGAACAAACAGGCAGGCAAAGTAGGGTTTGGCTGAAAAACCAGGGGAAGTTACTTTTTGGACTATGACAACTGAAATCGCCAGTCAGCTTTATGGGGATTTATGGGAGTTATGGTCAAAAAAGTACAGGGGCCCTTGGTATCCACTGAGGTTTGGTTCCAGGAACACCCCCCACCATGGATACCAAAATCCCAAAATCCATAGATTCTTAAATCCGATTATATACAATGGTGTAGTAAAATGGTGTCTTTTATATAAAATGGTAATATCAAGTTTTGCTTTTTGGATTTTGTGTGTGTGCGTGTGTGTGAGTACAGTATTTTCAAGCCATGGATGGTGAAATCCATGAATACAAAATCCATGGATATGGAGGGCCAACTGTACCTTTCCCAAGCTTTGCTCTATGTATGAAACCTAGATATCCAAAGTGGTGAAAAATAAAATATAGCTAACCTCTCTTAGGCCTGGTTCTTTGCTCTATGTATGAAACCTGGATATACAAAGTGGTGAAAAATAAAATATAGCTAAGCTTTCTTAGGCCTGGTTCTGCAGTTCTAACCAAAATGGCTGGCTGTCTATGTCCTTTACAATCAACAAGCATAACCAACATAACTTACTATAGTACCTCTCAACTCTGCACTGTCTTTGTTCAAGATTTTGCTAAGAGCAAGTGAATCATGCTATTCAGGCTGTACCTGCTGTTATAGTAATATGCTTCCTGATTCATTTAACCTATTGTTTGAAACACACACAGTCTATTAAGATATAAGTTTGTGACGCTCTGTACTCTGATTCTTCATCACATTGACCATGGTGTAGAACCTAGATGTTAGTCATTATCCAAAACCACTAAGTTTCCAGAATTATTTTTCAACATGTGTGGAATTCCATGCCAAGAATGGTATACTGTATGTATGTGTGACACCTCTTGGATTGTTAGGCTTAAAAATAAGTGATTGGTGTTGATCGATAGAAATGGGGAAATTATTTTGGTGCTGTTCATGTTGGGAAGAATGGGGTTTAATTTACCCCATTGTTAATTTGTTCATTAAATAAACAGTTGTTGTTTTTAAAGACAGTATGGGACATTCATTTGTCAGCATTGCACCCTAGTGGCACATTTTGTTACTGATTCTTTCAAAAGTATTCTTTTTGTAGTTTTTAGTTGACTTGTCAAAGTTGAAACTTTCTAGATTGGGGTGGGCAATTGTTTGGGGCATAGGGTGCCACATTGCTTCCCCCAGGAGATTTTTGCAGACTACGGACTTTTTCGGATGTCTCAAATATAACGCAAGCAGCCTCATCGCGTTGCGAGGCTGCTGCGCTGCAGGGCGTCCCTTTCGGATGACGCTTTCCCCTGCCGGTACTGTTGCGGTACCCGGGGACATTTGAGTGTTATATTTTGCTGGTTTTTAATCACGATCAACTTTCTTGAGTAAGTTGAAAAACGTCCGAAAAGTCCTTACGCCCTACCATTCCAACATCTCAGAAATCTTTTTGGAATTTTTTGCCCACAAATGCCCTTCTTAACAACACTTAGAGAAGATAGCTTCATAAGCTATCTGATGTTGGGGACTGAGGGATTTCCCCCTCCCCCTTAACCATATAGCCCCTTAACCACCTTTTTTCCAGGCTAAACATACCCAGCTCCCTAAGTCTCTCCTCATAAGGCATGGTTTCCAGACCTTTCATCATTTTAGTCGCCCTCCTCTGGACACACTCCAATTTGTCAATTTCCTTTTTGAATTGTGGTGCCCAGAACTGGACACAGTATTCTAGGTGAGGCCTGACCAAGGCAGAATAGAGTGGCACTATTATTTCCCTTGAGCTAGACACTATACTTCTATTGATGTAGCCCAAAATCGCATTGGCCTTTTTAGCTGCCACATCACACTGTTGACTCATGTTCAACTTGTGGTCTACTAGGACTCCTAGATCCCTTTTGCACGTAGTCTCATTCAGCCAGGTCTCCCCCATCCTATATCTATGCATTTCATTTTTCTGCCCTAAGTGCAGTACCTTACATTTCTCTGTATTGAATTTCATTTTGTTAGCTTTGGCCCAGCTTTCTAGTCTATTCAGGTCATTTTGAATTTTGATCCTGTCCTCTAGGGTATTAGCTACTCCTCCTAATTTGGTGTCATCTGCAAATTTGATAAGTATGCCCTCTATTCCCTCATCCAAGTCATTGATAAAGATGTTGAATAGCACTGGGCCCAGGACAGAACCCTGTGGCACCCCACTGGTCACATCTTTCCAAGAGGAAGAGGAGCCACTGCTGCGCACCCTTTGGGTTTGGCCGGGCAACCAATTACAAATCCATTGAACAGTTAACTTGTCTAGCCAACATTTTACAAGCTTGTTTGCAAGAATGTCATGGGGAACCTTGTCAAAGGCCTTGCTGAAATCAAGGTATGTGATATCCACAGCGTTCCCTTCATCTACCAAGATGGTAATTTTATAAAAAAAAAAAAAGAGAGAGAGAGAGAGATCAGATTAGTCTGGCATGACTTGTTTCTCTGAAACCCATGTTGACTTTTTGTGATTATGGCATTGCCTTCTAAATGTTCACCGACTCTCTGTTTAATGATTTGCTCTAGAATCTTCCCTGGTATTGATGTCAGACTAACTGGACGATAATTGTTGGGATCCTCTTTTTTCCCCTTTTTGAAGATGGGGACAATGTTTGCCCTCCTCCAGTCTGCTGGGGCTTCTCCTGTTCTCCAGGAGTTCTCAAAGATTATTGCCAATGGCTCTGAGATTACATTTGCCAGATCTTATAATACCCTTGGATGTTGTTCATCTGGTCCTGGAGATTTAAATTCATTGAGATTAAGAAGGTATTCTGTACTACCTCTTTACCTATTCTGTGCTGGATCTCCCCTATTGTGTCCTCTGTTCCATTATCCTCAGGTTGATCACCCTTTTGCTTTTCTGAAAACACTGAGGCAAAGAAGGTGTTGAGTAATTCTGCCTTTTCTCTGTTAGCATTTTGCCATCTTATGCATGTAGTGGCTCTACCATTTCCTTCTTCTTCCTTTTGCTGTGGACATACCCCCAAAAAACCCTTTTTATTGTTCTTAACCTCTCTAGCAAGCCTGAGCTCATTCTGCACTTTAGCTTCTCTGACTTTACTCCTACATGTGTTCGCTACATGTATCCCGGTTTTCATCTGTGAAATGTATGCAGTTGAAATGTATCTGTAAGACTATGCAGTTGTAAGAAAATTGATAGGGAATGTGACGTTCTCTATGTTATGAGTGGAACATTTAAAAACAGAATGATAATCACACGTTCAGTCCTGTCTTCGAAAACAAAAACATAACCATGCTTTTGTCAGGGCTATAGCCTCGGTGGAGAGTCCAGGGAATAGTGCCAAAAGTGGGCCTGCTCTTCCATTCCTTTAGCTGTGATATTTGGAAATATCTCAGCCAGTGTCCTTTCCTATGTGGGAGCTCTACCTGGTGGACAGCAGGAAAGACCCTCTTGGTGAATTTTACAGGTCCTAACCATTTGGCTGACAAAGTGTGTTTGTCAGTTGAAAACTTCCTATACATTACCCATTGACCTTCTTCCCATTGACGGGGGTGGCAAACATAGCCAAATCTTTTATCCATGGCTTGCATATTCTTTCCTAATTGGATAGCTACCTGTCGGTGTATTTTGCAGACTTCTTGGATGAGTGATTGTAGCCACTCAATGTTTATCACCACTGACTCTAAATCAGAGGGGAGGCTGTTATCTAGCCAAAATGCCTCCAGGTGTAGGATTTTTCATCCTGTCATGACAGTGCGTGGTATGAAGCCATGAGTAGCCTTGGTTCCCTTCAGGACTCAAAGAATAATGGGGAGGTTTTTGTCCCAATCATATCCTGAAGCATGCACTACCTTGTGCAGCTCTTCCTTTAAGGTGAGGTTGGTCCGTTCGATATATCCTGAACTTTGTGGTCTATAAGCTATGTGGAACCTCTGCTTTATGCCTAGTGCCTTGCAGAGTTCTTGGGTGACTTCTCCCATGAAATGGGCACACATGTTGCTTTCTAGTTCTTGTGTGATTCCCCACCTACTCCACACATTGTTGAATAGAATGTTTGCAGTGGAGGCTGCAGTGTTGTTTTTACAGGGGAAGGTTTTGATCCATTTGTTGAAGGGTTCAATTACTGTTAGGCAGTACTTGTTCCCTTGGAGAGTGTTTGGCAATAGTCCAATGAAGTCTATATGAACATGTGCTCAAGGACATTCAATGTGTTGCTGTTGGATCGGGGTTTGAGGACCTGACTGATTGGAGTTGATCATGGTGCAGAAGAGGCAATTGTCTACCCATTGCTCTACCTCTTGGTGTATATTGGGCCACCAACCTGTTTTTTTGCAACTGGTCACTTGCTTTCCTTTCTGCTCATGGACAAATGGAATCAGATCTCTTCTGATTTCTATATGCACTATCCAGTGAGGGTCTCCCTGTCTGTCTACAGCCCAGACGATCCCTTCACTTTCCCCTATATGATATTGGCCTGTTGGATCTCTGCCCGTGGTGGCTAGTTCTTTTAATTGCAAATCTCCCTTCTGGAAGTTGGCAATCTAAGAGACAGGTGGTAAAGGTCTTTTTAGGGTTTACACTGATGGGATTTACAGATGTTGTGGAGTCATGGGTGTTGTTAACCCTGAGCACTGCTGCTTTGGCAAGGACATCTGCTTGGTTGTTCCAGAGGCAGGCCTCAGAAGCATCCTTCTGGTGACCCTTTCCATGTGCTTTTCCATGTAGGGGCTTCTATTCAGGTAGCTACATGCAACCAGTTGTCTAAACAGGCTATGGGCTTCACTTCTGAAGTCTTATAGTCATTAGCAAATGAGATGGGTAACCAAACTGTGGCTGCCTTAGCAGGGTAAATGGCTAAGGGGAATTCAAGCAGTTCATGCTCTAGGATGGCTCTAAGGGCTTCCACTTCTGCCACTTGACTGTAGTGGGGGTGAGCTGCTTGCTAAAGGGTGAATGAGTCAATTGCAGGTTGCTCCATAGCCTGTCTTGGGGGTGCCTGCAACATGGAGAGACAATCCATTGCAGAACCAGCATACAAAACCTTGCAGCTGAGCTTCCCCTAGGAGTGCTTCTCACACTGGTGGCCACTGAACATGTTGAGCTGGGGGAAGGGGACATGGTAACTATAAGGCTCTGCTCTTTCTTGAAATTCACCCTGCAATTAAGAGCTAGTGTCCACTGTGTGATACGTGTATTGGAAACTAGCCCATTCTGAACTTTTTGAGACAAAATGTACTTAAGCCAGACAAAACTTTTTGCAAGGGCTAAATTTAACCTCTGAAGCACAAACAACTCTTATCCAGGGAGCTACCCTGAAGGAACTATAAAGAGGCATGAGGTTCCTCCCACCCTGCTGGGCTTTCCTAATCGGGAAATTCAGAAGGCACAATGACCTGAAATGGTGGAATGCAACCCCCACAAAATGAAGCTACGAGATTCTGCTTCTTCACCCTCTATAACTATGACAGGGATCATTTGTTCCTAACGTGTGGTGTGTGTGTTCCTTACACCAAGTACCTAACTGTCGGATACCACACCACGATAGACCCAGAGACAGGGAGGGATTCCCAGAACAGTCATGTACCAAGCCCTTACATTTTACCATGGCTCACAGATGGCTTTCGCCAAGCTTGCAGCCACATGGCGGGGGGGGCTGCCTAGTATAAACCAAAAAAGAAAGGGGAGCAGATTCTAACCGGTGGCACTTATGGCTCCACTCACACAGATCCACACATACACATGCAAAAGCCTTCTGGAGTCTCTATAGGTTTCCCTACATCTGCCCTTCCTGAATGTGTGCGTTGATTCACAAGTCGGGGGGTGCAGGGTGTGTCCACATTCTCCACTAGTGTTGTTACCCTAAGAGCATCTCTGTGAAGTTTGGGGAAAATATAGCTCAACAGGATGCCTGTGAGGGGAGCGTAACTTCAGGGATCTTTTCACCTATGTATACCAGTGCTAAGTATAGAGAATACTCCAGCTGAAATTAAACAAAGTATTTTATTCAAGCCTGCCGAAGGTTATCATCTCTACTTAAACTTTTTATCAGATTGGTGTGCTGTTTCTCACTGAGCTGCACTGTAATCTTCCACAAGCCTTTTCCCCCTCAGTTTTTCCCCTGTAATTCTAGTAAAATAACACTAATGTGCATTGAGCTCTTGAGAGGAATACACTATATTTGGCACTAAATATTATAAGCTATTATTCCATTAAGTTCAAAATACATCAGGTTGTATGTTGGTAGGTTCCTCACTCAGGGAGAATTTATAGGCCTGATTGTCTTAGAACAGTGTGACCCAGGTGTGGGGTTTTTTTTGTTTTTTTTTAGTTTCCTGTTATTATTAGTGCTGCATAGATTAAAAAAAGGATGGGCTGAGCACTTCAGCAATGGCAAAGAACAGAGTGATTGGATCAAATTATGCAAAGAGGTTGACACATATAGATATTTCCAGTTGTGCAGAATGGTCTCTGTCATTGGTGGCATGTGCATTCGTGTGGCATAAAAGAGGCAAAGTTGAAATGGTGAACCAAACATCTTGTAAGATAAAATGAAGCTGTGATGCAACCATAGCTGAGGAAACAAACAAGAGCTTAATACATAGGGATAAATACTTCAGACCAGGGTGTTTTGTAGGTCTCTCATTCATAGGGTCACCATAAGTCGAAGCCAACTTGATGGCATATAACAATGATAACAAACTGTGAATATATATATTCAAAGTTTGTTATCATTGTTACATAAGGTGCCATCAAGCTGGAATATATATACATTCCAGATATATTCATGTATTTATTTAAGTTTTTATAAGCACTTTTCTATAATAACATCACACCAAAACTCCCTGCAAATTATGGAGTCAGAGATGTAACTCTCTCTTAGTTTTTTGGGTTTTTTAAAGGAATGGATTTAAAAACTATACTAGTTGACTCCTCCCCATTTTTTTTAATGTGAGTTTCTGGTTTCAGTTCCAGACAGATTTAAGTTGCCCTGTGATTGGGGGCATGGGATGCTTAACTTCTTCTTCTTGTTGTTGTTGTTATGGTATTAAGGGGATTTAGACAAATTAACTTTTCAGTTAAAATTTATTTGACAATTAAATAAAGGGTATGGAGGTTATTTGCAAACTGTTGTGGGGCCTGAAAAACAACAACAACGATACTGTAAGGGTAGGGTGCTTGGGTTCAGGGTAGCCAGATGCCCTTTTCCAAGATATTTCATCCTCTGTTTTTCTGTCCCACAGACAAGTCAGTCATCATTTGATGCCCTCTGGGCAAGCTCAGTTCTCATTGAGCAGTTTGTGATTTCTTTCCTATCCATTATTGGGGAGGATATTACTGTTACCCAAAATGCTCCTTGGAAAATTCCAAGAAAATATTGAGTTTCTAATATATTGGGGAAATTAGCAGCAACTCGACTTTAGCTATGCAAAGAGGGGGTAACCAGGGAATCTTGCAACCTGTGTCTACTGGTAATAGTCTGGATGGAATACAGAGATGTAAAATTAAGTATGGTTTTTATTAAAGAGTTCAAAAAATAACACCAAACACACACACAGTCACTCAGAAAAAGCATTCACACAAGACTATAGGAAAAGCAGTAGGAAAACTTGGGATAGGGGGTAGCAAGAGGATTTTGTTGGGGTGATACAGATCTGTCCTGTAGTCAATCCGGCAGAGTGAATGGAAGGAACTGGGTTGGCTAACACAGAGTGATAGGGTGGGTCCCCTATTACTGACTGTGCACAATGAGGGATATTTTGGGGGTGATATTTATACCTCCAAATACACCTGAGGGGATTGGTTGCTTCATGGGTTGAAACAATAGATTTCCTGAGCCTTCATGGATTGCACAATGAGTTTCCTGGTCTTGACAAAAGGTGTATAAAATGCTAAATGTGTTTCTTAATGTCCAGTGATTGGATTTTAACAGCTTGAGCAAGGGTCTTAAGGTTTGGGGATATGGTAAAGGAAATTTCACAATTAGTAAATTCAAAGGTTTTCACCCACCCATCTGTTTGGCTTTTAGCATTTAGGCTTCCCAGGGTAAGACACAGATGATCTTTTGAGACCATCCTGTCTATTCTCTTGTGGAAGGCCACATTAATGAACCAAAATTCTGCCAGTTTCTGAGGCCTGTAAAAATAGGGGTGTCTGGAAGTGGGGTATAAGCTGTGCTTAACATTACCATTGGGAGAGATGGTGAGAGATAGCAATGTATCTCACAATTTATTAGTATTTCCAAGCAGTAGTTGAGTAACAGCCAGTCTCAACCTGAACCACTCCCACACAGGGTCTAGCAGAAAAATAAAGCAAGCTTAGTCTTCTTTGTAAAAACATATGAAGGGCTCATCTATACCAGCCCAAAACCCCCAAAGTGCCCCACAGTAAATACAAGTTGCTGCAGCTGTGACTTGTTTTAATGGTTTTACAGCCCCCATAAACTTTGAATGCCCTCTAGCCACAAGATGGTGGCCATGAGTGGAAAAAAAGACAAAATCCCATTTTATTGCCTTAACAATCGGGGAGGGGTGAGACAGAGCCTTAGTCCCTTATGTGGTCCCCAGGGATGACTATGACAGTGGCGGGGGAGGGCAGAGGGTTGTCTTAACAATCAGACAATCAAACTCTGGGAAAAGCTTCAAAGGCTTCCCTTCAGAACTTTATGGTGGATTTGCCTGCTGTTTAGACAGGACTGAAGTCAGTTTTCTTACAAATGCTGAAGATTTCTGATGGAGAAAGAGGGAGGGTATGGCAAGATACCTCTGACAATTTCTGCAGTCTTTGAAGTTCTTTCAGTCCTGTCCATACCTCCCTCTTATGCATGGATGGCATCTTGACTACAAAAGGATCCACACTCATAGACTGTTTCCTAGATTTTATTGTACACCATGTACAATAGTTTGAGATACATATGCTTGAAATGGTGCGATATAAATAATCTATGTAAATAAGGATACAATGTGTTGCCAAGGTCTTGGGCAGGCTGGATACTTAAATATTGGCTTCATCAAGCTGGACCTTACTTGACTAGAGAAATAGTGAAAGTAATATACAAGACAGCATGTATAGTATTATCTGTTCCTTCTTCCATTTTCCTGTTTCTCCATTTCAATATGTAATCAGAATGCACCATGGTGTGAAAGAGGGAATGAAATAAGCCAGAGTTATTTCTTTATGGGCTTTTAATGGCTGGACATCAAATAATGAGCAAGCCACCCACTGTACATTTAATGAGATAATTTACTTCATGGATCGTATGTAATAACTGATATAAAAATCATTTTCTTTTCTACTGATGTGTTACAGGAAACTAGTCAGAGAAAAGTGATTTGGACACGTTAAGGAAAAAGCTAATCATTTTAATCATTCTGGGAAATGCTTAGAATTGTAGAAATGAGGGTGAGGATGTCAAACGTGCCATGTCTAATAATGCCAGTAAGCAAATGTAGCAGAGAAAAACAACAATGACAACAGCCAACTATTCCCAACTCCAAGTGGTTTGGGCACAAAAGTTCTCCAGATGCCCAGTTTCAAGTGTAATACATCCTGCTGCATCACAGGCATCATGATATTTGGGAACAGTACAGGCATCAACATTTCACAGATGGAAACTAGGACACATAAGGCTGGGCATCACCAGAGTGTGGTCAAGAGGGTGTGGCAGGCAACAAGAGGGCAAAAGTCATTAATGAGGAGGAAAACACAAAAGGTAAAGAAGCAATTTGGAGGCACAAAGCACAAAATGTTCTGTTCCAAAGCTGAAAGAAACTGCAGAACTTGGCTTTTTCCTGAACCTATTCAGAGAGAACCAGCATGGTGTAATGGTTTGAGCGCTAGACTACAACTCTATAGACCAGGAATCAATTCCTGATGGCTCAATTCCTGGTGACCCACTTGGGGACCTTGGGCAAGTCACATTCTGTCAGCCTCAGAGGAAGGCCATGGCAAACCTCCTCTGAATTGATCTGGCCAAGAAAACCCTGTGGTAAGTTTGCCTTATGGTTTCCATTAATCAGAAATGACTTGAAGACACACAACAACAACAAAATGGGAAGGGAAGACTTTGCCTCCTCTCCCCCTCTCATTCCTGCTGAATTAACTGAATGCAAAATGCAGCCTACCACAATTGAAGTGAGCCAAGGATGAAGGAGGGAATTGGGAGAACTGGGAAACTGGTATGGCAGTTAACAGCAGCTGGGAAACTGGTATGGCAAAAGATTAATGAGGGTTGTCCCTGCCAAACCAAAACAGTTGGTGGGTATGGAGCAGCAGCAGCTGTGGTGGGGATGGAAGGCCTGAGAAAGACCTGTGGCCATAGCTGAGATGTGATGATATGTACAATGATGTGTCTGGTGTACGGCAGACACTTTAGTTTGAGCCTCATAGTTTTCCTAGAAGAGAATACTATATATGCTTTTGAGCACCTACACAAGAACTTCCCCATTTCCTTCAGTGGGGAGGAAGTTTTATGGATATAGTTCTTCTAGAGTAGTGTGGTCCAGCCCATTCCATCATTCTTTCTGAAAGCCAGTGCAGGTGACTGAGTGCTTTTCAGTTTGGAAGCAAAACAGGGCTTTCTGAAAACAAATGGATGATTTTGACATAATTGGTGGACTTGTTGGGTGGCTAGAGCATGTTAAGGACTTTTAAGAATGTTGAAGGCATTTTTAGAGGCATTTTTAGAGGGATTCTTCAAGTTTTATGCCATTTTCTTATTAATCCTAAGGAGTTCTCCCCCATGCACCCAAAAAATAAATATATCATGTAACAAAACAAAATGCCAAGAAGCAACACAATAATGGCTAATGGGATGTGTTACTTTTTTAAACATACCATGAAGCTAAACAAATTACCCTTCCTTGTTCTGTACAAAGATGCTAAAGGAGGAAGGAATGGAAAAAGAAAAACCTTTCCTCATTCTCACTCTTCCCAAACCCTGACTTCTACCTGGCTGATCTGGCAGCTGCCTCCAAACCTGAGTCTTCCAGCACATTATAGTACAGCACGCAAAGGAAGGTCTTGCAGGGGCAGGGAAGAAGCAAAGAAGGAGTCTTTTCCCTCTTCCTGCCTCACTGAAATCCCCACCCTGAAGATGAAGATCATGAAAACATTCCTGCTCCATTCTGAGTGGAAGTCTTATTGGTAGAGTCCCATTTTGTTGAAACAAATGGGGAAGTCCTTATTGGCAAGAATGTTCCACATACGCATCACAGACTCCATAGCATATTTATGGATCCATATATTCAGCCTCACAGCTGGCATAGGTTTCATGTTGATCAATGCACAGCTAGCAGTGTATGTGCTGATTTATTAAATGATCTGACATGTTTTCCTCTCTCACTACCCCAGTGTAGCACGGACCTAATTTTTATCTATGTACCTGAGCTCAGTTCATATGAGGACATGATGATAACTCTTTTCATACAAGTTTAAAACCACCAGCTTTTAAATTTTTACTAAGAGAATCCATTATTTTCACATTCAATAAAATCCCCATCTTCATGAAATGGAACACTCATTTCCTTACAGTCTATTACTACAGAGGATCGATCAATATGATAACTGCCATTAATTTTATATAAGTTTTACATAATATATACAACAGACTTTCTGTCAGGGCAAATCTGGCAGAAGTTGACTATAGAATTGCACTGGAGAACCTTAGAAATGCCTAGAGAAGTGTTCTCTCAGGTAAAAAAACCCCAATTCTAATTATAATTGAAAAACATTCACAATTATATGCAAAAATCACTGTATGCGAAGGGTCCTAGCATAGACCCCTTGCAGCATATGTGGACCTATATTTGTGGGTTTTCCACTTTCATGGGGATCCTGCACCCCTAACCCCCATGGAAGTTGAGGACTGACTGTATGAATTTAAAGTGTATTGAAATCCAGGGAGGCCTGGGATTTGCCAGATCCAAAGACATTCCATTCTCTCCGTATGTCCAAAAGGAGAGGGAAATACATCAAGAGCTGTCATATTTGTTTTTCCCCTAACAGTCTTGTCCCAAAACATCCTTGCAACCATGAATCCAGAAGGGCTTTGGATTTGAAAACTCTGACATGATTTCTTTTTCCTCCACCCTCTTTTAATCAACCTGTCAAAGTAAGTTTGCATGTACTTGCTTGTCATAAGATGATCACAACATGCTACTTACAATTGTTCAACTGCTGCCATATATAAAACATGAGACCTTTTTCATACCTCAAGCGCTATGAAGTTATTGAATTCATCTCTGAATCATTGTAGGATAATAAATAGTATATGTACATATGTGAATCAGTTGTAAATAGATGTGACATCCTCTGTCTCTCTTCCCCACTCCCCACCACCACAGTAGCATTTTCCCTTACCAATTGAATATAAATAAAATATCATTTCCTCCTACAATGTAGTTTTTAATTTCCTTGGAAATATGTAGGACAAAACTCCACAACTTAGTAAAGTTACTTTTTGACTACAACACCCAGAATCTCCTGGGCAGCATGGCAACTGAAGGACTCCGGTGAGTGTAGCAAAAAAAAAAAAAAAAAAAAAAAAAGGTTTTACCAGCTCTGAGAAACACAAAATATATTTTCCTGTGTGCACACTGGGAAGCCATTGCCCATCATGGCTTCCTAGTGAGTGCATGTCTGGCAAGATGGAGAACTGAGCACTTTTCATTAATGTTTGATAGGAATTTTTCAACTTGGTTGAAAGCAACTTTGATAAAATTATTATTCTGGATTACAACTCCCAAAATTACCACAGGACATTTGCCATGGTGGCTGGGGGATTCTGGGAGTTATTGTCAAAAAGTAACCTTTCCAAGTCTGACCTCAATAACTGCCTGCAAAGATTTGTGGCACAGCCATCATTTGCAATCTGTGATATCTCCTTTTGCCTTTGGTTAAGCAATGAAATATTTCCTTTACATATTTTTTTTTCTTTTTAAGCTAGCAGTTGAGGATGTGATCTAAGATTTATTACAATGATTATTTTCTCACTTGCTGACGTAAAATTGCCTTCTGGAAAAACCTGAGTTGTGTCTCAGTGTGCCCCTAATGAACCATAAGTCTGAGTCAGAGCAGCTGATGATAGGAGCTCAGGGCAACTTCTGTTGTAAGCCAGTAAAAAACAGGAACAGGTATATTTTGTATTGTGAGCTCTTTCTCTTGGAAGTTACAAATAGTTTCCAGTAAACGTGGCTCTTCCTAGGAAGAAGTGTTTATTTTTCCACCTGATGAGTAGGAATGAGTACACTCATTCCAATAATTAACATTTACTTTAGAAAGTGATTTCAAGGGGAAGTACCACAAACTAATGATACAGTATGCTAGGAGGATTACAGGAAAAATCTTATTGCATTGTATCAGCTGGATTCTGCAAAGAATGGTCAAGACAATTAGTATTTAGGAACAACATCAGTTTTGTTTTCAACAGGCAGCTATTTCCATCATATAAGAACATACAGAACAAGGTATATTTGGTCAAAAAAATTTCACATTTGCATTATGTGTTAGAATCTTCAGAGTGTTTCCCATGCATTACCTTTGTTATCTCAGTTCATGCCTTTACAACAACTCTGTTATGAGTCTGCTTCTTCAGAGTCAGTGGACAGTAGCTTCAGGGTTAAACAGTAAGCTTTATTGCTACAAGTCTTGAAGAGAAACGACAACGCAGAAAAAATCACAACCCGGAAACATCACCCAAGAAAACCTTCTGCTGTGCTTTCTGCAACTGGACTTGTCTATCTCGGATTGGCCTTTTTAGTCATCAGCGTGTTTGCAGAAAGCACGAGTCCTTCCTGAATCTTCGTTTGCGAAGAGAAGCCAGAGAGAGAGAGAGAGAGAGAGAGATTGCTACAGAAAAACCTAAAGAGTCAAGACTACAAAAACGTTGCTTCAAATGAAGCTCACAGGAAATATAGTAACATAAAAAGTATTACAATCAGTCCAAGTCTGGTGGGCACTTGAGCCATTGGTTGCCCATCATCCACCCACTCTGTTCTCATCCAGTTGTAACTCCACCTATTGCTTCCCAAAACAATCTGCAGTTACAAGGCAATTTTGCCCATTACCAGACAGACTCTGTCCTCCCATGGCTATGCTTAGGCACTGACTTATTTCATTTGCAAGGAATGTAAAAACAGTGAACAGTTCAAACATGAAAGATTCAAAGTACTTGCTACATTTGGAAATGTGCTGGCAAGTGTCACTTTTACAGACCATCCTGACAAACCCTAAAAGATAGGCCAGAAATATTACAGTACTGTACTTCATGTTGAGAATAATACTGTTGGAGATGGTGGCATGTACATAGAGTTCTCAGATCTCAGGGTCTGGCCCTGAGTCTACAGTTTTCATGGGTTATCTCCAGGCAGGAAACAAGGGTGCAAAGACCAGTTTTGCGGGGCTCAGCTCTGAGCTAAAAGACAGGCCTGTGTGCAAATCTCCAACTTAGCTAATAGAGCAGCAGCTTGGTTCAATTTTGCAAGGCTGTTGGAAAACACCATTGGTCTGTTGCTGCAACTTGCAAAGACTTTCTATAGGGTCTTTGTAGTTATGTACTTTATTTTTTTCCTCCTCTCTCAGTTCTTATGGCAACAGGGTTCACTCTCTGCTGTTACACTAAATGCTCGGGGGACTTCTAAATATCAATATTAATTTGGGGGATTAATATACTCAGCCTGGCAATATGAGAGGAAGGCAACAAAGCAGGACCTTTTAACCTATGTATACCAGTATTCAGGAGGAGACGTTAAGCTAGATAGTACAATTAATTAATCTTTATTCAGGAAATAATAATAACATCATTCACACATACATTCAGGCTTCAAACATTCACACAAGGCTAGTGAGTAAAGTAGGAAGGATTGGGATAGAGGAATAGAGTAAGGGGGTTGTTTTCGACAGTCAGATGTGGTGTCTAGAAGCACGGGAACTGTGTGCTTGGCTACACAGTCTGACATAGAGTCAGGAGGCAGAGGAACTTTGCGTACTTGAGTGGGGTTTTGAAGGGGTTTTTATATCCAATAATTAACTTCAGGGGATGGGATTCAGAGTGAAAGACAATGCTTCTTGGAAGTTCTCAGGATAAGACAATGGACAACTCTGGATATGGTAATGACCCTTAAGGTTAATACTTTGGAACTGAATAGAGGAAGCAACCCTCTTTGTTTGCGCGGAGGTAGAGGTAAGATAGCACTTTACAAACCTTGAGTATCTCAGCTGAGTTTGATTGGATTAGCCAGGTATTCAGGCAGGATGCTGCCTTGCATATTACCTTTCTTAGGAATTTGTAACAGCCCCACCTTAGTGCATACCTGACTGAGTCTTAGTGCTAGTCTTTGGGATTCCTGGTTTTGGGGATTCCCCAGTTTATTGGCCACACTCTTGGAAGGCTACAGGTAGCCAAATGATTAAATATTGCCAATTATTATAGGTAAGGGGTCATGGGGTGTCAGGGCAGGTAACACTGCTCTGCATCCATCTTCTGGCTAGAAGCAAGTAAACTAGATTGAGGTATGGGAAAAAAAATACGAACACTTCCGAAAAGGCAGGCATTCGGAATGATGCAAACTATGCACATGACCAAAAGAGCCCCCCTAAACTCTGCATGACCCCCTAGCCAGATGGCACCACGAATGATTTACTTGCAATTTTAAATCTGCTGCCACCATTTTTTTAAAAAAATGTCTTCCAGGGTGTGCACAAGCAACACCTCGTATTTACTTCGTAGGAAAGAAAGAAAAAAAAGAGTATAATATTGCCATTTGATCAACTTATCAGACATTTGCTTAGTTAAATCTAACATGGCAGCTGCAGCCACTTTCTCTCTTTGTTAGCCCCTCTCCCATCCTCATCCAGCCAATCAGATTGCACTGCCTGTTCATATCTGTGTGAATGTGAGTGTTCAAATGATCACACATTTGCATGTTGCATTGAGCTTTTCGGAAAATCTGTACAAAGCCCCAGATGCAACACACTCTGACTTTGGGGTGGGGTTTGCTGCCCTTCTTCCAAATGACACGTATTTGTGTGAATGGCCATTTGAACAGATCATGGATCTTTTGCATCTCGTTGGTATTTTTTTGACTGTATAGACAAGACCTCAATGTTCCTTGTTCCATCTCCCTAAATAAGGGCACATCCAAACTGATTGAAAAGTCCCAGATTTTGTTCCTGTTCATTCTGATTTTATACTGGGTATAAAGTGACCTAGGGAGCTGGTATAAAAAAGTCTCAGATGGTACTGGCAGCTGCCAGGGATGAATAATCCCAGAATATTCTGGATGAACAAAACATGTATAGATCTCTAAAATAAAATTGGAAAGAACAGGAACAAAATCTGGGACTTCTGGTTATTTTAATCAGTCTGGATATTCCCTAAGTGAGAAGGGACAATAATCTCACCTCACCTAGATCTGGGACTATCCCTTTGACTAAAATTTATGTCCTAATTTCCAAACAGAAATGTATGTTCTCCCCCCCACCCACCCTCTCTGTTTGTTTGAGTGGTGAGTTGTGAGCAACTGTGATTGCTACTTAATTCATTAATGCTTAAAGAGATCACCAAAGACTGCCCCTAGGTCTCAGGTTTGGGCCCAGAAACCTCAGGGTTTGGGATGATCCTGAACTGGAAACCCTATGCCTTTTGCCCGCAAGTGGTGAGATGTCAATAAGGAATTGGATTCATAGCTCATTGGGTAAAGAGCACAAATTCCTAAGAATGTGATATTTTTCAAGCAACAACAACACACATCTCCAGTGTTAGATTATGTGTGTGTGTATGTGCTGTTAATTGATACCCATTCCTTTTTAATAACCACTATCTATGTTCCTTTATGACATGCTTTGACAAGAAAAGTTCCCCACCATCATATTTCTCTCTTGTATGATATATTCCAATCCACCTTGAGATCAGAATTTTAACATATTGCAAATCAGTCCTAAGAGGGCCAGTGTGATGGTAGCTCGCTGCTCCACCTGGTGGTTATGAAACCCTGGTAGTAATGCTCCCTCAAATCTTGAGGTGAGGTGAGGAATCACCAAAAAAAAAAAAAAAAAAAAAAAGACATAAACCATTCTGCCCCTGAGTTTTTGGAAATCTTTTAGTTAACATAACACAATCCTTAGTTTCAACAAATGTACAGTCAAGAAGATGTGGCTGAAACTGACTTTGTATAAACATTAGAAATATGAGTTCTCAAAGAAGATATTCTCTGCATTCCAGATCATGGTACCATTTGGTAGACAGAAAGCGTGTTGTTGCAAAGATTACAACTTCCCATTACATATACATGTTTAAAAGGATATGTTCAGTTGTCATATGACTATCGTCGGTTGCTGAGATTTGAGTATAATTGTATGTGCTTTGCTACTTCAATATATATACAGTATAAAGAAAATGGCTTTGAATATTCAAACCTCAAAGTTTTAACAGTTTTGATGAAACTTTATTTTATTGAATGAGATAGAAAACAGATCCAGTCGCAGTGAAGAGTACAGTTGTCCCTCTGTATCCATGGATTTGGCGTCCATGGATTCCACCATCCATGGCTTGAAAATATTTTTTTAAAAAATCGAAGAAGCAAACCTTGATTTTTGCCATTTTATATAAAGGTCAGCATTTTACTATGCCATTGTATATAATGGGACTTGTGCATCCATGGATTTTGGTATCCACGATGTGTGTGTGTGTGTGTGTGTGTGTGTGTGCACGCGTCCTGGAACCAAATGCCAGTGGATACCAAGGGCACACTGTATTTATTTGCTTTTTAAATACAAGATGTACACTTCAAAATCTTTTATAAATTTGTCATAATGGAATTTAGTAAAGAACTTAAAGTTATAATCAGAATTATTAATTAGCACATCCCTATTACAAATATCAGTTTTGGTCACCAGAAGAGTCTATTTAGAACTTAGAACAGAAGTGGCAGTCATCATCATCATCGTCGTCATCTTTTATTTCTATAGCACCATCAATATACATGACACTTTACTAGAAAAAGAACAACAAGACATTTCCCTGCCCTCAAGCTTACAATCTAATGAAGACATTATAAAAAAGGAAAGGGGATGGCAGTAGGGGAAGGGATTAAGGCTAGCATCCTCTTCTATTCCTCCTTGGCTAGGAGAATGGCAGTTGGGATGGAGGGCCGTTCTGCTTTTGGGCAGAGGCAAGATGGAGTTGTGCCTGCCTTAGCTTCTCTCCCTCCTTGGTCAGAGCAACGGCAGTTGGGATGGAGGGAGGGCCATTCATGTGCACTGGATCACTTCTCATCAAATTGATCAATAGAACTGCAGTTCTTGTCTAGAAATTTTGACATTTTCAACAAATCCCTTCCACATTATCAATACTGAGGGAAAATGGTATACACAAATTACCCAGAGCTTTTTGGGCTTCAGCTTCCAGACTCCCCCAGCCACCAACACCTAAACTGTTGTTGAATGCCAGCTTTAGCCACAAGATGGACTGGGCGTTCTAGTCCAAAATGCTAACAGGTTCCAGCCTCCTAGTTTATCACATTGGTACTTGATGATCTATCCCACCCACAAATGCTATCTAAACCCCCATATTTCTTCAACCCAGTGCTGCTTCCTTGATTTAGAGAAGCTGGCAGGCAATGTAATGATGAGCAATCCACTGGCTTTCTGAAAGTGTGACTTTGGTCTCATTGCCAGGAATGTAATATTCTTAATCTGTACAGTTACATAAGCATGAACTCTACTAGCTGACTGGAGATGTGACCTAATCACTCTTCCACAGTTCCCTCCCCCTTTGTGACCTGAAATACACTGGTAGGCCATACAAGAATAGATCCTGTGGACAATGCAGCCTGTGGCTTACATATTATTATACTAGTGATCCCAGGTACACAGATATAAGTTCTACTGAAGTCATTGACTCAATAATTTGCACATTTATATTAGCATTAGAAGTTAGATCTCTTGGTTCCCTTGGACAGATTTAATCTCAAGATCCTCAGGGTTGCCATTATAGGTCCTGCAAGTTTCCATCTTAGTCCCATGCTCATTAAAGTATATATGAAGCCACTAGGTGAGATCACTTGGGGAAGTGAAATGTCTCATCAGTATGATATCTATTATGCAAGGCAAGTGAGGCTGCGGGGGTTCTGAGCTGCTGTCTGGATTCACTAATGGGTTGGATATGGGCCAAATATTTGAAACTGAACCTTGACAAGATGGGTAGGTTAATTCCTGGCTTGTGAAGTTGATATATTACTTGTTCCAGGTGGGTCACTGTCCTCATAAATAGAAAGTTTGTTGCTTGGAGTACTCTTTGAATATATATATATATATATTAACTAGAGCTCTAGCTGGTTAGGGACACCTTTTACTAGCTTCAGTTTCAGCTGGTTTGTCAGTTGTAGATTACTGTCATGTATTATACTTGGAATGAAAAGCTTCAGTTAAGACAAAATCCAACCGCTAGAATAGTGGTTTATCCAGATAAGTCATACTCCACATGTTCTGAAGGACTTATGTTGGATACTTACTATATTGGTTACTGAGCCCAATTCAAGCTGTTGGTTCTTGCCTTTAAACCTGTAAATAGGCTGCTGCCTCAAATAGCAGGAATACTTTTTCCCATACCAACCTGCTCATCTATTAAGATTGTCAGAGAATGTCTTTATGTTCCATCTATAGGGTAAGTACATTATATATATGCAAAAAAGATTGCTTCCATGCTTATCATACTCCTAAAGGAGGTTTACCTAGCCTGGACACTGTATTCCTTTCAGTAGGTTTCTGTTTTATTTTCAGCTGGCTAAATGACTGTTTTTAATTGTGTTGTACTCTTGCTAGTTTTATGTTTTAGCATTTTTGACTGAGGATGTGAGTTTTATGTATACTGCCCTGGAATCCATTTTCAGATAAAGGTGCCATTTATAAATTTTAAGAATAAATGAATGAAACTAAAGTGAGATATTACTGTTTCCTTTCCTCACTGTTCATGTTGGAATAGTATCATTTATATTATAAGGTTATCTGAATTTGGTATTGTGTTATCTTGCCACTTTCGGTAATTATTATTTCTTTTTAGAAATACTTACCTGCTTTTTCGTATTATACCCAATATGTAGCCCAGTACAAGGGTATTCTGATGGCTGTGTAAACAGTCACCCCACAAACAACAGGAGGCAGCTGCACAATCAGGTGTGTCGGTAGGTGGCTGAGTCAAAAGAGGGAGAAAGGAAATCTGAGGGGAAAAATCTGATCTTTTCAGCTTGAAGAGGAAGAGGATGGTATCAGATAAGGGAAAACTTCATTTCTGCTCCTGAATGAGTGGCATTAACAACAGAGTAGGGAGAATAATGACAGATTCATTGAGCATATAAACAATCAGAAAGCTGGAAAGCAAACATTTGACATCAACAAAATGTACCACAAATGTCATTAAAAAGAATACAGGCACAATCATGCAGCACTCTCCAACCTGTATTCCTAACTATAATCCCCATAACCCCCAGCCAGCCTGAGTATACTGGCTAGGATTATGGTGTTTATAGTCTAACACATTGGCTGGGGTGGGGGCAGAAAAGTGCAGTGGCGTATAAGATAAAATCCCATCTCACTAAATTAACCTTTGATGGCAGATAAGTTTTGGAACTATTTTAATACTGTCAGGGTTGGGGACCTTTTACACATCTCTGCATGCACCCTGGGAAGTAACCAAACCCAAACACTCCCCAGGACTTACTTCACTAAGGAGATTTTCAGACAGGCAAAAATCGCTCCTTGCCGCGCGAGCAGCCTCCCGAAACTGCTGCGCGGCAAGGGTCTTCTTCGGACGACGCTGTGCCTCTGGCGAAACCGTCCGTGTCACTTCCGTGAAGCTTGGGACGGCTCTGCGTCATATTTCAATCACGGAGGCTGCCCGTGCTTGAAATATGACGCGGAGCCGTCCCAAGCTTCACGGAAGTGACACGGACGGTTTCGCCAGAGGCACAGCGTCGTCCGAAGAAGACCCTTGCCGCGCAGCAGTTTCGGGAGGCTGCTCGCGCGGCAAGGAGCGATTTTTGCCTGTCTGAAAATCTCCTAAGTATCAGAACAGTAAATATGATAAATAAAAGTAAGCATCTGGACAGCATCTGGCTAATGACGCAATTGTAGAATCACAGTAGCCTGTGAAAAATACGTTTCTGCCCAGTGTCTGTACCCTACACCCAGGAAAGAAAAAAATCATCTAAATATATGTTTAGAGGATTAATAGTTATGAAACTGAAGCTGAGATTTATTGGCTTTTTGCCTGCTCACATACTTGTTAAATTTGACCTTTGTATCCTAGTCAATAAGATTGTGGAAATATTAATCCTGTAAATTGCAGCTGCCGGTCTATAGAGTGCTTTGGATCTCTTTGATTTATTTTCAGGCAGTTGACAAGGCACATAATGAAGGAGATGCAAACACAGCTGCCTCTTTCCCCCAACAAACAAGCTATCTACTCATCATCTGTCCCAAATTCAAGGGTGGCATATTAATTTTGAAATAATGGTCTTCTGTGATTTGCATAAACTCAGGGAGTTAATTGTATCACCTTTGGGTCCAATTGGATAGTGTAATTAAGATCTTTCTGAAACTCTTCTTGGTAAGGAACACAATGCATAGCTTATTCAGAATATCTGTTTATGAAAATTCTTCAGGATAAGTTCACTGTCTTGGAGATCAATAATCAGCAAAGAGAATTTCCATAAGGATTTCAATATTGTTAGGTACCATTCAGTTCAAAGAAGGAGTGAAAGCTAATGAAATACAGTGACTAGCAATGCCCAGAGTCACTTGTGATTAAGGAAGGGATTTGGAAATGAGGGGGGAAAACTAGTTTAAAAAAGAAGAAGAAGAATATGGAAGAACCCAAAACTTTCAGATTCCTTCATCCAGGTCTTTGAGGGCTTAATTCTTAAAAGTCTGGGTTTTAATCCTTATGTATTTAACTATGTTTCTGGGGCTGAATTAGGATTGCCACCTCTTTTTGTCCGAGAGGCACCCAATCTTTATGTAGCACACAGATATAACATGGTTGTCTCCTTGCCTGGAATAGCTATTTGTATTGAATTTAGCTAGGGGCAGTGGGGGAGAAATTTCTTTCAGTTTATTTTGGAAGAATTTGCAAACTTCTTCATATTTGTAATGAAAAGAACTTGAGGGGCTTTTTTAAAAAAAATGGAAAAGTAATAGAAAGTTGCCTATTCCCCATTCCTATCTGTGCAATCTACCATCAAGATTAATACTGTTTTGTGACAGCAATAGCAAGCAGATCACACCAGGAAAAGGTTCACCTAAAAGGGCAGCCTTTCTCAATTTTTTTATCCTGGAGGAACCGTTGAAATAATTTTCAGGTTTTAGGGAATCTCTGCATAAACATTATTCTATATACTGCTATTGCTCCCACACACACACAATCACAATCTCTGGAGGAACCTGTAGCAACCTCTTGGGGAACCCTGGTTGAGAAACACTGGGTTATACTGTACGTCAGGGTTTTGAACTATTTGTACAGACGCTAACAGAAGTCATCCAAATAGCAGAGCTAATTAACAGGCCTGGGTGCAAGCATGGAGTGATGTTGCTTAGCAACTAAGCAGTCCAGTCCAGAAGGTTCTAACTGCTGCTTCTTAAAGGAAGAGTTAAAAGTTCTGTTCCACAGAGCTGTGTTGCTGTCTCTCTCTGTAGATCTTCGTAGCTAAGTAAACCACACCTTCATTCAGACTTACAGCCTTATCTCACTACACTGTTATAGTGCTATTATTCCACTTTAACTGCTGTGTCTGCCTCCTGTGGAATCCTGTGATTTGCAGTTTAGGGAAGGGCCTCACTAAACTACAAGCCCCAGAATTTCCCAGGAGGCAGCCACAGCAGTTGAAGTGGAATAATAGCGCTATAACAGTGCAGTGTGATAAGACTCTTATTCAAAAACAATCACTAACAAATAACAGGCCTATATTATTGTCTTTGGGATGCCTGACACCTCCACCCCAACCCTTGCAGGCCTTGGTACATACCAAAACAAAGTGGTAAGTCAATGCCCTGGCAGGCTACCATATGACCACTATTAGCTTCCATCAGGTTTAGGGACCCACATAAAAATATGCACATAGCCTTCTTGCCTTGTCCTTCATACTTTCCCACTAAACACCTGTGATGGGAAAGCTAAACTATTAGCATCAACTGCCTATCCCTCTCGCTACTCTTTTGATCCTGAGGGGAGAGCCTTTGTTTTAAGACTTGAACATGAGTGTATCATGCCCTCCAGTACTTCACAGATGAAAACTAGGATATGTGTGGCCAAGTAACATGAGAATGTGGCCACAATGGCAATATTTATTAATGAGGAAGAACACATAAGCTAGCAGAGGCTGCAGCAGTTTGCTTTGGCTTCAGCCTACTGGGAAGGGCAAGAATCCCCTCCTCTCCACTCGTCACACTGCATTAAATGGAAACTACTTTTGCACTTTGAAACCAGTTTCTAGCAATTGAAGTAAACTGAGGACAAAGGGGGCAAGTAGGATGAAGAGAGAGAAACCGGGACATTCTAAAAACAGCTGAAAAGTGGGTCAAAGGAGGATTAATCAAGACTGTTCCTGCCAAACTGGGACAGTTGGAGGGTATAGTGTATGTATGTGTATTTGTTCAAAATGAGTTTGTCAGAGAGTAACAAGAGAATTTGCTGTCTGCCATCCACAAGTGCAATTTGTACACTTGTTTTGTAAAGGGTGGCTGGTGGCTTCCAAACCAGTAGTGCAGTGGACCTGCTGTCAGTTTTAGCCTGAACTTTATAGATGCTGTCCAAGGTTCTGAACGTATTTTGGGGATTGGAGGATCAGTTGACTTTGGGGTGATCTGGAGGATCAGCACCATGAATAGTTCCTATAGGGTTAAGATTAACATCCAGAGTAGATCTGCCCCCCTACTGACAACTCACACAACTGCAGTCCACAAAATGAACTCAGGAATCACAGCAGATCCTAGAGGGATGATCCCTTCTATACCACCACCCCTCCACATTGGAATAGGTGATATTTCCACTCCATTTTCCTTTTCTGTCTCTGCTTCCTCTCTTGTCTGGTTTTAGAAGAGTTACTCATATTGCTGTGAGGCAGGTTATTTACATTCTGTACTCTTTTCTCCAGTTCAGCTAAGTCCCTCATGTGTCAATCTAGTTTCTATCTCCCTTTCTCCTGTCTTCTTATTAGGTTTCATTCCCCACTCCCTGACCTTCCAAAACACTTGCATGTTACTTTTTCTCTCTACGTCCTCTCTATCCTCAACTCTTCCTTCAAAATTAACCAAATATTTTCCTGTTCCATTCAAACGATGTACAGTAGGATCCCCGTATCCATGGGGCAGATACCAAAAACCACGGATAACAGTGAACGCCATTGAAAACAATGGGACTTCCAGTTTAAAATACCACAGGGTTGCCTTGGAGGTCCTAGAAAACATCTAGCGATGATGCCTCTCTGGGCATTTTTAGGAAGACTCTATGGTGGGTGTGCTGTTTTGTGTCCAGTGTATAACTGAAAACGCGGATATTGGTTCCACAGATATAGGAGTCCTACTATATATATATATATATATATATTCAATTGGTATAATTCTGTAAGAAATTGTATTACTCCACTCTCTGGTATTTTATTGTTTCTCTCCATTCATTCAGGTACTACAATTCCCACTTAAGGGTATTATTTCTTATGTAGTCTCTGCACACACAAGGACATGTGGTAACATAGAGGAACCAATGGTCTGGAAGTGTATAAGGCAGCTTTCTCTGCCATAGCATAGGTTAGCCTTGCACATGAGATGTAGGTTGGTGGGGTGCAATTAATCAGATCCTGTGGATGTTTCTTATCCACCCTACCAACCCACTTTCAAAAGATAATGAAAAGAAAGGCCAACAGGAATCTATTCAAAGCTGCCAAGTTTAAATAATATAACAAAATCTGCTAGGTGGGCAGCATATGTAGAACTGTTCATAATGTATTGTTAGTATGCCCTACTACCCCCTCCTCACGATATCTCATAATTGGAAATATTGGACACTTTTTGGGGTCAGGTTAGCCAGGGCAAACCAAAAAAGGTCAGGTGTAGGTCACAATGACCTGAGATGTGTCTTAGAAATATTTTGGCAAGAAATTCTATTCTAGGATTGTGCAGAAGCCCCTTAGTAAACACAGTTGTTAAGGAGGTATATGCTAATCCTTTCTTCCAGCCTTGTGTGCATCAGGAATGAGTAATTCAATCAAACAGTGAGTTGACCATTCCCAAATCTACTCCTAAGGAAATCTCACCTTATACCCCCTCCTGTCCACTATTGCAAGGTTGTCATAAACCTATCAATTCCTATCTCCCAGCCATTCATGCAATTAGTTGAGTTTCAGTTTCCTTTGTCTGTTCAGTGGGAAAGCCATCCAGGCTTTGTCCTAGCCAGAGTACCCCTTCAGGATATGAAACATGATAAAAATATTAGTCCCCCCAAAACAGAAAGGCATGACATAGTGGACGAACCCGGCCACTCTTTGTCTTGATGCTCCCCCAGATCGGAACCTCGTGTGCCACCCTCGGACTCCTGTCTGAGTATCTTTGCTACACAAAACTCTGCTCTTCAAGACTGGTGACTATCACCCTATATTACCAAATCTCTCCCTCTATCCAGTCTTTCTACCTTACTCCTCTATAGCCTTGAATGGTTCTTAAGAATGTGTGTTGCACGTATGAATGCATTTTGTGTTATTTCCAATAAAAATACTTTATTTCATTTTAAGTTGGAGTGTCCTCTGTAGTTAGTACTGTTATACGTAGGGGAAAAGATCCCCACAGTTATCCTCCTCTTGCAGGCATCTGTTGGAGCTAATTATTTCCCCAGATAGATTTTGTCATCAATGGTGATTCTCTAAAGCATCCCCCCCACCTCTTAGGGTAACAGTGTGCCTCAATAAATTGCATTATTAAAATGAAAATGTTTAAATAAATCTATTTGCTCTCCATTTTGTTGTCATTTCTGCTATTGAATCTGCACGAGCTTTTTGAAATATTAGAAACCTTGGATTTTTAAACAAAAAGAAATAAAGGTGGAATGGGTGTAAATTAACAAAAGATAATTGTTAAGTGTCAAAACATTAACTAGTAACAAGGTCTAACAGATGGGAAGCTCCAGAAGGCTATGAAACTCAATCCCCCTGTAGTTGGATAGTCAGGTGTTAGCCTAAGAGGTGGGGGTGCTTTAGAGTCCACCCATGCTACCAAAATCTCCTTTAATGTTTAGGAGAATTATTAGCTCAAAAGGAGACCTGGTTGAGGAGGGTAACTTCAGGACCTTTTCACTTACGTATACCAATACTAACTGTGGAGAGCACTCCAGTTAAGGTGAAATAAAGTCTTTTATTAGAATAACACAAAGTGAACTAATACACACAACACATGTTCTTAAGAACCACACAAGGCTATAGCAAAGTAAGACAGAAAGGTTGGATAGAGGGAGAGAGATCTGGGAAGATAGGGTGATAGTTACCAATCTTGAAGAGAAGAGTTCCATGTAGTGCGGATACTCAGACTGGCATCTGAGGGTGGCACAGGAGGTTCCAATCTGGGGGGTGCTGAGAAAGAATGTGACCAGGTTAATCTTCTGTTGCACACTTTATTATTGTTAGGGGTCTAATATTTATATCCTATTCCATGCCTTGGAGGGATGAATTTGGTAATAACAAAGCTTGGGTGACTCTCCCATGGAACAGACAAAGAAAACCAAAACTCAACTGATTGCTTTAATTGCTAAGAGAGAGATCATTAATAGTTTTGCGGCAACCTTGTAAGGTTGGACAGGAGGGGGTATGAGGAGAGGTTTCTGTAGGGTATAGATTAATGAATGGTCACCTAATTGCTTGATTGAATTACTGCTGGGAACAACTAAGCCTGGAAGAAAGGATTAGCACGTACCCCTCTAATGACTAGGCTGTTAGCATAAACCCATCATGGGGGCTTCCTGCTTAATCCTAATATGGGCTTTCTCACCATTATATTTCCTGACATGTCTCAGGTCATTATGACCTCCAACTGATCTCTGGTCTGCCTCAGCCAACCTGACCCCCAAAAGTCTCCAATATTTCCAGTTATGAGATACCATGGGGAACGACAGTAGTGCATACTAATAGAGAGCTGGGAAAGTCAGCAGGAAGTGCTATTCTTACACTACCATGATATATGGATATGGGGCAGAACTATGACTCCATTTTCAAAGAACTGTCCCTTTTTGACAGAGGAAAGTCTTTTGGCAGCAAAATCAGACAAAGCTCAAACAACCTCTGAAACAGTGTTGTGTTATTAATTAGTCATCATTTAGCCAGGCCTTCAGCATTGCAGGAAACATCAGTTCCAGGGTGGCATATTAGAATGTTAGTGAAAAAGCAAGCTGTAACTCAGTTTGGTGCAATGCAGTAAAGCTTTAGAATTCTAATTCTGTTAGCAGCACTTAGTATCGATGCAAAGTTCTCTGGGGCATTTTGCCTGATGAGACAAATACTCTGCTAAGAAACATGAAGAGGAAGTCAAGCTCTCTTTCTCTTCTACAACAACAAAAAATATTGTTGTATGCCTTCAAGTAGTTTCCGACTTATGGTGACCCTAAGGTGAACCTATCACAAGGTTTACTAGGGAAGATTTGTTCAGAGGGGGTTTGTCTTTGCCTTCATCTTAGGCTGAGAGAGTGTGACTTACCCAAGGTCACCCAGTGGGTTTCCATGGCTGAATGGGGAACTTGAAACCTGGTCTCCAGAGTCCTAGGAGATTTTCAGACGCCTCTTGCCGCCTCTTGCCGCGCAAGCAGCCTCCAGAGCAGTAACGAGGCTGCTGCATGGCAAGGGGTCCATTTTGGATGATGCCATTTCTCTCTTGGCATCATCCAAAATGGACCCCTTGTCACGCAGCAGCCTTGTTACTGCTCCGGAGGCTGCTTGTGCAGCAAGAGGCGTCTGAAAATCTCGCTAGTCTAATACCCAAACCACTACTCGACATTGGCTCTCATTCAACGTAAAATACTCAGTTTTAAAAACCACTACTCCTTTTACAGTTTGATAACATTGAAGATTTATTGCTTAATAGCTTTTCCTGCCCAGGTCCAGTTTCATCCCAAGAGGAACAACAAGAACACCACAGTGCAGGGTTATCTGGTGGGCCACACAAATCTATTTCTCATTTCACAGCATCATAGAGAATTGAATGGGGATGGTCAAAGTGCAGCTATGCACACGCGCCCCTCTAAATTTCAGTCTTGTGGTGTCTGGCCCACCAGATAACCCTGCACTGTTCTTTTCCTGGCCAAAAAAGAAAAAAAAAGTGTTTGTGTGAAAGAGAAAAAGAGAGAGAGAGAGAGAGAGAGAAGAGAAGAGAAGAGAAGAGAAGAGAAGAGAAGAGAAGAGAAGAGAAGAGAAGGGTGGGGGAGAGAGAGAGAACATCTCTTCTGAAACCTTCCAGGAATGATGATTCGTCTTTTAAATAGGTTGCATGCCTTCACATGGTTTTAAAAGTACCTTTTAAAAAACTATGGAGTCCTTTGGATTCCACTATGTTACTCATATAGCACTATGATTCCACTTTAACTACCAAGGCTACATCCTGTGGAATCTTGGGGCTTACAGTTTGTGAGCCACTAAAGCTCTTTGGCTGAGAATTCTAATTATCCCTCCCTAAACTGCCAGTCCCAGGATTCCATAGGATAGAACCATGGCAAATATTTTAATGTGGAATCATACTGCAATAATTGTACAGTGTGAAAGGGTTACAGAAGTGGACTTTTGATTGCTTCCAGATTTATGTGGATTTTCCCCCAACATTTCTGGCATTCCATTGAACCCCTGGAAGGCCTGTGGCCAAAAAAAAAAAAAAAAAAAAAGATTGCTGGACCTAGGAAGGGAATTTGAAGGTCAGCAGCAGCAACTCTGCCACCTGTGTGTTTGATATGCATGAGGATGATCTCTGCATGCATACTCATATTTATATAAGAGCT
Source organism: Gambelia wislizenii (assembly GCA_030847615.1). NCBI lineage: Eukaryota > Metazoa > Chordata > Lepidosauria > Squamata > Crotaphytidae > Gambelia > Gambelia wislizenii. Next base: position 378,452,817 of record JAUMIR010000002.1, on the reverse strand, counting down.
CATCCCACACAAGGGCTGTCGCGCTTACAGAGCCCGTTTCAGACAGCCCCATCCTCCTCCTGACCTCCGGGGGAAGGTCAGGAGGAGGTCAGGAGGAGGATGGAGGAGGACTGTGTCATCTTAAATGGGTCTCCATAAATGCAACAGCCCCTTTCTTCTCCCGACCTCCTCGGGGGGTTTTCTCCCCTATCTGAAAAAGGCCAAGGAGGGATCCTAGCACAATCAAGATTTCCTATCATTGGAGGATCTTTGCAAATCTAAGGACTTTATCAGATGCGGCAAAAATTGTGGGATTACAATGTCATAGTAGCATGAACAGGTGCGGCTGTCGCATGACATTGTTGTCGTTGTGTGGTTACTCTGTGCCCTAGCCATGAATAAGGCATTGCTTTTAATTGATGGGACAAGCTGTCAATAGATCATCAATATTGCCTTTTTCACAGTATTGAGAGTGTGCAAAAACATGTCCCATTGTAATCGTGAGATTACAGCATGAATGGGTGATCCTCAGCGAGACAACATCTGGGTGAGAATGCTGAAATAAAGCACAGGATGCTCTTTTTATGAACTGTCCCCTTTAGTTTGCATGTTGTTGTTGTTGTTTTGCATGTTCAGTGCTTGTGTGTTCATTTACTTTCTTAATTAAGGTGTTTTGGGAGTTTTAAGCACACTCGCATCTTATCGCGAGAATTGCCGAAATCTCACTCATGCTAAATCAAAGAAGTAAACTCCCATTCTTAAAGTGATAGTGGTTGTCATGTGATAATTTCATGGCAGTTCTTTCATGTGATTACAGCAATGTGTGATAGTGTCATAATGCCATGATATTTCCGCTTTCCTCACTCGCAGAATTGCAACATTTTTACACTCTAGTCTGATAACATCTTAAGTCAGTACAGTATATACTCATTGGCCTATTTCATGTACACTGAACTGGGCAGAATGGGAGGGCAGGAGGGTTCAAGCCCCCCAAGGCTAGGCTGGAGGATGTCATGCCCCCTGAGCCTGATGAGGATATAGAGTCACAGGAGGAGGAGGACGTGGCAGGGAATGGCCCAAGGGACCCTGGCGCAGGTCTATCTACACCTTTGCCAGCAGGGAACCCTGCCAACCTGGAGGCTCAAGCAGAAGAAAAGCCTGGTCCTAGTGGGTTGCCATCAGTCCCAGCAGAGAGCCCTGCCAATTCAGATAAGGATGAAGAAGAAGAGAGGGATTTACCTCCACCATCATATACCCAGCAGTGAGCTCAAAAGGAAGCTCAAAGGAAATCTCTGAGACTTATAAGAAAAACCTGTTTGTTAAGAAGTACCTGACAAAGCCTTAATTGCTTTATATATGCTGGGAGAGGCGATGGAGGCTTTGTCAGAGATCAACTGTTCTTCCTGGTGAAAGCTTCCTGCTGACTTTGGTGCCTGGATTCTGGTTATCTTGACTTCTGTTACCTTGACTCATGCTTAGACCTTGGACTGTCCTGACTACTCTGCTGCCTGCTCCTGTTGATCCACATACTGTTTTGGACCCACTCTGTCTGACTGCCGCAAGCCTCTGACCTTTTAGACTGTCTTACTGGACTAAATCTCTGACTGTGTTTGCATTCCTGTGAGCTAAATAACAGTTGGCTACCTTCCTAGACTAGTGCTGTTTATACTTTGCTGGTAACTAGTTGCTCTCTGGATAGAGGGCTGAGCTACCTCTGAAATGATGTGACAAAATGATATGAAAAAAATTTGGACCACCAAGATATTGATCTAGTTGAGCCTTTTTAGACATTACCAATCAGAAGTACTAAATGATCAAGTACTAAATGATCAAGTATGATCAAGAAATATTAAGACAGCTGTTGCCATTGAGCCCTTCAGGAATAATAAAGGCTGCTTGCAATCTATATGATGCACACTTACTTCAGAGTAAGCTGGATTGAACACATGGAGAGCACTTCTAAGTACAGTGGGCCCTTGATATCTGTGGGGGATTGGTTCCAGGACCCCCTGCGGATACCAAAAATTTGCATGCTCAAGTCCCTATTAAAAATGGCATAGGGCAGCAGAGGAGGTGACAATAAGCCCTGGGTTACTCACAAGTAATCTCAACACCAAAGAAGGGTTTCCACAAACTACTGACAATCCATAAGGACAACGATGCAATTACAAGCTGCAGGGCAGTGAGTAGCTTCCCCAGGGACATGGCAATTGGTGCCAGTGCTCCTGCTTGGTTGTTCACCAAAGCTGCCAAAGCCAGTCGCAGGGTGGGAAACAGCTTCTGCAGAGGCATGGCAATCGGCAGCAGCAATGGTGCTCCTGCTTGTTTGTTTGTGAATAATTTCCATGTCCCAGCGGAAGCTGCCCAAAGGCAAAAGCAGGTGGCTGGTGGGCTCCCCGAAGTCAGGGGAGCCCAAAGAAAGCAATCATAGTGGTGTGCCTGGCAGCCAGGACTTACCACAGCCTCCGCTACTGCCCTACACCATTTTTAATAGGGACTTATAAGCCTCATCTCCACAGATTTTGAGCCCGGTGATATGATAGGCCCACTGTACCCATTCTGCTTGTTAAGAGTCTTCATATTTATGGATGTTATGGGGAAAGTACAGTTGTCACTCCGTATCCACGGATTTGGTATCCATGGATTTAAGTATTCATGGCTTGAAAATATTCTTTAAAAAAATAATAATCCAAAAAGCAAACCTTGATTTTGCCATCTTATATAAGGGACACCATTTTGATATGCCACTGCATATAACGGGACTTGAGTATTCACAGATTTTGGTATCCATGGAGGGTCCTGGAACCAAACCCCAGCAAATATGAAGGGACATCTGTATCTGCAAGTAGGCAAAATTAATAACAACCTTCTTGCTAATGTTGAGGCCCCACTACCTTAAAAACAAGAGATATTTATACTGTGGATTTGGGGACACAAGGCTGGCAGTGCAAGTAGTATCATCACACAATTGGTAAGGGTCTGCAGATATATCACGTTGTATTACTCATCTGCCCCTGTGATTTCTCAATGCCCCTATAGTAATGCTACATCACTGTAGGCAAGCATAATGGCACAACCTTCCATTGCTCCCTAGAAGAATGTTTCCATCACTCTCCCCCTCTGCTGTAAAGAACCCAATAACAGGGGCTTATCTAGACCTGCCCCAGGACAGATCCCCCCATTACCTATACGAAACAGGCATGAGTCCATATCTGCATGCCAGCCCATATTTACAGCTGCCACCACCACCACCACTGGTGTCCCTCTGAAGCCCGGAAGGAGGACCTCAGCATATGATCAAGGCTGGTCATATGCAGGGGGCCTTGATCAAATGTTGAGGACCTCCTTCCTGGCTTCAGAGAGACAACAGTGGTGGTGGTGGCTGCAGATAGGGGAATAACAGCGGGCTTGCAGGTATGATTCCCTCATGGCCCGATCCTGGTTTTCCTGCATGAAGCAGTTTTCCCAGGTATTTTAATAAAACAGCTTAATGGTCTTTACCTCATATTCCCCCCATCTTTGCCCTGGGTATTGTCAGGACTGCCTGGGGGCAAAACAGGGGGAAAGCTCTGCATTGTTTGGACTGCAGGGCTCCAAGATGGAGGGAGGGATGGGATAAATAGCCCATCTAAACAAGCCTAGGGAGAGCATAGGATAGAAAAGCTCTACTAGAAAGCCCATGCTTTTAGGCCCCTTGGACCTAAAGCAATCCCTGAGAGGACACTCTGCAATGATATATGATGTGCAGGGAGGAGGAAATCAGACCCCTCCCTTGTACAAATATACTTTTGCTCATACAAAGAGATTATTAAACACATTGCAGGGCTGAGCCATTAAAGAATATTGGATTTCAACCATACATATCTGATTTCTAAATAGTCATAGCATTGCATTGGCAATAGCATTGATATTTATATACCTCTTATCAGTGCTGAAGCACTCCCTAAGCAGTTTACAATGTTTTTAGCTAATTGCCCCCAACAAGCTTGGTACTCATTTTACTGACCTATGGAAGGATGGAAGGCTGAGTCTGCCTTGGAGCCCTCTGGGATCAAATTCATAAAGTTGTGGCTTGCACTACTGGCATTTAATCACTGGTCACTAGAGCTTCCTGAAACTCATAGAGTGATCTTGTGGCTAGACAGTTATGTTTCAGCCAAATAAATCTGGCAAGTTGGTTGTGAGGATTAAATGGGATCTTCGCAGAGGCCTAACTACCTGAAGGGTATATTTACGAGAAAGGACTTTACCAGATGGACAAAATATGGTGTCATAATGATGCCACATAACCACGAAAGGGTGCACTGATCAGGCAACATTGCCCTTTTGCAGTTATGTCCTGTCAAAATCCTGTACCTTTTAATTGACAGCTTAAGCCATCAATAGATCGCCTGTGCCGTTTTTGTGCCAGCATTGCCGGCGTGTGAAACCTTGGGCTATTTAACTCTTGTCACTGCAGTAAGAATGGCCAGTCAGGCACAAACACTTCCAGGTGAGAGCAGGACATCCAGGTATGTTTCTCTCTTTTTACAACCCTCCCCAGGTTACTTCAGACTTTTAAAGTGTGCCTAGGTGCTTGGTATCACTAGTAAGGCTTTATTTATGTTTTTATTTTTAAATTTCCCATGCAAAGAAGTCTCGTGGGATTTTGAACAAGGAAGTGAACGGGGCTCCATTCACTTCTTCTTTATTGACAGATAGCCTTTGCTAGGAGAGAAAGGTAAGTACATGGGGAACGTTCTTTTGCTGGCATAGAAAAGGGGTTTTTTTATGCTGGCAAAAGAATGTTTTAAAAGGGGTCGTCTGATAAAGTCCAAAGAGAGAGGACAGCACCTCTGCAGTACTTATTGTGCATTTTCCTTTCATTCTTCTGCACTTCCACATTTAACAGCTTCATTTAACTTTACCAATTTGCAGTCCTTTACTAATATTGGGTAGAAAAGCAGGGTAAGTCATGCATTCAGTGTTGGAGTAAAATTCAAGGTTGATTGTCCCTGAGGCTGCAAATGGGAAAGCTTGCAACATATTACTCCAAAAGTATTGTTGCAATAAAAAGCTTTGTTCCAATAAAAAGCTATGTTCTGTAACTTTCATTCCCTTGGAGGAACATGGCAACAACCATTTCTTTTAAAACAGTATGAATTGCAAAGCCCAAACCTATCTTGCCCCTATCCTGACTTTCCTTTGATAACTCAAATTCAATAAGCGAGTGCTGGAAGCTTTCAGATGTGCAACATATTTTAATAAATAGGTCATAGCCTTCCTTTTCAATCAGATCCACAAAAGATACCATTGTGAATTAAACTAAAATAAGAGAATGGCACAGAATGTCAGCCTAGCCGTAGATCAGCTTTTCATTTTCCAGAAGTGACTCAGCTGGTAGCTATGGCAACTTCCAACTAGCATCACCACTTTAACTGTGGCCTAGTTCTCAAATAGGCAGTAAACCTGTATCGGAACCACTGGCATGGGTCTCATAAGATGGAATGCTTCCTCACGTTAAAAACAATAACTATGACACATTGTTATTTTATTTCAGGAAACCATAGTGCTTATCTTTCACAGGCTGCCGTTTTTTAGTTAACCTTAAGGCAGCTTATGAAACACAGCCTCACAACATAAAAACAATAAGATAACAAACAAGTCATAAAATAAAACTATAAAGGAAGGGCAGATAACTTTGGACTCTCCAGATGTTATTAGACTGCAACTATGCAAGGCAATATGCAAGGTGGTAAAGAGTGACGAGAGTTGCAATCCAACTACATCTGAAGTTGCAGCCAAACCACATCCTTGCTGTGAACGTAATAGTATTTAAATCACAAGTTAGGAGAACAGCCAGCCAAATACCTTCCTGAACAGGAGTTTTTAACTAAATGTTTAAAGAAATATAGTATTGGAGTCTGATGATCATTCTACAAGGCAGGAGCCACCATAGATAAGTCCCTGCTCCTAGTAGTTGCATGTAGTATCTCAGATCTCCAAGAAAAATAGAAAAAGGCCTTAAAGCAGTCTTTAAGGCCTTACCTTTCTAAGTTCTTTAGGGCACACGTGTATAACCTAAACCATGGGGATCACAAGGAGCCCCATAAACATTTAAGTGTAGCCTCCAAACACCACTTCCCCTTGATGTTTTCCTGCCAACTTCCTGTGCCTTTGCCACTGCTTCCTGTTGTGTGCTGTTTCCTGTCCCTGTTGGCTTCCATACCCCTCCATTGATCCTTGCTCCTATTATAGTTAGTTGTCAGTACTGTTGTTGCTGTTGTTTTACCACTGCCATTGTAATTTTTTTTTCTCCTGAAAGACACCGTAGCAGTTTCCTGCTAGAGAGTATGGTTTCTCTTACTATTGCCACCTGATTGTGGAAACCAGAGATGCTTCCAGCAGATGTTCTGGCAAATATTTTGCAGATATACACAGTGATTGATGCTTCGCATCCTCTTGAACGGTTTTTGCTACTGATTTTTTATTCTGGACTTTATCAGATGCATGAAAAACGCACCAGAGGAATGCAACAAGAATACAAACGGGCAAAATTATCAGATGACGTTGTCCTTCAGCCATTCCAGGGGCATAGCACAGGCATGAATAAGGCATCACTTTTTATTGATGGCTTAGCCCATCAATAAAAAAGCAACACCTTATTCATGCCCACACTACACCTGCAGAATGGCTGAGGATGCTGGCGTCTGATAATGTCAGCCTTTCTGTTATCATCCCATTCTTCTGACACAATTTGGGACACGATTTTGTGCCGCATTTTCCCATATCTGATAAAGTTCTTTGTCTTACATACACTTGTATTACACCATTTTTACCATTCACACTTGTGGTCTATGATGTTTCTTTCCTTCCTGCAAAGAATTGCTACAGCTTCTTCTCATGCTCTGTCATTGATGGGGTTCTTTCCATAGTGGGAGTAGCCAGTGGTGGAGGAAGAATGGCTGGGGGGGGGCAATATCCCCACATGCTGCCCCACTTTTCTTTCAATGCTACTTTTATCCCATGAAGACATCATGGCGCCTTGCAGACAAGGTGTGAAGGCATCTGACCACCACCAGGTGGAGCACTACATTCTTTTCCTGTTTTTTCTATGCTGCCAAGCTCTTTTAGGAAAAAAAGAATTGTGTGTGTGTGTTGTTAAGTGATGTTGCTTATGTTGCTCAACCAGCTATGGGGGCCAAGGTTATAATCTACCATATTTTACAGGGCCATCCATTGTGGCACTGGCTGTGGTCCCTTTCAATAAAATATCTGGAAGCCAGCTCACTAATTGGGTGGTGGAGATAGCAGGGATGTAGCCATGGAGGTGGTGGTAAATGAGGGCATTGCTGCCCATTAAGAATTCCTCCCCCCTCAATAAATTTTCCTCCAGTCTCCCCATCTCTAGCATTAGGATAAATTAAAACTTTGGTTGAGCATTAAAAAAAACAGTTAAGGTGTCCAAAGAAAGGAGGTGAGCAAAGGTGCCAAGAGAATGCAATCACAGAAAATAGAAGAGTTCTGGCTTTGAATAACTGTCAATCTTTCATTCTCTGCAATGCTAGAAATTTGGAGAATGAAGGAAAATGTCATTTGAGGTGGCAGAATTCTTATTATAGGAGGCCATGCCTTCATTTCCACCACCACCTCAGGTGCTAGACCCCTGAGGGACAGAGGGGAGGGATCAGCTTGCAAAAGAGTTGGTACCACAGGGCAGTCACCAAGTAGGACTGGAAACAATAGAGCATAGATTTGTGGCACTGTGTAACACATGGAAACCAGCAAGACAGTGCTACTCAAAAGTGGTGGTCTCTGGGCTGGTGCTGGTCAACGAGCCCAGGGCCGGTTTAACCAGTCTGCCAAATCAGCATTGGCGGAGGGGGGGCAAGGTCAAGCCCCCCCCTGCTGACCTCCTTATCTGACGAAGGAGACAGCCAGGACACAGCCGGGAGGAGCCGCTGATTTGTAGTCCCCTCCTACCCTCCTCCTCCAAAAACCTGCTGGCTTTTTTTAAAAAAAAACCAAAAAAAGCAGCTCCCAAACTAGAAAGAGAAAGAGAAAGAAGCAGCAGCCTTCCATGGCAGAAGCTGGAGGGAGTTTGCTGCTGCAAAATGCAAGCCAGCCAGGCATGTCAGAGAGGGGTGAGTGTGTGTGTGAGAGTGAGAGAGTGAGAGAGAGGGAGGGGAACTTGAGGGTTGTCTCTTTCCCTCAGAAAGGGCTTCTTTCTTTCTTTCTTTCTTTCTTTCTTCCTTCCCTTGCCTTCCTTCCACATAGATCCCCTCCAGCCCATCTTTCCAGCTGCTCTTAACATGTGGGGTCCCTACCCTCCCTCCCTTCACCCCTTGGTCTTCAGCTTCCTCCCCTTGCTGCCAACCGAGTTCAGCATGCAAAAGACATTTGTGTGTGTTTGCCTATGTGCCTTCAAGTCATTTCTGACTAAGGCGAACTTACCATGGGATTTTCTAGGCAAGGTTTGTTCAAAGGGGGTCTGCCTTTGACTTCCTTTGAGGCTGAGAGAGTGTGACTTGCCCAAGGTCAGCCAGTGGGTATTCATGACTGAGTAAGGATTCAAACCCTGGTCTGCATAGTCATAGTGCAATGCTGAAACTTTTACAATGCTCTAGCTCTTTTAACAGAAGAATATAAAGAATATAAATTAAAATTTGGAGCAATATTACTGGGAACAATGGTTTTATTGTTGTCACTAAAACACCAATATCCCATTAGTGTTATGTGAGAGGCATTGGCCTAGAGCAGTGGTTCTTAACCTTTTCTTTACCAGGAAGCCCCTTTAAATATCTTTTGTTGCCCCAAGACTTAACTCAAGGTCTTAAACCCTAATAATAATAGCTAATAATAATAGCTAACAACAACAACAAAACAATTACACAATCCATTAAACTTTCCCTCAGAGACACTCTTGCTTCTTCCTGCAAGTTTGTGGCTGGAGTGGATTGAATGGCAATGTGCAGGCCAAGCCAGCCAGCCTTTGCCTTGGTTCCTATCACGTGGCTACTCCACTACAGGAAGGAGGTGGGCCAAGCAGTCTTCAAGTCTTTGTGGACCCCCTGTGAGGACATTGCAGACCCCAAGTTAAGAACCACTGGGCTAGAGAATGCTGGAAAAGGAACAATGAAACCAGACCTTGAGAAGGCTGCTGGCAGGGGGATTCTGGGAGGTGTAATCCAAGAGTAACTTTCCCAGGCTCTGAATGCAGCCTAGAATCATAGAATCATAGGGCTAGAAGGGACCCCAACAGCCATCCCATCCGATCGACTTCTGCCCTACAGGAACACACAATCCAAGCATTCCTGACAGATGGCCATCCAACCTATGTTTAAAAAAAAACAAAGAAGGAGACTCCACCACACTCCAAGGCAGCAGTACAGTCGTCCCTTCACATTCGCGGGGGTTCCGTTCCACGGACCCCGCAAATGTGAAAAATCCGCAAATAACGACTGCCCTCCCCCTCCCCCACCATAGCGACCATGGGGCCTCCGGAGGCCCCATAGTCGCTTTCCCCAGCCTCCCCACTCCCTTCCTAGGCCTTCCCGGGCCTCCAGAGACGCTCCCGAGGCCCCGTGGATGCCTCCCCAGCCCTCCCCCCTCCCTCCCCAGGCCTTCGTGGGGCCTCCGGAGCGTCTCCGGAGGCCCCGCGGAGGCCTCTCCCGGCCCTCCCCCCTCCCTCCCCGGGCCTTCGTAGGGCCTCCGGAGCGTCTCCGGAGGCCCCATCGAGGCCTCCCCATCCCTCCCCCTCCCTCCCCGGGCCTTCGTGGGGCCTCCGGAGCGTCTCCGGAGGCCCCACGGAGGCCTCCCCGGCCCTCCCCACCACCTCCCCGGGCCTTCATGGGGCCTAGCAAGGCCCCACGGAGGTCTCTCCCGGCCCTCCCCCCTCCCTCCCCTAGGCCTTCATGGGGCCTCCGGAGACGCTCCGGAGGCCCTGCGGAGGCCTCTCCCGGCCCTCCCCCTCCCTCCCTGGGCCTTCGTGGGGCCTCCGGAGCGTCTCCGGAGGCCCCGCGGAGGCCTCTCCCAGCCCTTCCCCCTCCCTCCCCGGGCCTTCGTGGGGCCTCCGGAGCGTCTCCGGAGGCCCCGCGGAGGCCTCTCCCAGCCCTCCCCCTCCCTCCCCGGGTCTTCATGGGGCCTCCAGAGCGTCTCCAGAGGCCCCATGGAGGCTTCCCCGGCCCTTCCCCCTCCCTCCCCGGGCCTTTGTGGGGCCTCCAGAGCATCTCCGGAGGCCCCACGGAGGCCTCCCCGGCCATCCCCACCCCCTCCCTGGGCCTTCGTGGGGCCTAGCAAGGCCCCACGGAGGTCTCTCCCAGCCCTCCCCCCTCCCTCCCCCAGGCCTTCATGGGGCCTCTGGAGCATCTCCGGAGGCCCCGCAGAGGCCTCTCCCATCCCTCCCCCTCCCTCCCCGGGCCTTCGTGGGGCCTCCAGAGCGTCTCCGGAGGCCCCACGGAGGCCTCCCCGGCCCTCCCCACCCCCTCCCCGGGCCTTCGTGGGGCCTAGCAAGGCCCCACGGAGGTCTCTCCCGGCCCTCCCCCCCTCCCTCCCCGGGTCTTCATGGGGCCTGCAGAGAGTCTCCGGAGGCCCCATGGAGGCTTCCCCGGCCCTCCCCCCTCCCTCCCCGGGCCTTCGTGGGGCCTCCGGAGCATCTCTGGAGGCCCCACGGAGGCCACCCCAGCCCTCCCCCAGGCCTTCATGGGGCCTCCGGAGTGTCTCCGGAGGCCCTGCGGAGGCCTCTCCCGGCCCTCCCCCTCCCTCCCCGGGCCTTCGTGGGGCCTCCAGAGCATCTACGGAGGCCCCACGGAGGCCTCCCTGGCCCTCCCCACCCCCTCCCCGGGCCTTTGTGGGGCCTAGCAAGGCCCTACGGAGGTCTCTCCCGGCCCTCCCCCCTCCCTCCCCGGGTCTTCATGGGGACTCCGGAGCGTCTCCGGAGGCCCCATGGAGGCTTTCCCGGCCCTCCCCCTCCCTCCCAGGCCTTCATGGGGCCTCCAGAGCGTCTCTGGAGGCCCCATGTTCGCCTCCCCAGCCCTTCCCACCCCCTCCCCGGGCCTTCATGGGGCCTCCGGAGCGTGTCCGGGGGCCCCGTGTAGGCCTCCCCTGCCCTCCCCCCTCCTTGCCAAGGCCTTCGCGGGGCCTCCGGAGGGTCTCCGAAGGCCCCGGGAAGGTCTCCCCAGCCCTCCCCGCTACCTCCCAGGGCTTTCACGGGGCCTCCAGAGCCCCTGTGTCGCGGTTTTGGGGGGGCCCGGGGGGGGCCCTCCCAAACCGCGAATAATCAAAACCGCGAATGTCAGATTCGCGAATGTGGAGGGTCGACTGTATATTCCCACTTCCAAACAGCTCTTACTGTCAGGAGGTTCTTCCTAATATTTAGGTGGAATCTCTTTTCCTGTAGTTTGAACCCATGGCTCCATGTCCTAGTCTCTGGAGCAGCAGAAAACAAGCTTGCTCCTTCCTCAGTATGACATCCCTTTAAATATTTAAATATGGCTATCACGTCACCTCTCAACCTTCTCTTCTCCAGGCTAAGCATACCCAGTTCCCTAAGCCATTCCTAATAGGGCGTAATGGCTTCCAGACCTCCCACCATCCTTCTCAGTATCTTTCTTGAATTGTTGTGCCCAGAACTGGAAACGGTATTCCAGGTGAGGTCTGACCAAAGCAGACTGGAGTGATACTATTACTTCCCTTGATCTAGACACTACTTCTATTAATGCAACCTAGAATCGCATTGGCATTTTTTGCTGCTGCATCACACTGCTAACTCATGTTCAGCTTGTAGTCCACTCTTTCTTTTCTTTGAGGAAATCTACACCATTATGTTAATTGCTAATAAACAAAAAATATTATATTAGTGCCTATAATATAGTTTTTAAACTAAATTATTGGTGGCAAATTATGTAATACAGTAGGCCCCTCTTATCCACTGGGGATTGTTTCAGGGGGGGCATGGATTCTGAAAACCATGAATAATAGTTGAACGCCATTGAAAATGATGGGACTTCTGGTTTAAAATACCATAGAGTTGCCTTGGAGGGCCTAGAAAATGGCTAGGGAGGACACATTTTCTAGGAAGACTCTATGGTAGGTGTGCTATTTTGTGTCTCATGGATAACGAATCCATGGATACGGGGGTCCTGCTGTAATCTGAACATCCTGTATGGTGAATAGGTTAGGTTACATTGACCTGAGATAAACATATGGGGACCTCAAAATAAAGCACTGCCGTGGAGCGCAAAATCCCTTAAACCGGCCCTGAAAAAGCCATTGGTTAATGGCCAACAGGAACAAGAAGCCAGAGAGCCAGGAAGGGGACACTTCTCTCAAAAATGCCTCCCTTGCTTGACTTACTGTGATGCTCTGAATGAGAGATTTCCAAGACACCACAGTTGTACTAAGGTCTTGAAAATCCAGGGCTGTGGCTTTCTTAGTTGAGTCAGTCCACCTTTAATACAGGCAGTTTTCCTCTTTTCCTACTGCCTTTAACTTTACCTATCAGTACCATCTTTTCTAATGAGTTATGTTCTCTCATGATGCGTCCAAAGCCTCAATTAAGTCATTTTGGCTTCTAGTGAGAGCTCAGGCTTGATTTCCTCTTTTTAGCAGTCCATGGCAGTCCATAGAGCTCTCCTCCAATGCCCCATTGCCAATGAGTTGATTCTCTTCCTGACAGCTTTCTTCACTGTCCAGGATTCACAACCATACACAGAAATTGTAAGTACTATGGCATGGATGATCCTGACTTTGTTATCTAAATCTTTACCACCCGGCGCCACATGTTATTTTGCATGGCCCTGAGTGATGCAACCATGTTGTAGCCCCACTCCCTATGAGCAGGGGAAATTGGGACTTCCTTGGCTTTAGAGTGTATAGAAGGGTCATCAGAATCACTCATGTCAATAGCATATGTTGAGGGGTGATTCCAGTGGTCACCTGTACATGTGCTACAGCCACAAAAGCTCTTCCTATTTTTTTTTCTAACTGCAAAACACGGGGGGGGGGAGAGAAAACCTGTAAAAGAGGAAGAGAACAATTAGAATGAATCCAGAAATTGAGAGATTGAAAGGAAGGAGGAAAGGATATGAAAATAAGAGGAGAGGGCAAGAAAAACACTGTCTTCCTTTAGCATAGCTGGTTATACCTGTGAGTTCTGTGTGGTATATCAGGGATAATAAGACAGGAGATTGACTTAAGATGCATTTCCACGGTCCTGGGGGTGATGGCTCTGTCGACCAAACCAGAATTGACAAAATGTATATAATTGTGAAAGTAATTATGAAATCTGGTGATGAAAAGAAGTACTTTCTAGGGCCAATGTACCATGTGCCTGTGGTGCAAAAGAAGTGCTGGATGCAGTTGACAATACTTGTGGAAACATAGTTGGATCCATAGCAACTAGGCATATCTTCATGCATTTATCTTCCTTGGCCACAGATGGAACCACATAGCTGGTCCCAATCATATTCTATTAATATAAGGTTATGAAGACTGAAAGGTAACAGTAATCAATTTAATATTCTACTTCTTTAATGATTTATCATCCATTCTTTTTAAGAAATAACGTCATTCCAGATTAAAGCCCATACATCCAACTGCACAAGGACCTATTGACTACTGCACATTTTTTTTCTTACTGTGTCCACCTGCATGTCAGCATAATGCCTGTGGGCATGCATTGTGATAATTGAACATAATAATGGAGGAAGAGCCACTAAAAGCATACTATTGTTAATCCACCCACTGTCAAGGGACTCAATTGTTTCCATACCTGTTGCTAGTGGTAAGGAGCATAGATTTGTTTTTTTAATCAGTTGGGCACAGTAATTTGTGGACATCAGTCATCTGAGGAGGTGGTAAAGGTTTGGAAGTAAACTTTGGAAAATGAAATGGAGAAATAAAAATTAAAATTAAAAGGAACTCACCTCCCCTTTTTATTAAAAAAAAATGTGGAACCCACGATTTCTTCTCTGGCTAATGGGGACAGCTCTGTGATATTTCAAAAATATGGTTTTCAGTGATTTATTCTGGATTGGGATGGAAGAAAAGGTGTGTCAAAGCTAGGAAATGTTCATTTTAAGACAACAACTCCCAGAATCCCCAGGCAGCATGGACTTTAGCTATGGTGTTAGGGGATGCTAGGAACTATAGTTCAAAAAGTATCTTTTCCCAGCTCTGGTATGTATGTGGGTGTGTTTATGTGTATTTATATACACATATGTGCACAACCAAAAAGGCTTTGCATCCTTGTTTTAACCTTGTACTAAAAGGTTAAAATCAGCACTGTGAGCTGAGACTCAAAAATACAAAGAGGTTCAAGATTTTTTTAAAAAAAAAATTGGTGTAATATGTTCTCCGCCCTGAAGCTATATTTCCATCACACCATTATATCAGTTCTACAGTACCTTAATTTGTCATCGCTTCATCCTAAGGAATCCTGGAATTTGTACTCTGGTAACATTGGGGATGTGTGCCTTCAAGTCACTTCCGAGTTATGGTGACTCTAAGGTGAACCTATAACAGGGTATTCTTGGCAATATTTGCCTTTATCTGGGAGAGTATGACTTGCCCAAGTTCACCCAGTGGGTTTTGAACCTTGGTCTCCAGAGTCATGGTCCAACACTCAAACCACTACACCACACCACTCTCAGTCTAGTAATATACTTATTAGAAATCAGAAGACTTTGACTTGGAAGAATAACTATGAAGGAAATAGACAGGAACCTGAAGTTAGGATTTTCCATGTCATTGTATTTCCATTTTCTATGTATGGTTGTGAAAGCTGGACAGCGAAGAAAGCTGAGAGGAAGAAAATCAGCACATTTGATATGTGGTGCCAGAGAAGAGTACTATGGAAACCATGGACTGCTAAAAAGACCAATAAATGGGTCCTAGAGCAAATCAACCTGAACTCCCCCTAGAAGCCAAGATAACTAAACTAAGACTGTTGCACTTTGGCCATATCATGAGAAGACAGGACAATAATAAAGAAAATATGATAATAAATAAAATACAATAATGCTTGGAAAGGTAGAAGGCAATAGGAAAAGAGGAAGACTGCACTCCAAATGGATTGACCCAATCAAGGAAGCCACAGCCTTGTGTCTGCAAGACCTGAGCAAGGCTGTTGAGGACAGGGTGACTTGGAGGTCTCTCATTCATGGGGTTGTCATAAGCTGAGGTTAACTTGATGGCAGTTAACAGCAACAATATACTTAGAAGATACCAAAGTACCCTGAGAGGAGAGGAACTGAGGATTAAATCATTTAACCCTCTAGTATAAATAGGCACTCAGAGTACTTTGGCCATTGTTGTTCAGGGAACAGACTAGAGTCCTACAGCAGAGAATTCTACACCCCACATCAGAGTATAAATCATTCAAGTGCCTCTAACTAGTAACAACCTTTCCAATAATAAGCTGTCTGCACACAGCTTGAGAACTTGTAGAACTGCTAATCTAAAATCTGCATAAACTAGAGGTGCTTTGATGACCTGCCTCTTAATAAGTGGTTTATCGTTTAGCGAGCAACCCGACAACCCTTAGTGTCTTTTACAGAATGGCTGCTTCCTGCTAAAGGAGGAATGAAGATTTCCTGTTGACTGAATAGGTGTAATTGTCTGACCTGAATGTGGAATTCAAAATTGTATTTGAGTCATAAGGTTTGCAAGCTGTAATAGATCATTCAAACAATAATTTATGGGGAAACCTTTGAATGTATTAGGGACTTTCTCTTCAAAGCCTGCTTAATTTCACCACACTGGATCCTGAATGAAGACTGGAGTGAAGCAGGATTGAAACGTCTAGACTGAACCTCCAGTGTTGACCAAATGGAATTATAATTAAACCTACCACTGGTCCATATTTCTCAGTTTTCATCCATGAAGGGGTACAAGATTTCAGTGCAAGGATATCACTGTGGATTGCATAATTTTCTAGTGAGAATTACATCAAAGCCAGCGTCAGAAGTTCTTATTCTAAATATAGGTTGCCCTCCAGTATTTGCGGGGGACACATTGCTGGACTTACTGATTATAAGTGAAACTATGGATAATAGCAAATCCTACAGAAATGAAGGACTTCCTGTACAAACATACCATAGAGTTGCATTGGAGGACCTAGCAATTCTTAGAGAGGATGCCTCTCCAGGCATTTTCCAGTTCGACTCTATGGTATATGTCCCTATTTTAATAACTGAAACTGCAGATATTGGTTCTGTGGAAATGGGGCAGGGACAACTGTACACTAAACATGCAAGTGGAGGGGGTGCTAGACCTGCCCACTGAGCCATCCTTTCTATTGTCCTCTATGTGTGGAGGAGAGAGTCTCTTCTATTCATGGAGGCTACCTATGCAAGTTAGAATCTTTATTTTCCAGGGCTAAAAGTTATGGGGAGAGTTTCCACAAAGAGCAGAAGCACTTCCCAACATGGTTAGTTATTCTCATAAGTTACAGTTTAAGCATAACTCATTCCCAGTTCTCAAAAACAACTAAATAGTTTTAATTACATTTAAAAAAATGCCTGACATGAAAAGCCGTTGGCTTGTGATACTAAACATACTCATCTTGTCCACTTCATTGTTGCATCAATAATCACAATAGAGCAAGAAGCAACAGCCAGAGCCAGTACATGTGATATTCCTCCTCCACTGCTTAGTTAGGCTATACTCTCATAACAGTAAAACTACCCTCCTGCAAATGTGCGAATTACACTGTAGATGGAGTGAAGTTGTCTCTCATTAAGTTGCAATCTTTATAGTATACGGTACATTTTTTTTGTAATGTGCAATATAAAATAATGTATTTTTCAAAAAAAAATATTAAGCATAAATAGAATTACTTCAAAATTCTGCTTTTTGGTTTGGTTTGTGTTTGAATAAAAATGCCTAAAGAGGGCTTCTGCCTGGTAGATGTCAAAAATATTGCTCATTTTATAGGAAAAAAATCAGCCCAGCTTTGATTTTTTTAAAAAAACTCTTTTAATTATACAGTCTCTCTGTTTCAAAAGTGAAAGGAAGTTTGTTTTTTAATTTAGCTAAAAGGCATTTTAAAATATATCTGTTTACCCCAAATTATCAAAAGCCTGAGATCCATCTTTTTGCCAAAAAGAAACCAGTCAGAGTGAATAAACTGGACTCGTCCCCATGACCATAGCTATGAATTACTTTGTGTACCAAAATGAAGGTAAATCACTTGAATCTTGATTAAACAGAGAGATTGGTCTTTGTGATCATAGTTGCTTTCTGCCATGTTTGGAGACTATACTAGGATAGGTATCACTCTTTTGTGGGTAGTGGTGGTGTCATTCAAAATAATTAACAACTGGTTCTGTCTCCAAGCCAAGATGGTTGTTCTCCCCACCTCACCCCACTGGCCTTCCTGCCTCAGTACAGAATTTACTTGGCTATCATCCACTACTACTTGGCTTGATTTGGGCAGGATCTGAGCTCCCTCTATCTGCCATCACTGCGACCTCCTTCAGCCAGTTTTCTGAGCTATGGCACTTACCTTCTTCGCCAGGAAATGGTACTTCCAGGGGCTCAGTTACACAGCAGTTTTTATCCCAGGGAGAAGTGAGATCTGGAGATCTCGAATCTGTCTCTTACTGTTCCCATGATTTGTCATGGGTAGCAGAAGTCTTGTTTTTTTTTTTATTTGTTGTTCAGGTACCTCCATCCTGGGAAAGGGGCACACAGCAGAACTATATTTTGATTGGTCAGACTTGGGAGGGGACGGGCTTGCAAGGGAAGCCTGGCAATTCTGGATCCACCATTTTTGGTATGGTCAGTCTCAGAGAACCACCCCCGCCCTTGCCGACCACAGCTACCCTCGCCTCTAATGAGAACCCCCTGCCCCACGGGGCTACTGCCTCTCACCCCCGCCACTGCGCGGGGTGGGGGGGCTTCTCTGTGACTGTCAGTCATGGAGAAGCCCCCCACCCTCGTAGCTGCATGGAGTGGGGGGGGCTTCTCCATGACTGGCAGTCACGGACAAGCCACACCCCTGTCTTGCACAGCCACAAGGACGGGAGGGAGTAGCCACATGGGG
Source organism: Gambelia wislizenii (assembly GCA_030847615.1). Lineage (NCBI taxonomy): Eukaryota > Metazoa > Chordata > Lepidosauria > Squamata > Crotaphytidae > Gambelia > Gambelia wislizenii. Next base: position 378,434,813 of record JAUMIR010000002.1, on the reverse strand, counting down.
TGGGGGGGCCTTCTCTGTAGCCGCTTGGGGGCAGGTGAGGGAGAGACCTTGCCTGGCTCTCAGCTGGCTGCTTTGGAGCCAGAAGAGGACCCTACGGAGGGGCATACCAAAATGCCAGATGGAGAACAGCACCTGTATATTCTGCTCTGAGTTTGCTCAGAATCTGCTCTTACTCACCACTGACATGGAAGCCACTGGTCATTCCTGCGTACTGTCCAAATGACGGGGGGGGGGAATCCCTACTACAAGTAGCCTGTACCCATTAAGGAGAAGGATGGCCAGAGAGGGGGGGAGGATGCAAGGATGATTGTTACACAGGTTTGACCCTGAGAGCCCCTCCTTCAGAGAGTACAAAAAGTGTGGAAACATCAATGCTGGACCAGAGGCCACACTGCTGTATGGGGAAGTTTTCAGAAAATGGTTGCAAAATGCACAGGATGACCACACAACTAGCTTTTGGTACACCACTGCAAACATGTGGGAAGAGAATGACACACAATATCTGTGTGCCCATTTTACACCTTAGGAAGTGCAATAGTACACTGGTCTACTCAGAAGCAATCCCTATTAAATACATAAGGACTGCAACCTTAATTGATCGTCTATGGAAAACTAAAGATTTAACTATTCCACATTGAGGGAAACAGCCTTTGATTACCTTTCAAGAGCAAGAAAGAGCCACCAGATGGCATCATAAGCCATTATTTAACTTGAGTTAAGCCAATTTCTTACCATCTCTTGTAGGACAGCTTTTGTCTCCTGTTACTGAAGTTTATTGTTCACTTTCCTGTTTTGTACTGCCATTAATAGTAGTATTCCTGACAAATAGCTTAAGGTTGGAGTCCTTCTGTATTGTTGTACTCAAATGATAGTAATCAGAAAGCTGATTTATAACCGTACTGTACAGTATCCCGTCCTCATTCTATACAACAACCTGCTCCAACTTGGTGTCTTCCACATATGCCAAACTACAAATTTCAGGCCACCAGACTGGGCCAGGCCAAATACAGCTTCTCCCAGGCAGAGAATTCAAAAGTGAGAATCACCTTCAAAACTAACAAGAGGAGACAGCCTTTATGAAAAGGTGATTCACAAATCAAATGCCCTTCATTCCTTGAATACATGCAAGAAAACTGACATGAAAATCTAGCAGAAGAGATAACATTCTAGAAGTGACTCATAGGTTCAGGGACAAAGGGGACCACATTTTAAAACAGTGGAGAGCACTATAACTGTGAAACAATCCTGATCCTAAAGAGTTCTGCTACCATATTTGCCTATACTGCCATCCTATAATGCACACATGAGGCTTTATGATGTTTGCACAGTAGTAGACTCCAGATATAGAAAATGTCTCCTTCCAGATGCTGCTAGACTGCAAATCCTATTCTCCCTAGAAATGGCTGGTGGGAACCACAGTCCAACAAGATGTGCTATAGAAGCTATGTGGCCCCAGAATCATCTACTGCATTCAGTATTCACTGGTGCAAACAGCACCAGGCTTTTTAATGTGGCTTCAATCTTGAAGAGCAAAATGGATAAAGAGAAAACAGTGAAAAAGAGCCTGGAAAAGATACCTTTTCTTGGACACACACACACACACACTATACGCTCTTTCCACCAGCTAGCAAAGGCCTCTTCATTTATTCAGGTCTTTGGGCTCTTAAGTTACTGTGGGAGACGGATCTTTTTTAATGGGATATATTAATTGTTGTAATTTAGTGTTTTTTAATGAAACTGTTTAAAGCTTTTTAACTTTTGTAGCAAGTGAGTTTTTAGTGTATTTTATTTTGTTCTGAACTTGATGTGAGATGCCTTGGGTCCCACTCCAGGAGAAAGGTGGGGTACTACTACTAATAATAATTAATAATTCCTAGAATCCCCCAGCCAGCATATTCAAATTGAGAGAATATTGTCCTCAACTTGTTTTTCTACTGTTTCTTCAATCTTTTTCTTTGGCCAGGAGAAATCTATTCTAGGTTTTTTTTTTTCCTTGTTTTTTTTTTTCATGGCCGAGTATCTATTCAGGAAAGGCCTACCGGGATTAAGAAGATGGATCTTCCACCTCAAATCACCAGCCTTCAGTCTTTTGCCTAATTTCAAAAGCACTTTGTAAGTAAAGAGAAAGAGAAATCTGTCCCTTCTGCAGGAGCCCACTGGGATGGGAAAGAGGCAGTGGTGAGAACAAAAGCAGTGCTAGGAAGAGACAAAACAAAAGGAAAAGATAGAACTGAGTGCACAGCTGTGCAACTAACAGTTTACACAGACGGGAGGCAAAGATCCCAACATACCTGTTCATCTCACCTCCAGGGAAATTTCTTCCCATTAAGCATGAAAGAAAATCATCTGTTCAGAGAAATTAAAGCAATGATGAGAAGAGCAGATCTTCCTCCACCATTCTAGCAAAAGCCATCAAAGTGAGCTCACTTATCCCATCTTGAGAATTTGGCCAGGCTCCAAAGAGCAAACAATCACCCTTCCCCCACTGCACCCTGGAAGCTGGAAACTAGGGAAGCATGAGACTTGTTAAAAATCACCCAAAAGCAATAAAGTTCATGTAGTTTATTTTTCAAAAAACCAAACAAACACAAACCAAACTTTTTAAGACTCTGAAATGAATTACGGGGCACAAGGAGAACTGTAAATGCTCTGTGCCTCTCTCCTTCACATAGATCCTCTTTCCTCAGTAATTTCTTAAATTATATGTGTGTGTTGAATTGATGAGTAGGGAAAGTGTGAATGTTTCACTAAGAGTCTTGAATGGACATCTAGTTGGGCTATGTGCTGTGTCATACAGTGGACTGTCCCCTATTTGAAGATGTCATCTATTTAAAGGACTCTCAAAGAATCACAGAACCTTAGATTTGGAAGGGACTGCAACCGACTATATAGCCCTATCTCCTGTCACACAGGAACCCACTTCTAAAATACGCATGAAATGTGACCATCTAATTTAATGAAAGAGAATTCCCAGGAAGCTATTTATATATAAATACTTATTTATTACCTGCCTCTCTCCTCAGAATCGGGGCAGGGTACAACATCACAAAAGTATACAATACAATGCATCACAATACATCACTATGCAGTACAATTCAATGCAATACTATTCAATACAATTTTTAATACAATACATTTCAAAGCACATTCAGTACAGACAATTGTACAATGCAAGTGCCAGCAGATGGCACTGCTGGCATGCAAACGATGCTGCAAGAGTAACACTGCAGAATGCATTGTACACTAATAATGACTGCTGCTTTTTGGAAACTGAATTAACAGCTTCAACAGCATGTTGCCCTAACTCTTTATTATGCTGGCACTCATTTGACCGATTTACAGAAGAATAAGTTGACCTGGGGGCCCTGGAATTGAACTTATGAACTCAAAAATCTACATGAGTTTTGTCTGCAATTTTGTCTGCATTAGCTTACTGCGCCCCCAGGGCCCCCAGTGTGTGTGTGCGCACGCCCGTGTGTGTGAATGCATTGCTCCCCTAAATAAGAACTCTCTCCTCAAAATTGAAATTTTCCTTCAGTTCCTGAATTTCTAGCACTGCAGAGAGTGAAAGCACTGAAAACCATTCACACTCAGAACTCTTATATTTATGTATTCACATTCCCTTGGTAGCTTTGCCTGCCCTTTTCTTTGGATGGATGCCTAGATGCTCAAGTTTCTGCATGCTAGAAATTTGGGGACTAGACTTGGAACTGCCGGTGTGACAGCGTAGCGTTCAGCAGCAGGAGTGGGGAGCTCTCTCTGGCTACTTTCCAAACTCTGATTTTCAGAATCTAGAGCTTGTTGGTGGAAAGGACAAGAGACTGACAAAACTCCTCAGTAAAGGAGTGAGTTGGGGCTTGATAGGGGTCAATTTCCAATCCTGGCAGTTGTGTTTGTGATGAGACACAGCGTAAGGGATTAAGGTGACCGAAGAGCCACAGACAGAGTTTGGAACGGTCTATGCACAGACCAGAGCGACGCCAGCATATTTTTAAAATATAATTTTTCTTTGGAAAGCTGAAGTAAGCTAGTTGAGTTTATTAGAATTGTTTTCAATGTTTTTTTTTCTGGGTGACTTTACAAAGCGCTAAAGCAGCAAGAGAAAAGCAAAGTAAGCAAAATAAGTGAAGTAAGCAAAACTTAAAGGACTTACTATAAAGAAGAGGAGGTCTGAGAGTTCGTAATCTAAACCAGTAAAACTCAGCTGGACCGGAGAAGATGGTGATGAGGGAGGAAAGACAGAGCTGAGAGAGAGAAAGGAGCGAGGACAATCCCAAGAGCTGGCCTGGAGCAGAAAGGAGCAGAGTGGAATGTAGAAGAGGAACAGCTGGAACAAAGGAGAAGCGAAAGTAGATCGAGGAATAGAGAGTGGAGGAAAAAGGAGTGGGAGCTAAGAGTTAAGAGACCTGAAAATATTGTGGTGGTTTATAAGAAAGAAACAGCAAGTGGAAAAGGAGTTAAAGATTGTGAGAAGAGTGAAACGAGGCACAAGGAAGTATTATCAAAAAAGGGTGGAACAGAGCAAGAGAAGGAGAAGGACAGGAGAAGGAGACACAGTGACCTACAGACAACACTGGAGGAAGCGAATGAATAGCGCAGATGCTAATCGAAATTTGATTTATTCATAATAAAACTTGATATAAAGGGTATCATATATAAAGGGTAAAAGTGTAAAAATATTGATAAAAATATAGTTATAATTTAACTTAATTTAAAATAATTTAATTTAAGTTTCTGATATATATTTTTTGGTCAGACAAGTGGTCTAAAATGTTGCTTTAAAGCATTAAACACTGCTTCAGTGAAAAACAAGGTATAGAAAACCTGTTCAAAGGTCTATAGAAGTATCCTACTCTCTGCCTTAGATCGTATGACAAGGGGGAAGAAGTGAGTAGTGTACTTTCTACGATTTGGTGTATGTGACAGTGTGTCCGACTTAGGCAAATAGTTTGGACTTAGGTAAACAGTCATGCTGATTACAATTATATGAATTTATATACAATTACAATTATTATAATATATACAACTACATACTATATACTGTATACTATATACTATATATTACTTTTTATATATTTCATACTTTATAATAATATAAGGAACTGTATATATTCTATTCTATTATACTATATTATATAATTATACTATATTGCATTATACATAACTATTGTATATAATTGTATAATCATATAATAATTTCTCTGGGAATTAAAAAATAACTCATAGAAGAAAGGTAGTGAGGAGGAAGAAGAGGAAAGGTACAAGTACACGTAAAGCTTGGTAGATTAAGTAGTTATTGAGATATCTCATTGGAGGAAAACAAAATGGCAACTGGAACAAAAAAGTCCCTACAGGCATAAACACAACAGACACAACTAGTATTACAAAGGAGACCATCAATAGAAGGTACTACTAAAACAATGGAATTGAGTTCAATAATACTAGAGGAAATGAGAAAGGAAATAAAAAAGATGCAACAGGAAATAAGAGAGGAAATGAAAGAGATAAGAGCAGAAATTAAAGCAGATTTAAGAAAGGAGATGACGAATTTTGGGAAAAAAACTAAACAAATTAACTGAAGATATAGATCTAGTGAAAAAAGAGCTATAAAATATAAAAATAAAAACCCAAACTTTAGAAGAAACCACAACCTTATTAACATGAGAACAAGAACTTGAGAAGAACTTGTTGTCAATAAATGATATAAAATCTAGAGAGAAATGTTTAAAGATAAGTGGCCTACCTGAAATTGATAATGAAAATTTGGTAGAAAGATTAATACCGCCTATGGCAAAATTTATTGAATTGAAAGAAGCAAATCTGGAACTGCAAGTTGATAAATTTCTCAGGATTAACTCAAAAGTGGCCAATGACAAGAAAGTCCCGAGAGATATTGTGGCATGTTTTACAAGAGCTAATCTGCAAGATCAGTTCATTCAGAAAAGCTACAATGAAAACCTGAATATTGATGGGAAAGAGTTGAAGATTTACAAAGACATTCCACCTGCAATTCTCAAAGGAGGCAGGAATACAAATTCCTAACCCAATTGTTGGTAGAGAACAAGATTAACTATAGGTGGGAAAGAATAGAAGGAGTATTTTTTTTCTACCAAAACAAAAGATATATGATTAATACAGTTGAAAAAGCAAAAGAGTTTAGCAAGAGACTATTTAAAAAAAAGGGGGAAAGCAAAAAGATTTGAAAAAAGAGAGGAAAGAAGGAAGACAAGAAGGGGTGGAAGAGCATGAGCTTCAAAAGGAAGGGGAGAACCAAGAATCGGAAGAAGAAGAAGAGAAAATGAGAACTTGTGAGATACTGGAAGAAAGAAATAAAGAGGAAAGAGAAGAAGGGGAAGAGGTCAAGCAAGAAGAAAAGGAAAAAGAGGTAGAAGAAGAGGATATAGAAGAAGAAGAATAAAAAGAAAAAGAAGAAGAAGACTTGAGAGCTTAAGAGAAATAAGAAAATTAGATAAATAAACACAGAAAGAGATATATCAACTTAATAAAAAGAAAAATTAAAAAGAAAAATGGACTTCAATATATTATCGTGGAACGTGAAAGGAATGAACACTGAATACAAAAGAAGGCAAATTTTCACTATTTGGAAAAAGCCAACATGGATATAATATGCCTTCAAGAGATACAGCTTCAAGAGATACGGCTTAAATATATCTGATGAATCCCAAAATGGGCCAATGCTTCATAGCATCTAACGAAAAGAAGAAAAATGTGGTAGTAATGTATCTTAACAGGAGATTGCAAGCTAATTTAAAATTCAAAGATGAAGAAGGATTGTACCTGGGGATTGACACTAGAATTCAAGATGAAAAAAAATATTTATAGTAGGGGTATAAACCCCAATCCAATCCCAAGAATTTTTTTTCAAAAGTTTGAAAAAAGAAATAATGGAAAATGTCACAAATCTCGAGAATGTTATGTTATTAGGGGATTGGAATGGGGTGTTGGAACCAAAAAAATGACAGAAAATCAGAGAAGCCAATTCGGAAAAACCAGGGAAAACTGCCAAAAACCTTTTTTGAAATGAAGGAGGAATTAGGGTTAATAGATGTGTGGAGCTGGAAATACAAAGAGACAACAGGATACACTTTCTATTCAGAGATCCATCGGTCATTGTCCAGAATAGATATGGTCTTTATAATGAAAAGTTTAATGCAAAAAATCAAGTCAATGGAAATAAAACCAAGATGGATTTTGGACCACAACTCAATTATGCTCTCAGTGATAGGAAAAAAGAAAGAATTTTTCTGGCATCTGAACAACAATTTATTAAAGGAAGAGGAAAGTATAAAAGAAGCAATGCAAGTTTTGAAACAATATTTCATGGAAAATATGTCGTATGCAATAAAGATGACTACAATATGGGATGCCAGTAAGGCAGTAATGAGAGGGCATTTTATAAAAAAGGCTTATGAGAAAAAAAAGGGAACAAAAGGATATAAATCAATATCTTCTACAAGAAATAGCGAAGAGGGAAGGAAAAATAAGTGACAATCCAAATGATATAAAAGCAATAATGGAAATGGAAATATTAAAAAAGGAAGTACAATCAAATATAATAGGTGAGGTAGAACAAAAAAATGAAAATGATAAAACAAAAACATTTCAAGCATGCTGACAAATCTGGAAGGTGGCTCACCCACAAACTAAAAAGTCACAGGGAAGAAAGAATTATATCGGAGATAAATTATAAAGGGAAAGCTACAGTTGAACAGAATCAGATAAAATGATGTTTTCAAGACTACTATGCAAGACTACTATGCAAAGCCTCTCCACTGATGCCCCCTTGTCGTGGGAGAGAGTCTTGCGTACCCTAATGATGTTTTGAGCTATGCTGGCAGTGGCACAATAGCCACCGGTAGGGTCTCCCATGCCAGACAGGTCAAAACTGAAGGGTTTGACAAAGAGCGTCAAAGGGCAGGATGGGCTCTCTAGCCTTATGGCAACCATCCTAGGAGAAGGAAAACTCTAATCCCAAACCCGGGCAGATGGTGCTCGTCCAACCCTGTAAGGTCGACCATCTAAGAGAATGAAACTCCAGTCAAACCTATGGCCCAAGGACCTCACTGCTACCGTCCATGCTTGCAAGGCCAGCAGATGAACCTTTGGTTTAAAGGGTGAGGCCAGTTCTGTGCATGCTGCGCTCCACCAGAAAAATCCATTGCACAGGCTCGAAGGACAAATCCAATTCCAAAAAAAAGCCCGGTAGCAATAGGCAAGGGATGAAACGGCAGGTGTAAAGATGCACTGGAAGCCGCAGACCCAACCCTGCATGCAGGCGGTTCAGGACTTAGGTCGCTCAAGGCTGACCTGGGAAATGACAGTCTTGTTCGGCAGTATCCTGAACGACCAAGCAGCATTTTTTAAGGAGAGCACTGCTTGGTCCATATGGAGAGGGGCCTAGAAAAGGTGGCCTAATGAAAGCTCATCCCCAACTACCTGGTTGGCTAGCCACAGCCAACAGGAATCTTCTGATGTGGTCAAACCAAGGCAAAGAAACAAAGGCGCACACCAGCCTCCAAAGGTGGAAATAAACTGACGCATGCATGCTGGAACATCAGAACCATGTGAGACTCTGAAGATAGTGGATGGCCTGAGCGTCGTTCTGCTCTAATAGCCCATGAACTATCACAACTTAATATTGACATCACTGCTCTTAGTGAAGTTCATCTCCATGAGGAAGGCAGCCTTAAAGAACACGGTGCTGGCTACACACTTTACTGGTCTGGCAAACCCAAAACCGAAAAACATCTTTCAGGAGTAGGCTTCATGATTAAAAACTCCATTGCCTCCAAACTCGAAACCTTGCCAACAGGACACTCTGATCGCATTATTTCCTTACGCCTCCCACATGTTGTTCTCTTTAGTATATATGCCCCAGCTATGCAATCCGACCCTGTAGAGAAAGAAAAATTCTACACAGACCTACGCCACCTCATACAAAAAGTCCATGTAGAAGATACAATTATTATCCTTGGTGACTTCAATGCCAGAGTAGGAAAGAACTCTGAAGCCTGGAAAGGTGTCTTAGGCAAGCATGGTGTTGGAAATTGCAATAATGGACGCCTCTTGCTAGAGTTCTGTGCAGAACAACAGCTGACTATTACAAACGCTATCTTTCAGCAGAAAGACAGCTTGAAGACAACCTGGATGCATCCCCGATCCAAACATTGGCACCTCATTGACTATGTTCTAGTCCGCCAGAGAAACATTCGCGATGTCCGCCATACTCGAGTGATGCCTAGTGCAGTATGCCAGACAGATCATCGCCTCGTCAGATGTAAACTATGGAGATTTTCAGACAACACTGTTATAGTGTTACTATTCCACTTTATTTGCTATGACTGCCTCCTGGGGAATCCTGGGATTTGCAGTTTAGGGAGGGGCATTTACAACTCTCAGCCAGGGAGATCTTAGGCTTCACTAAACTACAAACCCCAGAATTCCGCAGGAGGAAGCCAGAGCAGTTAAAGTGGAATAGTAACACTATAACAGTGTAGTCTGAAAATCTCCTAAATCTTCATCTTAAATTCAAACCTAAGAGGGGTGGCATCTTAAAGAAGACACTCCAAGTCAACAGTCTGCAACAAGCTACCATGAGAGACACCTTCCAGGCAAACCTGCAAACAAAACTTGAAGACCATCCTATAGATCCTTCTCCTACAGTGCTTTGGCAACATATCAGAAACAGTATCCTCCAGTCTGCGGAAGAATCCCTCGGGTTCTCCCACAAGAAAAATCAAGACTGGTTTGATGAAAACAACCAAGAGATCCAGGAGCTGTTGACAAAGAAGAGAACTGCTCACCAGGCATACCTCGCCCAGCCAACTTGCCATGTAAGAAAAGCAGCTTTCTGTCCCACATGTAGTAAACTTCAACAAAAACTCTGAGACATGCAGAACAAGTGGTGGATCAATATAGCAGAAAAGACACAATGCTGTGCAGATCTGGGGGATTCTAGAGGATTTTATGAAGCTCTTAAAGCAGTGTTTGGACCTACTTATCAGGTCCAAAGCTCCTTATACAGTACAGATGGTCAAACATTAATTACTGATAAAGCCTCCATCCTGAATCGATGGGCTGAACACTTTCAAAGTCTCTTTAGTTCCAACCGAGTAGTCCAAGGATCAGCTATCCAACATATGATACAAAACCCATGAAAAATGAATTGGACATAGCTCCCACTTTGGAAGAGACCCTTAAGGCCATACAGCAGTTGAAAAACGGCAAGGCAGCTGGGATTGATGGAATCCCACCTGAAGTTTGGAAACACGGAGGTCATGTACTCCACGATAAATTCCACTAACTCCTTGTGAATTGCTGGGAAAAGGGGGAACTGCCATCAGATCTCCATGATGCAGTCATCATCACCCTGTACAAGAAAAAAGGAGCAAAATCCAATTGCTCAAACTATTGAGGCATAACACTGCTCTCTATTGCTGGAAAAATCCTTGCAAGGTTACTCCTGAACAGATTAGTTCCTGCCATTGCCGAAGAACTTCTTCCTGAAAGCCAATGTGGCTTCAGAGCCAATAGGAGTACTACAGATATGATATTTGCCCTTAGACAACTGCAAGAGAAATGTAGAGAGCAGAACAAGGGTCTCTATGTAACATTTGTTGACTTCACCAAAGCCTTTGACACTGTGAGTAGGAAAGGTCTGTGGCAGATCCTGGAAAGACTAGGATGTTCCCCCAAATTCCTTAAAATGGTTATCTTGCTACACGAGGGCCAGCACGGTCAAGTCAGATATGGTGATGCTCTTTCAAAGCCCTTTCTAATAACTAATGGAGTGAAGCAAGGTTGTGTTCTTCCGCCAACTTTATTTACAATCTTCTTCAGCATGATGCTATCTCAGATTGGCCTTTTTAGTCATCAGCGCGCTTGCAGAAAGCGCAGGATGAGTCCTTCCTGAATCTTCGTTTGTGAAGAGAAGCCAGAGAGATGCAAAGTTATATAGCGATCCAACAGACAAAGATAAAATGCAAAGATTAATAAACAACTATTTGGAAAATCAAAAGATAAACAAATTAACAGAAGACCAGAAAAGATTAATGGATAAGGATATTACAATTATGGAAATAGTTGAAGCTATCAAGAAATTGAAATCAGATAAAACACCAGGACCTTATGGACTTACATCAGTGTATTATAAAAAATTAAAAGAGCTTTATTGATGCCCCTCCACAAAACATTAAATGCTATGAAAGCAGAAGGGATCCCAAATTCCTGGAAAGAAGCCAACATTACCATCATACCAAAAGAGGGTAAGGACAGGAAGGACCCTAAGAATTATAGACTGATCTTGCTTTTGAATACCGACTATAAAATCTTTGGAATTATAATAGCTGAAAGATTTAAGAATATCCTAAGTCAAATAATTCAAGAAGATCAGAATGGCTTTCTGTCAAAAAGATATATGGGAAACAACATAAGAACAGTTATAAATTTACTGGAATATTACTAAAAACATAATGAGAAAAAAGTAGCATTATGCTTGTTAGATTCAGAGATGGCCTTTGATAATGATAGTTGGATATTCTTGAAAAAGGTCTTAGAGAAAATGAATATAGGAGAGAATTTCAGAAAATGGGTCAATATGATATATGAAGAACAAGAGGCTCAGGTGATAGTCAATGGAGAAAAAACAGGAAAGATCAAAATAAATAAAGGAACCAGGCAAGGTTGCCCACTGTCACCTTTATTATTCTTAACGGTGATTGAAGTTTTAATAAATAACATCAGAGCTAATGACAAAATCAAAGGCACTAGAGTCAAAGGAAACGAGTATAAGATCAAAGCCTTTGCAGATGATCTGGTTGTCATATTAGAAGACCCTGTAGACCAACTTGAAGAATTCAAGAATATATTAGATAATTCCACGGCAGTATCGGGCTTTAAAATTAACAACGAAAAAATAGTTATGTTAACAAAGAACATCAAAGAACAGGAAGTAAAAGAATTACATAATAAAACCAGATTTAAAATAGAGAATAAAGTCAAGTATTTAGGGATATGGTTGACAAAAGGAAATGCAGACCTTTTCGAAAACAACTATAAACTCATGTGGAAAGAGACGACGAAAGATCTGATTAAGTGATCCAAGCTGAATTTATCAATCTTAGGAAAAATAGAGTTGGTAAAAATGATGGTGTTACCGATGTTTCTTTTTCAAAATATACCTATTTTAATAAATAATAAGTGCTTTAAAATTTGGAATAAAGAAATATTAAACTATATTTGGGGTGGAAAAAAAGCGAGAATAAGGTATAAATTAGTAACTGAGAGAAAGGAAAAAGGAGGATGGATGCGCTTTGCCGAATCTATATAAATATTATCAAGCACGCTCTCTTACCTGGTTAGAACCATGGGTGTGTCTAGATTATGTAAAGCTACTAGCCTTAGAAGGGCATGATCTTAACTTTGGATAGCATGCATATCTAATTTACAATAAAAAGAAAGAGAATAAAATATTTGAACACTACTACATTAGGAGAGCTGTACTTAAGGTCTGGTTGGATTTGAAACCAAAATTTTATTCAAAAATACCATTATGGGTCTCGACTCAAGAAGCCTTTTTTAGAATATCAAAAATAACTAATCAGGACTGGATAAAATATCAAGAAATCCTCCAGAAGGTAAAATAAGATCAGGTTAACATAAAATCTAGAGATGAATTGAGTGATGAAGGTTATAATATAAGCTGGTTTTTATACAAACAACTCTATGAAAGGTATAAGATGGATCTAAAATTGGAGGGTTTCCAAAAATAATCAAATGAAATAGACAAAATAATATATAGAAATACAGACCACCACTGTGAGAAGTACTATAAAATATTGATGGATAGAGAATTGGAAGACGAAGTGGTCGAAGAAACTATGATAAGATAGATGAAAGAAATTGGACATGGAATTGAAATGAAAAGATGGGAAAAATTGTGGGAAATTACACAAAAGTTTGTGTTACCTCAAAAAAATGAAAGAAAATTATTACAAAATGTTCTATCAATGGTATTTAACACCTGTGAAATTAGATAATACGTATAAGACAAGGAAGAGAGAATGTTGGAAGTGTGGGAAAGCGGAAGGAACTTTCCATCATATTTGGTGGACATGCTCTATGGCTAAGAAATATTGGAAAAGAGTCCATGATAAGATAAAAGAAATTATGGGAATAATTTATGGTCTAGAACCAGAAATATATTTGTTAAATATGGTGGATAGACTTGAAGAAGGAATGACAGGAGGAGTAAAAAAGATACTACTGTATATGGTAACTACTGCGAGAATTCAGTATGCAAAATATTGGAAAGAGAATAAAATTCCAGCAGTTGAAGAATGGTTAGGGAACTTATATGACATAATGGATTTAGATAGATTAACTGCTGAACAAGATAGAAAAGGAATGGGAACCTATCAAAAAATTCTGGAAAGAAAAATGGAATATAAACATATAGAAATATAACAAGGAAAATAGAGTCATTACTAGATAATAATTAAGGCTATCCTTTGCTTTAGTAATATAAAGGGAATAGATAAAATCAATGAGAATATAGATTTATAGCCCAAAAAACAAAGGTAGTAAATTATAAATAGAAAAAAGTAAGTTTATACGAGAATGGAGAGAGAATAAACCAACAAGGAAGGAATTCATTTATGGGAGAAAGAAAAGGAAATACCTGTAAGGAAGATTTAAATGAGGACTAAATAACTTCTCCTATATTTGTAAGTTTTTTATTGTTAAAATTATGATTATGTTGTAAAAGAGGAAATGTATATATGATACTTCGATGAAAAATGTAAGATCGTAACATAATAAAAAAATAAAGGGGAAAAAAGAAATTTGGGGACTAAAGGGACAGAATTCTTACTGGGGGGTGATGCCCTTGTCCCCTCCCCCAAGTCCATCACCTTCTGATGTAGGATTCTTCCACAATCAAATATCTCTCATCATCAGGAAGTTCTTCCTAATGTTTAGGTGGAATCTCTTTTCTTGTAATTTGAATCCATTGCTTTGGATTCTTGAGAACCAGCATGGTGTAGTTCTTTGAGTCTTGGAATATGACTTTGGAGACCAGGATCTGAATTTCTGCTCATGCCAACATATCCAATGGCAAAAAATTGTGGGAGTCAGTGTGGTGTAGTAGCTTGAGTGTTGCATTATTGGGAGACCAGGGTTCGAATTCCGACTTGGCCATGGAAACCCACTGAGTGACCTTGTGGAAGTTACACTCTCTTAGCCTCAGAGGGAGTCAAAGGCAAACCCCCCCCAAACAAATCTTGCCAAGAAAACCTTGTGATAGATTCACTCTAGGGTCTCCATAGGTCAGAAACAACTTCAATGCACACCACCACCACTTCCACCACCACCACAACAACAACCTTTGGGTCCAGCCTCTAAAGCAGTCCAATTTAGGCATTTAGGTATTTAAAGATAGCTCATCTCTCATATTTCCTCTCAGTTTTATGTTCTCCAGACACCAGATTAAACATACCCAGCTATCTCAACTGTTTCTTATAGGGCTTGATTTCCAGATCTTTTGCCATCTTGGTTGCTTTCCTCAGAATACATTCCATTCCAGCTTGCCATTTCTTAAACCATGGTGTCCAGAACTGGACACAGTGTTCTAGGTGAGTTCTGAACAAAGCATAATACAGTTGCATTATTACTTGCCTTGATCTTTATAGTTCTATTGATGCTGCTTTTTTTTGCTACTGTATCACACTGATGACTCATGTTAAGCTTGTAGTCTGCTAAGACATCAAAATCCTTTTATTGCTCTTGTCAATCCAAGAACGACCAGTCCAAGATGGGAGAGCAGGATCTTGCCCCTCAATAATTGGGCCCTAGACAGGTAACTGAGCAGGGACTCAGGTAATCTTAACATGGTCTACCCTACTATGGTGAGCTGTGCTGAACTTATTTTTAAATGACAGTGATTTCTATTAGTTTCAGCTACACATCTTGACAGTTAGTTAGGCTAGGCTTATGACAAGGCTAGGTTTATGACTACATAATTGTTCCCTATTCACATTGACAATTCTGGCATCATTGCCATGGTCATAAATGTCTCTGAAGCCCATTTTAAAAGCCAGTCAGCTGTGCTGAGTGAATGGGTTCTGCAGTGCTGGCAGGTGGGGCCAGTAGTGACATGACCAGCCACTTCCCACCAGTGAATGACAGTGCAAGCAATGGAAGTACAGATCCTTGTAGGACCCTTTTGCAACTCTTTGTCATACTATTGTTCACTGGCAGGAAGGGGCTGGTAACATTTATTTTTTATTTTTTATTTATTTAGTTATTTATACCCCGCTCTTCAGCCACAAGGCTATCAGAGCAGCTTACAAATTGTTTTAAGCAATAGCTATTTACACATCTATACTGCATTAAACAGTTTCCAATGTGTGTTAGCTAATTGCCCCCACAAACTGGGTACTCAATTTACCAACCTATGAAAGGATGGAAGGCTGAGTGAACCTTGGAGCCCGCTGGAATCGAACTTGCAACATGGTGGCTTGCAGTACTGGCATTTATGCACTGCGCCACCAGGGCTCCTACATCACCTACAGCTCCCAGCTCATCAGTACAGCAGAACTCCATCAGTTGGGACAGCTGACTGACTTCTAAGGTGAATTTCAGGGGTCAGAGGAGATATTGTAGCAATGCCTCTGATGCAAGATCTTAGCAAATATGCAAATTTTTGGACATTTTGGGGGGAAAAAAATTGGTCCTTTTTTTCTCATTAGGCATTTCTTCATTTTGGGGAATCTGGAAACAGCCACCCTAATGTTTCATCATCCCAGGTTGCAATTCACAAAACAATGAAGCTGAAATATTTGGATTTGGATCTAACAAGAGCCAAACTAGTTGTAACATTAGTTGTATCTATGACATCAACTTGACAAATTTTTCATGATCTATTGAAATTGCTGCTGGGAGAGGAATAAGATTGGGACTTCTGTGCATTAAGAGATCCCACCATGGTCCCACCAAAGCTCCCTCGCCACCCCCACAAGCTGCAATTAGCTATAGGAAAGAGACACTCATGGGTACAAATGGGAAAGTCTCTCTGAGTTAATAGCAGAGGGTTGGCAGAGATTTATGTCAATTCTGATCCTGCCTGAAACAGTTATTCAATGAAAGTTCCTTTTGCTCAATTAATATCATAGCTAGTTTGCTGAGAAAGTGCTGATAAAGAAGAGGTGACTGTCAGGCACATGGCTTCAGATGCCACAATTAGTATTGTTGCAGAGGCAGAGGATCTGGAATCCAGCAACTTCCAGTAGTGTATCTTTGGCACAGTTTGGGTGGCATTCCAGGCCGTTGTGTGCTCCATGGATCAAAGTAGGAAGGGGCCATCCAGATCCCTTAAGCAGGATTCGCAGGAAATTTATGCTGCAGAAAGAGCCAGACAGATAAACAATGCCCCTTTCTTTTTCTCCTACATGACTTGAACCACCATATGGAGCAGAATAATTAAACTGAGACTATCATACTCAGCATACTGTAGATGAAGCCAGGAGCCCTGGTGGCGCAGTGGTTGAATGCCAGTACTGCAAGTCACCACGTTGCAAGTTCGATTCCAGAGGGCTCCAAGGTTCACTCAGCCTTCTATCCTTTCGTAGGTCAGTAAAATGAGTACCCAGCTTGTGGGGGCAATTAGTGAACACACATTGGAAACTGCTTAATGCAGTGTAGATGTGTAAATTGCTGTTGCTTAAAATAATTTGTAAGCTGCTCTGATAGCCTTCTGGCTGAAGAGCGGGGTATAAATAAATAAAGTAAATAAAAAAATAATAAATAAATAGATGACATGACTCATTAGAAAAGACAATAATGCTGGAAAAGGTGGAAGGCAGTAGCGAAAGAGAAAGACCACTTTACAGATTGATTGTTTCAATCAAGGATGCCATAGCCGAGTTTGCAAAACCTGAGCATGTCTCTCATTCATAGAGATGCCATAAATTGGAACCAATTTGATGACAAATAACAACAGCAATGGAACAGAAGGCTCCATATGCTAACCACTGGATGACACTTTAGCTCAGCCTTCTCCAACTTGGTGCCCTCCAGATGTGTTGACCACAGCTCTCATAATCCCCAGCCAACCAGCATGGTCAAGGTTCAGGAATGCTGGAGTTGTAGTTTAAAACACCACCTTGAGAAAAGATGGTTTAAAAAAATAACTGGCTGGATATAAGCTTCTGGGGATGGAGGGAGATTTGTGCTAAGACAGTTGGAAGGCACTAGCATGGGGAAGACTGCTTTAGGTATAGAAGCAGAAACATTTTTTTAAAGATACACAGATACATTTATATTGGGCACACAAATACACATGTTTTAGAATGATTAACAAACAGATACACAGATACATTTATATTTTTTAAAGATACACAGATACATTTATATTTGGCACACAAATACACATGTTTTAGAATGATTAACAAACAGATACACAGATACATTTATATTTTTTAAAGATACACAGATACATTTATATTTGGCACACAAATACACATGTATTAGAATGATTAACAAACAGAACTTAATAAATAAATTAGCAAAATATTTTGTCTTCTGCCTTCTTCATTTGCTCAAAATAGAAGACAAAGATGTGGCACATAAATACATATACAAATGTTGCAGGAATGATCTAGAAAAATAATTCTATATCTTTCTCCACCTACTTCTTAAACCATAGCTAGTTTTATATGTGGTTGCACTTCATCTTGAATTTTATCAGTCCAATATAACACAGTTTTCCACAATCCTTTTATTCTGCTATCCAGGCACTGGTTTCTCCCATGTCGTCCAAGTTATCAGATTGCTGAATCAGGTGATTTTTCTGGAAATTTTAAACTGGCACTTTCCCATCTTACTGTTTTCACTTTTGCTAGTCTCATGTAGCACCAGTAACACAGTATTGATTCCACATGATGGGGAGGGGCGGGGGACAGTGGAAGGCTTGTTCTACAGTGACAGGCTCGTTGCTAGGGAATGCGTCTGTATTGCATATTGTACAAATTGTATTAGATACATGTACTCCTATTGTACAGATTGTATTACATGCATGTGTCTCTATCCTGGAGAGAGAAACCGCATCAAAGTTTTGTTTTTATTTTAAAGTCAGGAAAATTACTGAAATGATTGTTTCCAAAGGGGTGGCTGTGTTAATCTGCAACAGCAAAACCAAAGAGTCACGTGGCACATTCAAGTCATTATGGCATCAACTTTGGTGGATTACAGCCCATGACCCCTGGGAAGATGGATGGTATCATTGAAAAGGCTGCTTGACATGTTGAGGCAAGCAAGGCCCTCAGCTCTTAAAGAGTTGGGTGTATTTTCAAGTTTTTAAAAGGAGTAATTGTATAAGTCAAAAGTAGCATCGGTTTATGTGAAGACATTCTGTCATTGGTTACAGTGGTAAGATGGGCACTAGAGAACAGCTGCTTGTGGCTTTAGCCAGTGGGAGCAATTATATAAGCCAAATGCTCCTTCACTTGCTCCTCAGTAGCATATCCCTCTGTCCATCTGTGGGGTGCCACTCTGGAGCAGCAAGGATCAGGATCAGGATCAGGATCAGGATCAGGATCAGGATCAGGATCAGGCCAGCAGCTCCCTCAGTCTTTAGTCTGCTGCCATGCAAAAGACGTTCTGGTAATACAGCTTTTTGGGGTTTGCCAGGTGTTGCTGATTGTTGTTACAGTTCTGTGTCTATTTGTTCCATTCATTTTGTGGGACATTTATACGGATTTCTTGGATCTGCATGAGGGCTCATCAACATTTTTTTAAAAAAACCTGGAGGATAATTTGATGAGATAGTCTTATGGTTTCAAGGGGGAGACTTTTGCCTCTCTGATTTTTAAAATTCTTTTTTAAAAGAGTTATATGGTGCAAAGGTGCCATCTCACTGATGCACCATAGCCCTATAACTTTTTTTTTAAGAAAAAAGAGAAGGGAACGTGTTGTTCTCATATATCTCAGACTGACAAAGAAAACCACTTGAGGGTGGGAATAAAACACTGCAGCTGGTGCAGGGATATCTGGGACAACAGAAACATCACTTGAATTTATTTATTTTGTTGTTGTTTTTAAACCTAAGAACTACAGCAACAAATGCCACAACCTCCCAACACATTTGCCTTGAGCTGAGAGTTGTCACAAGCCGCAGTTTTGGAAAGAAGGCAATCTCAAAGAAATAAAATCAATGACTGGATCCTGCTGCCAGAGTGCCAAGGTTGTGTCCATACTGCACATGTAAAGCAGTTTAATGACACTGCCCTGGGTCCATCCTATGCAATCCTATCTGCTAGAATGTGTTGGTGCTAGAGGTGAGGGAGGAGAGCAGAACTCTCTAGCAGACAAGTCCAAGTAGCTCTACCAAATGACAAATCCCAGTATTCCATAGGATGCAACCATCGCAGTTAAAGTAGTACCAAACTGCTTTAACTGTGCAGTGTGGATGTGCCTCAAGACAATAAGCACTTTACAATGATCATATATAAATTAGCCATTGTTTTAAACACTTTTGTTATTTATGGGGTAAATCAATACCTGTTTGATGAGAAGAACCAAATATTCTCTGATGAATGGAATGCTTTCCATACCTTGTCTCTTTAGGAAACGGTAGATCAGGTGGGTAAAAGAAAACTATAGCTGGACTAAATGTTAGAACTGGATTGCACTTTTTAAAAATTCTGACAAGGAAAAAATATTATTGATCATTTCTTCTCCTGTGAACAAAAGCCCATGTTAATTTTTCCTCACATGGGGGCGCTAAAACATATCGGATATCTTATGAAATTTGTGCATGTTTGCAAAAGTTAACCCTCCTTTGATACAGCCAATGGTTTTTCGAGGGGCAAGCCAGACACATTTCACCAGGCTGTTTGTTGATGATGATTCAGCAGGAAGCTATGGAGTGATTCATCATTGCCTCTGAAATCGCAGCCTGCAGAACTTCGAAGGGAGGGGAGAGCAATAGACTGTTAAAATCTGTGCTAAAGTCAAGGTCAACAACACAAGGAAAAAAACAACAATTCCATGTTTTAGTGATTGAAATAGACAATTGAAAAAAGAAAGTGATGTGAGACGTGAACATCTCAAAGCTGTCATTCCCCCTCCCACACACACAGCCGCCACCACAATAAACAAATGCTCCCCCTTCCCTTTTCAGTTTACATGGTGGGCAGCAACAGCAGCTAATATTGCCAGGGAAGCTGAAGTGATAGAAAAAGCATGCGTTTTTACTTATACTGTGGAGGAACACTAGAGTTTAATTTGTAGCATAAATGCACTAAGTTTAAAAGAATGAACAAGAGCCAACAGGCTTTTCTTTTTTTCTTTTTTCACTTAAATTGCAAAAAATAAGGCTGGTGGTATGTCGAAGGCTGGTATGCCAGTTTGCCACATGGTTGCTGAATCATCCTTTTTCCACAGACCAAAGGGAATGATAGATGAAGAGAAGGTTGTGTCATTGCTGAGCTCCCCATTCCCATTATGGAAGGCAAATACTTTGACACTGTGTAACTGAATATATTAGAGAAATGTTGCAACTAGGATTTTGTGCAAGTATATCAATATGATTTGACCACACCATTGGAAAGGGTCTTGGGAAATCCAGATTCAGGTTCCTGTTGAGTCATAAGATCCACTGAATGAACTTAGGTCACTTTCTTTCTCTCTCAATCTTCTCTAATGTAACCCAGAGAGCTGTATGAGGACGCCATGAAAAGGCGAATCATGTACACTGTGTTCAGCTCATTGGAGGAAAGGCAGGACAAAAATGTAACTAATAAATGAAAGATAAAATTGCATTGACAGTCATTGGTACTTATTCTGGGCATTCTCCCCAAATTATAATGTCTAGGATTCTTTGGAGGATGGCTTAAAATTAAAGTGATATAAAACCCATATATGTTTGCGGTGATGTCTTCATAAATATAGACAAAAAAAAACTGTTTAGTTTGATCTACACAAAGACGCTTAATTACCTTGAATTGCTTGTCATAAAATGCATTTAGCACTGATTTCACAAATTGTTATTGTATATATATCATTCTGTCTATAACAGAAATATCCCCTTTTAAAATTGGTGGTGTATTGATTTTAACCATTTGTATTTATTTTGAACCATTTGTATTTATTTTGACCCATTTTAACCAATTGTATTTATTTTAACCATTTGTATTTATTTTGAAAACCTAACAGACATATTTACAGTAAAACTAAGTTGGAAAGGGGCATACTGTCAAGTTAAACACGTTAATATGCCCTACTACTCCCTCACCATGGTATCTCATAACTGGAAATATTGGACACTTTTTGGGGTCAGGTTGGCTGGGGGAAACCAAAGGTCAGTTGGAGGTCACAATGACCTGGGATGTGTCTAGAAATAAAATGGCAAGAAAGCCCAAGTTAGGATTATGTGGAAAGCCCCTTAGTAAACACAGTCCTTAAGGAGGTATATGCTAATCCCTTTTTCTAGCCCTGGGCATCGCAACAATGATTCAATCAAGAAATTAAGTGACCATTCCTTAATTTATTCCTGCAGAAATATTTTCCTATACTCTCTCCTGTCCAACCTTGCAAGGTTGTTGCAAACCCATCAATTTCTATCTCCCAGCAATTAAAACAATCTATTGAGCTTTGGTTTCCTTTGTCTATCCCATAGGAAAACCATCAAGGCTTTGTCATAATCAGAGTACCCCTTCAGGAAATGAAATAGGGTATAAATATTAGTCCTTCAACAATAGTAAAGTATACCACAGTGACCAAACCCGGCCACTCTCTTTCTCAGTGTGCTCCAGATTGGAGCCTCCCGTGCCACCCTCAGATGCCTGTTTGAGTATCTTCGCTGCACAGAACTCTTCTCTTTAAGACTGGTAACTATCTCCTGATATTCCCAAATCTCTCCCTCTGTCTAATCTTTTTGTCTTACTCTGCTATAACCTTATATGGTTTTTAGGTACATGTGTTCTGTATGTGAGTTCACTTTGTGTTATTTCCAATAAAAGTACTTTATATCACTTTAACTGGAATGCTCTCCACATTTAGTACTGGTAAACATAGGTGTAAAGATCCCTGAAGTTAGCCTCCTCTCACAGGCTTCCATTTGATCTAATAAATTCCCTCAGATAATAATAGAGATTTTGTCATCACAGGTGGGGCTCTAAAGTACCCCTCATCTCTTAGGGTAACAAGCACTTATAGGAATGCAACCATATCCAGCGTATTGAGAAATGCATAAAAGTAAAACACATTTACTTCATGCATAAATGTTGTAGCCTTTTTTAAAAAAAAAAATCTGAACTAAAACGTTGGTGCAAGACTCACTTTATTTATTTATAGGATTTATACCACATCTTTCTCCCAGGATAGGACCCAAGGTGGCTTCTAAAAGTTCAAAACAAGATTAAATTAAAATCTCTTTTTACAAAAGCTAAAATAGAATTAAATAATAATATATTTAAAAACATGATTTAAAACAGCTAAAACACATTTAAAACAAAATTATAATAAAATAAAATAAAATAAAATAAAATAAAATACAGCACACCACTTCACACATACTACTGCTATATAATTTACAACTCAAAGCCCTGCCCAGATGAAAAGGTCTTCACCTGCCAACAAAAACACTTCAGGGAGTGGGTCAACTGGACTTCCCATGGAAGGGTGCTCCACAACCTGGAAGCAGCCACAGAGAAGGCTCTCTTCCATGTCCTCACCCAATGTGCCTGCGATGGTGGTAGAACTGAGAGAGAAAGCCCTCCCTTGTTGATCTTAAAGCTCTTGCTGGCTTGTATTAAGGAGATGCAATCTTTCTGATCATCTGGATGCAAGCCTTATAGGGATACCTTCCTTAATAGTTACTTTTTATTGATGGCTCATTAAAACTTTTGGGGCATGATTGCTATTGTTTAAATATGCACACATGAGTGGTTTTAAATGGTTTTAATGGCCTTTAAGATGTCCTGTTTAAAGTGTTAAACAAGCTAATATGCTTTCAGCCTTTAAATTATTGTTATTGTTTTAAATTATTTTAAACTATTCAAACTGATTTCAGTGTACACCACCATGAGATCCTTGACTAGAGGGTTGGATGTAAATATTATAATAAAATAAATATTCTGTTTAGTCTCCATTTCTGGAGTTTTGTTCTCATATCTGCTGCACTTAAGAAGTCTCCTGGCCCTGATGGGTTTCTAGTTGAATGGTATAACAGTTTAAAGTCTGCATAAAGATTTTGGAGTAAGGTTTTAGTAAACAGCCATGTTTTTACTCACTGCTTCTAGAAGAAACATAACTATATTAAGCAAAATATAATTTTATTACTCACTTATGCTAGCTCACAACTATCCACCTCTCTCTGTTCTTGCCCATGGGAGTTTTGGTCTTGTAAAATTAGACACTTCCTATAATATATGTCTGCATAGGGCATTACGGAGCCAGTGTTGTGCAGTGCTGGACTAGGACACTGGGAGACCAGAGTTTGAATCCCTGCTCAGTTATGGAAACCCAAATCCTTGGGCTTGTTTACATGGGTGAAAAAAAATCTGCTTCCTGAATTTTCATGAGCCACAGTAACCCTGCACACATCTTGCTAATGCCACATATATAATTTTAAAGCAAAGTGAGAGCAGCATTACCAGCCACACATTTCCCCTAGGTGAGCTCATTTCGGTGTAAAAGGCCAATCCTGCTATGATCATGTGTCTTATACTTTACATTATTTTAGGCCACATGGCCATGGCTGCTCTACTTTTTTTTCTTCCCATCATGCATGCAAATATGCAAATAGGCAGAGGGCGCTAATAATGATATAGCAATAGCAATAGCATTTATATTTCTATACCGCTTATCAGTGCAAAGTACTCCCTAAGCAGTTTACAATGTGTGTTAGCCAATTGCCCCCAACAATCTGGGTACTCATTTTACTGACCTATGGAAGGATGGAAGGCTGAGTCAACCTGGAGCCCTGTAGGATTGAACTCACAATGTTGTGGCTGCAGTACCAGCATTTAACCACTGCATCACCAGGGCAAGTGTATCTGTACAAATGCACCTTTTTAAAAAAAGCAACTGAATTCTGGCATAATATAAATACAAACAGAAGAAGTAGCTGTTCCTGGAGGTAATGATCAGGTGACCCCCAAACCCCACCCCACCCTGGCTCCATAGCGATGCCACCTCAGAGGACCAGCCACATATTCGATTATTTGGATTTTCCAGGAAAGTGCGGGGTAAAAGGCATTTTTTAAAAAAATTGGATTAAAGCCCTCAGGCATCAAAAAAGCCACATTCCAAGAAAATTGTCAAGAATGTTGTGTGTCCTGATCGCAGTAACTACTAGGTGAGTACAGCTTTTTCCAGCAGTGTAGACAAGCTCCTAGTCTTATTTTGATTTCTAGTAAGTATATTACTAGACTCAGAGCAGTAAGGTGTAGAGGTTTGAGTGTTGGACTACATCTCTGGAGACCAGGGTTCAAAACCCACTGGATGACCTTGGGCAAGTCACATGCCTCAGAGGATGGCAATGGCAAACTCGCTCTGAACAAATCTTGCCAAGAAGGTTGCCTGTGATAGGTTCAACTTAGTGTTGCCCTAAGTTGGAAGCAACTTGAAGACACACAATAGGTCATTATATCCTTCCCCAAATACATATACTTTTCTTCCACATAAATAAACACACGTAAATGCATATGTACTCACATACATGTGCTCCTGTGCACATATTCATGTATAGCTATGCATTTTTATGAGTAACTTCACTTTGTAATCTCTTCACATGTTTTCCTGTTTGTGCATTAAGGTATTTCCAAACAAACATTTTTCAGGATGCCTCTGTCTTCTGAATTTTCATGGGTAGCAACTGCTGAGATGGCTTTCTGGGATGCAATGTTCCGAAAGGAGAGTGTCCTCCCCAAGGAAGCTGGCTTGGCACTTAGTCTCATGTCTTTTTTATTTTCCTAGACATTTTAAAAGATCACCTGAGTTATTACTTTTAATGGGCTTCCTGATGTGTTCCTTTTGCAGATGGTGTTTTCATTATTTCTTGTTCATGTTGGCTTTTTAACTATTACCATTCTTGACTAGAGTTACCAGTCTCCACATTTTGTGGGTCATCTCTAGGTGGAAGATGCGGGTGCAAATTTTCCAGTTTTGGGGAGCTCCAGGCAAGAAGAAAGGGCTATTGTACAAATCTCCAGCTCAGCTAGTAGAGAAGCAGCTTGGTACAATTTTCAAGGCTTAATTGATCTGTTGTTGGAACTTGCAAAGACTCTCTGGGGTGAGGGGGTATGTATTTATTTAGTTACCTTCCTCCTTCCCTCCCAGTAATTTTGGTATCAGAGCGCACCCTCCATGCTGCTCTGCATCCAACTTTTAGCTAGACTCAACCAGGCAGGATTAAATGTCCCTTACCTATCTCCCTAATTCCCTAATAATACCCTCATTTCATCTTGATTTGAGAGCAACCCTGTTAGTTAAGATTTCTATCTTAATGTCCTTAAAAGAAAATGCATTCTTTCCCCCTGTGTGAGTGTGAGAGTGTTTGAATGACAAGCTGTGAGCTTGGTGAGCTTGGAACCTAATGCCTTGCATTTAATGACTCACCAGGGGCCATCCCTACATCTCAGGTTTTGATCTGGAAGCCTGAGGGCCTGACACCCCTGTTCTTAACACATATCTAAGGCTTCAGTTACACGACAGTTTTTATTGCGGTAATTTGCGCTTTATCGCTGTTTCACAGCTGTAGTGCATCATTCAGATGATATATGGCTTAATTGATCTATCGGTTTTGTTTTCAGCTGTGTTCCACTTTGATATTCACACACAGACTGAGACGGGGGCGTGGCCTCCCAAGCACATCCTCTGATTACCACAGGACTGCCTGAGATGAACATTCACACACTCACACAAGAGAGACTGGAAAAGGCTTGCTTAATTCTTCAGATCGTAGCAGCTGGGCACAAGATAGCATGGAGGGAGGGAGAGAAGGAAAGACACACACACACACAAGGCTAAAACTCCCGTCTTTTTCGTGGCTAAGCACAAGACTCGCAGGAGAGGAGACTAGATCATTCACACACAGAGAGACGGAAAGTAGCAAGGCGGGAGAGAGAGAAGGACACACACACACACACAAGGCTAGCACTCCAGTCTTTTTTGTGGCTAAGCACAAGGAGAAGAGAAGGGATGCGATTGCAGGAGGGGAGACTAGATCATTCACACACAGAGAAACTGAAAGTAGCAAGGCAGGAGGGAGAGAAGGAAAGACACACACACACACACAAGGCTGGAAACAACATGGATCTTTCCTCCATCCCCTTCTTGTCCAAACCCCTCCCTGGTGAGTTCAACCAATCATGGCAAAGCTCTGCTGTGAATGTATCCAAAAGATTGCTGGTAATTCACACAGCATGTAGTGTAATGGTTGTTTAGACTATCGAAAATGCGCTACTTTTCAAAAAAGTCGGGAAAAGTCCCGAAATCCTTTATTGCATTACTAATGGGTTTTTGTGCCCCCCTCCTTCTGAAAGAGGCAACTTTGTGCCGCAATGCATGTAAACAATTAGGAATCTTGGTGAATTCTTCACGGTTTTTTTTTCACCGTGAAACCAAGCCCTAAGTCTACTTTAAGTCTACTTTGTATGAAGCTGCAGTGTCATCAGTAGTAAATAAATAAAGCAATAAATAATTGTTTCAAAACTATATTCATTATCAATAAGACTTTTTAATAGTTGGATGAATTTGTCTCAGAGTTTAACAGTGAAGCTGAATTTTCTTGTGCTGGAAAGGAGCTTGTAGCACACTTCCTCTCTCTGTATTTTTTTTTTACCATATTAGTAAATTTGCCTTTAATTTGTATCTTCGCTTTGAAGCCATATCCATATAAAAGCAGCACTTGTGTGTTGAAGCCTGGCCTTGATGCCTCCATGTAGCTGCAAAGAATTTATACTTCATGGCCTTCCATGAAAATAGCTGTTTTATGTTACTGTGTACAGGTTTTGTTTTATGGCTATATGTTTCAATTTGCAACTCATGGATCTCATGCTGAATCAAGGTTTTTTTTCTCTCTTCCTCTTGGGCAAGCCTTCATATTTATGTCTACTTCCATGCCCTGACTGGAGTCACTGCATTACACAGGTTTCTCTATGGAGTACATTATTAGCACTGTGTATTGTGATGCATAGAGAAGAAACCCAGCTTAAAGAGGTAAGGAAACAGATTTCCAGACATTAAACTACTGTAGCAGATAAAAGTAGTCCACATCCAGCAATAGGGCAACACATGTGTAGTAGCCAAACTGGAGTCTTCTTCAGCAAACTTGCTTCTGGTTCTACAGCAGGCAAGCAGCTGTTATCTGTTGTGATGTTTGGGCTTGTTTATATGATGGGGGGAGAACATGATTGCTCCAGAGCAGTAGCAATTCACAGCAGTTGCAAACTGTCTTAATGGTTAATAGAGCCCCCATAAACTTCACATACCCCCTAGCCAAGATGGTGGCTGTGAGTGAATTACTTGTGCTTTTAGTTCTGCCACTGCCTACATTTATTATTTTTTTTAAGTTTACCATGGTACTAAGAAGCGACACTTCATATTTACAAAAGAAAAAAAGAGAAGGAAAGATCACTGCTTTATCACCTTACCAATCTCTCACTTAACCAAAAATCCAACATGGTGGCAGCAGGCACTTGCCCTGTTTGCAAACCCCGCCCCCATGCTCATCCGGCCAATCAACTTGCGCTGCCTCTCCTATGGAAATGTGCAGCAATGTGAATGAAACTGTCTTAATGAGTGGACATTCACATCCCCTACTGAGCTTTTTTAAAAACTCTGGGAAAAGCCACAAAGACTTCCCCAATGGAGTTTATAGTGGATTTGGCTGCCCCCTCCCGAATATGACGTATTGATGCGAATGTCCCTTTAGACAGATCACCTCCCATGTGAATCCCATGTGGATTGTTTTGATCCTTTAGACAGGACCTTTGTTTCTTGAACCAGAGCATTATTTTTAATATACTGTAATATCAGAATTAGTGATTGAAAATGCCAGTAGGATTCGTCTCTGTATCCCTTGCCCTCCCAAAGGGAAGGTCAGTGACCACAGAGAAGAATATCACTTGAAGGGTTGTGACTAGGGGTGGGGCTTGAGGAAGGGCTAGCTTTCCTTGGGCCCCCCATCATGGAACAGAATCATAAAAGCATACAGTTAGAAGGACTGCAAGGGCAATCTGGTACATCTCCTTGCTATGCAGCAATTTAGAAATAGAGGTCGACCCTATATCTACAGATTTTATATCCATTCTTTCACTTATCCATGTCCAAAAAAATATGCCTTCTCTAGGCATTTCTAGGTCCTCTAATGTGATTCTATGGTCAACTTCCTGTGTTTGTTTCATTGAAAAGAATAGGGTTCCCAGGTGTCCACAGTTGTGTGTATGTGTCTTGGAATGTATCCCCTGTGGATATAGGAGTTGATCTGTACACAACTAAAGAGCCACAGTAAGCATGAGATAGGGGAAAGTCGTCCTCTCTTGATCTAATTCAAAAGCAGTTTCAAATCTAATTTACTTCAGGATTTTTTTTCTTCCGGATTTTTCACCCCCTCCTGGTATCTCTTGCTTACACTACTCTAGTTCATATTCTTTTCTACAGTGGTGAAAACCAGGCTGTTGCTTCTAGCTCATGAAATCATAACATTTCTTTAGCCAGTTAATTGTAAATAAGAGAGAAAAACAGAAAAACAAACCCAAGAAGGTGGTCAGACACTCCCTCCCTCTGACAATGTTTGGAATTCATATGGCCAACACCCAGTTTGTCAAATATAACTTCATTCTAAGTTTTAGCTGTAATCCTTTCTAACCAATATCAGTGTTGCCTGTCTCACACAATACTTTGCAATTCTTGCCAATATTTGTGCTTATAACTGTAACTCTTGGCAGATTGCCTAGATATTTCTGTAAGAGGAACAGAAGAATTTTCAAGGAAGCAAGTGTCAACCAGATGTGGGAGGGGGAGAAGGATTAGTTTTGTGACCGCTGCAGAGTTTACATACTTGCCTTTCTAATAGTGAGGCAGTGCTGTGAAAAGAACTGGGAGACAGTACTATAGCAAATAAATTTGCCTTTGTTCTTCCAAAGAGGCCAACTTTCCAAAGAGATATGGGAGAGGGCAAAGTTGCCTGCACACTTAACTTATGATAGAATTCATTTTTAACAGCAATTCTCAGTTTAAGAGCTGAGCCATATGTTGAGAAATATCATGTAGTATAGCCTCTCCGGAACTGTACCCCTTCAGAGTTCATGTAGGAGATGGCACCATTTCCATAAATGATGACTAGGTATGGCAAGAGGAAATTGAGGCAACAGTGGTTCTTCCTGAAAAGCTGTATTTGCAGACCCATGCCGAACGTTCTCCCCTTTCCCCCAAATGATGACAGACACAATGTATATAGTCAGACAAGATATATTGGTACATGATGATGTGAATATATATTGGCAATAAAGGGCACAACCTTATTGATAACAGCTGCAAATGCTTGGCTCCAATCGCATGGGTCCAGATCCAGACATCGACCAACCCAAATGCTGGTTGATGATATCATTGACAGTTGCCACCACCGCCACCACTACTGACGGGGGAGGAATCTTGGCTAAGCTCTGCATGCCTGATAACCCCTCACCCTCCCAGAAAAGGGGATCTCCATGAACTTGAACTTGAACTTGATGGAGGTCTCCCTCCCCATTGCCAATGACCCTGGAACAGGACGCATGCCAACCGCCACCTAAAGTAGTGACAGGAGAAACAAAATAAATACATGCAACAATTAACCTACAAGCCTACAACAAGAAATAAAGGGGGAGGTGGTTCGGCTCCTGAGAAGCCACTGGCCAGATCAGCACCAAGCCTGGGTTATATACCCGACCTCTGTGCTGTAAAGCAGCAGTCGCAAAAGGACTGCTGCAAAAATGCAGGAAAAACTGTCATAAAATGTTGTAAAACTGCTGCCAAAAGGCAGCAGTGTCCCGCCTCCCTCAGAAGCATCTAATCAGGGTGGGGATGACCTGCCCCGATCGGTGCTCCATTTCACACCCCTTCCCAGCCCATGGAGCAAACCGGGAAGAAGGCAGCAATGGCGGCAGCCATACTGCCTGCCACATGGGCTGTGGGGACCGCAGAGGCCCCGAGGAGGAATGGGAGCCAGACAGGCCACAAAAGAGCTGCTGGGCGAAGGTGAGTCCGGCAGCTCGATTCTGCGAACACAGATTTTTTTTATGTGTGGTACCATACCCTCCAATTTAGCAGGGACGGCCCCAGCTGCTTTTAAGATTTCCCAGTTTCTCTCTCTTCTTCCCACTTTCCCCCTTTCAATTGTTGCAAGCTGAGTTCAAAGTGCAAGAATAGGTTAAACTCAATTAACTCAGCAGGGAAGAGAGGAGAGGGCAGAATCTTGCCTTTCCCATAGACTCAGAGGCTGCTGCCACACCGCATAAATAATGTAGTTTGACACTGCTTTAACCACCATGGCACAATGCTATGGAATTCTGGGATTTGTAGTTTTGTGAGATATTTTAGCCCTTTCTGTCAGAGACCTCCGGTGCTACAACAAACTACAAATCCCAGGATTCCATAGGATGGGGCCATGATAGTTAAAGCAGTGTCAAACTGTATTATTTCTGCAGTGTGTCAGCAGCCTTGGGCAAAATCAAACTGCTCCAGCCTCTCCTCGTTTGTCTCTTCTTCCTCATTAATAACTTTTGCCATCGTGACCACACTGTGATGTTGCTAGGTGATATGTGTCCCAATTTTCATCTGTGAATGTTTGGTGGGTATGGGGTACCACTTAATCATGCTGCATTCTGAAGGCCTTGCACATACAACAATCCTGCTTAATTCTTGTCCTACCCCATTTTTGTGTCAGCCGCCTGACTGAGTCATGGTAACTGGAGTCCTGCCAGAAAACAAAATGGCAACCATGTTTGTCCTACAAGTTGAAGGCAAGGTAACACCACAGCCACCAAAGAGATTTCTACAAGCCTTTGGCAAAACCACCAGGAGAAGCCAATGCATAGACACATTAATTAATCAGTCATGTTTTCTGATGTTATCATTACAAGAGCAATTAAATATATGCTACTCTTACTCATCATTCATTGGAAAATAAAGTAATGTGCATAAATTATCAGGTTCTAAACAGACAACTTTTAATTGCTCTGAGCAAAATAATCCATTATGGCCATCTGTGTCTATATGCTTTCTTATCAGTTTCCTTTTTATCATGATTCCTATACATGTTTTCATATTTATGAGCTCTACCCAGGCCAATTGGATTAATTAATTTTTTAAAAAGTTATTCATTCGCCAAAGAGATCTGGAATAGAAGGCAAGTAAAGCATGCAACACACTCTGTTCCTGATCTGCAAGATGAACGGTGTTGTCGGTAACAATCTTTACAACTGTTTATGAGACTTGAAGATATTGGATCATGAAACTGTACCCTAAAACAGTGGTTCTTAACCTGTGGTCTTCGGACCCCCAAGGGGCAGCAATGTCCTCAAAGGGGATCTGCAAAGGCTTGAAGGCTGCTCAGCCCATGTCCTCTCTGCAGTGGGGTGGTCATGTGACAGAGGCAAAGGCTAGCTGGGTGGCTTGGTCTGCGCATTGCCATTCAATCTGCTCCAGCCACAAACTTGCAGGAAGAAGCAGGAGAAAGGTCATTCCTCCCCCTCCCATGCTTCTGAGGAAAGGGTTAATGGATGGTGTATTGTTGTTGTTCTTGTTATAGAATCATAGAATCATAGAGTTGGAAGAGACCTCAAGGGCCATCCAGTCCAACCCCCTGCCATGGAGGAATATACAATCAAATCATTCCTGATAGAATGATGTTGTTGTCCTGACAACACAGAACATGCATTATTGTTGTATGTTGTTCTTGTTGTATTATCATTATTGTTGTTGTTGTTTTAAATCTTGAGTTAAGTTTTGGGAGTCCGTGGTAAGAAAAGATATTTAAAGGGGGTCAGTGATAAAGAAAAAGGTTAAGAGCCACTGTCCTAAAAAACAGGGCTACAGAATGTATGCCCTTCCAAGATGTTGTTGGACTGCAACTTCCATCCATCCCAGCCAGCATAGCCAATGAGGAAGGATGATGGGAGCACATATTCCCCATCCCTGCTATACACTGACAGCAAGGAGTGGCCTCTTCTACCGGTCAATATTTTTTTTAAAAAACTATAACACAAATATGACTTATAAAAACACAATTAATTGCAATGACAAATCAGGTTTTGAGCATGCCTTTAATACAGGATCTTGCAGTATACTCAGTATTGACTAAATCAAAATGTATTTTATAAGATTTTTATGCTAGTTTCTCCCCACCCCAAATGGATCTCAAGGAGGCTAAAGTCAATAACACAAAATCAACAACACAAATACAGTTGAAAGCATAAAAGAGGTTAATTAAAAGATGAGACAACTTTAAAATGCAATTGAAACTAAATCAATAAGAAAGGAGCAAAATTGCCCACAAAGCCTGCCTGAATAAAAAGATCCTTACCTGCCACTAGAAGTTATACTTGATAAAGAGTTCTGTTTCTGAGCTATACCGCTCTCACTTCTAAATAGCTATATGTCTCTCATGGGCAGATTTCCCCTTGGATAAACTGCAAGTTCTGTTGCCTGATTGCAACTGAGTGTTGTCCCAACCAATACTCACTTTTCTTCAGTCATTTGGATCCAGTTGTGTCACTCCGCTCACAGAACCACTTCCATCAACAGAACTGGGAATGGGGGTTGTGATTTTCAGCTTGTTTCCTCAGTCTTGACTCCTTGGTCCTAGTGTCCACCTACCCTCTGACATTGCCCTGAGGTCCACCATTTCAAAGATTATGACTAATTAAGAACAATACAATGCACATGACCAATAGTAGGGTCATTTCACATTCTGCTTCCTCCCAAGGTTGTACCAAGATACTTTATTGCCTAAGGTGAAGGACAAGATGGTGTTTGCACCCCATTCAGTGCCCAGAAGCCACCTAGATTGGCAGATGAAACTTGAAATGGCAGCACTTATGAGATAATTATCTTACCTAACCTGAGCAGGACACCAGTTTAGAGGGCGCAGGACCATTTGTGGAGCATACATCATTGTAGCTCTGTCTGCCATCAGATAGAAAGTTCAAAAGCAACAACCAGAGCCTGCCACTGCTGCTACCTTGGCATCTACCATCTCATGTAATTAGTTCATTCTGTCTAATGGTAGGAGCAAGCACTCCAACAAATATAATCTAGGAAATCTCCTTGCTTTCCCACAGTGGCACATCCCCAGAGAACAGTAAGTGTGTTTCTCCACTGTGATATACACTTTATAGATCTATTGGTCACCACACTTCTTTCATTGTGTCTGTATATAAGTCCTATAGTATGGAACTCTTGCCATAGTTTCAAACAAGTCAGGATCCTTCCAGATTAGTTTGTTATTTTTTTTTTAACAATGTGCAATAATCCTGTCTCATTCATGGAATTCTACAAATGGATGAGGCAACATTGTCTTCTGCCTCTCATCCTCCTACATTTCCCTACTTTCATATTTTTTTTAAAAAAAAATGTTATGGAGTAAGCTATACACTATCTTTTGACTGGTAGTGCTAGAATCCTTCAGTCTGGAAACATTCACAGTAGTGACCAGGCTGTGTCACAAAAACACCTCTAAACAGAGCAGTTTCTGAAACATTAGTACTCCAGTGTTAGTACTCCAGGGTAAAGGCGGGGGACCTTTGATCAGGGAAATATTAATAGCATCATGTTGCCCTGGGAGGATCCTCATCTGAGGACAATATGGAGCTTCCTAGGACAGACAGCAAAGAGACTAGGATGACCATTTTATTGAGTGAGTGAGTGCATTTATACCCCACCTTTCTCCCAAGATGGGATTTAAGATGAGTATCATCCCAGGAGATCTGGGGCCATTCTTCATGAGTATTAGGAGATTATCAGATGCTCTAAAAACAGTGTTATCATGATGACAGGAGATCGCTAAAGGGCTTCCTTTTCAGATGATATTGTTCTCCTCTCAAAATGCTCCCGTTCTGCTGCCATTCTGCCAGCGCTACTTTTTATTGATGGAAGAAGCCGTCAATGGATCCCCCATTTCATTTCTGTCATGGATGTTCATGCAACTGAAAAGGTGCCCGTTTTGCTGGCAAGATACCATAATCAATGGGAGGTCCCTGCCAGAACACTTCCTGGTGAGATCCAGACATCCAAGTAAGTGACACACTTTTTAAAAATTTCCTTGGTTTACTTGGAAGTTTTAAAGTGTGTTTTTGTGCTTGCTGTCACTTTTTCTCTATTAGTTTGCTTTTTATTTTTGAATTTCCCACATTCTCGTTGCGAAAATGGGTGGGTCTGAAACTTTTAATTATTGTGCCAGGACAGGGATGGGGGGGGGCAGGAGAGAAGACTTTGGGACAGGAACACTTTTTCGTTCCTGTCTGATAATCTCCAAACTTACAGTATGCTTGAGTGCCTGCAGTCATCTGCAGCTGTGCTCTTGGTGGGACTCTGGGAGCTCAGCCTTATATTAAACCACAGTCCAGGGCAGGGAGGGGTTGCTAGAATAATAGCTGCATATCAGCTGTAAATAGAAATTTCTTCTACAGGACGCTGTTGTGATACATGCTGGAATTGCCCTTGCCTGGATAAGTTTTTCCCTTGGGGATCCTGCTGGTTTCAAATCCTTGGATTATCCTGACCTTGCTCCTAGAGCCCCTTCTGAGTTGACTTTGCCTAAGTGGAAGACTCGTTCTATCATTTGGACAGCTGAGTATTTCATCCTCAAACAAACATCATGCTTAAGCCTGTACTGAAATGTAAGCATCCAGTTTGCCTCACCTCATCTTTATTATAAGCCTAAATAATTAGAATTTGAATGTTATTGCCATTTATCCTCATTTTCTCTTTCTTGTGTTTGTGTGCAAATGATGGGGAAGCTCTAGTCTACTTTGTATACAGTATATAGGACTGCAGTATATAGGACTGCAGTTCTATATACTCATGGCACTTAAATAAGACAGCAGGGCTTACTTTTAGGTATATATGTCAAAAGTAATGGGATGTAAAATTACATACTCTCCAACTGTCCCAATCTGGCAGGGACAGTCCCAATTAACAATCTGTTGTCCCTCTTTTTCAGCTGCTTTTGAAATGTCCTAATTTCTCTGTCATCCTCCTATTTTCCCTCTTTCTTCTCAGCTTATTTCCATTGCTGCAAAAGTGAGTTTGAAATGCAAAAGTAATTTGCATTCAGTTCATTTATAAGGAGGGGAGGAAGGTGGCATAATCTTGCCCTTCCCAGTGGGCTCAGGCAAAAGCAAACTGCTGCAGCCTCTCCTCATTTGTTTGTTCTTCCTCATTAATAACTTTTGCCATTATGAAGACACTGTGATGTTGCTTGTCCACATGTGTCCTATTTTTCATATGTGGAATGTTGGGAGGTATGGAATTATAGCATAAATGTATTAGTCTTAGTAAAACAAGCATTCTTTCTTTTGCTGCACCAAACAAAAATGGGTACCCTTCTGAAAAATGTTTAATTTCAAAGCATTTTTCAGTTATTGGGGATCAGAAATTGCAGTGTTCCACCAGAAGAAATCTTCATTGAGAATGGGAATCTGGCTTCCTTATCTGGGACCAGAAAAACTACTTTTCTGGGCCAGATCTCCCAGTGGTCATGAGCTCTGGGGGATTCTGGAAGTTGCTGTCCACTTTTGTCATGAAGAAGAGGGTAAAACCTGCTTCTGGGTGGCCTTCTTTTCCACATTTTTGCAGCCTTTATAATAAGGACTAGTATTCTGTGCATTAAACCCTTAGGAATGCAGTATAATCTTGTTAGACTTGTTGCTTGGTGAGGCTCAGGCATTGCTTGAAATTGAAATTCACACACACACACACACACACACACAAGTTTCAAGTAAGGCACACCCTTTCTTTTGTTGCATTCTCCGCACTTCCTCACTGTACACTTAGGTAGTCAGTACAGTGGTTAGGAGCATGAGCCACAAGTTTCAAGTCTCTAATTCATATCCAGCAGTTAGATTGGCATGCATAGGTAACAGAGGCTTCTCAATATGCCCCTCACGCCCAAACTTGTGGATCCCTCTCCCAATTAATGGCCTGAATTGTATTGTTAGTGTTAACTACAGTAGATCAATACAATCAATGGGATGTACGTGATTGTCTTTCATTTAAGGAGTGATTCAATGGATCTACACTATAGAGCCTAGCATTTTGTCTACACAGGCTAAATACCCCCATCTTGCCCTGTCTCAGAGCCCTGCAGTCTATACGATGCAGGACATTTGCCCCGTTCTTCACCCGGGCGGTCCTCACCGCCCCTGGGGCAGATCTCTCTCTCTGGCTTTTTTTCGCAAATGAAGATTCAGGAAGGACTCATCCCGCGCTTTCTGCAAGAGCGCTGATGACTAAAAAGGCCAATCCAAGATAAACAAGTCCAGTTGCAGAAAGCACAGCAGAAGATCTCCTTGGGTGATGTTTCCGGGTTGCAATTCTTTCTGCATTGTCTTTTCTCTTCAAGACTTGTTTGGCGTGAATTCTCAAATAAAGCTGCAGCATTGTGAATAGTGCGTCTCCATGCCTCCCGATGTGAGGCCAGGGCGGACCAATGTTGGTGATCAATTTGGCCAAGCCTGAGATGTTGTTTCAGGGAGTCCTTGTATCATTTTTTTGGAGCGCCCCTCTTACGCTGACCCGCGGTGAGTTCACCGTAGAGTACTATTTTGGGGAGGTGATGGTCCTCCATCCTAGAAACGTGCCCTGCCCAGCGCAGCTGTGTCCTCAATATCATGGCCTCAATGCTGGTGATCCCTGCTTGCTCAAGAACAGCAACATTTGTCACATAGTCAGTCCAGTGTATATTTAGGATTGCGCATAAACAGCGCTGATGGAAGTGTTTGAGGAGTCGTAAGTGGTGGCGATAGGTGACCCATGTTTCAGATCCATAAAGGAGAATAGATAGTACAATGGCTCTATACACACTGATTTTTGTGCTTCGCCTCAGGTGTTTATTACTCCAGACTCTTTTGTGAAGTCTTCCAAATGCGCTATATGCCTTTGCTAATCTGTGATCGATCTCTTTGTCAGTCTTGGCATCTGAGGAGATGATGCTTTCCAGGTAGGTGAACTGCTAAACGGACTTGAGCACAGATTTGCCGATGGCAATGTGGGGATGGTGGTGTTTGTCCTGTGGTGCAGGCTGGTAAAGAACTTCCATTTTCTTCAGGTTGACTTCCAGCCCAAACAGCTCTGCAGCTGTTGCGAAGCAGGATGTTAGGTGCTGCAGAGCTGCTTCTGTCTTGGCAACAAGGGCAGCATCATCAATGAAGAGCAGCTCACAGACTAGATAGTTTAGAGTCTTAGTGTGAGCCCTCAGATGGCTTAAGTTAAACATACCATCAGTATGGTAACGTATATAGATGCCATCGTCTTCTTCGAGCTCTGCCATAGCCCTTTGGAGCATCATGCTAAAGAAGATTGTAAATAAAGTTGGCGCAAGAACACAACCTTGCTTCACTCCATTAGTTATTAGAAAGGGCTCTGAAAGAGCATCGCCATATTTGACTTGACCGCGCTGGCCCTCGTGTAGCAAGATAATCATTTTAAGGAATTTGGGGGGACATCCTAGTCTTTCCAGGATCTGCCACAGACCTTTTCTACTCACAGTGTCAAAGGCTTTGGTGAGGTCGACAAATGTTACATAGAGACCCTTGTTCTGCTCTCTACATTTCTCTTGCAGTTGTCTAAGGGCAAATATCATATCTGTAGTACTCCTATTGGCTCTGAAGCCACATTGGCTTTCA
Organism: Gambelia wislizenii; assembly: GCA_030847615.1. Classification (NCBI taxonomy): domain Eukaryota; kingdom Metazoa; phylum Chordata; class Lepidosauria; order Squamata; family Crotaphytidae; genus Gambelia; species Gambelia wislizenii. The sequence goes on along the minus strand of JAUMIR010000002.1, from coordinate 378,396,906 downwards.
GGAAGAAGTTCTTCTGTAATAGCAGGAACTAATCTGTTCAGGAGTATCCTTGCAACGATTTTTCCAGCAATACAGAGCAGTGTTATGTTCTCTATAGTTTGAGCAATCGGATTTTGCTCCTTTTTTCTTGTACAGGGTGATGATGACTGCATCATGGAGATCTGATGGCAGTTCACCTTTTCCCAGCAATTCACAACGAGTTCGTGGAATTTATCATGGAGTACATGACCTCCGTGTTTCCAAACTTCAGGATTCCATCAATCCCAGCTGCCTTGCCGTTTTTCAACTGTTGTATGGTCTGAAGGGTCTCTTCCAAAGTGGGAGCTATGTCCAATTCATTTTTCATTGGTTTTTGTATCATATGTTGGATAGCTGAGCCTTGGACTACTCGGTTGGCACTAAAGAGACTTTGAAAGTGTTCAACCCATCGATTCAGGATGGAGGCTTTATCAGTAATTAATATTTGACCATCCGTACTGTATAAGGAGCTTTGGACCTGATAAGTAGGTCCAAACACTGCTTTAAGAGCTTCATAAAATCCTCTATGATCACCCAGATCTGCACATCATTGTGTCTTTTCTGCTATATTGATCCACCACTTGTTCTGCATGTCTCGGAGTTTTTGTTGAAGTTTACTACATGTGAGGTGGAAAGCTGCTTTTCTTGCATGGCAAGTTGGCTGGGCGAGGTATGCCTGGTGAGCAGTTCTCTTCTTTGTCAACAGCTCCTGGATCTCTTGGTTGTTTTCATCAAACCAGTCTTGATTTTTCTTGTGGGAGAACCCGAGGGATTCTTCCGCAGACTGGAGGATACTGTTTTTGATATCTTGCCAAAGCACTGTGGGAGAAGGATCTGTAGGATGGTCTTTGTTTGCAGGTTTGCCCGGAAGTTGTCTCTCATGGTAGCTTGTTGCAGATTGTTGACTTGGAGTGTCTTCTTTAAGATGCCACCCCTCTTAGGTTTGAACTTAAGATGAAGATTTAGTTTACATCTGATGAGGCGATGATCTGTCTGGCATTCTGCACTGAGCATCACTCGGGTATGACGGACATCACAAATGTTTCTCTGGCGGACTAGAACATAGTCAATGAGGTGCCAATGTTTGGATTGGGGATCCATCCAGGTTGTCTTCAAGCTATCTTTCTGCTGAAAGATTGTGTTTGTAATAGTCAGCTGTTGTTCTGCACAGAACTCTAGCAAGAGGCATCCGTTATCATTACAATTTCCAACACCATGCTTGCCTAAGACACCTTTCCAGGCTTCAGAGTTCTTTCCGACTCTGGCATTGAAGTCACCAAGGATAATAATTTTATCTTCTACAGGGACTTTTTGTATGAGTTAGCGTAGGTCTGTGTAGAATTTGTCTTTCTCTACAAAGGAGTCCTGCAGCATGTGACCAAGGCACATGTTGTGAGCCCCCTTCCTGCCTTCCGAGAGTGCAAAGAAAATGGCAGCAGTAGCAGCTGCAGTGAGGGGATGGCATGCCTATCAGAACTTCTTCCTGTTCCATAAAGGGAACAGCGGGACAACAATTGGAGAGCTGATGTATTCTAGCTTGTGTAGATGAGCCCTAGGGATGGAAAGAACATTCGATACTAATTCAAAACTGGTTGGAAAATGTGTTTTTCAGTGTCAGGAAACCCCAGTGAGGAGAATCCTCAACTGACAAAAATCTTTACAGCTCAATACTTGTTCTGGGCAAAATTCACACATAGCAGGAAATTGCACAGGAAAGAGCATTTTCTTCACAGGAAAAGCATTTTCTGCACACAAAATAATTTTCTGCACAGAAATATTAGTTTTTGTGTAGAAAATATTGTTACCTGTGAAGAAAATGCTGTTTTCTTCACAAAAATACCACATGCAAATTTTGTACAGAATAAATCCCAAGCTGTCAATAGTCTTTGAAAACTGGACAATATTTGAAGACTTGAGAGCCAGCATGGTGTGGTGGTTTGAGTGTTGGACTTGGACTCTGGAGAACAAGGTTCAAATCCCTGCTCAGCCATGGAAAACCACTGGGTGAACTTGGGCAAGTCACAGTCTCTCAGCCCAGAGAAACGCAAAGGCAAACCCCTCTGAGGAAATCTTGCCAAGAAAATTCCATGATAGGTTTGCCTTAGGGTCACCATAAGTCAGAAATGACTTGAAGGCACAGAACAACAATTCAATTTCTCTCAGCAGGAAGAATGTGTGAAGAATTACACGGTCCCTGGTTGGGACTATTTTTTCTGATTTTTTTATATGTCATCATTGAAGGTAAGAATCCTCATGTGAAATATGAGCATCATAATAGTGCCTTGTGTATAGGATGGATGATTGTCAGGAGTTAGAGACTGAACTCCATTATAAAATGGCCAAACAACTGCAGAACCAGTCATAATGGCTGACTGCACAAACTACCAAAACATGCCTAGTCAAGCCACTAAAGGGTAATGTCCTGTAGATGTATATATAAGAAAGCTCAGAACAGAGCTCACTTCCTCCTCTCTTCTCTTCCTGTCAATGCTGAGGCCTTCCTGCGAATTCTGGTGAAGTAGTTTCTCCTTCAGTTGTAAATATTTGTATATATTCCAACTGTTTGACTTTGTATATATTCTAACTGTTTGACTTTGAAGATAAAAGTGCCTCCTGCTTATTTGGACATCAAACACTCTGTGTGTGAGCATTCTTTGGAACAGATCGCTACTGAGTCTGCTGAGATAGTTTTTGGCTTCTGCTGGGGATTGAGTGTCCTATCATCCCCTGACAATGATATGCATCTGACACAGTTTGGGGGGGGGCACATTGTGACGAGGGGAGATGAGTTCTTTAATTAGTTTTCAAAAAGAACATATTTTTAAGATAGTCTTTTTATGTGTGTGACCTGTGGAAGCATAGAAGGAATTTTTCAAATGGGGGGGGGGACCCAAGGAGTTCAGGAGAAGAACAGCGCTGTTCCACTTACAGTGCCCCGTTTCAAACGCCGCCATCCTCCTCCTGATCTTCCCCCGTGCTTCCTCTGTGCTGCGGACATGAGAAACGCACCACTTTTATTGATGGAAAAATCCCGTCAATAAAAAGTGGTGCCTGTAGCACAGAGGAAGCACAGGGGACGGTCAGGAGGGGGATGGCACCGTCTGAAATGCGGCACTGTAAGCAGAACAGCGCCATTCTTCTCCCAACCTCCTGTGGTGAATTTGAGGTCTCATTTCTGGTCTAAACAAAGAACAGGGACAAAGTTATAAGGTATGTTGCTAGCACAATCAACATAAAAGTAATCATCATGCTCGACAAAGCATTCTGTCTCAGTTATGTACTAAGAGTGTCTGCAAAGGACAGTTAGAACAATGGCATTTAAATAATCATAAGCTAAATAGTCATCCACTCCTGTGCTCTGTTATGTTAACTCTGTTTCTTAGTTGTCATCTTTTTTCTTTTATTATTATTTTTTGTTTATTTTCTGTGGAGGTATATAAAATTGGTTGGGATTGTATTACTGTGTAGCATACTTGGTATAATATCTGGCATTATCCTTATTCAATCTAGTCAGTCTGAAAGCGAGAATTGTATACACTTGCCTTTTCCCACAATATAGGTGAAACATTTAAGCTAGATACAAAAGCAAGTGCACTTTAAACAATCAAAAAGAGGAGAAAAAATAAATGAGGAAGCAATGGGCTATTCGTTTGTCATCACGGTATGAATTCTTAGTTATTACTAGATACCTGCACACCTGCATTATCCTGAACCGGTTTGACTCCCTTTAGTTTCATATTTAACCATTATGATCTGCACCAAATGTGTATTGACAGCCAAACCACTTCCTCCCCAGAACTCACTTTGGGCCAAAAGGGAGTGTCCCACCTATTCCACCTGATTACTGCTTCAGGTTATTTTTAGCCACATAACATGGTGGCTAAACCTGCATAAAACTATCAGCCAATAGCTTTTCTTGGTTTCCTGTCAATCTTACCACCCACCTTGAACTTTCATTGGATGGTTCCCCCATCCAATCCCTTTCCCCCCTTCATGCACCAGATCATGAATAAGCGAGTGTGGCATTTGCCTTACCAGGCTGGCCCCACAGTTCTCAGCTCTGGCTGCCCATCACGGCCATCCTATTCTAGGTCCCCCTCTCATATCCCTTTATGGGTTGGGCCTGAGTCTCCAGGTGACCCTCTTAGTGGACAAGTTTTCTGTGTGTAATCTTTTAGACAGTGTGATCACCCCTTTTCTAAGGGAAATAATTCCAAGATGAGCCAGTGTAACAGTTAACAAAAGGGTGGATTTATTTTAACAAGGTGTTAGCAACTTCCAGGACTGTGTGATAATGATATATCAACAATGTTTCTTTCAATTACTGACAGACCATTCTTCCACTCAAATCACTTTCTGCCTAGATTCTCTCATCTGACTCATACTACTTTCTCACATCACAGTTCACTCCCGACTCCCTTCTCAACTGTCATTCTCTCACACTCTCCCTTGCAGAGGCCCCCCATCACAGTAATACAGTAATACTACACAGTAATACAATACAGTAACACAGTAATACTGTGCAGTAATACTACACAGTAATACAGTCCCAACCATCACAGCAACTCATCCATTCCTTCAAGCACACCTCTTCACAGTGAGCAAACTTTAAATGCCTCCCAAACTATGCACATATATACAGACACACATGGGATGGAGGGTGTACAGAGTAAGGAGAGAGCCAGGGCAGGTGGTTGGGATGGCAGTGGCTGCAGGAGGAAGCGGAAAGGGGTTGCTGGCTGCAGCCCCTATGGTGGAGGCTTTGGCAGATCCAGTGGGGTCACTAGGGTGTGTGGGAGTTGGGTATTAAGCAGTTTCAGTCACCTTATACAAACACTTTAGACTGGCTATTGTGCAAGAGAAGTAAATTCCAGTTGTGGTTTGAAACATATACAGTGGACCTTTGGTATTCTCTGGCATTTGGTTCCAGGACATTCCCCTCCCCTGTGGATACCAAAATCTGTGGATGCTCAAGTTCAATTATATATAATGGTGTAGTAAAATGGCATCTCATATATAAAATGGCAAACAGCAAAGTTTGTTTTTTGGAATTCTTTTTTTCTGAATATTTTTGAGCTGTGGTTGGTTGAATCCATGGATGCAGAACCCATGGATATGGAGGGTTGACTATAATTTATTTGTCACATTTATGTCTGCATTTCTTCCAAAGAACTCAGGGTTTACACATGGGGTGAATTTATTTTGTCCTCAAGGGAAGGATGAGGAATAATGATCCTAGTTGCTTAGTTGCCTGGCCAAACAACTTCTGCCCTCCCTCACTTCACCGTGGCGCTGACCAGGGCAAAACCTAGCAGGGTGAACTTACCACAAATGACTCTTTGCTAGGCTTCACCTTTGCTAGGCCAGCAGTATGCCATGGCAAAGTGGGGGGGGGGATAATGAGCCTAGTCGTTCAATGGTGCCTGTGCCAAACACCTTCTACCCTCTGGGTTTGAACAAAGAACACAGTGTTGTTGTTGTTGTTGTTGTTGTTGTTCACTCTCTTGTGAAGGGCAGGGCAACCCTGCAGTTGCACTGGCTTCATTATTTTCCCTTTTTAGTGGGGAAATATGTGGGCTTCAACACAGCAATTCCTTAAGCCTTCCTCCTCCTTCCACAGTTAATGAAGGAGACATTCCTCGGGCAACAAATCATATCATAACACCACTCCATAGAACAGTAATATTGTACACTGAGTATTAAAAAGAAAATGGCAACCACATGCTTGCTGGATGGAGAATGCCACCCACCTATCTGTCCTAACCCCCCCCCCCGCAACTAAAGCTCCCAACCCAGTTGGACACACATTAAAAAACCAGCAAAAAAGATTTTTTTCTTAGAAACCACGGGATAAAAAGTGAGTTTTTCTAAATTGCATTAAAGCCTAAAAGAAATGTTTCCACTGTGAAAACAATCATACATCTATGTCTCCCAACAGCACAGGAATTGACATGGGTACGGATTTTTTTGCTAGTGTGGATCCAGCCTGAATCTAACTGCAAGCAACTACACAGCTTTTCCCATTTAAAAAAAATGCAGGAGAAATGTGCACTCCCGCTCATTAGGACAATTGAATCATGTCGCTGCACATTCCTGGATATGAGCAAAAGTGGAAACTGGTTGGTCAGACACGCACAAGGGGTGGACTTGCCAGCAATGAAATGGCCGGAAGCACCATTTTGGAGTTTTGCGGTAGCGATTATGTGCTTTTTCACTGCACTGAGGATACCAAACAGCTTTTTAAATGGAAGGTTGCACTTATACACCTTAGATTTACTGTAAAAAATAATACTGTAATACTGTGCAGTGGCAGCAACTTATTGAAAAAAATAATGCAAGTGATTCACTCACAGCCACTATCTTGATTCGCAGGAATGGCTGTGTCTGCACTTCAAGCAAGGATAGCTTCGCATACCAGTGCTTGGGGGGGGGGCTGTGGAGACAAATGAATGCTGTGCAAATTTGTGTTAATGAGCAACAATCAGCATTATATCTTCTTGTCTAGACAAGCCCCAAGATTTCTTTAAAAAGATGGCAAATTATTCTGCAAGTATGCCAGCAAGTTCCTTCAATACTATGGGATGCAATTCACCTGGCACTACAGATCTGAACTCATTTAATCAGGTGATTCCTGACTAACTCCTTATCAATCTTAGAATCATAGAATCATAGAGTTGGAAGAGACCTCAAGGCCCATCCAGTCCAACCCCCTGCCATGCAGGAATACACAATCAAATCATTCCCGACAGATGGCCATCCAGCCTCTGCTTAAAAACCTCCAAAGAAGGAGACTCCACCACACTACGAGGCAGTGCATTCCACTGCTGAACAGCTCTTACTGTCAGGAAGTTCTTCCTAATGTTTAGGTGGAATCTCTTTTCCTGTAGTTTGAACCCATTGCTCCGTGTCCTAGTCTCTGGAGCAGCAGAAAACAAGCCTGCTCCATCCTCAGTTTGACATCCCTTCAAATATTTAAACATGGCTATCATGTCCCTTCTCAACCTTCTCTTCTCCAGACTAAACATGCCCAGCTCCCTAAGCCGCTCCTCAGAGGCATGGCTTCCAGACCACCCACCATTCTGGTCACCCTCCTCTGGACACATTCCAGCTTCTCAATATCCTTCCTGAATTTTGGTGCCCAGAACTGGACACAGTATTCCAGGTGAGGTCTGACCAAAGCAGAATAGAGTGGCACTATTACTTCACTTGATCTAGACACTATACTCCTATTAATGCAGCCTAGAATCGCATTGGCTTTTTTAGCTGCTGCATCACACTGCTGACTCATGTTCAGCTTGTTGTCCACTAAGGAGATTTTCACACGGGCTATATATCCCATGGCAGGAACAGAACAGGAGCGGGAAAGGTTTTCCCTTTTGGATGACGTTGACCCCATTCTGTCCTGCATCCATCCTACTCCCGTGACTGTTCCAGAACAATGTACTCACGATTTTTCATCGTGAATAGACCTCCCGTTCCGTTACTATCACGCAATCACGGGTGTGCGAACAGGAGCCCCGTTCCTGTTCTGAAATGACAGCCGTGGAGGGGAGGTCCGTTCCGAGCACTTCCTGGTACGATCTGGACATCTAGGTAAGTGCCTCCCTTTATTTTACCCTCCCTGTTTTGATTATGTGATTTAAAGAGTGTTTTTGTGCTTGGTGAACTGATTTTATGTTCGGGGGAGTTTTATTTTTTAAATTTACTGTCCGGTGTTATCACATGATAACGTGATAACGTGATAACGTTTCAGATGGCCGGTCGTAAAAGCAACCTTACGATGGCTGCATTTACGGCCAGCTAGCAAGGGGAGGGGGAGCCCGTTCCTGCTGTGGAATTAAGGTGAGTGTGTGAAAGATTTATGTTATTCTGTGGCAGGAAAGGGAGAGGAAGTAGCGGGACAGTAACGGGGCATTTTGGCCCTGTGTGAAAATCTCCTAAGACTCCTAGATCCTTTTCGCATGTACTACCGTCAAACCAGATGTCACCCATCCTATATCTGTGCTTTTCATTACTTTTCTTTATTTTTAACATCATTACTTTTCCAACATCATTACTTTTCTTTATTTTTAAATATATTTTGCCTGATGAAGAAGCCAGTAGAGCTTTGAAAGCTTGCATTATGTGTTTTGCATTTGGTTGGCCAATAAAGGTATTGCTTTTTTGTGGATTGTGGACTTTGTTTTCCTAACTCGATGTTATTTTTATTTCCTTTTCCATTTATTTTTTACCCAAATGCTCTCCACTGACCAAGTCTGATCACTTGCATGGATTTCTATACAAGTGAACCTGTCTTTGACATATAATGCCACTCCCTCTTCTTTTATTCCCTCAGATCCCTCAGACTAAACATTGCTAGTGTTGTATACAAGTGTCTAAAAAAATCAAGCAGTATTATATTAAAGTCTCTGGAACTTTTGTTTTCCAAAAATTACAACTTCTATAAGGCTAACTCTTATTGGAATGTGCATCTTTCTTTTATCTTAATGTTCCATTTCTTTTGCAGTAACAAATGCTGCAAGGTTGGATGCTTTAATCTTACAAGAACCCTGTTACAGAAATTGTACTTTAGCATATTAAGGTGCTACCTGCCCTGATACCCCCCACTCCATCCATAATTCACTAATTGGCTATATTTCATAAATTGGCTTATTATTGGCACTCTACATGGTTGGTAGCAGGCCCGGGAATCCCAAGTACAAGGAATCAAGCTTTGCTCAGAAAATCTAAGGAAGTAGTCAGCCCAAATTCCTAAAAGACATGCTCTGGTAAGAATTAAGTGAAATCTCCTCAGATTGGTGAGTTAGGGAGGAAATGGGCTAATTCTCCTGGATGTACATGGAAGTGAGTCATTCAATAATCCAATCAAGGTAGCCGGACGCTCATTGTCTTGCAAAACTGTTTTTTTCTCACACCTATCCTAAAACAATAGAGAGTTGCCTGATGCCCATCAGTTTTAATGTTTCAACCATTAGCAATCATTAACACATCCAGGGAATCTATTGTTTAATCCTGGGAAACTCCTGCAGACTTCATACTCCACTCATAGCACCCCTTCAGGGGGAATATCAAATATAAATATCACCCCAAAACACCACCAAAGTGTGGCTCAGTTTCCCAGAGGCTATTATTCTGTTGGTTTTCTGGGTCACCCGGCATTTCCAAATGTTCTTCTTTTCTGCACGAATCTCAACTCATCGGACAGGTATAGAATAGCCCAGCATCCTGAACTCTATTCCTCCATCCCAATACTTCCTACTTTCTTTGTGTGAGTGATTGAAGCCTGAGTATATGTATGCATGTGCTCCCCTGACTATTTTTCAATAAGAAACCTTTTTATTTTATCCCCTGGCTTGGAGTCTTGTCAGTGAGTACCAGTATATGTAGGTCAAAAGATCCCGCTGTTATCCGACCTCTCGCAGCCACTATTTGAGCTAATTAAAATTCCCCATAGAAATATTGGTTTTTGATATACGTGCATGGAATTTCCATGGACCTAAGTAATTCAGATAACAAAGGCTAAAAAGACTACAGTATTATACACCACAGGTGCAGCTCTATGCACCTCCTCTTTAGTATTATCCTACTGCTCAGTTCATATTGACTCGTTGGCTAGAAAAAGATTACAGTTTAACTGCTTCTGTTAGTTGCATGGATATAGCTTCTTTTTTCTTCTTTTTTTCATTGGATCAGGAGGTTAACCTGAGTGACCAAAATACAGCCAAGACAGCTATTTTCCTGCTGCTGATAACAGTGGAGCAAGAGCTTCAGTGGGAATATAAGATTACTTTGGGGTGGAGAGGTTTTACCATCAAGGGACTTGTGGAAAAAGCAAGGTTTCAAACTCCTCTGGTAAAATAACAGAATAAAATCATACTTTTCTTCTCCTTTATGATGAGAACCTCCGGTCTTTATGGTGCAATGGCAGTCTAGGAGTAAGATATCATGCTTTGCTGTACAGTGATAAAGGACAGGTTGTCCCTAACAAGGTCCATATTTGATTATTTCTACCATCAAAACTGGGTGCATTGGATTTATTATTTCAGAAAGGCTGGCTAATGTAGAAAGCTTTTGAACAATGGCCTGGATTTGAATGGAGAGAACAGATCTAATGTTTCCATGTAAGAAAACTTAAGTTATATCATCATTAATTTATATCAGATACAATATTATGTCACAATCTGAACTTTAAAAAGCTACTCTTTGACTACAGTTTCTAAAACCACCACCACCCTGCCTCGCCCAGCATGGCCAGTGGCCAGTGGCCAGGTTGGTCATGGCAGGGTCTGGGTTTTGAAGACCAAAATAATTTTTTCAGAGGTTGAAGTGCACTGGATATGTTATTCAATATAAATGGATCAAGGATTGTGTTGGGTATGTGTGTTGTTTCTGCTTATGACTGATCTTAATTTAAATTCATGAAATGTTGTCTGCAGGAAAAGGAAGGAGGGAATAAATTATTCTTAGAATCATAGAGTTGGAAGAGACTACAAGGGCCATCCAGTCCAACCCCCTGCCATGCAGGAATACACAATCAAATCATTCCCGACAGATGGCCATGCAGCCCCTGCTTAAAAACTTCCAAAGAAGAAGACTCCACCACACTCCAATGCAGTGCATTCCACTGTCGAACAGCTCTTACTGTCAGGAACTTCTTCCTGATGTTTAGATGGAATCTCTTTTCCTGTAGTTTGAGTCCATTGCTCCGTGTCTTTGTCTCTGGAGCAGCAGAAAACAAGCTTGATGCATCCTCAGTATGACATCCCTTCTAATATTTAAACATGGCTATCGTGTCCCCTCTTCACCTTCTCTTCCCCAGGCTAAACATACCCAGTTCTCTAAGCTGCTCCTCATAAGGCATGGCTTCTAGACCTACCACCATTTTGGTTGCCCTCCTCTGGACATGTTCCAGCTTGTCCATAGCCTTCTGGAATTGTGGTGCCCAGAACTGGACACATTATTCCAGGTGAGGTCTGAACAAAGCAGAATTGAGTAGCACTATTACCTCCCTTGATCTAGACACTATACTCTTATTCATGCAGCCTAGAATCGCATTGGCTTTTTTAGCTGACATGTTGCACTGCTGACTCATGTTCAGATTATGGTCCACTAAGACTCCTAGATCCCTTTTGCATGTATTGCCCTCAAGCCAGGTGTCACCCATCCTATATCAGTAATTTTCATTTTTACTGCCCACATTTCTCCCTGTTGAAATTTATTTTGTTGATTTTGGCCCAGCTTGCTAATCTGTTAAGGTCATTTTGGATTCTGTTCCTATCCTGTGGGGTATTAGGTACCCCTCCTAATTTGGTGTCATCTGCAAACTTGGTAAACATGCCCTCTATTCCCTCATCCAAGTCATTGATAAAGATGTTGAATAGCACTGGGCCCAGGACAGAACCCTGTGGCATCCCGCTGGTCACTTCTCTCTAGGATGAAGAGGAGCCATTGGTGACTACACTTTGGATTCGGCTCATCAACCAATTACAAATCCACCTAACTGTTGTATTGTCTAGCATGTTACTAACTTTTTGGCAATAATATCATTGGGGACTTTGTCAAAGGCTTTACTGAAATCAAGATACACTACATCCACAGCAGTCCCTTCATCTACCAGTATGTAACTCTATTAAAAAAAAAAGAGAGATAAGATTAGTCTGGCATGACTTCTTTTTCAAAAACCCATGTTGACTTTTAGTGATCACAGCATTCCCTTCTAAGTGCTTACAGACTGTTTAATGATCTGCTCTAGAATCTTTCCTAGTATTGATGTCAGACTGACTGGGCAATAATTATTTGGGTATTCATCCCCCCCCCTTTTAAAGATGAGGACAACATTTGACCTCTTATAGTCTGCTGGGACTTCTCCTGTTCTCCAGGATTTCTCAAAGATTATTGCCAGTGGTTCTGAGATTACTTCTACCAGTTCTTTCAGTACCCTTGGATGTAGTTCATCTGGACCTGGAGACTTGAATTCATTTATACTGGCCAGGTATTCCTGAACAATGTCTTTACCTATTCTATGTTGCATTTCCCCTACTGCATCATCTGCTCCATTTTCTCCAGGTTGAACACTGTTCTCCTTTTGTGAGAAGACCGAGGCAGAGAAAGTGTTGAGTAGCTCTCCCTTTTCTCTGTCCCCTGTGTCTCACTCTTGTTTTCCTATCAAATTGCCTCTGTACTTCTGGTGAAGTCATTCTGGGGGTCATCCTTGTCAGAGGGAAACGCACTTTTGAGCTGTGACACCAGTTCTGGAATAGTCTTCCTAAGGAGACTTGCTTGAGATTGACATAACTTAATTTTTAAATATTATTTGTCCAGACTTTGTAACCTCCTGAAGTGTTCTTTTTAACTTACTGAATTGTAAAATTTATAGAACTTTATTTTGTATGGCATTTTTTTAAAAAAAGTTGTAAATTTGGAATTGCTTCTAAAAGTAAAGTAACAATCTCTGCCAGTTTTTTGGGATACAAATACACATGTCAATGCAAAGAATTTAAAAAACTAGTATCCATCTAAAACTGGAACTGTTTCTTTTTGAACTTTGGGATTTAAAGTTGGAGAAGACCTATGGAAGATTGCTTCATTACATGACTACGGCAGCAAGACTGGTGTACACACAGAGATGGAAGAATTCAATATTACCCACTATGAGGAGAGGCTGGTGAAACTGATAATTTAGCAGAAATGGACAAAATTGTCATTTGATCAGAGAAAGGACATTAATGACATTTCTCAAAGATTGGAAACCTCTTACAGACTTTTTGCGAGGCAGGGGGATGGTTTGGTAACTTTTGCTTTTAGTGATTAGAAGGAATTGATTATGGAAAAAGAGAGGTTGTGTTAATCTTAGTGAGGTATGAATAATTATGTAGTATGTATTGGAAGTCTATTGGACTATTGGAACAATCATTTTCTTTCTTTTTCTTCTTTTCCTTTGCTTTCTTTTTCTACCTCATTTAGTGTAATGTTAAAATCTTTAATAAATAAAATATTAAAAATGAAAGTAAAGTAACAATTTCTAAAGAAATAATCATGTTGAAATCATGCTTAGCAGCATAAACCTAGACTTAACTACTCAGAAATGTCACAAAATTTAATGGAAAGCTGATAAGAGGATCACAGCCTTATTGGTTCTTAATTAGTATACAACATTTCTATACATATACCTATACATTTTCATCCAATAAGCAGCAGAGTACATAATCCTTCCCCACAGCCACTTTATGCTGCTTCTGACAATCCTATAGTAAGTTCAGCCTGAGGGATAATGACTGGACCAAGGTGGCAGAATGGAATTCATGACTAAGTGAGGATTTGAATACTGGTGTTGCCTGTTCTAGTTAAACAGTCTTACTACTAGAGAACACTGTTATAGTGCGCTCCCTTTTATTAATGGAATTCAGGGTAGTATATGAATGCAGAGCTTGGTACAGTTTCTCTTTTACACTACAACTCCCAGAATCCCCCAGCCAATTTAGCCACTAGGCCACATAACCAAACAACAACTTGGCTGGGGAATTCTGGGAGCTAGATTCCAAAAATGACTTTCCTGCTTTGTTGGATTTGCAGGGCGTGCATTCAGACTGAATACCCATCTCTCTCTCTCTCTTTAAAAGTGCTCTGGGGTCATGATTGTTCCACTTCATCAGAAAACCTTGCCCTTTCTGATAAGAGAGAACAGGCCTAAACCTAGCCAAAGGAGCAAGAAAACAGAGGTGGGTCAGGGAGGTTAAACTCTACCCCTCTATCCCATGTCTGAGTGACAGGGCTGAGCTCCTTTCAAACAAGATAAAAATGAAACCTCACCCAGCAGGCTCTGGGAGTGTGCAAAGCGTGTCTTGGCAAACAAGAAACCCGGCCACCAAGCCAGCCTTTTGGGTCGAGCCCCGCTCTTCCCCTCCCTCGTCAACAACCTACATCCTGAGCCGAGGGGTTTGGGGCTGGCCGTGCCTCGAAGAGCGGCAGCGTTAGCAGCGCCCGTAGCTGCAGGAAGAGGAGGGACTAGTCCAGCCGCCGCAGCTCGGCTTTGGCACCGGGCGGGGGGCGTCGGAAAAGCTGCTTCACCGCTGCCAGCCCCCGGCCCCCTTCGCCTCTCTCCCCCCGCCCGGCACTGGAGTTCCCGCAGAGTCCCGTAAACCCTCCCCACAGCCCAGACCAGGGAGGGAAACTCCCCACCAAGGAGCGGAAGCGCCTCCTCAGCTGTCATGTCGCAGCCCACCAAAGGCAAAAAACACCCCGCCAAGGCGGGCCAAACAGTAAGTAGCGGGACGGAGAGGGCAGGGAAAGGGGCAGCAGCTTTTCTCGAGAGGGCTGGGGCGGCCGTCTGGGGGAATGGGGCCGCCTGTTACTCCACACACGCACCACAGGGGTAGATGGCCGAGGGGAGGCGGGACGGGATGGCAGGGGCTCCGCCTGAGGCGGTGCGCCAAAGCAGAGGCATTTGTTTGCCCGCACCCTTACGGCTGGGAGCCAGAAGGCGACGGGCGAGGAACAGGAGCAGCGGGTGGGGGACAGACGCCACAGAAGTACAGGAAAAGCGAACTGGGGGCGCCTTTATGGGGGGCGCGCCCCTGTTTGGGGGTCTGTCGAGCGGGCCCAGCCCGGGAGCTACGCTGTCTCTCACCCCGAAAGAGGGGAGGGAAACCGTGGGGGTCCCTTCCCGCCTCCCCACCTGAAACTTGGAAGGGACGGAATGACAGCTTTGAGGGCCTTCCAGATGTTTTCCACTTCAACTCCCACAATCTACTCACCAGTGGCCTGGCTGGATAGATGCCACTGGAGTTAAAGCCCCCCAAAACAATTGGAAGGCTAAAAGCCCCCCTGGCCTGTAGATGGGCATATTGAAAAGGAACAAACCTGGTAGTCTTTACCCTCCAGCTAAGGACTATAGATGGTGGGTAGTATATGTGTGTGTAGATCACAGAGAGGCAAAACATGGCCTTCTACATGCTGCTGAACTTCTTGTTGTGTGCCTTCAAGTCGTTTCTGACTTAAGGTGACCTGATCATGGGTTTTCTTGGCAAGATTTGTTCAGAAAGGGGTGGCCTTTGCCTCCCACTGAGGCTGAGAAAACGTGACTTGCCCCAAAGTCACCCAGTGGGTTTCCATGGCTGGAATTCAAGCCCTGGTCTCCCAACACTCAAACCACCACACCACTCTGGCTCCCACAGTCCTTCACCATTGGTTATGTTGGCCTGATCTGATGGGAGTTGCTGTCCAACAACATCTTGAGTGCAGTGCTGTACCCACTCTTACCCTAGGGCTATGGCTGTGGGAACAAAAGAGGATCAGTGACTAATTTCTAATACATTTCAGAGGGGTGGGAATTGGCTGCAGTCTGTTTCTTCTAAATCCATCACAGCAGCCACTCTAAAACAGGGGTTGGAATTGTGTAGCCCTCCAGATGTACTTGCGACTGAAGTTCCTAGCTTTCCTCACCATTGGCTATGGAGACTAAGACTGTTGGCATGTCCAGTCCAACCACATCTGGAGGGCTGCGTGATTCCTACGGTTGCTTTAATAACAGAGCAGGAGCCCATTAAAGATTATGCTACCAGAATTTTGCTAGTTCTTGAAGAGGTACAAGGCATAGGAACTCTCCACCCATCCGCTACAGTTTCTAAACTGCAGGAGATCAAACTAGGAGCCTGGTCTTTGGAACCCTGGCACACTAATCCCAGGTGGATGGTAGCTCTCTGTGTCTCCAGTGTTTTGATGGAAAGTACTCTGGAAATGCTCAAAGGCATGAAAAAGGTGTTTTCTGGCTCAGATCATGCTTTGATGGTTATATAAGGAGCCCCCTTGTGTTCATTTCTGTTGGTAGCTGCAGCAAGAAGCTCAGGACACTCCAGGAAATGACTTGGGTGCTAGCCCTTTCATTACAAAATAACTAGGGGAGGGGCTTAGCATTTGGAGCTCCTCCCCCTTGAAAGGAAGCATCAGGCTGATAAACCTTATCCAGCATAGTGTTAAACTTCTGTGACAGTTTTTCACAGAAGAATCTGAATTATGTTTCTAATGCTGCAGCATTATTCTCTCTCCCACTGCATCGTAGCCAGTTCCCAATAATGCTTCCTCATTTTGGCACCTCCCTGTGTTCAAAAGGCAGAATTCATTATGCAGCTTTGATTCCCCAACACCTGGTGCCAGCAGATGTGGGTTAGCCCTCCTACAATGAAGTCTGTTACAGGTATGATATTGAGGGCCTTGCCACCACCCCTTACAAGGTGAGCAATGTGGTGAAATAGTGACTATGTTGTTGTTACTATGTGACTTCAAGGTGACTCTGACTTATGGTGAGGGACTTTTCTTGGCAGGAATAATTCAGAGGTTTGCCATTGCCTTCCACTTATGGCTGAGAGAGTGTGATTTGCCCAAGGTCCCTCAGAGGAATTCCATGGCAGAGCAGGGATTCAAACCCTAGTCTCTCAGAGCCTTAGTCTAACACTCACACCAGCATACCACACTGCTGTCATCAGGGTAGAGGGCATATTGGTTGGCAGGGACCCAGGAAAAGTTTGCTTATCCTCTCCTACCCCCTCATGGCAGTTCTGAGTCCATCCTGCCAAAATATATTTCTTCCATACAGTTGCAATTCACTTCCACTGGGGAGAAATCAAAGATGTGGTGAACAACTTTGCCACAAGAGTAAAACTCCTAGCTTACTACCAGGTCTGCTCTTCATAGAGAAGCTATGTAATAAGACAGGTCCTCCCACTGATATACTTGACAGTTCAAACATCAGAATGTTGGTTTCTTGTCCATTTACCATTTCTTACTTTCTCTTAATTGTGAGCTTGCTGTGAGCCCAGGCAATCAGGACCAGGTAGAGCTTATTAACCATTTTTTAAAAAGAGGGAGGATTGGAATTCTCCTTTTTGGAGCAAAGCAGGATTCCACAACAGCATCAAATTCTGCTGTTTGGGGGAGGGGAAGAAACAAAGGGACACACCTTCCTTCCAGGAATTGGGCAGAGCCGGGTAAAATTACAGTTGTCCCTCCATATCCATGGATTTGGTATCCACAGATTTAAGTATTCACGGCTTAAAAATATTTTTAAAAAAATAATAATCCAAAAAGCAAACATTTATTTTACCATCTTACATAAGGGACACCATTTTGCTATGCCATTGCATATAATGGGATTTGAGTATTCACGGATTTTGGGGGGCCTGGAACCAAACCCCAGCACATATGAAGGGACAACTGTACTTTTGGGACAACACCCCTCAGCCAGCTCATTGGCTTGGGGATGCTAGGAGATATTGTCCACAAGGTAATTTCCCTACCCTGCAAAGCTCTGGAAAGTGCCTAAATACCCTAAAGGCACCAGATCCCATCGGATCTTGGAAGCTAAGGAGGGTCAGTCCTGGCTACTACTTGGATGGGAGACCACCAACAAATACCAGGTGCCACAGGCCTGTGGTTCTCCAACATTGTTCCCCCAGATATTTTGGACTTTATTCTCCCAGAATTCCTGGCTATTGGCCAAGGTGGCTAGGGCTCTTGGGAGATGAAGTCCAAAACACCTCTGAGGACCAAAGTTTGGGAATCACTGCTTTAGGCTATATTTCAGAGGAAGGAACTGGCCAAACCCACCTCAGAGTATTCCTTGTCTAAGAAAACCCTATGAAATCCATGGGGTCGCCTTAAGTCGACAGGCAACTTGAAAACATACGCCCCAACTCTGGAACTGAGCCGGGGAAGTGAATCCCCAATCGCCCAATCGGTCTGCAGGGCTGATTTCTGCTTTTGCCATCCTGCACAAAAAAAAAAGAAAAGAAAAAAGTTTGGCTGGAACTTAGGGCTCTGTTCTTCAGCCGGTTAAATCGCGGAGTCCCCAGGAACGGCCACGGGAGGCCCCAGACTTGCCCCTGCTTTCCCCTCCACCGTCTGTTTAGGGGCGGGCCGGCTGAGCGGTGGGGCCGGGACTCCGGGCACGCCCCACTCCTTTCCCTTCAAACCAGGCCCGCCCTGCTGGAGGGAAGGACGGGCAGGCAGGCAGGCATCTAGGCAGCGTTGGGAGGGCTGCGGTTGGCAAGAGCGACGCTGAAGTTGGAAAGCGAGGAGGGAGCGGCGCTACGCTGCAGCTATGGCTTTCGCAAGTTGGTGGTATGCTACGGTAAATATGTATAAAGCAGCTGGGGAAGGTTGCGGTTTTTGCTTCCACGTTGCCTGCAGCCTCGTGTGTCGGTTTGGCGAGGGAGTGTCGTTCGCTGTAGCTACGGTTCGATGGAGAAACTGAACTCTTGGGCTGCGGACACACCTCTCTGCCCAGGTTCCACCGGGGATACCTCTTTCCCCAGAGAACAGGAAGCTCCCACCCTGTTCTGGTATGCAGAGGCGAAGCAATCCGTCCCGCAGTCATGCTTTTGCTGCGCTGTTATGAAGTGGGTTGGGATGGGATCGCTGATCAGGAAGGAAGGAGCACAGGGTTGTCTTCTGATTTTGTACAGTCTCTGATTTGTGCTGATTAGAAACTTGACACTTCTGGTATCTAGTTTTTGGACTGAATCTACCCCCCCTCCCCCGCCATTGAATGGGGAGCCTCCTCCTTTGGAGGTTTTTAAACAGAGGCTGGGTGGCTATTTGTTGGGGATGCTTTAATACTGTATTCCTGCAGGGCAGGGGGTTGGACTCGATGGCTCTTGTGGTCTCTTCCAGCTCTATGATTCTAAGTGGGAACTAAGTACAGTAAGTTGACTGATTTCAGTGGAAGGAATAGTTAGGTTTTGGCCTTTTCCCTGGGGCATTTATTAATAAACAATGTTTTGGGCTAACTAATACATAGTTCATCACCCATCAAACTTGTGGAGAATAATGTGTTAGTGCTTGTGTCAGCTAATGATCTGAGAAACTGGTATTAAATACTTTAGTCTATTTTTGTTGTCTGGTCTTGTTTTTGTATGTGTTGATCAAACTTTTTTCGTATGTCTCCTCATGATGGAGACTGGACATACAATCCACATCTAATCAGAATCTAAACAGCAAGTTGCCTGCTAATTATTGTGGCTATATAATATATATAATTCTTGTTAAGATTCATAATTATTCAAAAAGTTCCTTGCGGCATGGTTGTAATCAGAAAAAGAATGAGCCAAGACTTCTGAAACACAGTAAAAAATCTTAGGCTTCCTTTTTTATTTTGAGCAAGTGTGTAACATAAAATGCATTTTCTTTTAAGAAAAGCTCTTAGCTTTAATGGCCTTGCTTCAGAGTTGCATTTCTAGTTTATTGGAACATTCCCTGCAATAATTCATAACACTTTGAAGTTTGGCAGTTCTTGTCACTCAAGAACATTCTAAGCAAACCTACAATTACATTTAAAGAGAGAGAGCCATCTGTATGAATTGCTGATTTTGTGAACCTGAGCAAATACTTGCAAAATTGGGTGGGGGAGTTGCTGTGTGCACGGCTATTGTGGGGGGAGGGGAGAGAAAGAGGGTATTGCTCTCCCCAAAAAGAATTCTGCGCAATATGAAATTTTCCTTCAGACTCCAGATTTCTAGCATTACAGAGAGTGGGACAGTGAAAACTGTTCGCACTTAGAACTTTCATATTTGCTGTGTTCAGGTTTTCTTGGTAACTTTGTCAGATCCTTTTCTCTGGGTGCCTTAACTGTGTTTCTAAATGATCAATGGAAGATTTAAGTTACTCCAGTGCTAGAAATTTGGGGACTGAAAAAAAATTTGATGGAGGGCAGTGGAATTCTTATTGCTTTACCCCTGTGACTTGAAGACACACATGTACACACACATCCCTGATATAGTGAACTTCACTGGGCTACGTATCCATTTTAATGAGGATGTGCTCGGAGGTTGCACAAACCTGGTGGTTCATGACTGCAGAAATCACAGATAAGAGTCAAGTTTACTAGTTTACTGACTTTGGTGGGCAAGTTACGAATGAGTAGTAAGCAAAATGTGTGCCAGTTTCATTTTCGTAATTAAGAATATCATTTTATTACAAAGTACACCAGTCTTAACCTTTCTTCAACAGATGGATTAACAGCCCAATCCTATGCATATCTATTCAGAAGTGAGTCCTATTAAATTCAGTGGAAATCAATTGCAGCTGAATTTTATTAAAATAGTCACAGTTAAAACAACAGCAACCCTAACAACCTTGAATATAAATTCTCAATGGATGCTTTCTCTAAGTTATTGGTTAAGATATATGTCCTTCTTATTCTGTTAGTGCTGGTTTTCTGTTTCAAGTCATTGGCTTATCTCAACTGTGGAATCAATTAGCAGGTGTAGATGAAAGGTGCTTAGTAGTCTTAATTAGGGCTGGGCATTCATACAGAGAGGCATGCTGAAGCAGCTGTGCACTGAATTATGCAAGTTGTGCTAATAGGCAAGTGAATAACAAAAACCACCCAGAAAGTCTCTGTGCATAAAAGGAGTTGACCCCAAAGCCTCATTATTAACTTTAAAACTCTCTCAGGAATACACCTGAATGAATAAGTATCATTCACCCTTGTTTTAGAAGATTTTACAGGAAAGCAGATAGAAACCTAAACCTTGGGCTTCTCTTAGGCAGACAAAATATCTTTAAATGAAACAGTAAACATATATAATCCTTTACAAAATCCATTAAATTTTGCATGCTCCCTGAACCTTCACGTAACCAGTAGTTAAGTGCAACACAGTATAGGATGTGTTATAATATGGCCTGTCTTCTACTGCACAAAAACCACAAAAACCTTGTCAATATATTTAACTCCATTGTGCTGCAGTTGATATCACCCTACCAAGTAAGTAAAAAGCCCTCTCTAGTCCCAGTTGCCTGTCAGGTGTACCCCAAACAAATGATTGTGTCAACCTGGCACAGCAGAATGGCCGCTAATCAGTTTGACTGGGATGGTGCAGCAGTTAACAATGTGTGTTCAAGGGTGTAGTATGTGCTTGTCACTAAATCTACTTCAGCAGTAAAATAATTGCAGGGAGGAAAGGTAGACCAGTCTTATTCCTAGAATCCTGTTTTCAGTGGGGAAATATGGCAAAGGCCTTGAGAGAGAGGATTGGAGAAGAAACAGAGATACTATCACACATGCACAGTGAACAGAAATGTGATGGTAGCAATTATTTTTCTAGATGTTGCTGATGGGTTTTTTATGAGTAAAAACACTGGCATTTGAAATTGTTTGTAGATTGTTATGATGGAACACATCAAGGTAAACCTTGGGTTTCTTTGCACCCCTCCCTGTTTGCTCCCTAGGAGAAGTAGGCTTTCAATAGCTTTCAATACCTACAATTGGATCCAGTCCGTAATCTTTGTGGACTGAGAAGCCTAACCAAGGGCCTCACTTCTGAAACAGACTTTTTCAGTTTTGTGGTTGAGACAATACACTTTTTTATATCACACCTAGTAGTGGTTGGGCTTTGTTATCACTCTTCTTGTAGCATTATACAGCTAGTGGAGTCTCCTTGGATCTGCCCCAGAAATAAGAGACTGCGAGAAGTTGGGGGGTGTATATTGCCCTACCAGTTCTCATGGGGGGGGGGCAGTATGGCCAGCCTCCCCAATTGGGCATCTGGGTGGGCTGTCCCCATGCCCCTGACAATTTTGACATCCCCCTTTGGCCATTTTAAGCCCCCATTAACCAGTAAATGAACCAAACTTCTGTCTCACTTCTTGAATGGCCAGGTTGTGGGGGAGGGAGGATCAAAGGGGACATGGGAAATTTTAGCCAGAAAAATGACGAAGAGCTCTTGACTGCCCCTCAAAATGGCCTTCTTGCCTGTAGGCACCCTCTCACATCTCTTATGTAGAAGAACACAATGTGTTGTGAACAAAAGGTAACCTGTTTTTCTTTTTGAAATTCTCATGCCGGTGGTGATTAGCATGAAATTGTTGCTTCTCCTTTTACACACTTGCTTTTATCAGTGCAGCCTGTACTGCACAAGCCTTCTTTTATGGGGGACTGAGGGCTAAATTATGCAATACATAAAATGCACCTGAACCACTACACTACATATAGGTAGGACAGGTTGGAAGCTTCATGCTGCCAGTGAATTCTTTTCCTAAACTCCCCCCACATGCAGGCCAATTTTATTTTTCATTTTTATTTATTTTTAAATACCCCAGTTGTTGGAAGTAGAGGCTTTTTAAAGCCCCTACATGGTGTATGGGGAGAAATAGTATTTTAGGAGAAATAGTTGTGGCAGATAATTTTCAAACTTTCTGTACCTATACATAGGAGTCCTGATGTAGATCAGGCTCCTGCATGCTTACTTATAAGTAAAAAGGAAGACGAGGCCCAATTGTATGATATTTAGCTTGTCGAGAAGTTCAATTGTTTGTCTTCTGGTTTGTGAGGTTTAACTTGTAGATCAATTAGTCAGAACTGACAGGTGTGGCAACTTAAGAACATATTTTGTATGACATTTTATTGTGCTTCGTTGAACATATTGCAAATGCTGATGAAAACGTGTTTGTTTGAAGACAGTACGTATATGTCTGGCACAATTGCTCACTTCTGTTTTCCCTACAGGATTTCGTCTGATTGCTGTGCTTTTACACATTGAGGCATTATTCTTTTATGTTTATTTGAGATACAGTAATAAAAAATGTAGTTCTAATTCAACATTGGGTAACACACTACTTGACCATTAGGCTGCAGAGAAGCTGGACTTTGAAATCATACTGTTGTTCTTGAATTAGTTTGCTCCACCCAAAGAAAACTTAACCTAGGCTTCATGTATGTATATTTTTGTTTAAAGTAGGTGCAATGCTTTGTTGTTAACTCCAGCACATACTTACAGTAGCTGTTGGAACAGAAGTTTTATGGATATCACTGCACTGTATTGTGAGCAAAGATGTATGTAGAGGAACAGTGTTGATGCTAGTTCACACAAGCACTTTACTTCAGATAGTATCAAATGATGGGCTACATCTGAATGAGACACTCTAGTGTCAGCTCAAATGGAGACAATTCACATGTGTCACTAGATGTTATCAGGTAAAAACTATATATACATGAACCAGTTGTGTAGGAAAAATTTTAAGACCTTTCTAGGGAGACATAGTGTATTGGAAGAAGAAGCTTGTGTATATATGTGTGTGTGTGTGTGTGTATTATTAATATGTGTCTTGTATAAGAAATAATACAGGGCCTAAGTACCCTAAAGGCACCCTAAGGGTACCCTAAGATTGTTTCAGGGTCAATTGTAATCATGGCAATAGTGTCACAATTGCAAATGAGGGTACAAAGCAGTTATAATATCCCAAGTCTAACTTACAACATTGTAACTAACTGACAGAATGCCAGCCGTAGAGCCTGGCTGAGCTCCTATATTTGGGTTGTGTAGTATAAATACCCTAAGTACACGACAGGCACCAGATCCTGCCTGATCTTGGAAGCTAAGCAGGGTCAGCCCTGGTTAGTACTTGGATGGGAGAGTGCCAACAAATCCCAGGTGCTGTAGGCTACATTTCAGAGGAAGGAACTGGCAAAACCACTTCTGAATATTCCTTGCCTAAGAAAACCCTGTGAAATTCATAGGGTTGCCATACATTGATGGGCAACTTGAAGGCATATATGTACACATAAGGAATAGTGTAGTGTAGTGGTTAGAGTGAACCCAAGGCTGTGGAAACCCAGGATCAAATCCCTACTTAGCCATGAAGCTCACTGGATGGCCTCTGTCCCAATTTTTATTTCTTTATATATTTGTGCATCGCTTCTCAGCCTACTAGGGCATCCTAGGCCAGAATCCTTGGCCATTGGCTAAACTGGCTGGGTCTTTGGAGCTGGAGTCCAAAACACCTGGAGGACCAAAGTTTGAGAACCACTGCCTTAGGTTATTTCTGCCAAATGGGACCCAAAGTGGCCCACACATCAGGTAAAACAAGGTACATTTTTTTAAAAAATGCAGTTAAAAAAGTTAAAACACTATTAAATGAGATACCATGTTAAAATAATTAGAAAGCAGTGCAGCACATATACCCCGTTAAAAACAGGTAAAAGACCAAAACACTTAAAAAACCCCAGTTTTTAGAACACCCAGATACTATTAATAAAATCATAAAAGCCACGTCTGGTTTTAAGAACTGAAAGCCATACAAAATAGTACAGCCTTACCTACCTGGTGGAAGCAAAAGAGAAATGTCTAGTCTGACATCCTTTAGGAGGGAATTCCACAGCCAAGGTGTCACTACGTGATGGCCCTTGAGGTCTCTTTCAACTCTATGATTCCTGTATTCACCAACTTAGTCTCTCAGAGTGAGAGCAAGACCTTGACTGAGGATCTCAAGTTTTGGGCAATCTCATATGGTAGGAGACAGTTTTAAAATGTTCTAGTTCCAAGCTGTTTAGGGCTTCTTGTGTCAAAACCAGCACTCTGAATTGAGCTTGGAAGCAGATTGGAAGCAAGTGTAGTTGGTGCAAGACCAGTGATGCATGGTCTTTAAAATGCACACTTGGCAACTGCCTGGCCACTGCCCGTTAGCAGGATCAATGGAGTGTGGATAAAATGGAGCTGAGAAAGAGTGACATGCACCATCTTGAGCTCCTTGCAAGAAAAGTGAAATGGAAATGTAATAAAAATGTGTAGTGAGCAGCACTAGTACTGGAGATACAATGATTACAGGAAGACGAGAAGAGCCATCAGGCACACCTACATAATATCTGGACAACAGTGTCTGGTGTCAGTCCCTCTGTCCAGCTTGCAGTCTCCACTGTTCTGGCTACAAAGGGGGAAGAAGAGGAGCCAGACACACCTTCATCTTGCTGTGACCTAGCTGCTGTTGAATTCAATTCCCCTCTTGTCGCATCCCTTTTCCCTTGTATGGCCTTAATTTCATTGTAAGATTTTGGGCAGAAACTGTAAATCTAGTTATTGGTAAATTGCTCTGGGAGCTTTTTTGGTTGAAGAGTGGGATACAAGTACTTCAGATAGATAAATAATATATTAGTCAAATTCGTAAGGTGCATAGGTGTGTTTGTGCAGAAGATCAAGTGTGTTTAGTGTGGTTTCATTAAAATTCTAGATTAAAGATAACTACAAATATATTTTAAGTGTAACAGCTATTATTCTTCATTACATGATGTAAATACACTGCCGTACATACAGTAAAGTCATTACCCCTTCTTTAATTAAGCATTCAGCACCAGTTTAGCTGATTAGAGAGTGTAGTACTAAACCTGAGCTTAGTACTACAAACACTATTGCAAGCAGAGCTCCTATCCTGCCTTGAGAGTCATTCATATGCGATAATACAACAAAATCCAAAATCCACAAAAGAGCCAATGAAAATGCAGAAAATATATAATGCAAGCTTTAGAAACTTCATATAGGATAATATCACTTGTTATTGCACTTATCCTTGTCAGCCAACTGCTGCGCATCACTAAAGCTGGTGTCACCCCTCCTGCCAGTGGTGTCACCTGGTGTGGTTTGACCCCTCCTCACCCCCTTAGTGCCACCACTGGCCAACTGTATGCTGATGTAGCTGAGATTTTATTTATTTATGTATGTATTTATTTATTTATTTATACCCCGCCCTTCAGCCACAAAGGCTATCAGAGCGGCTTACAAATGGTCAATTTAACAGTTCCCTGCTCTCAGGCTTACAGTCTAAATAAGACATGACACATAAGGAAAAGGGAATGGCAGTGCGGGTAGGGACTAAATCCAGCAGATACTGCTGGTTCTTCTCTCCCTCCAAGGGCAGGGCGGTGGCAGTTGGGCTGGGGAGAGGGCCTTTCAGCTGCTTCTGGGCCCAGGCCTGATGGAGTTCTGCCTGCCTCTTCTTTTCTCCCTCCAAGGCAGGGCGGTGGCAGTTGGGCTGGGGAGAGGGCCTTTCAGCTGCTTCTGGGCCCAGGCCTGATGGAGTTCTGCCTGCCTCTTCTTTTCTCCCTCCAAGGGCAGGGTGGTGGCAGTTGGGCTGGAGGGAGGGCCTTTCAGCTGCTTCTGGGCCCAGGCCTGATAGAGTTCTGCCTGCCTCTTCTTTTCTCCCTCCAAGGGCAGGGCGGTGGCAGTTGGGCTGGAGGGAGGGCCTTTCAGCTGCTTCTGGGCCCAGGCCTGATGGAGTTCTGCCTGCCTCTTCATCTCTCCCTCCAGATGAAAGACATCTGCAGTTTTGAAAAGTTTCTCATGTGTTGTAATGTCCAAATTTGAAGCCTAACATAACACTTATTAAAGAAATGTTAAAGAATTGATCCTATAACTAGGTGGGGGTGTCAACATTTTATGCATTGTTATTTACCTTCAAGCCAGCTTCCACTTATATTGACCCGATTAATGAGAGACCCTGTTATTAACAGCCCTGCTCGGGTCTTGCAACCATAGGGCCATGGCTTCCTTTATTGAATCAATCTGTAATGTAGTCTTAAAGAGCCTGTGTGGTGCAGTGCTTTGTAAATTGGATTATGACACTGAAGACCAGGGTTCAAATCTCCACTTAGCCATGGAAACCCACTGTGTGACCTTGAGCAAGCCACACTCTCTCAGCCTCAAAGGAAGAAAAGGGCAAATCCCCTCTGAACAGATCTTGCCAAGAAAATCCCATGATAGGGTCACCATAAGTTGGAAGTGACTTGAAGGCACACAGCAACTACAACAATAACAACAGTCATCGTCTTCTTTACCACTTTTTTCATGATCAATAAAAGGATAATTGGAGATTTGGGGGCCTTTTCCCATGATGACACACTAAAGGGCCATATCCATTGTGGTATTCAGGCTGTGGAGCTCACTTTCATGGAAGATATCCTTTTTTAAAATATATATATATATTCTGCTTGTCCTAAAAAAGGTTATGGTGGCTGTGGTTATGATGCAGGCATGATACAATGAAAACAAAAACAAAAAGAACCCCAACAACAACACCTAAGCACCATCAAAGAAGGAACAGCAGATACAATGGGCACACTAAAAATTAAATAAAGACTAGTTGCTATAAACAAACAGCCTCAACACCTTCCTCTAAAACAGCGCCTGGGAACTTATGGCCTTCTAGATATTAGTTCAGTATCCTGGTTCCAAATCATATATGGTTTTAAAGGAATCAACCCAGAAGCAACCCCAGAAGTAAACGGAGCTCCGTTTGTACTGCTGTACTCCGTTACTGCTGGGGAAGCCTCACTGATGCTGATGCTGCTGGAGGTAGGTCTGGTGTGTGTAGACTTTTGCCAGCATAAAAATGTTTTGAAATATGCCAGCAAAAGAACATTGACGGGGTGGTGGTGGTCTGATAAAGTCCATACAAAGGTTAGACTTTATTTTTGATGGTGTCTAGTTTTATATTTTTGTAAAATACAAAAATTTGGATTAGTGGGGAGGGCCTGACTTCTCCCTACATGAATCTGAAGTGGCCAGGAAGAGTTTTAGTTTGTGCTACCTGCTTTTTCCTTTATGAATATAAATACATTTCCTCTTTTATAAATAAACAGATTGTGTTTGCTTCTATGTTTGTTGGGGGAGGGGAGGGGAATTGTTGCAATTGGGACATCACCATAGTGAGCACAAGATGTGCTCTCTTCCCCTGGAGACTGAGTTAGCTTCCAAATGGAAAACTTGTTGGAGACAGTGGTCTAAATTCTAGATCAGACTTACTGAATGAACGGGACTTGTTAAAACATCACACATGAATCCTGGGGATTCAGTGCAGTTACTCTTACAATTGGATTTAATCCCATGTGTATCTGTGAAGAATGACTGTCTGACTTCTGAGAATCCTTCCAGTCTACTAGCCCCACTCAACATCAGAAAGAGCATTTTGCTAGCTTTATATCATGACTGAAATTCTGAAAGCTCTCAGGAGGACCTTTCAAACTTTGGACTGCTGTATTGGATCAGGAATGGGTGTTGATGATTCCACCGCCCCCACCCCTCAGCATAATGACGGGTTGCTGCTCCAAATATATAAGCCCCAAACTCCAGTGAGCATACATAACTAGCTGTGTAATTCTCCTTATCATAACAGTATCTTGGGAGGTCACGAGTTTGTTTTAATTAACTGTCTGGCTTTTAAATTTCTTACAGCATGCTGATAAAAATGCAAGTGGAGCATCTGGAGATAAAAAAGGAGCAGAAACACCAGAGGTAACTGTAAAGTTTTATGTTAAAAATAATAGATTATAATAGATTCCAAAAGGATTATAATTGTGATATTAAAGTTTTTAAACATGTTTTCCCATTTTCCCTGATAAAGTTGTAATCCAACAATATTTAGATAGCAATGGGTTCCTTACTTCTTGTGCATGAAATTCTATTCCTGCAAATACTTCGAATGTTTTTAGTTCATATCTGCTATTGAACCCATTGTTGGGGAACAAATGAGAGTGGGACTTACTTGTAGCAGTTATGTTTATTTTGCTGAATAACATATATGGAAGTTATGAATGCCTAGATCTTGTGTTTTCTCTTAACAGTGCTGTGTGATGGGTGGCTTCTGGGTGTCATTGAATTCAAAGTCCCATCAGCCCCAGCTAGCATAGCCAAAGTGAGGGGTGATGGGAGTTGTATTCCCAAAGGAAAAAGATGGAAAACTGCAGGTTGCCTGTCCCTGCTGTATGTTTGACAATGATAGCAAAAGTTTGTAACTCTTAGAGATAGCTTGCCAGTGGCATTTCTCCTCACTTCATAACTGAAATATTCTGCGAACAACAGAAATAAAATGCAGGATGTCTTCTGTGTTCACATATAAATGGAGCTGGGGAGTATTTTATTAGGACATTTCTTATTTGGTGCATTACCTGAGTCAGAGCTGACCAGGGAAGACTTCTAGACTCAAAGAAGGAATTAAGTAACATAAGTGACATGGGGAGGTAAGCTGTTCGTAACTACACAACTTTTAAAATGCTAAAATGGTAATCTCATATCATGCTTACCCATTAAAATCTGTAAGTTAATTGCTTCTCAGGATCAGACACTAAACCTGCAATCAACATTAGACTTGAGCTAGGAAAAATACTTTTTGGACTGCTGCTGCTGTTATTGTTGTGTGCCTTCAAGTCATTTCTGAGTTATGGTGACCCTTATGCAAACCTATCATATTTGGCAGAATTTGTTCAGAGGGGATTTACTCTTGCTTTCTTCTGAGGTTGAGAGTATGTGACTTACTCAAGGTCATGCAGTAGATTTCCATGGCCAAGCAGGATTTGAATCCTGGTCGCTCAGTGTCCTAGTCCAGGACTCAAATTACTATACCATGTTGTCTCACTTTTTGGACTACAACTCCCCAAATCCCCCACCCACCATGGACATTGACCAGATCAGGGGATTCTGGGTGTTGTACTACAAAAAAGTAACTTTAAAGATCTGTATGAAACACAGAGGACTTTATTCTGAGTAAATATACACAATTAAGGCTGCAGTCCTGAACACATTTACTAGTAAATAAGTCCCCTTGAACTGAATGTAAGTTATCTCTGAATAAACATGAGTACAATTATATTATAGGCGAAGCAGGCAAAATAGTTATGTTTTTATGTAGAGGAGTCCATGATTACACTTGATTTGTTGGGCATCTGGTGGTATTTAACAGGTGTGAGAAGCCCAAGAGTTAGCTACGCAGCAGAGATTTCTAGAGTGGGGAATGGTGTCTGACTGTTCTTCATCCCCAACTTCCTTAACAGAGTTTAGAAAATTAATTGTAAAAAGTAATTAGTTACCATTATAGTTCTAAGCCCTCCTTTCCAAATTGTTAGCTATTGTCAAAATTTTCTGGAAGCAGCTATTTACTTTTCCATTTATTACCAAGTACTGTGATTACTTTTGAAAAAAATCTGAATGCTACAGCCCACTAGCCTGAATTACAAAACACAATCCCCTCTTGTTATTAGGCTGTTGCATTAGCACCCACAAAAGGATATGAGACATAGCACAAGCTAGAGTCTGAACAATGGGATGTCTTTCCTTCAGCATTTAGTGAAAAGCCACATGCCCACAACTGTAAAAATAGCTAAAAGTTACAGTTACACTGCAAAATCATGCAGAGTTAATAATAAATAATAATACAGTTACAATTATAACAGAACTTGATTATGCCTTGATTATTGTAAAAAAACAAACCCTGAATTAATAGCAAATCACTAGTTATTTGATAGCTAGAAGAAAAACAGAGAGCCTGGCTAACATATCTGTCAGCTAGAAAGAGGAATCAGACCTTGGAAGTATAACAGGCTATCTCCAAGTGTTGATTTCTGAAGAACTTAGAAATATGTTTTAGTTCTACAGTTAACAGGTTCCAGCATCCAAACAGCACAGAACTAAAGCAAGTTTCTGCCTTTCTTACTCATCTTTGACTGACAGACACATTAGCTTGGTTCTGGGCTGCCTTCTTCTCTTATCATTCAGAATTCCATGCTGCTCTCCCATCTCCAAGTTAATAATAGAGAGAGGAAAAGGATTGCCTTTAAACTTTTACTGCATATTGGAAGCCAGGTCCAAAAACCTGACTCTTAGGGGAAAGCCGTGTTTCTCACAGATGCACATTTTAGAGGGATTGGTCACAATGGCTGGTCAGAATTTGTGGAATCACATGCATACATTGGTGTCTCCTTTATAATTTTGGGAATAATTTTGTTATTTACTCATTTATTTAGCACTCTGGAGAACATAATTAAATAAATAAAAGCGGGATCCCTGAACAAGTATTTCATCAACTAATTGTCAACCATGTGGGAAGACAACAGAGGGCAGGGAAGGGAAGGAATAGAGCAGCAAGGAAACAGAGCACTACATCACAGCAAACAGCTTTGTTTACGGATATTTGCCAGGCACACTGAAACTAAATTCTCTGAGTTCAAAAGAGCAGGGTTCTGACATTTCAGCCACACTGACCATCGTGTCACTGTAATCTTTGTTGTTTCTTCTGAGACTTCCTGGATGAATGACAATTTGCTGGTAATGTGACCCCCTTCTGCCTTTTTATTAGACAGATGAGTAAATATCACATTTCTAGAAGAACAAGGTCTACTGTGTTACATCTTCATTTAGCCTGTCAATTCATTTCTTCCATTGCTGCAGCTTATTTCAGCCTACCTGCATAAAACAAGGTGTTGTGCTGAATTTCTTTTCCCTGAAGATGCAGTGACTGGAAATGCACGAATCATGAAAGTGCTGTGTTCTCATACTGTTTGTTAGCTACATGTTAGCTTCTTTCAGAAAAGAAGAAAATCTTGGGGTCATGAGAATTCTGTTTACTTCTAAAAATATATGTATATAATCTGGAAGCATTTAAATGTCCATGGGGTTAAATGTATATCTGTGATAGAAAGCTATCAAGTGTGATTTTCATCTTATTGGTAGTGTCCTTGATCCAAAGAAGAGAGAGTACAGTAGAAGGTACACTGACAGTTCCATGTTCTCAAGGAGCTCAGTTTCCCAGCCTAAGATGAAGTTAATGTTCCTAGTCTGATTAATACTTGTTACACAAGTTATACTTTGTGCTTTTTGTCACTGTGTGAATTTGACTTCTGTCACTCCTCACTCTTTGTTTCTCCTCATTCTAAACTGTTAACACTGGATGGTCCTTTGGTAGGGGATGGTCCTTTGGATGGTCCTTTGTTTGCAGGGTATCTTACATGGGCCTCAGTCTAATTGCTACTCCAAAGTAGACCCGATTCACTGAATCAATTGTGAATACGTAAGAGTTGGTTTACCAAATACCAAGTGGTTAATTAGGTCTACTCTAGTTGTGACTAATGATTGGATTTAGGCCAGGGTGGGTGATGTGCAGCCCTCCAGCAGTTGTTGGGACTGTCAGCATTCCTCACTATTGACTGTGCTTGTTAGGACTGATGGGAACTGCACTTAGTCTACCCCTGATTTAGGCCATGTACTGCAGGTATTAGTAGTTGCTCTCATTTGTCAAATTCTGAACATTTTCCATTTCACACTTCTTGCTTTATTTTCAGGAGGACTTATGCAAGAATAGTAACAGTTGCTAGTGTCCTCAAGCTGTGTTTATTTGAATAACTTGGACATTGTTGTTTTTCTACCTTCTGAGCCCATCTTCCTGGCTTCCTGCCAGATTTTACTCCTTGATTTGGAAAGTGAACATTTTGTGGTCATGGTGGGAGTAAAGGGCAAACAATTCTAATTTGTTTGTTTCTTTTCCTGGGCTCTTGTTGAAAATCTAGGCCATGATTAGCATTATTATTTTAAACAGGTTGAGGTCAGTTTTTTTAGGTACACATTTTGTCTGTGGAATTCTCTTAATTTTACTTTCCTATGTTTAAAATAAATTGCTAGAACCCAAATTAATACTTCCACTATGTGTCTACCTGTCTCATGTTGAAATTCTCTAGTTTATACAGCAGCATAATGCTCTGTTTTATGATGCTGTTGATACATCCTTGCTGTAACAAGTTTTAAGATTATGATAAACATGCTAATGCTTTAATGTGATCAACAGAATAGCAGCAGTAGATTCAAAGAGAATGGGAGGGTGATTAATAACCAGTTTCATAGTTTCATTGGAGGAATTATCTTATACCATAGCAACACTATAACTAAGACATGACTTTGTAACATACATTGCTATAGAAAAAAATTAGGTGGACATGAACAGGTGAGAGTTCTCTTTTATGTAGACTTTAGTGCAGAAATTGTTGGGAGTGATTGGGTTTACTAAGTGTGATATGAGTGGGAAAATGATGGGAAAGGCCAGCAGAAGAATGCTCTTGATGTTTTTTATTTATTAGAATTTTTATATTTCCATTCAGGGTGGTTAATTTAAACAATGTCTTCTAGGAAGGAGTATCTTGCTCTTGAACAGTTTATTAGTCATATTGTTAATGATCATAGATCCAAAATCTGGATGGGCAGGGCAGACTGCTATGCCCACCAATCCTAGCAAGCATAGCCAATGGTGAGGCATGGTAAGAATTGCAGTCCAACAACATTGGGAATGCCAAAAGTTGCCCAGTTCTGCCTTAAATTGGTCATTAGATGAAGTAATCACACTGAACAGTATGCTTGTAGAAGTATCGTTATCACTTTAAGATGTAAAGCATCAATTCCTCTGAGAAGTCCATTTCGACAGGTATTTCAGTGCAGAAATGGAACTATTTAAAACTTGTTTATTAATAACCATTCGTATAGCATTGAGTGCATGATCAAGCCAGTGATAAGATGGTCTCAGGTTCAGTACACTGCGTTTCCAGTTAAAAGGGTCAGGTAGACGAGATGGACAAGGACCCCTAAGGCCCTTGGTAGACACAGCCCGTGTGAATAGAGAATTTGGGGCTAGAAGGACAGTAGTCTCACATGGAATAAGATAATATCCAATGACCCTGTGCATGTAAGAAAAATGTGATAGTCCTGCGAACCTTGTGTGAAATGTGTACAAACACAGAATAAACATAGAAGTATTGCACACAGGTTTCTTTATGCTAATTGTTCTTCATATAGAACCCAGTGGCCTTTTTGCGTGACTTAGTCTAGTATGATACACCTACAGTATGTGTCTTTACTAAGGTGGAGTTCTTCCCTGAAACTTCTGTTATTATTAACATGGGGAAAATATATTTGTCCCATGATGACAGAAAGTGAGCTGTAACCTTGAAGTAGATCAGATGAAAGAGGCGCTTCATCTTTCTGGGTGATACCCCCCAGCTAAACATTCTAAAGGAAATATGAAGCTGGCTTAAGAAAGAGGAAGCATATGTTCAATAACTATATAATATCTAATAGTAATATCTAATAGCAAAGTTAATATATTATTTACATATATATATATATATCCATTCAACATGTTTATATATACCCACTTTGTGAACTGGAAATGTAAGGAGTTACTGTATATAAAATTCTGATACAAGTAAAGCATTTTCAGCTGAACTACAGTTGTCCCTTCAAATTCGCTGGGGTTTGGTTCCAGGACCCCCTGTGGATACCAAAATCTATGAATACTCAAGTCCCATTATATGCAGTGTTATAGCAAAATGGTGTCCCTTATATAAGATGGCAAAATCAAGGTTTGCTTTTTGGATTATTATTTTTTAAAGAATATTTTCAAGCTGTGAATACTTAAATCTGTGAATACCAAATCCATGGATGCAGAGGGACAACTGTATAACACAATATGGGTCATCCCAGGCAACATATAGAAGCATTCAGCAGAGAGACAAAAGCACTGGGAAGGCGTATCCTTTTAATCTCTTCTGGAGAGTGTCTGGATGGGTTGAAAGAATGAGAGAAATCTAGGTTTTCTTGGTGTCCCTGAGATTCATCACATACACAGAGGTGAATTGATGACTCAGGAGGGGAGCTAAGGGGTGAATGGGATTAACCAGGAGCATAAGAATCTTAAATCAACAGGAAAGTGGGATATTTGGCTTCATTTCTGCTGTGCTTGCTGTTTGTAACACTGTTAACTGACACAGGTATCCACTACCAGTAAATGTTCTGTTGCATAATTTTTCTCCTCCTTATACCAACAACAGTTTGTGATTTGTTTTGTTTCACTTTTGCTTCCCTTGTGACAAAGCACATCTTTTGTGCTACTGTTTTTGAAGATGTGTAGACCCTCACATTTGATGCAAATCTGCCTATTCTTTGTCATGTCACTGTAGCACAGTTTCTACTGCTGTCTGGGTTGGCTCACTTTAGCTTCCTTGATGCTCACTTCCACCTTAAAGGCTTGGTACTATTGGCATGGGTGGGGCAGAATTTCTATTGTGCACAGAGGCTGTCTCCTGAGTCATAAAATCAGAGTCTAGTAAAAAAAGTTAGAATTTACTAGATTCATTGGTCACCTTGCAAATTATTGAAACCCTACTAGAACAGGAATTTGCTTAGTTATGAAAATCACATTAGTGCAAAGTGTTCAACTTCCTTTCCCTCTGTTTTAGGGGATTAACTGCTGTTTCAGATCCCCCCGCAAATAATACTGTGGGTTCAGATGTCGTGTCATTTTATAGCAACATGATTACATGTTGTACATGTACACTACATGTATCTTTATATTTTCTGTATGGAAAATATTGACCAACATACATATGGAAAATTATGACTAGATTAATTTTTGCATGGTGACAAGGGCTTCTATACACATTTATATGGGGGGGGGGAAACTCATTGGACTCAGTGGGACTAACTTGTACAGAATGCTAATGTGCTGGCTGGAATATTGATCACTTCGATCCTATTGCCAAGACAATATGTTGTAGGTAAAGAAAAATAAAACAGAGGCTGGTAGACATTTTTATGATGATGACAGCTTCATTTATTATAATGTGGATGATGACAGTCCATTTGCAAGGTAGTTGCCAGTCTTACATGCTCTTAAGTCTTGCCCAGCATGGCTAGCCATACTAGCTTGGAGAATGCTTATTATATAAGAACAGAACCACTGTCTATCACAGCCTTTCTCAACCGTTTTATCCTGGAGGAAACCTTGAAATAATTTTCAGTTCTCAAGGAATCCCTGCATAAACATTATTCTATATACTTCTATTGCTCCCCCCTCCCCGCATCACAACCTCTGGGAAACCCCTAGCAACCTCTTGGAGAACCCTAAGGTTCCAGGGAACCCTGGTTGAGAAACACTAGTCTATCAGTTCATCTTAGCTAACTGAGTAAAATCTGAAAACAGATGTATTGAAGACTGGTGAAAGTGCCAGAGAAACAAGAGTCTTGTCTTTCTGGAGATGCAAGTTGTCTTATGTATCAGTGTTACAAGGCAATTTCCACCCAGAAAATACCCTGGGACATAACTGAAATTAGCATAAGAAATCTTTATCATCCAGGGGTCCTAGGAACTGAATAATACTCCAGTACCTTGCCTGAATATGGTAAATGTACTAACACAGCACCATTAATCTAATCTAGATGCTGCTATACACGCTAACACAAACAAGACCTTGTCCTGTGTTTATAATTTAAACTGGAAAATTTTCCCAGTTACTCAAGTAAGGACTTCAGTAGACAACACATGAGGGT
Source organism: Gambelia wislizenii (assembly GCA_030847615.1). Taxonomy (NCBI): domain Eukaryota; kingdom Metazoa; phylum Chordata; class Lepidosauria; order Squamata; family Crotaphytidae; genus Gambelia; species Gambelia wislizenii. The sequence goes on along the minus strand of JAUMIR010000002.1, from coordinate 378,360,988 downwards.
CTCCTTCAAAAAATATGGCATCTCCCTGCACCAGGCATTAATAATCTAGTTTCTCAGAAGGTGGGACTTCTGCTTGTTCTACTTTATGAGAACTAACTTTTCTACAATGTTTCATTTTATCACCAATATTTTGTATCTCTGCAGGGCAGTTGGGAGAGATGTTGTGACAGTTTGGAACACAATGTCTTTAATATATTTCCTTCCTTTCCATTTCCATAAAAATACATTATAGCCTCTCTTCGTATATTTCAGTATACCTGAGTTCAGAAGATACTCAAAACTATAGAATGGAGGGTTGGAAACTCTCCATAGAGTTCTTTGCTTTCCCCTTCTCTCTTGTACACAGCTTCCTTCTCCACTTCCTGTGAAGCAGTAACCATAATTTGCTTCTATATCTCTTTCACACTACATATTTTGATAGGACTCCAACTGCCATCGCTGTATCCTATAAAATCCTGGGCTTTGTTTTTTTTTATGATGTATATAGAATTCTCAGCCAGAGAACTCTAGTACCTCAGCAAACTATAAATCCCAGGATTCCATAGCATGCAGTTAAACTGGGATAACAATGCTATCATAGTGAAAGGTCTGAATCTTTAGACTGTGGCTAGCACCCTACCCCCATGAAAGAAAAATCCACTTCAGGTCATGGTTTCTGATTATCATATGGAGACAAACCATCCACCATAATTTGCTCATATAGACATTGCACCAAAATATGCATAGTGCTAAAGGAAGTGGAGATGCAATTTGTGAACAAAGGGAATGGAATGGCATTTTTGTATAATCTTGAACTGAGTCTCTTTCATATAACATGGGTGTATGATATTATGAACATCCATCTTTGCATTAGACGGCTAATCCCAGATACCCCTGTTCATACTTTCAAATAGTTCTCCAAAGATGTTGCTTCACAGACTAGGCTAGATCTTCTTTTTATACTGAAGCAGACTAACATGCAAAGCCCCTTGTAAAGGGCTAATTTCAAGTAATTGTACGAAAATGCTGTTGGCTATAAATTCCAAAGTTAGAATCATCCATGCCATAGCATTTCTAATTTCTACTAGCTATACCCAGCATAACATATACCATTAAAAAACTCCTCCCCAAACACCTAGTAGACCTCATGACAACCCTGTAAAGTAGGCCAGTGGATTTTTAAATTCCTCATCCCCATTCTCAGCAGTCCACACTTTCCCTGGAATTGCTGAGGGTGACTCACTCTGTTGCCCTGCCACCAATTGAGTGGCAGGAGTGGATTGTGAGGTGGAATGGGAATTTGCATGTGGATGGTGATTGGTTGGGTGTGTTTCCTGATCAAGCCAATCAGCACACTGAGAAAGGCAACATACCCAGGAATTTTATATGGATAGATGGATGTGAAAGCTGAACAGTGAAGAAAGCTGACAGGATGAAAATCAATTGGAAAATGGTGCAGGAGAAGAGTTCTACAGATACCATGCCCTTCCAAAAAGACAAATAAATGAATCAAAGAGAAATCAAGCCTGAACTCTCAGTATAAGCCAAAATCACTAAAGGCTGTCATACTGAGGACGCATCATGAGATGACATGACTTATTGGAAAATACAGTAATGCTGAGATAAGTGGAAGATGGTAGGAAAAAAGGACAACCACATTACAGATGGATTGATTCAGGAAAGGAAGTTGCAGCCCTGAACTTGTAAGACTTTTAGCAGGGCTGTTGATGACCAGGGCTCATGAAGAACTTTCATTCTTAGGGTCACCGTAAGTCAAACAACAGAATAATTATGTATGCAATAGAGCAGGTTTACTGTCATGATAAATGGAGAAAAATATTTTTGTCAGTAGTAAAATTTAATGATCATTTAATTGTTCCTTTTCTTTCTCCTTTTCCCCCTTTGTCTTTTGCTGTTTGTCATAACTTTTGAATCTGATAACCTTTAACACATACTCATTACAGTAGCACCCCTGTATCCATGGGGGATTGGTTTTGCCCCCCCCCCCCCGCAGATGGTGAATTCCATGGATAATAGCAAACGCCATCCCGGGGCCATCTAGTCTCCTCTCCTTCCCCCTTTGCCCCCACCATGGCGTGGTAACAGGAGCCGTCCCAAGGAAAGGGGGGTGAGTGCTCCTCTCCCCCTTTTGCTGCAGCCATGGCCCTGCTGCAGGGCGATCTCAGGGATGAAGGGGGAAGGGGAAGAGACTAGATCGCTCCTCCCTTTCCCCTTCACCCCCGCAATCGCTGCCACAGTGACCAGGAGCCCTCCCAGGGGAAGGGACGGGAGAGGTGAGATTCCGCCCCCTCCCTTCCCCCACCATCACCATCCATGGATAATTGAATCCACAGTTGGTGAATCAACGGATGCAGGGGTGCTACTGTGTGTCCTTCTTGAGTCCTAGTGTTGGTAAAAATCTGTGATATAAGTGAATAAATAGTGATAATTACTGTTGTTGTGTGCTTTCAAGTTATGTCCCACTTATGGCAACCCTAAAGTGAACCTATCATGGGCTTTTTTTTGGCATTATTTATTCAGAGGGGTTTTCCCTTCGTCCTCCTCAGAGGCTGAGAAAATGTGACTTGCCCTAGGTCATCTAGGGGATTTCCATGGCCAAGTGGGGATTTGAACCCTGGTGTCCAGAGTTGTCGCTCAAACTACGACACCACACCGGCTCCCATTAGTGATAAATAGTGACAATACAGCAGGAGAACAGCTTTAGAAATGGAACCTAGCAGCTGTATTTTTGAAAGTATTTCCCCCTATGTTGCAAAAGTTTTCATTTTATTTATCTCAATTATTACTTTGCAGAAGAAGACTCCTACTGGAATTACTGAATCTCCCAAAACACAGACAAGTGGGACATCTTCCGTTAGTAAGGTAATTTGAGCAACAATAGCTCTGCCCTTTTCCTTGGGAATATTGTTAATGCTCTAATCTTATATGCTTTTGCTGGTGCCATCTGGCTCCGGTGACAGACGGTCACTGCAAGGTACTCATAACCTCAAGTTTGGGGATGTGTACTGGTATGTGTAGTTGTTGTGTTGTAGCTGTGTAACTGTTTGTATATGTGCCTTCAAAGTTGCCTGTAGACTTGTGGTGACCCCTTGGATTTCACAGGGTTTTCTTAGGCAAGGAATACTCAGAGTGGTTTGGGCTAGTTCCTTCCTCTGAAATATAACCTATAGCACCTGGTATTCACTGGCAGTGTCCCATCCAAGTGCTAACCAGGGCTGACCCTGTTTAGCTTCCTAGATCAGGTGGGACCTGGTCTGTGTATGTAGGACAGTGATGGCGAACCTATGACACGCATGTCAGCACTGACACACGTAGCCATTTCTGATGACACGTGGCCATAGGCCTCCTCTCCCCCCCCCCACCTGCAACCTCACCACCCTCCCTAAAGTGGCAATTGGGGCTTCGAAGCCCCGGTTGCCACTTTCCTCCACCACCACACCGCCTCCCACGAGTGTGAAGGGACAACTGCAGTCGCAAATGTTTCATCCTCCCCTATTAGACACTCTGTGCTGGAGGTCTGTAGACCAAAACAACAGAAGTCCGGCACAGAGCATCTAGTTCTGGGACTTCTGGTTAAGCCGAGATCTTCACCCTCACTTCCGCTGGCAGAGATAATGTTTTTTCCTCAAAGTGACACACCACCCAAGTTATGCTCAGTTTTTTGGCAAAGTTTGACACACCAAGCTCAAAGGGTTGCCCATCACTGATGTAGGAGTTAGCAAATCCTTTGTGGCATTCAGAGCAGGTGGGAATCTTGACATGGGTGCACATGTGGCCCATCATTTGCAATTTTTCCTCCCCAACCTTAAACTCAAATTGTGAGACTTTTGCCTCTTCCAGGCTGGTTTAATGAAGTGCATTGTCACAGTAAATCTTGCAACATAGTTCTTTGGGTTTTGTTAGGTTTGCCAGTTGTTGTTGCTTGTTTCTACTCGTTCTATTCTTTTATGAGTTGGGGGGGGTAGCTGTTTGTGGTGATTTTTTGTAAGTGCAGTAGGGCACTTCCAATCTTTTTTAAAAACAGGATGCAATTTGCTGAGGTGGTTGTATTATTTGAAGGGCAATTTTTCTCATCTCTGATTTTAATTTTTTTAAAGAGTTATAGCACTAAAGTGCAAAAGTGCCATTTCATTTCAAAAGTGCTATAACTCTAAAATGATATTTAAAAGGAGAAAGGTGCAAAGGATACTTTAAAAGAAACCCAATATGTTTTGAAATTAAAAAGAAACTTGCTCAAGGGTGGGTATAAAATGTTGCAGCTGGTGCTGGGAATTGCCAGATAATAGTCTGGGACAACAGAAACATCATATGGATATTTTAAAAAACCCAAGGACTACAGCACCAAATGTCACAATCTCCTGGCACATTTGTCCCATCTGGAGCAGCCCTTATTGAAATTTTAAAGCCTGCAGATTCTTCTGGGTGAATAAGCATGACTCTCTTAATTGTTTAGTATGTTAACAAATGGTGAAGGGGAGTGGTATGAGGAGAAATGTAGCATTAGTTCTTTCCACTTGTTAGAAAAGCAAAAGAATTGCAAGTAGGTATTTGAACTCCCCCCACCCCTTAGTGTCATCTATAACTTCTTGTACTGCAAGCCACTGTGGTGTAATATGCACACTTGACTGGGGCAGCATTCCTATTCTCTTTGGGTTAGGCTAGCTGTTGCCTGCTTCCTCCTTTTTCTTGTGAGGATCTCTTGAAGGTATTGGAATAAATATTCATAGGGAGGTGGAGCCGTTAAGCCTGCAGAGCAGAGTGTTTGGAGCATGTGCTGTTTGGATTGGCTGTGTCATCCTCAAACGATGTGGGTTTGGCCAGGACGGTGTTAAAACTGAAATTGGGGCAGAACTGACACAAACTGAAATGAAAACAAGCTTGTGATAAGGATCCATGTGATTTGCTTATTTAGAAATCGGGAAGGAATATCTTGGGTGTATAAAGTGAGTACTGTGTTAGCGCTGGCATCTTCTTTGGGACATGTTCATTTCTCTGTTTCTGCCAGTAGTTGGACTAATGTTGTTGTCTAGTTCCGGCTTCCTTTTCTGCATGTCTCCATAATGCATAAACACAGTCTGAATTGGACTGAGACAGGCTTAGCAACTGAACTAATTCCATTGCTGTAGTTGTGAGTTTTTACCAAATCATTATCTCAGTTATATATCTGTTTTGTGTTTTTCATTTCTAACTCTTGATAGGATTAGATTTTTCCACAAGGACTGGTGATGGTTCTGTGTGTTCCTCAGGAAGGAGTTTGTAAGATTCTAGCAAAATGTTTAAAGGTCTTTAAATGTTTAAAGGTCTAGTAGCTGTATTCCAAAAATACAGCTGCTAGATTCCATTTCTAAAGCTGTTCTCCTGCTGTATTATCACTATTAATCACTATTAGGAACTAGCAAGGTGTAGTAGTTTGAGTGTTGGACTGCGACTCTAGAGACCAGGGTTCGAATCCCCACTCAACCACTCACAAACTCTTAGCCTCAGAAAACCCCATGATAGGTTCGCCTTAGGGTGGTCATACATTGGAAACAAGTTGAAGGCACACAACAACAAACATTTCCGGGATTACCAGGCTAGAGATGATTCATAAAAGTCTCACTAAGTGAAGCTGACTGTCATAATCCCACAGTGGTGTTTTAATTATTTGATGTGTTATTGCTGACTGTTTCTTCATTTTATATTTGGAAATGCATGTTCAGGGTGTGGCAGTCAGTATAGCAGGATACCTTTCTGTGTTGAGGCATGCCTTAGGTGACTAGTGTCTCTTCCAGTCCATGAGCTGCATTTACCGTAATGCTACATTTTAAGTATTTACTCCATAACAATGAAGCTGAATGCCAGAGCTGTTGCTAAGCTAGCAGCTTGTTTCTTTCTAAATGTATAAATAATTGCCACTTTTTAGCCTCTGTGTTTTCCAAAAATTAATCCTTTTCAAGAGTGAAATTTGCAGTTAATTGCTTGAGTTAAATTAAATTGTAATTACTGGAACCTGTCACCCTAGGAGAAGGGCAGAGTATAAATTCAATATATATATATATATATATATATATATATATATTCAATCCTAAACACCCTTATGTGGAAGTAATTGACTGACTGATGTTATTGCATAGGATTGTGCTGTCAGATTCAAGTACACTAACTCCTTTAGTGGTATTAAAATAGCTTTATTGCCCTAATTTTCCAACCCGAGTGAAGTTTGTCATAGTTGAGTGCAGGGTAGTCGTAGAGTAGATGTGGTTCATTGCATACAGGCTCTGTTTTACTGTATACTCTTCAGAATCCATTAATGCACTGAGCAAATTAAGGAAACTCTTTAAATTGTTTCAGAGATAAGATGATGTTTTTTAAAAGCAGTGCACACCTTGGTGCAGAACTGTGTCAACAGAAGTTCCATAGAAATTTAAGTAAATTTCAGGGGGAGTTGCATTGAAGGCAGGCTGTTGGAGGGGAGATCCATCAGATTAGAAATTAATGACTTTTATGTATAGTGTAGTGTTACAATTACCCATTAGACTAACAGATGGGACAGGAAATGGATGAAGTGAAATGGGATAGGGACTCCTGCTGTTATCTCCAGTCCTACTGTTATTTTCCTAGCTGGGTGGGCATTCAGTGATAAAGCGTCTAACAAAGAAGCTCCTTTTGACAAAGTCTGTTAATGTCCACTCAACCCCACCCCCTCTTCTTCTCTCCCTTTGACTTGCTGGGATATTTTCTCAGCATCAATATTGGGAAGATGATGAAGAAGGGCTGGAGAAACAGAGACTCTGGTGTTGGTTTACAGCAGCATGTCTGCTGTAAACAATGCAATAAAGCTTGAGCTGGGAGAAGATGTAATTCTAATTTAGCAGTTCTACTGCAGACCTATATGCCTGCCTGCCACAGTCATGTTAAGTAGTAGCTGCCCTGAGAATCCCTTACTGAGCATGCACAAACAGCAAAACAGAGAGAAAAGGAAAATCAGATAAGCCTGCCTTGTCAGCACACCCTCGCATGTTAAAAAAAAAAAAAAATTAGATATACTGTGTAAGTGTGGACACCTAAATGGAAATCATAAGAAAGGTGGAGGCTGGTGAAAGAAAGAAAAAATTATTCATAGATGCATTTTTGAAAGAAGCTTTCATGTGGTCTTCAGAAGGTTCACAACATTTTTGTTCAGTTATGCAAAGCTTACCAGATGAAGTCCCCCACCCCATTTCACATGTGCATATTGTTACTTTTGTATAAAAATTAGGTTGCTGACACACACTGTTTTATATATATATATATATATATATATATATATATATATAACCTATTCCTATTCTTTCCATGTTATTTCTGCCTGTGGTACCAAATTTTCTGTGAAAGAAGTTATGTTTAGGAACACTTCTTTTTTGTTAACTGAACTATAGTAGCACCCCTGTGTCTGTGTGGAATTGGTTCTGCCCACCCCCCATCCCCCATAGTGAAATCCACGGATAATAGCAAACACCACCCACCATCCTGCCGCCGCCACAGGAGCACTCCCAGGGGAAGGGGGTAGGTGAGATCCCTCCTCCCCCTCCCTTCCCCCACCATCCACCATCACCATTGCCCCCTGCTGTGAATGGAGCTCTCCTGTGGGAAGGGAGGGGACAGACAAGATCCCTCCTCCCCTCGGCAATGACCAACCGCGGATAATTGAATCATTGGTTGGCGAATCAGTGGATATGGGGGTGCTACTGTGTTTCCAACCAGTGGCTGGATTCCCCCATTACATTCATCATCTCAGTTGAAAAGGCAAGTGTCACATAGAGGAATCTCCTGCCACCAGGATGCAGGGCTTAGGGGTAGGTCTTCCCTAGACCTTATTGCCGATTGTTTTTAGCAGAGGGGCGGGGTATAAATACATTTTATTATTATTGTTATATTGCCAGCTATATGAGGCCTGTAGGTCAGAGGTTCACTTACTTAGAGGATATTATGGACTGCCTCTGTCCTTTAATGATGGTAGTATGGAATCTTTTCATAAGAGGCTAGAGTCTCTGAATGATTGATTCCTCTTCATTTTTTCCAATAGCCAACAGTTGATCACAGAAACAAAACAAAATACCATTTAGGCTCCAGTCAACAAAGGCTGCAATCTTTTACAAAATTGCTTGGGAATAAATCCCATTGAACTCTGAAATATTTCTAAGTAAATGTGAATAGGAATGCATGATAAGTCTGTCAGAACTAACTTTAAAAAAAAAAATTGGTATCAGTGGAACTAAAGCACAACCATCTGTAATTGGATTCAAGTCCATGTTGTTTTGGAATTCTTAGCTTGGATCCAGAGTTCTTGATAGCAGAACTTTGCTCACAGCATGTTCCTGCTGAGGAAGATTAAAGGGAGGTGGGTTTTGCTTATTTCTTCCATACGCTTTGAAAAGCTGCTCTGTTGGGTTAGAGGGTTGAATGCGGAAAGAGGAGTTGGTGGAACTCTCTCTCCCACTTCCTCTACTGGATCTGGATCCATTTTCATTTGTGGGAGGGACATGGTAGATCCAGCCACCTGCATATGAGAATGCATAGCTGCATAGTAGGTCTGTTAGAGGTACATAGTTTCTATAAAGCTGCTTTTGGAAATTCGTAACAATTACTTGAGAGAGCCAGCATGGAGTGGTGGCTTGAGTGTTGGTCTAGGATTCTGGGAGACCAGAGTTAAAATCCTTCCTTGGTCATGGAAGCCCACTGGGGCAAGTTATACTCTCTCAGCCTCAGGGGAAGGCAAAGGCAACGGCAACCCCCCCCCAACAAATCCTGCCAAGAAAACCCTGTGATAGATTTGCCTTAGGGCCTTCATAAGTTGGAAATGACTTGAAGGCACAAAACAATTGATTTCAATATTAGTCATCTCTAAAATGAAAGTTGTAATTAGTTTTAAAAGTGCACTTTCGAGGCATGCTGAAAAAATAGAATGTTAATTCTTTCATTGCCTTCCTTTTCCCCCTCCAAAGTCTAAGTTGTATAAGGGAAGTACAGTTGTCCCTTCATATTCGCTGGGGTTTGGTTCCAGGACCCCATGGATACAAAAATCCATGAATACTCAAGTCCCATTATATGCAATGGCATAGCAAAATGGTGTCCCTTATATAAGATGGCAAAATCAAGGTTTGCTTTTTGGATTATTATTTTTTAAAGAATATTTTCAAGCCGTGAATATTTAAATCTGTGGATACCAAATCCATGGATATGGAGGGACAACTGTATATAAATATAAGTTTGTTGTTAATTGCCGTCAAGTCAACTTCAACTTATGGCGACCCTATGAATGAGAGATCTCCAAGTCACCTTGTTATCAACAACGCTGCTCAGTTCTTGCAAACTGAGTTGTGGCTTCCTTGATTGAGTCTATTTACAAGTTATCCAAGAAAAAAAATATCTAAGTGAAGTCCTGTGTTTATTTGTAATATAAACATTTAAAATTACAGCAGCCACAGTCAGTTGACATAACAAGTCACATCTCCTTGGTTTCTCATTTCTTATGAACCAAACCAATAAACAGTTTTTATTTGTTTCTCTCCATCAAATAAGAATATAAGAGCATCCCTCCTAGCTCAAACAAAAGGCCCATCTAATCCAAAACTCTGTTACCCACAACAGTGACTGGATAGCTCTGATAAGCCCAAAAGCAGGACTTAGGGGCAAGATTTCAGTTCATCTAGCTTTGGCTATTGGAAAAACCTTTTCAGATATTAATGTTCATAAAACCCATAAAACTGGCATTGCTTGTATTTAGTAAACACAAATACAAAGCAAAATAAAACACATTAACTCCAGTCTCTACTAGTTTAGGGCAATAATTGCTTTCTGGAAAAACTTCTCATTTTAAATTTGACTGACAGCTGGACTGGAAGGGATATTTACATTCAGACACTGTTTGAATGACCCACTGTGTCATTTGGACACCATGCTAAATCATTGTTTAGAGTTACATGAGTGAGTCTCTGCTCCCTTCTCGTCTTCTGGCACACAAAGTGACTGAAAATTGACATCTGCATTAACTGCATTAACTAATCACATGTTAACATTATGTCCAAACCCAGACAAACTGTAATTAACTTTAACTATTATTCGTGGAAACAAGTTGGATTCAATCTATTGCTTCTCAAACTGTTTCGCTAAAGCTGGGCTGAGGAACATGTGGCTCTCCAGATGTCATTGGACTAGAACTTCCATCAGCCCTAAACAGCATCAGCAGTGGTGAAACATGATTGGAGTTGAAGTGTAACAATATCTGGAAGGCCACATGTTCCCCTAAACCATGGTTAAATCTAACTGGGTTCAGGAGTAACATTTTTTGTGTGATTACATCAAAAGTAAGGATTTTGATTTCCTGATGGCCATGTCATAAAGAGCAGGGAGCTCATGAATCCAAAGCTCGTGCAGATTCAAACCAGGCCATAATCTGCAACACCATATTCTACCCATGTGTATTACTTGTCATCTTGTACAAGCTGACTTTATGGGAAAAAGGACTACCTTTCCCTACCTAAAAATGAAGAACTAGGATGAAACTGTTGTAATTTGAATATAATAATACCAACACAGTAAAACCAGTCATAGATACTTGTGAATTTTGCTTTCACATGTGCATAGTTGCATGGTATAGAAATCTCCACTATACAGATTTGTATAGCAGCAGTGCCAGGTGTATTCCACCTTTGCAAACCACCCTAGCAGTAATCAAGTCAATAACAAGGACTGTGAGACAAGACTAAGTAAATAGCCAAGAGAGCAGTGTTTCCTTTTGTTAACTACTTGTTTGGCCAGCGACTACAAAGAATGACTACTACCCATTTCCTCTACTAATCTCCTTTCAAGTATTCATCAAAAATGTTTCCAAAAAACAATTAATTTATTTTATTTTAAACCATCTCTTTTTGCCACCATGAGAACCCATGAACAAGTATGGTTTTGTCCACTGATGCAACCCATGAATACACGTGAAAGTAAATATGAAAGTGTTGCTTGGTAACCAACAATAGCTGAATGAATCATAGCAAAATAGAAATTGGAGAGATTGTAGCATGTTTAGAAAGAGGCACACCCAGTTATAACACAAGAATGAAGAACTGCTTGCTGACCTGCATGTAACTGGCTATAGTACAGTACAGTAACTCAAAACCAAAATTTCCAACTTCAATACATAGCAATGATGAGACCTCCATATTAAAAATGCAGTTTTCTCATGTTATAATCAAAACCAAAGACTACTAAACAACTGAGATTAAAAAAAACTAAAAATGCTTCACAATCTGTAACAAGAAGTCCAGAGTGTAAGAGTTTAGCCAATGAATTCAAATTGCAAGAAAGGATTTTAATTAATCATTAGAAAGAACTTCCTAATTATATGAGTTGTTCGATAGTGGAATAGCCCTGCTTGGAATGCCTGACCTCCCTTCCAACAATATGATCCAGGACTTATAACATCTTGATCTACATTTGTGGTCTGCATCTCAAGACATTGATGCCAACAGTGAGAGGTGGGCCTCCAAATGCAACATGGCTGGCTTACCACATTTTGAAATGAGCAAAGTAATAAGCGTGGCGATTCACAAAGAATCCCCACACACAATAACATGATTTGAAATTAAGTGACTTAATGATATTAATGATATTCCCATCTCAAGAACCCTCTACCACCCAATAAAACTACTAAGTGCAGAGTCCAAAATTACCTAACTGTCTCAGGATATCTGAAAACAGAGAGAGACTTGTGCTAAAAGAGGGAACCTGTGATACACACTACAGTGTTCATCTCAGAAAGTCAGAAAGCCAAGATCTACTATTTACACCAAGGGTAGAGAAAGTATGCAATTTTGGGCTGTATCAATAGAAGTGTAGTGTCTAGATCAAGGGAAGTAATAGTGCCGCTCTATTCTGCCTTGGTCAGACCTCACCTAGAATACTGTGTCCAGTTCTGGGCACCACAATTCAAAAAGGATATTGACAAAATTGAAGCATGTCCAGAGAAGGGCAACTAAAATGGTGAATGGTCTGGAAACCATGCCTTATGAGGAGAGACTTAGGGAGCTGGGTATGTTTAGCCTGGAAAAAAGACGGTTAAGAGGTGATATGATAGCCCTGTTTAAGTATTTGAAGGGGTGTCACATTGAGGATGGAGCAGGCTTGTTTTCTGCTGCTCCAGAGACTGGAACACGGAGCAATGGATGCAAGCTCCAGGAACAGAGATTCCACTTCAACATTAGGAGGAACTTTCTGACAGTAAGAGCTGTTCAGCAGTGGAACACACTCGGAGTGTGGCGGGGTCTCCTTCCTTGGAGGTCTTTAAACAGAGGCTGGATGGCCATCTGTCAGGGCTGGTTTGATCGTGATTTCCTGTGTGGCAGGGGGTTGGACTGGATGGCCCTCATGGTTTCTTCCAACTCTATAATTCTATGATTCTATGCCTTGTGGCCTGTCTTTAGACCCATCCAATTTTTGCATCTCACAAAGACTGAGGCCTCCCCAGCTTCTGGATCCTCCAAAAGCTGAAATAGTGGGGGTCCTGGGTAATACTCTCCCTGGTCTCCAATCTCTCAGGACCACTTTAACCCCCCCCCATCAGACAAAAAACAGGAAATGCAAACAGGAATTATAAAGTACCAAGATCTGGCCAATTGGGAGGCTTTGTACTACTTACCAATTTTGGGGGCAATGAAAACTTCTTAATGTGCCTGAAAAGGGTTCCAAGACCTCAACAGAAAATCCACAGACTATGTGGCAGCGTCAAATCAGCATATTTCCTTGTTGCAACCATGAAGTCCCAGAACAACACCTAAAGTACTGATGATGTGGACAAGCTCCTTGGTAGAGTGAGGAAGACTACCTGCCCTCTTGACCTTCGTGGCCCTTCGTGGCTGGCCGTCCAGGGGGGTGATGCCTTGAGGATGTTCCTCAGGGACATCATCAGTGCATCCCTTAGGGAAGGTCACGTTCCAGCTTTCTTGAAGGAAGCGGCGGTTAGATCGCTCCTAAAAAGACCTTCCCATGACCCTCTGGATATGAAGAACTACAGGCCAGTCTCCTTACTACCTTTTCTGAGCAGGGAGATTGAGAGGGCGGTTGCTCTCCAACTCTAGATTGTCTTGGAAGAAACTGATTATCTAGATCCATTTCAAATTGGCTTTAGGACGGGATTCAGAGTTGAGACTGTCATGGTTGCCTTGGCTGATGACCTTCGTCTGAGCATCGACAGGGGTAGTGTGACCCTGTTGGTGCTACTGGATCTCTCAGCGGCTTTTGACACAATAGATCATGACATCCTCTTGGATCGCCTGAGAAGGCTAGGAATTGGAGGCACTGTGCTGCAGTGGTTCTGTTCCTTCCTCTCGAGCAGATTCCAGAGGGTGATGCTCAGGGACAGTTGCTCCACAAGGAAAGAACTTAAGTGTTGTGTCCCACAAGGCGCCATCCTGTCCCCGATGCTATTCAATATATACATGAAGCCACTGGGAGAGATCATCCGGAGGCATGGGCCAGGTGTTATCACTACACTGATGACACCCAGATATATTTCTCCATGCCTTGATCTTCAGCTCTGACTTCAGATGGTATCTCTTCTCTTAATGATTGTCTTAAGGCAGTAATGGACTGGATGAGTGAAAACAAATTGAAGCTGAATCCAGAAAAAAACGGAGGTACTCGCGGTAGCAGCCCTGAACCCAGGCATTGGGATACAATCTCCAGTCCTGGACGGGGTCACACTCTCCTCCAAGGACTATGTTAGCAGTCTGGGGGTGCTCCTGGACCCGTTGCTCCAGATGGTGAATCAGGTAAATGCAACAGTCAGGAGTGTCTGTTATCAGCTTCGGCTGATGCGCCAGCTGCGCCCTTTCCTGGAAGTCGGAGACCTTGAGACCGTGGTACATGCTCTGGTAACCTCTCGTCTTGATTTCTGTAATGCACTCTAAATGGGGCTACTCTTGTGCTTGGTCCAGAAACTTCAATTAGTACAGAATATGGCAGCCAGACTGGTCTCAGGTACATCTAGAAGGACCATATAACACCGATCTTAAGATCACTCCACTGCCTGCCCATTTGTTTCCGGGCCCAGTACAAGGTGTTGGTTATCACCTTTAAAGCCCTAAATGGCTTGAGTCCAACCTATCTTTAGGACCACCTCCTTCCATATAATCCTCCCTGTACACTCAGGTCCTCTGGGAGGAATTTGTTACAACCTTTAAAAACTAGGCTTTCTTCAACCTCCTGGAGGGCCTTTTCGGCTATCGCTCCCAGATTATGGAACGGCCTGCCGGATGAGATCCGTCATATCACCACCCTAAACAGCTTTTAAAAAGCTCTTAAGATGGATCTCTTCCGGCAGGCCTTTTCTGAATAGATACCCGGCCTTCAAAAAAGGAAATCTAGCTTGTCCCGATCTCACCACATCCAGTGTCCATTGTTCATTTCTATTCTTTATTTTTATTTATTTCTTATATTTTTAAAGTATGTTTTTAATTCCTAAATTATTTAATTGTATTTTAAGAGGGGTTGGGATTGAGGGGTTGGATGTATATTTTAATTGTTGTAAGCCACCCCGGTTATGTTTCGTAGAGAGACGGGATATAAACAACATAAACAACATGGTTAACATTTAAGACAAAGGCCCAGAGACCAAGAGAAATGACATAACAGGTAGAAGACCAGGCTCCTACTATCCACAGCAATACCTAAGCAATCCAAAGGAAATATGGCTGCCTCAACTTCCCACTCCCCCCCCCCACAAGAAAAATAGTCAATGAATATTTCAGCTCAATGGAAGTTTCAGTTTCATTCATTCAGCGAAGAAGAAGAAGAAGAAGAACTCCCAATTGTTTTCTTTTAAAAGAAAAAAAATCAGCTTGTGGTTTCATTTCTCTTTGTCTCTGTTAATAAATGCATGCCTATCTATCATACTAATGTATAGTAAGGGGGAGGGCAAGAAACCCCTTCTATCCTATTATTATTTCAGCCATGGAATGATTCACCAGAATTAGAAATGTCTGGCCTAGTCACCTGGAACAAGAGGAGTATCTAGGTGGAGAAACTGGGACCCTCCAAATCATAGTGAACTACCACTTCCATCAGAGCTCACCAGTGGCTGGGCTGCTGGGAAGTGGAAACAAACAACACAGGGCAGCAAGATTCTTGATAAAATTAAGCATATTTAGGAACATGGAAAGGGGAAATTATAAGAAGTCACTGGATGGGAGGTTTGAATATACTGTACGACCCCTCTAGTTTGTTCCAGCTCCAGACATTACAAACACATAAGCTATGATTTTTTTTTCTCTTTTTATATCCTATTTCTCTCTACTGTCCCTTTGTCCAAACAGTGGCAACTCCTGCTCTCATGTAATTGTTGCTGTTGTGTGCCTTCAAGTCTTTTCTGACTTATGGTGAACCTAACGCAATTCTACAAGTGTGTGACTTGCTCAAGGTTACCCAGTTGGTTTCCATGGCTGAGCGGGGATTCGAACTCTGTTCTCCAAAGTCATAGTCCAATGCCCAAACCACTATACCATGCTGGTTCCCTGTTGGAATCAGTACAGTTGCTCAAGTTGACTTCAGTTATGTCACAAATTAGTTTTGTGAGACTCTGCATTTCAAGAAGAGAATTTTCCATGGAAAAATGCAGTATGTATGAAAAATCTTATTGGGTCAATTCCAACATTGGTTTTTCACTGTGGCTAGCTAGATATCTGTAGAAAACCTGCAATCAAGATTGTAGAGCAATAGAATCTCATGTTCCCCGTAGCTGATATTCACGGGCATATTGGTTTTACCGTCATGACTAGTAGCAGTGTGTAGTCTTATCCTCCATGATGAATGTCTTTGTAAAGCCTTCTAAGTTGGTAGCCATCACTACATCTTGTGGAATTCTTAGAAGAGTGTTGGTTACTATTCTATTAATATGCATATTTACTACATAATGAATGTGATTAAGGAAGGGTGGAACAGATACTCACTAGTCCTTTATTAAGATAGCTTTATACAAGTCATTTGATTTGGCTTGGATGGCTTGCTGTAGAGTGAAAGTATGACCTCATGGTCTAGCATTTTTATTGTGGAGGTAGATGGAAAATGTGGGCAAATTTAGATAACTGGTGAAAGCTTTTTGGCATAACATTTGAAAGCTATTGAATTCTGTCTCTGGTGAGCCTTCTGAATGAATATTCTAGGCTATATGAAATCTGTGTGCTATGTGCTGAGTTTACACTATGTGGACACAAAAAAGGTTTTCAAATTAGATGAAGTAGAAGTTTTAAGATCTTAAGTATCCTAAAGGCACCAGATCCCATCTGACCTTGGATGCTCTGGTTAGTACCGTATATTCCGGCGTATAAGACGACTTTTGAGCACTTAAAAGTGCCCTCCAAAATCAACAGTCGTCTTATACGCCGGATATACTTTGCTTCACCTGCCTGCCTATCACCTGCCTCTTCACAAATGGAGCGAAGAGGCAGGAGATGGGGCGGGGGGTGAAGCAAAGTGCTCCTCCCTGCCCCCCGCCCACCCTCCGTGGAACCGTGGCTTTTGGGAGGGGGGGTGGCTAGGAAGCCCCCTCATCCCTGCCCCCCGCCCACCCACCCCCGCACATCCACCCCCCCTGCCGAAAGCCACGGAATCACGGCTTTCGGAAGTGGGGGTGGCTAGGAAGCCCCCTCGTCCCTGCCCCCCGCCCATCCACCCCCCCTGCCGAAAGCTGCGGAATCGCGGCTTTCGGAAGTGGGGGTGGCTAGGAAGCCCCCTCGTCCCTGCCCCCCCGCACATCCACCCCCCCTGCCGAAAGCCGCGGGTGGATGTGCGGGGGGTGGGCGGGGGGTAAGGACGAGGGGGCTTCCTAGCCACCCCCCTTCCGAAAGCCGCGATTCTGAAAGCCGCGATGTGCGGGGGGTGGGCGAGGGGCAGGGACGAGGGGGCTTCCGCCCAGCCACCCCTTTCCCCAAAGCCGCGCTTTGGAGAGGGGGGTGGCTGCGAAGCCCCCTCCCCCCAGCCACCCATCCACCCTCCGCCCAGCCACCCTCCTTCCCCAAAGCCGCGCTTTGGAGGGGGGGTGGCTGCGAAGCCCCCTCCCCCCAGCCACCCATCCACCCTCCGCCCAGCCACCCTCCTTCCCCAAAGCCGCGCTTTGGAGGGGGGGTGGCTGCGAAGCCCCCTCGCCCATCCACCCATTCACCCTCCGCCCAGCCACCCCCTTCCCCAAAGCCGTGCTTTGGAGAGGGGGGTGGCTGCAAAGCTCCCTCCGCCCATGCACCCATTCACCCTCCACCCAGCCACCCCCTTCCCCAAAGCCGCGCTTTGGAGAGGGGGGGTGGCTGCGAAGCCCCCTCCCCCCAGCCACCCAGCCACCCTCCGCCCAGCCACCCCCCTTCCCCAAAGCTGTGCTTTGGAGAGGGGGGTGGCTGCGAAGCCCCCTCCCTCCACCCCCCAAGCCAGCTGGCCATCCCGCATTCCCCAACCCACCAGGAGACTGTGCAGCCTCCTGTGGAGTGGGGAATCGCAGGAGGAGGGAGCCCAGAAGGAGGGATGGGGCTGTGGAGTTAAATCCCTAGATTCGCTCCCTCTCCCTTGATGGTGGAGAGAGGGGCGAATCCCGGGGTTTGGCTCCACGGCCCCACATCCTCCCTGTGGAGCCAAACGGGGCATGTTCGTCCCTTCTCCCCACCTTCCTTGAAGGTGGGGAGAGGGGGTGAATCTAGGGGTTTGCCACGGCCGCCCCTGCTTCCCTCGCCTTGGTCCCCTTCGGAAGAGCCAAGACGGAGGGAAGGGGGCTGCTGAGGCAAACTGAGCATTTTCGCCCCTTTCCTCCACCTTCAAGTCCAGTTTGACTGGAAGGTTGAAGAGAGGGGCGAATGTTCCCCTGCCAGCTGATCCTGTTCGCTTTCCCAACTCACGAGGAGATCCTCATGAGTTGGGAAACAAAGAGGATCAGCTGGCAAGGCTCCCCCAGCCAGCCAAATTGGGGTGGTGGTGGTCTTATCTGGCGAATATATGCCTAGGCCTAGATTTTTGGCTGGAAATTGGGGGTGGTGGTCTTATACGCCCAGTCGTCTTATACGCCAGAATATACGGTAGTTGGATGTGAGAACTCAAATGAATACCAGGTGCTGTAGGCTATTTTTCAGAGGAGGAAACTGGCAAAACCATCTCTGAATATTCCTTGCCTAAGAAAATTCTATGAAATACATGGGGTTGCCATAAGTCAACAGGTGACTTGAAGGCACATACACACAGAGAGAAGTTTTAAATAAAGGAAGAATTTAGTCTAGTTCTTCCACAAACCTAAAGCTTTCTTAGTTTGCACTTCTTAAAAGGCCTAGCCTGGACTCCGTTCAAAAAGAATTGCAGTGCATTTTTAAGGCTTGTTGGAAAGCTGGGATGCAGATGGATTTATGGGTACTTAGTGAACTCGTTTTTAAAATAATTTTAGCAGCATAATAATTCAGAACTACAACCACAAATACAGGTTCATGTGTACATCATTAACCTTTATGAAAGTAGGGTGGGAACCCTATCTTGATTATCATATTTAATTTGTTTTGTAAGCAGCCTTTAATTATTGGTGTCCTTTTGTTTTTCTTACGTCAAGCAATAGGCATTTGTTCCTGCTAAGAGCTCTATCAAAATACATCCCATCCTTAACCAAAACTCTTTTGTATTGCTCATTTCATTAGATATTTGGAACTGTCTTTTCTTTTCTAAAAGAAACCCAAAGTGGGTTGGTATAAAACAAAAGTTTGCGGATAAGTGTTCCTATAAGCAATCTTTTTGATTTGGGTTGATCAGGTCATATCCAACCATCAGTTTATCCATAACATATTTTCTCCCAACCTCTTTATTTTAGTTCAGTTTTACTGTTTATGCATAGATGTGCATCTTGTTTAATGTTGTTACTTTAACTGTTTAAATAAAGTTATTCCTGTGTGTTGTACATGGCGTTTTACATGTACAACTTGTACATGGAGGGAAGGCTGCATTTTCACCCTAAACAAATCCATCAGGTTTAGTGGGGCACAGTGAGCTTTGGAAAACAAATATGCATCTTCCTAGCTCTATTGGGATGAAGGCCTAATAATGTGAACATCACTGTTAATATTTCTTCTGAGTAACTAATTTATATACTTTTGTACTTTAATGCAGGCCCCATCTTCTTCCACTGTTGCCTCAAAGACTGGTGCTATGAAGCCTTCTGAAACAAAGGTATATCTTCTGGAAAAAAGATAAGCCAATTAACTATTTGCATCGTGATCTGATAGCAAACTGTTTCTTACAAGGCTGATATTACAATTGTTGATGTTCAGTATTTTGATCTGAATGCAACCTTTCCATTTCTCAGTGACTCCCTTTAATAAGTAAGCTGGCAAGTTGCTGGCTGACTGCATTGTAGAGAATTCCTAAAAACAACGCCGTTATGGTTGAAGGCTTGAAAATCACGTTAGACCAAACTCACTCGAAATTGGAAAAGTAGCAGTCTTCCCCCTACCCCACCCCACCCCACTTCTGCATCAGAAGGTTAATCTTAAAATGTTATGACCTTTTTGGGGAGTCATGCTTCTGATTTTTAATCAAAAGTTGTATGGGTGCAAGCAGAAATTCCAGTATTATACCAATATTACCTCCCTTTCAGATGTTTTGTGACCAAGTATCATTGTAAAAATTAAATGTCCTGAATTTAGTACTGTGTCATTTCTCTTGTTGTCATATACCACTGCTGATAAGAGTGCATATTCAACCATTTATTAGTGCTGTGTCATCATTGATAATGAACTCTAGAGTATTTACATTCTTCTAATAATCACCAAATATATGGCATATAAACAAAGCTGTCTTATTTCCCAGTTATTGTATGTATGTGTTTATTTTCAGTCCCATAATTATTGTACTTAACCAGGCCCAAATACTGCTTTTGGGCCAGGATCCAACTATGTACTTACACTGGTGATAGAAGCCCCATCAGTAAATCGAGGAACAGATGATACAGTACCTGCAACAAAGCATTCTCCCTTACTCCATCCTCCTGGAGTTCTCTACCCCACATGAAGTTCTGTTCTGGAGGGTATCCCAACCCTCTGGAGTTGTCTAGGTTTTGTTGATGAGGATCTCCTCAAGGCCACTGGTCTCTCTTCTTCTTAATGATTCTCTATCTTCAGTTTGCTCAGAAGTGCCTTTGGTTTGTCTCTCCTTGTCCCTGGATAGCTTTACAGCTGTTCTTCCAAATGCAAGTAGCTCTGGGCACTCTGGGAATATCTACAGCCAGCATGTCCATGCCAAGGAGAGAGTGGTCATGTGTGTAACAGTTTTAAATACACTTTAATACTCCAGTTGTTTTAATACTCTACTTAATCTGCTCATTGTTTGGACAATTGACAGTGGGTGATTCTTCTGTCTTTGGGAAATGTTCTAATCTAAAATTTTAATTTGGGGGAATTTGTGGATTTTTTTTTCTTGCTTAGACATAGCTCATTTGGGTAAAGGTAAGTCTCTCCCTAAACTAAGCAAGCAAGTGTTTAAGTATGTGGACTGAACAAGCAAGAGGATGGCTTCTAAGTGCCTTCCCTCCCCCTTTCCCCCACCTTCCTGTCCCTGATGTCCTGTGGAGGAAGCGGGGATGCTCTAGCTGCGGAAATGGAAGATGTACTTCCAACACTTGGGCAAATGAGAAGAAGGGCTTAAACAGCTCTTTTGTCCATTGTGGAAGGATGATAGGAGTAATTCTATAGTTTATCTGCTGGTATCTGCCTGTACTAGTCATCACTTTACTGCCTATCCAAGTAAAGGGTTTTCTCCACAATAGAATGGAAACAGGTACTGCAATTGCATAAAAATGTCATGAAGATAATGTACATGAAGCAGTTATTCTTTGTTTCTCAAATAATGAGAGCCAGGATGCTGTAGTGATTTGAGTGTTGGACTAGGACACTGGAAGATCAGGGTCTGAATTCCTGCTCAACCATAGAAACCCACTGGGTGATCTTGATCAAATCACACTCTCTCAGCCCCAGAGGAAGGCAAGGACAAACCTCCTCTGAACAAATTCTTCCAAGAGAACCCTCTGATAGATTCGCTTGAGGGTCTTCATAAGTCAGAAATGACACAGCAACAACAACAAAAATAATGAACCTCGTGAGGCCAGCGCGCTAGTTATTTGTAGCAATCTTGATCTGTCTTTCTAGTCTGAATCTTTTGTAGCAGGTTCAAGAACTTTTACACTTAAGCAATGATCCAGACACCTAACTAGCTTCTTCTGTGTAACAAAGGGGGCTTTTGAGCTTGTGTTTCTCCCAACACCAGACTCTCCTGCCATAAAATCACTAAGGGGACTTAGGAGAACAATTTCTGAATTTGTGTAGTGGTCTGCTATTTAAAAGAAAGTCACTGGACATTATCAAGCCCTTAGCTATGCCTGAGGCAGTTCTTTGGATCTTAGCAACAAAAGTACGTGTATTTTGGCATTCAGAGCTTATATACAGAGGTTCCACACACACGCGCGGTTCATGTGGGATCAGTACCCGTGATTTCACTTACCTGCAGTCTGGGGAAAAGGTATGTCTAGGCATCTGGAGGACCATAGAGTTGTGCTGGAGGTGGTCTCTAGGCATTGAGAGGTCCTACAGTGTGATTCTATGGTCAACTTCCACTGGATGCTTAGCGTGGCATCCTCTGTAGGCATTTTCTAGGTCATCCAGAGCGATTCTATGGGAGTTTGCTAATGTATGCAGTTTCACATACCTCTGGTAAGTCCAGGAACATATCCCCTAAGTAAACTGGGGAGGACCTGTAATGCCTTACAAGCAGAGCTGTTGCCTATAACAAATTACTTGAGGGGCAGTACCTTTGAGGTAGCGAAGGCGTAATGGAAGCCATTTTAAAGAACAATGTTAAAGTCATTAATTTGTTTACCTTAACTATTACTAATCTAATTTTACATTGAAAACACTCCAACAGTAGAGAACTCTGTGTACAGTAGGACCCCCATATTCACTGATTCATTATCCACTGATTCAATTATCCATGGGACACAAAACAGCACACCTACCATAGAGTCTTCCTAGAAAATGCGTCCTCTCTAGCCATTTTCTAGGTCCTCCAAGGTAACTCTATAGTATTTTAAACCAGAAGTCCCATCATTTCAATGGCGTTCGCTATTATCCACCGTTTTCGGTATGTACAGGCCCCCCCAGAACCAATCCCCAGCAGATACAGGGGTCCTACATTATTATTATTATTATTATTATTATTTAGTTATTTATACCCCACTCTTCAGCCACAAGGCTATCAGAGTGGGTTACAAATTGTTTTAAGCAATAGCAATTTATACATCTACATGCAAGAAGCAGCTTCCAATGTATGTTAGCTAATTGCCCCCACAAGCTGCTGCTTCTTCAATGCATGCCTGATTTTCTTTCATTCAAGTGCCCCCCCGGCCATTCACATGCCCCCCCAGTCATTTTGTGGCCTCCAGGGCCTCCTAGGGGGTGAACCCACCCCTTGGGCCATTTTAGGCCCAGGAAAGGACTTTTTTTAAAAAAACAGCAGTGATTTCAGGTCACTTCCTGTTTTGAAAGAAGGCCAGTAATGGGTCTAAAGTGGCCCGGAGTGGCTTTAAAATGGTAAAAATGTCCTCCATAGCCCCTAGGTGGCATTGGGTGGCATTGAGTATCACTGGGTTTTTAAAAATCGTAACATTAGTGCTATTGTTGTTGTTGCCATTTTAACAATGAATAAAGATTATATTATTATATTATGTATTATAAAGATTTTCAAACTGTTAATGTATGAGAAGTTGCTTTAATATTTAAATATAATTCACCACACAATTTGAATACTCTTATGTTACATTCTGTTGAGAGTACATTGACAACTTAGCTTTATGAGTTAATGAAAGGTTCATCAGCATATTTGTTATAGGATTCTTTATCCTTTTTTATTTTTTATTTTTTTATTTAGTTATTTATACCCCGCTCTTCAGCCACAAGGCTATCAGAGCGGTTTACAAATTGTTTTTAAGCAATAGCTATTTACACATCTACACTGCATTAAACAGTTTCCAATGTGTGTTAGCTAATTGCCCCCACAAGCTGGGTATTCAATTTACCAACCTACAAAAGGATGGAAGGCTGAGTGAACCTTGGAGCCTGCTGGAATCGAACTTGCAACGTGGTGGCTTGCAGTACTGGCATTTTCAGTGTAGACATTTTACTTGTCAGTTCTCATTCATTTTGACAGTACTCATAGGATCCTCATCCCCTTGTTACTACATTTTGGCACTGTCCATGGAGCTCTTTCAGTCTTCCAGATGTTTAAGACCAGCCAGTATAGTCACAGGGGTTGTGAAAGCTGTGCTTCAGAACTTCTAGAGGGCCAAGGATATGCTAGCCCTGATCCAATAACTGTTTTTTTATCGCAAAATTCAGGCAAAGCATAATATTGTACAAAGCAAACAGGAAGCATATGGCATTTTCTTTAACAGTTCATTTATAACTATAGTCAGCCCCCAACTTTCATGGGGGTTAGGGGTGCAGCAGCCCTGGAAAACTGTGAAAATAGGACTGCTATTTATTTTTAGCTCCAGCAGAAGTTGACCATAGAATTGAACTGGAGGATCTACAAATATTGATACATGTTTCCACTAGTCTGTATAACGTAACTCATCCCTAAAGGGAAAAACTGTATTGACAATGAGGGAAGGTTTATGCCAACTTTTACTGACTTTAATTTTTCATTTAGTACAATAAAACATCTCTTTTAAAAGCTTTTTTGAATGTTAATGCTCTGTGTTTTAAATCTCCCCATCCTGGTTTTTAGACACAGATTGCTTTAACATTCCTTAAGCAATTTTTAAAAAAAGAAACCTGAGTTTGTACTCCTAATACTAGGCTTCTTCAAGCCAGCCAAAGACCAGTGGATCGCAATCCCACAAAAGGAAAAGAAACAAGAAGCAGGTGATAACAGGAGTTGAGTTTTGTGTGTCTTTGCTTGATAATAACAGCAGTCACATCAGCAGGCATGCGCTCATTCATCAGTGCTGAACTAATAAGCTACAATTTATGTCTGTCTTTATTTGTGTGAAATTACACTCACAATCTTTTCCCAATGGCATAGATGTCATGTCCTGGCTTCTCCAGACTCAGTGGCCAGCCGTTTCAGAGTTAAAAACAGAAAACTTTATTATCACAGTAATCCAAAGAGATAACCCTACAGATTTGTTGCTCAGAATGAAGCCTAACTAACAAACAGTGTACTAAAAAGCATTTTCCAAGCTACAAAATCTGGCAGGCTATACATTGGGTATCCAGCATCCCCACTCCCATTTCCCACCATACCAGAGCTCAGTCTCTCTTTCTCAGGGTTGAGCCCAGGCGCAGGGGACTTACCAAACTGCTTCAGACACAGAGCACATACTCACTTTTACAGTCAAACTAATATTCATTAGCAGTACAAAAAAAATGCAAATTCAGTTAGTCACAAGGTTATACAGCAGAACTGAACTTGGCAGGAAGGTCACAACTGGAACCAATCCTGACAATAGTACACCATGAAAATAAGCCACTGAAATGCATTTTTTAGTTTTCTTTGATAATCTTATTGTTCAGATTATGAGATAAAAATACCCTGGTTATACATGTGTGTTGGTGAAACACCAACATTGGGAAGCATATGGAATCTGCAGTATAATGGACTTCTCTAGGTTAAAAGATGAAGAAGAAAACTAGGATTTCTTGCTCTTGCTTAGAGTTTGAAAGCTTTGTGTGCTTTTAAAACATGTTGGGATGTTGTGTGCATCAGAGACATGCTTTTGCTTAATTTCTATGGGTTTGTGACAGAGAAATGCTTTTGCTCATTTTTTTAAAGTGATTGGCTAATCAAGAGAATATATAAATGCATATATATATGCAGAGCTTGAGTTGAAGTGAGCAAATTATCCTTGTGATGTTTGTTTCATAAGAGTTCTGAACCAAAAGCTTTGTGGTTGTGATGAGATGAAGCTGCTCCTGAGCTCTTCTGAGCTGCCATATGTCCCATTTTCAGATTGGGGGCATCTCTCTCTCTTTTATTCTATTTAAACTCTCCTCCTCAGCATCACCCTAACATTTCTCTTTCAACATCTCTGATGTCACTTTGTTTCGTGCTTTGCTTTCCTTCATTCTGCTCACTTCTATCAGTCTTGTCCGTGTACCATGTTAAGAATTGTTGCATCAGTTAAAAGAAAGCCATTGGAATTGCGTTTTTTAGCATTCTGATCTGCCATCAAAGGATTACAATTCCTGTCAGCAACTGCTCACAGGAATTTTTTCTATTGAACCTGACAAAGCTATTCTATTTTTCAGTGGAGGAAAAGTTGTTTGGGATGGTCTTGATGGGACAAAAACATTCTCTCCAATTCTTGCCATGCTGTTCTCATTAAATGTTAGTAAATACTTTTTTTATTTAAAGGGAATCTTTGTCATTTCTTTAACTTTAATAATTCAAACATTGTTCATATTACAGACAACACAAAAGTCAAAGACAGAACCTGAAAAAGCAGACCAGTTGGTCAAGGTAAGAGAACAGAACTTTTATTCTGAATGTGTGTTAATTGTGCCTACTACGGGGTGGTCAAAGTGTGGTCCCCTAAGGCCATTTGAGGCACCAAGAACCTCCTCAGCACCTTAAAAAATTTCCTGAATCTTTTGAAACTAAAAATGCCCACTATGCCCTCTAACACAATGCTTATCCCACACCACTCCTGTTTTTCTTCTTTGTCTAATAAAAGCTTCTCCTGGGCCTAAAGGAGCCCAAGCAACTGGAAAAAAAGTGGTGAAATGCTGTCTCCAGAGTATAGGGAGCATTTTTAAGGTTTTTTTTATGGAAAACTTTTTTAAGAATTGTGGGGAGACAGTAGCATGTAGCATGTAGCTGGCTTCCCGCATAAGGTAGGGATGGAAAAATATTCAGGTTTCAAGATCAAATATTGGACTTACTGGCAGTCAGGAACCCCCATCAGAAAGAACCAGTGAGAATTTTGTTCAGTTTTCTCCTTGTGTTTGACATCCTGAGGTATTGGACAGCAGTTACTCTGTGGAGAAAAACACTGGGATTTTCCTACAAAAATCCTGTTTTCTCTGCAGAAAATGGTTTTTCTCTACTGAAAACACTGTTTCCTATACATGGAACTTGTTTTCTGCACAGAAAACGGGGGGGGGATTTTTTACATAAAAAAAACCCCACTTGTTTTTTCTCCATGGAATATTTACTGAGCAACACTTCAGGATGCTAGATAGTTTGGGACATTTCAATATGGGGAGAATATTGTGAAGGAATATTTGTTTTCTCCTTCAACAAGGAGAAAACTACTTCAAATACTTGCCCTCCATGTGATGCTAAAATAGTTGAGGATTTATATTATCAGTGCAAAGGATATAGTGGCCTTTAAATTTTAAATTCAATGAACTGGGCTGACAGAAGCAGATTTCCTTGCTCTTTCCTTCCCGAGGCAGCCCTTCTAACCTCCTCATTCATGCTTCAGAGATGTGGGGATGCTGCTGAAAGAGATAATCACTGGTGTGGAAAGAGTTGTTCCTCCAAATCAGGCATGGGTGCCAGCAAACCAAACTCCTCTCACAGAAGGTACCTCTGCTCACTCTCTAGGTATTCCCTGGTTTATCCCTGAACTGCATGCATCCTATCCTGTTCCCTGGGGGCAGCTGTGGGTGGGGCAGGGCTAGGAATCTGCTTCTGCAGCCCACTTGCACATGTCTCATTTGGAAACCAGTATGTTCCCATTTATTTAGTTGATTTGGTTTATTTATTTTACTGATAATAAAGAATAGGTTGTAAGTTTCATAATCTCCACTAGGGAAAAATAGGGTCTTTTGAAAATTCATTTTTCAGTATGTTCAGATTATAGGGTATACATCAGTTAAACAAAGCACTGTACTTGTGTCCCTGGGCCTTACTTCTTTAACAGAAAATTTAGTGCCAGAGGCAGAAATAACATGGACAGAATAGGGGCTGGTTCCTACCCCACACAGCTAAAAAAAGAAGAGCAGTGCAACAAGTTTCAGCAAAAGTGTTATTTAAAACGAAACAGTATAGACATGTTAAATGAAATAACCAGGTCAGGTAAGCCTTGCATGAATAAACAAAAACATTTTTAATCTTCTTGAGACTGCTTGAGGGATTTTTCCAAAATGGAAGGACATCTGCCTTGCCTTTTTAAAAAATCACATAGTATCTCATGATAGCAATTTAAATGAGCACAGTTCTTTGAGGCTTCTGTTGAAGTACTCAGGCTGAAGCACTGAAAATTAGCTAACACACATTGGAAACTGCTTAATGAAGTGTAGATGTGTAAATTGCTATTGCTTAAAACAATTTGTAAGCTGCTCTGATAGCCTTGCTAAAAGCAGGGTATAAATAAATAAATAAATAAATAAAATTAAATTAAAATAATTTGAACACAGGGGGTTAACCTGTACCATACTGAGCTGTGTAAGGGCTTTGGGAATCCCCTACAGCCACTTTTTGTTTCTCTATGTGTGTGTATCTGTCTTTACCAGCAGAGTTAATCTGCTCTGAATTGTACATAGGTACGTTTATTCCAGTAAACTTTTGTTAGCAACCTAAAGAGTTGGTCTCCTAGCTATGTGTGTCCAAAGGTCATAGTAAAAATAAGCTTGGTTGTCAGAGGCTTCATTACTGAGGCATGCCTGTACCTCAAAGAAATATTCATAAAATATATTCTCTATATACTTTAATTTACATTGATTTTACTGAAGGGAAAGAGAGAAAAAAGAAGAATACAAATTACAAGATCTAACTGAGGCTGCTTGGATAGTTGGCTTTTTTTGTTGAGAAGGCCTGTAAAACACAGATTGGCTTGTGAGCCCCCCTTTATGCTACCAGCACAGCAGAAGGGACTAAAGGCTCCCTCCCTACTACCTTTCCTTTCTGATGATAATAAAGTCTTACTTTGTGAAAGATGGCAAATGGGGAGGTGCTCCCTGAAGCCTTCTAATGGCCATCTGGTTGTTCAGCAGGGCAACAAATGATAAAAACAGTGTGTGTCACTGGGCGTGGTGGTGCAGAGGGGCCAAACCACACCAGGTGACACCATGGGGGGGGGGAGGCTGACACCATCCTTAGTGACAGCACAGCTCCTCTGCCCTCAGAATCATGGGTTGAATTACAAGACCCATAATACCAGCAGAAAGTTTTGACATGTTAATTCTGTGGATTACAGCTTTCAGAATTTTCTAGTCAGCATGGCCACTCTGTTCCTGAACAGGAAATGAAATACACAGAATTCTTATTCGCAAATGTAAGAGAGAGCCACTTATCTCACTTCTTGCCCTGGAGTCATGGCATGTAGTCCCATGAATCATAATTGTAACTCTTGGAGCAAGGCAGAAGGCTTAACCAGTGGAAAGGAGGTAGGGTTCAAGTCAGTGTAATCCTACTTGATCATTTGGAGGAATTGTGCCCCTCTCAGCTGGAGCTGTACTTTGATTTGGAACAGAGGCATTTGCTGAGTTGAGCATTCCTACTTCTGATGTAGTTGTGTTGATGGAAACTTATAACCATATGATACAAATGCAACCTTTTGTATTTGGATGGTGTTGATTCTTAAAGTGATAACAATGCTGATTGGTACTGTATTCATCATGCAGATTAGATTGCTCTACTTGAAAGGCGAAAAAAATATGTTTATGATTAATTCTTATATTTCTGTCTATATGTACATAGTCAGATGATTCTCAAACTAAACATCCATCTGAAGAGAAGCAAAAAGACCCAGGCGGGGTAATTTATTTATATATTATAGTACTATAATTCATTTTGACACAGGTATGTTTAATGATGTTCATAATAAACAAGCAAAAATTATTTGTGCAGGCAAAGAGCCCAAGCAAACCTTCTGTGGTAACACAACCTAAACTACCGAGTACTGGAAAACCTGCACAGACTGATGGGGCACCAGTACAGCTGACATCAGCAGA
Organism: Gambelia wislizenii; assembly: GCA_030847615.1. NCBI lineage: Eukaryota > Metazoa > Chordata > Lepidosauria > Squamata > Crotaphytidae > Gambelia > Gambelia wislizenii. The sequence continues at coordinate 378,332,015 of JAUMIR010000002.1, read as the reverse complement.
AGAAGCAAAGGTAAGACAAAAGTGGTGTGGCATATAGAGCTGATCCCAAAAAGCTGAGGGACGCAAAATGAGTGAAATTGAGTTTTAATCAGGTCAGTGCAAAAATGCAATACCATTGTATCAACATGATTTGTCTTTTTTTTTTTTGGTCTCCATTTTCCTAATAATAAATTTGTTTACTGTACACTACATTTCCAGAGGGATAGCTATGTTAGTCGGTTGCAGCAAAAACAAAAGTCTTGTGACATTTGAATAAAGCTTAACACATGTATTGTGGCATAGCTTTTGTTGAACACTCATAGTGTATGCTACTGAAATATGTAAACATACAAGGATACGATTCCATTCTGTCCTTATAGAACTTTGTTATAATTCTCTGCAAGTACTAATGTGATCTCATTTGAGTAAAGTCAAGTATGATTTCTAATGGGTTGTTTTAATACATCAAAATCCCACAGAAGCGTTTAGGGAGGGCACAAAACTCCACTAACAGCTCAAAAGAGTGATGTTTTAGCTGATTCCTTAACGTTTGAATATATATACAGTACTTCTTAATCTATCCCCACATGGTTATTTGGTAGTCCTCAGGCAATATTTCTTGTTACAATTCACAATGGGTACTCCAGGCAGTAAAGTAGCTTTACTGTGATATGGAGCGAGTCTGTATAGAAATTAAATTGGTCCAAAGTAGTTTTGTCTTTTACCTAATTGTTGCAAACTGATTTCTGTGATATAGTGAATATAGTTTTTATTTGGTTTTAAACCCCATTGCTGCTATGAAATGAATTACTGAATTGCTTTGGAAAAGTTAGTATTTTTGATTTGATTCCCTACTTAAAGAATGGCGTTATGCTTAAACACAAGAAAGGAAACTATATAAAACTGCACAATATTTATTTCCATGACAGAGAGGGTTTAGTGTAGTCTTTCTTTTGCCCACTTTTACTATGCAAATATACTGTACAGTCGACCCTCTTTATCCACGGATTCTGCATCCATGGATTCCACCATACACAGCTTGAAAATATTACACATACACACACACAAACACATACACACACATATATATTTAAAAAAACACACCACACCTTGATTTAGCCATTTTATATAAGGGACATCATTTTGCTACGCCATTGAATATAATGGGACTTCAGCCTCCACGGATTTTGATATCAATGAGGTTGGGGGTGCTGGAACCAAACCCCAGTGGATCCCAAGGGCCCACTGTACTTGAGAAATAATATGTGACTGTAGATGGAAATGAAAGTTGGTATCTAATAATTCTCACTAGGATTATGTCCATGTTTTTTGCTTTTGCATTTTATCCTGATTTGAAAGTATATGGTATTTTTCAGTGAGCCTTATCTGCTATAGCTTGTGCTATTTTAAATATTACTAGAAAAATTCACGTAGGCCTTTCTTACAATTTTTTCTTCACTTCAGGTTAAAACTGACAAGAAACCATTGGCTGGCAAACCAACACTTGCTAGCACTGGTGGAGGAGTTGCAGCTCCTGTTGCAACAGCTGCACTTGGGGAGGTGAGTTTGGTGGCATTTGATATTTAGCAGGTGCACCTGTAATCATGTGTTAGCTCTGAAAAATGCATTCTTTATTTTCAGATTAAAGAAAATAAATTGGCAGCCACAACTCCTGCTGCTGCAGACAGTAAACCAGCAGAAAAGGTAAGCAGTGTTTTATTTGCTCTCTCATTGTATAAAATACAGCACAGTATGCTATAAAAACAGTCATTTTTTAAAACCTTCATGGTTAACATACCAACATAGGTAACCTTCGTCCTTCTTCTTCTATTATGATTACTACTACCACTATTAATAGTACTACTATTATTATTATTGCTGAGAGCCCCTTTGCAAAAGAGTCTTGAGTAATAAACACCTGAGGCAAAGCACAAAAATCAGTGTGCCTAGAGCCATTGTACTGTCTATTCTCCTTTACGGGTCTGAAACATGGGTCACCTATCGCCACCACTTACGACTCCTCAAACGCTTTCATCAGCGCTGTATACGCACAATCCTAAATATACATTGGACTGACTATATGATGAATGTTGCTGTCCTTGAGCAAACAGGGATCACCAGCATTGAGGCCATGATATTGAGAACATAGCTGCATTGGGCAGGACACGTTTCTAGGATGGAGGACCATCGCCTCCCAAAAATAGTACTCTACGGTGAACTTGCCACGGGTCAGCGTAAGAGGGGCGCTCCAAAAAAGCGATACAAGGACTCCCTGAAACAACATCTCAGGCTCGGCCAAATTGATCACCAACTATGGTCCGCCCTGGCCTCACATCAGGAGGCATGGAGACGCACTATCCACAATGCTGCAGCCTTATTTGAGAACTCACGACGAACAAGTCTTGAAGAGAAACGACAACGCAGAAAGAATCACAACCCAAAAACATCACCCAAGGAGACCTTCTGCTGTGCTTTCTGCAACCAGACTTGTTTATTTCGGATTGGCCTTTTTAGTCATCAGCGTGCTTGCAGAAAGCGTGGGATGAGTCCTTCCTGAATCTTCGTTTGCGAAGAAAAGCAGAGATTATTATTATTGATCAAGTTTGCTTTACATTCCATGGGTGTTTGTGGGGGAATCATCAGGTAGCTAACACTTTTGTAGCCCAGTTCTCTATTAACCTTTTGCTATCTTTTTCTTGCTGGATTTCTCTTGCCTTTGGTCAGAAGAAGAAGAAGGGGTTTTGTTTTGTTTTGAACTTATTTTAAGATTGGTTTGCAGTAGAGTCAAACCAGTTTTTCTTAACAAGGACTCACTGAGTAGCCCAAAAACATTCAGCCTGAGAGGGCTGCATGTTCCTTACAGTCTTACAGGTCTCAGGTGTGCATCAGGTGCAAATGATACACAGTTATCATCTGCTTTTCTTCCCCCAAACAAACATTTGAGGGACTAGCATTGACAATCAGAAGCGGCATACAGTGCAACCATCTCAGAAGCGTTGGGCTGGGTGACTATTAATTTGGTGAACTCAGTGATGTCTGCCACTTCCTTAAATGTGGTGAAGTGGGTAGGGAGAGATATCTTCTGGCACAATTATTTGGACAAGGATTTCATTGTGTTGGAGTGCAAAGGGTCTTTAAAAGTTTTTCAGCCTCCCAGAGTAATTTCTAAAGTAATATTTGGTTTTGATTATGAGCAAAACAGAAGCTTCTGTTGAGAAGCAGAAAAACAGCTCCTTTGGCACGACATTACTGTTCAGTGGCTTTGCTGTCATTCCTTGGAACTTCCTTGTTGAGACTGTTTTGGATTGGTTTATATTTGTGAAGTGCATAAACATAGCCAGCGTGCAATTTTGGGCACTCACGGGGACATTTAAATGAGAACTTTCGAATGTTCAAAGTTTTTGATTCAAGTGGCAAGTGCAGAAATAAGCAATGGTTTTGAATTTGTATCTCTTCGGAGTACATTAGGGAATGAATTGTAATTTTTTAAAAAGAAATCATGTGACATCTACCATGTCACACATCTTACAAAATTTAACCATCTTTTTTTTTTTCTAGTCTGACTTAGATGCTGCCTTAGATGATTTAATAGATACACTTGGAGCTCCTGAAGAAAATGAACCACCTGCTCCTGCATATACTGGGCCACAAGTTTCGGTATGAGATCTTCTCTATCAAAGTTATGGGGCCTTATTTATTAAGCCTATATTTGTGAATTTGTCTGTGACAGTGGCTGTTTTGGTTTAGGGATACATTTCAATTTAAAATGTTTATGAATGTGAGCTAAGTTACCTTTGTAGTTACCTTGTCAATTTACAAACATAATTTTGACAACTCAATCATTTGTCTTCATTTGTGGGCACACTGCTATTTGTTCTCATGGTTTCTGCTCACAATAGATCACATGGATTTTTCAGTTTTTAATCCCCATGGAAATCGGACAGCCAGCCAGAAGGAGTTTGGCATATGCTTTCTACTTCAGTTCTTTAAGGATTCCCACCATCACTACTTTTTTTTTTGCTTGACAGAATCTGTCACTTATGTGTATGATTGCTTGCATAGAATCACCTTGTATAAATGTGTAATTCACGAGTTTGTTGAACATAGTGGAGCTTACTCCCAAGTAAATGGGTATAAGATTGCAATCTAAGTTATTAAATTGTCAGTAGTTGTATGCAATCCCATCTCTGTATTGGGAGTGTTGTCTCTCTCCCTGTATTCCATATGTAAGGGGTCAGCTAGAGGTAATATACAAACAGAATGGAAAAGACCCAGGGCTGTGTAGTCAATACAGCAAACCATCAATTTCAACTTCTCTATTTTTTTAATGTCCGATAGAGACCATGAGTCTTTCATAAATGGCAAATGTATATTAATTAGTACAGTCAGACCTCTGCGGAACCAATATCCATGGTTTCAATTATCTGTGGGATAACAAAGAGGGACACATACCATAGAGTCATGCTGGAAATGCCTAGAGAGACATCCTCTCTAGGCATCTTCCGGGTCCTCCAATGCAACCTTATGGTATCTTTTCACTGGAAGTGCTTTATTTTAATAGTGTTTCCAGTATCTGCGGTAAATCCAGAAACTGAACCCTCCATGATATGGGGGTCTGACTATAATACCAAATTTACAGTAATAAAATGGTATCATAAGACATTTTATCACCATCATGTGAACTGTCAAGCTAGTTAGGTTGATAGAACATAAAAACATATTTTTGATTAAAATTTCTGAACAAGAAAAGTTTCTTAAATTCCTATGAAAGCACATATACAACAAAATAGGCATTTAATATTTCAAGTGTTTATTTTGAAGCCGAAGTTGGAGTTGGTACATTTCGGCCACTCTGATTCCACTCCAAATTGCTTCTGACTCTGACTCCACAGCCCTGAAAAGATCAGCATCTCACATAGAAATACTGTCATTTACAGGATGTTCTGAGATGCCCAGCAATAGGCTATATATAGGCCTAGATCCACCCCTTCTTTTTCCAGTTATGAGCTTTCCTATAGTGATCATTTCCTTAATCACATTTGCCTTTTTTTTTCCTGACCCTATCCTGGGAAGGTAAGCAGAGCTGGAATCGAGTGCAGTTGCTTCTTAAGTTACTAAAAGGACTTGTACATACCATTACAGTGCTGTCAAAAGTGTGATTACATGCTTTTCTAAATTTAGATTGTAGAAAACAGAGAGGTCAAGTGACAATCAAGTCTTCAATCTCAGTTTATGAGGAAGATAAAGATAATGGAACTCTGAAGAACTAAGAGAGGGAAAATAATCTGAAGTATAGATTCTAAAGGGTAGTTTAGAGTGGTGGTTTGAATGATCCTGTATGACAGTCTTGTACCCACACCTCTTCAGCCTTCCCCTGTGACCAAGAAAAGAGGAGAGAGCGCGTGCACACATTTCTTTTTTCCAGTTAGAACAAACCACTGTTCCCTGCTACTCACAAACTTGGAACTCTGGTTTATTCTAGCCACAGTTATGGTTGAACAACACATCAGGTTAAAAAAAAAGGTTGCATTTTAACATGCAGAGGTTTTTTTCCACCCAAATATGCTCAGAAAGAAGCTGATTAATAACTATATTGATTTTAGGTGATCTGGCTGAGGAAATGTTTCTTTCTCTGCTATAACTGAGTCAGTTCCACTCTATTTGCTTTGGAAGGAAATCCCTTATGGATCTAAATGGGAGATTCCTTTCCAGTTCAGAGAACAGCTTAAGAAAAGAAGTGTCCATTAGCACAGCAGAAGTCTTTTATACACTTTTTTACACCAAATACAGGGATAGAGACAAACCATGGTTACTTGCGTCCATGCACAATGGGCAAATCACATTAAGTAAAAGTGGAATGTTTAGATCCCTTCCTCTTGCATACAAAACAGGATGAGAAGAAGAGGGGGCAGGGTGATTGTGAGGCTTGTGCAAGTTCACTTTGTAGTCAGCCATTCTAAACTGTGACCCATTTGTCCAAAGAGTGGGGATAGGTATGCTACTTTAATATATATATATATATATAGAGAGAGAGAGAGAGAGAGAGAGAGAGAGAGATTATGTATGGCTCTTGGATGAATTTTATTCCTGTAATCCCTGTGAAATTCATGGGATTGCCATAACTCAGCGGGTGACTTGAACATACAGAAACACAAACACACACACACACAGACACAGACACACACACACACACACAGAGGTTCATGGAATATTATGCTTAAATGAGGTTGACCTCATCTTGGATTATTCTTAGTAAATTATGATTTTACAGAAACAACTTGTGTGACCATTTATAAATTTGTTACTAGTTTCAAGAACAAAGACAATACTTTATTTGATGCAGGAGGACCCACTGTCTTCGTTATATATAGAAGAGTTGGGCAAACGAGAGAGCACCATCCCTCCAGAGTACAGAAAACTATTGGAGGTAAGTCAGGTGTCACAAAGTCAACCAACCTCATATGTTTTTTTTCCTGCTACATAGGCATGGCAGGGGGGTGGATTGGATGGCCCTTGAGGTCTCTTCCAACTCTATGATTCTGTGTTAGATACTCATCACTAAGTAATTTTGTTTTTCAGAGTAAAGGAGATGACAAAGTCATCCCCCCACCAGCAACAACAGAACAATCTCAGGTAGGGTGAGTTTATTTATCAGAAAATTTCCAGATCAGGAGGTAGCAACCCTATATACAGCTCTGAATCAATTAATGTGAAATGCCCACGAGTTGTAAGCTGCTGTTGGGTAAATAGTACAGTATAAGTATAACCCAGTTTGTGTTTTCATTTAGCCAACAATGACAGATGATGACCTTGCAGATGCTCTGTCATCTGATTTTACTTGCAGTGTTGGACTACCTGCAGGAGAGAAGAGTGTCATGCCAAAAGAGGTACTGGTTTTGCTACCTTTTTAATTAAATGTATAACATAAAATATACATTTAGAAGGATATTTTTAACAGTATTTTATGTTGATAGCCTAATGAATTTTAAATTGTTCTATGTTACAGAAGAAGCCTGCAGAAGAAGGTGATCTTTTATTACCTGAGTCTACCAGTTTGGCCAGCAGTTCAGCTCCTCCTAAAGAGAAGAAACCAAAATTGGAAGAGGTATATCACTCATGTATATTAAATACTCTTAATTTTTTCAAAAAAAACCAAAACAAAAAACCACCCATGTAGAACTTTTTATTAACTGATAGCCTGAAAGGGTATAACAAAGCTATGCATAAAGAGTGAACATGCAAAGATATATAGGGGTTCATATACAATCTTTGCTGCTACTACTACTACTGTTGCTACTACTGGTAGTAATTTTACTGTTTAGCTGTAGGTCATAGCAACATTCAACAACTAATTTAGCTTTCTGAGCCACCAGAGGAAATAACAAAAGCTGTGGCCTAATTTATTTTTCAAAATTAAGCAGCAACCAACATAGATGCCACAAAATTATTTCTCAGACTAAATTCAAATACACGTAGATGTGAATGATATATGATCAAACAATACTTAGGAATTTATTTAAACAATACCAATATAAAACAGTACCAGAATAGTCACTGTTTAACACTTTGGCTTATTTTTAAATAAAGCTGCTAACACTACCAACAACAGCAATAATCTATTGTTGTTGTTATGATTTTTGTTGTTGTTATTATCATAATTATTGCTATTATTATTTCAGCTCTTGAACTTTAGATGTTTTGATGTTCGACTCTCAGAAATCCCAGCCAGCATGGCCAATGTTCAGGGCTTCTGAGGAATGAAATCCAAAAGGTCAAAAGTTGAGAACCATTGGTCTATGGTTCAAAATATATTTAAGCCTGGGAAGGTTGGGATGCAGCCCACTGAAGGAAGCCATATTCATTGAGGAAAATGCATTCCTTCCTCTGCTCTTCTATTTTAGTATACCCCTTGCCAAATGGCCAAAATGCATTTAAAATTTTGGTGGTCATGATTATAGATATAAGAAGACAGGCTTGTATAATCCATACATTTCTTATAGATGAGAAATAACTGGGTGTGCGGGGTAAAATTTTATTTTAAGAATTAAGTGTTCATTTCAAAATAAGTTTTGATGTACTCATGAAATTGTGTATTCAGTGAAGATTGCAGGATTTCCTTGTATGGAGCTGTAACCTGTAATGAATAACTATAGGAGTTGCATCCTAATTTAAAATATTCTGTGCATTTAAGTTATAATAATAATAATAATAATAATAATAATAATTTATTTATTTATTTATACCCCGCCCCTCTGCTAAAAACAATTGGGGCGGCTTTGTTGTCTGTTGTTATGTTGTTATGTTGTTTGATAGCCCCAGGAAGCTTGTTAAATAGATGTGATTGTTGTGATTGTTTTAAACATATGTCTTTGTTAACTACATTGGCTGTTTCAAGTCAGGATGTGATTTCATTTTCTTTTAGTATCTGACCAAATAAAACGTAGTTGTTTTCTGTTTTCTGCGTCACTAAGGCTGATGTCACCTCTCCCTCTGACGGTGTCACCTGGTGTGGTTCGGCCTCTCTACACACCCCTAATGCTACTTGCTTACACTGTATGCAGTTGGTGTTAGCCTGGCCCCTGTATTCTCACTCATTAAGTTTAATTATAATGTCACTCTTACTATTGCCTACCTTGATTAGAGGTGCTGGAGCATAACAATACATTTTTATGCCATATTTATCTGGTATGGCATAAATATTGAAGAATATTAAGTGACAGGGCAAGACACATAATGATCTTAAAATAAAATTCATTTCATTTGAATTCATTTCAGTGTTGTTATGGAGTAGGGTGTGCAACAGGTGATGTTGGACTTCTACTGTCAGCATCTGTCATCCTTGGCTGGGGCTGATGGGAGTTATAGTCCAGCAGCATTTGGAGGACCATAAATGTGCATCCCTTGTCCTTGCACCATGTGCAAATCATTTGACTTCACTGCTCCCACAGTTACCGAACCACATAGTTAGCCTTATTAAAAAGCATAAACCATAGTGGTTTCCTTGGAATTTAATCCTAACTACAAAAAAACAGGACATGACTGAGATATGTTCCTCAAGCCTGCTTCATATATTAGTGGCAAAAGAAATGCAGAATTTATCCACTTTTGTGTATGTGTGCCTTCAAGTTGCTCATCGACTTACGGTGACCTGATGAATTTCATAGGGTTTTCTTTGGCAAGGAACTCTCAGAGGTGCTTTTGCCAGCTCCTTCCTCTGAAATATAGCCTACAGCACCTGGGAGTCACTGACAGTCTCCCATCCAAATAACCAGGGCTGATCCTGCTTTGCTTCCAAGATTAGATGGCATCTGGTGCCTTTAGGATATTTACGCCGTCCACTTTTATGATAATGTTTTTAACTACCCTCCCTTGATTACAGTGTGTGCCAATTATTGTCGTTTGATAGAAATTCTTCAATTCTAAAAATCTCCATATGCTTGTAGGTATGATGAAGTATCTCCTATTTTTAAAATGCATAATCCTATTATTATAATGCAGATTGTTGACACTGCTGCCTTGGATGCACTTGTGGATACCCTTGGAATGCCAGAACCAGAACCTGAAGTTGATCTTAGTTCCATTGTAGAAGTTGAAGAGGTATTGTTTACATTGAAAAAGAATTGAAACAATCTGGAAATAATCTGTGTATTTTATTTTTATTGCTAGTGTGAGCAGAGGCTTAAATGTAACAACACCGCAGGAGATGTTCATTAGCTCAGTGTGGATTTTCTTCCCCTCCTGTCACCCTGCAATCCTCCATACCACCTGAAAACGTGCTCTGGAGGCAGGTTTTCAGGGGATGTGGAGAGGGTAAGGAGGAGGGAGAATAGCCCCCTCCGCAGTTCCACCATAGGAGACGGTTCCATTAGCAACTAAGGAACTGTGCACATTTCTATCCCATTTGAAGCATTTTAAGTTTTTTTTTTCAGTATCAACATTGTGACAGTATACTCAGCACATGCCTATGAAAATTAACAGGATCAAAAGTGTTTAACATTGGCAAGCATTGGATAGAATCTCCAATCCAGACATAAGATTGCTCCCATAGGATATGTTAGCAAAAACAAGCGGAAAATATCCAAAAAGGTCTTTAAAATAATATTTTTATTCATACAATTTATATGACATTTCAATCTCTATTAGCTCTTTTTTCAAATTCAGAGAAAGCTTTTCAAGTGTATAATTCCTCCAAAAGAGAGATTTTCTTCTTTTTCTTCTTATTAAAAGCCAATGGCTTAAAAGTTGATGAAGCTAGAAACACATTGGATCATTTCTGAAAATAAAAATGTCAATTTAGAGCATTTTTGGATGTTTTTCTTGTTGTCAGATATGACATCTCTCTTGCATTTGTAGTACACATGGGTCCTTTTTTTAAAAAAATTAATAAAGCATAGTTTAGAAGGGATGTGCATTTTTAAAGAAATTATTAATTGTGGATAAAGTGGTAGTAGTAGAAGATACCAGATAACGGGGAAAAATGGGGAGGGAGATCCAAATTTGTCAAAAAAAAATTCAATATGTTTTCTCTAGGACCACTGCTAACCATAGCCAGTGTGGGTCTTTCAGCTTCAGCTCTGTTATGAAGATCCAATAGGGTAATTCCTGTGTTGAGACACTGTGATTCTTTTATTCTTATTTATTCAGCCAAAGGCCAAAGAAAGAAAAGAGAAGAAAGCTGGTGAAGATGATGATACAATTCCTCCAGAGTACAGATTAAAACCAGCCTTGGTAATACTTTCCATCTTCACTTTACCTTTACTGTAATATGTTATAATTTGTCTCTTTTCCAGGTGTGGATTAGGTTTTAGAAAATTAAATTGACTGGGGCATTTTATGTCTTACTCACATTACTTTAATGTCAGGTGTTCCTAAATTTTGCCCTATTGAGCTCACGTTAAGAGAAAAGCTTATAATTTTAACACTGATGATGCTTTAACAAGGAGAGGTCTTTTGACTCTAAGTGCTTAGATACAGCAAGATACTTGCAGGAGCAACAAGCCATCACTAAGGAGGAGGTATATTGAAGTTTTGGAAGCTCCTAGGAAGGGGACTCCAGGCAAGCCAAAAATAGGAAATTGCTTCCTTGATGCTTGTGCTGGCAGTTGTCTGAAGAGTAGGACCCAGGACCTTCTATACTGTGTGGGATGGGAAGGATTGCATTACATTTTGTCTCCTTGTATAGTCAGTGATGATAGGGAAGGGAACATGGATGGGAATCCTCCTCCTTGCAGCTGTCTCCTTCTTTCTAAGGACACTAATGTCTGTCTTTCAGAGCTTGCCTTGATACATACAACACTTTTTAAATTTGTTCATTATATTTTTATTCCTCCTTTCACCTAAAAAAAAGTGTGCTCAAGGTAGCTAACAAACAATTCTAAAAAAGGAATTTAACAGTAAAACCAATGCCGTTATTGCAATTTATTTATTTTTTTTTGTTTATGTTTACTTATTTATTTAATATATGTCCTGCCCTTTTCCCATTATTGGACCCAAGGTGGGTCACCGCAAAGATTAAAACAAAATACAGCTAAAAAAACAATTACAAAAAAACTTTTTAAAAAGCAATTAAATTACAATAAAATGGGAGAGCCAGTGTGGTATAGTGGCTTGAGTGTTAGATTCTGACTCTGGAGACCAGGGTTTGAACCCCTGCTTGGCCATGGAAACCCAATGGTGACTGTGGGCAAGTCACACTCTCTCAGCCTCAAAGAAAGGCCATGGCAAACCCCCTCTGAACAGATCTTGCCAAGAAAACCCCATGCTAGGTTCACCTTAAGGAGATACAACAAGAAGAAGATAAAATCAAAGCAGTTCAAAAGGCCAGGTTAAAGAGATGTGTCTTCACACACTTTCTAAAAGCTGTGAATGTGACAAATGATTGCAGCACAGATGGGGCTGCACATTCTATAACTGTGGAACAACCGAGAAGTTTCTCCTGCTTGCCCATGGAGTGAGGCTCCATGAGCAGTGGTATTTTTAGGCAGATCTCTCCTGAAGTTATTAATATATAGATTCGTAGTGAGTTGTCATGAACTCACTGTCATTCCTAATTGGCTTTTTTAAAAAATGAAAAGAAAGAACAGAATGACAGGTGCGCATTTTTGTAATATGGGATGGTCAGAGTCCTAAACTGTTCATTACAGAAGGGTACATATGCACACGTAATACATTCCTTTTAAAAAAAAATGGTGTGACATCATCATTTCAGTTTTTTCAATGCCTTCACCTTGTGACAGCAAGTGAAACAGTAGGGCCAGAAAAGTGGAAAGTACTGTGGTGTCAGGATATGAATTTTTATCTGCTATGTGTTACTGGGAAGATGAAGACTGATGGGTGATATGTGTCTCTTCTTAACATGCAATTTGGGATTCTGGCAAGTCTCTAAGCTCTTAATATATTTTGAAATGCATCCCAGAAAGGTACCTGACTATTTCCCTGTTAGAAAAAGACATAATGGGGACTGTGTCTTCCTTAATGGTGGACTGCTACTTCCTTCACATATTTTCAAAAAGTGGCCAAGGAGGTGGGAAACCAGAAATAATAATTATTGCAAATAGTATGGCCATGATCCTATGAGTTGAACTCACATGGCAGATCGTGGAGTGAACAGTTTGACATTTTAACTGCTTATATGAAGAGGCATCCGGGCTCTTGCTGTGTGACGGGGATGGCCATGTGCACAACAGCAAGCGGCAACAACAATGCATTACTAAGTTGGTGTGGCTTTCTACTTTGCTTGTCTTCAATAGAATCTTGGTCATTTATTTATTCGGCTCAAGGATGAAGAATCTCCCCCCCCCCATGTACTCACCTACTACTCATAGTAGTAGGTCATCCACCCTATATAGCTCGGCCAATTATAAGGGAGTGTGGGGGTTGTAGGCAAAAACACCTGGAGGTCCAACAGTTCCCCATCCCTGTTTTAACCTGATTCTTCTTCTTTCAACTGAGCATGCTTATTTACCCCTTTAATATAGTGGCCTTTGAAAAAGGAATACACTCAGTAGGGAACCAAGGAAAGAAGTCTTTTGCATGTATTGCTTTGGAGAAAATCTGTATATATTCACTATTCTCAAAAGGTTTTAGGGTATCTTAAAATTTTGTAAAAAGATTGTACAGTTAACAATATGTTTGTTTTTTTAAAATTTAGGATAAAGATGGGAAGCCCCTGTTGCCAGAAGCTGAAGAAAAACCTAAGGTTATTAAATATACCTCTTGGATTTACTTTCCATCAATTGTATGGCAAATAAAATGATCAAATTGAACCATACACATTATTTTCTATGACTATAGCTTTTACTGCAAACTGAATGATACATTCAGTCTTGCTTAACATTCAGAGATAAAGTTTCTGCTTTTATAAATGGAATGATTTTTGCTTTTGTGTTGCCATTGTACTTACTTTGGCTAATTAAAGTTATTCAGCCAGTCATCTTTCTCTCAATATGTTTCAAAGCTTCTCTTGATATATGGTAGAATTATACTAGCCACAGTAGTTATAATTGAGGTGAATCATATCAAGAGGATGGTTCTTGCAACATGCACATGTATAAATACACAGCAGTGGCCTGGGTGCTCCCAGACTTGTAAAAAGTGGCTTGTACTGCTAGCTTATGTTGTGCCAGATAACTTGTCAAAATCGCAGGTTGCATTTCTGGGCAGAAAAGGGCTATGGTTCAAGCTACCTCTCCCATAAACTGGTGGACAACATAGTACTGACCTTTGTGTTTTGTGCTAGGCATGCTGAAAATTCCCTTGCAGAGAAGTACATACATGAATCCAAGCCATAGAAATTGCAACTGATCTGTACAACAACTATTGTCTTTATTTTCTACATTTCCTTTAGTGCTTCTAGTTATTCATTGTTAAATGGCAATTTTGTTGTTCCCTTTCTGAAATCCATCCAATAACCCTGCACCACACTTTTCTCCTTTGCTTTACAGCCTGTTAGCGAAGCTGACCTAATTGATGAATTTTCAAAAGATTTTGATAGTCCAATTCCTCCTACAGAAGTGTTGAAACCATCTAAACCTGCTGATGTATCTGTGGTAAGTTCCTTTTTTAAAAATGGGCCTATCTTAAAATCCATTGTGTAACAATCCAGTGACTAAAGATGAAGGAACCTAGATTCAAGCACTGTATTACTATTTTGCCTCTTCCCACCACCAGGTTTTCCCCTATTATATCAGTGGTGTACTTTATTGAGGACAAGGCATAGATGTGCCAAGGGTGGAGGGACATACCAGTAGCACAGTAGAGAGAGTCAGTTTGAGGTACATTGCAGTCTTTCACCTAATCTTTTCTGTAGTACAGGAATAGGCAGCATTCAGAGGCTAGGGGGCCACATTAACTTTCCAGGAGATGTGGGAGGGCTGCACTCTCCCACCACACCCTCTACAAAGAAAACCCCACAACTTTGGGGCTCCTAAATAACTTCTGGGACATTCAGGGGGATCATTTTGCCATTTCTGCCTCCCCTGCCATTTTTGTCCCAGGAGACGCTTTTCTTTATGACAGGAAGTGACCAGGAACTCACTTCCTGAGGGCCTAAAACTTACTTTCCCAAAGGGCAAAGTGAAAGTGCTCCCCATGCCCCCTTCAGGCTATTTGGGAGCAATTTATTTTGAACTTTGAAACTAATGAAGCATTTTGATAATCAAAATTCATTAGCTCTCTTTTTCTTTCAGAAGCCTGCAGCTGCTGAGGCCCCAAAGGCTCCCAGAGGAGAAGCAACTGCCTCTCCCACAGTTCCGGCTGTTCAGCCGTCAGCTCCGTCAGGAGTTTCCGCAGTGAGTAGCCTCTTAGGACCAAAAATTGAGCCTAGATTTGGGAGAAATAGCCACATCTGTGTTAATTGTAACAAACATGAAAATACAGTGCAGTCTCAGACAGAAGAGCTGCAGAACAGGAAATTGATCCGGTTCTAATATCATTAGCCAGAGGCATAGCTGGGGAATTTTACTCTTCCAGAGTGCAACTCCAGCATCTCCCTAGCCAGTATGGGCCTGCTGGCTTGGTTGATTATGGGAGTTATAATCAAAACTAACAACTTTCCCAAGTTCTAGAAGTGATATACTGCCTTGAATATAACCAAGATGAAATTTCAAAAGAGTATGCTGAATTAAATAGCTGGGCTTGTGTTAACATTTGCAGGAATCTTATCTGTGTCTGTGTCATGCTCAAAAGCCTATGAAGTATATATGATGATAAATCTGGCTATCAGATTTTGTTAACTGTTACATTTCAGAAGCCCTCAACAGCTGAGTCCTCCAAAAAATCTACCGAAGAAGTGGTCTCTGCCGCTGCTGTTCCTTCTGTGCAATCTTCGGCTCCCACAGCAACACCTCCAGTGAGTAACTATTAACACCAAAGATTAGCATGCTTAATTTGCAATCATTGAGTCACTACAGCTTTAACTGTTGGTATAAAAACGTTTGGGATTTTGGAGAATCTGAAACTTTTCCTCCTTTGGCATTTGGGATAATTAGATTGTAGATTTTCTCTGCTGCTGCTCATCAGCTATGGGTGCATTGTGAGTACAGTCTACTAGGAGCTTCTTTTGACTAAACCCCATTGAACTTAATGGAAACTTGTTGTGTATGTAGATTCTGCTGATTTTCATTGGGCTAGACTGGGGAAGGTCTACAGCCTGCACTGAGTACTGGTTGTTTATTTTCACAGTAATTGCAGGTTACACTAATCTCTAAACTACGATTTATATTAATACTTCAGTAATTAGTTTGCAGTAATTATATTTATCAGCTGTTTTGTTTGCAAACATTGGCCTATAGCCATTGTGATGCTAAATGAATGAAAACTCTGCTAGCATAGTTGTGCTTGATGTTGCCATTGCTCAAACAAAAATTCAAGAGGTGGTATACACATGTGATTTCTTGTACAGCTGGTAACACTGTTGGGTACAGTGTACATTGGGTTGGGTACATTGTTTTAAAATAATACTTAATTGATCTATATAATGTGATTTATAGAGTTCAAAGGTGCCTGATGAAGCATTGGAAGCCTTATCTGGAAGTTTAGGAAAAAGAGAACCTGATCCAGAAGAAAAAAAGCCTATTGTGGATAAAGTGAAGGTACAAAAATGCTAATTTCTATCTTGCTGCCCATAACTCTTGACCCTCAATTACCTTCTGTCTGAGATACCGAAATTCTTACAAAACAACTGCAGGACGTTGAAAACTAACTTCTGGTATGTATATAGACTTGTGATATATTTTCTCCTTCTATGGATTATGGAAGTCCGCCATAGCCGTTGGCAGACTTCAGCACAGACCAAGTCAAGTTATTCATGGGGCAAAAGGCTAGGCTATGGGATTCCTGTCATCCAGAACTTGAAAAAGTGACTTTTTAAACTACAGCTCCCAGAATCTTCTAGCCAACATGGTGAGGGAGTTGTAGTCAGACAAGTAATTTTTCCAGGCTCTGCTTTGAGGTTGCCTTAGGAAGCAGGGAACACTGATATAACATTTAGGAACATGTCTGAAAATGGTATAACTGTGGAACATTTCATGCATTTAACCTGTGCTTATATTGTGGTCTCTTTGTTTGCAGAATGTAAAATGAATTTATTAGAATGTTATAAGCAGCATATAGGTAGAGTAACTGGATAGTATTGATTGGTCGCATTTTAATGCACTGAAACAAACTTCACTGAAAAGAAAACTGCCTCGTAAAATGGGAAGTGCCAATGCATTCTTAGATATTATATGAAACATATACTGTAATATTTTGAAAATGCATGATGACATAAGACCACTGATTATGATTTTTAAATAGAGTTCCTGTTTCTCCTGTCCTTCTAGGAGAAAACAAAACAAGAGGAACGAGAGAAGCTAGGGGAAGATGAAGAAACCATCCCTCCTGATTATAGACTTACTGAGGCAAAGGTTATTGCCATTTTGTTTGGCATTTGATTGCATGGCTCTTCGTTGAAAGGTTTTTCCCTTTTGTGGTAACTTGCCTAAAAATTTTGGCTGTTGATCATATCAAATAATTTATAGACATTTCAGTGTATGTATTTGTACATTACAGGCACCCAATATAATATGTGCTGGGATTCATTATTTTTATCGCTGTTCATTGGTTATTTACGAAAAAAACAGTTTGTGGTTTTCTTCTATTCTTTCTACATATTTACTGACTACACTTTGCACAGGTTTCAGAAACTTCACCTTGCATAGATGTCTTTTCCACTCTGTTATGTGGGTGGCCCTGGCTACTACTAGACTGCCAAGTGCAAGTTCTTTTACACTTCCTAGAATTTATTCAACATATGTGTACACCACAGACTTAATCAGGGAGGTGTCAGGAAGTTCCGTGAAAGAGCACGTGCCTTTCATGCAAGAATTCTGTTCTGTTCCTAGCACCTCTGAAATCAGTACAGGTATACCTCAGTTCATCAAGCAGATGTGTTCCTAATGATTACTTTTTTAACAGAAAATTGGTACCAGAGGCAAAAACAACATGGAAAGAATAGAAATAGGTTCCTAAACCACAAAAAAAAAGAAGAGCATGTTTTAGCAAATCTTTTATCCAAAACTAACAATATGCACATGTGAAATGAAACAAGAAGTTGAACATGTGAAAAGAAACAACAAATAAACAAAACATTTTGAAGCTTCTAGAGATCACAGAAAAGCTTCTTCCAAAATGTATTCAGAGATCACTTTTTCTTTTACCAGCCTCCTCTTATGATTTCCATTTTGGTGACCAGGCTTACAGATCTGTGCTTTTTTAACGTGCTGGGAGTAACTGGTGAGGGAGGCTTATCTATTTTCCCCTTTCCCTCTTCTTTGCTGTTGTTACACATGCTCAGTAGGAACTGGCAGCTGCTGTTTACTTTACCTGTTGTAGGCAGGAACACAGCTGCAGTTGGATCAGATAGAGCAGAGAATACAGGTCAAGTCTCCCTTATCTGGAATTCCGAAATCCAAAATATTATTCCAAAATCCAGAATTGTCTGCATGGGTGGCTAAAATAATGACACCTTTGTTTTCTGATGATTCAGTATACACAAACATTGTTTCATGCACAAAATTATTTAAAATTACCTTCAGGATATATGCATAAGGTATATATGAAACATTAGTGGATTTCATGTTTAGACTTGGGTTCCATCTCCAAGATATTATGTATATGCAAGTACTGTATTCCAAAATACCTCTGGTCCCAAGCATTTCTGATAAGGGAGACCCAACCTTTATTTCAGATTTTGGAATGCCAGATAAGGAAGACTCAACCTCTAGGTCTTACACTTAGGAATGCAACTGTTTTGACCAGAGAGAAGCCTTCCACAGTCCTGGTGGGAACTGAAGACCAATACATCTGTTTAAGGACGCAGTTTAAGGGAGGTTGGTGTAAAGAGTGGGAGTCTTAAGACATATATCTGTGTGGATTTTAGGCCATGAAGGCCTTAAATGGTTTGTAACCCATCTCTTCACTTGAGCCTGCAAGCACTGTGGCAGACAGTGCAGTTCAGTAACACAGACTGAATATATTGATACCTCCAACTATTTCTGAGGAGATGGGTAGCTGCACTGTGCAGTAGCTCATAAGGGAATCACTACATGCAGTGTATCATAAGAACACTCAGACTTGGAGATTATAAAAGCATTAATCAGTGTTGCAATATCCCGTCTGTCTAGGAAGAGATGGAACCCGTTAACAGCATGAAGTTGCTTAAAAGCACTCCTGGCAACTGCAAGCACCCTCTTATTTAACAGCTGTCCCACATCCTAGAAAATGTTAAAGCTTCTTATGTGTTCAGACAGGTTAATGTGGATTTTGTGAATTTGCCACAATGTAATTTGGTATCAGATTTAACAACTGCCGAAGCATATGTATTGCGTAATAGTTATTGTTTAATTAGTGCCATATTTTCTTTGCAGGATAAAGATGGGAAGCCTCTTTTACCAACACCTGAAGAAAAACCCAAGGTGAGTAAAGAAATACGGTACTTCAGTAGGTTTTAATAGACAATGCTGCTGCTTCTGTTGTTAAATAACATTTTAACAATTTTTAATTTATTTATTGGTTTTCTCTCCCAAACATGACACAAGGTTGTGCAGCATAAGACTGAATAAAAACACAAGAAGTTCAGATACTATAACACAAATAATTAAAACACAGGTTAAAATACATTAATAAAGGAGGAAAAGCCAACTTGGTAAAAATCCCCCCACCTCAAAAACCAATCAGCTGCAAAAACCTGTTTGCCTGCTAGCAGAAGAACAGAGAGGGAGTACAAGAATAAAGGAAGGAAGCCAAGTTGCAGAGCCTAGGGGCAGCTACTGAGGCCAAATGCACACTACACAAATAATCCAGTTTCAAACTGGATTATTTGCGAGGGCCCCTTTCTATTGAATCCTGGAATTTGTAGTTTTACAAGGTCTTAACCCTTTTCTGTCAAAAGAGTACTGGTGTCTCACCAAACTACAAATCCCAGAATTTCACAGGAAGGAGCCATGGTAAATAATCCAGTTTCAAATTGGATTATTTGTGTAGTGTGGATTTGTCCTGAGAAAGGCTATCATCTCTTCTGAGTTGCAGAGCCTAGGAGCAGCCATTGAGAAAGCCATCTCTTGCATCCCCACCTGAAGTGTCTCTGTGGGTGGTAAGACCGAAAGAAAGGCCATCCTTTTAAAACATCAAAGCTTTGGGAGGCTCATGTGATGTGGAAGTATACAGCTCTTCAGATACCATGAACACAAATAATTAGCAAATCATTTTTCCCCATTGGGAGGTTGGCTTCACTAAATTGTAATATTGTATCCATAATTCTAACACTAAATTGAGCTAGCTGAATATCAGGCTTGATTACTGAGCAATTTTAAAGAAATATAAATGATCTTATTTTGACTTCTAGCCCCTAAGTGAAAGTGAACTCCTTGATGCTTTGTCAGAAGGCTTTTCTTCTCCACCAGCACCAACGTCAAAAGCTACTCCAGCTGCTACACCTCAGGTAAGTTGATGTGCGTGTACATGCCAGTGTGAGAAATTAATGTTTAAGCTTAGGCATACTGACAAATCTGATGTCTTGCTCTATGTTTGTCAACCCTGTCTCCACTGAATATCTACATGATCAGTCACTGTAACATAATAAGAATATAACCCAGAAAGGAAGAGAATTAAAGCAATACCTACCACAGTCATAACAGATTTTGGCATATAATTTGGGGGCATCTATAGTGTAATAGTCCTCTGTGGTGTTAGTAGTGGTTGTAGTGTTGCTGACATTAATTTTATCTGCATTTACAGTGATTCCTCTCCATTGTCTTTTTCCTAGATAATGTGCCACATATGTTGTAACCTTTCCTCATAAGGGAGTTTTCCCAGTCCTCTGGCCATTTCCCTTCTCTTCACATTTCCAGCTCCACGTTACCCTTTCTTGAGCTGCGGCAACTAGAATTTCACAGTATTGCAAGTGTGACAACACTGTAGATTTGTATGGAGACATTAGAGCATTGGCAATTTTATTTCTGATCCTTCCTCATGATCCCTAACATGGAAGTCACAGTAGTCACATTGAACTGTCTGCTGTAACCCACCAGAGCACTCTTCTGGCCAGTCATTTCTACCAGCACAGACTTCCTTGGCTGCTCAACTGTGACTCCTCTTTCTTTCATTTTTCTCCTTTTCTTCCCTGCTTGATAAACATAGACCTGAATCCTGTTTTTAGTCCCCACTAATGTAGAGCTCCTGAATCAATATGATTTACATAAGTGCTGAGTTACCATTCCACAAATAATTCAGTAGGTCTGTTCTAGTTGGGACTACCAGTAGGATCCTGGCCATAAGTTAATTAATTTCTGCCAGAATCACTTAGGGAGGACTCTTCTCAGGCCAGGTAGAAAGTTTAAAAGCAATGGGATTGGGAAAATAGGCAAGCAGCATTGGGGTGTCCTCTTTTAATCAGTAGGCTTGGGAAAGTTTAGATTCCAGAAACAGGTAGTATGGTGAGGTCTGAAAGGAAGGGAAGTACCCCCAGCTTTTGAAGTTCACTAATGTGATTTGCTATAGGTACTATAGTGAATTTTAGAATATGAAGAAATTGCCTGGAACATAGGGCATGTAGCATTAAACTGACTTTAGTCTAAATTGACTAGAATAAACAGCCTGGATCCTGCAGAGCTTCTGGTTATCATTTGCTGCCATTTTGCTTCTGCCCTTAGTCTGACATGTGTTTGTCAACCTCTTGCCTTTTTTGCAGAAATCTAAAGGGACCAGCAAGCCTGCTGCTGCCTCCACTGAAGAAGTGGTCTCTTCTGTCTCAGCTTCTGCCATACACTCATCAGCTCCACCACCAGCAGCCACTTCAGTAAGCAGGAGAATATTTTCTAATCATTTCAGTTGTTGTGATTAAAACCTATGATTGCAATATCCTTTGCTTTTAAAACACTTCTTTGTTTCTTTAGAGTATTTATACCCTGTTCTTAGCTTATTTATTGTTTAGGAATTATTGATTATTATCTTTGGAGGCCAAGATCTCTTCAGAAAAAATTGTGCAACACTAAATATGTATGTACATAATTTTTTACTTCCATTTTTATAGTCTTTACACATCAAACAAATTCAAACAGCTCAAAACATTTCAAACACAAAAAAAACCTCTCTCTCTGGCTTTTCTTCGCAAACGAAGATTCAGGAAGGACTCATCCCGCGCTTTCTGCAAGCGCGCTGATGACTAAAAAGGCCAATCCGAGATAAACAAGTCCGGTTGCAAAAAGCACAGCAGAAGGTCTCCTTGGGTGATGTTTTTGGGTTGTGATTCTTTCTGTATTACAATATAAACACAAAACATCACTTTAACATTGTGACTTCCCACCCTCCAAGCTAAAGACACAAATATAAACATTCCCTTCCATGTTTTTACTTAAAATAAAATAACTGTATGTACATAACTTTGGCACAACATTTGTCTTGTGTTAGATATTATTTTTCAACTAAGGGTTGCTGGCTTAGTAGAATGTTGGTGATCTTAACAGCTTTTCCTAATTCTGAACCATAACTTTTCACCAGTCAAGTTTGATTTATAACTCTCTGTACAGTGGGATATGGATTTAGTTATGCTGGTAGTTCAAGTCCTCTGCTTCCAGCAGGTGCAGAACTAAGAGTCACTTCTACTCTTTTTTCCTCTCCATCCCAGGTGATCTTTCCCCTGGTTATTGTGATTGCACTGAAGTTAACTTTGTATAGCATGGCTGCTCGCCTTCTGACATTTGTACTGGAGATAGCATG
Source organism: Gambelia wislizenii (assembly GCA_030847615.1). Classification (NCBI taxonomy): domain Eukaryota; kingdom Metazoa; phylum Chordata; class Lepidosauria; order Squamata; family Crotaphytidae; genus Gambelia; species Gambelia wislizenii. The sequence continues at coordinate 378,309,782 of JAUMIR010000002.1, read as the reverse complement.
GAGCCTGTTTTGTTCTTACTTTTTCTCAAATCTGTTAGAATCGGAAGGAACTTGATGATGCTGCAGATCTTCTTGCAGATTCATTGGGACAAAGAGAACCTGATCCAGATGAAAATAAACCAGTTGTAGATAAAATAAAGGTGAGGAAAGTGGTTGCATAGCTATCTTGCTTGGTGGTGGTGAGTACTTATACACATTCCTGGAAACCGCAGTGAAGGAACAGTATTAGTAGCTGTGTTGGAAAAGTCTTGCCTTCTGCAACACTGAGGGTAAAACCAGTGTCTTTTTCTGTCTACATAATTGTATAAGATCACCCCAAAAAGGGGCATTTTTGCAGCATTTTTAATTATTCAAAATGCATTTTTCTTTCCATTAAAATTTAGTTATTTTCAACATACTTTATTTTGCTTTCAGTGTTACATATTGTAATTTTTCTTTAAAAATTGCCCTAGTATACCTGTGTATCAAAGGCATTTATTCTCCCCCAACATTGTATTTCATAAAGACGCTAAGTGCAGCTTGTTCAAAACCAAATTTGTGATCAAGCAACCTTTCTTGTGCCTTTCAGGAACAGTGTGAGGGTTTGCATTCCTAATTTATGTTGAAAACCTTCTCTGGCTGTTGAATACCTCCTAGCTGATATGAGACAGAGCCCCTGAATAGACAGCTGTGATAGACTGCTGATAACCTTTCCATACATTTGAAATATGCTTGGATTACAGCCAAGCTATATCAGTGTACAAAGAACTGCACTTTTACAGGTGTTACGTAAATGGTTCATAGCCTTTGAGAAGGTGATTTAGCCAAATGATGGTTGAAAGCAGAAATGAAAGTTTGTAAAAGAAAGTGTGTTCTCTTGAAAGTGGTTATAAAATGTTCCCTTACAAAGCTCCTCTTGTGAGAAACTCATTTTCAAAATTCCTAAAACTCAAAATGCTCATCTGGGTTTAGTGTTTATATATATATATATATATATATATATATGGCTTTTCTTCGCAAACAAAGATTCAGGAAGGACTCATCCCGCACTTTCTGCAAGCGCGCTGATTACTAAAAAAGGCCAATCCGAGATAAACAAGTCCGGTTGCAAAAAGCACAGCAGAAGGTCTCCTTGGGTGATGTTTCCGGGTTGTGATTCTTTCTGCATTGTCATTTCTCTTCAAGAATTGTTCGGCGTGAGCCTCAAATAAGGTTGCAGCATTGTGGATAGTGCGTCTCCGTGCCTCCCAATGTGAGGCCAGGGTGGCCATTGTTGGTGATCAATTTGGCTGAGCCTGAGATTTTGTTTCAGGGAGTCCTTGTATCGCTTTTTTGGAGGGCCCCTCTTACACTGACCCTTCGCAAGTTCACCGTAGAGTACTATTTTTGGGAGGCGATGGTCCTCCATCCTAGAAATGTGCCCTGCCCAGCACAGCTGGTTTCTCAATATCATGGCCTCAATGCTGGTGAGCCCTGCTTGCTCAAGGACAGCAACATTCGTCACATAGTCAGTCCAGTGTATATTTAGGATTGTGCATATACAGCACTGATGAAAGCATTTGAGGAGTTGTAAGTGGTGGTGATAGGTGACCCATGTTTCAGACCCATAAAGGAGAACAGACAGTACAATGGCTCTATACACAGTGATTTTTGTGCTTTGCCTCAGGTGATTATTACTCCAGACTCTTTGTAAAGTCTTCCAAATATGCTATATGCCTTTGCTAATTTGTGATCGATCTGAGGAGATATATATATATATATATAATCTGATAAAACCATTTCTAGGAATTTTTTCAATATCTATAATAATAGATTGGTTTTTCGTGGTTTTTTCCTGGGCTGTGAGGCTGTGTTCTGGAAGAGTTTATTCCTGACGTTTCGCCTGCATCTGTGGCTGGCATCTTCAGAGATTCTGGTAGAAACATCAGGAATAAACTCTTCCAGAACATGGCCTCACAGCCTAGAAAAAAACCATGAAAAACCTATGGATGCCAGCCACGAAAGCCTCCGACTTCACAATAATAGATTGATTTGTGGATTTTGTTCCCATATTTTTGTTTGTTTGTTTTAATGTTTGAAACATTCCTGGCATTTCCACTATTTTTGGAAAAGTATCTTGATGATGTACAGACATGATTATCCATAAATACTTTTTTGTGTGTGGACTGGGTTCTCCAGAAGAATTAAAAACACAGTCTAATTTTATTGTTGCTCTTATAGGAAAAAGCTAAATCTGAGCATAGAGACAAGCTTGGAGAGAGAGATGATACCATCCCACCTGAGTACCGGCACATTCTGGACTCTGATGATAAGGTAAGCAGATGCTTTGGAAACTCACATTTATCGAATGATTTTATAATAGACTTAATGAAGGTCACATTTTTCCATAACAAAAGTGAGTAACCAATTGATGTAAATAATTGGATCAACACATTTTCAAATGATGCCTTCTTTGCTCTAAAGTATTCATGGTGTCTAACTTTGATCATGAAAGTATCCTGCTCCATTTCCTCTCATGGGATGGAGGGGGAATAACTGTGTGAATTTTTGACTTTCAGTTTTTCAACTGAGCTCCATGAACATGGTAAACTATTAAGTGTTTCAACTAGTAGAATGTCTAACAGTTCAAAATTCTTTTAGATGGAATCAGAACTGGGATTTCACAGGCAGAATATAGAAATAGCTTTATAATCCATCCCAGTTTAGGGGTTTCTGGTTTTGGTAGACATGGCTTAAGTTGTAAGGAAGAATGCCGATCAATTTACTAAATAATGGTTTTCTTTGTTAAAGGGTAAACCAATAAAGCCAGCAGGCAAGGATGGTGAAAAGGATAAAAAGGTAAGAGGGAGTCATACTAAATTGTATGCTGTCAGGGCTGGATTAAGATATGCTGGTACCATAAAGTATGATTTTTTTATTTATTTATTTATACCCCGCTCTTCAGCCACAAGGCTATCAGAGCGGCTTACAAATTGTTTTAAGCAATAGCTATTTACACATCTACACTGCATTAAACAGTTTCCAATGTGTGTTAGATAAATTTAAGAAGCTCTATACTTACATAATGTGAAACTTGAATTTCAATAAATGTTTTGTATATTTTCTTAATGTTGGGCCCCTTCATAATTTGGGCCCCTAAGTAGAAGTGTATGCATAAATGCAGCACAGTATGCAGTAGTTGTATGTGGACACCTCTGGTTAGCTGTAGGATCACATCAAACCCATAATTGTATACAATGTTTCTAGACTTACTGCCAATAGCAAACCATATATTTCCAGTGGAAGCATACTACAGAATTGTGCTGGAGGACCTCCAAATGCCTAGAGAGGTGTTTCTCTCTAGGCATTTGGAGATCCTTCAACATGATTCTGTGGTCAACTTTTGCCAGAATTGCACTGGAGCACCTAGAAAATGCCTACAGGGGACATTTTTTCAGATGGTACCATGAATATGGGGGTCGGTCATACTGTATATTTATTAAAAGTATCTTTACTCCACTCCTTAGCTGAAAATGCTCCCGGAACAGCTAGCTTAAGGACAGTAGCAGACAAGACCATTCTTGCCCTCAATCTTACAGTCTAGAATGCATGATACACAAATGGGGAAGGGGGCGAAGAATGAGAAGAAAAAAACTTAAGGAGCAGATTAGACCCTAACAGGTTTGGGCAAGCGATCTGCTAGATGGTCTCAACATGACCAAGAGTGTTGGTGACTCTGGTGATGTGCGGATTGGCCCTCGTTCCAATAGGGGAGACTCGTAATCATATGAGTAATGATCATAGGATGAGGAAGACCTTTGGCACTGAGAGTAGGATGAATAGATGTTGATTGTCTCCAACTCCAATGGTTATGATGGGACGATATTGAAGATCATGGTACAGAAAACACCTGGACCATGAAGTCTCTGAATATGGTCTCTAGAAGAAGAGGAAGAGGAGGACTGGGAGCTGGGAGCAGACCAAGATGTGGAAGGAGCTCTCTGTGACCATCTGTGCAGGGAAGCAGGTAATGCAGGACGAGGTCTTCAGGCAACTTGCTGTGAAGTAGATGACTGTTCAGTGGCAGGCAATACAGACGCCCTGCGGGGCTCCAGGATTTTATGCTGAGAAATGTTCTTCGAAGTGACTTAGTGATGAAATATAGGTGAAGGCACCTCAACATCTTCCGAAGGGAGACAAGGTTTTTCCGATTCCTGAAGCTGAGGAATAAGTTCAGGTAGAAGATGTCACCAGCTCACTTGTAGCTGGGACCAAATGGGAAACCACTGTGGATTGCAAGGTGACATCGGAGACCATTTGTACAGAAGCCACAGCAGTATGCTGTTTGCTCTTATCCTTAGTGGGCTTCTTCTTATTATGTTTATGCTGTCAAACTAGTGACTCCACCTCGAGAGAGCAATCTGGAGTCAGTGAGTGCTGGCGAGAGACACCATTGTTGGATTTGGGTAGGGAAGTCATTCTCTTCACTTTCCAAGGGATGGATGAAGAACCCACAAGAGAGCACTTCATCATAGGCCTAGAGGTGCAAGCCAGTGTGGACTTCAGAGAGGACAAACCCGAGGTCAATACAGGCTTCAAAGGGCCGTGATTGTTGAAGTTGAAGGTCTAAATGGTTCTATAAAGACCAAAGCTGAATGCAGAGGCAACAGCATTTGGGGCCTCAGAGACTTTTTGTACAAGAGTGCCTTTAATCACTACTCAGTCCATCTCACCTGAGGTGTGAAAGCTCTACGGTGGGCACAAAAGGTAACCAGATGAGCTTCTCCAAGTCAAAAAAGGCACTTCAGGTGTCAATCCTTCTCCAGAAACTTAGTGCAACAAGAGACACATTTCTTGAAAGAGGCCAGTGGGGCCACATATACCTGAAGAGAAAACATTCGTAACATTCTTAGCAAGCTTGCAGATGACACCAAAATAGGAGGGGTAGCTAATACCGCAGAGGACAGGATCAGAATTCAAAATGACCTTAACAGGCTAGAAAGCTGGGCCAAAACTAACAAAATGAATTTCAACAGGGAGAAATGTCGGATACTGCACTTGGGCAGTAAAAACGAAATGCAATTATAGGATGGGTGACACCTGGCTTGATGGCAGTGCATGAGAAAGGAATCTAGAAGTCTTAGTGGACCACAAGCTGAATATGAGTCAGCAGTGTGATGTGGTAGTCAGAAAAGCCAATGCGATTCTAGGCTGCATCAATAGGAGCACAGTGTCTAGATCAAGGGAAGTAATAGTGCCACTCTATTCTGCTTTTGTCAGACTTCTGGGCACCACATTCCAGAAGGATATGGACAAGCTGGAATGTGTCCAGAGGAGGCCAACAAAATAGTAGGAGGTCTGGAAGCCATGCCCTTTGAGGAGTGGCTTAGGGAGCTGGGAATGTTTAGCTTGGAGAAGAGAAGGTGAAGAGTTGATATGATAGCCATGTTTAAATATTTGAAGGGATGTCACACTGAGGACTAGGACATGGAGCAATGAACTCAAACTATAGGAAAAGAGATTCCACTTAAACATTAGGAAGAACTTCCTGACAGTAAGAGCTGCTCAGAAGTGGAATGCACTGCCTTGGAGGTTTTAAACAGAGGCTGGATGGCCAGCTGTCAGGAATGCTGTGATTGGCTACTCCTGCATGACAGGGGGTTGGACTAGATGGCCCTCATGGTCTCTTCCAACTCTGTGATTGTATGATTCTAACACCAGCGCAATCCAACAGTTGATGAAGCACTGATAGATCCCAGTATGGAGGAGCTGAAAATGGCTATCAGAAGCACCGGATGAACCCCAGTAAGGAGAAGCTGAAACATTAACTATAGGAAAGATATGAAGCTGAAAGTCCGAAGTCATAGTTTCATGCAGCAGCAGACGAGAAGGAACTGGCAGTTTTGGTGGGAAGCCCCTTATATAGAGGTACTGGAGGTGGACAGGGTTACTGGCAAAACACTTAGATGCACTGCACAGGTGCAGGATAACCTATTTGTGTGAGTCACAGAGACAACGAGGACGAAACACAGGCACCAGTTCTTAAAAGTTACCAATTTGTATATTGGCAGGCTCAAGTGGTCTTTTGGCAGTTTGGGCTTAATTATTTGGCTAAATCCAGTTTTAGTCCCAAACAGGATAAACCCATCAAAATCGGAATGGAATTTCTTAGTCACCACTTATATTCCATTACTTTTGATGAGTCTACTATAATTAATACTAAAATTCAATTTAGTCCACTGTTTTTAACTTGCAAATGGAAGGCTGCCTTTTCAAAGAACATTTTGCATGTGCTGTAAAACTTTGGATATTATTTTAAAACATTTTTGTTGCAGAAGCCATCTGATGACTCAGCAGCTATTGATGCCCTTTCAGGAGACTTTGATAATTGTGGGAAGCCTCCTGTCTCACAGCAGCCTTCAACAAAGGTGGGACCTCTTTCTTAGAATGGGAACAGCCACTCTTCATTTCAAAGTTCTGTTTTTTGTGATGCACTTGTAATTTACATGGGAAGCATAACTGAAGATACAGCTTGCAGAAAGGGCTTGAACATATGTTCCTAAAGCTACAGCTGGGTGAAATTATGCAACTGTCAAGCAAGACATATTTTATTTGTAGTTGATCTGTGAGAAAACATTGATTGTGCTATTCTGAATATGCAGTATATATTAGCCTTGATTAATACTTCATTAAAAAAAACATAATGCACATAATGTATTGCTCCCACTGGTGGGACAGAGATCAGGGTTCCCCGGCAGATCTCAGTGCTCTCAATATGGAGGTAGAGATGCCCTGTGGTCTCAAGATCTCAGGCTGTTTATGGCCACCAATGTTATCACCAATACCTTGATCAATATCAGGGCTGGCTGGTTTAAACCAAATGATATTTTTAGATAAAATAAAATATTGATTTATTTTTAAATAAAATATGTTCTGCAAATTTAATGTCGTGGTGAGTGAAACATCCCCATTTCTATTGGCTGTGTAAACTTGCTCTAGAGCACCCTCTGCCTTTTGTAGGCTGTTATTTTTTCCTGTTTTTGTCATTATTACACAATTCTACATGCATCCCTTTTTCATTTTAGGCAGGTTAGGGCTTGGCTGCTTCTGCAGAAAGCCTTAGGAGGTGAACACCACTTTCTTTCTCACTAAATACAAACTCTGGACTCTTTAAATACAGTTTCTTCCATTGGCAGCCTTGGTCTAATTCTAATGATTGCCAAAAAAAAAAAAAAGTATTTCTTCTTCTACAAATTAAAAGTGTCTAAGATTGGCAGATTTATGTGGCTGACAATGCAAACCTTCAGTTGCTCTAAAAAAAGAAAACAGCAATTTATTTCAAAGCCTTTGTGTGAAAACAGGACTCTTCAGTTTATTCAAATAATGGGAGTTTAAAGTTGCCCCCACCTTACTTTGCACATTAAGAAAATCTAACTAAACACCCATGTAAATGGGAGAATACGCAATAAATGCTTCTTTACCACATCCATGTAGCTATTACTTACTTTTATTCCTTAGTTTTAAATCTGAGTTTTATTAGTTCTCCTTAATTTATTCAGTGTGAATTGTGTTCAGTTATGGCAAAGAAGCTTGTCTCCTCATTTGACAAGATCAATGATCAGTGGTTTTTCACATTTCTTTGATCTTAACTGTTCTTGGCATATACCTCACGCACACATTCCTAACAGTCAATCCTGTTACATTAAAAAAAACAACAACACCTTTTCTCACAATGAAGCTGTGTGGAGCACGGACTTATTTCCGTAACTGTCTCTTTGATCACTTGAATGCTAACGTGTCTGTTGCATAAAGCAGTGTGTTTGTATCACTCTTTCTCCAACACACTATAAAATGGGCTTAACCCCAGGATGTTTCTCTGTCCATCCACTGAAATGAGTGGAGCTTGCCCAAGAACACAGATGAACAGAAAACACCTCAATTTACACATCTAAAAATTGAGCTTGTAGTAAATGAGATGTTGGTACTCACTGTGAAGTTATTCTTTGATAAGAAGAGGACCAATCCACAGTCCTTTGGGTTATATCACTTTGTGCCAGTTCCAGAGGCAGAAGCCATGAGACCTTTATCATTCTATTGAATTTGTTGACTCCCTCTTTCCTGTTTCTTGAATCCTGCCTCCAGAACAGGTGTGAGGTGATATAACCAAAGGACTGTGGAAGATCTGTTCCCCCAGCAGGGTATCAATATCCCCTGAATTTTTCACATTTTGTGTAGATGTCAGCTAAGTACCCCTTTTGTGGAAACAAATGTTTCACATAATCTTAGCATCAGTTTTGTTTCAATCTCAACATTTTTATACAAAAGTTCTTGTTTCTTGGGTGTAGGATGAAAAAACAAAAGATGCTACCACATCTAAGCCAGCTAGAAAGGATGAAAAGAAATCCAAATCTAAAAAGGTAAGGAATTGGGTTTTTTTTAATTAGAAATATTAAATTGTACAGAGTGTGATTGGATCAGTCACAGATCATTTAATGAACCAGAGTCGTTTTTGGAATAGTTGGCTTCCAGTTTTCAGTATCTTTCTACTACAGCTTAGCAGCCATGATTTTGTCTGGTTTTTTTTTTTAAAAAAAAAAACTGCCATAGTGATTATTCCTCCATGAAGCTGTTGGTGTGCACAGTTTGATGAAGATGGAAATACCAATTGGACAGTGGCACATAGAACCCATAAATTGCTCTTGTATTAATTAAAACAATCTACTTGTGTTGAGTCTTCTTACAGTTGTGCTACATTGTCACATAATCACCATGAAATTTATGTGACCTGTCTCAGCTTTAAGTGTTAAATAAGCATAGTGGTCAAATGGAGAAAAGCTCTCCAACTGATATTGGCTTGTAGCTTCTATCAGCCATAGCCAACATGGATAGTATTCAGGAGTGATGGTAGTTGGCATTGAACAACATCTAGAGGGCCACAGGTATCTACCCTTGATTTAGATGATGAGGAAAAATTTAACCACCTGTTTCAAGACCAGTTATCATGTTTTGACTTGCAGTTGCTGGTAACCATAGGTTAGTGTATTTGTTTAAAGTGTGAAACTGTGTGTTTCACATCCAGCATTTGGTGTCATGGAGGATATGCTTCCCGTCCGAACTGTTCCCTCCTGATATTTTTGCCCCTCCCAGCTAAGTATGACTAACAGCATGATGAGAGGAGCTTAAACACACATACTTGTCCAGCATCACTACTCTGGTCAAATGTTAGCTGTCATAACAATTGGATCAATTGAAAACAAAAGATTAGAAAAACTAACTGTAGGTTTCTTTGTGTTACATAATTTGGCCATGTCAAAAGCTGCACCTCTCACTCTCTTCTTGAGAAATACTTGAATTTCAATCTTTTCCAAATCTTTCCAAAATATTTGTCCAATGTTCATTGCATGAATTGAAAATTCCAACTAGTAATCTTGTTGTTTTGTCTCTCTAAGCCAAAGGAGCAGTCTTCCAGTGCAAAATCTGAGAAACAAAAAAAGAGTTAAATGTTACCAGGTAAGAACTGTTAAGCTGCTCATAGTATGTGTCTCTCTCTCTGTGTATGTACACACACATGCATCCACTATGCAGAAATGATTTAGAAAAAAAATGACAATTTATGAAAGCCAGTATTTTAAATCTGCATTTTAGGGCTTTAGAAAAAAAACAGAGCTTGGGAGAAGAGTAACTTCAATTATTTCAGTTGCTGAGATTACTGCTAGTTAAGATGACTCTCTCCTCTCTCTCTCTCTCTCTCTCTCTATATATATATATATATACACACACACACACACCATATATTCCGGTGTATAAGACGACTGGGCATATAAGACCCCCCCCCCAATTTTCAACTTAAAATCTAGGGTTTGGCATATATTTGCCATATAAGACCACCCCCCAATTTGGCTGACTGGCTGGGGGAGCCTTGCCAGCTGATCCTCTTTGTTTCCCAAATCAGGAGGATCTCATCCTGAGTTGGGAAAGTGAACAGGATGCAGGATGGCCAGCTGGCTGGGGAGTGGTTCACCCTCCTCCCGCGATTCCCCAACCCACGAGGAGGCTGCCTATTGGGGAATGCGGGATGGCCAGTTGGTTGGGGGGGTCTCCCTCCTCCCGCAGGGGGGCTGGAGGGAGGGGCTTTGGGGAGGGTGGAAGGGTGGCTGGAGGGAGGGGGGTCTCAGCCACCCACCCCCTCCCCGAAGCCGCGATCTGGAGCCGGATCGCGGCTTTGGGGAGGGGGGTTGGAAGGAGGGGGCTTTGGGGAGGGTGGAAGGGTGGCTGGAGGGAGGGGGGTCTCAGCCACCCACCCCCTCTCCGAAGCCGCGATCTGGAGCCGGATCGTGGCTTTGGGGAGGGGGTGAGTGGCTGGAGGGAGGACGCTGGAGGGAGGGGGCTTCGGGGATGGTAGAACAGTGGCTGGAAGCGGGGGCTTCCCAGCTACCCACCCCCTCCCCGAAGCCACAATCAGGAGCCGGATCGCTGCTTCGGGGAGGGTGGAAGGGTGGCGGGGGGGGGGCTTTCCAGCAACATTCACCCCCCTCCTCTGTCCTCGGTTGCTCCCCAAAGGGGGAGAAGGCAGAGGAGGGGGGGCGAATGAACCGTAAGCACTTTGCCTCACCCCCCCTGCTTGATCTCCTGCATCTTCACTCCATTTGCGAAGGGAGCAAAGAGGCAGGAGTTCAGACGGCGGGGTGAAGCAAAGTGTATCCACCATATAAGACGACCCGTGATTTTGGAGCCTATTTTTCAGGGCTCAAACCTCGGCTTATATGCCGGAATATACGGGGTGTGTGTGTGTGTATGTATAAATGTCCTGTATTTTTGTTCATTATTCCAAATGCTTTTTAAAATACGTATTAAGATCTTTAAGGCAGATACTACATTGCTTTTTATGAACACCTGTTTTCAATAATTTTATTAAATTGGCTTCAATTTTAGAGTATCCTCCTGAGATCCAGGTTCTATCTGAAAACAGTGCTATTCAGTTGCTTTTCACATTACATTTTTCAGTAGTACACGTTTCACAGAGAAGATGCATGCACTTGAGTTTTGCCAAATGTGAAAGGTAAATTTGACAATAATACACAGAAGGAAATCCATGCAGCCAAGGGCAGTCATATTCTATACACAAGGATATAGATGGGGGTAGGAATCATGCATGGTATAGTGGTCTGAGCATTAGATTATGACTCTGGAGACCAGGGTTTGAATTCCCACTCAGCCATTGACTCCAACAGGGTGACCTCGGGCAAGTAAATACTCTTTAAGCTTCAGAAGGATGCAAAGGCATCCCACCTCCTGAACAAATCTTGCCAAAAAAAACCAAAACCCTGTGATAGGATCGCCATCAGTCAGAAATGACTTGAAGGCATAAAACAATAAAGGAATCATACATCCCTCCAGATGCTGGTGAACTGTAATTTCTACTAGTCCTAATCAATACATCCAGTGGTGACAGATGCTGGAAGCTGCAGACCACCAATACCTGGAGGGCCATGATTCCCAACCCCGATGCACATCATCCAAAAAAGAACAAATAAATAAAGCCTGCCTTGACTTCTCGATGCAGCTGGGTTAATTTAATTTTCCATACAAGGCAGCTATGCACATACACAAGGGTTCCTTAGAGTAGGGAACCTGTGATCCTCCATGTTCTTGGATGAAAACTCCTATCACCCTGACCACTGGCCATGTTGGCTGGGACTGATGCAAACTGGAGTCCCAACAATATCAGGAGGACCACAAGTTTCTTGTCCTTGCCCTAGAGGATGAACAGACAACTGTAGCATTAGAATTCTTAGAGGTTCATTGCTGTTGTATGGTTCATCTTCAGCCTCTAGTTCCTTTTTAACAGTGTGATGATATTACCTGTACAGTATTTCCACCTGAGGAAATAAGCCACCAGTGAAACAAGCAGATCATGCTCCAAATGAACAGCTGGTGTGATTATTCTCACCAAATGGCTAATGTGTCTCAAATTAGTTTATGTTTTGCTTGGGTATTTTCAGTTATGTATTTGGAACTGTTATCAGTTTTAACTGTGTAGTCTGTTCTATGAAACAGGCTTTTTTTTTTTTTTTACTGTCTAAGCTTATTTTCTCCATCTCTCTTTTTTCTACACTAGTGCAAAGAGTCTTCATTTTGCTGATGGATAGCGGCACTTGAACAAAAGCTATTTTGCAGAAGCAAGATAGTCTCCTGAGTGGTTTTCATATTGTGGTATCTGGATATTTTGGCATGCTATGCACTTTTTGCTATTTTCGAGGATTAACTTTTTTCTAGTCATTTATTTTACTCTCCTTATTTTGTAATTTTCTTCAGTTCTGAGAGGGAAGGATGCTTTATATTTGTATGAAATATATTTCCTATGGATTTAATAGCAACAAAAACATCTGCAGAGTTTTGCACATAATCTTCACATAGTGCCTGTAAATCTCAGTGAGTTAACTAAATCTGTGCTCGCTTGCATTCTCTATATTGTAGTATAGTTGATTTAAAGCAGAAGTTGGCAATGACCCTCCAGAAATTATGGGACTGCAATTGCTGTCCGTCTTAGCTATGCAGCTGATGGAAGTTGGCAATCCAACAACATCTAGAGGTTTGTAAGCACCCAGCACTGCTTTACACATTCTAGTTTGCAATAAATTTTGGTTTCTCATCTGCCTATTTAGGTCAGTGGGTATTCTTTTGAGAGAATGGTGAATGGAGCACCCATTTTGCAATATTTTGAAGTGGGAACAGAATAGAAGCTATCGTTTCTTGTCTTTGGCTTCTAACAATATAGTATTGAACATGAACAGTGCCATTAGTATTTTCATTTTTAAAACTTGAGTGCTTCCTATCACCATCTTTGGTAAACTTGGCTGCCCCTGCTACTAGCTTCCAATAAGGATACAATAGTGCATCAGAACTACTAAAGAAGAACAGTGAAACTTTGGAAGGGATGCCGGTTATCACTCTCTTTGATGGACAGAATAGTACATAGAAGTACAGCCACAACATAGCTTCCTGCACGTACACTGGTACAGACCCAACCCCAGATATTCAGAAGGCACAGCACATTGGGAGTTAAATTAGGGAGCTTTGAGTGGGCACTGCATTCAAATTATCTATTTTTTTTCTTTGTGTTCCTTGCAGTGAGAGAGGGGTTGTATCTCTAGTACCAGATTCTGATATGCTTTCCTATCTGAATGGCATATCCTTTTTGACTTGTGGAGTGTGGTATTACTCCTTGTTTGGTAAAATGGTCAAACTAGCTTTCTTGTCTACCATTGTCAGATAAGCAGGCCACAGGCCACTAAGAATATCACTTGTGCAAGCCCTTTTCAACTGCAGTTAAAACAAGAGAATGTCATTTTGTGCCATGGCTCTTGTTTATTGAAAAGGAACAAGGGCAAGAGATGTTCCGCATGGATTGCATCTTTCATCCTTCAGAAAATCAGAATTCACATTGTCCTTGACAATTTATAATGTTAATACAGTACTGTATTTGACAGTCTGTACTGAAATTCTGTGTCACACTAATAAAGTTTTTGGAATGTATTATTTTGTAATTAAATCTTGGGTTTTCACTAACATATCCTTTATTGTCTCTTGAGCTTTCACTAACACATAATTATTGTTGGCACAGTTGTGTACAAAACAATATTTAGCTTCTCTGATAAAAAGATATACAAATATATTCAAATCCAGCCTATCTCCTTTGTCCCAGTCCAGCAGCCAACACTGCTGCATGTGCGATTGTTTGATCAGACCTTTACATACATGTAAGACTGCAGTTGTATGTGCACAATACTTGACATGAGGCCTGTGGTACATAGTACACCACATGTCTGGGTAAATATTTTTTGTTATTTAAAATATACAGTTAAAACCATAATTCTTCCCCATGATTACACCAACATTGCAAAAATAAGTTAGTTAACATTGTTTTTTAAATGACTGGCTTCTAGTGCCCTTGAATTAAGCTATATATCCCAGTTGCCTAAAATACAGGAAGCCTCTGCCTTTTGACAGCTCGTTATCTGACAGTTCACTCTCTTGATGCTTGCAAATTAAGATATACCCCATTCATTCAACAAAGAACCCACTCTTTGGCCAGTTCTTGCCTATGGAGGCTTCCTTTGGGACTGATCACACACGTGCACACTGCTTGCAAAATAAGCTTGGGTGGGCAAGTCAACAAGCCAATGGAGAGACTTTGCAAGCAGTGCATAGGAGGGCACAGGTAGTCCCAACCAAACCACCATAACTCCCTCATGAACACGGGCTCTGTTTTTCAACCAATTCCAGTTTCTGCGACTGCTGCAGTCCCTAATCTGTCAGATAAGCAGGGGCTTCCTGTACTGAATATTATAACACAAGCCCAAATCATACTGGAACAAAAATTGCTATCTGGATAATCATTCAGGTATGAATATTTCATCTTGGGTTGCAGTACCATTCCTACCATGTTCCAGGGGAAGGTTATAGGCAAGTAACTTCTTCAGTTTTGTTTCACCATCTTTGAAAATGGGAAACAAAGTAGCTAACTGCAAAGACTCTAAAGACTTGGAAGAATGATGTAACATTGAGCTGTGGAAAGTACGTACAGTTGTCCCTCAACATTCGCAAACTCGACATTCGCGGTTTTGATTATTCGCGGTTTTCGGAGGGCCCCCCCAGCCCCCCCAAAACCGTGACACGGGGCCTCCGGAGGCCCCGCGAAGGCCCTGGGGTGGCAGTGGGGAGGGAAGGCCTCCGCGGGGCCTCCGGAGACCCTCCGGAGACCCCGCGAAGGCCCTGTGGGGGGAGTGGGGAGAGCCGGGAAGGCCTCCGCGGGGCCTCCGGAGGCCCCGCAAAGGCCCTGTGTGGGGAGTGGGGAGGGCGGGGAAGGCCTCCGCCGGGCTTCCGGAGACCCTCCGGAGGCCCCGCGAAGGCCCTGGGGTGGCAGTGGGGAGGGCGGGGAAGGCCTGTGTGGGACCTCCAGAGACCCTCCGGAGGCCCCGCGAAGGCCCTGGGGTGGCAGTGGGGAGGGCAGGGAAGGCCTCCGCAGGGCCTCCGGAGACCCTCCGGAGGCCCCGTTGAGGGCTTGGGCGGGAGGGGGGAGGGCTGGGGAGGCATCCATGGGGCCTCGGGAGGGTCTCCGGAGGCCCCAGGATAGCCTAGGAAGGGAGTGGGGAGGCGGGGGGAAGCGACTATGGGGCCTCCGGAGGCCCCATGGTCGCTATGGCAGGGGAGGGGGGGCAAACAATATTCGTGGATTTTTCACATTCGCGGGGGTCCGTGGAACGTAACCCCCGCGAATGTGAAGGGACGACTGTATGTTGAAATCTAAAGACAGTCTCTTTGAGTAACACCATTCTTCTCTTTCCCATTAACATAACAACATAAAATGAAAAGGAAATATCAGCATTATAAATAGGCAGAGTCTGCAGGTTTGGGGAGATCAGAAGAATGTTGGTAGAAGAAGCAAGTGTTTGTGCAATGAAGGCACCCACTTTTCAATTATGCTTGAGAGTTTCACTCTACAACTAGCATACACTTGATCAATTCTGACCTTTGTAGTGGTATGGGAGTTCTCATTAACTTGTGCCTGCATATAATTTCTGCAAATATTTTCTCCATTCTAAGTTTTTGCAGAATACTGAGCTGCAAACGTTGCACTACTATAACATGATCCTTTTCCAAAAAGAAAAACAACCAAGAAAGAATAGTACAGATGAATTATGTCAATCACTATTATCAAGCAAGTGCACTTCATCATAGGTTAAAAATAAACACTAAATGTTGTTCCCGTGAGAGAAGATTGCAAACCTTTGCTTCTGTTTTCAGATTACTACAGTTAAACACCATGTGCAAACTCAAAAGTTTGGTTAAATTTATATCTTTGGTTTACTGAATCAAGTTAGTTCTATAAAGCAAAGTTTGTAGTTGGTTAGTATCAGTAAACTACAGTAAAGACAAAGCATAGCTTTTTCAGCTTGGCATATAATGCAAAAGCATCCAATTTTATGGCTCTGAGCCCAGGGGTTGCTTCAGCTCATGATAAACCATCCGTCTTTAATTCCTGTCCAAATAAAAGCCTAGCTCTCATTTTGAGTGGAATTCATGTTGCTTTCTAAGTAAAGTATTGGCAAGTCCCATTTTGCTTTATCAGGCTCCTGCAAAAATATTTTAAAATACAATTGTCATGGATGACTTGGTATCCATGGATTTGAATATTCATGGCTTGAAAATATTCTTAAAAAAATAATAATCCAAAAAGCAATCTTGATTTTGCCATCTTATATATGGGACACCATTTTGCTATGCCATTGCATATAACAGGACTTGAGTATTCACGGATTTTGGTATCCACAGGGGGTCCTGGAACCAAACATCTGCAGATATGAAGGGACAACTGTAGTGGCTACCAATAAGCTCAACTGCAGCATGTCTGTAGAAGCAATCCATATACAGATACCTCCACTCCAACCTACCATGGTAGTTGCAATGGTAAAAAATTTAGTGAATGTTGTAAATGCATAATCTCACATGTATAGGCCTTAATGCTATTTTCTTGCCACTGAATATTTATAGGCTCCGACTTTCATCACTAGAATACACTTACATATTTGCACTGAGCAATCCAACAAACTTATTTTCAGAATTTTATATTAACTTAGTTTGTAAGCAACAATGTTTGTTTCAGGACTTACATTTCTTTTTCTTGAAAGCTGGGTCAAGCACAATTTCACACATTGCCATTGTTCTGTAACCACTTCATGATTTTTTCAAGGTTCTTATCCATCCAATGGATGTTTTCTTCAATGGTTTCTACTGCCTGCTTGATAGCACGAAGCTCTGAACTTTTTTTGTCCAGAGAATTGAAGTAGTCTTTAACCTGTAGGATTAAAACACACTACAATTCATTCTTGCATTATTGCCATTATTTTTAATAGTGTCTGAAAGCCAGCATGGTGTAGTGGTTTGAGCACTGGATGACAACTCTGGAGACCAGGGTTCAAATCCCCACTCAGCCATGGAAACTCACTGGGTGACACCTTCACTGGTTACATTTTCTCAGCTTCAGAGGAAGGCAGTGGCAAACCCCCTCTCCAAATTCTGCCAAGAAAATCCAGGGATAGATTCACCTTAGGGTCGTCATCAGTTGGAAATGACTTGAAGGCACACAACAACAGAAAAAGAGCAGGTTGCAGATGACTGCCCCTGATTGCACAGTTGCTGTACTGATGGATCTTCCTGGTTTATATCATACGAAATTCTTGCTCACAGAAACATAAATACCACATTCACGGCCTTTAACAAGACTAAGGCACTTCTACTTCAAAATTAAAAAAAAACAACATTACAAACAGGGAGGATAGCAAAGATTATTTATTGTTCACATGAAGTACCAAAAATTACTCATTTATCTCATTGGGTTCCAAGAACCTTCAAGATAACCAACTGGTGGCTTTCATTTACAGTCATCCAATTTGTGGCTCATTAGTCCATCAAATTATAAATCCCTCAGTTATCTCTGGTTTTGCTCACTTTTTCAATAGTACTGACAGGCAGTAGCTGTTCTCTGCTTCTGAGTGGTTATCTCATTCTTATTTAGTTAAATTCTCAGCCTCTCAAAATTCTAGCTCTGAATCAATGAGATAAATCCATTCAGATTACTGTCAGCAATTAATCAATCATTTATTAGATTATTCCAGCCTTCCCTATATCCAAAGATTTCAGATGTTAATGCTTTATTTAGCTTCCACTAATGCTATTATTTTAGACAAGCTGAACCAGTTATAACATTAACAAAAGTGAATTAAGCATAACCCAAAAGAACCTATGCACCAATCTGAGTCTGTATTTGACCCAAATTAAAAATAAATAAATAAATCATGGAATCATGAAACTGAGACTTGAGACTATAAAAGACATACATACATCAGCAAGTTGAGCCTTTGTGGAATACTTATTTGTTACTCCAGTAATCATGTGCGCAATGGAATGCGAACCAAGTTCAAACCTACAAAGTAGTAATATGTACATTAAATAAATATTTGCATGGTTTAAAGAAGAACAGGAATGAAGATACAGGAAGAATATTAAGAATGGACACCTACTTTTTCACTAGTGTCTGCCAATTGTTCTTCAAAAACTTCCAAGCTAACTGATAACCAATGGGATTCCTCCCAATGCTCACAACAATATAAGGAAGATTCTGAGTCTTTACAATGTCACCCTGCAACCCTTGTTCCATCAACCTAATCAAAAACCAAAGGCAACAATTTGATGAAATGAGAAAATAAATATGATGTCATAACACATCAACATCATTTCTGGAACCCAATGTGGATAAACAATCTACAATGCAATGCTATACGTATTTACTTGGAAATAAGTCTTAACAGTTTAATGGAACTTTTTTTTCCCCAGAAAGTACTGCAAAATAGTTCAGCATTCAGACTTTCATTCAACCATCAGAATAGAGATGGGCAACTGCCACAGGGCCAGTGACCATTTTTAGGTTAGTTGGCTGTTTCCTGGCCACACATTGTGTGCTTTTGTTTTAAGGTTTTTAGCTAAAATACAGCGGGAAAATAGCTACATATATATATAAAGCAAATTTAATAATGGTCGATATTAATCAAAAATTATTCTTAATTCAATACTACTAAATTCAATAAAATCCCACACTCATACATTATTATTGTTCAACTTGTATTTATATATAAATGAGCCTTTAACTGCCTTAAATCCATTTAACATGATATTGACTATTGATACCTAACTAAAACTAAACTAAGAAAGATATTTACTGTGATACAGACTTTGCCATTGGATATAGTACATTTAGTTTATTTATAGTGGCTGAACATTTCTCTGGCTTTTCTTCGCAAACAAAGATTCAGGAAGGACTCATCCCGCGCTTTCTGCCAGCACGCTGATGACTAAAAAGGCCAAGTCCGGTTGCAGAAAGCACAGCAGAAGGTCTCCTTGGGTGATGTTTCCGGGTTGTGATTCTTTCTGCGTTGTCGTTTCTCTTCAAGACTTGTTCGGCGTGAGTTCTCAAATAAGGCTGCAGCATTGTGGGTAGTGCGTCTCCATGCCTCCCGATGTGAGGCCAGGCTGGACCATTGTTGGTGATCAATTTGGCTGAGCCTGAGATATTGTTTCAGGGAGTCCTTGTATTGCTTTTTTTTGAGCGCCCCTCTTACGCTGACCCGTGGTGAGTACACTGTAGAGTACTATTTTGGCTGAACATAATTCATCAGCAAACCACATAGTTATTTTAAAAAATAATTTTTGAGGCACAAAAAAGATTGAAGGGTTGCATGCAGCCAATGGGCTACATTTTGCCCCCATGTAAATTTATGAATACATCTTTTCTTAAGAGGATTCATCTTCCTTTAAGATAAAAAACAGAAGATGAAGCTTTAGAGATGGCCTCCAGGGTAAAGAGTAGACAATAATAAACAATGTACCAATGTTGTAGCCTATTTCCCAATATAAAAGCACAGATTGCTGGGGTTTCTGTTGTGTCAATTGTATTCAATCAATGGGATGACAGGTTAGGTTAAATTACTTAACAGACTGCGGACAATTATAACAACCTTAAAAGGGTATTATACACAAGAAAATCAAATACTGTACCCCAGTAGCCATTTATCTGTTATCAGTCCAAATCTGCCAATGTTTGTGTGGCAGCAAATGTTACTTCTGCTTGATCTCCAGAGTAGTGGTCTAAATTTCAGTTTCATCTGCAAACCCACCCTCTTATTTCTAACTGATTTCTCTACCATTAGCTCCATGTATATTTTACAAAAATATCTGATGCATCTCATGGACTACGCATTAGTGACTTATAAACCAAAATCCCCAACTATACATGGTTAAAGATCCAGGCCTTATATCTGTAGTGAAAAAATAACATTCTTCAGCTTTTTTCCAGCATGTTACATTATACTTACCATTGAAGCTTTTCTCTATTATGGCTGAGACTGAGAGCAGCTTCAATCACATTCTTTTCAGTAGTGAACTCCGGTAAGCTGGTATTTGCTGAAAAGGAAGTCCCAGCCCTCGTCTGTCTGTGTTCCAACAGCATACACAGCAAACTTGATGTCATTGGGCAACCTGGAACAAACTGGGCTTCAAATTGCATTCTGCTGTATATCTTAACATTTTTAAAAAATATGGATGCAACTGTAAACTACTGTTCAAATCTTCCTCCCCTCTATCACAGCTATATAGCAGCTGGGGTCACAGTAATCTATGGCATCACACTGCATGTTTTATCCTGTGAAGATTAAGAATGCTATACCAACATGCTAAAAGTGAAACACTTACTTCAGAGTTCCATTGGAATTCTTCCATTTCATAAAGTATTCTTTTGCTTTGTCCACACATGGTTGGTACTTGCGCACACAGGCAAACACAAGAAGGGAGCTCCGAAGTATTCTCTCCGACATTGTACCTTCATCATCCCAAGACTGTGTGTCAATCATATTTTTAAACAGATTGACTATGTATCCCTAGAATGAATTCATAAAAAAGCAAATCAATGGAACATCCCAATAAGTTTTGGTGAAAGCGCTAGAACTTGACTTAGAACCAGTGTGCCATCAAAATCAAGTTGCAATTGACAAAAATATAGACCAAAATATATGAACTAAAATCAGTTTAGGACCATTTTGTAAACATGTATTCCTAGGTTTCAAGAAAGGAGGATTGTTAATAATCAAACTGAAATATCACATAGAGTGACAAGTGGTTTAAATAAGCAAAGTATTTGAACATATAAAGTGCCTTGCAGAAGAATCCACCTTGACTTCTACAATTCTGACTAAAGTCAAACTTAGGCAGTCACATGGGTCCTCTAGCTTCATTGCAGCTCTATACTTACACATCAGAAATACATTGTACTCTATACAATGGGAATGCTTCACACTCCCCAATTATAAGAAATTTTTTTTTTTAGAATATCCAAAGCCTATAGTAATTCTTTCCTTCCTTCCAAAACCTTATAAAAGACAGGTTTTGAAGCTGGAACTGTAATTACATACCCTATACTAGTCCGAGTACTACGGTTATGGCCAGTTCATTCAAAAAATAAATCTATAAACAGAGAGGACCTGGTACATCTGATGGGGAAAATCTATGCATTTTCTCCACTGAAAAAATCTTCTGTTTACAGTAATAGAAAGACTTATGTGTGCACAAGGAAGTGTCTGGTACCTTTACTGAAATGAATGGAGCAACCTGTATATTTGTATAATATCTGCTTCACCATGTGTTTCATGTACTAATTAGCTGTCACTTTAGCCTGAATACTATTCTGAAACACATTTAATTTCATATTTTGTAAGGTCTTTACATGACGTGTTAGGACAAACTTTTATTGTATCTATCAATCTGCTGTGATTGGAAACTTACCAGATGAACCTCACTAAGCGTAAGGTTTCTATTTACAAAATACCATGGATGACAAGGAATGTATAAAAAACCTGGTAGAAAACAGCATCTTGCAGAACTTGTCCTAAGGGCTGAGTGTGGGTGCAAAGAACACTGCCTCTGCTGTCCTCTCCTCATCCACTTCACAAACCTACATTCTATTGCTATATTATAGCATTTCATTTATCATAGTATCTATGTCATGTCTTTTATGTTACTGGACAAAGATATTCTCAGGAAAGAACCAGCTATTTATAATATATTGTTTTATATATTGGTTTTATTAATGTTGGCTTGCTTGCACAAAGTATTTCCACTGGTGGAGAGAGAAGGGTTATTTCCTCTCTTCCCTCTGAAGCCTCTTATGCTTTTCTGAACATGTGCACCAGAGCCTTAATATCGTCTGGAGGTGTAGAAGAGATGACACTGGAGGCTCCAAAGGGAAGTACAAATTAGCAAAACACTGTTTCACCTCTCCTTTCCATCAGTTAATGCCACTGGACTGGAATGCCTTTCATGAACTGAAGGGTACCTTTTGGTCATAGAAGGACAACTCTGGACCTATCCCTGTGTGTTGATGTGCAATAAAAGCCACAGATTGCTGCATTCCTGGTCAATTTCAATAAGATCTTGAGACTATGCTTGGGTCAACACTACAATCACCCCTCCCCTACACTTTTGTTATATTCCTAACCACTTCCACTAGAAGTTGCCTATTAAGTAACTCTATATATTGTCTCCCCACTTTTTATATAGTGATGTTCCCATCTTTTCCCATTGTTGTTTTGATTCTATAATAGATAGCTACATTTATTAGCTTCTAGCCCAAAAACTATATATGCGAGTAGATAGCCTGCAAGCACCATTACCAACTGGACTACTTCTCCAATTTACCTTTAACTGATGTTCAATCTCACTCATATCCCGCTTCTCCAGCAATTTGTACAAAGGTATAAGTTCATCCAATCCTTGAAGGACAGGAATATTTTCAGTTTCATATTTTAGGTATAACGTTAAATCAAGAGCCTTGGTAATGGACAGTTTTCCAGCACTGTGGGAAACAGGAAGCATTAAGCATACTGTATAAAATGTTTCAAGTGGTTGAACCATTATTATGTAAAGAATTTTCTAATTAATAATATATGTTTAAAAATGTACATTCAGTCAATGTTTACATTGCTCTTAAAATATACATTATTGTAATATACTGCCCAGTGTGGATTAGGGCACTATACCACATCGACAGATGTATATTTATTGATACCACTGTAAACAAATAGTCAAACTAGGATATGACATTCGGCTACTAGCTTCTTGCAATGGCTATGCTAGATATCATGAAGACAATTTCTAAGGCATGGTGGGCAACTGCATGGGGGCCAGAGGACTATACCCCCAACTTTCCCCATGGACCACCTCCCCAGCAAGCCCAAATATCTCCATTTCCCTCTGCAGTCCCTCTCAAAATGGTAACTGGAAGTGATATCGCTTCCCTTTCTGCTGCTATTTTGAGAGGGACTGCAGAAGAAAATGTAGGTATCTGAGGGTAATATGGGGTTATGGGGTCCTTGTGGGGTGGGCTTATATTTGCATATTTTTAGGGATGCTTTCTGCATGATTTGAGTGCAAAAATTGCCTAAAACACATGCTAATTAAAAAAAATCTGCCAATAGGGGGCTTCACAGGGATCTAGGAGTTGAATGCAACCCACAAGCTGTACTTTCCTCTGTCCTAGGGGAAAGCCCTCTGTCTTAACAAAGAACTAAGCTCAAATATGATGCTAGGGAAAATTGAACTAGTATCTGCAAAGGGCAGCCATAGGTATGAATAGCCATCTTTAAAGGACAAATGATAGTCCGCAGTGGGTTTCTATTACTAGGAAGAAGAAACAGTATTTAATTCTGAAATATATTGAGATCTAAAGCTCTTAGCTCTTCTCTCCCTATTCACCTATTTGTAGTTCTTTCACTATTTGTGGAGTAATGTCCTTGGAGCAGTTGTGGATTTCACTGTTTGTTTGTTGCATTATAAAGCTATGTTTCTTGTCTGGCAATCCTACAGAACAACAGTCAAGTTTGCTTGGTTTACCAAAGAATCACATAGCTTGTATTTGTGATCCCTTACCTCACCAGCTGGAACGCGCTGTTGATGAGGCTGGCTCTATCATTACTGCTCAGTACTTTATGGTTTTCTTTTAGAAGACGAATCAGAGCATCCCATCCATCATCACCATAGTGCACAATATAATAACCATTCATTCCTACATTAAATTTTATCCATTCCACTTCTTCTGGGAGAATGATATTATCTATAAACAAAGCATATTACAACCCCACATCATTCTGGACATTAGCATCTCAATGAGCTTATTTATATTAGCCCCCCAAAACAACCAACTAATTGTCTAGCATCATTACCTTACAGACTTATCTTCAACACCTGTGGATAAGAGCTTGTATTTGTTTTCAGTGACTGGAAAAGGGCACCACAGCTCTGAACCCTTCCCACTTCTTAAAACATTTGATAATAACATTGTTAGCTATTTTACTGTTTGAAAATACTGTTGTCAGCCTTACCATCTGAATTCAATCACGCATACCTGTTCTTGTTGTCAACAAAAACCTTTGAACAACATCAGATTTACTGGTGATATATGTTAATGGAATGTGCCACAGATTCCTAAAACAAAATAAAAACTGTGAGTTGAGAAACACTCATAATTAGTTGGATGATGAATTTAAACTGTTACTGTGAACATTGTAGATGGCTACAAAATGGCAGAAATAATTCAGTACTTTAGTCATGAACAGTAACAGCACAATTGTAACTCAAAATTGCTCTAGCTATGGGGGCCTACAAGCCTCTTTTGCCAGCAGAAATGCCCTGGCTTGATCTCTAGAGATCTGTGGGCAAAGCAGTCTACCAGCATAACTATCCTATTGGCTGAGAGTCACCAGCAGAAGAGCCAAAATAGATGGAGTAGTGGGCTGAGAGAAGTTACTGCCGATCCAAACTTCTGCCCGCTCAGGGACAGCCACAATGCTAAGCCATTACGCTTTGTTGCTGTTGTTCTTGTGTGCCTTCAAGTCATTTCTTGTGGTGACCCTAATGTGACCCTTTCACAGTGTTTTCTTGTCAAGATTTGTTCAGAGGGGGGTTGGCATTGCATTCCTCTGAGACTGTGGCTTGTCCGAAGTCACCTAAGGGGTTTTCATGGCTGAGTGGAGATTTGAACCCTGGTCCCGAGAGTCCTAGTCCTAGTCCAACACTCAAACCACTATACTACTCATAGGCTAGGAAGAAAGTAATGCTAAGTAATTTCCAGTATCTCTAGACTGGGAATAGTTTCAATTCAACAAGCTTCAGCTGACCCTATTGTCAACTTTGCTAGTCCTTGCCAATTCTGGATTGTGTTCTTAGTCAGAAATTTATCTCTAGACTGTAAAATATGAAATTCACTTGCCCCTCTGGCATTACCCTGTTGGTGAAGAAAAATGAGAGCTCTTCATATAGTGCTCTTGCTGCAGATGGACACTCTTTCCTTTTACTGTAACAGTGACTAATGGATATCCTTTTTGCAGGGTCCAAGTGTTCATCATTGCCTTTACATCATGGATATTGTTTTTTGTCCAGTGCTACAAATCAGGGTCAAAAATACAAAAGGAAATACATAAACACTGCTTGACAAGCGGCAGTCAAGAGGTAAAAAACACACATTTATTATACTTGTGTGACCTTCCACAATCAAGGACAGAATAATATTAATTGGGGAATGATCTTTTCAATATGAGGCAAGGGAACATTTACAAAACACTTTGTACAGCATAGCCTCCCAAAACAGTTAAATGATACCAAATACATTCCAGACTTCCCTTTTACTTTGTCTACCTAACCACATCCAGAGTAGACCTAGAGAAAAATGGTTTTTATTTCTTCTGAAACAATTCTGAACAACAGCCTAGTTCAGAGAAAAACAGAAAGCATATTTTGCTCCTGCATTAAATGAACAGCTGCAAATCATGACTTCCTGAATATTCTTTCCTTTCTCCTCTTTGCACCTGCAAAGTAACTCGGGGAAGTATCCAGTTAAATGCCAGTACACGGTGTCTTACAGTGACTACAGATCCATGATCCTTTTCAGCACTGTAGAGCATGCTGGTGTACATGTGTTAACTCATAAATGACCTAATTCTTTTCTTAGCCATCCTTATTTTGACAGTTTTTTGTTACCTTGACTTTACAGCAATGACAGATTCCCCTGCTATTTTAGGACTTAAGAATATACCAAGCATTTATTCACAACTATCAAAAGTTAAGTGCTACCCAGCCTTACCAGTGAAAAGCATTTCTCACTCTTTGGAGAGATGTTTATAGGCTTCTAAATACAAACATTAGAAAAAACAACAACAACACACTCTTACAGAATTTGAGATTGTTTCCTTGCTTCTGGAACAAACCCCAACATTTTGTTCTTGACCTTCAGCAGCAGCATCCATAGGACAAACCTAGGACATTCATAGGACAAAAATAAACCTAGTTACCTAACACTTCTCATAACATGAGCAACGAATGCTGCTCAAAACAGAAGTTCTGGTTGGTAATACTTTTTAATAGCATTTCTGACTTGACAAGTTGCAAGGAAATAAGAAATACTTGCATCTGACAAACTATTCCACAGATCTTTGTTTTGTGTATTTTGATAGCTGAATCGCAACAAGTATTTTACAAGTCCAACCTTAAACACCTCTGGACTGAGATAATCTTGTAACATATTCAGAATACAAGCTCCCTGAAAAGAAAAGAATGAACAATATAGTTTATGAAATTGCTTTTTCAAAATCTTATTAATAATCATAAGCCTGAAAAGAAAAGAATGAAACAATACAGTTTATGAAATTGCTTTTTCAAAATCTTATTAATAATCATAATAATCATAATAATAATAAAAAACATTGCCCTCTTCTCTGACAAGGGCATTTCAAAGTTTTGCTTTCACAACTTTAGGTTGTGCCTTTCATTTAATACTTAATTTGTTCATACAAATTAAAATAAAATTAAGCAGCATTCTTTATATAAAATATGAAAAAAAAATGTCCAAAACGTGCAGAATCCAGCTGTAATTGCTGCCCAAGTTGCTTCTTCCAAGTACTGACTCAGGGTGAAAACAGGCAGCTAAACAAATGCCAGGTTACTTTTATTTAATTTTTGTGCCACAACAAAAATACTGTGCATCTTCAGAAGGTTCAGTATCTTATGTACATCAAGTTAAGTGATAACAATGTCAATTAAGTCCATTTCAATTCCAGTTTGTAACACAACAAAATGTAAAAAAAGTCAAATATGGATCACCAACCCCCATCCCAAAGAAAACATGGAACCAATGAGAACCTGAATTCATAAAAATCACAACAGAACCAAGAAAAGCATATATATTAGAGAGAAACAATAACATTCTAATTTTGAAACTTGCACACCTAGATTTTGTGTGTGTGTGTGTGTGTGTGTGTGTTTTCTGGGCTGTGAGGCAGTGTTCTGGAAGAGTTTATTCCTGACGTTTTGCCTGCATCTGTCTGTGGCTGGCATCTTCATTTCTCTGAAGACGCCAGCCACAGATGCAGGTGAAATGTCAAGAATAAACTCTTCCAGAACACGGCCTCACAGCCCAGGGAAAAAACCCACAAAAACCCTATGGATGCCAGCTGTGAAAGCTTTCGACTTCACATTGCACATCTAGAATTTAAAATTTTGTTGAATTCAGATTTTGATAATGATAGTGGTAATCAAACTGAAATTTCAACAGCAAAAAACTGACACCTTTTAACAATCTCAATGTTTTATGTCCATACATTTTCTTACATTTGTTTAAAGATACATATTTAGTACTCAGAATTATCTAAGTGCCACTTCTTAGTTGCTGAATCAGTGTCATCAAGACACTAGACAATGGCAGGCTCAAGGGAATGTAAATGTTTGCAGAAGTACTAACACCTCTTGAGAAAAGAATATTTAGGAATGAACCATTCCTCTTCAAACAGCCAAATGAGGACTGAACATACTAAGTAGCACATCGGGGACAATGGAAATGCAGGGGAAGGAGGAATAAAATGGAGTATAAAATGGGAATAAAATGGAAAAGGGCATGGCTGGCAAATTCAACAGAAACATACCACACTTCTTCAGATAATAAAGGTTAAGTAAGTCTGCACATGTGAAATATTTCATTTTGGAAGAAATTATGATAATCTTAAATACTAACAGAAATTTATTTCATACATGAGAAGTAAAACCCAGATTTATTCTACCCCATCAAAAAAATCCTTGTTTTACCTTATCATAGGAGACATCATCAAACATTTCTAGAATCTGAGATGGATCTTCAACAGGGGTAGATATAGGATGTGAGGAATTTAGAGCATCTACTTCCATTGCTTCAAAATACTTGTTTAAAAAATAATCTTCCTAATAAAAGAAAACAAAGTTGAAACATTCATTTGAAAGTTTTGAGACTAAATGACTCACTAAAGCAGAAAAAGGGGGATAAAGGTTGCAGCAGGGAAAAGAGTCATAGAATCACAGAATTGTAGAGTTGGAAGAGACCACGAGGGCCATCCAGTCCAACCCCCTGCCACGCAGGAGTCTAGCAGCACCTTTGAGCCAAACAGATTCAGTCTCAGATCTAATGTACAGCCAGATCTCTCCCCTCTCCCACATACATATACCTTTCTTCCCTTCTTATGGTGAAACAGACTAACATGGCCATCTCTGAAAATACTAAAACAGATATCAAAATATTTACAGTTACCGGTAATTCTTGGTACAGACATATCCCTACCTATACCCCTTTTGAGCCTGCCCAGTTTATGATCTTTGGGGGAGGGGTTTCTCTACATCCCAGCACATTCACAGATATATCTGCTGAGGACACTGTAGAGAGCCTTCTTGGTGGCTGCTCTTATGAACTCCTTCCCAAGGGAGGCTTGGTTGGCTCCTGCTCTGTTCTCTTTTAGTTTGGTAAGCAAAGACCTTTTTATTTAAATAGCCCTTTAGCCTTTAATTGGTTATGGTGAAAGTTGTGCAATGGCTGTGCTATTTTTAATATGTAATGTGTTTTAACTGTTTTAAATCAATGGTTTAATTGGATTGTTTAATGCTTTTTATATTTTTGTACTAGACATTGTTTTAGCTATTTTGTTTTAACCCCTGTGAGAAAATTAAGCCAAAAACATGGCACTGGAGTCCCACATGCCTTGTTCTGTCTTTAAATAAGGGTTTTTACAGAACTACAAGTGGACTTTGGACCACTTTTGTGGTTGGTCCTGGGGGCAAAAAAATGGCCCTTCAGTCCTAGAGCCTGCCCACCCCAGTCTAAAACATCCCAGGGCATGGCAGGCTGTATGAGTCTATTGCTTAAGTTGAGACCAGTCTGAGACACAGAATTTTCAGACTTCCATTGAAAACCATCCTTATCCCCTCAATCCAAAGAAAGAAAAATGGAGATCAGGCAGGAAAAGGAATTACAGTACATCCTCTGGAGAGAACTTGGGGCAGCATCCTACTACTGCTCAGCCACAGATGGCTTCAGCAAGTGATTAAGTCTTTTTCTGTGCTCCACTCCTCTTAGAGAGTGGGGATATCCCATCATGTTTTCTTGCAGGTCCCACTTGTTGCCAATAA
This sequence comes from Gambelia wislizenii, assembly GCA_030847615.1. Taxonomy (NCBI): domain Eukaryota; kingdom Metazoa; phylum Chordata; class Lepidosauria; order Squamata; family Crotaphytidae; genus Gambelia; species Gambelia wislizenii. The sequence continues at coordinate 378,280,739 of JAUMIR010000002.1, read as the reverse complement.
TTAAAACAACCTCTAGGGTCTTCAACTAGTAATCAGCACAATTTAAGAACTCTCTCTCTCACACACATACACATTATAAAAAAAGGAAAATTAATACTCACAACTTTCAGTTCTGGGTGGGTTACACTGACTGAGAAAAATTCCATAAATTTTGCAAATCCTTCATTGAGCCAAAGATCATTCCACCATTCCATGGTGACCAGATTTCCAAACCACTGCAAGAATAATGTCTCTTAGAAGAGGATCAGCTAAATTTTCATATGTCTTTATTTTATTGTTAAAACGCTGTGGTTGTACTTTGGGTGAAGGAAATAACAAACGTCCTGTCTTATTTGCTTTCCAACTCTTAACACTCAACATAATTTCAGCAATGCAATAAGTACTATGGATAAGTAAGGTGGCACTCCCATCCCCACCCCAACATTACATTTGTGAGAAATAACCAGGAAGAGATATTTTTTACTCAGGCAATAGTAAAAAATGTCTCTTTCTGGCTGATGCTCCCTAGGGAAATATCTAACATATGTCTGCATAAAAATTGCCAGTGTTTATCATTAGGTAATGCAAACACTGGAGACCTATATACACAAACAGGGCATTGCATAGACTAGAGACAGAAGCTTTCAACCAGACAGGCTGAATTGTGAACCAACTCCCTTATTACTGATTTTGAAAGGCCATGATCCATACAAAAATAAGCATTTTTAATTTCAGTGGAAGAGATATAGATGTGCTGTTGAAAACAAGGGGCCTGTCTTGTTCTGGAACTAAGTGTGTTTCCAGACCTTTCTCAGGGTTCTTTTGGTGCCAAACACTGACACATTACTGCCATAGCATAAGTTTTATTGGTTGCAAATGACACAGAGAGAAGCAGTCCAAGCTTTTAATAGATAGAGTCCAGTATCCCCTCACAACCAATGGTAGAATTGACCCCCTAAACAAATTCTAACCTCGGCCAACAAATTCCCCATTGTTGGATGTATGAGAATCCCTTGGACTAGAGTGCACCCATCAAGGCAGACCCATGGAAGATGGGCACCCAGGGATTTTATAGTGCAGAATCAAAGAAACAAATTCAAAGTACGTCAACGTAACCCATCTCCCTGCAATAGCTACGAGGGCTATATAATCAGGTTAGCAACAGAGAAAGATTAATTCCCCCCACTTGATTCAGAGCCTTCATATATTTTCCCAGCCTCAAACTGCAAAGTGAATCTAAAAAAATATCCAACGAGGTCACTAATGCAAGTTAACTCTTTAACACTACTAGACAGCTGTTCACATTTGGCCATGATGCTAAGAAGAACTCCAAAACCCATCTGCCCAGAGGCAGAAGCCAAACTCACTACAGGGACATAAAATGGCTTCTTTTTCAGATTTTTTAAATTCTATGATGGAAATAGTAACCTGCTCATTGCCAGATCGAAAGATCTCCCTCTCCCTCAACCTCTAGAGAATAGCTAAACACTTGAAAAAGATGTCTATGATTTCAGAGACAGGATAAATAATTATCGTATGTGGTTTTCTGGAAAATTCTAAATTGGAAATGTGTCCAGTACCTGTACTTTAAACAAAGCATGACCCAGGGCAATTGACAGATCTGCTACTCCAAAGGACAAGAAATCCACTCTTAATTATACTACCGCCTCTCTCACAACTGATCTGAGTTGAACAGAAGGTCTCTCAGGGCTATAACCTCAGACATTTGGCACTGGAAGAACCCCCACTCAACTCAACTGGCAAACTAAGAACACATTATGTCAAAGATTGCCCTATGATCATGATGAAGGAACAGATTCTCACCACAGATTCTAACTGTTCATCATTTAGTAATTAGAGGTGCAGGTATTTATTACTTTTTACTTAGCCAACATATATACCATTTCATACTATATATGAAATGGTATCTTAAAGTGTTACACAAAAATAAGTAAAACTTTTAAAAAAAAGCAAACAAAACATACACTAACATTCAAAACATTAATTATCAATTAAAGCATTTACAATCTGAAGCTGAAAGCACAAGTCTTAAAATGGACAGCACCATCAATCAGGAAAGATCTGAGTGAAGAAACAGGCTTTAACAGGTACTGAGAGCAGGATATGGTTTAATCTATTATACTCTTCTGGCTTCTGAGAGACTTGGCAGCCAAAGGATAAAATGCATCATGTTTCTTCATGTTGTAAAAAGAGAAATGTCAACCATAATTTACCTGGTGAGCAAGCTCATGGGCTACAGTCAAAGTAATTCCAAGTTTACTTGACACTGAGGATTTTTCAGGATCATATAACAAAGCAGATTCCCTGTATGTAGTCAATCCCCAATTTTCCATTGCACCAGACTGAAAATCAGGAATAGCTGCTAGATCTACAAGGAAATGATTTTAAATAATATCATTCTTCCTTTTTTTACTTGATTTGTTAATTCACAAGCGTACACTGAAAGCAAACATGTAAAGTAAAAACAAGTGAGTTTATTCCAGGAATTGGCAAAGTGCACCCCTTCAATCACTTTCTTTTGCCTGAAGTGTCCCATTTTTTTTTAAATAGCATAAATTTGCTGCTAAAATCTGCTAAATGTATTGTAGATGACAGGAAAAGGAACTAAATGTCCAGTGCACACTCCTTATCGGTGGGCTCCCAATTTGTGGATTGGACAGTCCACAGATCACCATGTCCCATATTATTCAATGGCAGCAATGTGAACACGGACATACTGAAACATATACATTCACGTTGCCACTACTGAATAATATGGGGCTTGACCATTTGTGGTTTTTGGCATCCACAGAGGTCCCAGAACCAAAACCCCGCAGTTCTGGAGGGCCCACTGTATGACATAGTCAGTATCAGTTTTATTTTAATGTTAGTGAACATTTAAGATCCACTTACACAGAACATTTAAAGTTAATAATAATCATGAATGAGTGGAATATTTTGTTAATAATAAATGAGGTACGGTATTTTAATAAATGTATAATATTTAATGAAGATTTTAAATAATTACAGATTTATACTGTGTGTGTGTGTATAAATAAAACTCTTTTTGCCAACCTAGCAATTTTCCACCTCTAGGTTAACCTTTTTAAACTTTTAGCTTTTCTGAAAAGTATTCCACAGGAGCTTCTTCCCTGGTTTAAAGTTAGTTGTATACAGCTAAACATAAACAATTTCAGAGTGTTACCCTAAGAGGTGCGGGGAGGATGTTGGAGTCCCACCTGCAATGCCAGCGTCTCCTTGAAATTTGGGGGAAGTATAGCTCAAAAAGAGGCCTGCGAGAGGAGGGTAACTTAAGGGATCTTTTTACCTATGTGTACCAGTACTAACTAGAGAGCACTCCAGTTAAAGTTAAACAAAGTATTTTATTTGAATTAATGCAGGTGATATGCTAACATACAAGACACTCTTAAGAACCATACAAAGCTATTGAAGAGTAAAACGGGTAGGGTTGGATAGAGAGAAGTCAGGGGTGGAAGGGTGCTATTTACTAGTTTCAGAGAAAGGGGTCTGCACAATGGCAGGACTCAGACAGTGTCTGAGGGTGGCACAGGGGAATCTGGTCCATGATGCACAGAGAAAGAGAATGGTGGAGCCTATCTGTGGCACACACAGCTAGGGTCAGAGCTAGGATATTTATACCCTATTTCATACCCTGGAGGGGTGCACTAGTTACGACAAAGCCTGAATGGCTTTCTCACAAAACAGACAGAAGGGTCCGGAATGGGCTGGTTGCTTTAGCTCCGGAGTGACAAAACATTGATGGGATTTGCAACAACCTCTTAATGTTCGGACAGGTAGGGTATACAGGAAAGATGGGTTAAGGGATGGTCACTGATTGCATGTTTGAAAGAGCCTAGGGATAGGAAAAAGGATTAGCATGGACCCATTAACGACTGGGTTTTCTGCATAATCCTACCTGGGTTTTCCCACCCTCATGATCCTGGACATGTCTCAGGTCATTGGGACCCCGACTATCCTTTGGTCAGCTTGACCCCACACATCCCCGGTCAGCATGTCCCTGAAAAGTGTCCAGTATATGCAGTTATGGAATCTCGTGGGAGGGATAGTAGGGTATGCTAACAAAAGAATCAAGGATAAGTATACAAACTGAAATGTACAGGAGCACCCCCATATCCACTGATTCACCAACCACTGATTCAATTATCCGTGGTTGGGGATGGCAGGGGGGAGGGAGGGGGAGGGATCTCGCCTGCCCCCTCCCTTCCCCTGAGAGAGCTCCGGTTGTGTTGAGGGTGATAACGATGGCATGGGGAAGGGATATCACCTGCCCCCTCCCTTCCCCCAGGAGTGTTCCAGTCACAGCAGGTGCGATGGTGTGGGGGAGGGATCTCGCCTGCCCCCTCCCTTCCCCCAGGAGACCTCCAGTCACAGTGGGGGTGATGGCGATGGTGGGGGGAAAGAAAGGGGGAGGGATCTCGCCTTCCCCCTCCCTTCCCTCAGGAGAGCTCTGGTCACGGCGGGGGCAATGGTGGTGGAGGTGGTGGCTCCTTTCCCTTATCCATCACCCTGCAGCAGTGGCAGTGGTGGCATGGCTCAGCCTGAGTGAAAGCCCTCCACCTCTCCTGCTTTCTCGGCTTCGCCACCCCACCCCCCAGCAGCACTGGCAGCAGGGGAAGGGAGAGGAGGAGGAGGAGAGCTTGCCTCCCTTCTCCCTTCCCCCTCCTGTGGTGGTGGCAGGTGGTGGTGGCGGTTGCTATTATTCGTGGATTTCAGTATCTGCAGGGGGCCCTGTAGCCAATCCCCCTTCCGGATATGGGGGTGCTACTGTACTGGAAAACAGTATAGTTGAAATAGATGATAGTCACCTTGACCCCCTGATCTGGATTTATTCATATGGAGAACTTTCCTACTTTGCTTTGCTTTACTTAAGTGTAAACTGAACACATTGTACACAGACTATTGCTATCTGTCCACTCATATTTAAAAGCAAAAGCAACCTCTCCTCTTGAATTTGTGAAAGAAGCTCACTGAAACCTACGAGCACAATTGGCAATAAAAGAGTACAGTATCAAAGAAATCCACAGTGACTATTTTCACATTTGCTCAAAAGTAAGCAAGTTAGAATAAAAGAAGCTCTGGCACTAGGGTTAAAACCCATGTGACACAGTCTTGTGTAAACTTGATTTAAATTCTTGTTGTACCATGAAATCAGTGGGTGGTTTTGAGAAAATCTCCACCTCACAGTTCCTAGCCCCCAGTATGTATTAATGATCTCAACAAGAGAAATTAACACTGTGATGTGTGCATTATATGTGTTAACACACATAACTAGGAACACTCAAATATTGTCAGAGGGATGTAATAATACGCCTGTCTACTTAGACAGAAGTCATACTGAGTTCAACTCAGTTTTAATGTTTGAAATGGGGGAAAGCCCTCCCTCTATGAGGGCATGGCAGATGGCCATGAAACTTTGGCTTAGAGTCATACTCTTCAAGCATGGTAAGGGTCTACTTAGCCATCTTACAACGGACACTTATGAAAGCAGATGGTCCAAGTATATTGCCCAAAAAGCAACCACAATTGGGCTTTCACCATCCTTCCTTCTAAACCTGGGTTATGACACAGCCTTGATAACAGTTAAACAAAGACTTCAGGACATTACCTTTTGCAATTTGCGGGCTAAATCCTTTCTGTCATGCTCACCTAGTGCATTGCATATACCATATTCAGGCTCACTTGTTCTGGCTGATTACATAAAGAACTTGACTGTGCCAATCTATGAAGGCCAGATGTAATGTTTTTCCTTCAGCAACGTTGTATGGTAGATATGTGGGGCTCCCATTTGCATCAAGGCTCTGTCCATGTGGGTCGCAGGAAGTGGAAACCATGTCTCATATCCTACTATCCTGTTTCCTTCATTCTCTGAGTCATAAACAACTGATTTCTCCCTTGCTATGCCATCTGCCTGGCCATTCAGAGAGGTTCTATGTCAAATTCTTACTAAAGGATAAATGTCCTAATATTACCTTGTTGGTTGCTAAGTTCTTATCTGTGGTCATTAAGACCAGTGAGAGGGAAGTTAATAGTTGAATAAGTTGGATGAGCTCCAAAAAAAGTCTATCAATAAGTATCCTAATTTTATTGGTTTGTATTATGGTTTTATTTAATGTACATCATGCCTGTTATTTGATGGGTCTATGGACTGTATGAATAAATTGATTGATTGATTGATTGATTGATATTGAGTTCAATGAAACATATTTCCACTGTGTACTGTAGCCCAAATACTCACACTGTGATGGGATAGAGAGATGACTAAATCTATATTTTAACATCATTGTTTCTAACAACAATACTAAGAAATAAAAAGCAGATTGTTAAAAAGAATGGAATCTGAACTTCTTGACTGAAAACAAAAAAAGGCATCTAATGTTTCAAAATAATGTCTCACAACACAATAAATATTTGCAAATATATGAAGATAGCAAAGAATTCTGGACATTAGGAAGAAGCTGTTTTGTACATTACTAGCTATTAAAATTAGCAGCATTTTTAGTTACTTTTGGAAGTAACTGCCATGGAATGTTAAAGTCAAAATCTTTATCAGTTTATAAAAATATAGCATTTAATTAATGTACTTATTTTTCTTAAGGTACCTCAAAGCAATAAGTACCTTGTTTAGGCAAAGGATATGGAATGCTAAAATATTCCTCAAAGAAGTCTAAGAGCTTCACTGCTGCATCCAAGGCATAATCCGCTTGGTTGATCTTGTATGGTACAGTATATACTGAAACCTTAAAAAAAACCACATATGAACACATGTAAATTGTGAATGTAACTGTATGTAAGAAGATGTAGATCAGTGCTTCACATTCTATTTGATGTGGAAAACTGGCATCAGTACAGGAAACAGCACCTTGAGTAGCACTGAGGTAGATAACAATTAGTTCAGCCTCTCTCTAAAATGAGAACAAAAGTGGGCAGCCAATTCAGTTTTTCTTGTTTTCTATGTACAGTGGGCCTTCAGTATCTGCTGGGGTTTGGTTCAAGGACCACCAGTGAATATCAAAATCGGTGGATGCTCAAATACCATGATATACAATGGCGTAGTAAAATGGTGTCCCTTATATAAAATGGAAAACAGCAAGCTTTGCTTTTTGGATTTTTTTTCTCAAATATTTTCAGGCTGTGATTGGTTGAATCTGTGGATGCAGAACCCATGGATACAGAAGGCCAACTATATGGGCAAAATCAGTGTAATAGAATATATTTTCATGGCACAGTTCTGTTCTATACTGGGAGTGGGTAGATCGTATTAGCACCACAAAAAAACAAAAAACAAAAACACCCCCCAACAAATCTTCTATTAACATTAACATTTAATTATTGTAACAATGTAAAAGCATCTTCCTTTGTATCTTTTTCATTTTATACAACACCCTAGAATCAATTTTCAGTGAAGGGTATCTCAATAAACAAACTTTTTTTTTTTTTTTGCCCAACTCAACAGTATAATAAGGACCTAAACTATACGCAAGAAAACACATAAATGTCATATACTTTGCCCTGTAGAAATAAAGTGTGATACATTTGTAAATCTGTATGTATCCTGAGTGGTTAAATATTATGAAACATATGAAAGCTGACTCCTCAACAATGACTAAAAGATTGGTAGGAGAATATATTTATCCATACAGCACAGAGAAATACACATGAACTCACTCTGAGAAACGAATCCAAAATGGTAATTCAATTAAATCACTGTGACTTACTGTATACACTTATGTATAAGTTGACCTCATGTATTAGTTGAGGGTAAAATTTGGGGCCAAAATTATGGATTCTGATATGACTGTAGATTAGTCAAGGGTCATTCCATGGAGAGGGGAAAGTGCTCAGGAGTCCAGCCGCCCCTGGCCACCACCATTTTCCCACCCAGGCATTCAAAAAGATCATTCACCACTCTACTCAGAGAAGGGGATCCTTCCTTTTTTATATATAAGTTAAAGTACAGTATTAATGCTTATCAAAAAAGGAACCATCCCCTTCTCTGAATATAGTGGTGAAAGGCAAGAACTTAGTCCATTTGGACAAAGAACATCCGGCAGGTCTATCCAAATGATTTTAAAGTGTGAACTGACTGTTTTAAAATGTCTTGGTTTTACCTGTTCTTTTAAATTGATATATATTTTTAATTGATATGTGCTTTTAACCAATGTTATGTCTATGTGTTAATGTGTTGTCCCCCACCTCGATCCATGGGGAGAGGCAGGTAAAAAATAAATATTATCCTCCTCCTCTTCCTCTTCCCAGGAGAACCTAAAAGAAGAACCCTTTACTTCCTTGGTACGCCTTTGAGGGAAAGCACCAAAGAGCTGCTGCCGCCACCATTTTCCTGCTCAGGCATTCAAAAATGCTAGAAGCAGCACTGTGGTTGAGAAAGTAGAGCGGGGAAGGGATCACTGTTTCTTTTAGGTTCAGACTAAGCTATCATCTTTTGCCACTCTACTCAGAGAAAGGGATGGTTCCTTTTTTGATAAGAGTTAAGATACAGTACTTACAACAACCCATGTGTAAGTCGATCCACATATTTGGAATGATTTTTTGACTAAAATTTATATATATATATATATATATATATATATATATACACATGAGTATATACTTAATTATGGTGATTAAGTAATAACTAACATTGAGAATAGGGTCTACTCTAAGCAAGACAACACCTTTTATTCTAGCAGTTTAGAAAATGAACACTGTTAACTTTCTATCACTATTGTACACAATTTCACAAACAAAATAAATATCTTAATATCTTTAGGACTACCAATGCACATCTAACAATTTGCATAGAGAACAAATTTTAAATTCTATAATGATTTTAAAATTCAAAATGTACTTTAAAAAAAGAAACTGCTGCCAGTTTTATTTCTAATATCAATATGCAACATGAAAGCCGATATTACAACTTTACCTTAATTCCCCGGGTGGTCATCTTGGAAACAGATTTAAAATCCGAAACAATAAAGGCCACAAGATAAGTGCTCATCTTTACACTGATCTGAAAGTGGTCCTCAATAAGCCATTCCTTCAGGTTCACAGATTTCACCTAAAAATTTTAAAATGCTATTATATTACTTGGCTTAAAAGTACATTTATCACTTTTTACACAGACAGACATACCACCTTCATAGGAGTTAAATCTATATCCTCCTTTTAACAGTTGCAGATTTAACATATGGTCAGAGATAATTAACACTACAACCCTATACTTGTCTACCAGAAGAAATTCCTACTGACTTCAATGGGATTGACTGACCTCCCAGGCCTAAAAGTAGCATATCAGAAAGCAATTGCTTCCTACTGTTAATGCTACTAACTCAGAATTCATAATCTTTCTGGCATTTTTCAAGACATTAGTGCATTGGTTTTGATACTTTCCTTTCCTTTCCTATGTAAGCACCAAAGATGTATACAGTAAGTGCACAAACTCTTAGAAGAGGCTATTGGTAGTATATTTTCTCCCCTTTGTTCTCTTTTCCTCAACTAGACAATTCAAAATACAGAGAATAGATGCATACCAAAGGCATGTTAGATAGTGCAAAATGTCTGGGTTCTCTTCGGATCTTAATAGAAAATTTAGCTTTGAATGCAGGTTCATCAAAGCAAGGGAAAGCCATACGAGCAGCTGTTGGTTCAAACTGTGTTGATGCAAGCACCCTGGAATTAAGAAAAAGAATATATTTACACTAGTCATTCACACTTGTCAAACATTTACACTAGTCATACACAGAGAAGCACACTAAGAATGTTCACTGGTGAACATTTCACTTGAAGAAAGGCAATTAAAATCAGTTCATATTTATTAATTGGAAAAAAAGATATTAACAGTACAATTCTTTCCATATTTTCTTGGAAATAAGTCCTACACTGTGCTTAACGTGGCTTGTTCGAGATAAGAGTATTGGATTGCTGATTTAGTTTTAGGTGTTGCCACAAGCTGCTTTTTCAAAAATTTATAGCTTGAAAGACTGCTTCTAGAATATCTAATACTGGATTCATTTGTATATTTCTTTCACTGCAGGCTTGTCTGCACTAGTGAAACCCCGCCCCCCAAATCTGGCCCAATAATGGCACACAATGTGTGGCCTTTCCCCCAAATCTGGTGCAATAGTGCCACACAATGTACAACCCTACCTGTGCCAGACTTGGGGACTACTCCCTTAAACTGGGTTTTAGAAAACTCACCATTTTCTCCTGAGTTTGCTTGTACTGTAACTCCGGAGAGAACTGTAGTGTGAACAATTCATCCACACTGGATTTGTAGGGTGGGGAGAAGAGGAAGGACAAGTGCTGCCTTCAACGTGCCATTTCCCCCCTCCTCAGTGCCACTTCCTCATTCCAAAGTTAGAGCCCTGGCACTAGTCACTCTCTCTGAGGTCAGAACGACCAGCCAGCCCCACCATATTCACTTCACTTTAAATTTGTTTGATACAATTCCACAGGAGGCATCCAGAGAACCATGTAGCCCAGTTTTGGGGACATAGTTTCAGATGTCACAGCTTGAGTAAGGGAAAAAAGCAGCTGGAAGTGACTTCTAGCCACCCAGAACATCACCTCCAGTTGCTACCAGGAGCAACAGTGCAGCCCAGTGAGGGTCTGACAAACCTGTAACTGTCCCACTGACCTGCAGTACCTGCCCACTCCTGACATGGAGCTATGTTGCATCCAATCTGAAGAAACTACATTGGGCTGCCTACTCACTACCCAGATAATTTCAAGGCACTGGTTTTTACCTTTAAAGCCCTAAACACTTGTGTGTGTGTTTGTGTGCACGCGCGCATCCCTTCAAATTGCCTTTCGATTTATGGTGACCCCTTGAATTTCATAGGGTTTTCTCAGGCAAGGAATACTCAAGAGTTGGTTTTGCCAGTTCCTTCCTCTGAAATATAACCTACATGGTTTTCATTGGTGTCTCCCATTCAAGTACTAATTAGAGCTGACCCTGCTTAGCTTTCAAAATCTGACAGGATCTGGTGCCTTTAGCATATTTAGGCCAGCTTCCTAAATATTTATAGGTTCAAATATCAGAAGGACCACTTACTCCTAAATCATTCTCCCTCTGTATTAAGATTATTAGGGGAAGCCTTCTCCATATTTCATGTTTAGGAGAACTACAACATTATGCCTTTAAAAAAGAGAGGGCCTTCTCTCTGGTAGTACCCTAGCTTTGAAACAACCTCAAAAGGGAGATATACCTGTAAGAGGCAATGCCACCTTTTTATTTGCCTAGATGTTTTAAACTATTCTAATTTAAGTAGACTGAACAGTTATTTGTCTCACTGTTGCTGTATTGCGGTTTAACTTCTTAGGTTGTTTTAAATTGGGGTGGTCAAAGTGAGACCTGTGGATTCCATGGTGACCCTTGGGACCCCTAAATACAGCCCCTGAAGCTCTCACACTAATTGGGCTGATTTGGGGTGATTCTTTTACTGGAAAACCACAACAAATGTGCCCAAACCATAGTAGTTTTCTTTCTCAAACTCTCTAAAGCCCCCCAAGCTTCCCCAAACCACCCAAGAGTTTTTTTTTTTTTAAGTGGCCAAAAATCAGCCAAAATGGTTATTGGAAGTGATGTTGCATCACTTTGGGTGCACCAAAACAGGTTGGTGCTGCCTGCCAGAAAGGTGAAGGGTGGAGAAATGCCCCTAGCCCCCTGCACAGGTGCCCACCTCTGTTTTAAATGGCATTGTAGGTTTCATTTTTCATTTCCCCCCATGTATTGCTCACAGACCTCCAATTTATAGGGCGCTATAAATTATCTCTCTCTCTGGTCACCAACAATAATACACATCTATAAATCTCAATCTTTTCTAAAGAACAGGAAGGCCATCCAAATACCATTCACCATTCATTTCAACTGAAGGGTCCATTTTCTAAAACAGTCATTTGATTAAAATTAGGTGTTTCTTTTGCTACATTACCCAGATTCAACTGGGGAAAGAAAGGAAGAACATTTGTAACTTAATATATGAAAACTTTTTTTAATCACAAAAAAGTGAATGGGAAAGCTCAATCTCAATCTTTTATTATTAAATGAAAAGGATTTAAAAGCTCAGAGAACAGATTTCATAAACAGATATGAAATATGAGGATCTGAAAGGTGCACACAAATCTAAATGGAAAAACATCCAAAAACAACAACAGAGGATCATGTTGCAAACATTACTCTGCAAGAGGTTGAACTTACCTTACCTCCCCTTCTGGAGTTCTGTATGTGCTTTTATAGAAACCATGAAAACTGTCAGAAAAATTTGCAGAATATTCAATGCTAATAATGTAGTTCCCAAGTTGCAATGGTTCAGTTACAAGAAGTGCAATCTGCTCAAATGGTGGATATTCTAAAACTGTCACTGTTTTATCGGTATTGATGCTTTCTTTGGCTTCTTGGATAACAGCTTTGGTGATCTGGAGGTATTTGCTATGCAAGATGACTGAACTGGTTTGTTGGGTAACATTAATCTCTATTTTGGCCAATCCAGTAAAAGTCAGAGTGGTGAGATTTGGGTGAATAAGAAGATCATAATGAACTGGAAGAACATGCTTGGGAAGCCTCATTTTGTTCCAAGGAAATGGACTGCTTCCATTCCCAGCAAGAGAATATGGTGTTTCACTATGCGGATCAGAGCCAAGTACAGAGACAATGTTTAAAATGCCTAGCAAGAAAATTTTCATCATCTTCAGTGTAAATGTCTGATCTTGAAACCAGGATGAGTGCCAAGTTCTTATGGTATCCACAGTGTATCCACCTAATGAAGAAAACATTGAAAATTAAACGTGTTGAAATACACTGTTTTCAAGGCTTTAACATTTTAGCTTTTTTTTTTTAAAACTTGCCTCCTCTGCCTCTATTTTCTTGTACCATCTAGCCACATGAAGAATTTTGGAAAACTAAAAAGCTTTTGAGGAATTCTTCTGTTGTGGAATTTTTGTTGGGTCTAATAAAGGCATTGCCTACTTTTGGATTTTGATTTTATTCTTTTTATCCTTGTTTTAATTATCACCTCTGCCAGGTTAGGAAAGATGTGACCTACAAGCTCCAGTGCTGTTTCTGATGCCCCCAGGGCTCTCCAGCAACCTCCCCATTTAAAATTGGGTCTCAACACCGCTGCCCCCCACAAGGGACCTGAGGAGGGAATCTGGCCTGTTTCTGCCCACCCTCAGGCCATTTTTGGCCTAGGTGAAGCTTATCGTTTTACCCTTTTTTATTTATGTATTATCTTAAGATTTTAAGTAGAAAGGGAATTGTAAGTCCTTAGGGCAGTGCTTCTGAGGTAGGGAACTGGCAATCCCCCAATCCCACCCTGTGTGCCAGGGACCAGTACCGTATTTGTGAACAGACACTGGCATCAAATGGCACAGGAACCACCACTTTGAGTAGCACTGCCTTAGAAGGCAATGGATTAGGGTTGTCAGATTGAAAACTAGAGATGGCTCCTGTGTATTTAAAAGCAGTGTAGAAGAGGGAATTTCAGTAGGTATTACATGTTACATGATTGCATGACAAGCAACACTTGATTAAATTTCCTCTTCTACAGGACCATTAAAGGTACAGGAGCCATCGCCAATTGGACAACCCCACATGGGAGGCATTCTTTCCACCAAAAAATTCAAAGAAAGGTTTTTTTAAAAAAAATGGGAGGGGCAGGGGCACCCTCCATGAAAGGTCAGTCTAATTTCCTAGCCACTGGCAGTTGTCCACCCCCAGCATATGCTATGATTTTCAAATCAGTAGCCCTAGTTTTGATAAGTGCAGGGGTGGGAACTCTTTGGTCCTCTAGTTGTTTTGGACTACAACTCCCACAGCCTCTTACTATTGGCCACACAGGATAGGCCTGATGGGGCTTGCAGGCCCAAAATCTGAAAGGGCCAAGGATTCCCCACCTTTGTTCAAGAGTATGGCAGTGTATGTACTTTAGACTTTTAAAAAAAGGGACTGGAACATTTACATTATAGGAACATAGTTCTACTATGGTGGGGCATTGAATAAAGACAATAAACTTGTTACAACAACAACAACAAAACTCTCATTATTTCATGTGTTTCTTTTTTTGGTAAATAACAAGTGATCTTTGGACTAAAATGTGAGCACATGTTTTTACTTAGAAGGAGAAAGAAGTGTTCTATCATAACAAAAACAAAGCCTGAAGAAGATAAGTCAGGGCAGTATGCCCCAAAGATTCAGAAACAAGAAGACAAAAGAGTTGTGTTTTACATTTTGAGATCATTTTCATCAGCCTGATTGTATCTTTTAACACACAAATTTGTCCCATATACTGTCCCACAAACAACCCAACGAACAGGAATAAATATAAGGAACTGGGCTGCTGTGAAAGAATTCAGTATCAATAAATCACTAATTTGGATCAGTCAGGACACTAATTGAAAAGGAAATGCCACAAGATATTGGAGGCTCAATTGGCGCCAACATTGCTGCTATTCCAGCACCAAGTGAAAAAAATGGGTGCTCATTAAAGATTTTGGGGCCCAGTTGGTTTTGTCCAAACCCTAACATGCACATGGTTTTAAATGATTTTAAAATATTTAACGGGTTTTATCTTTGTAACTTGTTAAACTATTTACATGTCTTAAGCCTCTTAAAATCATTTTGATTGTTTACACTGTTTTAAATTTGTTGGGTTGGTTTTGTTGTATGTCACTCTAAGATCTTTAGAGAGGGGTAGGATGCAAATATTTTAATAAATTGTAAAAATGGCCGGAACTCACTAAGGCAGCTACGAATACATAACCAGCTTAGTTCTGTAGCTACATAGTGTTTACTAGCCTGTCTCTTCCAATCCCTGCTTACTAGGCTGCTCCTGCTGCCATCAACTGTGGGAGGGGATGTCTGTTTCCCTGTCAATTGGGAAACAACTGACTGACATTCCCTTCCCTAAGCGATTTCTGTTGTGATAGCCAGAAGCAGGGTCCCTATCACATTTCCTCTTTACACCAGAGATTGGTTCTACAAGAGGGCAGTGGAAACATCAGTCAGCTGCTTCCCAATTGACAGGGGAACAGACCCCCACCCCACTGTGATGATCACAGGATCTGCTCCCTAGTAAATGGGGACTGGGGGACTTTGATGGTCCCTATGTATCCCCAATTAGGGAATACATAGGGATTGTAAATACAAACAAGTCACAAATGTGTAACTGCCTTAGTGAATTCTGGCCCATAAAAATAACTTAGTAAATTTAAGTGGCTTCTTTAGCCTGCACTGATAGGAGAAACTTGACCTGATGAAATCCTTCTCCTCATCTGACTTTTAAACTCAGTATGGTCCATTCATAATAGTTCTCATTGGATTATAACAGTCAAAATGCAGGTGGGGATCTCTGTGTATTTTAACATCAAATTTACACATAGGAAGTGTGTGATGAGAGCACATCCCATGAAAGCTTACATATCATCCCACATGTGGCCTAGGCAAAAATCCCACTGAGCCATGGGATGAGTTAGGTTCATGCACCAAGGGTATCTTTTTAGTGGGAGCAGAAGCGCATGCCCTGTTGCACAATACACCCACAAAATGTAGGTATACATATGCTCTCATGAATTCTATAGATCATGCGCTTTTACTCTGTTAAGTATTTTATTTTGTTCTTTCTGCATTTGTTTCCATACATTCCCCCCCCCTCAAATATGCTTAATAATCTGTCAACTGAGGTGTCATTGTGCATCTCATGAAGGGCACTACAGCCCTCAAAACCTTTTACTAAATGATTTATCAAATCTTTTAAGGTGCCACACAACTTCTTTTTGGAGATATCTACTCACTCACCCTCTCCCATAATTTCTATTTTGCCTATCAATATTTCTACTGTCATATGTCACACTGGGGCACCCTGAATTTTAATTTTCAGGAATGGGCAGTGGGGGAGTTAGGATTACCCACTTCCTCTATGTTACACAATTTTATTTCTCTATGAAGTGCAGGATGCCACTCTCATGCAAAAACCTGTCCTCCTGTGGTACTTGAGATGAAAGCACAACTGATACAATAAGATGACAAAAGTCACAGGAGGAGCAAAAGAAATACACCCAATAAGATTACAATAGAACCCCCATGTCCACTGATTCATTATCCATTGAGTCAATTAGCCATGGGACACAAAACAGCACAGCTACCATAGAGTCTTCCTAGAAAATGTATCCTCTCTAGCCATTTTCTAGGTCTTCCAAGGCAACTCCATGGTATTTTAAACTGGAAGTCCCATTATTTTCAATGGCGTTCACTATTATCCACAGTTTTCACTATCTACTCCCCCCCCCCCCACAAAGCAATCCCCAGCAGATATGGAGGGGTCCTACAGTATCACACTACACTGTTATAGCACTATGATTCCACTTTAACTGCTATGGCTGCCTCCTGTGGAATCCTGGGATTTGTAGTTTATGGAGGGGCATTTAGCATTCTCAGCCAGAGAGCTCTAAAAAGCCTCATTAAACTACAAACCCCAGAATTCCAGAGGAGGCAGCCACAGCAGTTAAAGTGGAAGAATAGCATTACAGTTGTTCCTTCATATTCGCTGGGTTTAGTTCCAGGAACCCCCCCCTCCGTGGATACCAAAATCCGTGAATACTCCAGTCCCATGCTATGCAATGGCATAGCAAAATGGTGTCCCTTATATAAAATGGCAAAATTCAGGTTTGCTTTTTGGATTACTATGATTTTTTTAAAGAACATTTTCAAGCCGTGAATACTTAAATCCGTGGATACGGAGGGACAACTAGTATAATACATTTAGATCCATGCCCGAGGCAGGAATGAAACCGAAGCCCCACCACCCACGAGGGAGAGCGGGGCTCTGCGAAAGAACAAAGAGGCCGCGGAGACCGTTAAAAGACACGCGCCACAACGGGCATGCGCAGTGCGGTTTTCTAGGCTCAACCCCTCCCCCCTCTCCTCAGAAATAATCTCAACGGTCGCAGGGAGGGCGGGGAACGTAGGCCTTCGGTTGGGAGTCGTCGTTCTCCTGCCCGCTCTTCCCCTCAGGCGCAAGCGAAAGCGCCACCCCCCCCCCTATGTGCAGACTCACTACTGCCGTTACTTTGCCTTGGAAACAACGTTTAAATGTGTCCCACCCATCCACCCCTTTACCTATCCGGAGAAGTTGAGGGGTCCCCGCGGCTGCCACTTCTCCCTCTTGGCCTGGGGAGTGAAAGCGAAAGCGAAGGCACCAAGCCGGGAATCCCCTGAGGCAGCCTGGGAGACCTCTTGCCTTTCTAGGTGTTCCTCCCCGCCCGGCCCATTAAACAGGGCTGCTGTGTAGTCATTAAGCGAGAGGTCTTTAAAAGTCACTGAGACTGCCAAGCCTCACCCGGAAATATCACGGTGCTTATTTCTTTGCAAGGATGACTAGCAATTTATAGGGTACAAATGCCTATTCGTTTCCACTCAGCTGTACCGAGCTGTGTGTGGAGCACAGCTTCCAATCCAAATGTTCCAGTTTTCTTGTTCTGTAGAAAGTCTTTTACAATTTTTAGGGTTGCTGGATAGAAAGCTGGCGAGGGCTCCTACACCTTTAATGGTCGTGCAGAAGTGGTAATTCCAGCAGGTGTTTATTTATTAAGCAACAAGTTAATAAGCAACACTTGAAATAGATTTTCCTTGGTTTTTTTCCAGGCTGTGAGGCCGTGTTCCGGAAGAGTTTACTTCTGATGTTTCGCCTGCATCTGTGGCCATTAGCCAAACACACTAATCCTCCGTGCATTTCTACACCAAGAAACTAACCATTCAAATACACAAATTTACATATACTCCCCAACGGGTTCACAGTAAACTCCACACACATTCCTACCCAAACATTCTCTGAAGATGCCAGCCACAGATGCAGGCGAAATGTCAGAAGTAAACACGCTTCCAGAACATGGCCTCACAACCTGGAAAAAAACAAAAATCCATGGATGCCGGACGTGAAGGCCTTCAACTTAACGTTTGAAATTCCTTCTACACAGCCATACAGGAGCCCTCTCCAGTTTTCCCCTTGGCAACCCTATCCTGCAGTGGCTCTTAACCTTTCTTCTACCAGCAGCCCCCTTTATCTTTTGCTGCCCTGGACCCCCAAGACTTAACTCAAGTTTTAAAACCATAATGATGATGATGATGATGATAACCAACGTGATGATGATGATGATGATGATACAATTACACCATCCATTAAACCTTTCCTAAGAGGCACTGGAGCTGGAGGGAAGACTTTTTTTCCTACTTCTACCTGCAAATTTGTGGCTAGAGTGGATTGAATGGCAATGTACAGGCCAAGCCAGCCAACCTTTGCCTTGGCTCCTCTCACGTGGCCACCAAGCAGACTTCAAACCTTCACAGACCCCCTGTGAGGACACCTGGGGGTCCCTGGACCACAGGCTAAGAACCACTACTATACTGTACTGGTTTAAAGTTTTGAAATGGTGGGATGTAATCCTCTGTAGGTTATTTTGGCAATCATGTTGTATGAGATCCATACAAGAAATTTACCTACTGTGGGTGAGACATTCCCTGTCTGGACCACAACCCTCAGATTGATGTGTGCTTGTATTTTAAAGAAGTAGGCCACTTTTTAAATATATATATATATATATATATATCAATGATAATTTTTATTGGCTTTTGAGTTTGGGGTGTATTATAGTTGTTTAATTTTGTTATTGCTATTGTCAAAATGTTAAAAAAATAAAGAGTAGCTCCCATAGTCTATTGCAGCAAAAACAATGCAAGTCCAATGCCATCGTAAAAGACCCACACATTGCGGTGTAAGTGTTTGACAGGATGTATGTCCATCAAAGCTTATACCTTGACTGCAGTTTACTTATGGGTTACTTTGGAATTCTCCGCAGGTAGGCATGTTAGTCTGTTTCTGTGAAAATGTGGCACTGTCAAGACTTAACAAATGTCAATATGACATAAACTTTGATGGAATATAACAGATGCCTAGTAAAATATTAGGCAACTGAAGATGCATCAGTTTTTCTTACTCCAAACTCATAATAAAGGCTAGCCTTAAAGTAGAAGAGTTATCAGGTTTGGCTGAAATTGTGTTTTTAGTTCTACATCAGAGGTGTGTAATATTTTCTTATATTTCCACTTCTTACATGACTGCCACGCCTCTTCAAAACTGAGAAGTCACCATAGTGCCCACTTACTGCACCAAGTAGTCTTGCATCTTTCCGAATCGTATTACATTCTATCCCACTCCCCCAGTTGTATAAAAAATGCTTTATAACTTGAAGCATTAATATTACTCTAAGCTGTGTCTGAAAAAGTGGGTTTATATCCACAAAAGCTCATGCTAAAATAAAAATCATATATTTTAAAATGTGCTTAAATGTGCTGCTACATTCCTTTTTTTTCCCCCTTCCCTTCCCCTCCCTCCCCCTTTTTTACTTTCCTATGAAATCCTTGTGCCAAACCTTCCCAAAGTACTCCGGTACTGTGGCATAGTGGTTTGAGTGTTGGATTATAATTTTGGAGACCAGGATTTGAATCCCTGCTTGGCCACAGAAATCAATCTGCACTCTGGAAAGTCACCTTGGGAAAATCACACTCTCAGAGGAAGGCAATGGCAAACCCCCTCTGAACAAATCTTGCCAAGAAAATTCTGTGATAGGTTCATCTTAGGGTCACCATAAGTCATAAATGTCTTGGAGGCATATAACAAAAACAATTAGAGACTGAATTTAGATAACGTTCATAGAATAACCCAATAATTTCTGTTTTAAATAGTAAACTCCTGATTTGAACAGACATAATATAGTGTTTTGGTTTTTTTTAATGCAGAGCTGGTGAAAGAGATGGGTTTAGCCCACAGGGTGTGCTAGCTAGGGATTCTGGGAACTGTAGTTTTAAAAGTACAGACTGGTTGTATGGGTAAGATGTTCATCCAGTGGCTTTCAGCTTGTTGCCACAAGAGGTAGCTGTTTTTCTATTTCTTTTTATGCAGCCAAGTGCTGAAGTCTAAAATTATAAAGAAAATACATAGTAAGGGATACAGCTATTTGTGCTCTTTCATATCTTTTATGCTTCAGTTTAACTGAAATAATGTGGATGTCTTTCACACATTAAGGATATATGTGGTATAACTGTTTTTTTCCAAAAATTAAACATATCCTGGGGTGTCAGGTGTAAAAGTTATAACTAAACGGAAACAAATGCTTCAATGTGAAGTCAAAGGCTTTCACAGCCGGCACCCCTAGATTTTCCTTGGGTTTTTGGGGGGCTGTGAGGCCGTGTTCGGGAATAGTTTCTTTCTGACATTTCGCCTGCATCTGTGGCTGGCATCTTCAGAGAATGGAATCTTCAGAATTCTCTGAATCTTCAGAATTCTGTGAAGATGCCAGCCACAGATGCAGGCAAAACGTCAGAAAGAAACTATTCTAGAACACAGCCTCACAGCCTGAAAAAAAAATCCCAAGGAAAATCTACAAATGCTTCAATTCTTTAGAAAGTGTTTAATAGTTCATAAATATCCCCAAGAGCTCGTGTGGTGCAGCATTTTGATTAGGACCCTGGAAGAGCAGGTTTCAAATCCCTGCTCAGCCATGGAAACCCAGTAGGTGAACTTGAGCAAGTCACACTCTCTCATCCTCAAAGGAAAGCAGTGGCAAGCCTCCTCTGAATAATTCTTTTCAAGAAAACCCCACAACAGGGTCACCATAAGTCAGAGTTAATTTGAAGGCACATAACAACATGTTTCCCCAATACTTATCATAAGATGAGTTATACCTGCTCAAGACAAAGAAGCCCAAGATGCTAATGCATTCAAAGAGCACACATTTTAGAAAGAAGCCATGTAATATTTTGGTACTTGCCAACAAATAAAGGTTCAACACTAATCTAGAAAATATCAATACAGCCAAGTTTATGCTTAACTTATCTTACCCTGGGCAATATCAAAACCTTTCTCAGGTTTCATTTTTTTTTAAAAAGCAATACCTGTGCTTGTGTCTGCAGATTCACTTACCCACATCTGAAAAAATATGGTCTCTCTAGGCATCTTCTAGGTCCTCCAACGCAACTCTTGGGCCAGGGAATCATTCATTTTAATAGGGTTTGCTATTATCTGCCGTTTCCAATATCCATGGTAAGTGGGAACACATCTCCCATGAATACGGGGGTCTATCTGTACGTAGCTTTCTTTTTACAAAGGTTGTTGTTCAGTAAGATCTGGTGAGGTGCAAAATTGGTGGGCGCCTATGGTGCTATAGTAGTTTTGACTGCACCTCTTATAATCCCTCAGCGTTGGCTGTGCTGCAAGGGCCTACTTGGAGTTGCTGGCCAAAAACATCTGGAGGGCAACAGTTACCCACTTCTAATGTAAACGGTTCCGGGTTCAATTCCCTCCATCTTAAGGTAATGTTTGGGAAAGCTCCTGTCAGACCTGGAAACCTGATACCGGACAGCATATAGTAGTACTGTAGTTTATAACCTCTTTACTGGAGGGGAGGAGTTTAAGGACCCTGTGATTATGGTGTTTTACATAACTCCAGCCCCCTTTCCTTGCTTCAATTACCAAGCTAAAAAAAAAGTAGTACAAGGAGAAAGTGGTGTTAAAGGAAGGATGCTGTAAAAGGTTAAGGATTATAGAGTCATAGAATAATAAGAGTTGGAAAGGGCCTCGTGGCCCATCAAGTCCAACCCCATGCTCAATGCAGGACCTCCAGCTAAAGTATCCCTAGTATGTAGCTGTGCAGTCTCTTTTTGAAGACTTCCAGAGAAGGAAACTCCACCACCTCTCTAGGCAATTAATTCCATGCTGAACTGCTCTTACTGGGTAAATTAAACAATAAAGACAACCCCCCCACCCACAAAACAACAACAACAAAAAACATTTGGGTAAATGACCATACAACAGACATGGGATAGCTGGCGTTCTATTGACCTTGGATTAAGTATGAGAATCAACACAGACTGAATAACCTTGGATCACCTACCATCCTAAGCACTGAATGAGGATTTAATTGTGGAACATCTGTATTACTTCTATTTCTGGGGTTCATAATTTGATGTATGAACTGCTCTTACTGTCAAGAGGTTCCTTCTAATGTTTGATCAAAATGTAGTGTCCTGTAACTTCAAACCATGAGACCTGGTCCTACCCTCTGGGGCAGCAGAGAACAGGCCTGCCCACTCCTCTGTGACAGCCCTTGAGGTATTTAAAGATTGCAATCATATCACCCCTATCTTCTCTTCAGACTGAACATGCCCATCTCCTTCAACCTTTCCTCATATGTTTTGTTCTCCTTACCTCTTATCATCCTCATGCAGTAAGGCAGCATGGAAGACGGAGCCTTCCTGCTGTGCTGCCATGTTTCTTTGGAGTGCGGTAAACCCCTAAGTCATTGATAAAAATATTGAAGTGTTGGCCCCAGGACAGAACCTTATGGCACTCCACTTTAAAGTCCCCTCCAGTTTGAAGCACAGGCATTGATGGCAGTACTTTGGGCATAGTTTTCCAACCAATTATGGATCCATCTGTTGGTATTTCCATCTATTCCACATTTAACCAGTTTGCTAATCAAAATATAGAGGACCTTATCAAATGCTTTGCTGAAATCCAGCACAGCATTCCACAGCATTCCTGCTATGTTCTAAACAAGTGACCTAATCAAAGAAAGATATAAGATTAGTTTGGCAGAATTTGTTCTTGACAAACCCATGCTGGTTCCTACTGATCACTACATTGTCATCAAGCTACTTATAGATAGACTCCTGTATAAACTGTTCTAATACAGTCGTCCCTTCACATTCACGGGGGTTAGGTTCCACAGACCCCCATAGATGTGAAAAATCCGCAAATAATGATTGCCCTCCCCCACCAAAGCGACCATGGGGACTCCGGAGGCCCCATAGTCGCTTTCCGTGGCCTCCCCACTCCCTTCCTAGGCCTTCACGGGGCCTCCGGAGACCCTCCCGAGGCCCCGTGGATGCCTCCCCGGCCCTCCTCTCTCCCTCCCAGGGCCTTCACGGGGCCTCGCAAGGCCCGGTGGATGCCTCCCTGGCCCTCCCCTCCCTCCCAAGGCCTTCACAGGGCCTCGCAAGGCCCCGTGGATGCCTCCCCGGCCCTTCCCCCTCCCTCCCAAGGCCTTCACAGGGCCTCGCAAGGCCCTGTGGAGGCCTCCTTGGACCTCCCCCTCCCTCCTAAGGCCTTCACGGGGCCTCCAGAGGGTCTGTGGAGGCCTCCCCGGCCCTCCCCCTCCCTCCCAGGGCCTTCACGGGGCCTCCAGAGGGTCTCTGAAGGCCCCGTGGAGACCTCCCCGGCCCTTCCCCTCCCTCCCAAGGCCTTTATGGGGCCTCCGGAGGCCCCGTGTCATGGTTTGGGGAGGGCGGGGGGCCCTCCCAAAACTGCGAATATGCAAAACCGCGAATGCTGAGTTTGCGAATGTGGAGGCGCAACTGTATTTTTCCTGATATTGAGGTCATGCTGACTGGTCTGTAGTTTCTTCTTTAGAGGTTTTTATACAGGATTGGATGGTCATCTTTTGGGAGTGCTTTAGTTGTGTATTTCCTGCATGGGAGGGATTGGACAAGATGGCTCTTGCATTCCCTTCCAACTCCTTGTGGGCTACTGGGAATGCTTGGGGAAGCACAGTGTTCCATGGAAAGCCTGATTGGGGGGAGGGGCTTACTTTTAATACTGAGTTAGCTAGATCAATTGTCTGAATGAGTAATGGACATAAGTTTCATAAGTTCCTGTGGCTCAGTAGTATCACTTTCCAGTGTGTTTTCAGTCATTCTCATAATCGCCCTGATCTTTCCTGATTTACACCTTGCATCAACTTTATTTTAAAGCTTCAAGGCAGAGGCAGTATCATTTCTGTCCTCTGCACCATTGATAGGATACTCTTTTGTGTTTGGCAATAGCAGTGATGTTTTGAAATAGGTGCAAAATTTCAGCTGGCCATTCAGAAATAAATACCATTGAATTCAATAGGCTTTATTCCAATCTAAATGTGTAGGACTTCAGCTTAACTAATTTAGTGTCACATGATGAATGTGCATGCCCACAGATGAGTGCATGCTTGCAGAGAAATACCTCATGCTACAAAAACTAGTTTATATAGAAAACTGATAGTATAAAACTGGTTATACAGGTTTATGGAATTGTTTTATTTCTTCATTTCATGGCTGCTCTTCTAGAATTTTATTAGTTCAGACTTTGTATCTGTTTCATAGAATTGATTGGTGGAAACATGCTCTAAAAAGGATGGTAAGTTTTCAGTTCAGTGGGAACTTTACTTTTGTAGTAAATCATTTTTGCATTAATGTATCTGAAGCACCATAAAGAATTGTCACCAATTCTCTGGATCAAGAGCAACACATATGAAAGAAAGGGATGGGAGTAAGAAATTTGCCTCTAAGGTATGAACTGCTGCATGCAGTGAGCTGTCAAAAAGAGGATGCCACTGTTAGAGAAAGGCACCAATCAACAAAAGAGAACTTGTGGCAGTGGCTTCACACCTCATTGTTGTGTACAACAGTCTCTGCATCAAGGTAAATAAAAACATTAAGGCTTTCCTCCCATATCAAGAGAAGACTCATTCCATCCATCTGTGTGCAGAGTATATACCTCTGGGAGGCCAGGATCAGAGATTTTTAAGACATCTAGGAATATTCTTCTCTTCTTTGTGTGGCTGTTTTTCATTTAAAACGTGTACAGTGAAGTACAGAGATGAAAGCTCCTTCTCCACAAAGCTATTTCCTGAAGTGAGGAGGTCAGAACATTTATGAATTTCAAAAGGGATCAGTCGAGCACTAAGGCATCATTAAACATTATTTATTCTGAAATACTGTTATGCTGTGGTCCTGTCAATTACTTAACATTAATCTTTTCCAGGGAAGAGGGCAAAATCTGTTCAGAGTTCATAAGAACCATCCATCTGGGAGCTGTCTGTCTGTCTGTCACTGTTTGAAAGTAATTATGATTGTTCTAAGGAATGAAGAATCAGGGTACCTTTTATTTAAACAACACAACCATTTGGATTTCATTACTGATTTGAATACTTTTACTTCTGGCTGTCTGGCTATAGGTTATTTGGAAGGATCAAAAAGGCTTCTGTGGAAGGGAGGCACAATTAAATTGTAAAGCTGATAAAAATGTTTTAACTTTACTACATCAGTGTGATTGAGCAAATATACTGTCCCTCCATCCATGATGCTGTTGTACTTTTGTTTTAATTAGGACAAATTTCTCTTTTAGAAGCCTACTGAAAGGAATAGAACTTGTACTGTACTCTTGCACAATTCTTCATTACAACTTGTGTAATCCTTATTCATTTAGACTTTTTCTTTAAAGAAGACAAAGAGCTGTTCAACAGAGAAATAGATTGCCTCAGAGGGTGCTGGACTCTCCATCTTTAGAGGTCTTTAAACAGAGGTTGTATGGGCATCTGTCAGAAGTGCTTTAGTTGTGTATTCCTGCATGGCAGGTGGCTGGACTAGATGGCGCTTGCAGTTTTTTCCAAGCAACTCTAAGGACTTTATCAGACGCAGCAAAAAACGTGTCATTAGGATGCTACGATAGCCCAAAGGGCTGAAATGTTCAGACGACAACATCAATTAGCTGTTTCTGCTGCATCGCGCTGGTGTGAATGAGGCATCACTTTTTATTGACAGCTTAGCCTGTCAATAAAAAGTGACACCTCATTCCCGCCAGCAAGACACAGCAGGAGTGGTTACATGACAAGGACATATGATAATTTTAGCCCTTTGTGCTATCGTCGTGCCTTAAATGATGCAGTTTTTTGGTGATATTTGCTTTGTCTGATAAAAGTCCTAAGATTCTATGATCTTCAGTCATTTTTGGCCTAAATCCAGCACTGCTCTGCTGCAGCAACATTAGTATAACAGTGCTTCCTTCAGTTCCCCTTCCCTTTATAGTCCTTGGAGCTGCCAGAAAACCACCTCCAGAGGGCTACCCACTGGAGTTGGCATTGAGGTTCACAGGGGATACAGTGAATGGGAAGGGGAGATCATTCCCTTCTCTCTCTCATTTCACCAGCAGAAGTGCATAATTGGATTCTGTCCTGCTAAGCTGTAGCACAGCTGCTGAGTCACAACTATCCCTCTGTGCCCTGCCCTTTTGTCAGAAACCTCCCCAAATGGCTTGGACTTAGTTAAGAGTTATTGCCTTCATACTTGCTATCAAAATAAGATGCAGTATACAAAGGAAAACAGATGGGAGGGGGGAACAGCAGCAGCTATGTCCTGGCATGATGGAGGTGTACCCGAGTGCTCTCCTTCTTCTTTTGAAGCCAGAGGAGTGGCAAGTGCAACCTGGACAGATGCTCACAGCAGGTCTTGGGCCCAGGCATGATGGGGGTATGCCTAGTTGCTCTTCTCTCTTCCTTGTCCAGAGCAGGGGCAGTTGGAAAAGTGGAGGGAGAGGCTCTCACTATTTTTTTAAATTTTGGGTGTGGTTTGGGTAATGAGTACTGTATAGCCCTATTTTCCCCGTGGAAAATAAGAGCTTGAGGAGACGAGTCTAATTCATATACTGTATAAGGCCTTAGTATTGTAGAAGGAGTAAGTTCAAATACAGTACTATCATAAAGAAAGGAAAGCAAACAAGTCATGTCTGATACCAAGCAAATACTGTAGAAGGAGCAAGGCTGCTATTGTCAAGTGCCTTGCAAATACAGACATAGTTTTCACTGAAGTTACACAACAGTGGCAGCACTAGGGGTGTGTGGAGAGGCTGAACCAGACCAGATGACACCGTCGGAGTCATAAGTGTCTGATGCAGAAGGTCTTTTAATTGGGGGATGTTGTATTTTTATCATTTTAACACCCTTTTAAAACTATATATAATATGTTTGTTTTTAACTTTTATATTATCTATTATTTTAATTGCTTTTTGTTTTGACTGTAAACTGTCTTGGGTCCCATCATGGGGAAAATGTGAGATATAAATAAAAAATTTTAAAAATAAAATAAATGGATGTGCAGACTCACTGGGAATACTGTTGTTACCCTAAGAGTTACGGGATGCTTTAGAGCCCTACCCATGATGCCAAAATCTCTGTTATTATCTGGGGAGAAGCCTGAGAGAGGAGAGTAACTTGGGGATTTGGATTTTCCTGGCTGTGACCATGATACCACAATACCTCTGAAAGTAGAAGTACGGTTCATTTTGTTATTGTTGTGTGCCTTCACGTTGTTTCTGACTGTGGTAATCCTAGATGAACTTATCACAGAGTTTTCTTGCCCAAGGTCACCTAGTGGGTTTTCATGGCTGAGTGGGGATTTGAACCTGGGTCTCCAGAGTCATAGTCTAACACTTAAACCACTATATCATGTTGGCTACTACAGTTAATTAGCCAGTACAAAGTAAGTACAAGATGTATGTGTTTTTGTCCATGTGCTTCTGTGCTTCCCTCAGCTCTGTGCCTGTGCACTTAATACTGGTTTGTGAGAAGCCACAAGTTGATATCATGAGTTGTGTTAAATTTCTGAATTGGCAGTGTCTTTACTTTGCTGAAGAGTAGGCAAGCAAGCAATATTTAATGATACAAGAAGAGTGTAATACCATCTATGAGGACTATCTTTTTGAGTTAGAATTCCAGCTCGAATCAAAATTGTTTCCATTCAGTTCATTGTCTGTGCTGCTTACTCATTGCAAAAGTAAGTGTGGTTAGCTGTTCCTGGCAGAGGTTCCAGAACGTGAGAAATCAGTATACATGGGGAACAATTACAGTGCAGAAGATGAAATGGAAACAAGTTGTGGTGGACACTATATAGAAGAACAATAATTCCCTCCAATAGTGAGCTTGGTGTCAATAAAAATAGACCTAAACTTGAGCCTCTGAAAAATGGAGGTGTCAGTATGCATGGACGAACCCTTAGGGTAGCAAAAGTATAGTAAATCTTACTTTTAAAAAATATGAAAATTGGAACAGGTGGTGGAATGTTTTCCGTAGAAGGAATTGCTGGAAGGAACCCTACACAGGAGGTATCCTCTTCAGTCACAAAGGTGAGGACATCCTACAACATTTTTCTGCAGGACCCACTTGTGAGATATGATCTATACAGTATATACACAACACACACGTATAAGTGCAACATCACACATTGCTCCATAGCTAATTTGCATAGCACATGAAGGAAAGGGGAATTGTAAATTATTGTAGCTTTTATAAACATTCTCCTTGAAGTAGGCTTTACAAAGCTTTTTTATTGTGTCAGATGCATTGTGTGACACACCCAACTAAAGGTGGTGGCAGGTTTGGGTGTGCAACGCCAGTACCCTGGTGAGATCAAACTCTTTTACCCAAAAAGGCTCTGATGCTGAATATAAAGTTCAAAAAAGGAGGAAGTTTATTTTAAAGAACAAAAGTAAAGGGCTTTCTCCTCCCCAGCTCTAAAAGCTTGAAATAAAAGGTACTTTACAGTTTGAGTTTCAGCAATCTTCAGGGTGTCATCTCTTTGGGTTTGATCTCCTCACTCAATGGAGCTGGTGCAGGGTCTTTCAGCTCCTGATTCCTTTGACTTATTGGTTGTTGGTAACTAATTTGGCTAAATGGTGTAAGAAATGCCCTTCCCAGCTGTCTGGGCCTGTTTGCCACCAATAAAACAGCTTCCTACAAGCTCACAGCAAGAACTGAGCAAAAACTAAAAAACTTCTAGCTAAAACAGAGCTTGCTGGGAAGGAACGAACCAAACCTGGAAAAATGCAGGGGAATTCTTCAGCTCCTCCCACAACTCTAATACAATGAAACATTCCTATGCTCAGACATACTAAGGCCTGAACTAAAATGAAGGAAAATGCAGGGGAGATTCAAACAGTCCTGACTGGACATCACACATTGCTTGTCATAATCCTCACTTTGCTTTGCTAATACAAGTGTAAAAGAAGATACTTCATAAGATTTTGATAGAAGAGAAATCCTTTTGTTAGCCTTTCTTATTTTTGTTAATTTGTGTAGGAATCAATTCATGAGTCTGTCTGTAATCCATCCATGAGCATTGTAGCATCAGCACCCTGCACCAGCACCTTAAGAGGCAGCACTTAGTTTTGCTTAGAACAGATGCTGAAAAGTCACAGCAGTGAGGTGGAAGATCTGAAGAGCAGTAATAAAGTGAGTTGCATGTTCTGGTAGCGGCTGCAGCTCTCAGTCTTCCCCTTTCCCCCTCTCCACCAAGGCTTGAGGGAGCAACTATGGAAGAGAAGGGGTGTGGGAAATATAATTTGGGGGGGATCTCACTAGTTGAAGTTTACTAGAATAAAGCAAAAGCATCCTCAAGCTAGCATTCAGTCTCATATCAGATCATCCATTAAACTTGAAACCCTCAGGTGGCTTACGCTCCTGAGAAGCATCTTTAGAAAGATCTGCCTGCCTGCCTGCCTGCCTGCCTGCCTGTCCACCTCTGCCAAGCATTGCTGCCTGTTCCCCTTTTCTTCTCTGATATAGTTCTTTAGCTGCGGAGGCTAGGAATCATCTAGATCAGTGGTTCTCAACCTGTGGGTCCCCAGATGTTGTTGGACTACAGTTCACAGGAGCCCTCTGAGGTCTCACCTTGACTTTCAGGTGGTCCTCCCAGTCATTAGTGAGGCTGTAGGATTGAACTCACAGCCTCACTAATGACTGGGAGGACCACCTGTCTATCAAAGTGAGACCTCTGAAGGCTCCTGTGAACTGTAGTCCAACAACATCTGAGAACCCACAGGTTGAGAACCACCGATCTAGATGCTAGGGACTTACCCCAATATTAGAGAGAGAATGCCATGACCAAAGCAGCATGAATAGCCAAGAATGGGCAATCAACAGCTTTCTAATAATTCCTTTGTTTTTTAAAAAAAACAAACAAGGAACTCTACAGGTGCCAAGGAGAAAACAGAAACAAACAAGGAGAAAACAGAAACAGAAGCTACCTATCTGAAATGTGGTTGGGTTAATCCCCTCATTAGGATCAACTCTGGCTATCAGTTTCATTCTAACTGCGCCCTGGTGGCACAGTGGTTAAATGCCAGTACTGCAAGCCACCACATTGCAAGTTCAATTCCAGCGGGCTCCAAGGTTCACTCAGCCTTCCATCCTTTCATCGGTTGGTAAATTGAGTACCCAGCTTGTGGGGGGGCAATTAGCTAACACACATTGGAAACTGTTTAATGCAGTGTAGATGTGTAAATAGCTATTGCTTAAAAACAATTTGTAAGCCTCTCTGATAGCCTTGTGGCTGAAGAGCGGGGTATAAATAACTTTTTTTTTAATGTATGGTGGAAAAAATAGTTCAGTTTTTATGGCCCAGTGCAAGGTAATCATGGAGAACTGGTGATTCAGATTTTTGAATCTTAGTTTACATTGAGGACCCACATTGATCTGGACTGAATCTGGCTTGTGAACTGCACTATAAAATATTAAGTAGTTTCTTCAATTACATTTATTTATTCATTTGTGTAGTGGTTATCTCAGTACTTCATTAAAATACAGCAAACACAGTCTCTAACAAAGGGGAGAACTACAAACAAGCAAACGAAAACTAAAACACATCACCACTACTTCCAATGGAAGGTTAAGGAAACCCTCTAACTACGGGTGCAGCTAGATGGGAGAATTTGTTGCAAAAAATAGTGCCTTGCCTCCCTATCACTGCAGTGTCTATTTGTGCCCAGGACTCATTTGCAAGCTTGCTGGAAGGGAAAATTAGCAATTTTGCAGTTGACATGGAGCAGCATGAAAAAAATGGTGGCTGCGAGTGAGTTGTGTCCTGAAAATCTCCCCCTACTTTAAAAAAAAAAAACAGATGCAGAAGAGCTATTTTCTGCTTAAAGAAACCTTATTTTTACCCTCCCTGTTTTGATTGTGTGATTTAAAGTGTGTTTTTGTGCTTGGTGAACTGATTTTATGTTTGGGGGAGTTTTATTTTTTAAATTTACCGCCCAGCCATTATCATGCAATAACGTGATAACTTTTCAGACGGCCGGTCGTAAAAGCAGCCTTACAATGGCTGCGTTTATGGCCAGCCAGCGAGGGGATGGGGAGCCTGTTCCTGCTGTGGAATTAAGGTAGGTGTGTGAAAGATTTACGTTATTCCGTGGCACGAACAGGAGAGGAGGTAGCAGAGCAGTAATGGGGCATTTTTGCCCCGTGTGAAAATCTCCTCTGAGGGATGGCAGATGATGCCACCATTCCCACTAAACAAGAAGCCTGGGCTCTTCACCCCTTTGAACCCTGGCTCCAGTGGATATGCATAGCAATTTTACATCTGGTTCTACTGGATATGGATAAGATTGTTACAAAAGTGACATTTCTGGGCTGTAGCTCTCAGCAATCCCAGCCAGTAGGGCTTCTGGGATTTTGAGTCCCAGCAACCAATTATTCCAAGTTCTGCTTTCAACTCGGAAACAGCATTCTTATGATCCCAAGGATTCCTGTGTTTAGCGCACCCACCCACCCAACAGATGGCCAGTGCTGTCAGGTCTGATGATGCCACTTATTTGTTAGAAAATGAAAGGAAGATGTGAGGCCTGCTTTTATTCCCCTTTACACTTCCAAACAGATGGTCCATGCTGTCAAAACTGCCAGCACCAACAGCCCTTCCAGGACTGCGAGCATGATCCCACTCCAATAACGGTTTCTTGGTTTTTCAAGTATTTATTTGTCACCTTACGTTCGTAAATTATGCCCATGACAAGAAACGGGGAACATTAAAAGCACAAATCAATTTTAAATAACCTTAAAAGTAGAAGTTAAAGATATAAAGGAATCTACCAACTACCACAAATGTTTAAAGATTAGTGAGAAATGATAAATTAATCACAACCATGTGCATGTGTGGATAGGGCATGAGGGTTTCAGATTTCATAAGCACATTTTAAAAATAAATTCCTGCACTTTAGGCCTTTTTGCACATAACTGGGAAACAGCAATGAAGGACACTGGCACCCTCTTTTTGTGTTTATGAGCATTTCTGTACTCACAATGGGGATATATTTCCTATACGTGTGGGAGACTTATCAGTTTTCCCTTGGCATATAACATTCAATGTGGCCTTTAGGTCTCCACCCAAAAAGGGCTGTTTCTTATATACCTTATCTTGTTCACCTTTTCTTCCTGTTTCTCAGCAGAGCCACTCATTGTTGTCTGTCAACCTGTAAAATAATATCTCTTCAAATAAAGCTAAAGCTAAGCTGTCCATCTTGTATTGCCCCTGTGATGGTGAACCTTCTGATAGTGGATGGATGACACTTTATATTAAATGTATAGCACATCAACTGAGAAAGAGCTTCAGTTTCTTTCCTACTCCCAAGTGAGCATGTGCAGTCCTGATCCCATGTGGGAGCTAAAATGGGGTGGGTGGGTAAGAGATGGTTTGATGTTTCTGTGTGCCCTGTCACTGGGGAAACTGAACAGTATGCAATATAATTTCTTTGAGGGAAGGGGGAAAAGTTGTGAGTTTGTTTGGATTAAGATCAAGCACACTGAATGGCTAAGGACTGGTGAATAATCTTGGGGGCGGGAGCTAAGAGGTGTACAGAGGCAAAAAGACTGATAGGTACAGAAAAGAAGGCTTTGAGTTAAGGAAGTGGAGCCCAAAGGAAGAGTAAACACAGAATGGAATACCTTTCAATGCTCCCATCATTACTCTGAGATAAGTGTGTCTAAGATTTATAAGCGTGTCTAGGATTACAGCCAGAGTAACATATTGTATAGGTACCAGATCCCCTGTGTTCTTGGAAGCTAAGCAGGATCATCCCTAGTTAGTACTTGGATGGGAAACAGCCAATAAAACCAGGTGCTGTAGAGTAACAATTCTGTAAAATATGTTTACAGATTTGAATTACCTGGAGTACATGCTTGGCAACTGCATTATTTATAAAGATTGTGTAGCCCTTAGAGCCAGCATGGTGTGGTGGTTTGAGCTTTGGATTACAGCACGAGACCAGGGTTCAAATCCCTGCTCAGCCATGGAAACCCAGTGGGTAACCTTAGGCAAGTAGCATCAGCCTCAGAAGGAGGCAAACACAAACCCTCTGACCAAATCATGCCAAGGAAACCCTGTGATAGGCTCACCTTAGGGTCGCCATAAGTCAGAAATGAAATGACTTGAAGGCACACAACAAGAAGACCTGATGAAAAATACTATATCCACTTTTGAGAACTTTCTGGGAAGGGAGCAGTAAGTGGTACCTGGATGGCCATCTAGGAGGGGCTAGGAGGAGGTGAAAATCATCCTCCAATGGTAGAGAAGAGCTCTGCTGATGGATGGGGAGGGCACTTCCAGAGGTCACCTATGTATACCTGCTGTCACTAGTAATCCTTGTCTGTAGAGTCACAAAGGGATAATTGGATCTTATTCGCATGACTTCAAGTAAGACAAGATAAGGAACAGTGCAGACACTGGTCAGTTTTACAGTTCAAATTACCTTTATGATAATACACTGATTAGTTCACACTTACACACTCATTCATACTTACATACCCATACTTCTAACTGGTCAGTCTAATAAGGAGACAGGAGTGACAAAGGTCTCTCAGCGACTAAGTTTTTTTACCCCAGTTTTATACACTGGTCTCCAGGCATTATCTGGCTTTAAGATAAATCATCTGATGTTTCCCATTATTCTCCAAAATCAGTGGTTCCCTGTACACACCTGTGGTATCCCTGACATCTCCACATGAACGACTTATTTATTTTTGTTTAACAATCCAGCTTATTATCCTAAACAATGATCCATTTGTTTCTATTTAACAGCTTGGTTTGTTTTGGTATGTTCTTGGCAAGCCTTGTGATAGTTCTTGATGGACAAACATGGTTTTCTCTCAGTGATCAAAGTCCATACATTTTGCTCTCAAAATGGAGTCACTGCAGTTCTGGTTCAGCTATGCTATAATGGTGTTTCTAGCAGTAGGAAGAGAAGGCAGGGAAGGAGCTATCTCTTGATTCACTCAATCCAAAGCATTTCCAATCTAAGTGTTGCCAGTGTAATTTTGAGGTTTTCAGTGACAAATTAGTTGTCTTGAGGGGGAGAGGCATGTAGAATCATAGAATCATAGAATTATAGAGTTGGAAGAGACCACGAGGGCCATCCAGTCCAACCCCCTGCCACGCAGGAAATCACGATCAAAGCATCCCCGACAGATGGCAATCCAGCCTCTGTTTAAAGACCTCCAAGGAAGGAGACCCCACCATGCTCCGAGGGAGTGTGTTCCACTGCCGAACAGCTCTTACTGTCAAAAAGTTCCTCCTAATGTTGAGGTGGAATCTCTGTTCCTGGAGCTTGCATTCATTGCTCCGTGTTCCAGTTTCTGGAGCAGCAGAAAACAAGCCTGCTCCATCCTCAGCGTGACACCCCTTCAAATACTTAAAAAGGGCTATTATATCGCCTCTTAACCGTCTTTTTTCCAGGCTAAACATACCCAGCTCCCTAAGTCTCTCCTCATAAGGCATGGTTTCCAGACCTTTCACCATTTTAGTTGCCCTTCTCTGGACATGCTCCAATTTGTCAATATCCTTTTTGAATTGTGGTGCCCAGAACTGGAAAAATGCAACATCAAAAAATGTAACTTCCTCTACTTACTTTGAAAATGCGCGGGGCTACATGAGTATACTTTCCAGACCACATCTGTTTGATGAGTTCTGCATACGCTTCTGCAATTTCTCCTCTCATTCCTAAAGGATTGTCTTGATTTATTTCAGCTTCATATTCATCCTCCAAGAAGTACTCTGTCAGTGGGGGAGTGTTACTTAAACACTGTAATGCTGAGTTACTTTTATTTTATTTTATTTTATTTTGGGATTTATTGTTAACCTCTTCACTCTTTAGGACCAAAGGCTAAGAAGAAAAATAACCATATTTTTCCACTTAGCAGCAGCAGCATTTTACACTGATTGAAGCTCCTGGATGCTGTTTGAGGATATGTAGAGTAAGTTTGCACCTAACAAACTGCAAACGGGGTGGGGGGAGGGGGATTTAATCAGGTCTTCATGAAAACCTGTTAAAAGTCTTGTTGTGAACAGTAAAAATAACAACAACAACAACAATAATAAAATTTATTTATAATATTTATATTATTTATAAATAATAAAATATTTATACAATATTTGAGCTGTTGTACATACTGCAAATTGAGCAATTCTGTATATGGTACCTAATTTAACTGTAACTGCAGAATTCCTGCAGAAATCCCCTGGAAGAAGCCTGATGCCAGGAGCTCCTGGAGAATCCAAGATGAACACCTTACATCCACAATCCCCTTGGTACTGCAGCAAGACAACAGGTCTCCTAATAAACACTGAAGATGTGATGAAGATGTCATATTACTACTTTCCCTCAAAGCTAAAGCCTCAAAGCCAGTTTCACTGATGGAATGAAAGTCATACACGAGGAAGGCTGAGAACAATTCCCACAAGCCCTTTTCTTTGTCTCAGATGTTAAATTGGGTCTTTGTGGCTGAGATATAGGACATCAAGAGCTTCTTGATGTATCTTTCATCAAATGTACAGAATTTTTCCAACTGCTATGAAATATCAAACTCTGCCTACCATTAGGCACAATGCAGCTGCCATTCCAGGCAGGAGATTTCAAGTGTCATGGAAGGATTTATTGTCCAAGATGGACAGGGCTGCTTGTGCAATTTTCTGGCTTGTGTAGCAAAGTTCACTTGCCTGGCTTTGGTATATGCACCTTGGCTTGGGTGTGTTACCTGGCCTTACAACCCGCCCCTCCCTCATAATTTGGCAATATTGGATGGTTCACCAGGTCTGAGGTAGACCAGGGCAAACCAAAATTAGGTTCAAGTGAAGGTCACCCAAAGGCTTAACAAAGCTATCTTGGAAAATGTTCCAACAAAGATGCCCAGGATGGGGTTAAGCGAAGCCCTTAAGTCAGAGTAGTTAAGGAAGAATGTGCTAATCTTCCCTGAATGCACCTGGCAGTGAGTCATACTCCAAAACAAACAGTGACTGGAATCCCCATTATCCATGAAATATCTTTCCCTCACACCTTTTCCTCTCCACAATAAGGAGGCTGCCATAAACCCATCAACCTTAGTGTCTCAGCCATTAGCGGCAATCAATGAAGCTGGAGTTTCCTTCGTTTAACTATGGGAAAGCTATCTAAGCATTGTTTTGCACTCAAAACTCCCCTTAAGGGTACGATAATGGGTATAAATATTACCCTCAAATAATAGCCATGTGTGCACAGTTCTTCTTGTACCATCACTCTGCTGGACTGCTGTCACACCCTTAGATTCAAGTCTGGGTTTCTTTGCTGCATGAATCTCTGCTCTTCCAACAGGTAAATATAGCCCATTCCTCCCAAATCTGTTCCTCTGTCCCAATATTTCTGCCTTGACTCTTCATTAGCCTTGTGGTTGTCTTGTGAACATGTGCTTCAGTGAATGCTTCTGTGTTTATTTTCCAATGAAAACCATTCTATTTCATTTTGGCTTGGAGTCTTGTCAGTGAGTACTGGTATACACAAGTGCAAAGTCCAAAAGTTACCCAACCTCTTACAACCATACCTTTGAGCTAATTAAAATTCCCTAATTTAATATCATAATTTTACTGTCACGAGTGGGTCCCAGGGTATTACCCGCAGTAATTCAGGTAACAGGTGGGCAAGGAACACCATTTTCTGCTCCTTTCCTTAGGCAGCAAAATGTCTTGGGCCAGTCTTGCCAAGTATTCTTTCAAAACAGAATTGAAGTGATGGTGGAATGCTCCTGGAGACTGGGATTGTCATTGTTTGATTGTGACAGTTGCAACTTGATTACAAGCTACTGTGCTAGAATCCAGTTCTGTACTGTTCTCTTATCATTTCAGTTTGTTGGTGTTTCTATAGTGCTCAGATCCACCCTGCCTTGTGAAATGAAAGTCAAAAAGAACTCCCGTCTTTCATCATCCAAGGCAAATCTGTATACTGTCAGGAGTTGTCGCAATAAACCACAGTCTGTTAATTTAACTGATCTTACAAGGCAAATTGTCTGTTGAGTGCTGCCATGTAGACATTGTCACTATAGCTGTAACCTGTCACAACTGTGTAGTACCACATGGGTCAAAATAATGTTTTTTAAGTTCACTTGTCAGCTTCTGTTGAATTATTCTGGTGCTTACAGCAGACATAATCTTTGTTTCTCTTACATTTTTGTCGCTTAATGAAGAAAGTACTATTTATGTGATCTCTTTGATGTACTTTCTAATAGGGTTAGCAACTGCTTCAAGTGGCTATTCTGGGGGAGGGATGTCAGCAGCTACCCATGGGCTATTCCTCCAGAGGTCTCTCTCCCCAGATGTTCCCTAGAAGACAAAGCAGTGTAAGTCACATGGCCTGCCCATGACTCCTAAATAAAGTTGCTGCTTCAGAAAGGGTGGAGGATGCCATCAACATTTCTATACCTGGAATGGAGAAGGAAGAGTATATTGTCCTTGGTCTCAACCAGCAAAATGTCTTAATAATGACACATACTAAATAAATTTACTTAGTGTGTTTGTGTGTGTGCCTTCAAGTCACCCATCAATTTGGGGCAACCCCATGAATTACTTAATAAAGACCATGAATTACTTAATGAAGGTTTTATTAATATCCATCCAAACTATGTGGGGAGCCACTCACACAAACCCGCTCATATGATTCCATTGCAAGTAGTCCTCCTTACTGGTTGGCACATGTATATCTTGAACCTGAGAGTCATACAAGAAGAATTAGAGTGCCAACTTTATCCATAACCATGGATAGGCTTGAGAAGGCATGGAGAAGGAGGAAAAATAAATTATTTCCTCTTTTTTTAAATCATCCTAATTCTGGGCAAAATAGGACAATTGGCTTATGTATGTGGCATACGCACACTTTAAAGAGGGATTAGACAGATTCATGGAGGAGAAGCCTGCCAATAGCTACTAGTTATGTCGGCTACATATTATTGCCAGAGGTAATAATAATAATAATAATAATAATAATGTATTTATATTCTGCCTTTAACCTAGGGAATCAAGGCGGGGCACAACATAATTATAACAATAAAATATTATAACAATAAAAGCTCAAAGTTAAAAAACAATCCCATATCCCATCTCTCCCCCAATCATAAAAACAACAAAGAACAATAAAATAGAAATTAAACAGCAGAATATATTAAAATTACAAAAACAAATTCACTAAAATTGCAGGTAGATTTGATTTTGTTTTTTGATCTGAAAGGCTAATCTGGAAAGGCCTGCTGGAAGAGATCCATCTTAACAACCTTTTTAAAGATTTCTAGAGAGGTAATATGACGGATCTCGTCTGGCAGGTTGTTCCATAGCCTGGGAGCAGCAGATGAAAAAGTCCTCTGGGTCTCCGCAGCCAATCTGGTCTTCTTTGGCTGCAACAGGTTCGTCCCAGAGGATGTAAGTGTGTGGGGTGGATTATATGGAGGAAGGCGCTCCCACAAGTAGCCTGGACCCAGGCCATGAAGGGCATTAAAGGTTATCACCAACACCTTGTACCTTGCCTAGAAACTAATTGGCAGCCAATGAAGGGATTTTAAGATAGGTGTTATGTGGTTGGCTCTAGATGAACCCGCGACCAACCTGGCTGCCATGTTTTGTACCAATTGAAGTTTCCGAACTTGGCACGAGGGTAGACCCATGTAGAGCGCATTGCAGAAGTCAAGCTGAGAGGTTACTAGCACGTGTACCACTATTTCTAGGTCACCCTGCTCCAGAAAAGGTCGCAGCTGACGTATCAGCCGAAGCTGATAACAGGCACTCCTGATGTCTTATCTATCTGGACTGTCAGCTGGAGAGACAAGTCAAGGAGCACCCTCAAGCTGTGAACACAGTCCTTCAGGGGAAGTGTGACCCCATCCAGGACTGGTGGACATATTTCCATTCCCGGGTTAGGAGTCCCAATAGCAAGTACTTCCGTCTTATATGGATTCAGCTTGAGTCTGTTTTCCCTCATCCAATCCATTACCACCTTAAGACAGTCATTCAGACTAGAGATGCCATCCTTAGTCACTGCAGCAGTCTGAGACATAGAGAAACATATTTGGGTGTCATTAGCATACTGATAACACCCCGCCCCATGTCTCCGAATGATCTCTCCCAGCAGCTTCATGTAAATGTTGAAAAGCATAGGAGACAGAATGGCGCCCTGAGGGATGCCAGATATTAAATCTCTTTTAGAAGAGAATCTGTCTCCCAGCATCACTATCTGGAATCTGCCTGAGAGATAGGAATGGAACCACTGCAAAGCAGTGCCCCCAATTCCCAGTTCTCCCAGGCATTCCAGAAGAATACCGTGGTCAATGGTATCAAAAGCCGCTGAGAGGTCCGAGAGCACCAGCATAGTCACACCTCCCCTGTTGATGCCCAGACGGAGATCATCGGCTAAGATGACCATGGCAGTCTCAATTCTGTATCCTGTCTTAAACCTGGTTTGAAATGGATCTAGAAAATCAGTTTCTTCCAAGACTGCTTGGAGTTGAATGGTGAGCGCTCTCTCAATCACCTTGCTTAAGAATGGTAAAAGCGAGACTGGCCTATAATTGTTTTTGTCCAGGGGGTCAAGGGAGGGCTTTTTAAGGAGTGGTTTAACCACTGCCTCTTTTAGGCAAGATGGATGTTGGTCTTTCCTGAAAGAAGTGTTGATTATGTACATCAACAGCACCTTGATCATATTACCCCCTTGGACGGCCAGCCAAGAAGGGCAGGGATTGAGAGAGCAGGTCATCTTTTTCATACTACCAAGGAGCTTGTCCACATCCTCAGTACTCACCAACTCAAATTGATCCAGTATAACGGTATTTACGGAAATGCTATATACTTCTCCTATTGCTTCTGCCACAAAGCCAGCATCCAAATTGGCTCTTATCCAAGAGATTTTGTCTGCGAAATGATTGTTTAAAGCATCACAGCAGGCTGTAGTTGGCTCTAATAAAGGGTTCTGGGTGGAAGGTATTTGTGTTAAATCCCTTACCACCCTGAACAGCTCTGCCGGACGGGACTTCGCAGATGCAATATGTGCAGAATAGAAGGACTTCTTGGCTGCATCTATTGCCACTCGATCGGATTTAAGAAATTTCCTATGCCGTATCTTGTCGGATATGAGACAGGTTTTTTGCCTCATACTCATTGTTGTCCACCCCGCTTCATTCTCCTGAGACCTTCAGTATACCAGGGGTTACAGTTAGAAGTGGGTTGGAAAGGACGCTTGGGAGCGACAGTGTCTATAGCACAGGTAAGATCATTGTTCCAGGTATTAACCAAGGCTTCGACAGTATTGCCAACACCACCAACCATTAAACCCTCTAGGGCTTCTTGGAACCTAAAGGGTTCCATCAGCCTTCAAGGGCGGACCATTTTAATAGGTCCTCCACCACCCCCCATGGGGGGAATAGTAGCCCTCAGACCAGGAAATGATCCATCCATGACAATGCAGTGATATCAACTATCTTGGCCAAGGAAATGCCTGTTCCGTACAAAAGACCACATTGAGGGTATGACCTGCACAATGTGTGGGCTCAGAGACTATCTGGGAAAGGCCCATGTTTGTCATGGAAACCATGAAGTCCCGAGCTTATGCTGTAGGCTTCTTAAAAGAACTGGTTCTACCATAAGACAGATTGAAGTGGCTGCTTCAGGCAGCAGAGGGTGGGGGTGGGGAACTTTATTTAAGTGTTGGAGAGCAAAGCTGTTAGTGGCACACAACCTGCCCTGTGTCTCCTAAGTTAGGCTGCTGCCCTAAAGTATGGTGAAGAACACATTGCCAATGCTAAAGCAAGATTCAAGTGCCAAACC
The DNA here is from genome assembly GCA_030847615.1 of Gambelia wislizenii. Taxonomy (NCBI): domain Eukaryota; kingdom Metazoa; phylum Chordata; class Lepidosauria; order Squamata; family Crotaphytidae; genus Gambelia; species Gambelia wislizenii. The sequence goes on along the minus strand of JAUMIR010000002.1, from coordinate 378,239,989 downwards.
AGTCAACATCTGTAGAGAAAAGGATACATTGTCCTTTGCTTCAGGCAACAAAATGCCTTGGGTCTCTTAGTACTAGCTGCCTGGTAGCAGAAGCAGGGGTGTGTTAATGGTATTCATGTCCTGCCTGTGGGCTTCGAATGGGCAACTTTCATTGACTGCTGTGGGAAGAGAACAGTCCACTAGATAGGTCATTGGTCTGGTTTTACATAGCTCTGCTTATGTCAAAGCCTATGTAATTGTAGTTATTTGTGACAAATGCATACACATACGGTGTCTTCCTTGCTTCGTTTTTTGAGCACGTTTACAGGATTTTACCAGCAGACTAATGTGGCCTTTGAATAGCAATACAATCCACTCAGTCTACATCTTGTTCCCAAATAAAGTGTTCACCATCATCCAAAGAACTCATTTTTAATTCAGTGCAATCTAAGCATCTTCCCTGGTTTCACAAGGGCAAGTGATATTTTCAGCAGGAATATAACATAGTTAAATTTCTTGTGCCTATACTGGAACAGAAACCACTACATGTACTTAGAGTTTTCTATTACCAGTTACTACTTAGAATGCAATAGATTTTTCAACTCGAGTTTTACATTCAGCAAGAGACAAAATCTGTGTATGTCTATTCCCTTAAGTATAACCTTCATAAAATATTTGGTGTTAAAAATTTCTCTGTTCTTCTGTCATCCTGAAATCCCTCTTGGCTTTTAAACAATCCATTTGCACTGCTTAAAAGGGATACTGTTACATTCAATATGAAATATGATGACAGGAAAAGTTGTGACTGTACACACACCAGAACACACAAATATAAAGTATTAGTAGTGCTTCTTGCAAGTCAGATGTGGAAGAAAGGGCTGCAGTACACCTTGAATCAATAGTATTGTGTGGGATGAATTGGCACCAACATCTTTCCAGACACAGTGCCAACACTGACATGACAATTGCACCAACACTCAGACACATTTGCACTGTAGGTTGCTATCCAGTTATCCAAGTCACATGCACATAATGTGAATTCATCAAACACAATGAAAATAGCATAGAGGGATGCTTTCTCCTGTATCTTCCTGCCCATGCACCAATATATTCAATAGATGCCCTTTGCTGTGTACCATCATTGGGAAAAGTATATATAGTAATGCATTTGCCAAAGATAGGTGGCCCAACTTTGTAAAAGTCAAGGGAGACACAATACAAATGTTGCCAATTCTTTGAGGTGCCCTTTTGAGAATAATTTTAACATTTTAAAATTGAACCATATTTACAAACTAAATTGATTTTAGATGGATTATTTTTGGTTCCCTGGTATCTCAACTAATTTTTATGGTTGTACTGTATTGTTTTTATAATTTTATGAATACCAGGCTGGGATTGCTTTTGGTGGTGAAGACTTGGTACAATTTTTTTAAAAAAGGAATGTAGGAATGATGGGTAGATTATGTCCTCATAAGAATTATGTTTCTTTTCTTCCTGTCTCCTCTGTGATGCTGTGGCTTTTCATTAGAACTTTTTAAAGCTTCCTACTCTGTTCAAACAGAAAAGATCAAGAAAGAATGATCAAGAGACTGTTCAGGTATGATAAGAAAATGCATTTGCTCTAGACCTCTGCAAATGTGGTATTGCTGGTGATCAGGTGCAGCAAGTGACTATCCTGGATTATTAAATACAAAGTGTTATCAATTTATTTCTGCAAAGCCTCTATTGAAGTACAGTCAGGCCCCACACACTCATGCTGGTTAGGGATACAGGACCCTGCAAAAGTGGGAAAACCACAAATACAGTTGGCAACAGCAGGAGCAAGGCCCCCTGGAAGACTCCTTGGGCTTGAGAAGGAGGTGGCTGGTGGGCTCTCCAGAGGGAGGGAGCATGAAGACTGTGTGCCTGGCAACTGGGCCCCACAGCCACCACCCTTCCTGAAGCCACTGTGTGCTTCAGGTGGGAAATTGGTGGTGGCAATTCTTTGTGCACCCCCTCCTGGAGCTTGAGGCTGTTGTATGAATGTGCATGTGGTGACCTTGGGCTTTGGGGAGATGGCAGTGGCAATTCTTCATATTTTCCCCCTCCTGAAGCTTGAGGCTATTGTGCAAATGTGTGTGTGGAGGCTTCAGGAGTGGGTGGCAATGGCTGCGATTCTTCACACTCCCTTCTCCTGAAGCTTGAGGCTGTTGTGTGAAAGTGCACACAATGTCCTCAGGAGCGGGGTGGCAGCAGCAGTGCCCAGCCACTAAGCACACACTCCTTGTGCTCTTTAGCCATAGAAATAGGAATTCAGACTGAGCCAAGGTTGGGAGGATGGCTTAACTCAGTCTGCACTCCTATCTCTGTGGGCTAAGGAACCCGAACAAAGTGCCATTTCTGCTCTGGAAAGTGGGAGGAAAGTGGCTGTGCCATGGTGATGACAAACACACAAATAATCAAATTCACTGATGTCAATCCAGTGAATGTGGAGGGTCAACTGTAGAATTGTCATGAAATCAGTTCTGATACTTCATTCTTGCTAGGTGGCAAAATAAATCTACCTGAAAATCTGTACAGCTGTCTCTAGATTGATTACATTATACACCCAGCCATGGTCACAAAAAGCTACATGCAACAGTAATAGAACCAGCCTTGATGGATAGGCCTCTTCCAGTTTGTTTGTCCTGGCAGAACGGCACTTCACCCTCGATACAATGGGAACAGCAGATGCTAAGATGCTTTCGGGTGGTAAACGTTAGCAGGAGAAATCTTCGCTCTTTCACAACAGCAAAGCCACAGCCTCACATTGTAGTATAATGGAGCTAGGGCTCATAAGTGCTAGGATTTTGATTAGCAGGGCCAAAGATGTCATATGCCTCCCTACCTTCTCAAGCCTATCTAAAATTAGCTGAAATCATCACAGTAACTGAAGGAAACTGTTTTCCTCCTAACAAGAAATATGAACAATTTTGTTGTAAGGGAAATTATTTGATGGTGGCTTGGACTTGAATGGGCAAATCGCTTTACATAAGACTGTCTCCTGGTGGAAATGGAAAACTGCTAGAATTTGTTTGTTGACATGGATCAGCAAAGCTGCCTGCACTTCTGAACATCCCTTGTGGTTGTGCTTATGGGTTCTGTTATGATGAGCCCCTGCACTTACCCCAACAGTTGCAAACCAAAGGACTTTACCAATTGCTTTTAGAATGTACATACACTGGAGGTCCCAATAGCTTAACTAACTAATGAAAAGCTTAGGTAAAAGGAAGAGCTCCATTGAGCTTTCAACTTACCAAGGAGTTGTCTAGACCATGAAAATACTCCTCATAGAATGCAAGAAGAATACCTTTTGTCCCAATGACAAGCAAACGAGATTTTTGGTATTAGGAAGGAGGGGGGCAAAAACTCTTTATTGTGCAGGAAAAGCTTTTGTGGCTTTTCCAAAAGTTTTTTAAAAAAAATAATGCATGGAAATGTGCATTACCACTTCTTTGGACAATTGACTCACAGCACAGCACATTCTCGGCAAGGGCAGAACTGGAAAGCTGATTGGTCAAACGTGCACAGGGGGTGGGCTTGCCAGCACTGAAGTGGCCAGAAGCACCATTTTGGAGTTTTTCATTGCTGATGGGGTACTTTTTTGCTGCATTGAGGTGACCAAACAGCTTTTTAAAGTGGAAGGTCACACTTCCACACCTTTGATTTACAGGGAGGGGGGAATACTGTGCAGTGGTGACAACTTGTTGAAAATAACAACGCAAGTAGTTCACTCCCGTCAACCATCTTGATTCACACGCATGGCTGCATGTGCACTTCAGACATGGATAGCTTTGCATACCAGCGATTTTGCCAAAAGACCATGGAGACAAGCGAAGGCTGCTGCAAATTTGCATTAATGCACAGCAATCCACATTATATCTTCTCATCTAGATAAACCCCAAGCTGAGAACAGAGGGCAGAGAAAAAAGCAAAGAGGAAGATGATAGAGAAGAGGGAGTTTTTATATGACCACACTCTAAAAGTTTCTCAGGTCACATGGTATGGTTGCTTAGATAGTCAAAGTATTTATGAACATGTACTGCAATAGATAGAAGAGTAATTAGGAAACCTGAGCGAAAAAATTCAGAATGAGTATAGGCATGCAGGGGGCCCTATACTATCTAAACTCTCCAGTGCTCTAACAGCAATGAACTGGGGTGATGCTTGATTTTCCAATATCATCCTTCTCTTGTTTGTTGATTTTCAGTAGTTTCTGTTTCTGTAAGATCTAATTATTATCAGATAACTTGATTTTCCACCCAATATCAGCTACTGTGATATTATTATGGCAGAAATCCAAGGATCCATGCAAGCTGTTCTGCTTGTTCATGTGTAGCTTTCCTTTTCCAACAGCAGCTCTGTGCCTCAGAAAACCCCCATCATCAAGGTCAGGAACCCAGTGGAGTCTCAACTCATGATGCACAAGTGGCAGCAGGAAGGCAAAGTTGACCCCATCACCACCACCCCATGTAGACACCAACATGTTTTCTACTCATACATGAAAAGGTTTTAATCCTGCCTGATATGTACTATCTTGGCCTATTTGTTTTGTAAAGTAAACAAGAACACTGTGAAACCAGTTATCTATTGCTTTCACTATTGCCTTAGTGAAATCGATATGTTTTTTGTTCTTGCAATGTTTGTTTTTTTTAGCTGTACTTATAGCACAGAAGCTGTCACTATGTCTCTTTCTGCCATTACATTCCTAGAACGTATCTGTATCCATGATTGATGACTTGAAGATATTTTAAAAATTACAGTTGGAAACTGTCAGTGGCTATACTAGAATGGGTTCTAAACTCATACTTGTTTTTAAATGATCATTTACTGGTTCACACTTCTAAAGTTAAAAAATAAAGAGTGGTGCAGTGAAATAGTTCTTGTAAAGAGGATGTTTTAATAAAAAGGAAAGAGCAATCATTTTAAAGGCTTGGCAGCCCCCCTTAAAAACTTGGCCAGGAGCTGGGCAGCTGCTTAAAAACCACTTATTACTAACTGCACTTTGTATAGTGTGAGACACACGTGCTTGCCACTAAACTTTATTCTTTGGAACAAACCTGCTTTTGGTTATTTATTTTAAAATCTGTAAGGCAGAAAAGAAAAGCACAGCCATTCCATTTCAAACCACCTCTGAGTATTCCTTCCCTGATAAAACCCCATTAAATTCATGATGTCTTCATAAGTCGACAAGTGACTTGAAGGCAGGCGCACACACACATACACACACACACGATAACAAAAAGTATGTTGGGACTCAAAATGGTGTGTCTCCCCTTACTAGCTGTTGTCTTGTTTCACTACAGTGAGAAGCTTACTTTTTCAGTAATCCTTTGATTAGTGCAGGGGTGAGAATTGTGTAGCCCTCCAAATGCTGGATTGCAACATCCTTCAGAGCTAACCAGCATAGACAATGGTGATGAATACTGGGAGTTGCAGTCCAACATCTGGAGGATCATTCCCATCCCTGATTGAGTATATGACATCAATACGGAGACATCAGAACTTCCAGCATATGAAGAAGTACAATGAGCCCTTAGATCCCTGTAAATATTGCAATATAATTGCAATTACAATACAAAAGAATATGGGACAAAGTTTCAGTTACATCACTTTTATATTCTGTAGTCAGATTCCCAAAGGCTAGAGTAAGCCTTTATGTTAGCCTTCCATGACTAATGATAGCAAGGACTTTCATTAACAAAACTTATGTGTTGCTTTTCTGCATAAAAATACAAAGTGGCATGTAAAACAAGAAATCAACACATAATGCATCAAAATAATTATCAATGAAATTTGCTAAATAAACAATACTGTAGTTAAATCAGTTAAAAAGCAAGAAAACTAAACAGCAAGAAAGGAGTTAAAAGATGTTAGGATACAATCCTGTGGCTCTTAGAAAAGAATCCAAGGAGCCACAGAATACTAGATCTCCATATCCTTGGTCAGAGAGGAAGGTCACCATGCCATGGCTGCACTAATGACAATAGGACCCCAAATGGCATGGTCAGGGGATATGTGTTTGGGGCAACCAAACCTCTATAGTCTCCCCTTTTCCCCAATATGCCCCCAAAGCCAAGTGAGGCAACAGGAAGAGAGAATATATTCTCTTGTCCATACTTTCTGCAATTGCCAAAGTGAGCCAGCATGGGACCTGTGCCTTGGACCTTCTCTCCCCACCCCCTCCTTAGGACTGTTATTACCATCTGTAATCAAGAGTGTGGGAGCCACTCCTCTCACCAGGAGTGTATTGCATAACTGTGATGTTGCAGACCCATTCTCCAGGATCTGACAGTGGTATTTCTGATGGGCAGAGCAGAACCTCTGAAGGTGCAGATTCTGCAAGCTCAATATATTACAATAATATTTTTTTTCTTGATGTAGAAATATCTTTCAGAGCCTTTCATGGTCTTTCAAAGGCTGTTCACTTTTGTTTCCTGTTGAAGTATTGATTAGACTATCAATCTTCACCTCTTTCAAACTCAAGGCCTGTCTTTATCCAATAAGCTACTTTAATGAGATTCATGTGTGAATTATTTACAAAGTGCACCTATTTTTCTCCTCCTTTCTTCTGTTCTTCTCTGTTTTTCCTTTTTCCTGAGATGACTTGTGTCCCAGGGTTTTTTTTTCTGGGGGGGAGGGGGGGGAGATAGGGTATAAATAAAGTTGTTGCACTGCTGCTGATTCCTTTAAGGAAAATAAAAAGTATAGCAGTACTGATGATGTGACTTGCTTTTGACTGGAGAGAAATCCAGCTGTAGTGTGGCCTCATCCCACCAACTTTTGACTGGTAAATAAGGGAAGTGAGAATCATAGTGTTGTTTATGGAAAAATAAGACCACACTGACATCCACTTCACTACCCCAAATGTTCTAGACAATCTGTTTTCAAACTAAAGCCAGGGAGGGTACAAATGCAGATGATTCAACACATCTGGAGGATGCTAGTTTGGGAAAGACTGGCTTACCTTGCATCATATATTTTAAATTAATTAATTACATGTATCTGTTGCCTTTCAGTGTTCCAGGGTCCCTGAGGTAATATGGGACAGATACTGTAAAAAGATTTGAAACGTTAAATACACAAACAAAAACACTTTAAAAACAGATTAAAACAACTTCTTAAAATAGTTTTAAAATCACAGATGGTTAAAACAGTCAGAGCAGCCAGCCATGGTTTAAAGGAAGTACAAAGTAACAAGTTTTAGCTGCCTTCTGGAAGCTCAAAAGGAGAGGACCCATCAACTAGTGATGGGACCCAGACAATCAACTGGTGCCCATGGCGGTGGCCATAGAGGCAGCAGGGCAACATAGTGAGTCACCCTCAGCAATTCTGGGGAAAGTGTGGAATGCTGAGAAGGGGGAGGAGGAATTTAAGTCCACTGGCCTACCTTACAGGGTTGTCATGAGGTCTACTGTGCGTTTTTTTGGAGTTTTTAAACAGCGTATGGTACACCGGTTCCAGCTAGTACATTTAAAAACATTTTTAAAATGAACATAGGTCAGAACCAGCAACTTCATATTGAGCTTGTTAGTAAATTGGAAGCCAATGCCATTTGTTCAAGATCAGTGATATATAGTCTGTACAGCACATACCTAACAACAGTCCAGTTACCACATTTTGCACTGTCACTTCCAGACCCTTTCCAGGGACAGTCACATGTTGAGTACATTGCAGTAGTCTAATTGAGAGTTAATTAAGCTATAAACCACTGTGGCAAAATCTGCCCTCTCTAGGAAGGGGTACAGCTGGGGCATCAACTCAAACTGGGCAAAGGCAGTCTGACCACAGCCATCACCTGGTTATCTAGGAGCAATAGTGGGCTGGAGAGCAACCCGAGATATAGGCATGATCTTTCAGAGGGAGTACAACCCCATCCAGAACAAGCTGTACTCTCACCCTCAGGGTAGCTTTTCTTTTGACCAACAGAACTTCCATCTTGTTTGGACTGAGACTCAATTTATTCAACCACATCAAATCCTTCACTATATCTAGACAACGATTCAGGATGTCAATAAGCTGCAAAAGAGAGATAGGGCTGGGTATCATAAGCATATCCAAACTTAAAACTCCAGATGACCTCCCCTGGTGGCTTGGCTATACAGAAATGTTAAGAACAGAGGACAGTGCTGAGCCCTGTGGGACTCCACAGGTTAATGGTCAAGAGGTTGAACCAACACCAGCCTCTGGGAATTGCTTTCATCATATTTCGTTCTCCTATTTACCTTTACTTTGAAGAAGATGATAGAGATGTTAAATGGTGAACATGCTAGATCAGATAAAATAACTTTGTTATTGATAGCACCACACTCTGCCAAATGTCAGCTAAACATATATTTTCAGGCTTAAAATAAATGCGTAGATGGACTATTTTGGGCAAGCAGCCTAAAGTGCTGTGACATTTTTACAGTATATCCTGATTAGGTTCATAGACCATGAAGATTTTCAGACACGATTTTTGGCAGGATATATTGCAAAACAGCTCCGTTGCTGCTGCGTGGCAGGGGAGCTGTTTCGGACGACGCCGTCCCTCTGCCGAAACCCTCCATGTCACTTCCGTGACAGAATGGAGGAAACCGCGTCGTATTTCATTTACGATTGTTGCCCGTGAGTGAAATACAACGTGGTTTCCTCCATTCTGTCACGGGAAGTGACACGGAGGATTTCGGCAGAGGGATGGCATCGTCCAAAACAGCTCCCCTGCCGCGCGGCAGCAACGGAGCTGTTTTGCAATATATCCTGCTGAAAATCGCATCTGAAAATCTCCCATAACTGTGACCAGAAAACATGCCAGTGGACAAAATCCAACCTGCAGACCAGTGTTAACACATTTTGATACACAGAAGGACAGGGTGCTTCCTTTCTATCTAAGTTAATTGAGGACAATTGCTTAACTAGCCAAGTTGTTCCTTTTCTTTAGGAATGTTACAGATACTATCATCATCAATATCATCATCATCATCATCTATATCCCACCTTTCTCCCAGGATTGAGACTGAAGGTGGCTTATTTAAATGCAAGTTATTACAATACAAAATTAAAAGCCTACAAAAATCAACATTAAAACAAAATTAAACTATTACCCATATTAAAACAATTTAAAACATACACTTAAAAAAAATATTTAGAAAGATTTTAAAAACAGCTAAAACAGTACAATTTAACACAATGTAGCATCTTCTCATAGCTCTTTTCTTAAAAGCCATCAGTTTTAAAAGCCCGTTGAAATAAAAATATCTTCTCTTGCTGACAAGGAGGCTATTCTAGCTTTCCTATGGAGCAAGTTCCAAAATCTAGGGGCATGATCCCACCAACTGTACCTGTGAACATGGTGGGCTAAAACAAGGGCCTCTCCTGCAGATCTTAGGCAAAGGCAGACACATACAAGGAGATAGGGTCTGTCGGACAGCCCGAACCTAAACTGTGTAGTGCTTTTGTTGGGGTGTAGAAAGACGCGCTGTGTCCACCACCACCACCTGCAGAGTTGTTCCACGTCGACAGGACACCAAGGAGAAGGTTTCTGGAGAGACTTCTGCAAAAAGACTTCAGGCTGAGAATGAAAAATTCCTTCACCCCAGCACACTGCCTTGAGCTCTGGCTTGCCAAATAAAGACAGCAACAAGGCCAGGCTTCACTCAACTTGAGGGCTTTAATCTTTGTTTGCAGTATATTTACAATATATATACATAGTATAGGACAGCCTTCTATTTTACTCATAAGTCTCTCTCAAACCAACAAACTGCTTCGCCAACCACCATCCACAACAAACCCACACTGGAGATATTTCCCATCTCCTTTTTATAGGCAGTTAAACATTGCCTGTTATATCAGGCATCTCAGTTGTGCATACTCTCAAGTGCTAACTCACACACACACCTGCCACTGGAGCTTAACTACTTTCATTACTACGCTTACAGCTCCATCTTGTGGTCACATCCATGTCATTTCCTGACATTCCCCTCCAAATGACATGTGGTGTGTCCCATGTGTAATTTACACCTATCCTTTTATATACTGTGACCTTGCTCGCTGATACCTATAGAGTCTGAGACTCCATTCCCATTCTTTACAATGCCATAGTGTTTTCTCAGACCTTGATAGCCCATGCTACTGACCCACCTGGCTCTGGCTTCCCTGATGCTATCATTTGTCAATTTCCTTTTACTTACAGGCTTGACCATCCCACCAAACATATCCTGGCTATACTCTGCCACACACATCAGAGCTTTGGTTTTCTTCCCTCCCCTCCTGCTTAGTGCATGTTCTCCTGGCTCTTTCTGGAGTGTTTTCAGTTATTTTTATTGCTGCCACAGAAGAGGCTTGTCCCTGCTTTACTACGAAGAACTTTCCTTTCTGAGACCTCATGGGAATCAGGAATGTACCTTGACCACCCTCAGTGTCACTGCTACCAACACTGGCCTGAGTGTCTTGTCCGTGAGTCTCAACTTGTTCTTGTTTCACAGTCACTATCTCCGGCTTTGGTTGCAAGTCTAATGAAGTGCTAGGCTCTTCTGGAGTACCAGGCACCTTCAAAGTGCCCTGTTTACTCGAAATTCCAGGCTGTTGTGACACACCTGGTTTCTCATCTAAGACATCCCTAGATGCACGTACCCCTCCATTTCCATTGTTCTTATCTACCACACTGGCTTTCTGTTTTACATCAACATTTTGGTCAGGGTATACTCTCTTCCACCCAGCATGAGCCTCAAACTTAGCACTCCTTGAATACAAAATCCTATTCCCATCCATCAGGAACCTATACTTGTTCCCCTCATAGCCCACAAAACGCAACCTTTGGCTTTGGGGCTGATTCTTTTTCCTGAACTGAGGTGGAATGTACACTGATACAAATTGTCCAAACACCCTTAAGTACTTTAGGTTTGGTGCTCTTCCATAAAATAAGTAGTATGGTGTTTGGTTTATCGCACTGCACCATGACCTATTTACAATATGACAAGCAGTTCTTGTTGCTTCTCCCCACAAATTAGCTGGTGCTCCAGAATCCTCTAACATACAATCCCTTATTTGGTTTATCATCCCAATCCTACGTTCAGCCAAACCATCCTCAGCTGGACATCCGGGATTTGTAGTTTTATGTTGGATCCCTTTCTACCCAAACCACTGCTGCAAATTACTACTTAAGAATTCCCCACCTCTGTCAGTCACAACAGTGCCAACCTTGTAAGGAAACTCACTTTCAACACAACTGACCCATTTTTTGATCATATCAGCAGCCTCACTTTTGGTTTTGAGCACTGCCACATAGGTAAATCTGGTATGCCTATCTACTATCAATAGGGTAAATCTGCATCCCCCTATACTCTTTACTTGATGTGGCCCTGATAAATCTGCGTGTACAACCTGAAAAGGCCTCTGGGTTATGCATTTGCTCATCTTCGCTACAGGGTAAGCCTTGACCTTTACCTTTTTGCAAATAGCACAGTCCAGGTAACTTTTACAGTTCTCTACCTTGAACTCTGGGCAAAACTTCTCTAGGTTTCTCAAACCTTTGAAGCTTATGTGGCCCATAACTCTATGAAGGTAATGAGCACACCCATCATGCAGTGGCTTATTTGTTACATTCCCACACTGCACCTGTACTACCATTTGATAAATGTGATTTTTCTTTATGGCTTTACCACATACTACTCCCTCCTTGGACACAATCCCCTCATCTCCTTTGAAAAGGATTTCATATCCATCACTGGTTAGGGATGACACACTTACAAGGCTATTTTGTAGTTTTGGTGCACACAGTACATTATGAAATACCTTGTTTAAACCAGGGATTAATAAAGACCCTTGAATCTCTACACTGCCAGATTCACCATCTGCAAATACCACAGTGTCCACTGGTGCTGGCTTTGGGCTCTGTAATTTTTCCCTATCAGGGGTCATATGGTGAGAACACCCACTGTCCAAAATCCACACAGACTGGTCCTTTTTCTCATTTACAGCTCCCTCTACAGTATTAGCAAACCCCCTCCCATCTTGGGGCTTGTCTTTTCTTTTTCTTTGTGAGTTCTGTCCTTCCTTTGCTGCAGAGACCTTAGGACTGTTCTTTGTCAAATGTCCAGTCTCTCCACAGGAAAAACATCTCCGTGTTCTGCAGACAGCAGCAATCCCTTCTTCAGACAAGGATGTGGATTGGTTGGTTGTCTCCTCCAGCTGGTCACTCCCTTGAAGCTTTCCTCTGAGTCTCTCCTCTGGGCCTCTTCCAATATTCTGGATGCCACGAGGTCGACATTTAGATCAGCATCGGTTACTCCTTGGAGATTGTACATTAGAAACTCCCATTCACTGTTTAGACTACTCAGGAGTATAAAAGCTTTTTTGGGTTTCTTCTATTTGGATGCCACACTCACTGCACTCTGCGAAATTATCCTGCATCCTTTTTAAATGCACAAGCACGGATTCACCTTCCTGCTGTTTACAACAATACAGCTTTCTGCTGCACAGCATTTTTGACAAGGCTCCAGCTGGTTGGTTGACATTCTCAAGAGCTTTCCAGGCTTCAAACGCTGACTTCTTATCTCTTATATTATTCAGCTGGTTTGGTTCTAAAGCCAAAACAATTGTTGGCCTAGCTTTTTCATCACCTATTAACTCATCCTCATTTGCAGGGTCAGGTTGTTTCTTTACATAGTGCCATAAGTCCTGCTTTATTAGCAAAGCCTGTATGTAAATTTTCCAGGAAGCATAGTTCTTCTCAGACAGCTTTTCAAACCTGACTGTTGTTTCCATGTTTGCACTGAGTCTGTGACTTAAACAGATGCAAACAAACACACTGATAACAGTCCAAGCAGGCTGCCAAAAACAATTAGCTTCCCAAAGCAAACAGATAAGAGCAGAGTCCCTGAGTAGACACACTTAACTCACTCCTTTCCAGGAACACAAAACAGCTCACCAATTGCAGAACTATATCTCCCACAGCTTCTCAAGCGTTGTCCACGCGGACACTGGGCCCATAACCCTTGTTGGGGCATAGAAAGACGCGCTGTGTCCACCACCACCACCTGCAGAGTTGTTCCACATCAACAGGACACCAAGGAGAAGGTTTCTGGAGAGACTTCTGCAAAAAGACTTCAGGCTGAGAATGAAAAATTCCTTCACCCCAGCACACTGCCTTGAGCTCTCTTGCCAAATAAAGACAGCAACAAGGCCAGGCTTCACTCAACTTGAGGGCTTTAATCTTTGCTTGCAGTACATTTACAATATATATACATAGTATAGGACAGCCTTCTCTAATACTCATAAATCTCTCTCAATCCAACAAACTGCTTCGCCAACCACCATCCACAACAAACCCACACTGGAGATATTTCCCATCTCCTTTTTATAGGCAGTTAAACATTGCCTGTTACATCAGGCATCTCAGGTGTGCATACTCTCAGGTGCTAACTCACACACACACCTGCCACTGGAGCTTAACTACTTTCATTACTAAGCTTACAGCTCCATCTTGTGGTCACATCCACGTCCTTTCCTGACAGCTTTATAGGTCATAACTGTGAAGAACCACCTTGCAACTATGTTGCTGAGTTGTGCTTGGATTAATGGGTGTGAAGCAATGCATGGGATAATAGAAGGTAGCCAGTCTCAGCACTGAGAAAGCTGTGATGGGCGTGAGGGGCCTCTGTGAGTGAAAGAGCCTGTGAGGATATCAGTTGAGAATGAGAATTGAGAGTTTGAGAGACAGTTCAATAAGTCAGTTGTGAGAGCCAGTAGTGAGTGAATGTGAACTGGGTGTATGAATTGAGTGAAGGCAAGGTCTGGTTGGAATATTATTATATAGTTGATACCAAATACTGGAATTTGCTTGGTTAAAATAAATAACCTGAACTTCTTTGTTAATGTGTTAATGCTGACTCAGACTGGCTTTATTCACCCTGGAATAAGGGGTGGTCATGCTTACCATCATAGAAACCACTTTTATCCAACTTGTCCACAACAGGCTCAGAACCGAAATCCAAAAAGGGATGTGATAGGAGGACCCCGAGGCAAGGTGAGAGTGACAGGCAGCCAGGGCAAGGAACTGTGGGTCCAACCTGGTGAGGCCAATGCTACAATAAACCATACTTTGAATTATTTCTTAAGTCAGAGATGGCAACTTGTGGCTATTCAGATATTTTGGCCTTCAGCTTCCATCAGTAATAGCCAACATGGTGAATACTGAGGGATGTGGGTCACTGTAGTCCAAAACACCTGGAGGGGAGGCATACATATCACTGTCATAAGGTTTTAATGAAGAACAGTAAGTGAAAGACAATAAGGCACCAAATGAATTCTAGTAAAATGTATTTCAGTGGGTTATTTTACAGACCATTTGAAAATTTGACTAAATGTATCTAAGACTGCAATCCTATGCTTATTTATCTTGGATTTCAGTGGGCTTTACTGTTGAGTATACCTACACAGGACTGTTTTGCATACTTACCTGTTTGTTTTTTAAACAGATTGTCTATGCAACTTCAGCTTAAATAGAAATAAGCATGAGTCAGTGAGCTCCCCTTCCTAAAATGAAGTCTACGGTACTACCCTGACTTTGTATTTTATTCAAAACTTCTGAAGTTCAACATTCCATTTCTAAATCTAATTTAAAAAAATATTTCTACAATTGAAAGTAATTCCCTCACAGTAGCATGATGTTTTCATTTAGAGAAACCAGAGACAGGAAGTATCACTGGGATAAAATACCTGAAATGTCACAAAGTTAATGTTTCTTCTCTCATTTAGAAATCAAAGAAACTTCAACAAACAAATGTTGTTCATTGCTGCAGAGCTGAGACATTTATAGGTGTATTTAATAATTCAGGATCATTCTTTGTAAATTTGTGTACCCTATTTGTTTTCAGAATACAAATGGGATGCAAATAACCTTATGCAGTTTAGCAGTAGGTTTCAAAAAGTATAATGGGGAGACCCAAAAGGATGGAGAATGAAGGAAATTAACAGGTTTAATTACAAGATACAAAATATTTTATTACTGCTTATTTCTTGCTTATGAATGCAACAAAGCAATAAACACTTAGCAATGTACATTTATATAAATAAAATCATGTTTATGTTTGTCAGTTACTGCATTACAAGGAAAGAGCTGGATGGATTCTCATCATCCATGATGGTCTGACTTGAATTATAGGCTATGTGACATACACAAGTTCACTTGGAGTAGGGGGTGGGGGACACCCCAATTATTTCTTTAATTTGATTTTATAAACAGATAAAATTAAATTAGATTTAGAGGCTATGTGTGGGATGGTCTGACATAAAATATATGCTATGTGGTACACATGAAATTCACTTCATAGAGCTGGGAAATGCCTCCCTTATTTTTTTTTTCCCATTCATACATACAGAATAGTATGGGGCATCATTTGAAAGATTTAAATTAGTTGAGTTCAAAAACGACCTTCTCTGAAATTTTCCTATAACTATATAAAATTTCTGTCTATATTTCATCACATAACATGTAAACAATTGGACAGATTTATACCAAATTTAGCTGAGATGTTTGGGATAGCATGACTTAACTTATCAGCTATACAATGTACACATGATTCATTTGGGTGGGACCTTGAGGCACCCATTTTTAATTAATTAATACAAATTAATGTATTTGGTGATTGGAACATTGGAACTTACCGTGAAGGTTTCTTTTCAGCAGACATGCGGAGGGAATCCTTTTTCTGGGTATTGGCTCCACCTCCTAACAGTCATAGGCAGGACAACCAGAAAGAATAGAAAAGAGACCATCCCACCCGGAGGTGGAGCCAACTCAAACCTCCCCAGGAATGATCCAACAGCTCCAGCTAAAATTAAGGAATAACTACAACCGAAACCTTAACACACCTATCTCTCTCTCTCTAAAAATGTAGAATAGAGGTGTTTGTTTGTTTGTTTGTTTTGGATGGGTAAGGATTCCCTCCCCATGTCTGCTGAAAAGGAACCTTCACGGTAAGTTCCAATGTTCTGTTTTCCAGCAGACTGGGGAGGGACTCCTTTTCCTGGGACCTAAACAAGCGGTCCAAATAGGGCAGGATCACTGTAACTATGCAACTAAATACATGATTGTTAAGAACCACTCTTACTGAATGACTTGCTGCAGCACCCTTCTACCGAAGGCTGCCTCCACAGAAGCATACAACCAAAAACCAAACTGAAGGGTTCTGCCAAAAAATAACCAGGATAAACTAATCCCATTCCCAATCATAAAAAACAACAATATGAAGAAATGAAAGGATAACTAAACCCTGGAGCAAAGAATCCAATAAAATTAAAATTTCTAAAAGGGTAACAATACCCCACTGAAAAGTGTGCAAATGCTAAAATTATACTCATGAATCTGATAATGCCTGGAAAAAGTTGAAGAAGATGCCCACATGGCAGCTCTACAGATATTCATGATGGACTGTGAGCTACCCAACACTGCCGATGTCGACGCACTACGTGTCGAATGCGCTTGAATGCCCGCCGGTACCGGCAGTTTACTAGCAATGTAGGCCTTCTCTGTACAAAGTTTCAACCATCTAGATATTGTGGAAGAAGACACCTTCCTCCCTTTAACAGGTCCTGAATAAGCCACAAAAAGAGAATCCGTCTTGCAAAAACCCTCAGATCTCTTTAAGTAAATCTTCAACACTCTACACATGTCCAGCATATGCCGTAACTTCTCCGATTCTGTTGCTGGTTTAGGACAGGAGGTTGGCAATACTATCTCCTGAGATCTATGAAACACTGAATTCACTTTTGGTACAAACGATAGATCCAACCTCAACCTGATGGCATCCTTTGAAAATACGCACAGCTCCTGACGCACTGATAAGGCACCTATCTCTGATACCCTTCTCGCCGGAGTTACTGCAATCAGAAAAGCCACCTTGCAAGATAATAGACTGAGATCTACCGACTTGAGAGGCTCAAAAGGAGCTTGTGTCAATGCCTTTAACACCACGTTTAACTTCCATGAAGGAAATCTGTGAGCCACTGGCGGACGCAATGAAGTGACCCCCCCCTTTAAAAAATTATGTACATGAGGATGAGAGGCCAAAGTCCACCCGCGACTACCCTTTAGAATGGAACCTAACACAGCCACATGTCTCTTCAATGTGCTAGCCGCTAACCCCTTCTTCAGCCCTGCCTGGAGAAAAGCCAAAACAGAACCCACAGATGCTTGCAAGGGCTTAACCCCTTTACTCTTGCACCACCTACAGAAGGCCCGCCACGTGACCTCGTATAGCTGAATTGTGGATGGGCGCCTCGCAGCCAACATGGTATCAACTACCCCCGCATCATAGCCCTTCTTTAACAGGCACTTCTGCTCAACCTCCAAGCATGGAGTTGCAACCAGCCTGGATCTGGGTGGAGCAGACCCTCCTGAGACAAAAGGTCCAACCACGGAGGCAGAAGCCATGGTTCCTGAACCTGAAGGTGAACTTACTCCGGGAACCAAGGCCTTCTTGGCCATTTTGGAGCAACCAGGATCACTTCCACTCTTTCCCTCTTTATCTTCCTCAATACCCGGGCTAACAATACTATGGAGGAAAAGTATAACACAAACCCTGAGGCCATGTGATCATCAACGCATCAAATGCTGAGGTTCTTTGAGTCCAAAACCTGGACACGTATCGAGGTAGCTTGTGATTCACTTCTGATGCGAAGAGATCCACCAGTGGTTCCCAAACCGAAACATGATCATCTGAAAGACCAGACTGTTGAGGCTCCATTCCCTGTGAGCCATCGTGTGTCTGCTCAGCCAATCTGCCTGAGAATTCAGCTTCCCTTTTAGGTATTCTGCTCTAATCGACAGTATGTGTTCCTCCACCCAGAGGAACAACGACTTGGCCTCCTGCATGAGGGCCCACGACCAAGTCCCGCCTTGTTTGTTTATGTGGAATCTGGTTGATATGTTGTCTGTTCGAATTAACACATGCTTCCCTTTCACCAACTGAAGAAACTTGGTCAAGGCTAGTTTCACTGCACGCAGTTCCAGAAGGTTTATGCTGTACTGCTGTTCCTGTTGTGACCATAGTCCCTGAGCCATCTGATCCTCGCAGTGGGCTCCCCATCCTGTTAGGGATGCATCTGTGGTTACAACTATCCTCTATGGCTCTCCTATTGGTACCCCTTGCAGCAGAAGATCCGAGAGCCACCACTTCAACTATTTCTTCACCTGTGGTGGTACCTTGATGAACCTGCAGGCCCTCCGTGCAATGAGATCTTGAAAGGGAAGTAGAGGCCATTGCAGCTCCCTGAGGTGAAACTGGCCCAAGGGACTGAGTCTATGCAAGCTATCACCAGACCCAGCAAGTGTGATAAGGACATTAGTGGAACCTTACTCTGGTCCAGTACCATGTGCACCAATTCCTGAATCTTCTGTCTTTTGTTCTCTGGGAGAAACACCCAAAAACACTTGGTATCCAACATACTTTCTAGGTGCTGGAGCCTCTGTACCAGCTCCACCTGACTCTTCTCTCTGTTCACCATGAACCCGTGTGATTGCAGACACTGGATAGGTTTGTGTACATCTTGAGTCGCCCGAAGATGACTGGGAGCCCTTATCAAGATGTCGTCCAGGTAAGGAAACAATCGTACCCCCTGCATTCTCAGATGTGCCACCAAGGCCAACAGGACCTTGGTAAAAACTCTGGGAGATGAGAGACCGAACGGTAGGGCCCTGTATTGGTAGTGCTCCTTGCCATAGGCGAACCGGAGGAACCGTCTGTGGGCTGGGTGTATCATAATGTGAAGATAGGAATCCTGTAGATCCAAGGACGCCAGGAAGTCGCCCTCTTGGATCCGTTACAGAATCAAGTGCAGAGTTTCGATCTGGAACTTGCGTCGCGCTACCCACCAGTTGACCCCCCGCAGGTTCAGTATGGCTCTCCAGTCCTTGTTCTTCTTCAGTACCAGAAAGAGATGGGAGTACACCACCCGGAACCTCTCCCCTTCTGGAACCAGTTCGATGGCCTGGATCTGAATCAGGTGTCTGATGGGTGCTTGCATCTGTAGATGTTTTTTCTTGGAAGATATTGACAGGGACTGTACAAATGAGTTGGGGGCCTTCTCCAGAAAATCTATGGTGTAGCCCAGACTGACCATTTTGACAACCTAGGCATCTGAGGAGGTAACCCCCCCCCCCGATCCCCGCAAAGCAGGCCAGCCTGCCGCCCACCGGAAGGTCCATATAGTCAGAGCGATTGTCCTCCCTTGCCTCCCTGCTTGGAACCTTGGGAAGTGGAAGCCTTGTTAAAGTGGGAAGGCCTTGATCTCGAGAAGGGCTTAGGGGCTCCCCAGTTGTTCTTGAAATGTCTAAACTCTCCTTGGTTACTACTCCTGAAACCTCTGAAGTCACAAAAATTGGAACGAAAATTCTTGCGACTCTCCTTCTTAGGTAAGGAGGGTAACACCTTCTTCTTATCCTTGGTTTCAACCAGAACTTCTTCCAAGCTGTCACCAAACAGTTTTCCACCTTTGTAGGAACAGGATGACAGGTTTGCCTTAGCCTTGTTGTCTGCGTTCCTGTTTCTCAGCCACAATTGGTGCCTCGCTGCCATATTCACCCCTACTGCCCTGGAAGAAAAACACAGCGCGTTGAGGCTGGCATCTGCCACAAAGGTGGCAGCTTTAGCTATCTTATTCATGCCTTGCCTAAATTTAACCTCATCCTCAGGGACATTAGTCAACAGATCCTTGGACCACCTGATGATGGCCCTGGAAAATATGGAAGCTGCTGCTGTCACCCTAATGGCAAGGGCAGACGCTTCATGAGACCTGCGAAGGAAAACTTCAATGTGTTTGTCATCTGGCCCTTTAAGGTTCTCGTCACCATCCTGAGGAAGTCCAGCATATGCCATAACTCACTTGAGAAAGAGCACACCTGTTTCGCATAGGAAGGTTGGGTCCTAGGACCACCAGGGTGGTTCCATTCATCCACCATGGTGTCTTTCAGGATTTCTGGGAAGGGTAGTAAGTTACCAGAACCTTTCCCCGAGGGTCTGAGCTCTGGAACCCTCTGACTGGTTTCCCCCATAGATTGATCCAATGGTTCCAGAGCCAAGGCCCTCAGGACTCGAAGAGCCTAGGAGATACATGCTCCTCCCCCTCTTCATTCTCCCCCTCGTCGGAGACCTCCCCCTCCTCCTTGCAATGAGGGTCCTCCTCCTCCTTTTCCCTGGATGTCCTTTCCAGCTCAGGAACAAGGGTATGTTTTCATTGTTTTCTTCCGCGGCGGCGGGGACTCCCCCCGATCACGGTTCCACGGCTGTGCCGTGGCTTGGCTTTGGTGGCTGGGGTGCTCACGACAGCGATTCTGCACCTCGTTTGGGGGCTCTGACCTCGTGGCCCACTTTCCCCATGGTGGATGGCGCCATGGATGGACCTCCCCCCAGGGACGATCACGCGGTTTGCCCCACCGTTCCCCCGACGCTCACCCCTGCTGATAAATTCTGTCGCACGACCAGCGCGAGCTAGGAGGTAAGCTCTAACAGCAGGGTCTTACCTCCGAGTATGAGTGGAGGAAGCTCGCCGCCGCCGAGGCCACCCTTGTCCCTGGGTCTGCCTGGCACAGGGTCACCCTCCAGGGCATGCAGCCCGGCACCATTCTCCGTGACATTGTCCGCCCCCTCCTCGGAGGCCCCATCATGCTCAGGCAGCGTTTTGCCTCTGGCTGCCTGGCTCAACGTGCATCCCACAAAGGGACCACGTAGCTCCTCTTCCAGCAGCTGGGAAGCCTTCCCAGCTGGATCTGAGGCTGAGTCTTCCTCTTCCAAGGAAAGATAACCCCCTAGCACATGCTTGTGCATGGGGGCCTCCATCTTGGATCCTTTGTTCTTGGAGATCGTCCGGAGCAAAGAGAAAACCCTGCCTACTCCTGCCGAGGCAGAACAGAACCGGGGAGGTTTGGGTTGGCTCCATCTCCGGGTCGGATGGTCTCTTTTCTATTCTTTCAGGTTGTCCTGCCTATGACTGTTAGGAGGCGGAGCCAATACCCAGGAAAAGGAGTCCCTCCCCAGTCTGCTGGAAAACAATTGGGAGAGGCATGCTCTCTCAAGTGGAACATACAAGTGATGCACCATGTGGGGAATATTTGAACACATAAAAAGAAAACACCTCCAGAATAGCCAACACTGAACAATCATTAACATTCTCCTCCAGAAAGGATTATTTGCCATGGCTCCTTCCTATTGAATCCTAAGATTTGTAGTTTCGTGAGGCACCAGCACTCTTTGACAGAGAAGGCTAAAGAACTTGTAAAACTACAAATCCAAGATTCCATAGGAAGGAGTCATGGCAAATAATCCAGTTTCAATCTGTATTATTTGTGTAGTGTGGATTACACAAATAGTGTGCAGTGTAGCTTGCCAGGCTAGCTGCTTATGGGGGTAATTTCTGAATGCAGAGAGAGAGGAAGAGAGAACTAATTATTGACTGTCTAGGAGTTATTCATCTTTGGAGTCTTGTGGACATTCAGAGTTAAAAGTGTCAAGGGCATCATCACACAGTGACTTCTGTGAAGGTGCTCATTCATTCACAAAATGGCTGCCATGGTTGGTGTCAACAGACACAAAACACTCAAGACTCATTCGCTCTGCTTTTCAAAATCATCATTTTCTCTCCCTCTCTATGCACACAAATACTCCATACCCCAAAATACACTGGAATCCCATTCTTGCTTTCTCCTTCCTAGTGGCATCACTTTGGTTGGTATCACCCAGTGCGGTGTGATCTGCACCCCCTAATGATGCAACTGTTCCTTCCATTAGAACGCCCTACAGACTTCTCTGTTTCAACCTGGTGCTTTTTTACAGGCCTAGCCCTCCTATCTATCCCCCTAAAATGCTGGATTAAGGGGACTGGAGTTCTGTAACAGTTCCAAGAATAGGGACTTCACCCCCTTCACATGTGTGACCTATTCCGGGAGTGGTGGCATAGAAAGTAAATAAATGAATAAATTACAGTCGTCCCTTCACATTCGCGGGGGTTCCGTTCCGCGGACCCCCGCGAATGTGAAAAATCCGCGAATAACTACACACCTCCCCCTCCCTCCCCAGGCCTTCGCGGGGCCTTCCTAGGCCCCGCGGAGGCCTCACCGGCCCTCCCTCCCACCCTCCCCGGGCCTTCGCGAGGCCTTCCTAGGCCCCGCGGAGGCCTCACCGGCCCTCCCTCCCACCCTCCCCGGGCCTTCGCGGGGCCTTCCTAGGCCCCGCGGAGGACTCACCGGCCCTCCCTCCCACCCTCCCCGGGCCTTCGCGGGGCCTTCCTAGGCCCCGCGGAGGACTCACCGGCCCTCCCTCCCACCCTCCCCGGGCCTTCGCGGGGCCTTCCTAGGCCCCGCGGAGGACTCACCGGCCCTCCCTCCCACCCTCCCCGGGCCTTCGCGGGGCCTTCCTAGGCCCCGCGGAGGACACACCGGCCCTCCCTCCCACCCTCCCCGGGCCTTCGCGGGGCCTTCCTAGGCCCCGCGGAGGCCTCACCGGCTCTTCCTCCCACTCTCCCTGGGCCTTCGCGGGGCCTTCCTAGGCCCCGCGGAGGCCTCACCGGCCCTCCCTCCCACCCTCCCCGGGCCTTCGCGGGGCGTTCCTAGGCCCCGCGGAGGCCTCACCGGCTCTCCCTCCCACCCTCCCCGGGCCTTCGCGGGGCGTTCCTAGGCCCCGCGGAGGCCTCACCGGCTCTCCCTCCCACCCTCCCCGGGCCTTCGCGGGGCCTTCCTAGGCCCCGCGGAGGCCTCCCCGGCCCTCCCTCCCACCCTCCCCGGGCCTTCGCGGGGCCTTCCTAGGCCCCGCGGAGGCCTCCCCGGCCCTCCCTCCCACCCTCCCCGGGCCTTCGCGGGGCCTTCCTAGGCCCCGCGGAGGCCTCCCCCGCGGAGGCCTCCCCGGCCCTCCCTCCCCAGGCCTTCGCGGGGCCTTCCTAGGCCCCGCGGAGGCCTCACCGGCCCTCCCTCCCACCCTCCCCAGGCGTTCGCGGGGCCTTCCTAGGGCCCGCGGAGGCCTCACCGGCCCTCCCTCCCACCCTCCCCAGGCCTTCGCGGGGCCTTCCTAGGGCCCGCAGAGGTCTCCCAGGCCCTCCCTCCCTCCCTCCCCAGGCCTTCGCGGGGCCTCCGGAGGGCCTCCGGGCGTCCCGCGAAGGCCTCCCCACCCCTCCCCAGGTCTTTCACGGGGCCTCTGGAGGCCCCGTGTCGTGATTTTGGGGGGGCCCCGGGGGGGCCCTCCCAAAACCGCGAATAACCGAAACCGCGAATGTCAAGTTCGCGAATGTGGAGGGACAACTGTACTAATAAAATGCACAAAGAAATAGTAGCACAAAAATCTTCTATCGATGCCTTTCCAGTCCTGCACCTTTGGTAAGACTAACAGCCATATCCTATGAATTGGTACTCACACACAAAATCTTAATGTTACCATCAGGAGATTAAAAAAAAATCTTGGCAAGAAGCAAAAGCAAGCTGTATCGTTTTTCTTCCCCTAGTCAGTGAAGCAACTGGTACAATTGCACCAACTGATTCAGCCTCCCCAACTTTTTGAACTAGCCCTGTCTTCCTCTACCATATAAATCAGTAATAAGTATATCCACACTGTACAATTATAGCTGTTTGATATCAGCTGTTTGGGTGATGTACTTCAACAGTACCTATTCTGGGAGAAAGACAGCATATAAATCAAATAAATAAATAAATCAGTATTAGAGCAGAAAATTGTAATTCTCTCACGAAACTACAAATCCCAGGATTCCATAGACTAGAGTCATGGCAGTTATATAAATGTGCAGAGTGGATTTTAGCTTCCAAGATCAGGTGTGATCTAGTGCCTTTAAGGTATTTAGGCTGTAGTGTGGATACAGGTCAAGTATATCCTGGAGGTGGTTGAATATAGGTCCTGCATACATAGCTAGATCCACACAGGGTCTGGACTACTGGTTTTACGGAAGAGTTTTATTATTATTTTAAATCCGCTGTGTCAAATTGCTAGTTGGTAACAAAGCATTCCATTCAGAAAGCAAATGTGGTATGGTGGTTTGAGTGTTGGGCATAAGACCCTGGGAGACTAGGGTCTGAATCCCAGTTCAGCATGGAAACCTACTGGGTGACCTTGAGCCAGTCACACTGAGGGAAAATCCACACCATAGCTCCTTATGGAATCCTGGCATTTGTAGTTCAGTGAGGCACCAGCACTCTTTGGCAGAGAGGTCTAAAGACTTGTAAAACTACAAATCGCAGGATACCATGGGAAGGAGCCATGGGAAATAATCCAGTTTCAAACTCGATTCTTTGAGTATAGAATCATAGAATTGCAGAGTTGGAAGAGACCACGAGGGCCATCCAGTCCAACCCCCTGCTATGCAGGAAATCACGATCAAAGCAATCCCGACAGACGGCCATCCAGCCTCTGTTTAAAGACCTCCAAGGAAGGAGACCCCACCACGCTCCGAGGGAGTGTGTTCCACTGCCGAACAGCTCTTACTGTCAAAAAGTTCCTCCTAATGTTGAGGTGGAATCTCTGTTCCTGGAGCTTGCATCCATTGCTCCGTGTTCCAGTCTCTGGAGCAGCAGAAAACAAGACTGCTCCATCCTCAACATGACACCCCTTCAAATACTTAAACAGGGCTATCATATCGCCTCTTAACCATCTTTTCTTCCAGGCTAAACATACCCAGCTCCCTAAGTCTCTCCTCATAAGGCATGGTTTCCAGACCATTCACCATTTTAGTCGCCCTTCTTTGCACACACTCCAATTTGTCAATATCCTTTTTGAATTGTGGTGCCCAGAACTGGACACAGTATTCTAGGTGAGGTCTAACCAAGCCAGAATAGAGCTGCACTATTACTTCCCTTGATCTAGACACAATACTTCTATTGATGCAGCCCAAAATTGCATTGTTCTTTTTAGCTGCCTCATCACACTGCTGACTCATGTTCAACTTGTGGTCTACTAGGACTCCTAGATCCCTTTCACATGTAGTCTCATTCAGCCAGGTCTCCCCCATCCTATATCGATGCATTTAATTTTTTCGCCCTAAGTGCAGTACCTTACACTTCTCCGTATTGAATTTCATTTTGTTAGCTTTGGCCCAGTTCTCCAGTCTATCCAGGTCATTTTGAATTTTGATCCTGTCCTCTAGGGTATTGGCTACTCCTCCCAATTTGGTGTCATCTGCAAATTTGATAAGTATGCCCCTAATTCCCTCATCCAAGTCATTGATAAAGATGTTGAATAGCACTGGTCCCAGGACCGAACCTTGTGGCACCCCACTGGTCACATCTTTCCAAGACGAAAAGCAGCCACTGCTGAGCACCCTTTGGGTTCGGCGCGTTGTGCAGATTTGACCTCAGATTTAGAGGAGAGCAGCTGCAAATCTCTGAATAAATCTTGCCAAGAAAACCCTCTTGTAGGGTTACCATAAAGCATAGTGGACTTGAAGGCACATACCAACAGCAGCAACAAAATGAAGTATTATACTATAATAATAGGTCCTTTCAATAATACATCTATTCCAGATTTACCCTCAGATAATGATATGGTTTGGGAACTAAATGAACTAGAAAAACACATTTCTGCAATACCGGCTCCTCAGTAAAGGATTCCTGCACTTTTAGTAGCTCTATGAGGACATACTCATAGGCTATTCTCATGGCTCATCTACATTTCTGCTGAATTTCTGCTTTACCTGCTGCTATTAAAAGGCACACGAACCCCCTGCCAGAAATTAAAGTGCTATCACTAGTAAGTCTCTCCAATATCTCCTCTCACTGTTTTGACACTCTGGGGCTTGTTGGCCTACTTCTGTTGTTGCTTTTGCTTTAAAATTGGGCAGGGAGCAAAGGAAATGAGCACACATAGCCAAGATTGAACAGGAGGATACCCTTAAAGTAACATTCCTCTCAGGGTCACTGTTAAAGGGTGGATTTCATACATGTTTCTGATCCTAAACATGTTTACCCTGTTGGATTTAACCCCTCCTTTATGAGGTTAGTAAGATTTACTCCTGAGTTTAAGATCCTATCTCGATCCAGTTTTCATCCGATTATCGCTGGAGATTCCAGATTGAGCACAGCAAAGGACGGTGGTATTTCATTCTATTCCAGATTAATTAGCGGGGGGGGGGCAGCCTTTCTCAACCCTTTTATCCTGGTGGTAAAAGGTAGGTAGATCTGAAAATTATTCTACCTACAGCTCCAAAAATGTTCATTTCCCTGCCCAATCTCCATATGCCCTGGAAAACCCTCGGGTCCCAGTGAACCCTGGTTGAGAAACCCTGGTCCAGTGTGTGAAATCGAAGCGCCTGGAGGCTTTTTCCTCTTGTGAATATAGTTGTCCCTCCATATTCACGGATTTGGCATTCACGGATTTAAGTATTCACGGCTTGAAAATATTCTGAAAAAAATAGTAATCCAAAAAGCAAACCTTGATTTTGCCATTTTAGACAAGGGAAACCATTTTGCTATGCCATTGCATATCATGGGGCTTGAGTATTCACGGATTTGGGTATTCAGGTGGGGGGTGTCCTGGAACCAAACCCCAGGGAATATGAAGGGAGAACAGTGTATATGGCTTTGATGCAAGTGGCTCTGGGGAGACCCCAGCGCAGCGCCCGGAAAACTTGCATCCTAGACAGCGGAGAGAGCGAGCGCGCAGAGGCAGAATGCGCAGCCAGCAGAAAAGCTCGCTCTGACGCCCAAGGGGGGAGGAAGGGGGAGCTGGGGGAGACCCCCCCCAAAAAAAACCCAGAAGCTGGTTGAGGATTTGGACGGGTTGGGGAGGCGAAGCTACTCCGAGGCCCGCCAGATCCGCTGAGCCGACGAGCGAGGGGAGAACAAGCGACCTCGACTCGCCCCTCAGCCACTTTCCTCCCGTCACGAGGGTTGTTGTTTTTCCGTCGGAGCCATAAGAGGAAGCCTAGCTGCTGCTGCTGCTGCTGCTGTTGTTGTTGTTGCGACCGCAGGACCGGCAGACAGGCTCGCCTCAGCCACATGCAACAGCAGCAAGAGGAGGAGGAGGAGAAAAAGGCGTGAGGAGGAGCCGCGGCGGCGGCGGTGGCTGGTTCTCCTTCCTCCTCCGGTTGCTGTGTGTGTGCGCGCCTCTCCTCCTCCTCCTTCTTTGGGCTCCTGGTGGCCCCCCGGCAGGAAAATGGAGCCTTTCCCCAGTGGCGGTGAGTCCAGCAGCCTCCCCGCCCCTGCTTTTGGCCTTCCTTTCTCCCCCCACCCCGTCCTTCTCTCTCTGTTACTCCTGCGAGGAAACATCCCCAGCCTATTAGTAGCCGCGCAAAAAGGCACCCGGCGGCCTCCCAGCCGAGGCCGCGCCCGGGCGCAGGAACTTGAGGCCGGCTCAAGGCCGTGCGTGGTTCTGGGCAGCCTGAAGGTCGGGGGGGGGATGCCGCTCTCTCTCTCGCTTTCTCTCCCCCCACAAAAAAAGTAAGCCCGGGGTGGGGGTTGGAGACTCGCCACCCCCTTCCTCCCCCCCCCCCACTGCTTGCCCCTTTCTCTCCTCTGCTTTTGAGGTAACCGGGCCAATGTGGTAAACGGGGTTGGAGAGAGGGAAAGTTTCCTGGGCGGAAGCCGGCGGCCTCTTTCTTTCTTTTTTGCCCAAGACGATGCTTCGGGGGGGGGGCTGGAAGGGGGGCTGGAGATGGGGGTCGTCCTCGGTTGAGAGGCGCCGGGTGGACCCTTTTCAGAGTGGAGTGTGAGGTTGTTTGGAGAAGGGCTGAAGAAAGAGCCGAGGAGCCCTTTATAAAGGAAAGGAGAAGGAGGGGGGTCTCTGGTGTCAACAACACACAGCCTTGGCTGTCGGCCAGCTGGCTCGAAAGTGATGCAAACTCTTTCAGCACCAGCCGCCTGTTTGTTGCTTGTAATTTTTTGGCTCACTTATGGTCTCTTCTGCCATCCCCCCCCCCCGCGCCCACTTAGCAAAGCACAGCAGAAGGAGCTATTCTAATAGAGTTCATTTTGTTGTTGTTGGTTTCCCACTCTTCTTCCTAGAGAATGAAGGATGGCATCGTTGCTCCAGGAATATTGTCCTTTTGCAGCTACACAATAGTGCAGCTTGCTGTGGGTGGGTGGTTGTGTTGGTGATGGGGACACATATTGCACTGCTTCTTTATGTGGGACAAGAAGCCTTTCGGTTTCCAAAGGTTAGAACAGGGTTTCTCAACCAGGGTTCCACAAGAGGTTGCTAGGAATTTTGGGGAGTTAGGAATTTTTTATTGGAATAAGACGATTCTACTGAAAAATACACCAGTCCGCAAAAGGCCGTAACAATAACGCAAAAATAATAATAACTGTTTTCCTCTTTTCTTACTAATAGAAAAATAAAACTATCTATCCTAACACTAATACATGTTTCCTCTTAATCTAAACACACTATAATCACTCTTTTTTCTTTTCCAATGAACATTATATTTACAATTATACCTATTTGGAAAAGAAAAAAATCAATAAAAGATTAATAAAAATAATAATACAAAAATGCAACAACAATACTATATTTATTTAAAATACCCTTTTATGTTATTGCTGGGGTTGTCTCACTAAACCACGGCCAAAACTTTTTCCAACAATGGTTTGGCAATTTCTCTTTTTCACTCAGAGCTAAATTTTCAATTATGTTTTTCACATAATAAGCAGTGCCTTTTACATTCTGCAGATTTTGACTCTTTACCTCCCTTTGTCTTTGAAAAAATAACCCTAATATCACAGAGGTTTACCAGGCGCACCGTGGACCAGGGCACTTCCCAAAAACTCTCAGCCACAGAACCAGACTCCTTCCTCTTCCTCTTTTGGCCCACTGACTTTCTGGGTCCCCTGACACCGTCTGGAGGTTCGGTCCCCAAAAGCACTGTCTCCCAAGCCTGTTGTGCCAAATCTGGCCAATCCAGGACCCAGGCCACCTCCTCCCATGTTTCCCAGGCACTCAGACAGTCCTGGGCAAAATGTCTGATCGTCTCCTTTTGTGCCAAGCCACTCAAAATCTCAGCCTTTTTACATTTCAGACGAGGACAAGTCTGCTCATTCTCTGTGGTCCACGATCTCCTTTCCCTCAGATTAAGAACCTGATGGTAGAGCCTCCACCTGAAGTCACACAACTTTTGGGGGACCCTTTTGTCCATGAAATACTTAATTGGATTAGTTTGTTGATTTAGTGTATTCTGATAAATCTAGTTTGACCTGACGTTTTTGCAAACATGGGTAACGTAAATCTCCTCCACTATTTTTCTGTACAAAACTCTCTTGATGCTCTGACCTGGTCTGTCTTCCCCCTTCAACTCCTCATCTTGAATTCTATATTTCTTTATGTAAAAAACAAAGTCTCTCAAATAATCTGGTGCTTTCAATTTTTCAGGCAAAGAAAACCTAAAACTTAATGAGCCTTCCTCCCACCAAGTCTTTCCCCATCTAGTCCCCATCCAGCACTCACAAAACAAAACTAGCCAAGCCTGAGGTTGAATCTGACCCTTTTGCAACAGAGAAACTTTCCCAAAATTTTGGACAGAAAAGATGGCGATGAACTTAGGTCCCAGGGCTGAGAAGTCCAGGCCCCTTTGTTCTACTTGCCCATAAGCCACTGCTCTTGCCAGGGGGAATGTGCCCATTCTCCAAAGGAACCTGATGAGAACTCGATCAGCTTCTTTAATCACTGAATCTGGAGGTGAGAAAACAGCTGCCAAGTTGGCTGCCACTGGGGAACAAGTAGGTATTTACAAAAGCGGCTCTCTGGTCAGCTACCAGCTCTGCCAGAGGGCCACCTCTCCTTCACTTTTTCAACCAGCGATTCCAATTTTCTTTCCATCCCTCGGGAGCCACTGCAAAATTCAGCCCTAGGATCTTCACCCTAACAGTCTTTGTCTCTTGCTCTACTTGCCACCCTTTTTTTTCTTCAACCATGCCCTTTAGAGAAATAGCTGCCATCTTGTCCTCTGCAGCAAAAATCCTGATCAAAAAACTCTTTTCCATGTTAAGTTGAGCACCAGAAATTTGACCGTAGACCTCAAAAGCATCTTTAGTCTTTCTAACTTCCATCCTGTCCTTTACCAAGAGGGACACATCATCAGCATGGGCAACAAATTTAACAGATTCACATTGAACCAACCATGAACTATCCAACGAACGTGGGATTCGGATACCCGAGATGCTCTTGTCTAAACTAATCTTACACAGGATAGCATCCAAAGCAATAACATACAAGAGAGGGCTCAGTGGACAACCTTGCCTCACCCCAGAATTTAGCTTAATCCTCTTTCCTCTATGAACATTGACTTGCAAAACCACCTCTGCATCCCTATAAAACAATTTAACTAAAGCAATAAATCTCTCTGGCACTCCTTTCCACTTGAGGGCTTCCCATAGGAACGTATGATCTACATTGTCAAAAGCTTTCATCTGGTCGACCTGTAGGATTTGACCAGTCCAAGCTCCCTCCTTGCTGAGTCGGAACACTTCCCGAAACAAACAAAGAGAGTCTACCATAGTCCTACCCAGCACAGCACTGGGCTGTGCTTCCATCACGATACTGAAATTGAAAAAAATTAAACTTTTTTTCTTTTTTAGTTGCAGATATAATAATTTTTAGGCAGGAGTTCCTGGAGACCTGAAAATTGTTTTAAGGGTTCCACCAGGGTAAAAAGGTTGAGAAAGACTGGGTTAGAAATTGTGCTGCTTACCTAGGATCACCGCTTAGGTAGTGGCAAACAAACCAATCCATGCCTGATTGGCTGAGCCAAGTAGAGAAGCAAGAATACTTCTTGAGCTCCTGCTGCAAGAGTTTTGAACCCTGTGTTGATTTTCTTGAAGTCATCCTGCAGGTTCAGTGTAGCAGTGGCGAGATTAATACTTTGCTTTGATCCAATGCTTGTTTACCTGGTGATGAAAGAAGTTGTACATGGAACGGTCTGCATTTCTGAATGTAATTTAGCTATAGAATGCAATCAGTTTTTAAATGCCCAACCTATGTAGAAGTTGAGAGCTGGATGCTGAGTTGGTGTCATCAAACTGAGAATTCAGGAACATCCATTAGACAGGATACATGTGGTGTGTGTGCGCATGCCTTCAAGTCACCTGTCTACTTACGGCGACCCCATAAATTTCATAGGGTTTTCTTAGCAAGGAATATGCAGAGGTGGTTTTGCTAGTTCCTTCCTCTGAAATGAAGCCTACAGCACTTGGTATTTGTTGGCAGTCTCCCATTCAAGTACTAACCAGGGCTGACCCTGCTTAGTTTCCGAGATCCGAAGTGATCTGGTGCTTTCAGGGTATTTAGGCATTACCATGGATAAAACAGCAGGTGTGAAATTATTCTGCTTTAGTTTAAAACCCCCAACAAATTCTCACCCAGTCTCTGCCAACTGGTGGTTTCTAGAAACTTTGGACTGCAACTCTTGTCTCTAATCATAGGCCATGCTGGTGTACCTACTGATAAGAAAAGTAGAACAAAACAAAGGGAGGGCAAGAGCGTTCAGGAAGGCATGAAAATATGGTGAGGTGGTATCTATCTCTTGATAAGTGTTATTTTCAGTTTTAGAAATGGATGGAAAGTTAAAATGGTAAATATATGGAACATTCTTTGCAATACTGTATTTTCTTGCATGTCATTCTTTTTGTATGAAATGATGGTATAATAAAGGCACACTTGTTACATTAGAATTCAGGAATCACTAAATATCCCTGGTTGAAAATCAGTCAAAAACCAGTACCTAGAAGTGACCAGAAGTCTACTTCCAGTTTTGCTTTCTTGGTTGTTTGGCTGTTTTGGGGAGTTGAGGATGTTTGTCAAGGAATCCAGGAAAAGACTGAAATGTTACTAGCTTTAAGACAGGTTTGCATAACAGTGTCTCTTGAAGTTGTCTCATTCATAGGTACCGTAAGTTGAAGATGACATGACAGCAAATAGCTACGTACAGAAGTATGTTTATTGTTATCTTGTGGCTTTATATTCTGTGGCAAATTTCACATAGTTTAAATGTGTACACATTGGGTAAAACTCTGCTAAGAAGCAAAAATGCATAGGGCTACATGGCACTAAGCAACACTTAAATCCACATCTGCCAAGGTATAGATGGGGGGGTGCAATCACAGAGAGCTAGATGTGGGAAGAGTAAAAGATTTTTTTCCCCACCTACCATTTTTTAAAAACATTACACTTATGCCCACCATATTTCCTCCTTTCAAGCTAATATATTCCCACAATGACCCTGTGAGGTAGATTAGGCTGAAAGGTCATGACTGGCCAAGTGTCACTCAACTTGATGGCTGAGTAGAGATCGACAGGACCTGAATACCCTAAAGGCACCAGATCCCATCTGATCTTGGAAGCTAAGCAGGGTCAGCTCTGGTTAGTAGTTGGATGGGAGACCGCTAATGAATGCTAGGTGCTTTAGGCTATATTTCAAAGGAAGGATCTGGCAAAACCATCCCTGAGGATTTTTTGCTTAAGAAAACCCTATGAAATTCATGGGGTCACCATAAGTCAGCAGACAACTTGAAGGCACATACACAGATCAATCTCCTCAGCACTACTATTCCAGCTTTTTACCCCATGACACCACACTGGCTCTCAGCCTAGCGTATGGCTCCAGGTCTGTCTCCCCTCTGCCACACCCCACTTGCTAGGCTTGCTTTTGATTTCAAAACTGAACTGTGGAAGGCACAGACAGTAATTACTTAACATAATAGGAGAGTATAAGAGAAAATAGTTTGTGGGAAAATATTAAATATTCCCTTCTGCCCCCCACTAATATCTTTCCCTTGCATTACTGTTATGAGAGAAAAAAAATCTACTGGATAGTAGTTATTGGTGAAACAAGGCTCCTTTATTATTACATGGATATTCAGTACGGACTTGCCCGTGCGTGAAATGTTGCCTGAGGCAGCTTGCTGAGACATGCCTAGCTTTTGGCCAAAACTTTCCTGAAATGTACTGTAACAGTCTGAGCCACATGGATAGGGCTCCTATTCTCTGTGAATATGGTGAAGAATATGCAAGCAGGTCCTTTTCCTAATAAAGATATAGAATAAAGATATATAATAAAGACAGGAGAGATCTGTCTGTTAAAACCCCCAACCCCACCATGTTGTTTTTGACTCTTGGTTGTGTTGTAAACAGACCAAAACTATCTTATTATTGATGTTTGTAAGCTGTTTTGAGTAACTTTTTTGGCTGAACAGCAAGGTAAAACTGCTATAAATAAGTGAGCTAGTTAACAAGAATAATTCATGTAATTAGAATCATAGAGTCGGAAGAGACAATAAGGGCCATCTAGTCCAACCACCTGCCCTGCAGTAATACACAGTCAAAGCACTCCCAACAAATGGCCATCCAGCCTCTGTTTAAAAACCTCCAAAGGAGACTCCACCATGCTAAGGTAGCACATTATACTGCCAAATAGCTCTTACTGTCAGGAATTTCTTCCTAATGTTTAGGTGGAATCTCTTTTTCTGTAGTTTGAATCCATTGTTCTGTGTCCTAATCTCTGGAGCAACAGAAAACAAGCTTGCTCCATCCCCAGTATGATATCCCTTTCAAATATTTAAACATGGCTATATCATATCACCTCATGGGATTTTCTGAGGGTGAGAGTATGTGACTTGCTCAAGGTAACACAGTAGGTTTTCATGGCTGAGTGGGGATTTGTACTAGTCTGCAAATTATTTCTTTCATATTTCTCAGCCTTATATACAGTTAGGTGATTTTTAGTATCAGCTGGTATGGTTTTGATGAATTCACTCTTGAAGTCTGATGGCCCTTGTCTATGGAATGGAGACAAGTGGAGAACAATTATGTCTTCATAGAATAGCATCTGTATGTTTATCTAGGGGGACACGCGAGCTATGATTTTGTTTCTCATTTGTTATTCAAATAAAAATGCAGATGAGTTTTGGTCACTAGCAAGAATGCACTTACCTCCTTTGCTCTACTGTATCCTTACTCTGACTGAATCTCTGAAGGTTTAAGAGAAAAACATTCTTGCAAATTTTAACTGAGTCATAAAACTTCTTTAAGAATTTTTTAAAAATGCAATGTAAAAAAAGACAGCAGTGTGCTTGTTAGCACTTCCACTCAGCCACAAGACTAATGAAATTATCTGTGATTAAGATATTACTGGCCATAAATTGTGGTGGTAATCTCGGCCTGAACTGAAATAAAATTGTGAGTCTGGGAAGGTCGCCTAGATAAGCCCTTTGTATATTACCTGCAACAAATAAATAGCTGATATAAATCAAGGCTGGGGAAAACCTTTTTCTGTCATTAGTAATATGGGGTAGGGAGGCTTTGCGTGCTGGTGGTGGGTGGGACCATCTATTCTCTTTCCACCCCCTTCTGTTCCTTGCCCAGCAGAAGCTGGAAGAGGAGTGAGAAATCTCCCTTCAGAACTTCTTGCATACAGAAGGCTCCCTGACTTCGATCACAGTTTATAATCTGGTTCCTATCTCTCCCATCATCTTCCTCTTCTTGGTTCCCACATCTACATAAAGTTAGTGAGAGCCATTGGTTACCCGCCCCAATCTAAGGGCTAATGATCATATGCTGTGTTGTGTTGCTGCAATCAGACTTTGAAAAAATGTTCTTATTTTCAGTTCCCTTTGTATTTCAATTTGTGTGTATAGCAACAAGTGTTCTTGGTTCAGTTTAATCATTTCTTGAACCAGGGTATTGTCATACTGTTTAGTTGCTTCAGCATTTGTTTTTTGACATTGTCAAGCTTCTCATTTGACAAGGAGACTATAATATGCCAAGAGGAGACATGAAGATGCTCAGTGTGGCAAAGGTAATGTAGAGAACCATTAGGTTTTTACTGAGGCACTAGAATAAAAGTTGTCTTGTTTTCTTGAAAGATTCTGAAGTTTCCATACTTGACTTTGCTACTAGTAGGGTTTTGTTACAACATGGCAGTGGTGTTTCTCAGATTAGTAATGCTGAAGAAATTAAAGAAAGTACTTAACATTACTAGTTTGAAAGAAATAGTAGAAATAGTTTTGCATGAAAAAGTAGGTGGCATGCTCTCGTAATGTAACAAGCAAATGACTTCAGCCAGAATGGAACAATGCTGGTATTATATGGCTATGTATGCACTCTGAGAAAAGTTAGTGTTTCCATTTCTTTGTCTGCCCTATTCCCTGCAAAAAAAGGGTGAGAAAGTTTATTATGCCATATACTGCTTCTTTGGAAAAATAGTATTTTCTT
Organism: Gambelia wislizenii; assembly: GCA_030847615.1. Lineage (NCBI taxonomy): Eukaryota > Metazoa > Chordata > Lepidosauria > Squamata > Crotaphytidae > Gambelia > Gambelia wislizenii. The sequence continues at coordinate 378,204,827 of JAUMIR010000002.1, read as the reverse complement.
CAGTTAGCCAGAAAGAAACTGGCATTGCTATAGAATTAAGAACAAAAGAGGCTACATCTGTGTCAATGGTTTTGATTTCTGTAGATACCTTCTGCTGGTATATATTTAGGTGAACTGAATTAAGAATGCATTTGATTATAATCCAGCTCCCATTTGCAAGATTTCTATCTACTCTACTAACATTTATATGCCACCATGGCCTGTCTTATCAGGAGCTGGTATTAGCATCATACAATTGGAGACAGATACATGATACTATCTGGGTATAGTACTATGAATAACTTCAAACAGTTCTAAATTCAGCATCATGTCAGATACTGACATGGACTAAATACTGGAGTGTGTCAGATAATTCTCCAGTACCACTGTCTCAGTACCTCTTAAAGGAATGACAAAAGGAACTCTGTGATATGTTAACAAAATCTTTTACAGATGTATGTGAACAATGAAACAGATTGATTTAAAACCACCAAGCAAAATTCTAGTTTAAATCCTATGTTTAAGTTATTTGGTTACACGGGGGAACATGTCTCCAAAACTGGTGGTCGGTTTGAAATGAATGATTCTGTAGAAAAACCTATATGATTGGCTACTGCCCCAAGGCTGTGCATGTATTGAAAATATACACCTAATCTATCAAGGCGTGAGTAGGCAATAGTGACAAGTGTGGGGGCAAAATTATATAGTGCCCCATTTTGTCTGAAAGTCATTAAAAAGTAGCACCTGGAAGTGACTGTAAGATGTCTTCCAGTTTTGACAACACCAACAACTACTTCTACTACTTCTACTTTTCTTGTTGGCTGCTTGGGGGAGTTGGGGGTATTTAGAGGTGAATGGATGTTCCAGTAGAGGTGGTATTACTATGTTGGGACATCTCACCAATACTGAGACTTTTTTTTTGGCAGCACAGGAGCTTTTGAGGCCATGGAACTGGGGGAGGGGGGCACAAGAAAGGAAATGAGGGACTGATGCAAACAGCACTTCTCTCATATTATGCTACAGTAATACTTAAGAGCCTCTCAGAATTTGTGAAGAACTTGTAGCTTCTCCTTCAGCATCGATCACTTTTTTAGTGTGTGATTGTTTTCTGATTGTTGAAATTAATGTCTTTGATGCTATGAACAGTCAATTCTTGACACTTTTGGTGTGCATCTGAATAGAATGTGTAGCCTTTAGTTTCACCATACTTGGTTTTCCAAACATCCATTAGTGCAAATTCATTTTAAACACTGATTTATTTTACAATGAACAGACTACTATGGCTATACTGTATCTCTGAAATCCATGTTGTTGGTTTTGGCTTAGCTGTCCAATCTGTTAAAGTTACCTGAAATCCAGGTTCTGTCATGTGAGATATTTATTGCCACTCCCAGTTCATCCTCTAGTCCATCACCTAAGTCATTCATAAAGACGTTGAACAACACTGGGCCTAGGACAGAGCCCTGTGCACCCCACTTGTCACTTTTCTCCAAGATGACCAGGTACCATTGGTGAGCGCACCCTGGATTCTGTTCATAAGCCAACTACAAATCTACCTAACAGTAGCATTGTCTAGCCCACATATTATTAGCATGTCTGCAAGAATATCATTGGGACCTTGTCAGTAAACTTAATGAAATTGAAATACACTACACCTACAAAATTCCCTTCATCTAACAGCTCTATCAGAGAGAAGAAAAAAAAGATTAGTCGTCCCACATGATTTCTTTTTGAGAAGCTCATGCTGGATCTTAATAATCACAGAATTCTTTTTTAACCAGCTATACCTGGCGTAATGTATACTGTTATCTACATATATAAAACACTTTGGTATGATTCTATGTTTCTGTTCCCATTCTGCAGATCGGCCACTTAGGAAACATGTCAAGAGCACGATCGTTTTACACATTATTATATAACTTTTCAAATCAACTATAATGGATAATTTCATGTCGAGAGCCCCTCTGCCACTGCCATGCAACCGTGAGTACACAGAGACATACGCACAGTGCTACACGCACACCACACGCGCCAGGATGTGAGAGCCCCACCACCCCATGCAACCGCGTGTACACACACACACACCATGTGTGCCAGGACATGAGAGCCCTCTGCTGTCGCCATGCAACCACACGTATACACACATCATATGCACCAGGACATGAGAGCTCCTCCGCCACTGCCATGCAATCACATATACACATATAGCACGCTACACACATACACACACCATGCACAGCAGGATGCGAGAGCCCCTCTGCCACTGGCATGCAACTGTGCACACACACACCACACATGCCAGGATGCGAGCCCCTCTGCCGCCACCATGGAATTGCACAAACACCCCACACTACACACACACCCTACGCTACACACACACACACACACACATGCTACACCCCCACACTACACACACACACAACCCACATGTGGAAGGATGCGAGATCCCCTCTGCCGCTGCCATGCAATCACACAAATGCATAAACACCCCACGCTACACACACACCCCACGCTACACCCCCCCCACACTACTCTCTCTCTCTCACACACACACACACACAACCCACACATGGCAGGATGCGAGAGCCCCTCCACCACCATGTTTAGAAAGGACTTGAAGTTTTTCACATGTTTCCACCACAAGGCCCAAGAGGAAAGAGCTACAGACGGCACAGAAGGCCCAGGGTGCAGCTACAGACAGCTCCCAGTGCTTAAGAGGCCCAAGGGGACAGGCAGCAGAGAAAGGCCCAAGGCCCCAAATCCCAGGCAGCACAGAAAAGCCCCAGGCCCAAGACCCCAGGCCGCACAGAAAGGCCCCAGACCCCAGGCCACACAGAAAGGCCCCAGGCTGCACAGAAAGGCCCCAGGCTGCACATGCATGGAACAACAGAAAGCCCCTCTGCCACCACCATGTTTTAAAAAGACTGAAAATTCTACATGTTCCCACCCCTAGTGTGCTGATTGGCTGCCCAACAGAGAGCTTTGATTAGTTGGTAAGTTTCCTAAGCGGCCAATCAGCACACTAGAACGGCAACATACCCAAGAGAATTATATATTAAGAAGATGCTGTCAGACTGTTTAATGATCAGAACCTTTCCTGGTGTTGATATCAAGCTGCCAGGCTGATAGTTACCTTAATCTTCTCTGCCCCCCTCCCCCTAATTGCAGATGGGGACAACATTTGCTTATTTCTAATCTTCAAGAATCTCATCTGTTTCCCGAGAACTCTCAAAGATTATAGAGATGGAGTCTGAGATTACATTTGCAAGTTCCTTTAACACCCTTTCATGCAGTTAATCTGGCCCTAAAAATCTGAATTCATGTAGCCAGGTATTCCTTTACCACCACTTTATGTTTCTTGGGTTGCAGCATCCCCATTGCATAATTTACTCCATTTTCACTAGCTGAACACTGTTTCTGAACACAGAGGCAAAGCAGTTGTTTGAGAAGCTCTTCTTTTTCTCTTTCGCCCCTTAGCATTTTTCCATCTTCTCCATGCACTGGACTTGTTGCTTCCTTTTTCTTCTGCTTGCTGTAAACGTAGCCCACCCATCCCCTTTATTATGTTTAACTCTCTTGCAAGCCCAGCTTGACAGCCTAGTTTGCCCACCCTAATGCCAATCCTTCCTCTGGAATCCCAAGAAGGCTGGGCAGTGAAGAGGCTTTTATCCTTGACTGGCTTATAGGTTCTTTGTCACTGAGTACGAAAGGATGAGGAAGGTCTGCAGAAAAATGGTTTGTACTCTCTGAATTCTGTTTCTTTACATAAGGCATAGCTTTTGATCTGTGAGTACAGGCTAAGGAATTTCAGGTTGCACTAACTGTACCCAGTGTAATATACACTGTTAACCCCCCCCCCCAAGTGCCTGAATGTCTGGGTTATGTTGCAGTGGTAGCAGCAGTATCCTGCCACTGCCGCTGCTGCCAGTTGACTGTCTGGATCCCATCGTGGGAGCAGTAGTGGTGTCCCACCGCCGCCACTTGAATCTGTGGGTCCCGTTGCAGCCTGTGACTGGTGAGTGGCTAAGGGAGTGAGTGGCCCCTGTGAGGCTGGGGGTGTAGATGCAGCTTGAGTAGCAGGAGTGGATTGTGGAGAGGAATTTGCATGTGGGTTGTAATTGGTTGGGTGTGTTTCCTGAGCAGCCAATCAGCATACAGGGAATGGCAATATACCCAAAAAGTATATATATATACCTCAGTAAAGTCAGGCAAAGCTAAGTACTTCTACAGAATTTAGTCAAGTGTTTCTGAAATTTGTACTGTTAACAACCTATTTATATTTGGGAACACATAATAACTCATTCTGTTATATAAATACAGTCCGCCCTCCACATTTGCGTGTTTAACTTTTGCGTATTTGATTATTTGTGGATTAGTTGCTGCCACCTCTGCTACTTCCCTATGCCATTTTTAACAGGAACTGCAAGCCTTGTGAGACTGAGAGAGACTGAATGTGCAGTGAGGTTTGTAAGTCCCTAATAAAAATGGCATAGGGTAGCAGTGGGGGTAGTGGTAGTCTACCAGTCACCCTTGCAAAAGAACCCCGCCATCTCAAAGGCATCCACAGTACTTCAGATCTGTGGAACATACTTTTTTTGTGTGTTAAATATAGTTTGGGGGGGGGGCTAGAGATATTAGTGGTTTTTCCACTTTCACAGGGTCCTGTGCCCCTAACCCAGCAAATGTAGAGGGCCAATGGCATATTAAAATGTCCTCTTCAGTTTGTTGCAAAGTAACCAGAAGCTAGGTGTTTCAGCAGAACAAGTTGTTCTGCATTCTCTGTGGAAAAACGAAAGCCAAAGTAGCCTGAAGGATTTTATTGCAGATATTGATAAATAAGGCGAGAAATGCTTATTTATTTAAATAATTTATACCTCGCCCTTCAGCCAAAATGTCTTTCAGAACAACTTAAAGCAGTTTTAAATTTCAGAAGGCACTGCTACTGTGTAGTTTATTCATTTTATTTTCTTTAGTACGATCAACAGATCAGATAAAACTATGTAGTTTTATGTAGGCATCTTGTAGTTTTCTAGGTAGTATCTGTTACAGAATTTTATGGTAATATTGTGTCAGTAAGGACAAGTCAAATATAAAGATAGAATCTAATCATTTTAGAGATCAATTATAGTAGCTTTGATTCAGCACCATGCTTGTTGCACCCTGTCATGATGGACTCCCCAGCCATCCTGGGGAGTTCATCTCAAAACCTACAGTTCACAGCAATGGAAAATTCCATTCCCTGGGTGCCATAGCATCAGGTATAGTAAGGGGATGGGGAATCTCATTTCCTAAACATGACATCACATCACCTGACTAGAGAGCCAATCAGATTTGGCAATGCAGAACCAATCAGAGATGACCACAAATACTTTTCAAGTTTTCTGGATCCCTTTGTTCTGTGCCACATGGCTGGGGGCAGCTGAAGAGCCACATGCTTGAGCCACATGGCTTGGGCCAGATGGAGAGCCACATACTTTTGTAGAGAGAGAGCACATGGGGAGAGCACATGGCTTAACTAGCAAGATAACTAAACTGGGATACAGGAGGTTGCTGGAGAGCCAACCTCCCTCATGGCCTGATAACATCAAAAGGGCGCCAAAGGATATCTGAAGCCTCGGGAGGAGACTTCCATTTAAGAAGAACTCTGAATTCCATCTACAGAGACTGAATTAGGCAGGCTATGAGAGCCAGGCCTAATTATCCCAATTGGGATATAGACTTTGCATGGACATAAAAAATGTGCATTACTATTATTTTTAGCTTAGGGAACACTATAGCTACTTGCGTTAGCTTTTATGATTTAATTTTGCGACTCTGACTGAATGTATCCTTATAAATCTAAGCTGAGATCCTGGAAGTGTGATTTCCCTCCATGTAGCCTTAAACCTTTGGAACTAAAATAAAGTCTATTTCCTTTTCTCTATAAGCTTGTCTCACGCGCCAGTCTCGGTCAGCTATCTGAATTTCTCTGGGATAGAGGGAAGTGTGTTACTGATCTTTTTAACACAACCTGTCTGGCTTCGCACTGCACTAGATGAGAAACAGGTAAACTCAGTGAGTGGTGACGATTTCGAAGAGAAAATCCCTCAGGTTTGGGATTGGCAGGGGCAACCCTGAGGCTTCAGGCAGAGAAACTCCAGGGTCATCCACGACATGGTGGCAGTGTGCTTGAACCTAGGGCAAGTTGAGAAAAGTGGGTGCAATAGATTGACACACCCCATGCCCCCCCTGCCAAAGTGAGAGATGATAGGATGAGCATACGGTACTCATTATTATACCACTTGCTATATGTCACCGGTATCCCATGTGTTTTTATATGCACACTTTTTAACAGCTTTAAATGTGTACAAATCATTGTCATGGGCTGGGGTTAGGAAGAGGAATGAAATGAAAAGGTGTGTGATACAGTCAGCCCAGTCATAACACTTATACTGTTATAGTATCTAATCTAGGGGTGGGGAACCTTTGCACCTCTATATGTTTTGGACTGCTGCTCCCCCAGTCCTTTACTACTGGCCATGCTGGTTGGAGACAGGAGTCCAAATCATGTGGAAGTGAAAGATTGCTGATCCTAATATACGGGAAGTATTTTTTCAAGTATAAAATATTGTACCCAAAAGTGCTTGGTAAGTACAATATTTCTTCAACACCAGGATGTTGTGTAATGAAAATGGTGTAGATTTTGTATGTTAAATGTGAAAATTGTGGAGAGAGTCCTTGGCCTGCAGCTCGTGTGGTTTTAACTTCAGCAGCTGTTTACTGCCACAGAGGCATCATCTTACAAACTGCTATGTTTGCTGATGGAATTGTGGAGGACAGTCAGAGTAGATGGATCATTAGTTCATCTGGACTGAGCTGTTCTTACATTCAGGGGATCTGTTTTGGGGAAAATCTCTTACATTTACTTCTCTGCTTTAAAAATGAGTGTACCTTCAGTAGTTTAGAATCCAATTGTAGTGCAATATAAATATTCACTTAAACACAGTTTTTTATGCTAAATAAATATTAACTTTGTTTCCTGTGCCAAAACTTGGCAGTATAAACATGCAGGGAATGAGATTCATCTTAGAACACAGGGGTTTGGCCCATTGATTTCAACAAGATCAGTGTGAAGCATGTGCATAATTTTCTCATTTAGATCAACGTGGCTTTTTACTGTTTAACTTTTATTGGATTTTTCTCTTAGAGTTTTCTTCGCATTTAGTGGAATTTGTTAAACAAGAGGAATGTTCCCTCGATAACAGCTATCTCTCAGCACATTGGCAGAAGACTAAATTATCAGCATGATGTTGCATATTGGTGTGTTCTGCCATCTGTTATAATGAATTTGCTATTGGTGGGTAGGATGGGAGATAATTTTCTAATTGGACTCAAATGGTCTTTACACTCAAATCATGCTCAGAAAATTTAAGAGAGATTTTATATGACAGAGAAGCTAGTATAAAATGATACTGTATGCTTTCTCAAGTGCTTTGGAGTATAGTTGAGTACAGAAATATAACCTCAGGCTTCTTCTTAAGACAGCAGCTGTGGAAGAGGAGGGATAGTGTGGAATAGAACTTCAGCAGGGACATGTGATTGAATTCCTATGTCCCTTGTCCCACAATACCATTGTCCTTATTCTGATGGCAGCCCCTGGCTGTTTTTGTGTGTGAGAGAAAAAGCCAAGCACACAGTTGCTAACTACATACTCTATGTAATGTGTACGTGGTCTATACAGCATACAGGGAAAGCCAAATACTGATAAGATTATAGACAGAAATCACTCTTACAACCACCACCATCATGGTTTTAGGAGTAGGATCTCTGTTTGCACAGTTAGCACATTGGCCTTTCACCCTGTCTAAATACCTGTTTTGATCAAAGGTGGCAATGGGGCAGAATAAATTTGTGTAACCAAAGGGAAGTGAAACTTTTCTCAAACTGCCTTACAACTTTCTGCTTTTTGTCATATATCTACAGATGAAGCAGGGCACAAAATTATGTGCATTCCAATACAGGTTTTCTTAAATCTGAAATACACAAAAATCCAAAATTGTTCATATGGGTGGGTGAGGTAGTGATGCCTTTGCTTTCTGATGGATCAGTGTACACAAACTTTGTTTCATGCACAAAATTATTAATAAATATTGTGTATAACATTGCCCTTCAGGCTGTGTGTATAAGGTGTATATGAAACATAAATTAATTTTATGTTTAAACTTGGAACCCCTCTCAAAGATATTTCATTATGTGTCTCTCTCTCTCTCTGGCTTTTCTTTGCAAATGAAGATTCAGGAAGAACTCATCCCGCGCTTTCTGCAAGCGCGCTGATGACTAAAAAGGCCAGTCCGAGATAAACAAGTCCAGTTGCAGAAAGCACAGCAGAAGGTCTCCTTGGGTGATGTTTCCAGGTTGTAATTCTTTCTGCGTTGTAGTTTCTCTTCAAGACTTGTTCGGTGCGAGTTCTCAAATAAGGCTGCAGCATTGTGGATAGTGTGTCTCCATGCCTCCCGATGTGATGCCAGGGCGGACCATAGTTGGTGATCAGTTTAGCCGAGGCTGAGATGTTGTTTCATGGAGTCCTTGTATCGGTTTTTTGGAGCGCCCCTCTTACGCTGACCTGTGGCGAGTTCACCGTAGAGTACTGTTTTTGGGAGGCGATGGTCCTCCATCCTAGAAACGTGCCCTGCCCAGTGCAGCTGTGTTCTCAGTATCATGGCCTCAATGCTGGTGATCCCTGCTTGCTTAAGGACAGCAACATTCGTCACATAGTCAGTCCAGTGTATATTTAGGATTGTGTGTATACAGCGCTGATGAAAGCGTTCAAGGAGTCGTAAGTGGTGGCAATAGGTGACCCATGTTTCAGATCCATAAAGGAGAATAGATAGTACAATGGCTCTGTACACACTGATTTTTGTACTTCGCCTCAGGTGTTTATTACTCCAGACTCTTTTGTAAATAAAGGTATTCCAAAATCCAAAACACTTATGGTCCCAAGAATTTTGGATAAGGGATACTCAGCCTGTACTTGTTTTCTAAACTGTGGCTTTCTGTCATAACTAAGGTTGGACCCTCTTTTCCTTTTCTCAGGATGGGATTCTTCAAATCTTAAGGTGAGAGCACTGCCTTGAAAATTATAAATATCTGTGCGTTCTTGGCTTCCTGTTGCTGCAGACTCCTTTGGAGCAGCTACTTTAGCTGGTTTACTGCTGCAAGCCGACCTTGAAAAACTTTTTTTGGTTTGACTACTACTACCATGTGCTCTTAAAAGCAATGCTGGCTAAGGTGTTGAGAACAGCTAGGGGAAATTACCCCCCCCCCCATCCTTTTTAATACACAGCTTATAAAACTTCATTTCCAAATAGATAAATATTTTCACATTTGCTAGACATGATGGTTATTATTTGAATTACCTTCTGTGAGCAACTGTGATTGATGCTTAGATGTGTTGTGCTTAAAAACATGATCAGGAGGTGTCTGTCAGATTTTTAGCCCTGAAATCTCAGGGCCTGAGATGCTAGCAAACCTAATCGTAGCTGTATTAGGAAATAATACCTATGTGCATTTGTTATGGGCACAGGATTCTCCCATTGTTATCTTAGTAGAATTGACTTCATCAAGAAATCTAGCTTCAAAATTTTTATTTTTAGGAGTCAAAAACTAGGCATCTTTTATCAAGTGTTGTTCGACATGTATTCTACTGGGAAGGGCTTACACATTTGCAGCAATGACATTTGAAACCAGACCTCGGGGCATTATTTAAAGAAAGCAATGCATCCATATTAGTATTATATTTTAACCCATTTTTTCCCTGATCACTTTGACATGTTACTTTTTGTAATTAAAAAAATGCTTAAAAATAGAGAAACCACACATGGAAACATGCACCAAACTTGACATTTCAGAAATAATCAGCAAACATTACTCATTACATTAAAAACCAGCAGTGTTACTGATAATTTATTTATTTGAAATGCTTGTATGCTGCCTAATAGACAATGATGTCAGGAAAGTTTACAAAAATAAAAACAAAGGTGGTTAATAAAATCACAAATACTTCAATAATAGCCCAGCAGTAATCAATATGCTTAAATATTAGTATGTTTATTTATATGATGTAAAGAGTACAATTTAAGGAGTACAGCTTAAAGAGTAACACTAGCAATAAAGTCAAGGATGGAATACCTACCAAAAGAGGAAAATCTTAGCCTAACATATAAATGCATCCAGTAGGGATCCCATCTGGATCTGTCTTTGAGAGGGCATTCACAGACAGGGCCTGCTACTGAAAAATTTCTTTCCATTTTAGCCACCTGCTGCCACACTATGGCTAGTGACATCCATAGAAAACTCTCGAAAAATAATTTTAATCATTGAATAGGACAGGACAAGAATGGAACATATAGGACAGGAACCTATAGGAGCAAGTAATCTTTAGATAGATTAGTCCTATGCCATTTAGTGAGTTGCATTACTTTGCAGAAATTGTGTCATTATGTCCTCATTAACCAGCCCCCAATGGTGTGTTACAGGTAATGTCATTTGTTTCACACACAATGCAGTAGTATAAATACTTCTATGCTGATGGGTGTGAGTGTAGGGAAAGTGTAGTAATTGTCTTTCAGCAAAGTAAGCTACAACAATAGGGGTTGTTGCCAAAATAAACAGTAGCAAGTTACAGGATGTACCTAAAGAAAATGGGTTTCTTTGGTGGGTTTTCAAAATATGTGTAGATAGATCATAGGAATTAGTAAAGGAAAAATTGTTTTCATGCCATCATCTCCCTTTCCTCAGCTTCCGTTTTGGAAAGCAATGTTGCTACATCATTTGTCATTGTTTCCTTTGTCAGATGGGCAAACAGAATGTGAATTCCCAGATGCACAATCCATGTATAGTTGAGAGGCAACCCAGAATGGGTGGGCAGGCAGATAACAGTGTGGCTTGGCCCTTAAAGTGGCATCCCATTAGCTTGCTACATGCTTTAGGTCATGAGGGCCCAAAGTACAGTTGGACCCCATATCCGTGGAATCAGTATCCATGGTTTCAGTTATCCACAGCACACAAAATCGGGACACACACCATAGAGTCACATTGGAAAAGGCCTAGAAAGGCATCCTCTCTTATGTATCTTCTAGGTTCTTCAACACAACTCTGTTGTATGTTTTTACTGGAAGCCTTTTATTTTAATAGGGTTCACTGTTATCCGCAGTTTCCAGTATCCATGGTAAATCTGGAAACCGAACCCCCATGGATACGGTGGTCTGACTGTATACGCATAGTGGGAAACATAATGCAATGGCTGCATAATGGAAATGTGTTGCAGCCAAATTTGTGCATTTGTTAAATGTACTGATTGCCAAGTGACATGAGTTTGTGCTGGAGTGAAATCAAGCCTTCTTTATAATTTGTATGGAAGCTATATGTGCTGAAAATGCTAACACCTTTTCCCAGCGTCATTACCACTGCCTCTTCTCATAGGAGGGTAACATTCTGACCAGTTAACGACCTAGAAGTTTAGGAATATGAGTGGACATGGTACATGCAGTCTCTAGGCTTTTTAAAGATATATCAGCTTAGTATCCAAGGAAGTGGCAAAAAATTAAGTGTTGTGTATGTGCTTAATTTGGAGGCTGCTTCTTAAATACAGTATTGCCAACTACACTTCAATTTATGTAAAGTGGATCTAAGCTATCTTGCTATACAGGTAATGTGGAATTTCCACGAAGAAGTTATTATTATCACTTTGTGTTGTGCATCCAGCAAGTGTTAGTACCAACAGTATATTTAAATTAAAATGTGTTCTGCTTCTCAAATCAATGAGAATATTTATATATGATTCATAAGAGTATTTCACAGATGTGCAACAGTGAGGGTAGTGACAAGAAAAAATGTTTCAAAAGCTTTTTAAGGATCCTGAAGGGAGATGCATTTAATCAAAATCCTATTTAGCTGATCTTTTTGGCTGTTGCAAATGAAAAGGAGAAGTCAAGGTTAAGACAGGTGTTCTCATCCTAAAATTACTGACACTTTCTCCTATATTTATATACTTGAATGTTCATTTGCTTTAAAAAAATGCCAGATTGAAAAGGATATTTGCATATCAGTACCTAAAAGTGGTTATTTAAGTAAACAGCTTACAATATTCCTTTCTTCTGTCAGCATTTCTAAATCATTCTGGTTCCACAAACCTGGCTCTCGACCTGATAATGAAGCTTGCTTCCTTTTAATCCAAGGTGTCTTTGGGCTAGATTTACAATTAACTTCTGAGATCTCTCTTAAAATGTTTTTTCTCTTCTTTTTTTTTTAGAAAAAAAAAGAGAAAAAACATTTTAAGAGAGTTCTCAGAAGTTAAAAAAAATGTTTTTTCTCACCATCACTCATTTCAATATCATAAGCAAAATTGCTTTCTATATACAGTAATTTGTTAGTCAACCAGCTTTCCTTTGTATTAATTCTTATCAAAGTCATTGTTTTGTCCCCAGAGAATAGGGTATAGGTGGCAAAGTCTAGTATTTTTGTCACTGATTTAAAAACTCTGTGAATTCACCAAAAATAGAGGTGAAATAGGCAGAATCTAGCTACATTATAAGAACGAGTAAAGATAAAATTCTTTTAATATCTTCTATAAGATGAGACCCTCAGATACAGGGCAGGATATAAATACTCAAATAAATAAATGCTAAACAAACCAGGAAAATGTAACATAAAAATGTGGTGTGTGCTGCAGTGCTAAAACATATCCTCTGAAGAGACATATTTACCTGGATATGTAGTCTGGTATACCATAGGAAGCCCAGTTCAGTTATAGTATGAGGACAATACTAGTTAAACTACAGTTCCACAATGGATGCAGTGTGGTGGAGGACAATTTTTTTCATCAGTTTAGAAGTGAAAGAAGGTCTCCTGTCTGTCTGTCTATCTATCTATCTATCTATCTAGACCTAATCTATATAGGTGCCATTCGAAAGAATAAGCAATATACCACCATCAGCCCTGGTTACCTCTGCAGTTAGGTGGCAGATAAGAAAATCAGCAGTGAACTACACATAGAAAATTTGCTTTCAAGAATTACTGCAGCTTCCAACTGGTTGTCTGCAGAGTGATTGGCACAAAGGACATCCTTTCATTGCTGCACATTTCCCTCAGCAGAGACTTTCATTGTGTGTGTGTGTGTGTGTGTGTGCGCGCGCACCTTCAACTTGCCTGTTGACTTATTGTAACCCTATGAATTTAATAGAGTTTTCTTAGACAAGGAATCCTTAGAGGTGGTTTTGCCAGTTCCTTCCTCTGAAATACAGCCTACAGCACCTGGTATTTGTTGAAGGTCTCCCATTCAAGTACTAACCAGAGCTTACCCTGCTTAGTTTCCAAGTTCAGACAGGATCTGGTGCCTTTAAGGGTATTTAGGCTGTGTATACAGTGTTAAAAAATATCCCATAATACCATTAATGCTAACTCTACAAATAAATAAGAACAGCTGCTTTCCTTCAAGGTTTATGTCTGTTTCTTGATTCTTTTGGTTCACATTTTTTTCTTAATTGGAAATAACAGTGGTGATATTTTTAGGACACAGATATTTAATGTTTTAATGTATTTGCTTTGCAGGAAAAGATATACGTGAGCTACTCAAAAAAAATATTTCAACCCATGCGAACATGCATTTTCCAGCTCTGAGTGTATGGGCGCTGTGGAATACCATTCACTCTACATCCACACACCTATTAAGATGGGTCATTTTTATTCCCCAAAACACATGAGAATTCTCATCAGTCAGAAAATGCCCCAGAAACCACTTAGTCCAATCCAAGTTGTTGTTTTTTATCCATGTGGATAAAGTGCAACACTGTGCTTCTTTAAATATTAGTGTTTTTGAGAGTCTGGTATCAATCTTACGAGTTCCTCCTGGATGCAAAAGTCTAATATCCCCACATCTTCCCTGTTGACAAAGACTGTTTTATACACAGTTTTAGTTTTGTACATCAGTTTATCATCTCTTGCCCCAGCTGAATTGCTGCCTCTCCACTGAAATGAATGGAGCAGCACTCACATGCTGGATCCTGCGTCACTATATTTTAGCATCAGTGTTAGCAAAGGCATATAGCACATTTGGAAGACTTCACAAAAGAGTCTGGAGTAATAAACACCTGAGGCAAAACAAAAATCAGTGTGTATAGAGCCATTGTACTGTATATTCTCCTTTATGGATCTGAAACATGGGTCACCTATCGCCACCACCTACAACTCCTCGAACTCTTTCATCATTAGGATTGTATACATACAATCCTAAATATACACTGGACTGACTATGTGATGAATGTTGCTGTCCTTGAGCAAGCAGGGATCACCAGCATTGAGGCCATGATACTGAGAACACAGCTGCGCTGGGCAGGGCACATTTCTAGGATGGAAGACCATCGCCTCCCAAAAATAGTACTCTATGGTGAACTCACCATGGGTCAGCATAAGAGGGGCGCTCCAAAAAAAAAACAAAACAAAACCCCGATACAAGGACTCCCTGAAACAACATCTCAGGCTCGGCCAAATTGATCACCAACAATGGTTTGCCCTGGCCTCACGTCAGGAGGCATGGAGACGCACTATCCACAATGCTGCAGTCTTATTTGAGAACTCATGCTGAACAAGTCTTGATGAGAAACGACAATGCAGAAAGAATCACAACCCAGAAACATCACCCAAGGGGACCTTCTGCTGTGCTTTCTGCAACTGGACTTGTTTATCTCAGATTGGCCTTTTTAGTCATCAGCTCGCTTGCAGAAAGCGTGGGATGAGTCCTTCTTGAATCTTCGTTTGCGAAGAAAAGCCAGAGAGAGAGAGAGGGGGAGAGAGAGAGAGAATAGGCTACCTGTTCTATTTTGCCAATTCTAAGCCTTGTGGGTTATCTATCAAAGGTACAACCTGTTAGATGTAATTGCACATTGGGTACTGGATGGTGAACTTACAGTGTCAAGAGTTATTTGCTTTTAGAAAAGCTGCATACCACAGCTGTCTGGGCATAGCCTGCAGGCTATAAACAGAGATAACATCAGTATAAACAAATGAAGCCTATGGGGGAAAGGTATCCCATCTCAGACATATGGACTGTAGCCAGTTCCTCCATGTACAAACCACGTCCACAGTGAAGCCTTAATCCTGTTTTAAGGGCAGCCAGCCAGGATATTAGTGGCATTTAATTCCAAGCTCTTTTGAGAGGCAGTAAATCTGGTGAGCCAGTGGGGTGTAGTGGTTTAAGTGTTGGACTACAACTCTGGTGACCAGGGTTTGAATCTCGCCTCAGCTATGGAAACCCATTGGGTGGCCTTAGGAAAATCATACTCTCTCAGCCTCAAAGAATGACAAAGGTAACCCCCCCACACACAAAAATCTTGTCAAGAAAACCCTATACTTGAAGGCACATAGCAGTAACAAATCTGGTCTCCTTATTGGCTGATGATTAGCTAAGGAGATACCAGCCACAGTATATAAATATCAACTCAATCAAGTTAGGGAAGCAGACACTCTTATGCACTGGACAGTCTTATGGCTGCTTTCTATATTATTTCCTAAGCTGTGTACCATATTCTGCGAAGCTGCTAATAGGGAGAGCCACTGCTCTCAAGATCATGATTAGGCAATTTTGAGAAGACTATATCTCAAACATGGTCATTTATTTATGTATTAAATTTATATACCACCTTTCTGCTCAAAAATTGCACTCCGGGTTATGTACTTTTACTTTATTCTTGTCAGTTAACATAAAGTATTCAGAACTACTGGATTAAGAATTCCGGGTTTTTTAAAATTCCTATACCCACTTAAAGACAGTTTCAAAAATGTCACCTCTATTTTTGCTCCAAGCGTGACATCTTAAATATATCTACTTGGAAGTAAATTGTATTAAACTTAATAGCACTAAGTTTCCTTAGTATTGCAGCATCACAGAACAGTCATACACATCTTTCTATTTAGAAATTTGCTTTTGTTTTTGTTCTTAACTTCGACTCATGGCGGCCCCATGAATGAGACATCTTCAAGACCCCTGTCTTCTACTGCCCTGCTCAGGTCTTGCAGGTTCAGGCCCATGACCTCTCTGACTGAGTCTGTCTATCTGGTGTGCAGTCTTCCGCTCATTCTTTTCCCCTTCACTTTTCCTAGCATCATTGACTTTTCCAGTGAGTGATGTCTTCTCATGATGTGACTGAAGTACGACAGGTTCAATTTAGTCATCTTGTCTTCTAGTGAGAGCTCTCGCTTGATCTGTTATGCGATTTTGGGCTGTATCAATAGAAGTATAGTGTCTAGATCAAGGGAAGTAATAGTGCCACTCTATTCTGCCTTGGTCAGACCTCACTTAGAATACTGTGTCCAGTTCTGGGCACCACAATTAAAAAAGGATATTGACAAATTGGAGCGTGTCCAGAGAAGGGCAACTAAAATGGTGAAAGGTCTGGAAATGATGCCTTATGAGGAGAGACTTAGGGAGCTGGGTATGTTTAGCCTGGAAAAAAGACGGTTAAGAGGCGATATGATAGCCCTGTTTAAGTATTTGAAGGGATGTCACGCTGAGGATGGAGCAGGCTTGTTTTCTGCTGCTCCAGAGACTGGAACACGGAGCAATGGGTGCAAGCTCCAGGAACAGAGATTCCACCTCAACATGAGGAGGAACTTTTTGACAGTAAGAGTTGTTCGGCAGTGGAACACACTCCCTCGGAGCGTGGTGTGGTCTCCTTCCTTAGAGGTCTTTAAACAGAGGCTGGATGGCCATCTGTCAGGGATGCTTTGATTGTGATTTCCTGCATGGCAGGGGGTTGGACTGGATGGCCCTCGTGGTCTCTTCCAACTCTGCAATTCTATGATTCTAAGACCCATTTGTTTGTCTTTTTGGCTGTCCACAGCATCCTCAGCACTCTTCTCCAATGCCGCATTTCAAATTGACTGTCAGTCCCTAGTGAGTTCCCAGGAAAGAAAAAAGCAACTCTAGCCAGTGGGCACAAATACAATGCTATTTCCTGATACACTGGGGGGTGGGGTGGAATTGGTGGTCCGACATATCAGAGAAGCACTGGTCTAGAGGGCTACACAGTATCTACAGGGCTGCCCCTGCACTAAATGTTATAACTGTTCACATGGGATAATCATAGAGTTCAAAGAGACCATGAGGGCCATCCAGTCCAACCCCTTGCAGAAATACACAATCAAAGCACTTCCAACAGATGGGCATCTAGCCTCTGTTTAAAAACCTCCAAAGAAGGAGACTCCACCACATTCCGAGGCAGTGTATCCCACTGTCAAACAGGCTCTTACCATCAAGAATAATGTTCTTGATTATGGATAATAAAGAGGAAAATAACTGCCACCTTCTAGTTTTGCAATCACAAGTCTTTTATTTGCATGTTAAGATACTATGTGAACAATGGCTATTCCCCTGGTCACTCACTTAAAATTTCTGATAACAATTAACATCTGAACTATGTGTACCTAGCATACAGCAGTCATTGTGAATGCTTGGAGTATATATATGTCATAGATATTACAGAAAGCATAGGCTTGATTTCACCTTTCTTACTATGATTAGACTCATTCTTATTTTATATCTTTACATTTTTGCTTAATGTAGTTTAGCATTTTTAACTAGTTTAAAATATTTCATTTTTTGACCTTAAGATATTTCTTATATCTTTGAATGTTGTATGGTAAAATCAGGTTAACACATTTAGAACACAGATTTTCCTTGGTTTTTTTCTGGGCTGTGAGGCCGTTTTCTGGAAGAGTTTCTGACGTTTCGCCTGCATCTGTGGCTGGCATCTTCAGAGAATGGTTGGGTGCCAGCCACAGATGCAGGCGAAACGTCAGAAATAAACTCCTCCAGAAAACGGCCTCACAGCCCAGAAAAAAACCCAAGGAAAATCTATGGATGCCGGCTGTGAAAGCCTTCGATTTAATATTTAGAACTGTTAAAAAATTAAAACTGACTGAAATAATATTAAATACTTTGACATGTTTAGACAAGACAGTTTAAAACCAATTAAAACAGTTGAGGACAACTTTAAAATCATGTGCTTGTGCAGATTTGGATGAGATCAATTAGGCCCCAAAGGCATAAGTAAAAAGCCATGTTTTTCCTTGGCACCACAATGGCAACTTTGTTGATGCTAATTGTGCTTCTAAGAGGAGGACATTCAATTACCAGGGTACTACAGCAGAGAAGGCCCAGTAACACGTCAGAATTAGCATTTACCTCTGAACTCAACTAGTTTTTCATCAGTGGTTAGATCAGCATTGTGAGAAAATAGTAATAAATTAATAAATCACTGAGAAGTGGTGAGCTGACACAGCTTATCTCTCCCTCCATAACAGAGAAAGCCATGGAGGAATGAGTATGTGTGAATGAGTTTTCACACCAATGCCTCCAAAGGAGCCTCTTGCCTTTCTCTCCCTCCCAGCTTTTGCTCTGCCTTAGATGTGCTAATCAAAGGGGAGGAGGGGAGGAAAGAATTTACCATGAAGCTGGTTTGGCAGGAAGCTACACTCTCCCTCCCATCATTAGGCTGGCTGCTTAGTTGCTGCTTTTTGCAAGCTCTGTTAGCTCAGAGCTCAATCTTTGGGTCAGAGTCAGTGATGTAGCCATGTTTAAATATTTAAAGGGATGTCATACTGAGGATGGAGCAAGCTTGTTTTCTGCTGCTCCAGAGGCTAGGACACGGAGCAATGGGTTCAAACTACAGGATATTTTCCAGGTTTCAATAATGTTTCACAATAAGTATACAGTCGTCCCTTCACATTCGCGGGGGTTCCGTTCCGCGGACCCCCGCGAATGTGAAAAAACCGCGAATAAGGACTCCCCTCCCTCCCCAGGCCTTTGCGGGGCCTTGCTAGGCCCCGCGGAGGTCTCCCCGGCCCTCCCTCCCCCCCTCCCCAGGCCTTCGCGGGGCCTTCCTAGGCCCCGCAGAGGTCTCCATGGCCCTCCCTCCCCCCTCCCCAGGCCTTCGCGGGGCCTTCCTAGGCCCCGCGGAGGTCTCCCCGGCCCTCCCTCGCTCCCTCTCCAGGCCTTCACGGGGCCTTCCTAGGCCCCGCGGAGGTCTCCCCAGCCCTCCCTCCCTCCCTCTCCAGGCCTTCGCGGGGCCTTCCTAGGCCCCGCGGAGGTCTCCCCGGCCCTCCCTCCCCCCTCCCCATGCCTTCGCGGGGCCTTCCTAGGCCCCGTGGAGGTCTCCCTGGCCCTCCCTCCCCCCCTCCCCAGGCCTTCGCGGGGCCTTGCTAGGCCCCGCGGAGGTCTCCCCGGCCCTCCCTCCCCCCCTCCCCAGGCCTTCGCGGGGCCTTGCTAGGCCCCGCGGAGGTCTCCCCGGCCCTCCCTCCCCCCGTCCCCAGGCCTTCGCGGGGCCTTGCTAGGCCCCGCGGAGGTCTCCCCAGCCCTCCCTCCCTCCCTCTCCAGGCCTTCGCGGGGCCTTACTAGGCCCCGCGGAGGTCTCCCCAGCCCTCCCTCCCTCCTTCTCCAGGCCTTCGCGGGGCCTTGCTAGGCCCCGCGGAGGTCTCCCCAGCCCTCCCTCCCTCCCTCTCCAGGCCTTCGCGGGGCCTTGCTAGGCCCCGCGGTGGTCTCCCCGGCCCTCCCTCCCTCCCTCTCCAGGCCTTCGCGGGGCCTTGCTAGGCCCCGTGGAGGTCTCCCCGGCCCTCCCTCCCTCCCTCTCCAGGCCTTCGCAGGGCCTTGCTAGGCCCCGCGGAGGTCTCCCCGGCCCTCCCTCCCCCCTCCCCAGGCCTTCGCGGGGCCTTGCTAGGCTCCGCGGAGGTCTCCCCAGGCCTCCCTCCCTCCCTCTCCAGGCCTTCGCGGAGCCTTGCTAGGCCCCGCGGAGGTCTCCCCGGCCCTCCCTCCCCAGGCCTTCGCGGGGCCTTGCTAGGCCCCGCGGAGGTCTCCCCGGCCCTCCCTCCCTCCCTCCCCAGGCCTTCGCGGGGCCTCTGGAGGGCCTCTGGGGGTCCCTCGAAGGCCTCCCCACCCCTCCCCAAGCCTTCGCGGGGCCTCCGGAGGGCCTCCGGGGGACCCGCAAAGGCCTCCCCACCCCTCCTCAGGCCTTTGCGGGGCCTCCGGAGGGCCTCCGGGCATCCCGCGAAGGCCTCCCCACCCCTCCCCAAGCCTTCGCGGGGCCTCCGGAGGGCCTCCGGGGGACCCGCGAAGGCCTCCCCACCCCTCCCCAGGCCTTCATGGGGCCTACGGAGCGCCTCCGGGGGCCCCGTGGAGGCCTCGCCGGGCCTCCCCGCTCCCTCCAGGTCTTTTCACGGGGCCTCTGGAGGCCCCGTTTCGCGGTTTTGGGGGGGCCCGGGGGGGGGCCTCCCAAAACCGCGAATAACCAAAACCGCGAATGTCAAGTTCGCGAATGTGGAGGGACAACTGTATTTGTTTTTCATTTAATTTATTTTTATTGTAGATTACCTTTTTTGGCATCTTCATAGGCTATTTTGTCAGTATTTTAATGTACACAATAAATACTTTTCTGCCAGTATGCTCTTTCATGTCTGATACTTTCAAGTATCAAATATGTATTGCTAGCAATGTGGAATATAATAAGGATCTATTTTTTTCAATGTTCCTGTAATTTTAAATTTTTTTAAAAAAAATTTTTAAAAAGGGAGCTGTAGATATAATTTTTATGTAGGGGTTTCCTGAGACCTAAAAATTATTTCAAGGGATCCTTCAGGGTAAAAAGATCGAGAAAGGCTGGGTTAGATCTATTCCTGGTGTATACCAGGTTTGAAGTTGCTCAAGATGTATCCTGAAAGACAGCCAGTTTATCAGTGACCCTGTGCATCCCTATTGTTTCCTGTTGTAACTCAAGTATGTAAAGTCTTTTCAAGCTCACAGTCGCTTTGAAGTGGCAGTGTCTTGAAACTGGATGCCACAGTTCCTCCAAGGCTTCATCTTGGCCATGATGCATCTCCATCAGGACTAGCAGGCCAATACAGGCACCCCCATACACACTTTTTTTGACAGGCTAAGGACTAGAGAGCACTGTCAAAAAAATGGAAATTGTTGAAAAGCAGAACCGTCTTTTTTAAGCCTGCAAATGCAAGACTGAACAATAGATGGCGGCAAGTCAACTGAGAGAAAAAAAGCAGCACAAGGTTAAAAGAGCAGACCATGGGTTGAAAATATGGGGTGTAATTTAGAACTGTCAAAAGAGTGTGGTTGATAAACAGGGGGCACCTGTATGTGTCTTCAAAGTGATTTCTAGGGGCTTTCATAGTTTGTTATGGTTTCTTTTGTTCCATGCCTTGAATATATATATACTGCCTCTCTATTTGTTTCATGTACTATGTGATAACATTTTCTGTGAAGAGTGATTCAAAGGTTTCTAGCACTGTTTCTTTTCTTTTTTACATCATCTGTGATCCCAAATGATGTCTCTGGCTGCTGTACAGTCAACTTTCTATGGATGTCTGTATCAGGTTCTTTTTTCTCTTATGATATCATTTTTGTTTTTCTTGGACAGGATCAAGTGAATGTGCACTTGATTCTCTTGTCCCCATGTTTGAGCAGGTGTAGGGGCTGTTCCTTATCTGAGCATTCACACCAGTATCTGCATCATACATGAACTAGAAAATGTTGTGGGACATTTTTGTCCCAATACATTACATTGTGTGGGACAAAAAAAAAAGTACCTATTGACAGAAAGAAATAGATTTATTGGAACAATTTTTGTCAAAGGTTTTTTTCTGTTAAAAACTCTACAAGGCATATGGTTTAAAACTCTTGAGATGACAAAATGTTTCTAATTATAAAAAACGTAGGCTAATTTGTCTTTAGGGCTTTAGTAATTGTGCTGTCCAGAAATACAGGCCATTAAAGCAATACAGTACAACCCCCATATCTGCATGGGATATGTTCCTGGACTTACTGTGGAAACACTAAACTGCGGATAACAGCGAACAACTTCTGGCCCAAGCCTACCATAGAATTGTGCCAGAGAACCTAGAGATTCCTAGAGACAATGCTTCTCTAGGCATTTTCTAGGTCCTCCAGCACAACTCTATGGTCAATTTCTGGCAGAAGCGTAGTATAGGATTGTACTGGATGACCTAAAAACTGCCTAGAGAGAACAGATTTTCCCCCGGACTCGGGTAAGTGAAACCACAGGTACCAGTCCTGAAGATATGGGGGTCATACTGTAGTGCTCACTTCAGATTGTATCAAAGTTTTGCAATATGTATTGCTAACTCATCTATGTACACGGTTATAATGTGTACTTATAGAGAGCCAGTGTGATATACAGTTGTCCCTCTATATTCACAGATTTGGCATTCAGGGATTTAAGTATTCACGGCTTGAAAATATTCTTAAAAAATAATAATCCAAAAAGCAAACATTGATTTTGCCATCTTATATAAGGGACACCATTTTACTATGCCATTGCATATAATGGGACTTGAGTATTCACGGATTTGGGTATTCACGGGGGTCCTGGAACCAAACCCCAGCAAATGTGAAGGGACAACTGTAGTTGTTTTGAGTGTTGGACTATGACTCTGGAGACCATGGTATGAATCTATGCTCAACCATAAGACCCATTGGGTGACCTTGGGAAAGTCACACTCAGCCCCAGAGGAGGCAAAGGCAAACTCCCTCTGAACAAATCTTGCCAAAAGGAATGATTTGAAGGCAGTTGAAGACGTTTTTATTTAGGTAGGCATTTGAAACATAAATTTTAATTGGTGTGCTGCTTTTATTGTATTTATGATTTTATGTTTTTAATTCATGTGTTTCAGCTATATTTTACAATGATAATGTAAATCTTTTTTAGCTTTTGCAATTTGTGATGTTTTTAGCTGTATTATTTAAATGATTGTAAGCTGCCTTGGATCCAATCTTGGGAGAAAGGCATGATATAAATCTAATAAATTTTTTTAAAAACAACATGGACTTACTTTCTAACTTTTTTTGAAATACCTTTTTGATTCAAAAGTAATTTATTTTAAGTATTGTTTTAAGGAAAACAATTAGTAGCTGTATTTCCTTTAAATACTCAGTTAGGATTTGTTTGTTACTTGAAGTACCGTATATTCCGGCGTGTAAGATGACTTTTGAAGCCTGGAAAATAGACTCCAAAGTCAGGGGTCGTCTTATACGCTGGGTACACACTTTGCCACACCGGCCACCCAATCTCCTGCCTCTTCGCTCCCTTCGCAAATGGAGCGAAGATGCAGGAGATTGAGTGGGGGGGGGTGAGGCAAAGCGTGTACTGGTACATTCGCCCCTCTTCTCTGCGTTCTCCCCCTTTGGGGAGCAATCAAAAACAGAGGAGAGGTGCGAATGTAGAGCTGCTCCGTCTTCCCGCCTGCCTGCTCCTGCGCTGGGTCAAAGAGAGTGCCCGCTGGCCGATTCCTCAGGTGAAGCGGCGGCGCCCCCGACCCAGCCAGATCCTTCCCCGCATGGCTTCCTCCCTTCTCCTTCAGCTGCGCGAGGTGGGGGTCTTCTCCGTGACTGCCAGCCATGGAGAAGCCCTCCCCGCACAGCGTCCCCCCTTCTCCTTCAGCTGTGCGGGGTGGGGGGGCTTCTCCATGACTGCCAGCCATGGAGAAGCCCTCCCCTCCCCGCACAGCGTCCCCCCTTCTCCTTCAGCTGTGCGGGGGGGGGGGCTTCTCCATGGCTGGCAGCCACGGAGATCATCCCCCACCCTGTGCAGCTTCCCCCACTGCCAGAGCAGCTGGACGGTTGCCCTAGGGGAAATTGGGGGGGCTCCTCCTGTATGGACCTTTCATGGTGGGTGTGGGGTAGAGCAGGGGCTCTTCACCTTTTCTTTACCAGGGGCCACCTTTGAATATCTTTTGTTGCTGAGGGTCTGTCAAGACTTAACTCAAGATTTAAAGCCATAATAATAATAATAATAATAATAATAATATACCATTACACCATCCATTCAACCTTCCCTCAGAGGCACTGGAGGAAGAGAGAAGACTTTTCTCCTGCAAGTTTGTAGATTGAATGGCAATGCACAGGCCAAGTCAACCAGCCAACCTTTGCCTTGGCTCCTGTCACTGCAGGGAGGAGGTGGGCCAAGCAGCCTTCAAGTCTTCACAGATCCCCACGGATCACAGGTTAAGAACCACTGGTGTGGAAGACGGAATATCAACCAGTGTTGCTTGTTCCCTGACTGTGTGGCAAGTGACACCTGCTGATATCTCCTCTTTTACACAGACATGAAAGGCATAGGAACTGTCTCCAGTTTTCAGTCTGACAGCCCTAACACTGCCTTTCTCTTCTCCCGCAGCCAAATTCCTGACTCATCTTCCCTTGGGTTTTAACATGACCAATCCCAGTTTTATTTTCCTTGCCTTAAAAGGTCTCTGACCACAGAAGGTCCCTCATCCCAGAAGCTGCCATTCTGCACCAAAGTGTTTGATGAACTGGACTCCCACCTTCATGCGACTCTTAAAGCACCACAGACAAGGCACTTAGTTCTGTAACATAGTGCACATGGTAGTGCCATTTTCAGTATCTGGTTTACTTCCATAAACTTGAAGTGACTATGCAGAAATGTATAATGTTGCAGTCAGTATTTATTGTTGTTGTTGTTGTTTATTTATATAGCATCATCTATGTACATGGCACTTGCATTAAAACAAGCAAAAAAACCAAGCAAACAAAACCCTGGGTCCTGACAAAGGTGTACAGTCTAAAATAAATGTATACATAAGCACACACAGAGGGAACGAATAAAAAACATAAGACTATAAAATATAATTGCAAAACAAATTATCCAGGTACAAAAAAACCCCCAACCCAACAACAATAATATAGTATGAAACAGCAAGAAAATATAAACATAAAACAAACTGACCAATACAGGTGATTAAATATAAAACAACAATATATATGTGTATATATGGTAATATAAATCAAACTGACCAAAACATGTAAACAAAATATACAAGATTACAAACAGTATCAAACTAAAATTCCAAAAGCTTTGGAAAAAAGAAAAGATTTCAACTGAGATTTAAAAACAGAAGGGGCAGTCCATAAATGTGCATACAAGGAGGCTGGAGGGGGGAGTTTGGGATATACTTGCCATATAAGAGAAGGGGGGGGGGTCGTCTTATACGGCGAATATATCCCAAACTCTATATTTTAACTTAAAAATTGGCCGGGGGGGGTCTTATACGCCCAGTCGTCTTATATGCCGGAATATACGGTATATTGGAAACCCTCCACTTTCCCACTCCCTCTCAACCAATCATGCTAAATAATTGAAAGAATTATCTTTATCTGTATTATCTTTATCATTTCTTAATATTTGTTTCTTCCATTATGAGAAATGCAGTTCTTTTTGGTGTTCTGTGTATAGCAAATGTTTTTATCTGTACTGCAAATACTGCCTTTCCAACTTCTTTTAAAGAAGCTCTAGAGTTTCATTTAATTGTTAAAAGAAAAACAGTCCTTATTTTTGAAGGCATTTATTCTCCTATTAGGTCCCTGTCCCAAAGTTAGAAGTTTATATGGGCAGATCCGTTAAGCAAATTTTAGTTCCATTGATTTCAGTGAGATAGCTAGTCTCTTTATAGATACACAGGAAAAGGTCCTATAGCGGTTTAGGCTGTTGGTCCATCTTGCTGTATTACCGTATATTCCGGCGTATAAGACGACGGGGCGCATAAGACGACCCCCCCAATTTTTAAGTTAAAATATAGAGTTTGCCCCCACCCCAGCCAGCCAGCCAGCCAGCCAGCTGGCTGGAAAGCCTGTTCCCCACCAGCCAGCCAGCTCAGTGGCTGTAGATGATGGAATAGTCTGTGAAATTAAAGGACTGAGAACAGCTAAAAAAGCATGGGATACTTTGAAAAATCTCTGTGGAGTTCAATCTTTGGAAAGTAAGGTTGCATTAATACTGTAAGTTGGTTAATATGAAGCTATCAAATCCCAAATTTTTGAATGAGCACATTAATGAATGAGCACATTAATGGTTTTAGAGCCTCATTGGCAGACAAGAGAATTTCACCATAGACAAAACTTGATGCAAAATGAGAAGTTGAATCCAGAAATTCTAATTTTAGGCTAACTTGTCCTGAAAAGAAACATCATTTTGACTCTCCTGAGCTAAATAGAGGGCCATTTAACTCTTCAAATGCAAAGCAGTCATTCTCACAGCAGGAGGAAGGATCTGCTGGGAAAACTGCCCAGGCCATTTTACACTTCAATCATTCTCACAGCAGGGGAAAAGGTCTATTGGGGGTATAAGACCACCCCCCCACTTTTGAGGAGATTTTCAAGTGTTAAAAAGTAGTCTTGTATGCAGAAATATACGGTATACAACTTGTATACTACACTGGCTGGTAGAGGCTGACTAAAGTCTTAGGCAGTGGCATTTTCTATCATTTATTGCATCACCATTCAAACTAGACATAGCATGAGCTGGAATCTTTTATATCTGAAGCATGTTCTCTGTTACTGAGCTACACTTCCTTTCTCATGCTTTCTCTTCTGTTGAAATCTGATAAACATAATAATGCTTAATGCAGGATATAAACTGTAGCTGTACAGGTATTGTTTCCAAGTGGAAAAAAGTAAGTTTAGGTGTCCTAGGCATCTTCAGAGGGCAGGATATGTGAGGGAGGAAGGTTAGTTGGAAACTAGTGTTAAGTAAGTTCTAGTCTGTTAACAGGAGAGTTGCTTTAACCCTCCCCCCAAATGTTGTACTTCAGGTGTCTGCAACAGATTGCCTATTTATGGTACACATCTCTTCAGTGCATAATTCTAGCTGACACCTTAACAATTGCCTGTAGTGAAGTTGTCTGCTGATATTAAACCAAGGATAAGAAATTTGTATGGTGCTTTTAATAAGACTATAAAAATTCATATGGATAAATGCTGCAGGAGAACACTATCTAGTAAGTGTAAATGTATAGTTGGTCCAGGATAATCTCAATCTAGCAGCTGTTGACAAAACTGAAATAATTTTAGTTTCAAACAGGGTGGATTTGATTTAAATCACAATTTAAATTACTACTAAGAAAGACTCGATTTGATCATATTATCCCCCCACAAAAGGGCACACTTCCTTACTATAAGCTTAATACATATTTTGCACAATTCAGAGTTACCAAAGACTCATTCTTAATATTTACAACCAGATGAAGGTTTCATTTTTAGAATAACAACATTTCAGATTAGTTTTACAGATACATACATACACCTCAGGCTATACACACAAATATCCAAAGACAGGTGGAGAATTCTGCTCAAAAGGTTTCACTTTCATTTCTACAGCGTGTCCCTCCCTCCTCACACTTAGCTTTTTGCTCAGATCTATTCCAATCCGCTCCCAGTCTCCCAACAATTTATTCATTGAATGCTTTGAAATTTAGCACTTAAAGGTAAGGGGTTGATTCTGTGTACCTACATTTGCAAAAGAACAATGGGATTGTGATCTCTGCAGACACAAATTCATAGTTTTGAGAACTGTAAAACCAAGCATCTGTTGTAATCTCCTCTTAAATTGGATTTATACATCAGTTGGCACTGTTATGGTTGGTTTGGTGGTGTCAACATGACATTTAAGATGATACACATTTGTATCTCCTTCAGTTGTTCCCATTTGCATGTGTTTACAGTTCTTATACCACATCTGGAAATGTGGTATACCATTTTGTAAGAGCAGTACATAGTACCTGTTATACACCAGCAAGGAAAAGTCATGCACCTTCTTGGAATGGTGGTGTTTCAGTTGCTTTGTATGCATTATTCATTCCATATTTAGTTAATTTGTTAATCTAAATCAAGGATGGGGAATCTGTGGCTCTCCAGGGGCCAGAAAACCTGTTACAATCTAACAGTTATTCAGTTGTAACCTTTGCTATAGGAGGCATTTTATGACCAGCTGTGTAGTGGCAAATTCAGATGTGCAGGGTATATTAGAGCATGAATTTTTTTTTTTTACTGTAACACCCAGAATCTCTAGCCAGTATAATCTAAACATTAACGTTTTAGAGCTCTGAAACTTACACATGTTCCAAACTCAGTTATATTGAGCTCAATTAAATGGCACTTTCTCCCAGGTATACACACTTACATCACATGAAAATAAGTCCCATTGGCCATACTATTTGACCATACCATTGCAGCTTAACTGTCTCTGGCTTTTCTTCGCAAACGAAGATTCAGGAAGGACACATCCCACGCTTTCTGCAAGCGCGCTGATGACTAAAAAGGCCAATCCGAGATAAACAAGTCCAGTTGCAGAAAGCACAGCAGAAGGTCTCCTTGGGTGATGTTTTTGGGTTGTGATTCTTTCTGCATTGTCGTTTCTCTTCAAGACTTGTTCAGTGTGAGTTCTCAAATAAGGCTGCAGCATTGTGGATAGTGTGTCTCCATGCCTCCCGATTTCAGCAGTTGGACATACACTAGGACTTCCAGGTGTATATAGCAGTAAGTCTTGTTCAATTCAGTAGTGCTTCCTTGTGAGTACAGAAGTACAGAATTTCATAGTGAAACTTCAATCCTACATCACTTTCTTGAGAGTAAGCTCTGTGTACTATTGTGGATCATGGTTGATTGTTCCTGAGGAGTCAAAGGTAAGTTTTTGTGCTTCACAGCTCAAGCCTTGAGTTTCTGTAAGTCTTGCTTAAAAATTAGGTAGCAATCCATACAGGTCATGAAAGAGGTGGTGTGGCCAGGTCTACAGAACACAGGCACCCATGTTGAATGATATGTTCCTTTATGTTTCTTAGATCGAATCCAGTTACCTAGGAATATGATTGAAAACAGCATGTTTGAGGAAGAGCCTGACGTAGTTGACTTGGCTAAAGAACCTAGTTTGCATCCGTTGGAACCTGATGAAGTGGAGTATGAACCAAGGAGTTCTCGTCTTCTTGTACGTGGGCTTGGAGATCATGAAATGGATGAAGATGAAGAGGATTATGAATCATCATCAGCTAAACTTCTGGGAATGTCTTTTATGAACAGAAGCACTGGCCTGCGTAATAACACAGCTGGTTACAGACAGAGTTCTGATGGATCGTGTTCTGCACCTTCTGTAAGGACCACAGTGATTTGTGCTGTTGTTCTTGTGATTGCTGTCTCAGTAATAATGGCAATCTATCTTCTTCCCAAATGTACCTTTACCAAAGAAGGTTGTCATAATAAAAACCACACAACAGAAGATATATATCCATTGGCCACAAATGGAAAGCCCTTTCCATGGGCACATTTTAGACTTCCAGTTTCTGTTGTGCCTGTACATTACGATGTTGTCTTGCAGCCAAATCTAACTGCTATGATGTTTTCAGGCTCTGTTCAGATAACTGTGAAAATCCTTCAGGTTACTTGGCATATCATACTTCATAGTTCAAAACTTAATATTACCAAGGCAACCCTTACCTCATCAGGTTCAAGCCAGCCCAAACCAGCTGAACTTCTGGAATATCCAGTGAATGACCAGATTGCAATTTTGGCTCCAGAGGCTCTTCTTGTAGGACAAGAGTATAACATCAGTATGGAGTACTCCTCTAATTTATCTGACACATACTATGGCTTCTACAAAATTCACTTTAAAGATGACAATTCAACAATAAGGTAAGTTTGGAAAGTTATTTTTGTCTTTATTTGGAGGCAATCTGCATGCATGTACTGTGTGAAGTAATCCTGTTTGAATGCAGCAGTATCATGGTTGGATGTTTTCTTCACTCATTTAGCATCAAACCTCCTGGATATCTGTACCAAAATTGCTATTTTCCTCAAGACTGACAAGCATGCAGTCCAGCTAAAAATGAAATGATATGCCTTCACAGTTTATCCTGCTGTCCCTGCTGTTGTTTATTAAGGAATTCCAATAATAGAATAAGCTACTGTTCTCTAAAATCAAGACAACTTAATTTTTTCTCCTTCCAGAAATAGCTTTCACATGACCTTCCCCCCCCAAAGCCTCATTTGTCCCATTTATTTTGGGGGGTGAGTGTATGTGTATATGGAGTGTGGCATGTGTCGTGACACATATTTGTCGTACAAGCTTGCTGTAGTTGGGGTGGGGGGAATTACTGTGGCCTTCCAGAAATAGTTGGACTGCAACTCGCATTGGCCCTAGCCAGCAGAGCCAATGGTAAGGGAAATTGGGAGTTATAATCCTGCAACACCTAGTGGACCACAGTTGCTCAGCTGTGCTGTAGAGTCTGTTGTGTAGATTGCTTGGGGTATCAGTGTCTCTGCAGTTGGGCTCTAAACACATGACACACTCATAGGAAGAGACAGACTTCAGGATGTCATACCCGGTGCTTCCCCTCACTGGGCATTTCCTAAGAGAAAGACTGAGTAAAAAAAATTGTGTACTGTTCAGCACTGATTCCTAATGGTATTCAGCCCAAGCTCTTTTTTAATTGGCCTTTTGATTAGGTGCCATTTTCCAAAGGTGCTCCATGTCTTCTGGAAACAGTATCTAACACTATCCTTCATCTGATTTTTCCCAAGGCAAAATCTGGATAGAGAAGGGCATGTGGAATACATCCACTGCTGACAGCTCATTTGGTCTTTCCTGGAGAGGCCAGGACTATTCACAGGCTGCTTGAAACTTAGGCATACATGTAGATGATACATATGAGGAATTGTGAGAACCTGTTTTACTTGGTTGTGTGTTACTTGTAAAAAGTTTCTCTCTTTCGATTAACAAGCAGGCTAATAGTACAGTTGTCCCTCCATATTCACGGATTTGACATTCACGGATTTTAAGTATTCACAGCTTGAAAATATTCTTTAAAAAATAATAATCCAAAAAGCAAAGCTTGATTTTGCCATCTTATATAAGGGACACCATTTTGCTATGCCATTGCATATAATGGGACTTGAGTATTCATGGACTTGGTTAATCATGGGTTGTCCTGGAACCAAACCCCAGCGAATGTGAAGGGACAACTGTATTCTAGCCTAATGGCAAAACATTCTGGTGAAGGAAGGACAAAACGTATCATTTTTCTTTTGCAATCTCAATGGATTCTATACTGGCTCTGAGGAAAATGAAAAACCTTTCTTCATGGCCAGAACTGAAGCAATGTAAGCTGGCAAAGGAGATGCAGAGTTTTCTGTGTCTCCTGCTCTATCCCACTAACTTTCCTAACAAAAATTCCATGCACTCATCTGTTATGGGAGGCTACTTCATGCATGTAGTGTATTGTAGCCAATAATATGATAATAGGCTCTATCCAGTTTTCTTGCCAGCAGTAGTTCGTTCCTGCATTCATTTTAGACAGTGCTGTACTGTAGTCATGTTCACTCTTATGTCATTGGTCTGGATATCTGTTCAGTATATGCTGTCATAGTGTTTATGGACTATGTAGAACTGCGTTGGAAAAAGAATGTATAAAAAGTTCAATTGACTGTGGCATGAGAGAGGTGATGGAAAAATCTATTTGCTTCATGCTGTTTGTATGTCAGCCTAGAATGCTTCCTATAATTATCTCATAGTGACAGTTGCCAGGCTTATGACATTCACTTTGCTGTCTCTTGCCCTGTTCTGTAAGTTTGAACTTATACCTATTAAAGAGATAAGGACCGTATAATTGGCCTTTACATAAATCATTTACACCAGTTCTCCAGTAACCTGTGGGCTAGACCATGCAACTGTTAGGTGGATTTGTAATCGGTTGACTGACCGAACCCAAAGGGTAGTCACCAGTGGCTCCTCTTCATCCTGGAGAGAAGTGACCAGTGGGGTGCCACAGGGTTCTGTCCTGGGCCCAGTGCTATTCAATATCTTTATCAATGACTTGGATGAGGGAATAGAGGGTATGCTTATCAAGTTTGCAGTTGACACCAAATTAGGAGGGGTAGTTAATACCCCAGAGGACAGGAACAGAATCCAAAATGACCTTAACAGAGTAGAAAGCTGGGCCAAAACTAACAAAATGAATTTCAACAGGGAGAACTGTAGGATACTACACTTGGGCAGTAAAAATGAAACACACAGATATAGGATGGGTGTCACATGGCTTGATGGCAGTACATGCGAAAGGCATCTAGGAGTCTTAGTGGACCACAAGCTGAAGATGAGTCAGCAGTGTGATGCAGCAGCTAAAAAAGCCAATGCAATTCTAGGCTGCATTAATAGGAGTATAGTGTCTAGATCAAAGGAAGTAACAGTGCCACTCTGTTCTGCTTTGGTCAGACCTCACCTGGAATACTGTGTCCAGTTCTGGGCACCACAATTGAGGAAGGATATTGAGAAGCTGGAACATGTTCAGAGGAGGGCGACCAGGATGGTGGGAGGTCTGGAAGCCATGCCCTATGAGGAGAGGCTTAGGGAGCTGGGCATGTTTAGTCTGGAGAAGAAAAGGTTGAGAGGGGACATGATAGCCATGTTTAAATATTTGAAGGGATGTCATACTGAGGATGGAGCAGGCTTGTTTTCTGCTCCTCAAGAGACTAAGACACAGAACAGTGGGTTCAAACTACAGGAAAAGA
The DNA here is from genome assembly GCA_030847615.1 of Gambelia wislizenii. Classification (NCBI taxonomy): domain Eukaryota; kingdom Metazoa; phylum Chordata; class Lepidosauria; order Squamata; family Crotaphytidae; genus Gambelia; species Gambelia wislizenii. Next base: position 378,172,444 of record JAUMIR010000002.1, on the reverse strand, counting down.
GATTCCACCTAAACATTAGGAAGAACTTCCTGACAGTAAGAGCTGTTCGGAAGTGGAATACACTGCCTTGTAGTGTGGTGGAGTCTCTTGTGGATGTTTTTAAGCAGAGGCTGGATGGTCATCTGTCGGGAATGATTTGATTGTGTATTCCTGCATGGCAGGGGTTGGACTGGATGGCCCTTGAGGTCTCTTCTAACTCTATGATTCTATTAGTAACCTTCCTCATTTTCCCCAAATTTTCATGCTGAATTTGTATCATTGTCTATGATAGTCTTCCCCAATCTGACGCCATAGTGTTGAGCTATAATTCCAGTCATTCATAATCAGCTTAGGTAGGTGTGTTGTTGTAGCATGTGGAGCTCAAAAGTTAACTTTTCCATGCTTTCAGTCCAACATACCTGGAGGATATAAGATTGATCAAGCTAACCTAGAACAAAAAAGTACACAACTGTACTGCACCTTGTTAACTTAATAACTTTTTGAAACTGACACTAAATCTGGGCAATTCAGATGCCCGTTTCAGAACAATTTCCCCCTTCTTGGCTATGCTTGATCAGAGTTTATTGACCTGTGGAGAAGGAAAATACAGGCATATGAAATTTAAAACTGGAGAATGTAGTGTGTGTGTGTCTTTTGCTTATTAGGCTTTGAGCAAAACTAAATGCTGAATCCAATCTAGAATTTTTGTGTCAAAATTTAGTCTCTGTCTAGCTTAATACTTCAGAAAAACTGACATGTAGTAAATTTCAGTAAGCCTGAACAGATATGAAGTCTTAAAATGCAACAGATGGAAGTTGGCTCAGAGCAAGTATAATGGTGGCCTGGGAAAACTTTATAAAGCATCACATGTACTAAAATTATATGAAGAAGAACAAATACCTGGAATAATTCCAGGTAGGCTACTTAATTCGTAATACTCATGTGTACCCAGTGTCTCATTAATACATCTACAATTTTTAAAAACTTTCTGGAACAATAACAAGCCCAGGATTGTAATGTTTCCTCTAAATATATTTTTAACTGTTTTGAATTTATGGCAATTTAAAAAATTCTAAATTAAATTAAATTTCTAACGTTCAACATTAAATTTCTTCTGCTTTTATCAGGTGGCTTGCAGCAACTCAGTTTGAGCCCCTGGCAGCAAGATCAGCATTTCCATGCTTTGATGAACCAGCATTTAAAGCCACTTTTCACATCAAAGTCAAGAGGGAAAAACAATATTCTACTCTGTCAAATATGCCACAGGTAAAAACATGCTATACCCTCATTTGGCTAAATGGTGGAGGTGAGGTGGGATATGTTATGCTCTGATGTATAGATAGTCATATGGATGAATGTTTTGCAACATAATCTGATGATCTTGCTGCATGGTGCAGAAATTGCGATCATGATGAGGTGCTCTGGTTTTTCTTCTGTATTATCATGGAGAAAAATGTAAACATGTGGGCATTGTCTTATGAATGTTTAGTAGTGAAAAAGAATATGAGAATATAAGAAAGCCTTATTGGATCAGATAAAAAAATCACTATGGAGAACTGGCATGGTTAGTTCTTTGAGTGTTGGATTGGGAGCTGTTATGTAACTAAGGCTGGTTCCCTCCCCCCATGGATAGCAAAAACTACAGATGGCTAAGTCCTATACAAATCAATGGACTTTGCCATTTTACGTATGTGGCACCACCATTTTAAGTAGGGGTGTCACCATTTTAAGTATGCAGCACCACCCTTTTAAGTAGGTGGCAACGATCTGCTAATGCTGGAATCTGCAGATACTGAACCCACGGATACAGAGGGCCCGTTGTAATTTCCAGTTCTATATGTGTATTCTGGACTGAGCTGAGGGGAACTCATAAGTAATTCAATGGAGGGGCATGTAATATAATTATGCCTGCATGTGGTGGGATTGGGGAAGAAGTACATGAATATTAATTGGACAGGGCTTTGTCCAAATAGTTAACAAGTCAACTAGGATAGTGGTTCTCAAGCTGGTGAACTAGCATTCTGCTGTCCTGGATATGGACCAGTTCCATATTTTTTCATATTATTATTATCTTTGCATTGTGCCTGGGAAACTCATTTTGTGGACCATTAGCTGATAACTGGCAGTCTGGTCCTAGTCCTTGGACCATCACTGAGTAGCACTGCACTTGGAATTATAATCCAAAACTAGTATTGGCACTACAGTCAATCTATGTGAGCAAGCAGGAAATAAAATGCTTGACACTCACAAATAATTGCCAAGAAGATTTCCCTACTTCCCTGACATATATCTTCTAGGGAGTCCCAACTGAAGTTATTGGAATCTGGGATTCATGGTGTTTGGTGGTAGAAACACTGGGAATGTGGGGGAATTAGTGGGTTGGGGAGAAGTCTTAAGCTAACAATATAGCAAATGTTGTTTAGATAATGATTCTTTGTGGGGTTTTTCCGGGCTGTGAGGCTGTGTTCTCGAAGAGTTTATTCCTGATGTTTCACCTGCATCTGTGGCTGGCATCTTCAGAGAATGGTGGGGTAGGAGTGTGTGGGGTTTATATACTGCGAGTCCCTGTTGGAGAGGATATGTAAATTTGTGTATTTGAATGGCTAGTTCCTAGGGTGGGAGGATATGCAAGGAGGATTAGTGTCTGTTTGGCTAATGGTCCATTGTCAGCTAGAAATCCCCTTCTCTGTGCATTCCGATATGATAGTTGTTGGCCTGGTCCAGAATTTTGGTGCTTTTAAATAACATTTTATGTCACAGCTGCAGGAGTTTACTGCATACCATGCAACTGTGGACAAGTTTACATAGGGACCACTAAATGCAGCATGCAAAAATGAATCAAGGAAAATGATTCCTGCAGACTGCACCAGCCAGAAAAATCAGCAGTAGCAGAACATGTTATAAACCAGCCTAGACACAAAATGTTATTTAAAAATACTGAAATTCTGGACCAGGCCAACATGTTAGAATGCACAGAGAAGCTATTGAAATCCACAAACACCTGGACAACTTCAACAGGAAAGAAGAAACCCTTAAAGTAAACAAAGTTTGGCTACCAGTCCTGAAAAACAACAAAATCAAAACTCAACACATGCAGATGAAGTTCACCCAGGGACAGGAGGATTTCCAGCAGACAATGGACCATTAGCCAAACAGACACTAATCATCCTTGCATATCCTCCCACCCTAGGAACTAGCCATTCAAATACACAAATTTACATATCCTCTCCAACAGGGACTTGCAGTATATTAACCCTACACACTCCTGCCCCACCATTCTCTGAAGATGCCAGCCACAGATGCAGGCGAAACGTCAGGAATAAACTCTTCCAGAACAGCCTGGAAAGCTTTCGACTTCACAGCCTGGAAAGCCTTTCCACAGCCTGGAAAGCTTTCGACTTCACAGATAATGATTTGCTACCTACCTGTAGCTGCATTGGATTGTTGATTCTTTTTCATAATGTAGCCTCATTCTCTGTATCATATGTGTTGATTAAAAGCTTTTCCAAACTTTTCTATATGAAAATTGTCAAGACTCAATTGGGGATTTGGGACTGGTAAGGAAAAGCTTCAAGATTAGAAACAAAAACATCTTGCATATCTTATTTACATGTTTTTACTGCCTGCTCATGGCTTTATTTTTTTATTAAGCTGAAGATTTGGGCCATTCTTCATCATTTTTTGAGGCACTCCAGTCAGTCAGAAATCATGTAATTCATGTGGTGACATGTCATCATTATGAAGCCTATTGGATTTTAGTACATGAGATCATGTAGCTACGGGTCTGCATGTAAGAGGTCACCCTGAGACCCAAGTACCCAATCCAAGAAGAGATTAAGTGGGGATCAAGGGCAGGGTGAGTGACAAGATTCCAAGGGTTAGAACTGCAGGGACAACCAGGAAAGGGGATCTGTCACACCCAGTGTGTTGGTTCAGTCAGTTATGTGTATTGCCTAGATCAGGAGTGAGCAGGGTGTACAGCCCCCATACATTTATTGGACTTTAACTATCAGAACCCCCCACTATTACCTATGTTGCTAGGGCTTCTGGAATTGTAGCCAAAGAACATTTAGATGGCCACAGTTGCTCATATATGACCTTCATCATATTACTGTAATTGCAGGCTGTTAGGTAATGCTAGTGTAGGAAACTGTGAGGGAGCTGCTGCAGTCACTTGCAACACTTGTGGGATGTTGCCAGAGGATTTGGGGAGCTACATCTGCCACAAGTGCAAGTTGGTGGCCCTGCTGGAAGAGAAGGTCAAGCATCTTGAGGACAGGGTATCTACTCTTCTGAATTTTAGGGAGCAAGAGGTTTTCTTGGACAGAGTAGAGGAGTCTATCCTGGATGTGGAACACACCTGGGAGGTATCTGCGGAGGAGGCTATCTCCCATACACAAGAAATGAACACTTGGAGGAATGTGACACAGAGAAGTAGAAGGGCCAGGGCTCATTCAGCCAGTTTGAAGCTATAGAATCAATTTGAAGCTCTCTCTTTCCAGAGAAGAAGAGGAAGAGCAGCAGTGCCAGGCTTTAGGGAACATACAGGAAGCCTTGGTAGATCCAGCACATGAAGTGGCCTCTGCAAAGATTCAAAGGAGGAGAGTGGTGATGGTAGGGGATTTCCTGCTGCGAGGAACAGAAGCAGTAGTTTGCAAGCCTGACAAAATGTCATGGGAGGTATGCTGTCTCGCTGGAGCAAAAATTCAAGATGTAACAGAGAGACTGACAAGACTTATCAAGCCCTCTGACTGTTATCCCTCCCTTTTGGTCCATGTGGGAACCAATGATACTGCAAGGCATAGCCTTCAGAAGATCATACGTGATTATGAGGCTTTGGGTAGGAAGGTGAAGAACCTGTATGCGCAGATAGTCATTTTGTCTGTCCTTCCAGTGGAAGGGAACGGCCCAGGAAGGGAGAGAATAATAGTGGAGGTGAGCAACTGGGTAGGCAGATGGTGCCGCTGGGAATAATTTGACTTCCTGGACCATGGGGTGCAGTTTCAGGGAAGTGGACTTCTGGCAAGAGATGGGTTGCACCTCACAGCAGTTGGCAGGGATGTTTTTGTGAAGAGTCTGAAAGATCTTATCAGGAGGGCTTTAAACTGAGTTGTATTGGGGAGGGAGACAGTACTCTTGAAGGCAGGAGTTCATCTAGTGCTAGAGATAATAGCCCAACTGTTATACAGAGAACAAGGCAAATAGCACAACGACCCAACAATGGGAGGAATAAACCCTTTAAAAGGCAGATAGGGGAAATGGCCCATGGTCTTAGATGTCTCTATACTAATGCACAGCATGGGAAATAAACAGGATGAACTTGAACTCTTTATCACAGAAAAACAAATATGATATAATAGGCATCACTAAAACTTGTGGGATGAGTCTCATGATTGGAATGTACTAATAAAGGGGTATAACCTATTTCAGAAAAATAGACCAAATAGGAAGGGTGGTGAAGTAGCATTATATATTAAGGATGTGCATGCCTGTGAACATATCCATGATTTAAATCCAGGGAGCCAGGTTGAGAGCATCTGGGTAAAAATTAAGGGGGAGAGAAACAGCAGGGATGTCGTTATGGGGGTCTACTACAGACCTCCAAGCCATACTGAGGATTTGGATGATGGCTTCCTGGAATAGATGACTGCACATCGAGAAAGGAGAGATGTAGTAGTAATGAGGGATTTTAACTATCTGATGTTGTTGGAAGTCCAACTCTGCCAAGAATTTAAGGTCCAACAAATTCCTCACTTACCTTGCAGACATTTTCATTGTCCAGAAGGTGGAAGAGGCAACAAGGAGATCAGCTTTTTTAGATTTGATCCTAACCAATGGGGATGACCTGGTTAATGGTGTGGAAATGGTGGGATCTGTAGGGGGAAATGACCATGTTTTCCTGGAGTTTATTATCCAGAGGAAAGGGGAAGCCAAGCATAGTCAGACTTGCATTCTAAACTTTAAGAAAGCTGACTTCAGAAAACTTAGGGAATTACTGGGGGTGATCCCATGATCAGGAATACTAAAAAAATAAAGGAGTTCATGAAGGACAGGAGTTTCTTAAAAGTGAGATATTGAAGGCACAACATCAAACAGTTCCAATAAGGAGGAAAAGGGGGAGGTGTTTAAAGAAACCAGGATAGATGTCAAAAGAACTCTAAACTGAGCTAAAGCTTAAAAAAGACATGTACAAGAAATGGAAAAAGGGAGAAATCACCAAAGAAGAATTCAAACAAATAGCCCCCTCATGTAGCGGGAAAGTCAGAAAAGCCAAAGCTCAGCTGGAGCTCAGGTTTGCTAGAGAGGTTAAAAACAATAAAAAGGGCTTCTTCTTGTTGTTGTTATGTCCATAGCAACAAGAAGAACTAGGAAATGGTAGATCCGCTGTATGGAGAAGATGGCGAAAGGCTAACAGGGGACAAAGAAAAGGCAGAACTACTTAACACCTTCTTTGCTTCAGTCTTCTCCCAAATGGGGAACAGTGCTCAACCTGGGGGAAATGGAGCACATGATGCAGTGGGGAAATACAGCACAGAATTGGTAAAGAGGTAGTTCAGGAATACCTGGCACGTATAAATGATTTCAAGTCTCCAGGGCCAGATGAACTTCATCCAACGGTATAAAAAGAACTGGCAGAAGTAATCTCAGAACCACTGTCAATAATCTTTGAGAATTCCCAGAGAACTGGAGAGGTCCCAGCAGACTTGAAGAGGGCAAATGTAGGATACTGCACTTGGGCACTAAAAATGAAGCACACAGATATAGGATGTGTGACACATGGCTGGCTTGAGGGCAGTACATGTAAAAGGGATCTAGGAGTCTTAGTGGACCACAAGCTGAAGATGAGTCAGCAGTGTGATGCAGCAGCTAAAAAAGCCAATGCGATTCTAGGCTGCGTTAAGAGGAATATAGTGTCTAGATCAAAGGAAGTAACAGTGCCACTCTATTCTGCTTTGGTCAGACCTCACCTGGAATACTGTGTCCAGTTCTGGGCACCACAGTTGAGGCAGAGGAGGGTTACCAGGATGGTGGGAGGTCTGGAAGCCATGCTTTATGAGGAGTGGCTGAGAACTGGGTATGTTTAGTCTGGAGAAGAGAAGGTTAAGATAGCCATGTTTAAATATTTAAAGGGATGTCATCCCCAGGGCCTGAGGATGGTGCAAGCTTGTTTTCTGTGGCTCCAGAGACTAGGATGGATCCATACTACAGGAAAAGAGATTCCACCTAAACATTAGGAAGAACTTCCTGACAGTAAGAGCTGTTTGGAAGTGGAATACACTGCCTTGTATCGTGGTGGAGTCTTCTGTGGATGTTTTTAAGCAGAGGCTGGATGGCCATCTGTTGGGAATGATTTGATTGTGTATTCCTGCATGGCAGGAGGTTTGACTGGATGGCCTTTGTGGTCTCTTCCAAGTCTGTGATACCATGAAACCCCAACACCCTGCATCATGCGTTCTTTATATTCATGTCAATTCTAGCCGACATATCTTTGCATTGGTTTATTTTCTGAGCCTCAGTGTAGAAGGCTGCTGCTTGGATTTAGTCCTGTTCCGTGGCCTCTAGGCATCTATTTACCTAATTAAACACCAGTGTCCTATTTGTCTTTCCAGAAAGCAGTCAAACGCTTGGCAGATGGATTGGTTCAAGATGAATTCTCTGTGAGTTTGAAAATGAGCACTTATCTAGTAGCTGTCATTGTTGGAAACTTGGCAAATGTCAGTAAGCAAACAACTGGGATTTTGGTAAGTTAACTTCTAGGTTTTTCCTTCCTAATATTTTTCTGGAACAACCTTATGATGTATTTGTTGGGTAAGGATGTTTAACATGTTCCCTAGTTTCTGTCAGCAAATCATAAGAACCAGATTGTAGTTTCCACTTCTGGACCAGTCTTAATCAACTAGCTCTGCAAATGCTTATTTTGTCAATATCAAATTTTTATGAAGGGATGTCAGAGTTCATCTGAATCAGTTAAGCAGGTATAGTTTCAGCACTTCCAGAGCTGCAGGTGAGATATTGTGTCTTTGCTTTTGTTGATAAGACTAGGAATCTATTGCTCCTTTATGGTTCCTTTGCTTCCCACTTTTCTCTGTTTAAGAAGGCAGTTTTTGTTACCTCTTTCTTCATTGCTGAGTAATTTGTTTTAATCTGAGGGGGAATGGGAATCAGCTATTTTTGGTTGAGGGTTGTATTTAGCCAGCTGGTAGCACAGGACTTTACTGTAAAGAAGCTGTAATAACATCATAGAAGCTGCTCCATTCTCATAAGGAGCTAAATTAGAATTGTCATGGTATGGATGTTGGTTTGTATTTCTTTGTATGACTTGCTAAACAAGTGATTGGGAAAGATACAAAAGTAGTCCTACACTCTCCATTGTAAAATGCAAAAGCCAGTTCTCTTTGAAGTACAGTCGTCCCTTCACATTCGCGGGGGTTACGTTCCACGGAGCCCTGCAAATGTGAAAAATCTGCAAATATTGTTTGCCCCCCCTCCCCCACCATAGCGACCATGGGGCCTCCGGAGGCCCCATAGTCGCTTTCCCCCGCCTCCCCACTCCCTTCCTAGGCATTCCTGGGGCCTCCGGACACCCTCGCAGGGCCCTGCGGAGGCCTTCCTAGCCCTCCCCACTCCACACCAGGGCCTTTGTGGGGCCTCCGGACGGTCTCCGGAGGCCCCGCGGAGGCCTTCCCGGCCCTCACCACTCCCCCCCCACCAGTGCCTTCGTGGGGCCTCGCCGAGCCCTGCGGAGGCCTCCCCGGTGCACACCAAAGCCTTCGCGGGGCCTCGCCAGGCCCAGCGGAGGCCTTCCCGACCCTCCCCCCTCCCTCCCAAGGCCAGCGGAGACCTTCCCGACCCTCTCCACTCCCCCCCAGGGCCTTCGCGGTTCCTACGGAGGGTCTCCAGAGGCCCCGTGGAGGCCTTCCCGGCCCTCCCCCCTCCCTCCCAAGGCCCGCGGAGGCTTTCCCGATCCTGTCCACTCCCCCCAGGGCCTTTGCGGGGCCTCCGGAGGGTCTCCAGAGGCCCTGCGGAGGCCTTCCCGGCCCTCACCACTCCCCCCCCCACCAGGGCCTCCGGAGGGTCTCCGGAGGCCCCACGGAGGCCTTCCCGGCCCTCACCACTCCCCCACACACTAAGGCCCGCGGAGGCTTTCCCGATCCTGTCCACTCCCCCCACACACTTTGTGGGGCCTCCAGAGGCTCTCCGGAGCCCCACGGAGGCCTTCCCGGCCCTCACCACTCCCCCACACACTAAGGCCCGCGGAGGCTTTCCCGATCCTGTCCACTCCCCCCACACACTTTGTGGGGCCTCCAGAGGCTCTCCGGAGCCCCACGGAGGCCTTCCCGGCCCTCCCCCCTCCCTCCCAAGGCCAGCGGAGGCCTTCCCGACCCTCTCCACTCCCCCCAGTGCCTTCGTGGGGCCTCCGGAGGTTCTACAGAGGCCCCGTGGAGGCCTTCCCGGCCCTCACCACTCTCCCCCACCAGTGCCTTCGTGGGGCCTCTGGAGGGTCTCCAGAGGCGCCGTGGAGGCCTTCCCGGCCCTCGCCACTCCCCCCCCACCAGGGCCTTCGCGGGGCCTCCAGAGGGTCTCCGGAGGCCCCACGGAGGCCTTCCTGGCCCTCACCACTCCTCCCCTCCAGGGCCTTCGCGGGACCTCGCCGGGCCCCACGGAGGCCTCCCCGGTGCACCCCAAAGCCTACGCAGGGCCTCGCAAGGCTCAGCGGAGGCCTTCCCGGCCCTCCCTCCCAAGGCCCGCGGAGGCCTTCCCGGCCCTCTCCACTCCCCCCCAGGGCCTTTGCGGGGCCTCTGGAGGGTCTACGAAGGCCCTGCTGAGGCCTTCCCGGCCTTTCCCCCTCCCTCCCAAGGCCTTAGCGGGGCCTCCGGAGGGTCTCCGAAGGCCCCGCGGAGGCCTTCCGAGACCTCCCCCCAAGGCTTTCGTGGGTCCCCGCGCAGGCCTCCCCGGTCCTCCCCAAGGCCTTTGTGGGGCCTTGCAAGGCCCCGCGGAGGCCTCCCCGGTCCTTCCCTCTTCCTCCCAAGTCCTTCGTGGGGCCGTCGGAGGGCCTTCGAAGGCCCCGCAGAGCCTTCCCGGTCCTCCCCCTCCCTCCCTCCCTCCAAAGGCCCGCGGAGGCCTTCCCGGCCCTCTCCACTACCCCCCAGGGCCTTCGCGGGGCCTCCGGAGGGTCTATGAAGGCCCCGCGGAGGCTTTCCTGGCCTTTCCCCCTCCCTCCCAAGGCCTTAGCGGGGCCTCCGGAGGGTCTCCGAAGGCCCCGCGGAGGCCTTCCTAGACCTCCCCCCCAAGGCTTTTGTGGGTCCCCACGCAGGCCTCCCCAGTCCTCCCCAAGGCCTTTGTGGGGCCTCGCAAGGCCCCGCGGAGACCTCCCCGGTCCTTCCCTCTTCCTCCCAAGTCCTTCGTGGGGCCTTTGGAGGGTCTCCGAAGGCCCCGCAGAGGCCTTCCCAGCCCTCTCCCCTCCCTCCCGAGGCCTTCAGGGGGCCTCCGGAGGGTCTCCGAAGGCCCCACGGAGGCCTTCCCAGCCCTCCCCTCGCCCCAAAGGCCTTCGCAGGGCCTCGCAATGCCCCACGGAGGCCTCCCCGGTGCACCCGAAGGCCTTCGCAGGGCCTCGCAAGGCCCCGCGGAGGCCTTCCCAGCCCTCCCCCCTTCCTCCCAAGGCCCACGGAGGACTTCCCGGCCCTCACCACTCCTCCCCCCCAGGGCCTTCGCGGCGCCTCGCTGGGCCCCGCGGAGGCCTTGCCGGCCCTCTCCAATCACCCCCAGGGCCTTCGCGAGGCCTCCGGAGGGTGTCCGAAGGCCCCGCGGAGGCCTTCCTGGCCCTTCCCCGTCCCTCTCAAGGCCTTACTGGGGCCTCCGGAGGGTCTCCGAAGGCCCCGCGTAGGCCTTCCTAGACCTCCCCCCCTGCCCCCCAAGGCCTTCATGGGTCCCCGTGCAGGCCTCCCTGGTCCTCCCGAAGGCCTTCGTGGGGCCTCGCAAGGCCCCGCGGAGGCCTCCCCGGTCCTTCCCTCTTCCTCCCAAGTCCTTCACGGGGCCTTCGGAGCCTCTCCGCAGGCCCCGTGGACACCTTCCCAGCCCTCTCCCTTCACTCCTAAGGCCTTCAGCGGGCCTCCAGAGGGTCTCCGAAGGCCCTGCAGAGGCCTTCCCAGCCCTTTTCCCTTCCTCCCAAGGCCTTCAGTGGGCCTCGGGAGGGTCTCCGAAGGCCCCGTGGAGGCCTTCCCGCTCCGTCCCAGGGCCTTCGCGGGGCCTCCGGAGGGTCTCCGAAGGCCCCGCGGAGGCCTTCCCAGCCCTTCCCCCCTCACCCCAAAGGCCTTCGCGGGGCTTCGCAATGCCCCACGGAGGCCTCCCCGGTGCATCGCAAGGCCCCTCGGAGGCCTTCCCGGCCCTCCCCCCTTCCTCCCAAGGCCTGCGGAGGCCTTCCCGGCCCTCCCCACTCCCCCTCAGGGCCTTCGTGGGGCCTCCGGAGGGTCTCCGAAGGCCCCGCGGAGGCCTTCCCAGCCCTCCCCCCTCGCCCCCAAGGCCTTCGCGGGGCCTCGCTGGGCCCCTCGGAGGCCCCCCGGTACACCCGAAGGCCTAAGCGGGGCCTGGCAAGCCCCTGCGGAGGCCTTCGCGGCCCTACCCCTCCCTCCCAAGGCCTTCGTGGGGCCTCGCTAGGCCCCGCTGAGGCCTTCTCAGCCCTCCCCCCTCGCCCCCAAGGCTTTCATGGGGCCTCGGCAGGCCCCGCAGAGGCCTCCCCGGTGCACCTTAAGGCCTTCGTGGGGCCTCGGCAGGCCCCGCGGAGGCCTTCCTGGCCCTTCCCCCTCCCTCCCAAGGCCTTCGCTGGTCCCCGCGGAGGCCTCCCCGGTCCTCCCCAAGGCCTTTGCGGGGCCTCGCAAGGCCCCGCGGAGGCCTCCCCAGTCCTTCCCCCTCCCTCCCAAGTCCTTCGCGGGGCCTCCGGAGGGTCTCCGAAGGCCCCGCGGAGGCCTTCCCAGCCCTCTTCCCTGTCTCCGAAGGCCCCGTGGAGGCCTCCCTGCTCCGTCCCAGGGCTTTCACGGGGCCTCCAGAGGCCCCGTGTCGCGGCTTTGAGGGGCCCGGGGGGGCTCTCCCAAAACCACGAATAATCAAACCCGCGAATGCCGAGTTCGTGAATGTGGAGGGACAGCTGTACAGTATGATGGTACAATACAGTATGTGATGTACAGCTAGGGGGCCAATGAGGACTGTGGACTCCAGGAGCCAATCCTCCGTAAGGAGGTTGAAGGAGGAAGGGCTTCTGGAGTCCACTGTCCTCATTGTACCCCTAGCTGCCCGTCACACCCCATATCCCCAGAAGATACATTCTCAGACTTACCATGGATACCGCAAACAACAGATAATAGCAAATCCTATTAAAATGAATACCTTCTGGCCCAAGTATACCACAGAGTTGTGCTGGAAGACATAGCAATTCCTAGAGAGAACACCTCTCTAGGCATCTTCTTGGTCATCCACTGTAACACTACCATCAGCTTCCAGTGGAAGCATACCATAGAATCACACTGGAGGACCTAGAAGATGCCTAGAGAGTACTCCCCCCCACCCCAGAATTGGGTAAGTGAAACCATAGATACAGGTACCACAGATACGGGGGTGTACTGTACTTCATAAATCTCTCTCTGGCTTTTCTTCGCAAGCGAAGATTCAGGAAGGACTCATCCCGTGCTTTCTGCAAGCGCGCTGATGACTAAAAAGGCCAATCCGAGATAAACAAGTCCGGTTGCAAAAAGCACAGCAGAAGGTCTCCTTGGGTGATGTTTTTGGGTTGTGATTCTTTCTGCGTTGTCGTTTCTCTTCAAGACTTGTTCGTCGTGAGTTCTCAAATAAGGCTGCAGCATTGTGGATAGTGCGTCTCCATGCCTCCCGATGTGAGGCCAGGGCAGACCACTGTTGGTGATCAATTTGGCTGAGCCTGAGATGTTGTTTCAGGGAGTCTTTGTATCGCTTTTTTGGAGCGCCCCTCTTACGCTGACCCGTGGCGAGTTCACCGTAGAGTAGTATTTTTGGGAGGCGATGGTCCTCCATCCTAGAAACGTGCCCTGCCCAGCGCAGCTGTGTTCTCAATATCATGGCCTCAATGCTGGTGATCCCTGCTTGCTCAAGGACAGCAACATTAGTCACATAGTCAGTCCAGTGTATATTTAGGATTGTGCGTAGACAGCGCTGGTGAAAGCACTCAAGGAGTCGTAGGTGGTGGCGATAGGTGACCCATGTTTCAGATCCATAAAGGAGGATAGACAGTACGATGGCTCTATACACACTGATTTTTGTGCTTTGCCTCAGGTGTTTATTGCTCCAGACTCTTTTGTGAAGTCTTCCAAATGCACTAGTCATATCAACTATGTTAGTAAATTTATAATATGTACAGTCATCCCTTCACATTCGCGGGGGTTAGGGGCAGACAAACCCCACGAATGTGAATAAATCGCAAATAAGAAATGAGCCTGCCGGCGAGCGGTTTTCCACCCCAGTCCCCTCCCAAGGCAGCGAGGAGCTTCCTGAGAAGCCCCTCGCTGCCTTGGGAAGGGAGTAGGGTTTTGAGCAGCGGGGGGGGGGGTCGCAGGCAGCTTTCCACGAATGATCAAAACCGCAAATGTGAAAGTCCCGAATGTGGAGGGGCAACTGTACAGTGTTCTCATTTAAACAACATGAACTAATTATTTGTCCCTTTGGGTGTTCTTTTGACTTGCAACCATCTTTCTCACTGTGATAGGTATCCATCTATGCTGTGCCACAGAAGTCATCATACACTGAATATGCTTTGGACACAACAGTGAAGCTTCTTGAGTTTTACCAGAAGTATTTTAATATAACATACCCTATTCAAAAATTAGGTGAGAGATTTTATATTACTTTTTTATGTGACTGTCTGATGTGTTAAAAAATCCTTTATGTTTTTAAAAGTCCATTATGTCAATACTATTTTAAAGAATATTTGAGGGGAAGATTGTATGCAGTGCCCAACTCAGTTTTCCCCTCTACATTTTGACTAGCAGAGATAATTATCTTAGAGACTTTGGGCCATATTGCTTTGATTCATTTCACACCTGGAAGCACTTCCAGTACTGTAGTGAGAATTAGGAAGATTTGTCAATTTCACATTCTCCTTCATTTGAATGTTTTAAATCTTGAACTCTTTCTTCCCTGTATATGAAGAGGTGTATGAATTTTCATAAATCCTTTGGAATTATCCAAACAAAATTATCTCCTGTTTGCACTAGCCAAATTAAATAGTTACTGCTGTTCCCAGCATGGAGAGAATCATATTGTGCCTGCCTGTCAACATAGATGTTAAACATGAGAAAATTTCTCAGGTATGGAGGCAAAAGTGACACTTTAGCATTAACATGGTTGAAAACACAGGGATACAAACATAGACATAGGCATTCAACCCTAGATCATCAAAGCTGCCAGTTTTGATTTTTCCTTCATCAAATGTTTTGCATCTCAAATTCTTTCCATCTTAAATATGAAGAAATATGTAAATCTTCATGAATTCTTATAGAAAGAATGCTAATCTATTTCTAGTGAGACATCACGTAACTCCTTTTCCTTTATTTCCTTAAAACCTGCATTCGCTCAGTGTGCATGAAGTGTTGGGATATTCTCTATATAGTACACTTGCATTCATGTTTTATTTTCTAGAGCAGCTAGTTTATCTAGTTATTGGTTTATAAACTAAAATTTTGTAGGTACTGTACAAAGCTTAGAGAAAACAGCCCTTTCCCACAAGCTATGCATGTTCTGATAATACATATGCATAAGGCTCTTTAGACTATGGCAGTAATGTGTGTGGGTGGATTAGTTGTAGTGACTCACACAGAGTAATTTTTTTTAATTCACAACAATCAAAATATTTGCAATACGTACATTGAGAAATTACAAATATTATAGTTTCTTGAGCCAGTGTGGTGTAGGTGTTTGTGTGTTGAGGATTCATATCCCCACAAAGCCATGGAAATCCACCTGGTAAGCTTGGGCAAATCATACACTCTCAGCCTCAAAGGGAGTCAGTGGCAAACTCCCTCTGAACAAATCTTGCCAACAAAACTCTCTGATAGATTCACCTTAAGGTTGGCATTAGTTGGAATAAGCTTGAAGGCACATTGTAGCCTTCAGCAATAGCAATTGTAGAACTTCTAATATGGGATCAATAAGCTTATAAATAACAGTCAAATAATACCAAGCAGATGAAATAAATTATTAAATTAATAAAACATAGGCCTTGATAAGTGTGAGGATTTTTTTTAAAACCCTAAAGCTTCAGAATTTTCAGGAAAAACAGTCTCCAGGAATAACTGCCAAAATAAACAATTGTGACAAACTGGCCTTTTATATTAGATCTTCATCGTGCAGTATGCATATTACGTAGAAAATAATCAGATGCTAATAATCAGCATACAAAATAGTGTGTAAAAAAATTGTATTATGTCATTGCTGTTGATGGTTTGGAAGAACACTTGATGTAATGTGCGGGTATATACAACTAACAGTTCATGTAAGTACAGGTACAGGTATACCTCAGTAAATGAAGTAGATTTGTTCCCAGGCATCACTTCTTTAACGGAAAAGTTGGTACTAGAGGCAGAAGTAACCTGAACAGAATGATAGGTTCCTACACCACCTAAAAATTAAAATAAAATAAAATAAAAATTGAACACTATCAAAGCAGAATTGGAAATGGTTATCCACATCACGCCCCTGAGGCTTATTTTCCCTACTTCAGAAGACATAATATTACCACTGTAATCCGCCTGAACAAGAGAGTTTATGATGCAAAAAGGTTTAGAGATGGAGGCTTTGAACACTATGATCGCTTCTTTGCCGATGGAAGTATACCTAGTGATACCATTGTCAAAACATTCCTAAATATTTGTGAAAATGCTGAAGGTGCTATAGCAGTTCATTGCAAAGGTATAGGAATGATTAGTTCAAATCAGTGATGTATAATCTTTTATCATTTATAATTAATCCCTTATACCATCGGATACCCCCTCCCTCCTCCCCCCCATAGCTGCGGAACCAATATCCACAGTTTCAGTTACCCACAGGCGGAGCTGGTTTAAGGAATTTTGGGCCCCCTGCAATGCTTTATTTTGGGGCCCCCATATGTTTATCTCAGGTCAGTGTAACCTAACCTATTCACAGTACAGGATGTTAAGATTATAGTAGGAACCCCGTATCCACGGATTCATTATCCATGGGACACAAAACAGCACACCTACCATAGAGTCTTCCTAGAAAATGTGTCCTCCCTAGCCATTTTCTAGGCCCTCCAAGGCAACTCTATGGTATTTTAAACCAGAAGTCCCAGTATTTTCAATGGTGTTCACTATTTTCCAGTTTTCAGAATCCATGCCCGCACAGAACCAATCCCCAATGGATAAGGGGGGCCTACTGTATTACATAATTTGCCACCAATAATTTGATTTAAAAACTATTATAGGCACTAACAAAATATTTTTTGTTAATTAGCAATTAACGGAATGGTGTAGATTTCCTCAAAAAAAAAAAAGAAAGACAGAAAGAAAGAAAGAAAGAAAGAAAGAAAGAAAAAGAAAGTAGACTACAAGCTAAACATGAGTTAGCAGTGTGATGCAACAGCAAAAAACGCCAATGCGATTCTAGGCTGCATTAATAGGAGTATGGTGTTTAGATCAAGGGAAGTAATAGTGCCACTGTAGTCTGCTTTTGTCAGACCTCACCTGGAAGACTGTGTCCAGTTCTGGGCACCACAATTCAGGAAGGGTATTGAGAACCTGGAATGTGTCTAGAGGAGGGCAACCAAAATGGTGGGAGGTCTGGAAGCCATTATGCCCTATGAGGAGCAGCTTAGGGACCTGGGTATGTTTAGTCTGGAAAAGAGAAGGTTGAGAGGTGACATGAGAGCCATGTTTAAATATTTGAAGGGATGTCATACTGAGGATGGGGCAAGCTTGTTTTCTGCTGCTCCAGAGACTAAGACATGGAGCAAAGGGTTCAAACTCCAGGAAAAGAGATTCCACCTCAACATTAGTAAGAAGTTCCTGATGGTAAGAGCTGTTCAGAAGTGGAATGCAGTGCCTGGGAGTGTGGCAGAGTCTCCTTCTTTGGAGGTTTTTAAGAGAGGCTGGATGGGCATCTGTCATGAGGGCTTTGATTGTGTGTTCTTGCAGGGCAGAAGCCGATTGGATGGGATGGCTGTTGGGGTCCCTTCCAGCCCTATGATTCTACGATTCTAGGCTGCATTCAGAGCCTGGGAAAGTTACTTTTGGATTACACCTCTCAGAATCCCCCTGCCAGCACCCTTCTCAAGGTCTGGTTGCATTGTTCCTTTTCCAGCATTCTCTAGCCCAGTGGTCTTTAAACAGAGGCTGGATGGCCATCTGTCAGGGATGCTTTGATCGTGATTTCCTGCATGGCAGGGGGTTGGACTGGATGGCCCTCATGGTCTCTTCCAACTCTACAATTCTATGATTCTATGATTCTAACAGTGATCTTGCTACCAGTGATTTCAGCGTCTTCATCTACCACCTTGATACCAGCTATTCCAGCAGTTGTTGTGGCACTTGCTACCTTGTCAGTATCGACTTTTCTCACCCCACAGACCACCACAGTGCTGGTAACAGGGGAATTGGCCTCAGTACAGGGAGAGAAGACTGGAAAGTTGGCCCATTCCAAGTCTGACTGCAAGTCAGGTCTTTGCGGTGGCCAGGAGTGCTTTTGCACATTTAAAGCTTGTGCGCCAACTGCACCTGTTCCTTGACATGCTGGATTTGGCCACAGTGGTACAGTGGTACATGGCTTAATTACATACCACTTGGATTACTATAAGACACTCTACATGGGGCTGCCTTTGAAGAGTGTTTGGAAACTTCAGCTGGTCCAAAGAGCTGCAGCCAGACTATTAACTGGGATAGGTTATAGAGATCGTACCATGCCCCTGTTGAAATAGCTCCATTGGCTGCCATGCACAATTCAGTGTGCTGGTTATGACCTATACAGCCCTATATGGCTCAGGTCCAGGCGACATGGCAGAATGTATCTCCCTCTATGAACTGGCCCAGGTCCTGAGATCATCAGGGAGGCCCTTCTCTCAGTCCTACCATGATCTCAAGTACAGTTGGTGGGGATGTGAGAGAGGGGCTTTTTGCTGGATGCCCCTAGACTCTGCAACTCTGGTCCCAGGGAGGCCAAAGTGTCTCCCTCTCTGTTGTTCTTTTGGTGGCAGGCCAAAACCTTTCTATTCAGGCAGGCTTTTAAACAGACAGTTTGTAAAGAACAGGCAAGGGGGTGCTGTCTGATTTTATTGAATTGTTATTAAAAAGCTTTTTATCTTTTTTTTAAAAAAGAAAAAGTTTTTAAAAAACTTTTCAGTATATTTTATTATTTTAAATATTGTTATATTGTTTTAATAAAGTTATAACAATAGCAATAATAATCACCAACAGCTGGCCTCTCCAGTGAGTTGCTTAACACCGAGGGACAAGGAAGGTGCTTTACTGGGGTTGAAGAAGTGCTTCAAGTTCTCTAAACATCTCTTGGTACCAACTGCTCAGTTTCCATCAGGTTTGATGCCTTTGGCATCAACTGCTGCTGCTCCTAAAACACCTTTGGCATCAACTGCTGCTGCTTTTAAAACACCTTTGACATTAACGGCTTCCTTAGTACCAACTGCTGCACCTCCATCTCCTTCAGTCCATGAAATAGAACATTCTGTGGGACAGAATGTCCAGTACTGGAACCCCTCAGGGCACACCTAGGCATTGACTATTACCTCCGTTGCTGAGGTGTGAGAGTTCTCCGTTCCTGAGGGAGCACTTCTGTGCCTCCTTGAGGCAGTCATACCAGGACTATTGGTACTGGGAGAACTCATCACACATGTCCATCTCCTACATTGATAGATACCATCATGAGCATTTATGGAGAGGGCCTATCCAAGGTCCTATCATTGATGCTCTCCCTTGTACCGGGACTGATATCATCAGCGTGAGTACGTTCTGTATTGACGCTCCCCTTACCATTGGTACTGGTGCTACTTGATACCTCCAGACACATGGCTTCATCCCGATTCTCCTCGGCATCAATTGCCCTCACTACCTCAACACTGGCCTCATCCATCCATGCCACCATCACTTCAGCCTCAGCCTCCATCACCTCCTCTGAGGACAACAGTGACTCTGTCCAGGCTGCCTCCTCTGGTTCTGGTGCCTCCCATGGTCTCAGTGATGATTACCTCGGACTACTCTGCACCATTTCCAGCATTATCTTTTGTCTATCTTTCTCTGCTACAGTTCCATCCCCTTCAGTTCCGGTTTCCTCTGCTACTGTTCCACTGGCTTTAACTGTGCCAACTGCTTCTACAGCTCTCTCTGTTCCTCTTAAACCTTCACAACAGCTCTCTCCAGGATCTTCTGATGATTATGATTCAGATTCCTCTTCTTCTGCCTCTCCTTCTCCACTTACCCTCTTCTCCTTCTGGTACCTTGGAAAATACTACTTCATCATCACTTCCAGAGGACATTAAACTCTTTGCAGATATTGTCCTCTGGATGGCTAAGTCTCTTGGACTGGATGTCACACCACCAGCAGCTTCAGTGGCTGATCTGGTGTTCCACATGGTTGATTTGCATGCTCCAGCTCCAGCCATGATTCCCCTGCTGCTTGCCTTGCAGGAACTCATAAAACAGTCATGGCTCAAGCCAGCATTCTTGCCGCCTGCACATCTGGAAAATCTTTATCAGACGCAGCACAAAGGAGCTTCCTCTTTAACCATTCTGCACCAAATTCAATTGTTGTAGAGGCCTCTCAGTTATAAAGTGGTGTAAGGACACACTCAATGCTGGTGGGAAAAGTCATTTGAACTTGGAACCTCTTCCTTGGAAATTCACTAGAAAGAATAGGACTGAAGGGCATTTTAAGCGAACTGTGCAAAAGAGATCCCCAGGGGGCTATATTCAAGATCCGTCATATTACCACCTTAAATAGCTTTTTAAAAGCTCTTAAGACGGATCTCTTCTGACACGCCTTTCCTGAATAGATACCCGGCCATCAAAAAGGAAATCTAGCTTGGCCTGATCTCACCACATCCATTGTCCATTGCTCATTGCTCATTTTTAGTCTTTATTTTTAAAAATTTATTTATTTATTTATTTATTTGTATTTTTTAAAGTATGTTTTAATTCCTAAATTATTTAATTGTATTTTAAGGGGCGGTGGGATTGAGGGCTTGGATGTATATTTTAATTGTTGTAAGCCACCCTGATTGCATTTTGTAGAGGGGTGGGATATCAATATTATTATTATTATTATTATTATTAGGAAGTTGGATATTTTTAGATGCCACTTTTACTCATCTGCAGCTTTAGCGGTGCAAGTGGCCAACCAGAGATTCCACTGGGACAAAATGCTTGCATTCATCCCATATCTTCCAGAGGAACACCAGAATGCAGCCCTGCTTTTTCTGCAGGAGTTCTGTTCATTGGTGACACAGCAGATCCAGTCAACTCACCACTTGGTCAACTGTGCAGCCAAGGTAATGTTGGGGGCAGTTGCCCTTCAGCATTATGCTTGGTTACATACTGCCGGACTCACAGAGGACACCAGATACAGGATTGAAGACCTGCCTTTTGACAGAGAAGGCTTGTTTAGTGTTAAAACAGATGAGGCCCTGGACCATCTATGTAAGGCCAGGCTGACAGCAAAGAAGGATGGGCTTTGGTGCGCAGTGCCAGGAGCAGTGATCTTTTAGAATATTGTGGAGGCGCCAGTCCTCTTTATACTCAAGGTTTAAATTGCCAATGAGGACCTTGTGGACATCTTGTCAGCACTCTTCTTCACAGCAAAGGCGCCCATATAGAAAACAATGCTTTCAGCCGACCACCTCGGAAGAAATCTTCCACTTCCTCAAAGTCTCATTTTTTACTTCCCTGCCAGGACATCACTTTAGCCAATATTCCATCCATCAAGACCAACAACAGCTCAGGCTCCCAGGTGATATCACCACTACATCACCTGGCAGAACATCGACACAGATTCATGGGTTTTAACCATTGTTCATCTGGGCTACTCCTCAAGTATTCCACCCATTGGAGTATTTCATTGTACCCCTCCATCCAGAGCTCTGCCAGAAGAGATTACTACCTTGCTACAAAAAGATGCTGTTGAAAAGATTCAAGATCATTGCAGAAGAGACAGCTACTTTTCCCAATATTTCACAGTCCCGAAGAGGGACGGTAGCCATCACCCAATTCTAGACTTTCGTGGTATCAACCATTATATAAAACCATGAAAGTTCAAGATGGTGACACTACACTCCATCCTGCAATTCCTTTGCGAGGGGCATTGGTTCGCATCCATACACCTTCAGAATGCCTATTTTTACATTGGAATAAGGCCACAACATCACAAATCCCTCAGATTTGCAATTGGCACGGACTTCAACCAGTGGAAGGTGCTTCCTTTTGACCTCTCCACACCTCCACAGCATGGCAGTGGTAATCTCTTTTCTCAGGACTTGAGAGGTACAGATTTAACTGTATTTGGATGCTAGGCTGCTGGTGTCATCCTCCTGGAGCAGACTCTTCCGAGACATCCATCAAACCCTATATTTTCTTCAGTTTCTGGGTTTCCATGTCAACCCCAAGTAGTGAATTTTAGAGCCAACAAGGGTCATCAACTTCATTGGGGCAGCATTGGACTCCGGCACAATGAGCTTACCTTCCAGTCAGCAGGGTGGAGAATCTCAGAGACAAAGTCAGTATGGTGTTTTCTCATCCTCCTGCTCTGCACTTATCATTCAGAGGTTTATGGAACTCATGACCACCACCGCAGCAGTTACTTACCTGGTGCATCTGAGATTCCAACTTCTTCAAAGTTGGTTCCTCAAGTACTTTGATCCTCTTTAGGATCATCAATCAGTGAAGTTGACTGTACCTCCATGGATACTTATATCTCTTTTTTGGTGGGTGAGATCCTGCAGTATTCTTTCCAGAATGCCATTTTTTTGCTTGACCCATCCTGCATGGTGACACATCATAAAACCAGGCTACATATCAACGCCTTGGACTTGCTTCCAATCATCAAGGCTTTTTGGGTGTTTGAGCAGAAACTGAGGGGCAAGATCATTCAAGTAACATCCAATGACACAAGCACCCTGGTGGCGCAGTGATTAAATGCCACTACTGTAGCCACAACGTTGTAAGTTTGATCCCACAGAGCTCCAAGGTTGACTCAGATTTCCATCCTTCTGTAGGTCAGTAAAATGAGTACCCAGCTTGTTGAGGGTAGTTAGCTAACACATTGTAAACCACTTAGGGAGTGCTTTGGCACTGATTAGCGGTATAGAAATTGAAGTGCTATTGTGGTTTGTTCTATAGACAAGTAGGGAAGTACTCATTCAGCACTTCTGCTTGACCTGACCATGATCCTGTGGAACTGGTTTTCAAGAGGCACATTCATCCTGGGGCGTACACCTAACAGGTACAGCCGTGCCTGCATTCTCCAACATGCGTGGTCTCTGTCTGAAGAAGCCTATCATTTCATCATGTCCAGATGGGGAAGGCCTCATGTCAATACCTTTGCATTATTCTTTTAAAAGTTTTTTCTCCTGTCAATGTGATGTGTCTCCACTTCTGCTCCAGAGCAGAAGAAGGACAGGGGTCTCTTGGAGATGCTATTCTACTCAGCTGTCTGATGTGCCTGTTTCCTTTGACACTGTAAGTAGAAAAGGTCTGTGGCAGATCCTGGAAAAACTAGGATGTCCCCCCAAATTCCTTAAAATGATTATCTTGCTACACGAGGGCCAGCGTGGTCAAGTCAAATATGGCGATGTTCTTTCAGAACCCTTTCTAATAACTAATGGAGTGAAGCAAGGTTGTGTTCTTGCACCAACTTTATTTACAATCTTCTTTAGCACGATGCTCCAAAGGGCTATGGCAGAGCTTGAAGAAGACGACGGCATCTATATACGCTACCGTACTGATGGTAGCTTGTTTAACTTAAGCCGTCTGAGGGCTCACACTAAGACTCTAAACTATCTAGTCCGTGAGCTGCTCTTCGCCGATGATGCTGCCCTTGTTGCCCACACAGAAGCAGCTCTGCAGCGCCTAACGTCCTGCTTTGCAACAGCTGCAGAGCTGTTTGGGCTAGAAGTCAACCTGAAGAAAACAGAAGTTCTTTACCAGCCTGCACCACAGGACAAACACCACCATCCCCACATTGCCGTCGGCAATTCTGTGCTCAAGTCCGTTCAGCAGTTCACCTACCTGGGAAGCATCATCTCCTCAGATGCCAAGATTGACAAAGAGATCGATCACAGATTAGCAAAGGCATATAGTGCATTTGGAAGACTTCACAAAAGAGTCTGGAGCAATAAACACCTGAGGCAAAGCACAAAAATCAGTGTGTATAGAGCCATCGTACTGTCTATCCTCCTTTATGGATCTGAAACATGGGTCACCTATCGCCACCACCTACAACTCCTCGAACGCTTTCATCAGCGCTGTCTACGCACAATCCTAAATATACACTGGACTGACTATGTGACGAATGTTGCTGTCCTTGAACAAGCAGGGATCACCAGCATTGAGCCCATGATATTGAGAACACAGCTGCGCTGGGCAGGTCACGTTTGTAGGATGGAGGACCATCGCCTCCCAAAAATACTACTCTACGGTGAACTCGCCACGGGTCAGCGTAAGAGGGGCGCTCCAAAAAAGCGATACAAAGACTCCCTGAAACAACCTCTCAGGCTTGGCCAAATTGATCACCAACAGTGGTCCGCCCTGGCCTCACATCGGGAGGCATGGAGACGCAATATCCACAATGCTGCAGCCTTATTTGAGAACTCACGACGAACAAGTCTTGAAGAGAAACGACAACGCAGAAAGAATCACAACCCAAAAACATCACCCAAGGAGTCCTTCTGCTGCGCTTTTTGCAACCGGACTTGTTTATCTCGGATTGGCCTTTTTAGTCATCAGCGCGCTTGCAGAAGGCGCGGGATGAGTCCTTCCTGAATCTTCGTTTGCGAAGAAAAGCCAGAGAGATTACTGGTGAAGGTGGTATTTGAAGCTCACCAGACAGATCCAACACAATTCTGATTGTGCCATACTAGCCGAAAAAACGATGGTTTGCTCAGCTTCTTCATCTATCCAGGGGCCACCTGATGTCTCTTCCTTGGGCACTAGACCTGCTGTCACACTCTAAGGGGCAAGGTCTCCACCCCAATCGCAAAATGCTGAGACTGATAGAGTGGAGGATAACCCAGAACCTTGCCTCAGCTCACAGCGGTCCTGTCAGCATCGAGGAAGGACTACCAGGAAATCCTATCACTACAATTGGAAACTTCTGTTCTTCCTTGGGTTTTTTTCTGGGCTGTGAGGCCGTGTTATGCAATATTTTCTTTCTGATGTTTTGCCTGCATCTGTGGCTGGCATCTTCAGAGAATGGTTTGGTAGGGTGTGTGTGGAGTTTATATGCTGTGAACCCCTGTTGGGGAGTATATGTAAATTTGTGTAATTGAATGGTTAGTTTCTGGGCATAGAAATCCAGGGCTCATTAGTATCTGTTTGGCTGATGGTTGGTTGCGATAAACAATTGTTCTTTCAAATGGTATGTACATAGTATGCATGTCCACCATATAGCATCACATCTGTGCAGGGCTTTTAATAATAATAATAATATTAATAATAAATGTATTTCTATCCCGCCCCTCTGCAATGCAATCGGGGCGGCTTACATCACAAAAACCCCATGATTACAGTATTACCCTAACCCACCCACCCCTTAAAACAATATTAAATTCAACAAATTAAAAACGTACAATAATTAAAAAGACGGGGGGAAATGAAATAATCCAGTGGCAGCTTAAGAGAAAAGGCAGCCGAATCTTTGGGCCGGGATAGCTATTCGGGAAAGGCCTGTCGGAAAAGATCCATCTTGACAGCTTTTTTGAAGCTGTCTAAGGTGGTAATAAGACGGATCTCGTCCGGCAGGCCATTCCATAATATGGGAGCAACAGCAGAGAAGGCCCTCTGGGAGGTCACCAACAGCCTTGTTTTCATACGTTGTAACAGATTCCTCCCAGAGGACCGAAGTGCGCGGGGAGGGTCATATGGAAGGAGGCGGTCCCGGAGATAAGTTGGACCCAAGCCGTGTAGGGCTTTAAAGGTCATAACCAACACTTTGTACTGTGCCTGGAAACTTATAGGCAGCCAATGGAGAGCTTTTAACACAGGTGTTATATGCTCTCTTCTGGAAACACCAGAAATCAACTTTGCTGCCATGTTCTGAACTAGTTGAAGCTTCCGAGTCAAGCACAAGGGCAGCCACATGTAGAGCGCATTACAGAAGTTGAGACGAGAGGTTACCAGTGCATGTACCACAGTTTCGAGGTCCCTCCAGGAAAAGGGTGCAGCTGGCGTATCAGCCGAAGTTGATAACAGGCACTCCTGACCGTCGCATTTACCTGACTAGACATCTGGAGCGATGGGTCCAGGAGCACCCCCAGACTACGGACACAGTCCTTGGAGAAGAGTGTGATTCCATTCAGGATTGGAAGTTGTATTCCCAGACCTGGTTTCAGGCCCGTAACTGTCAGTACCTCCATTTTGTCTGGATTCAGTCTCAATTTGTTTTTCCTCATCCAGTCCATTACTGCTTTAAGACAATCATTGAGAGGAGAGATGCCATCTGAAGTAGAAGCTGACGACCGAGACATGGAGAAATATATCTGGGTGTCATCAGCATACTGATGACACTGCACTCTATGCCTCCGAATGATCTATCCCAGCGGCTTCATATAGATATTAAATAGCATCGGGGACAGGATGGCGCCCTGAGGGATGCCACAATTAAGCTCTATTCTAGTAGAGCAACTGTCCTCGAGCCTCACCCTCTGGGATCTACCCGAACGGAAGGAACGGAACCACTGCAAGGCAGTGCCTCCAATTCCTAACCCTCTCAGGCGATCCAAGAGGATGGAATGGTCTATTGTATAAAAGGTCTCTGAGAGGTCCAAGAGCACCAACAGGGTCTCACTACCCCTGTCGATCCTCAAGCGAAGGTCGTTAGCCAGAGCAACCATGGCAGTTTCAACTCCATATCCTGTCCTAAAGCCAGTTTGAAATGGATCTAGATAATCAGTTTCATCCAAGACAGCTTGGAGTTGGGAAGCAACCGCCCTCTCGATCACCTTGGTTAAAAAGGGAGCAATGAGACTGGCCTACAGTTATTCCTGTCCAAGGGGTCCAAGGAATTCTTTTTCAGGAGCGCCTTAACTGCCGTTTCCTTCAAACAAGATGGAACGGACCCCTTCCTGAAAGACGCATTGATAATATCCCTAAGAAATACTCTCAATGCGTCGCCCCCTTGGGTGGCCAGCTATGATAGACAAGGATCGAGTGGACAGGTTATCTTCCTCACTCTACCAAGGAGCTTGTCCACATCATTGGTACTCATAGATTGAAGCTGATCCAATAAATCCTATCAATGGAGTTGCTGGACACCTCGTCTATAGATTCTGTCGTAACACTGGCCTCTAAATCAACTCTTATTCGAGAGATTTTATCTACAAAGTGGCTGTTGAATGCGTCACAGCAGGCCGTTGTTGGGTTAAGTAAGGGTTTCTGCGCACGTGGAACCTGTGTCAGCTCCCCCCCCCCTAAACAGTTCCACTGGATGGAACTCTGCAGACGCAATACGTGCAGAGGAGAAAGACTTCTGCGCTGCATGTATCGCCTCGATAAGAATCAAGGAAATTCCTATGATGAGTCTTGTCGGATAAGAGTCAAGTCTTCTGCCAGGAGCGCTATAGTCATTGTCCAGGCCACTTCACCTTCCTAAGCTCCTTTGAATACCAGTTTACGGTTATTAGCAGGCTGGAAAGGATGTTTGGGAGCGATTATGTCGATAGCCTTGGTAAGGTCGGTGTTCCAAATATTAACCAAAGCTTCGGCAGAATCACCGGCGTTACCAACCATTAAACCGTCCAAGGCTTTCTGGAATCCAATTGGTTCCATTAGCCTTCGAGGGCTGACCATTCTAATGGGTCCGCCACCCCGGAGGGGCATACAGTGGCTCTTAGCTCCATCTTGACCAGGAAATGATCTGTCCATGACAATGAGGAGGTTTTAATAACCTCCGCCCACAGATATTCCTGTTCCGTACTAAAGGCCACATCGAGGGTATGGCCTGCACAGTGAGTAGGCCCAACAACCAATTGGGATAGGCCCATGTTTGTCATGGATTCCATGAACTCCTGAGCTGCACCAGTTAGATTTAGCAAGCTGGTCTCGAGTGGGATGTTGAAGTTGCCCAAAACTAAAAGTCTGGGCAACTCCAGCAGCAACTCTGAGACCAGCTGTGTCAGCTCGGTTAGGGAGTCTGTTAGACAACGGGGTGGCCAGTATACTAACAGAATCCCTAAACTATCCCTGGCCCTCAGGCTTAGGTACATACACTTTTAAAATGTTGGGGGTTGCACTATGCAAAATATTGAAAGGGATCATATTGTAATGGTGAGAAATACATAGTCTACTTCTTAACAGTAAATTACTTGTGTAGAAGTAGAAGAAAAAATGACTTGCTGAACCATGGATACAATTTTGTGACTGTTGAATGTTTCTTGTGCTTTGAAATTTAAAGGTTATGATGACTTATGGTAGATGCGGAGATAGATGAAGTGTCTTTGCAATGTGGATATACATTGTTTGAAAGTGGTGACAACCATTATGATTGGCAAATAACATAGGCATGCATCATCAGAGGGGAGTTTAATATGCATACCTGAGTGGTTCAGTAAGATTAATAAATACAGAGTTAGACATTCTAATGCTGTTGGTTTATTTTAAAGAATGCTTCCTCATACTTCCTGCAGATTTGGTAGCTCTTCCTGACTTCCAGGCTGGGGCTATGGAAAACTGGGGCTTGATCACTTTTCGAGAAACAGCACTTCTTCATGACGACAAAACGTCTTCAGCAATGGATAAAAAAAGAGTAGCAACAGTGATTGCTCATGAGCTGGCACACCAGGTATGAAGTGCGTTCAGTCTTAAATCGTTGCCATTCTGATTCCTGCTATTTACAAGTAAATTTGCCTTTTGTCATTTCTGTCTTTTCCCTATAACCCCATAAAATAATACCACATTAATTATATTGCCCTTTTGATACAGCTGTATCTGTAAATCGAATCCCCCCCCCCAAAAAGTTACTTATGTATGATATTGGAACAGTACTGTTGTGGCAATCTGGACAGATGTTGATTTGTGCTTCAAATTTATATGTGCAACAAATAAGGAAGTCTGACAGAAATTTCCTGTTAGTTTTTTTTAAAAATCTAGCTTTGATTATACAACGTCTGTTGCATAAGGACCAATAAATGATGATAGAAGATATCAGAGTGCAAGGATATATGAATTGCTGATTGCCAAGTTGTAATGTAAAATTTCTGATTACATGAACGTAGCAGTAGTTTACTATAAGCCCACTTTAACCAGAATTGTCTTTAACCAGAATTGCTTAATTCTTTAACCAGAATTGTATTTCAAAGTAACACTGCAGCTAGGCCAGTTTGCAACAGTGTATCTTGTAGATAATACACTTCTGAAATAATTGCTTAATTAGACATTTATGGATGCTAAACTGCCAACCCATGCAAGTCTTAGATATATACATCAATGTGGTTTTGTTTAGTGATGCAAGTCCCATGTCATCCTAAAAGTAAGAGCAATACAGGGTGTTTCCTGTTGTCATGATGCGCAACCAATTATTCTCATACAGTTGTCCCTCCATATACACGGATTTGGTATCCATGGATTTAAGTATTCATGGCTTGAAAATATTCTTTAAAAAATAATAATCCAAAAAGCAAACCTTGATTTTGCCATCTTATATCAGCGACACCATTTTGCTATGCCATTGTATATAGTGGGACTTGAATATGCGTAGATTTTGGTATCCATGGCAGGGAGGGGGTCCTGGAACCAAACCCCGGTGAATATGAAGGGACAACTGTACATGGGTCTTTGAACCCTTCTGAAGCCATTTTTATTTGGTTTTTTAAAGCCCGTATAATTACCTCTTCTGTTGTAATGAGAATATTTGTTTATTTTTCATTCTTAGTGGTTTGGAAATCTAGTGACTATGGAATGGTGGAATGACCTCTGGCTGAATGAAGGATTTGCCACTTTTATGGAAAACTTCGCCATGAAAGAAGTTTTTCCAGATTTATATAATGTAAGCATATAATATAGGGTATCTTTATAGGTGTTAAAATCTTTTAGTTTTATCTGTTTTATACCTCACTTTCAGAGCCAAGAACTGGTTATAACTTTCCTTAAGAGTCCATGGTTTAGAAGAAGAAACTGATTCATATCTCTGGTTCTCAGATTACTTAAAATAACAGCTTTGAGGGTGTTCAATATGCAATGCAAATGCTCAGTCTTATATTGTCTTATAACCTGTTAACTCCACAGTCAACAGGTCCTTCACATTTTCATGCATTTGACCTATTGATTATCCAGTCTTCAATATTTACCAGGTACATGTTCCATACATACAAGACAAATAATAAAATAATTACTTTATGCACCATCTATAGTCAGTAGAACGGCCATAGGTAGAAGAAATGGTGTCCAAATTGATTTGCAACTTAGAGGCATGTCCACTGATGATAAGCAGAAGGTGTGTGTATGTCTACTGGGGAAAGGGAAGAAAGCTGATGTTTACAATCTAAATTGAAGTACAGTGATATATTTTGAAATAGAGATCCTCATCAGTCCCTATAGCTACACCTCTAAAGAGCATTTAGACTTCAAGCAACTGTGTTGATGCATATCAACAAACCAGTCTTAGCAGTGTCCACTCTGAGAAGAACAGGCCTTTTGTAAAGCTAGTGAGCCTCAGTTGCCCATCCAAAGACAAAATATTTTGCATTTTGCTCACGATATTATATTGCTCACAATATTATATTGCTTATGGGATGTGTATTTTTCCAGCTACTGAGAGGATTGCTGAGCTAAGCTCAGAGGGAACAGGGAATCCTGAGGGGAATGGCAAACAGTGTCATCATCGCTTTTAATGAAAAAGTTCCTGTGTTTTGACTCTGTGAGCCTGATTCTACCGAAGTACTGAAAGTAACTGGAGACTTTGTCATATAGTTTAACTCATCATGATCATATTTATTCTAATGCTTACTGTCATGTACTGGCTTCCTCAGAATCGGTAACCAGTAGCTTCAGGGTTAAACAATAAGCTTTATTGCTACAGAAATCTAAAGAGCAAAATTGTTGCTTCGAATGAAAACTATTTACCTAGCAGTAAAATAAAAAGTATTTAGAGTCTACAGAATCTGGCAGTCTATACTATCATTGGCTATCCATCATCCCCACTCCCCTTTCTCACAGAGAGTGGGCACCACCTATAGTTTCCACACCTAGTGGCAGGTGCAAGGCCACTCATCCAGTTTCCACACACATACCATCCTCCCTTGTCTCCCTGGAACACACAGACATGTTATAAGCACATGGGGGAGAAAAGCAAACATCAAACAGCAGTTCTGAAACAGAAACACGCTGCATTACAATGGTTTTTTGGTCAGGAGAAGGTCACTTTTGGAACACTTACCAAATATATTCTAGTTATTTCCAATACTTTTTTGTACTTTTGAATCTTAAAAAAAAAAAGTCTTGAGAAACATGACTTCTCAATTTCATGTGTTTCTGCAGTTGTGTGTAGGATATGTATCAGAATAAAACTGATTTAATTTGTGAAAGTAAAGTTGGGTTGCTCAGCTTAAGGTATTTCTCTTTCTCCACCAATGAATGGTCCATGTTTCTTCACATTATGTTTTGGGCAGGAGTATTAGACTTTGAACTAAGTCAGAACTTGATGAATGACACTGCACACATCCAGCTGAAATGTTCACCACTTGGTGGTGCCAGATTACTTTATTAAAAAGAAATTTTCTTTGTGAGTGAATGACTTACCTCCTTGACTTACACTATTTACCACCTTCCCTTCTCTTCCCATCTCCCATTCATACCTGCTGGAATGTATGGCCACCTGAGGGCTGACCTTGGACAGTGATAGGAGATCTTCATCTAAAGTGTTCACCTATGTAATATGTGTTCAGGAACTGGGGCTAAAAAGGATAAAAATCTGTGTGTAAAACAAATTATAGTAGTGTACCCAATTCACTAGGTAAATCAATAATGTACTCCTATGCATATATATTACTGAGTAGTAAGTCCCATTGTGCTCATGACTGTAGCCTTAATGTGACTTAAATGAAGCAAAATCTGGGAAGCGTGTGTGTGTGTAAGGAGTAAAAACTTGGAGGAGTGTATAAACAGTTGCCTTTCTGTCCAGTGTAAGTAATAAAAAGTGTTCTTCTTTGCTCTCTCTTCTGTTGCTCTGATCACCAAGGTGACTGAAAATCAGTGGAAGAGATTAATTTCATACTGCCAATTACAAACTTGAGACTTCATGTTGTTCCCCTCTCTCACACACATGGCCTGTTCTTTGCTTTACTAGATCTATCCTGTAAGGGCCTGTGGCTTGTGCCCTCACAAGCTGTGTGCTCTAAAAAGTGTGCATTGCAGTGATTGACTGCTAGAGGAGGGGTTTGGGGGTGAGTGAAGGCAAAGTCCAGCTCTTGACACCTAAACAGTTTTAGATAACAGAAAGCTTATTGCTGTTGTCAAAATATTCATTGGGCACAGAACTGTTGTTTGCCTGGAAGCAATTTGTAATTCCATCAGGTTGAACACATGATTTCTGTAAACCACGTTTAGCAAAGCGCTTATTCTAAAAGCTTTGGCCACAATCCTGCTCTCTCCCTCTCCCTCTCCCTCTCTCTGTGTGTGAAAGAGAGAGCAAGACTGAGCCACTATTGTGGCTACCAAACGTGCCTTTTAGAGTTGCTTTCTTTTCTACCTGGGAACAAAGATGTTCATTGTGTGCACAACACACAAGCTATATTAGAAGTAAAATAAGAATAGGGTTATATATAAATGCCTGGAGAAGAACAAGCTGTCAAATGCTCTTAAGTAAGCACAAAAAGAACTTCCATTAACCTGGGATTGTCTGTCCATGTTGGGATGTAGCCATGGAATGGGAGCTTGACAGGGAAGCTTCTCTAGTTTTATTTGCTCTTTGCTCCCATAGATTATCGGCTTGTTGCCTCAAATTTGCTACTAACCAGAACAGCAGCTGTAGGTTCCCTTCCTGATTTGTCCTTACTTACTTACTGTACTTACTTACTGTAGATTTTTAAAAATGAGAATTACTAATTTTTACCATCCTTTGGTTATTGTTTATGGAATGCTAACAGAAGAATTAACTTCTGAAATGCTGTCTGCCTCTTTTATTTTGCACATGGTTATTACATCCATGTTACATGAAGGCAGTATCCCCCAAAGACCAGCCAGATAACTAGAAGTGAAAATATGGAAAAACTTTTTCTCCAGACCTTTAATGTGTCCCAGTATTGGTTGGTTGGTGAAATTTCTCAAGTTAGTCACCACATAGGTTATTCTAAACTTCTTCCCATTCTTCAGGATGACTCTTTTCTAGATCTGCGTTTTAAAATCATGGAGAAAGATTCCATGAATTCATCTCACCCCATCTCCCTGGCTGTCAAGTCATCAGAAGAAATTGAAGAAATGTTTGATGCAGTCTCCTATGTCAAGGTAATTTCAAAAGTGCTGACCAATGTGCTTTTAATAA
The DNA here is from genome assembly GCA_030847615.1 of Gambelia wislizenii. Taxonomy (NCBI): domain Eukaryota; kingdom Metazoa; phylum Chordata; class Lepidosauria; order Squamata; family Crotaphytidae; genus Gambelia; species Gambelia wislizenii. The sequence continues at coordinate 378,139,741 of JAUMIR010000002.1, read as the reverse complement.
AATTAAATACACTTGCAAAGTTCACACAGATATGTTTCAAATCACATTCTGTGAGAATGTGTGGGAAGCAGCAGGTCATGAGCTTAAGAGGAAATAAGTTTTTCTAGGATGGGTTAGGAGGGAGGTAGTGAGTATAATGGAAAACATACACATGTGAACCATTATTTAAATCTGAAATTTTATTTCACATGTGAACCATTATTTAAATCTGAAATTAAACCTGAAATTGTTTAAATCTGAAATATGTTCCATTATTCAGAACCTGTTTTCAGTAAAATATTTCTTGCTGTTATGCATTTTCACTACCATTCAAATTATGAGACTGAGCCTAGCCTTTTCAGTTTCCTTCTTCTCTTCTTGTGCAGCTATGAGATCAATTTTATTGTATTACTCAAACCCTAAACTATTATCACTCTTAGCTGTGGTTCATGAAAATAAACCAGCTTTGTAAAATTTGGTTTGAATTTGATTTGTTGCACTCACTATAGTTATGTTTAATGATAGTTTTTCCAGGTTGGACTGCACTGCAAAGTGTGGTTAATTAAACACGGAAGCAAAAACATTTGGAAATCCTCCCAATAACCATGTCAAAGAAGAAGGGGTGAGCATGGGTAGGAATCTAGGCTTATTTTTGTTGCATCCAAACCAACCTATGATGTTTCTGAGTTAAAAGATGGGAAGCACTCAAATTTAGTCCTGATCTGTCATTGTCCTCATACTCTCAACTATAAAGTTTCTACTCTGCTGTTTTTTTAGCAATGACAGGAGTGTACTTCAGCAAGATTGACACTAAAGAAAATTGGAAAATTGTTTTGAACTTGTATGTCTAGCCAAGTTTAGTGTAAACCTGCAAGAGAAACAACTTGGTCACCTCTAAAAATGGAAAGAAGGGAAGGTACAATCCTGTACGACATTGCTGATGCTTCAGCTCTAGTTAATAGACTTAGAAGTGGCACAGTTACTCTAGGGCATATTTTATGAGTATTTAGATAAAATTGTAATGTAAATTTCTATTTTCCCTTGCATGTTATATCATACTAGCTATACCTGGTGTAACATACACCATAGGTGTACCCAGTGTAACATACACCGTTATGGTAGATTTGAAGAGGCGTATAGTCGAGGTGGAATGGGGGGGGGTTCCGTTTAGGCTCCCAGAGTCCTTACCATGGCTTCTGGGTCAGCCACCCTCAGCACTGCTGGGAGGTGGGATCCTAGTAGCCGCCGCCTCATGGGTAGTAGTGGCAGCTCCTCCCCTTCAACAGTGCACACTCAGGTGAGTGGCTGGCAACGGGGCCCTTGTGAGGCTGGGGGTATAGATGCAGATTTGAGTGGCAGGAGTGGAATGTGAGGTGAGAGTGAATTTGCATGTGGGTGGTGATTGTCTGAGGGTGGGAGGGGAGGGAGGGGCCCTTGTGAGGCTGGGGGTGTAGATGCAGATTGAGTGGGAGGAGTGGATTGTGAGGTGGAGAGGGAGTTTGCATGTGGGTGGTGATTGGCTGAGGGAGCGAAAGGAGGTAGGGACAGTGTTTCCTAAGCGGGCAATCAGCATACTGGGAAAGGCTACATACCCAAGAGTTATATAGATAGATAGAGAGATGTTTGGACTGTAGCAGTGAGGTGTTCTCGTGGAACCTCCAGCTTCAGAGGCAGTCTACCTTGAAATACCGAATGTAGGAGAGGGCAGCAACCGATGACCTTTGTCTTCTCTTCCTGTTCTGCTTTGTGTGTGTGGGGAGCTTTTTTCCCTGCAATCCAAGATGGTGACTCAACTTTGGTTTGAGCAGAGTTTAGCAAAGTTACTTTTTGGTCTGTAGGCTATGCTGTGAGAATTCTGGGAGCTGTAATCCAAAAAAGCTCTTTTGGCAAGCGCTGCGCCAAAGTGGGCCCTACAGAAATAATCAGGACCTACTTCAAAGTAAACATGGCTGGGGAAACTGCTTAGAAGAGGGGTTTCCAAACTTTGGTCCTCCAGGTGTTTTGGACTTCAACTCCCAGAAGCCCCAGGCAGCTTGGCCAACTGTCAGGAATCCTGGGAGCTAAAGTCCAAAACATCTGGAGGACCAAAGTTTGGGTGCCACTGGCTTAAAGAAGAATAAAAATACTCAAAACCACAAATTCCAGGCACAGTGCAAGATCCATGTTGGAGAACTCACATGTTCTGGGGAATGCGGGGGCAGAAAGAAGGAAAGGAGAGCTCCGACTGGGTGGGGCATTGCCTCATATGCAAATCTAGCCCTGCCCCCTCTGCCTCTCTTCCAACCCAAGAAAACTCCGAGGCAACTTTTTCTTCAATTCAGAAAGGAGGTAAAGTGAAGGGGGCCCTCTTTCCTCTTTCTCCAGCTCCCATTGCTGAAGAGCCTTCCAGTTATGCAGATGAGGTCCTCTCAACCTCTGCCACCCCCTCCTCCTCTTTCCTCCTGCCTCAGCCATCTGCCCTATCTCAGTATTGGTGACTATTGCTATTCACGGCAACTTCCAACTCCAGGAAATAGATTTTAAGGAAGAGAAAAAGGAATGGGGTTTAGCAAAAGAAGGTGGAAAGAAATAAAAGAAATAAAAAAGAAGAAGCAGGATTTCATCTTCCCAGATGTGTTAAATACAGATGAGTTAGGGGTTCTCATCTGATTGAACTCCCTGACTGTTTGCAACTCTCTGCTGCAGTTTCTTTCCCTTTCCAAAATTGCTTTTACATAACTGCACAGCAGGACTTTGGGTGAAGGGGGACTCGCTTAGGAAGGGATAGCTCCAGAAACTGCAAAAAGAGGGGAGCTGATTTTTCTCTTTTCCATAGCCCTCCCATATATACTTGCAACCCCCACGCCCCCGCAGCGGGCCCCTGCTGTGAAACGCATGTCCCCCCACTGCACTCAGGCACACACTGTGCCACACACACACCCCACATCCCCCATGCAACTCACACCCCGTCTGCCACAGCCATGTTTAGAAAGGACTTGAAACTTCCACATGATCCCACCCCCAATGTGCTGATTGACTGCCCAACCGAGCTTTGATTGGTTGGTCAGTTTCCTAAGCAGCTAGTCAGCTCATTAGAAACGGCAACATACCTAAGAGCAATATAGATAGATAGATAGATAGATACGGTTGGACCCCTGTATCCATGGAACCAATATCCACAGTTTCAGCAATATACTTAAGAGCAATATATATATACTAGATACGGTTGGACCCCTGTATCCATGGAACCAATATCCACAGTTTCAGTTATCCACAGGACACAAAATAGAGGACACATACCACAGAATTGTGTTGGAAAATGCCTAGAGAGATGTGTTCTAGGTCCTCCAACACAACTTGATGGTATGTTTTTACCAGAAGTCCTTTATTTTAATAGGGTTTGCTGTTATCTGTGGTTTCTGGTACCCACAGTATGTCTGGGAACCAAATCCATGTGGATACGGGGGTCTGACTATATTTGATATATTATGATATATCATGTATTTGATCTATGATCCTTTGATTCAAAGAATCAGCTTTTATTTCTTCTTTTTAGGATTGTTGTAGCAAAGTGGTCGGATTTATTTTCAGTAAATAAAATAATTCATATGCATCCATGAAGCACAGAAATAAGACATTGATGCTTGAATAGATGATGACTTTAGTAACTACAAATAATGGTTTAAAATCCACATATAAATGTGTAGAAAACAGATCTATGTGAACTGTTTCCCCTTCCCACTTCTTTGGTATTTCTAACCAATCCCAATCATTTGTGGCCAGACCACATCTTGCTCAGATTAGAGGAATGGCTAAGAGCATTTTTACCCTCACATCTGTTAGCATGGCCAGAGGTGAAGTTTCTTGCATATCCCAGAGCTGTTGATATGAGAAGGAGGGGGTTCACAGTATGGGGACACATTATTCTGAATTTTTAGCTGTGTTATCTTCAGCTATCCCCAGCTGCTCTTGATCATCAGGTCCTGCCCAATTTGCAGACATCTGGAAGCAACAATAAACACGTGCACAAACGTAGTGGAGGCTGCTTTATAATCCTCTCTTTGTCAGCTGCTTTTTCATGGCAATCCATTTGTGTACCATGGCTTATCACATGGATTTTATAAGTATCACTGCAATCTCCCCCAACCTCCTGTTGGTTGATGGATTCATAGGAGTTAGAAAGTCCTGCAATTTACATATGAATAATGTCTCATATGGAGCATGTGTGGCATGGCAACGTTTAAATATGGCTTCAGCATTGTGGATTCTTCATGTGTATCAAACTTCAAAGCTATAAAGGTGGTGAGAGAGGCATATGCAAACTTGTCATTATTCTGTCTTGTTAGCTGTAGCAGAAAGATTGAAGCATTGAATTTCATTGCAGAACTGAATATGACTTATTTTTATTCTTACAGGGAGCTTATCTTTTGTTGATGTTGAAGAACTTTCTACATAATGATATCTTCCAAGCAGGCATTCAGATCTATTTGAATGACCATAGCTATGGCTCTACCTACAGTGATAACTTATGGGACAGTATGAATGAGGTAAATCTCATGATCAAGGGGTGGGGGGAATGAAGAAAAGCTGCCCACATTGACCTTATCTGCCAATCATTCTATGACTGAAATCTACTGTGCTTATCATTGCTGCTGTAATAGGCATGAAATCATAGGAATTTTATGCCAAGCGGCAGGGCGAAAGAAGCCCAACAAGACGAAAACAGTAGAATTCAAACCAGCAACAAAATTAAAACATTAAATGGCTTACAATTAAAATGGTTGGAAAAATGAAAAGGTCATCATGTAGAGCAGAAAAAACTCACAATATGGATGCAAGGGGATCGTGGGGAGGGCAATTCATAATGATCACACTATCACTGAAAAGACCCTCTCTGATGGCCACCTGTTACACCATTAGAAATAGATGTTGAAATATGGTATAACATGATCATATTGGCCATTTCCAGTTAATAGTTTTCTTTTCCAAAGTTTTTGGACTGCTTCTGGCTGTTTCTAGCAGTAACCTCACAGATAGCACACTGCAGTAATCCAAATCAAAGCATTCCTAATTGCAGCAAGATTCTCTTGTCTAAGCAGACTTGTAGTTGATGTAAAACTGTTAAAAGCTACTTTGTGCTGGAGAGGCCACATGCCTCTCCAGTGGCAATGATAGATTGAAGAGTATCCTTGAAAATGCAGAATTTCTCTTTGGTTAGAATATATTCTAACCATCTCTCTTATGGCCTCATAGTCCTCAGCTAAAATCTGTACCAAAGATGTGTCCAGGATCTATCAATAAAGAGGGACTCAGCTTAAAAATCTTGATCCTTCTTGTTAGGGGTAATAAGGTGGTTCCCTTTTGGATATACGCCTTCATCAGTGATCCACCAGTGGTCTTCTAGATAAGCCCAACCTTCACAAACCAGAGGCAAGCCCTTTCTGGGTAGATGATACCAACCAAGATGGTGAAGCCAACCAGGAAGGAGCATTTAATAATTGCAGAACTGTAATAATGGCCAAATTTTTAAAATTTGGATACCTCTGTACTTTTAATAGTTGTCTGCAAGAAATAAAAATGTGGACCATATGCTGACATTAATCCTTTCTCTTTTGTTTTTTAATCTGGTGGTTTTAGTAGTTAGCTGCTCTTTTCAGAAAAGTAGGGCTTAAATTCATGTAAATAAAATGTGTATATATGTGTGAGAGATGTTTAGGGTAAAGCAGGAGTAGGCAACTTGTTGCTGATTGGATTTCTTGGACTGCCGCTTCTACAAACCCTAGCCAGTGGTGTCAATGATGGGAGTTGAAGGCTGTTTGTTTAGTGAACTGAGATACAAAGCATTGAACACATCCCTTGCAATATTTTTCCCTGAAACATTGTTCTTCTGTATGTGCATTCCTAGGTAACAAATGGATCAGTAAACATAAAAAGCATTATGAAAACTTGGACTGCCCAGAAAGGATTTCCCTTGGTGACTGTTAGAAGAGAAGGAAAACGCATCCATCTCCAGCAGGAGAAATTTGAGCATAATTTGGAAAACCAGACTTTTCCTTCAAGGTTTATTTCTTTTCCCCTTGTTTTTTGTTTGAGTAATCTGTTTATGTCTACAGGTTTCCCTTTAACTTCAGGCATATAAATCTAAGGCATTTTATCTATTCTAAACTATCCACCTGTAAAATGTTTTTTTATATGTACATTAATATACACATTTGTAAAAACAAGTCAAATAGTCAGACACTAGACTTACCTTCCTCCTGCATTTCAAAGTTGTCGTGCAGTAGATTGAGGAAGCAATGATAAGATTTTCTATTATAGGGTTTATTTTTATTGGTAATGACCTTTACTCTTTGCAAGCCATTTGTAATGGTTTTATGCAACTTGCAATGTATGTTGTCAGAACTTTGTTCATGATGATAGCAATGTTGGGGTCGGCAACTTGTGGCTCTCCAGAAACTGTTGGATTACAGCTTCCATCAGCCCAAGCCAGCATAAATGGTGATGAGGAATGTTGGGAACTGAGGTCGAACAACATTTGGAGTGCCATATCCTTAGGAAGTTAACATATGATAGGAAGAGGTATATTAATTAGGAAAATGGGAAGCTATGTGCCATAAAATAAAAACAGAGTATTAAATTAATACCATTTTGTAAATGCCAAGTAGCTTCTTCTTTTTTTTCTGCTGTAATTTGGATTTGCTCATTTTTGCTGCAAATAATCTGTGAATCCCACTTCCTCTATTTTGGGAGGAATTAAAGAATAAAAACTGTAAGGTAGACTTCTGGTGATCACATAAATCTGGCCCTACATACAAGAGGAAGTGGCATAATGACCTGTTCCACTGAATCTAGTAAGGTAGCAGGTCAGTGGTGGTGGTGGGTGGTTAGGAGCTAAAGCCACACGCCTTGGCTGTTTGACATAAAATGGGGAACAGCAAAGAACTGAAACCTGTTTCCCCTCTCAAGATAATCAATTGCTGCCATTCATACCTTTCAAAAACTTGCTCTGAGCAGGTAAGACAAGCTGCTGAATGAGGGAGGAGAACTATCAGTACACTAACTGGTTGTGTGTATAGTGATTGAGCCAGCCAGCCAGCCAACCATGGTTATGAGTACAGAAGGCTGATTCCATGTATAGCGTTCCCCCAGCTGGATAAAGATGATAGTGTGAAGTTGAAGGCTTTCATGGCCGGTATCCATAGATTTTCCTTGGGTTTTTTACGGGCTGTGAGGCTGTGTTCTGGAAGAGTTTATTTCTGACGTTTCGTCTTCATCTGTGGCTGGCATCTTCAGAGATCTTCTGCCAGCCACAGATGCAGGTGAAACGTCAGAAATAAACTCTTCCAGAACACAGCTTCACAGCACAGAAAAAAAACCCAAGGAAAATCTAGAGATGATAGTGTTTGTATGGTTTTATATGCAGTGGAGGAGGTGTTGTTACAGTTGAAGAATAAAAGTTGCTGAACTCTTCAGTGCTGGATGGAGCACTGGATTAAGAAGAGCAGTTTCTTTCCTCACCTAAAGTGCAGAACAGCTCAGATAACCCATAATATAAGAACAGCTGAGGGTGTTAATGCTAATCACGATGTGGTGGTGGTGATAATGACACTTTATGGCACTTAGGTGATTTTTCTTCCCATTCTATGCTTCTGCACATATTTATAGTTAGAAATTGACTTTAACTGCTCGTGTGTGCACCATTGAAACAAAAGCTCCTTCTAGGTCTATTCATTTGTCTAGTCATTTGTTTCTGCAAAACTCTGCTATTGGCATTCCATCAGTGAGGGAAACTGCAGTGAGCCAAACAGCAGTCATCACCATATTGCCTAGGAATTACCATTACTAAACTGGCTTGTGACTGTAGTTGTAATGATGATGGGGGATATACAGTAAGGTATTTTTATATATATATATATAATTACATTTATATATATATATATAATTACATCCTTGGTTCATCTTATTAATTTCAATTAAACTGTGTGGCTTCTACATACATGTTAAGAATAGTAGATTCAGTTATACTACAGACACAAAAATGTGGAGTTTTATTTACAATCTGATAGTGTATGAAACTTTTTCTCTTCCAGTGGCCCGTGGCATATACCTCTTTCTTACAAAACCAGTAATCGCAGTTCATTCTACCCTTTTTATGTATATTTACTGGAACAAAAGTCAGGTATGTTTTGTGTCTTTGTGCGTGTGTTTTAAAAACATGGAAAGGTTGTGGCTAACGTCATTTATTGTTTGGATAAATCCTTGCTCCTGTCACAAAAAACTCAGGTTAAATCCATACATGCTCCAAACAGCTGTATACAGGTCATAGAACTCACTAGAGGGGAGATGACCTTGGGTTTCCCATAGGCATCTACTTGGCCACAGTAGGAAAGTGTCTGTTGGACTAGATAGACCTTTGGGCTTATTTATTTAATTTATATATTGTAAGGTGCCTTATGATGATTTAAAATAGGCATTAGATAAAATGTTACATTACAAAAGTTAAAAACCAGTCAAATGACAAAAGTGTGAAAAGCAGTTAGTGAAAAACAATTTACAATACATTTAAATCAGGCACTTATCCAGGAGAGTATATCTTGGCTGAAATCATCAGCATACTATGCCACCATCCATAGAAAGAAGCCACTCTTTCTTTCCCAGTTCTTCCCTGGGAGCACAACAGCAACTGGCAGGCGCTCCTAGGCTCATCTACATGGGTCAGAATACTCACGTCTGCCCACGGATCAGGCCTGTTCCTCCCTGTTTCCTGCACAGAACCGGCTGGTCTCTGCAGCTGCTATCATCACCATCTGCATCGCTCTCTTTGAAACCAGGAAGCCAGCCTGTAGCACATGAGCAAGGCCCCCTGCGTGTGACCAGCCTTGATCACAGCTGTGGGACTGTTTCCTGGCTATGGAAGAGCAAGATAGCAGCTGCAGCGACAGGCCAGTGTGCTGGAATGGGCTCCTGCAGTCACATGGAGCCCAATGCGTTTTTTGCTGGCTGAAGTGGATTTCCCCAGGTATTTTTTTCAAAACGGTGTAACAGGTCTTACCCCATCTTCCCCCTGTCTTGGTCCCCAGAATTTTGAGGACTGCCTGGGGGCAAAACGGGGCAAATGCCCTACATAATCTAGACTTCAGGGTTCAAAGACGGGAGCAAGATGGGGTATATATCCCATCTAGACAAGGCCCTAAGTACAGCTCAGCCACCATCATCCTCAGCCACTGACTGATTGTGGAGGATTGCCTGGGCCTTTTCCAGCTGTCTTCAGAAATGGAGGAAGAAGGAGCAACCCCCATCCCCAGCATAAGGCTACCCTTTTCCTTCAGCTACAGAAGGGCAGCTGGAATGCGTTTGTGCATACCCCCCACAGCCAGTCAGTGGCCAGAGAGATAGACCTGCACTAGGAAACCCTCACAGCTGCTATTGCACAAATAGCGCAAAGGGTTTCACGCAAGGAGATACTGGACACCTCCTTCTGCAATATCCCTAAAAGTACGCTAATGCATGTAAGCAACAAGAGTCTAGCCCTTGTATTCTTAGTTTGGCATTCTGTTTTTTATTACCCCAACACTTTTGAAAGTACCCAAGCAGGGCTTCCCTGCTGTTTGTCCTTGGCCATGGTTATTTGAACTGAACATGTATTGCCACTCTGTGTCCAGTATTCAGTTTTTAGAGCTTGTTTCACAGCTTGGGTCCCAAAAGACTATCCAGTGGCTTCACATAGGAGAAACATTTTGTTTGAATGATTGTAGAAATGGTGCATATCAAAGTGCTTTTTTAAAAGAAAAATGTAGCCTTTGCATCTTGAAACAATGCTTAGAAGTAACTAGTTCCTTGCAATTAGTTCTGCAAAGTACTTGCAAAGGAGCCCTGGTGGCATAGTAGTTAAATGCCAGTATTGCAAGTCACCACGTTGCAAGTTCGATTCCAGCAGGCTCCAAGGTTCACTCAGCCTTCCATCCTTTTGTAGGTCGGTAATATGAGTACCTGGCTTGTGGGGGCAATTAGCTAACACAATTGGAAACTGCTTAATGCAGTGTAGATGTGTAAATTGCTATTGCTTAAAACAATTTGTAAGCCGCTCTGATAGCCTTGTGGCTGAAGAGCGGGGTATAAATAAATAAATAAAAATAAAGTTCCTTTCCTTTATAAGTAAAGTTTACTAGATTACATTATGACTGTAGATTAATGAGGGAAAGGAGCCAGCGTGGTGTAGTAGTCTGAGGAGAGTTTCACACTACACTGTTACAGTTTTACTATTCCACTTTATTTGCTATGGCTGCCTCCTGTGGCATGCTGGGATTTGCAATTTAGGGAGGGGCATTTACAACTCTCACTAAACTGTAGTTTAGTGAGCTCTTAGGCCTCACTAAACTACAAACCCCAGAATTCCACAGGAGGCAGCCAGAGCAGTTAAAGTGGAGTAGTAACACTATAACAGTGTAGTGTGAAAATCTCCTGAGTGTTGGACTATAACTCTAGAGACCAGGGGTCAAATTCCTGCTCAGCTGTGAAAACCCATTGGGTGACCCTGGGCAAATCACAACTCTCAACCTCAGAAAACCCCATGATAGGTTTGCCTTAGGTCCGCCATTAGTCAGAAATGACTTGAGGGCACACAACAACAACAATTATAAACTAACGTAGGTAACTTTTGAAATATAACTGTAATATACACTTACTCCTTTTGTAATTAACTGTAACAGTTTATTTGAGCTGCCATTGGAATTTTTTTTAATTATTGTATGTTTTTAATATTTTCTAATTTAATATTTTTAAATTATTGTATTAATATTATTTTAAGGGGTGAGCGAGCTAGGGTACTGATGCAATTACGGAGTTTTTATATTGTAAGCTGCCCCAATTGCATTGCAGAGGGGCAGGATAGAAATAAATTTTATTAGTAGTAGTAGTAGTATTACATTTCTTTGTGTGTGTGGTATCACTAAATGGTGAAAGAAGAAAAGCACATGGTTCGCATATTGGCTTACAGTATATACTATGCCTCGTGCTGTACTTTGTGCTGCAGCTTTTGCCCAATTTTGGGCGCTGAAGCAATGGCAAAATGGATGAGGGTGGAAAGAAGGTGTTACGTACTATAAGCTAATTATTACCAGCATTCAGGTTTTTTTTTAAAAAAAAAAACTAAAAGTAACGGTCCTACTTACTTTTGAGAATGAAGAATGTAGCAAGTTAATTTGCAATTATTACAATAGCTGGCTACTTTTGAGGACTTGAAACAATAGTAGCAACTGATTGCTTTTTAAAAATAACTTTTCAAGCTTGACTTGGAACTAGTACAGTTTTGGAACCAATGGATTCCTGTAAATTCTAACTGGATAGATACCTGTTTACAAAAACAATAAAGCGTAGTGAAGTGTTACATATATAAAAACAACTTCTTCTGTGGTCTACAGAAAATGATTCTAGATTTTAACAGAATCAGTCTTAAAAAAATAATGAACCCTATGTGCCTGGCCTCTGCATCTGGATACAGTTTTGCCAAAATGTTTATAAATTCTATTTTCCAGGCTCTTTTGATCTGAGTGGTGTCTTACTAGTGACACAGTATTCTGCAAATACAACCATGGCTTGTTATGATAATAAGGTGAATATGCTTATGATGGATCCCCTCTCAAGGCTGGCCCTGCAGTTCCAACCTTTAAGCTCCTGTCACTCACCTTGCCCCTTTTGTCCTCTTAAGCCCTCCCTGGATTGGGTACTTGGGCCTCAAGGTGACCCATACATGGACCAGTGGATGTGTTGTTCTGTGGGTTCACTGTGGTAAGCGTGACTAGACCTTCTGTCACACTTTAATAGGAGCAGCCAGACACAATTGCAAAAAAGGATAAACAAGTGTAAGTTTATTAAGACACATTTAAGTAACACATTAACCCCTGAACAATTTCATCATTTCTAGCTCCCCAAAATCCTATTCAGTCTTTCTCCTGGCTGACAGTCCTATCTCTATTACAGTTTTTACCTGTCTCTAGTCCATCTTCCCCCATCTCTATACCATTCCCCCAATCTTCCTTGTGTCAGCCTCAGTTTTGTATAACTTTTTTTTAAAAGCTGGTGGCACTTTTAAATAATTTGAGGACTTGAGAAGATAGGTTGATGTTGTGTGCCTTTAAGTTCTGACTTATGGCAACCCTAAAGCGAACCTATCACAAGGATTTCTGAGGCTGGGAGTGTGTGTCTTGCCCAAGGTCACCCAGTGGGTTTCCATGGCTAAGCAAAGATATGAACCCTCATCTTCAGAGTCCAACACTCAAATCACTACTCAAAAGGTAGATACAAAAGAGAAAAGAAGAGCATGTATCCAACTTAATCATTACAGGCCCGATGTAACAACAGAACCTGTTTACCTAAACTCATCTAACGCATTCATTTAAGACTACGTTTCTGCTCTTTTGCTAACAATGAACTCATTGTGCTCCTCTGTTTTGAGATTTGTACTTCCATAGCTGTCTTTGTTGTGTTATTTGAATACCTTCTGTTTGGCTTGGAGATACATCCTTGGACATAGCATACCTCCTTTGCAGTAGTAATGGGAACTGAGTTTGAGTGGATAGCTTTCTATAACCTAAAATACACCTTCTAAAATATAAAATGGATGGGCCAGTAGAGCCAACCACAGAGATTCAAGAAATTCGCTTTTGGACAGATAACATTTTTATAATTAAAAACTGGTTCCCAGAGAAGATGAAAGCAGCATGTGTTAAATAGATATTTATGTATACATATACTACTGCCAAAATCTAGGCTGCTGCATAGTTGAAATGTTAATGAAAAGCAGTAGACCTGTTTTAAAGGGAAGGACATAAAATGATACTTCGCCCATACTTTCTGGGAAAAGCATACAAAAAGGATAGAATTGGGTACTTCTTTCAATTATACTGCTGGGTGATATGAAATGCCATGAAATATATCCTCACTGTAGGAGTACTATGGAATTACTTTACATGAGGTGGAATGTCTCTAGATTTTGGCTTTTTCTTTTTGTGCACTGTAAAATGAAGGGCAAGCCAGGTTTAGGCATGTTGATGTGGCTATCAGATGGGCTAAACCCTCTGCAGTTGTTTCTTTTCTGAACCATTCAGGAAATAAACAGAAGTTAGTGATTCTTTCCTTTCTCTTCTGTAGGTTGTTGAAGACTATTATGACAGCAGTTTCTCTCAGTGGTAGTATTAATAACCTATCAACGTAGGGTTAAGTTCAATAATGGGATGTATCTGTTTAGGCCATATGGTGCTTCACAGGTCATATCTGCACATGTGGCCATTTCCTCTACCCACTTACATGGATGCTGGGGATGAATGCGGGTGATAGGGCAACCTGTACAAGCAGCTTGCTACTTTAGAATAGTGTTCTACAAAAAAGACTTATTCAAAGAATGCTTTCCACACATAATAGGCTGTATACTTGCATGTTGAACTAAGAGCTTGGGGAGATGCCATGTGATAATGCTTTGTGATCTTATAGAGTGGAGTTGGCATTCATTACTGTTTTTGTTATGGAGTGTCTTGTATACATGGGATGCCTATTCCCCCACCCCCTTGCTAGTCCATATAAAAACATTTTTTGGTTAGGAGTCAGTCATACATAACATAGGCTGCAAGAATGATTCCTGGACAGCCTTCAGCCAGCTGCATTCAAGAGGTACTTCATAGCTGTAAATATTGATTATATGTCACTTGCCCCAATTTCCTGGAAAAATTATGAAGATAGATGCCTTCTTGAGTGTTGCAAGTAAAGAGTTATTGTGAATGTTTAAAAATTAGGAAGGATTTTTAATATTGAAACCAAGCAATCCTCTCTTTTTTTTTTTTCCTGCCCAGGTGTTATTGACCTTCCAGGTCCAGTAGAGTGGATAAAATTCAATGTAGACTCAGATGGTTATTACATTGTGCATTATTCTGAAGATGACTGGAATGTTCTAATTGAATTACTGAAGAGAGATCCTGCTGCTCTGAGTCCCAAAGACAGAGCAAATCTGATCCATAACATTTTTATTCTAGCAGGGTAATTATTTAAACTTAGACAAACTTTGGTTTGATTTCTTCAGGTTAAAGAAAAAAAATACTTGGTCAAAATGCTTGACTGTTTTTTGTTTGTTGATGCTCCTTTAGGGTGGGAAAAGTGCCTTTGGCCAAGGCCTTTAAGTTGATTGACTACCTAAAAAAAGAAAATAGTACTGCTCCAATTACACAAGCTTTGTACCAAATGAGTCATATCTTCAACTTAGTTGAAAAAAGGAGAATGCAGTTCCTTGCATCCAGAGTACTGGTAAGTTCTTGAAAAGATGTATAACTCTGAAAGTTAGAGAGACTATTCGTTTTATGTAGTAGCACAAGTCATAATGCAAGCTGTCTTAATGTGGCATCCATTCTACTTTTTGTTTATGAAATGTTTATGTGTAATTATATTTCACTTATTTTGTAGGCCTTGCCACTTAAAAGCATATTGTAGTATCTCATTAAATGAAAAGCTCATCTGCATATAGTTACATTCCTTGTATCATGGTGCACAAAGATGGCTGATTAAAACAAAATACAGTCGTCCCTCCACATTCGCGGGGGTTAGGGTCTTCAGACCCCCGCGAATGTGGAAAAAATGCGAATAACAAATGCTGCTCCCGTGACACCCCCAGAGGGAGGGAGGGAGGCGGAGGGAGGGTGTCTGTCCAGCCTGGCCGGCCTCTTCGCAAGCCTTTCTGAGGGGACTCCGGGCCTTAGAATACCCGGAGCCCCCTTAGGAAGGCCGGGGAGGGCAGTGGGTGGGTGGGGAGGAGGCTGCCCTGCCTCTCCCCAGCCTTCCTGAGCGGACTCTGGGGCTTTGAAGCCCTGGAGCCCGCTTAGGAAGGCCAGGGAAGGCAGCAGGCAGGAAGGAGGGAAGAAGGCCGGGGAAGGCGCAGGCAGGAGGTTGCCCCGCTTCTCGCCAGCCTTCCCAAAGGGGCTCCGGGGTAAACCGCGAATAATCAAAACCGTGAGTGTGAAAGCCGCGAATGTGGAGGGGCAACTGTAAAAGAATTCATACATAATACCTTTCATTTTTTTCAGGATTCTCCTAATAATTGTAACTAAATGCTATCGTAATTGTATGGTTAAGATTGGTAGTACTCATAATATAGGGGTTGGTATGGAGACAATTTTTGCCTTCCCCTGCACTTTGGCAGACTACGTGCTTCTCTGACAGCTATGCTCAAAGAAAAATTTCTTCCCAAATGGCAAATTGCAGCCTCATAAGACTCTGGAAGATATAGTTTATCATTTGAATGTAATTTCACCCTAAGCTTCCTTTAGGCTAGGGAAAGCATTTCTTCAAAATGGGAAAGGATTGGACAGAAATGCTTTTCTGGCCTAAAACAGGACAAGGGGCTGGGAAATTTCATTTAAATGGTAAATCACACTCTCTAGAAGCTTTTGGTGCAGAAATTGCGGGGGGGGGGGAGAGAGGTTGTTCAGGCAGCTTGTAAGGCAGTCTGGGACTGCACTGTGAACCTGGGGGAGGGGGAGGGGCAGATCTTTCCCATTACTGTTAGAAAAATTAATTCATTGCCAGTAATTCACTTTGTCAGAATTCATCTGTGTACTTACACTGATGGAAGATGTTTTCTTAGAAGAACAAGAAAAAAGTTACTTCCTTTCCCATGCAGTGCCTGCAACAAGGTGTTCTTCTGCCTCTTGCTGCTCTCCATGCCACCCACAACTCTGCTCTGGAGGGTTTCCTAGTCCTCTGTAGCAGATATTAAAGATGGAGGGGAGTTATGTATATACAGTCGCCCCTCCACATTCGCGGGGGTTAGGGTCTTGAGACCCCTGCGAATGTGGAAAAACCGCGAATAAAAAATGCTGTTCCTGTGACCCCCCTCCCCGAGGGAGGGAGGTGGCAGGAGGTTGTCTGATCAGCCTGGCCGGCCTCTCCACAGCCTTCCTGAGGGGCCTCCGGGCCTTAGAAGCCCTGAACCCCCCTTAGAAAGGCCAGGGCAGGCAGCGGGCGGGCGGGAGGCTGCCATGCCTCTCCCTGGCCTTCCTGAGCGGGCTCCGGGGCTTAGAAACCTCGGAGCCCCCTCAGGAAGGCTGGGGAAGGCAGCGGGTGGGAGTGAGGAAAGCTGCCCAGCCTCTCCCCGGCCTTCATGAGGGGACTCCGGGTCTTAAAAGCCCCGGAACCCCCTCAGGAACGCTGGGGAAGGCAGCGGGTGGGAGGGAGGAGGCTGCCTGCCTTTCCCCCTCCCGGCCTTCCTGAGTGGATTCCGGAGCTTTGAAGCCCCGGAGCTGCCTCTGGAAGGCACAGGTAGGAGCTTGCCCTGCCTCTCACCAGCCTTCCCGAAGGGGCTCGGGGCTAAACCGCGAATAATCAAAACAGCGAGTGTGAAAGCTGCGAATGTGGAGGGGCAACTGTATGTGTTTTGGGAAATTGCTCTTCCAGGATCCACCTCCCCCTGTGTAAATACCTGGTTGGATCCTGACTTTAAATGGTGCCAGAACATTTTTCAATTGGGCTTCAAAATCTATTTACTTTTCAGACTAACTCAACATTTTTTTGCATCCCTGCTTTTACTAAAGTATAAGTTTCTGTAGGAAATTTCTTACTACAGTATTTCAATGCATAAGTACTTCTATAATGAAACCTATTTTTTTTTCTTATTGCATATATTGGGATTGGGTTAAAGGTCCTTGAAAACTGATGTGCAGTTTTATATGATGTCCAATGTAATTCTTAGAGGTTTTGAGTTTACTTTTTTGGCTGTTAGGCTCTTCAGTGCCTGTACTCAGACTTACTTCTGGCACTCTCTCTCTGGCTTTTCTTCGTAAACGAAGATTCAGGAAGGACTCATCCCACGCTTTCTGTAAGTGCGCTGATGACTAAAAAGGCCAATCCGAGATAAACAAGTCCAGTTGCAGAAAGCACAGCAGAAGGTCTCCTTGGGTGATGTTTCCAGGTAGTGATTCTTTCTGCATTGTCGTTTCTCTTCAAGACTTGTTCGGTGTGAGTTTTCAAATAAGGCTGCAGCATTGTGGATAGTGCGTCTCCATGCCTCCCGATGTGGCACTAGGTGAAATTTGGACATTGGGGAGATATTTTTCAGGCCATTGTTCTATACTCTTAATAGAATTAAATGGAATACATGCCAGGAAAGTAGTATGAATGGTAAAGAGTTTTTGTTTGTTTCGTTTTTCATAAACAAGTACTTTATGGAAGAATGTAGTTCATAATCCCCAAGTGCTCCAAAATCCTCATTTACGCAAAATTAAACAAACAAAAACCCTTTACCACCCATCCTACATTCCTGGCAGGTATTCCATGTCATTAATATTTCTTTATGGAAAGATATAGTTCATAATCTAGAAGCTCTCTAAAGAAATTTTAACAGAATTTTAACAGAATTTAAGTTTTTATTTGGTGCCAATTTTTTTGCTTTTCTGTTTTCTAGCATAAGATAAAGGAACTACTTGAGGACAAGATAAACCAACAAAGATGGACAAATAATGGGACCCTCTCAGAACAAGAGCTGCAGTCAAAGTTATTAACGTTTGCCTGTTCCCATAGTTTGGGAAACTGTAGCAAGACTGCTGTTGAGCTGTTTAACAAGTGGAAGGACTCCAGTGGCACAGAAAGGTAAAACATAATAGTATTCTTTGTTTCAAACCATGTTTGCATTACAAAAATATTAATTGGCTATCACCAGTAGAAAAGGCTGGTACTTAATCCTATTGCAGCCTATTGCAATAGGGCTCCTTAATCCTGTTGCAGCCAAACCTGAAGCCAGATGTTGCAGTCTGATTAGCTTCAAGAAGATGAATATGTATAGCAGGGGTGGGCAGCTATGTGGAAGCCAAGGGCTAATCTTCCCCCCACCCCTGTAGGCCTTCTCTCCCATAGCAAGCCTCGATTTACCTAACTTTTCAGCCTCATCAGTCTCAGCAAGCTCATATGCATGCCTCATTTGCAGATTTATTGTATTTTATGTATATGCCACTTTTTTTTACCAGTACTGCAAAATGTACCTACAACATATTTAAAATGCTTTCAATAAAAACGCAATAAAATATCCATGGTAAAATAAAAAACAAGAACAAAACACCAATTATACTATTAAAACATCAATTAGAACATTTTTAAAAATACAAGGCGAATAATAAGTAAGCAGTAAAATATTTAAAGTTCAGCATATTCTTTTAAAGATATCAGTCCATATCAAGCAGGCAGCTGCTGAAGGCAACTAAAAGCATTTACACACTTTCTCCAAGATGTTTGTTTCTGAGTTGAGCATAGAAGCAATACCTGAGAGTCAGCACTCTGGGGAACTCCTGTTCTTTATTTCAGGGCAAAGAGCTTGTGCTGCTGCTTCAACATCCCATAGAGAGCCCTTGCCACAAGGGGACTTTCTTAAGTGAGGAAAGTGGCAGCCTCTACTGACAGCATCTCTAAAGCTAGAAGACAGGTACAATGATTAGAAGCTGTAGCAAAGAAATGCTACCCTTCCTTTAGAGGCCAGGAAGGTAGAACAGATCAGTTTGCCTTGATCTGGTCTACTTGCACCACAGTAGTACAACAAAGAGTGGGACTGCTCTGTCCATGAGATAGTTTTCATAGCTTCAGCCATCAGAGCGTAATCTTTTGTCATCTTCTAACCTTGAACTCTATCAGGTTTTTTTGTGAGCACTTGGAAACAAAGTGGAAGTTGGTTCTGTGCCTATGGAAGGGGGCCCTGAGTGTCTGCCGTCTTCTGGCATTGCTCAAAAAATGACATTTGTAGTGGTATGCCAGTAGCTGAATCGCTCCTGTGGTTGTAGTTGTTCCTGGTTGAGTCAGCATAATCCAGGAGCCAACATATAGGTTTTTTAAGCAATAATTCTGTACCACAATGGAAATGTGAATCACCCCTCTGTGCTGAGTGGGACTGATATAATTTTGCTTTATTTTTGTATTACACAATAAATTATAATGATTCATAGTATATAGTGTCTAGAATTGGTTCAAAGTTACCAAATATCTGTAAAGTTTGCAGTGCAAGATTGCATGTCATATGAATTGTTTTATCTGTTTAAGAACTCTTTTGAGAGAAGTTATCACTCATCCTGTTTTACCTAATGCTTCGATTTGGATGTTCTTTTTATTCTGTTCTCATAAAGGTTCTCCCTTTCTTTCCCCCTCTCCATGTAGCTTGCCAACAGATGTTATGAAGATCATATTCATAGCTGGAGCAAAAACTGAATCTGGTTGGGAGTTCCTTTTAAGCATGTATAACTCTTCGGATTCTGAACCAGAAAAGCTCAAAATCCTTGAAGCATTGGCCAACTCAGATGATGTTAGAAGACTGAGCTGGTATGAACCTCTCCCTCCTCACCAATAAATAAATAAATATCCCAATTCTGACAAGCTGTTTGCTTTTACTTTATTAATTATGGTCATATTTTGTTTAACCAGTTGGATGCTGTTGATTGATTTAGATTTGTGTCATTGAGAAGAGTGGAGTGCATTGGGGAAAAGAAAGTAGATGTCTCTTGCTTCCAGGTCATGTTGGAGCATGTGTATTTCACAACAGTATGAAAATAAAACAAAGCAAATATTTTAAATATGGGAGTGGGAATGGGAAACAAGGAAGCTTGCACAGCTTGAATAAATAATAACAAGCATGTACTGTTTGTACAGATGTTCAGTTGGTCTTGCTGGAAAATAAAAGCCTGTGATCATGTGTTCTTACTATTGACATCCATGTACCTTATGTGTAAATTGGACTGCAAGGGAACGAAATCAATCAAGGTTTTAAATTAGAGCACAGTGTATCATTTCATGGTTCTATATAGGATTATTGTCAACTCCTCTGCGTTCTGACCTGCAAATGGAAGTCTATCTAACACAAGAGACATAGGACTTTTTCAGATGACTTAAAAGTCGTCCTGAGGAGCAGCAAGAGGCACGAAGCCGCAAGAGGCATGAAGCAGTCCACTTTTGTGAGTAAAAAGCACCACCTTTTCCCTCCATGGAACATGAAGGTGAAACGGAAGAAGACTGCATTGTCTGAAAAAGGACCCCTGCAGCGAGACAGCTTCGTGCCTCTTGTGGCTCCTCAGGATGACTTTTAAGTCATCTGAAAAAGTCCTAAAAAGCACTTTTTTTTCCAGATTAAAGTCTGAAGGATTATACCTAGTATTGGACAAACAACCAAGTAACTATAAATAGTTTCTGTCTTGCTATGAATTGTCTAATTCAGGCGATAGAGCTCTTGGAGGAATACCACAGTGTCTATAAGCTGTCTCTGTCTGTTTTCTTTTTATAGGTTAATGCAAACGAGCCTAGAAGGAAATATCATCAGATCACAGGATCTTCCAATTGTTATAAATACAGTCAGTCAGAATTTGCCTGGGCATTTGCTGGCATGGGATTTTGTCAAAGAGAATTGGGATCAGCTTATAAAGAAGTAAGACTTCTTTTTTTTTTTTTTTAAGTTCTCATAATAAATTATGTGTGTACTCCCATACCCTGCAGGTGCTACATCAGTGGTTTCCAGCCTTCATTCTTCCAAATGTTTTAGACTTCAATTCCCAACATTCTTGACCATTGACCACACTAACTGGGGCTTTTGGGAGCTGAAGTCCAAAACATCTGAAGGATCAACAGTTGAGAATCACTGAACTTCCTAAATCAGCTGCATGTGGTTTTTAACAAAGAGACACAGCTGATGCTGTTATGCATCCTGTCTAGATCTACATTAGTTCCTTGGATCTAGGGACTTTATCACATGAGGCTTGTACAGTGTGACTACAGTGGGATAATAGTGTCTGTGGCTGTTCCTTATCTCATGATGTTGTGTCTGTGCTGTTGACATTTTGCATTCAAATTTGGTGGAGTGCACCTTTTCATTGATGGGAGAAACCAGTCAGTTGGCTCTCAGTAGTGCTGTGTTTCCATTACTGCCTCCATGCAATAGATCCCTTCTGCTGCAATTCCAATAGGGCAATCATGTGTGTGTGTGTGTGTGTGTGTGTGGTGAATGGACATGTTTCTCTTCTCTCAGTCCCTCTCTGTCCCCAAGCACTTCTTTGTAACTTCTATTATGTGAAACCTGAAGCTCTGCCAGCTTCATTGCCTCCCTCCCCACCCAAAGGCGAGTGGAGGCAGGGAAGGGCCGGAAGTTGGGCTGCTGTACTGCACGTGGGTGTGAATTAGCGGCCATCAGCATTCAGCCTCTCTCTGGGACCAGGAGTGTGTCTATTCAGTTCAGCATCACTTGGACACATTATGGAGAATTGGAGGGGGGATGATAAAAGCCCTCCCCTCTTGGCAGAGGAGTTGGGGCGGGTGGCCAGGCAGTGAAATATAGGGAAGTGCGGCAATGGCAAAAGTGAGGGGGAGGAAACTTCCTTAAGAGCAAAGTACAGTAGGACCCCTGTATCCATGGGGGATTGGTTTTGGCCCCACCGCATATAGTGAAATCCACAGATAATAGTGAACACGTTCGCTGCTGCCACTGCCCCCCCCCATGAAAAAGGGAGGAAGGAGGTGAGCTCCCTCCTCCCTCGAATCAGCGGGATACAGGGGTGCTACTGTACACCATGGGTGGGTGGAGAGGGGAGCTTGGAGAGAGAAAGGAACGGTCCAAGTACCACTCCTTACCACTATGAGCAGCTTCCTCTCCCGCCTGGCCCATAAGGGGCTTACTGGGGGTTTAATTAAGGTATACAGTCTACTCTCCGCCTTGGGTTCAGATCCAGTGCCAAGCGGTGAAATGAAGGGGAGCCCAGATGGGCAAGCATGCAGGCACATACTCTCACATGCACACACAATCTGGCAGATCACAATCACTTGAGCAAGGCGTGCTAGGGGAGAGAGAGAGAGAGGCTTTTACTCTGTTCCCCAGTATTTATTTTATCTTATATTTTGCCATAATTGCGATCTGCCAGGGTAGCGCAATTACAGTTGTCCCTCCACATTCACGGATTTGGCATTCACAGTAGGTATTCATGGCTTGAAAATATTCTTTAAAAAATAATCCAAAAAGCAAACCTTGATTTTGCCATCTTATATAAGGGACACCATTTTGCTATGCCATTGCATATAATGGGACTTGAGTATTCACGGATTTGAGTATTCACGGGGGTTCCTGGAACCAAACCCCAGCGAATGTGAAGGGACAACTGTACATCAAAACACATTTAAAAACAAACCCAATAACCAGAAACCAAGGGATGAAGTAAAAGCTATGGAAAGAAAGAGGGGAGAAAGAAAGGGTTAATTTTTAAAAAAGTAAAAGCCTCACTCTCCTGGCACGCCTCGCCCAAGTTGAAGGATCCCCCCCCCCTCTCTCTGAATGGAGTAAAAGCAACCAATTGTGGCAACCCCCCCAAAAAAGAAAATAGCATGCATGCACTCGGTACAACAAACAAAGGGAGGAAGCAGGGCAGTGCGGAATACTGATTACAGGAACATGCAGAACCACAGTGCTATTGAAGAGGAGGTGTGATAGTGATTGCTTCAATACTGGTATGTTTCCATTTGCTTACACAACATGGCTGCGGCTGGCTTTTCTTCGCAAACGAAGATTCAGGAAGGACTCATCCCGCGCTTTTTTCAAGTGCGCTGATGACTAAAAAGGCCAATCCGAGATAAACAGGTCCGGTTGCAAAAAGCACAGCAGAAGGTCTCCTTGGGTGATGTTTTTGGGTTGTGATTCTTTCTGCGTTGTCGTTTCTCTTCAAGACTTGTTCGTCGTGAGTTCTCAAATAAGGCTGCAGCATTGTGGATAGTGCGTCTCCATGCCTCCCGATGTGAGGCCAGGGCGGACCACTGTTGGTGATCAATTTGGCCAAGCCTGAGATGTTGTTTCAGGGAATCTTTGTATCGCTTTTTTGGAGCGCCCCTCTTACGCTGACCCGTGGCGAGTTCACCGTAGAGTAGTATTTTTGGGAGGCAATGGTCCTCCATCCTAGAAACGTGCCCTGCCCAGTGCAGCTGTGTTCTCAATATCATGGCCTCAATGCTGGTGATCTCTGCTTGCTCAAGGACAGCAACATTCGTCACAAAGTCAGTCCAGTGTATATTTAGGATTGTGCGTAGACACAATCACACAACATTATTGCAGCGAGAAAACAACCTTGTGTGATAAAGTCCTAGGTCAATTAAACTGCTTTTGTTACACTAAATTTGACTCACTAGAACAGTATCACACTCATACTGAAGTCTTTAAGGCCTAAATACCCTAATGGTACCTGATCTCATCTGATCTTGGAAGCTAAGCAAGGTCAGCCCTGGTTTGTACTTGGATGGGAGACTGCCAACAAATACTAGGTGCTGTAGGCTATATTTCAGAAGAAGGAACTGGTAAAACCACGTGTAAGTATTCCTTGCCTAAGAAAACTGTATGAAATTGATGGAATCGCCATAAGTCATCAGGTGACTTGAAGGCACATATATACATACCGGTACTGAAATCTTTAAATTGTCTAAATTTTAAATTGTCTTTAAATTGTTTAAATTTTCAGTACAATTCACATGATTTGTTGTGATCTCTTTAAAACAGTGAAGAGAATTGCTAGAAGTTGGTGACTAGCTTTCATATTCCCTGTCCTTGGAAGTTCTGAAAAAAAAACTCAGTCTATCCTAGTGGCCCTATAAAGGCCAGTAATATACCAATCAATGATAAACATGCAGGTCTTTCTTATTTTTAATATGTTATGTATTGTATTCATTAAGAGCTTCCAAAACACATCAACTATCATTTGAATTAAATGTGCTATAAATAAACACTGGTAATATTGATTCATTTTCCTAAATTTCAGATTTCACCGTGGATCATACACCATTCAAAATATTGTAATTTCGACAACCTGTCAGTTCTCTACCCCAGAACATCTGCTTGAGGTTTGTTGGATAGTGTTCCAAAGAGTATTAAGAGGCAATATGAAATAGGGACCAAAATTCTGCAGTATAATTGTGCTACAGTTTCTCTTGCTTTAACTGATGTTTATTTTTTGCAGACAACAATGTAGAATACCTCTTCTAAAATTATAGAAAAAACCGCTAGTGGGTTAATTCATTTATATTATTTATCAGGTTAAACTTTAGGCATTTACTGAAATTAAAGAACTGAGGTGAGTGTCTTTAACTGTTGAAGTTAGCCATCTTAGTTATTAAAACCCAAGGACTGGGTTAAAAAACCCAAGGAAAATCAGCCATCTTAGTTGTTAAGTTTTGTGAAATAGTGAGTCTGGCTTTTCAGTATATACAAAGTATAAGGCTAAGCTATAAATGTGCAAATAATTAACATTTAGATGAAGATTCTCTTTCCTACTCATCCTACTCAGTAAAAAGATATTTTCTTTGTCCTGAAATTTTCTATAGGTGGTGAAGGAAATTAGTAGATGAATTGTGTTGCCACTCAGTCAGACAAGCATTATCTGCAAAAACAGCTACATTTAACAGTATAAAACCTAGGTTCCTACCCTTTTCTTTCTTTTACCTCAGCCCAGTTTTGTTCTTGTGCTTTCACTACTTCCCCCATATTCCCTTTTTGTGCTTTTGTCCCCTTTCCTAATTCCCAGTGCCCCCCAGATCTTACTGTTAATTTTTTTTCCTTACACATTCTTCCAAAAGGAAAAAGAAATCCTTCCTCCTCCTGTTCACTTTGGCCTTTTGCTCCTTCTGTTCTTTCCTTCCTCCCTTACTGACTGGCTTTGTGGGTAAACTTATGTCTGAGCTGCCATTTGACAAATTACCTTCCCATAGTAGAGAGAAAAACTGCAGATTGCCTACTTGGCATGTTTGATTTCTCAGAAACACTTGTGCACTCTTCGCTGTCTCTTGTGGGAGCTATTAAGAGCTGTGCTGGTTTGCCTCTGCAGCCTATTCAAGCCACTGTCTCCCAGGCAATTCAGATTCTCTGGCTATTTCCATGACCGACCTTCAGCTCTCCAAACAGCAAATGCCTCTCACCACTCCTGTAGTCCCCCCTGCAGGTCTGTGGGGCCTGAGGGAGGGCTGTGGCGGAACCAGATAGACGAACATCACCTCAGCTCAGAAGTGGAAGGATTGATGATGGGGAAGAGACCTAAAACCTTGTTGCAAACTCTCTTCAGTATACATCAGTTACAATTGTATAAATATTTAGCACATATTGCAGATGCTTTCAGGGATTCCCTCACTTTTTTAACCAGAGACAGAGCTGTCGCTGCAGTGATGATGAGACCTTCCTAGTTAAAACACTGGAATGCAGGCACACCTTCTAAGGGAAAATTGGCTACAGTCCCTTTCACTGGTTCTTGTGTTTTTCATGAGGAGGCACGTAAAGACATATTACTTGAGACAAAAGATAAAAGGAAAGCTGTGCTTGCTGTGCAGAAGGAGAAGCAGCAACCCAAGATCTCTTTTATTTTTTCCCCGTTTGCTCTTTCTCACCCAAAGAATTTCAGAAACTTCAAGCCAGTTTCATCCCAGACTAGGTTCCATCCCAGAAAACAGCCAGGCCCAGCACATAGTCTACCCTCCAGTAACCAGCCTTCCAGCTCTGTCAGACATAACTTCTGACCAGCACTTTTGACTAGTAGAAGAAGTCTACAGCTGATGCTGGATTTTGAACATCATAGAACTAGGTTAGAACATATTGGAGGGGTGAGGGAAGCATTAGATTTTTTTTATAATTAGGTATGCACATGGGCCTCAGGGCAAACACAGTAAGCTAACAGTCATCTCCTTTCTCATCCATCCTGTCAAAGTCACACAAAGCTTTTTCAGCTCATAGTCACACAGGTATTTTAAGGGCCACATCATTGGCCAGCCCTCCAGTGATCCATTGCTTCCTCACATAGATTCTGCACACCATCCTCAAGAGCAGAGCTCCCCTTTGAGTCTTTGAATCCCCCCTCCATCCTTTCTTGCTAAAAGGCCTCTTTTTGGTGGCTGTCACTTAAGCCAGAAGAGTTTCTGAATTGTGAACTCATGTTTTACTTGCTCTGTAGCAACCTCTACAGTATTCTTGACTAATGCTTCTTTTAGAGGAGATTTTCGGGCCACTATTAAAGTCATCTCCAGCTATCTTTATTAAGCACTTCCGCTGAGCAGCATTTGGCAGGAGAAGCAGGTGGTTTCTCCATTCTTAACATCTAATTTATGGCACACAGTTATATTTTCTCCTTTACATTCTTTGCCTTGATTCACAAAGGGAAAGAGCTAGGGAGGAGTTAGGGGTATATATTGTTAAATGCTGTCTTTGCATATCACCCTTGCCTGGGTGACAGGAGTTAGCTCACAAGTGGCTGTCTCCTTCTATGACTGCAAGTATGAACCTTCAGAGGAAGTTCCCAGCATCCCATTTTTTGACCTGTGTATTATGTTACTCTTTTAGGTTAAGACATTCTTTGAATCAAAGTCAGAGGAGACTTTTCAACTGCGGTATGTCCAAGAAGCCATTGAGACAATTCAGTTGAACATTCGGTGGATGGAAAGAAACTTGGCAGAACTGGAAAAATTACTATAGTGATGACAATTCCAGAAGAGCTTAGATTATCCACTTGGAATGCTGCGACTCTTGCTCTTTTGCTTGGGCAAAGGGTCAGGGTTGAAAATGGGTGATGCAACTGTCTTTGCACTGTGAGAGGGTTCTAGTTAGCTCAGGGTACACCTTTTCCTATGATGGCTCTCTTTGGAGAGTTTATGAACTTGACATAGTTGCTGATTAAGGGAATGTTTATTCATTGACCAAACATTCACACAAAACAAGGACAATATGTTTTATCATTATAGTACAGCTTCCTTCCATTATAGGAAAATCCAGTTCCATTTTCTTCATACTGAATGAGAAACTGAAACAAAAGAGAGCAAGACAAGAACTCTCCTGAGAGCTGCTTTTTCTTTGCAGAGCACTGTTTAATTAGCCCTCCTTGTCCATTGCTTCTTGAATTGTAAATACTATACCTGCTGTGAAGCATGTGGGGATTTTAATTAACATGATTATAAACAGCTGCTAAGATGCACATGATGGAGGTGAGCAACTAAAGTTAAAAGTTGGATTTTTGGAAGTTCTAGATCTTGGTTTACCAAAATGTTTTCTAGAAATTATACAGATGTCAGAAATATATATATATCTATATAATATAAACAATTATTGGTAGAAATGTTTATTTTTGTCTGCAACATGGCTGGGTGCTATGGATACCACATACTGAATACTGTAATTCAAATAGTTTTTGTAAAGACAGAGGTTAATATTGTGTCATTTGAGGGGAGAAAAAAACTATGCTGAAAAATACAAATTGTCAAATACCACCTGAATGGTAGTTTGGAGAACATTTTATATCAAGAAATTCTTGTGATGAAAATTTCTTTTTTTCCAAGTTATCTTAGGAATTCAAGATTTCTTATGAATATTTATTTATTTTTTCATGAGCAACACCACAAGCTAGAATTATTACATTACTGGAATTTGTACTCAGAATTTAGTTTTAGTCTTGCCCACAAGACTTTTAAAGAGGACAAATGGTTGCAGTATTTTACATCCAGCAAATTGAAAAAGAATTTGGCCTAAATTTCTGCTTAGGTATCTTCCTGAGGATGCTGCCAGGCTTCCAGATGACGTATTAATTTCATTTATGTGCCAAGTAGCACGTAGTACACCATTGTGGCAGAATTGTCAGTCTGGAAATTCCATGGCTTTAGTATAGTTTCAGTACAGTCAGGATGTTTCACAATTACTTGAGAATACTGTCCCTTCTGGAAATAGTCATGTCTGTGCTTTGGCCAAAGTCATTGATTTTCAAACCATGAGACATGTCCCAAACACTTTCACCAACAATAAAATTGTCAAGTTTAACAGTGTAAATTAGCCCACACCTATGAAGCTAGACTTCCATGTACAGGACATTTATAGTGAAGTAGATAACAAGCACTTGGAGGTCATTTTCATCTTTTTTTAAAAAATTGCATGCATATAGTGTTCAATATAGCTCCATAACTGTGTATCTCGCCAATGAAAAATACTTGTGTCATGGAGAAAAAGAGCAGGATACAAGCTTGGTTTAAGTCTTTTCGTTGCTTGAGCTTTCATGTAAAAATCTCAGGAGTTTGCAGTCTTCGGCCCTTTTGATATTATTTTCTGATTGTTCTTGGTGTTGTTTATTTCAAGAAGATGCTTTATAGACATGTGCAAAATCTTCTCCAAATAAGCAGTCAGTATAGAAGGATGTTAATGCCAGTTTTAAGTTCACCCTTCAGTTTCAGAATTGGAAAACTGAGTCCCTGTTCAGAGGTATAGTAAGGTATCTATCTAGAAGTTGTCCAGAGAGAAGTTGGCACATTTAGTGGTCATTTCTAGAATTCTTAATCACTTTACCTTGCATTATCAGATAAATGTTCACTGGAATGGCTTAGAGGTCAACCAGAAACCATGTGCCACATCTCCTGTGGTGTTCAGGCTTGCTAGCAGTGAATAGTGTCACATATTACAGTCACCTGTCAGGGCCTCTGGTGGCTGCCACCCCTTTTGCTGGTTTGACAACACAGCCTACTGTGGAATATTTTCCAAAGACTTTAATTCATGTTGATTTTGCACATGGTTGGGCAATTTTTGCTTTCTCGTCTTCAAATATAAAAATAGTTGACACAGTAAGAGCAGTGAACTTAACTTGCATGGTCCTTCTGTCATTTGGCAGGCATTCACTGGAATGGTGCTGAATGGTACATACAGATGAGCTGAAAAACATGTGCAACATCTTCTGTAATGTTTGGAGTGGGAGCCAGGATTATTTTGCAGGCTGACTTTCCAGTGCTGGTAGCTTTTGTCTTGGGGGGGAAGAGAATGTATTAAAAGGAGATTTTCAGTATCTAATTAGTCAATCATTTTAATAACCCTAAGATGTTGACTCCTATCTTCTTAGATACCTATAGAACTCCCACTTTCTATTGGTGTTGTTTCTAGTACTAGAACAGGATACAGACAACTAAATGCCTTGATACTACTGATTTTAATTCATACTTCTCCCAGAGCATTAATGCACTCTGAGGAATCTTTTAAATCTCTGTCCTCCTATGCCACAGAGCTCTAGTTCTATATAATGCATTATTGGAATGATTACTGTGTTTCTGCATGTGCTTCCTTTCATTAAAAAACAACAGAGGTGAAGCTGATTCATAGTTTTGCATACAAAAATATGAAAACTGTCAAAGGATATACAATTTATAATGTTTTGAAACAATCTGTGAAGGTAGTCAGGATGATCAGGTTACACTCACAATGAAATCTAGCCCTTCTAAATAACTCTAACCTAAAATAATAGCTTTTCAACTAGATTGAACATTGTGAGGGAAGGAATAAAATATATTTAAATGATTTAAGGATGTATTTTTGAGTAGAGCTGTCCCTCCACATTTGCAGATTAAACATTTGTGGATTTGATTATTCAGAGGTTACTTAAATATGTTCTTTCTAGGCATTTTCTACGTTCTCCAACATGATTCTGTGGTAGGCTTCTGCCAGAAGTTGATCATAGAGTTGTGTTGGAGGACCTAGAGATTACTAGAAAGAACACTTCTCTAGGAATCTGTAGGTCCTCCAGTGCATTTCTATGGTTAGTTTCTGGCAGAAGCATACCATAGAATCATTTGCAAGGACCTACAGATGCCTACAGAAGTGTCCTCTCAGGTTAAATAAATAAATAAATAAAAATAGCAGACCTATATTGGTGTTTTTTCCATTTTCACAAGGTTCCTCCATCCCTAACCCTCACGAAAGTTGAGGCCTGACTATGCTTCTGAATCACTAACAGACTGAAGACAAATCCATCAATGTTAAATGGTGAAATTTTTAAACACTGGTTGAAAATTTCACATCTGGGTATAACCAAAGGAAAAACATTATCTTGTATACACTCTTTTGCTGGGAGGAGAGGCCATCTTGATTGCTGGAGAATGTGTGAATAGTAGTGCTTCTCTTTCTTGTCTGTATTGCATTCCTGTACTTTACCCTATGCACCATTCCTCTCATTTGGGCAAAATTCTATAGAATGGCTACTACCTTAATTCCCTCCTTGAGGTCATCTGACACTGTACCTTGATCATAAATATATAGTTACATGCACCTGCTACTGGAAATGTGAACTGTACTTGAAAATACAATGTGCATCTGTATTTAAAGTTATGAACGTAATATTTCATTTAAAGCACTGTTGCTTTAAGAATATTTTTCAATTATTTATCTTTTTGTTATGAATTTTGCTTTATGTTATCTCTGATATTGTTTAAATAGAAATGTCAGTTCATATTTGTTTGCCCATCTCTGAATCAGAGATCTAAGCCCTGTGAAAACAATCAAAACTTTCTTTCTGAAAACACATATGTAATCAAGTTTCAACTGAGTAAATTTGTGACTTAGAAAGGTTGGAACTCTATGTGTTTGAGGAGGAAGGGAGGGAGAAACTCAAGCCATAAGTGACAGCTCATCCATACTTTGTATTAAGGTAACCTGACTTTACCTTGAGTCCCCTGCAGAAGAAAAATGTATGTAGTAACCTGAAATGTATTTTATCTAGTTGAATAATATGGGGTGACTTTTGTGTAGTAAGGGGTTTTCTGCTTTATTTCAGACATATTTGAGGCTAATGGCAGTAGTTTTTGTTTCTTTCATTAGATTAAAAGTTTCATAGCTTGCAAAAACTTGCTTTTCATGTTTTATAACAACTTTTGTGTTACTAAGGTATCTTACTTTTGTGTTATGTATGTATCTTTATTTCAGTAAAGTGTGACAATGCCCTCTCTCTCTCTCTCTCTCTCTCTCTCTCTCTCTCTCTCTCTCTCTCTCACACACACACACACACACACACACACACACAATATGGTGGCATTGTCATGCTTTACTGAGATAATGTACTTAAATGTACATTTAAGTTGCATTTTGTTTCAGATTTTTTTTAAAAAATCAACCTCAGTATAGAAATATATTGCAGTAAACTTGTATTCTCTCCCACTCTTCTCAGTTTTGGCTTTAAAGCAATTCTGGATTTGATTTTGTATGGAAAGAATGGGAAGAAGATCAAGCATGGCTATATTTTTAATCAAGCCGTAATAGCTGTTCACGTGCCTTAGAATATATTAAAGGGACTATGAAATGAATGTGTTAATATATAATGGAAGTCTGTCTTTAAAATGGACAAACAACTTCCTTTCACTATTGTTTTCATAGGCTATAAAATAGGTGTGGCTGTAGAATAAAACAATAATATAATAAAGGAAAATATTTTAGTTCAATTTTAAAACTTGCAATTCTGAAGGAAAACTAATTTTAGTCCTTTTGGGACTAGGAGCTGACAACCATGATCCAGAATTTGACTACAGTTGTCCCTACATATCCACAGATTTAAGTATTCACGGCTTGAAAATATTCTTTAAAAAATAAAAATCCAAAAAGCAAACCTAGATTTTGCCATCTTATATAAGGGACACCATTTTGCTATGCATTGCATATAATGGGACTTAAGTATTCATGGATTTTAGTATCCACGGGAGGTCCAGGAACCAAACCACAGTGAATATGAAGGGACAACTATATTTCCATCTTGCATGTATGTATGTGTATGTGTCCCTACACACATATGAATGTAGAGGGAAAAAGTAAACTACAGATAGACATCTTCTGTCCATTTTCTTTAAACTGGGTATGCAAACCTTTCAGAAATACATGCTACATAAATGCATGTGTGCACTGTCATAACAAATACACATATGCATGATTCTGATACCAATCATGTTTTGTCATGGCTGACAGCAGTGTGAATAGAGAAATTTGTATGAGAATCACTTTGAGAAGGATTTGAAAGCCTTTATGATGGTAAAATCAGGGGGAAGAATTTAGTGAGGGTATTCAGTGTACCCAGGGGGGCTGCAATTAAGGCTTTGTGGAGCACAGATCATATATCCCCTCCTTTGATGGAAACTAGGCAAAAAACTAATTGAGTGATGTGGACACATTTAGCAGCCGGTGCATCTACAGCTGTGTATGTGTTAAGTTCTTCTAATTTGCATTCATACAGATGTGGTCCATTGACCAAAGGGGAGGGGATGCCACCCTACAGAATGGCTGAATGAAACACCTCCCTCATGAGACCACCAGTGACTGAATATGCAGGTGTTGGGGTCATTTGCAACTATATAAGTCAAAGTTCGCAGAATCAGAAGCAGGACCAGCAGTCATAGTCCTGACTTCCCTCCACAAATTAACTGAGAGTGTGGAGTGTAGGATTGCATGTAAAGGGCTTCTTGTCCTATTACACAGAGTTCTTGTCTTCTGTTCTTATCTTTGAAATGGTTGCCAAAAAAATAAATGCCAAGCAGAACAGAGATGACAGCCATTATCAGATTCTTTTGGTGGGTGGTACAAAACTTTCTTTAAACTCCCATCCATTTTGTTAAAATATGTAAAGAAGCTGGAATTTCAAGGTATCAGGTTTGGATACTGAAATTGGCTTTCCAGACAAGTTTTAAATGCTTCTCTATAAACATATTGTATTATCAGTTACTGTTACCTTTTGGGTTTTTTTAAAAGCTGGACAGGGATCTACCTTCTTTTTTCTCCAGGCTTCTGAGTGGAGGGAAATATCCAGATTCTAGTTTCTAGAAAGTTGGAGGAAAAATGGGAGCTTGTTCAGTGTGTGCAGCATACTGTGTGAAAGACACAGAGTAGCTTGAAATGGATCCAATGTTTAAGGAAAAACATTGAAGCTGTTCTTATATGTGCCTTGAGACAGAGTCCATATGTGTGTTTGTGTATAACTGCCCATCTTCCATGTATTGCTTACAGGTCTATAAACACATGTACACACATAATACAGCCATGTTATTTGAAAGGCCTACAGCCAAAGTACAGTGCATACTCCCCTTCAAAGCATACAGGATTGGCAGTCTCACAATGACCAACCTAATCTGCTTTTCCCACAAACCTACTGTATACTTGTATTTTAAGTATAACAAGGTGGTGGTGCAGGAGGTGATATTTCTGTAATGGATCTCACAAGTTTTAAAAGTGGTCTGCTCCATTATATGTTGCTATACGTGGAGTCAGATGTGCACTGTAAGGATAAAACTCTTAAGGAATGTGGCCTCCCCACTCCCCTTTTACTAGCTCCATGCTACAGGATACTGACCCCTGAATGGATTTGCACTTACATGTTCATATCTTTCACCTGTTCTCTATTATAACATTCCCCCTTCTGATAGTTTGGCTTTCTTCTGGAAGATGTTATCTTTCAGTGCACTCTGAACCTTTAAAAAAATGCCTCATATTACTGTACATTTTTGTATGCATCTCACAAATTGAGTCCTTTGTGTGAATGATTAGATATTATTTCTTATTTTCCATTTCAAAGGCTGACTTCATTTAGATGCACAAAAAATTGTCTGTTCTTCACATACTTACAAAAAGAATTGTGTGAGTATACTTTCTGAATTATGTCTGATTATTCCTGCTCGTGCATTGTCTTCCTATGAAACATTTACAAGTGTTTTATCCTTTTAATGCAATGTTCAAAGTTTTTGCCACTTAAAATTGTTGTTTTGCCATACTAAATTGTCAGATCATAATCTTCAAGAATCTTAGAATTGCTATGTTACTTCAACTTGTTTGTTGTAGAAATGCAGATCTTTACACCTCTGTACATCCCTTTGATCAAAGCAACAATCTGGCATATTTTTAAAGTTTGTCATGTCAACTTGTAGAATATTACTGTAGAAATCTAAAATAGTTAAAATAGTTTAAAAAAACAGAATGATGAAGTTGGTATGGATCACTGAAAGCTGAAACAGGAGGTGGATTTGAGAATAAATTTGTGTCACATCTATCAAGAGGTCTATAACTCTGTTCATAAAAAGAAGGTATTTTGATTAATGATAACATCAAAGTAATTCTGAAATTTCAATACTACATGAATATAAAAAGGAATTATATCTGTGTTCAGTACCTTAGAGAAAGTGCAAGGCACAATCACATAAAACAGTGGCACTCCAAGTTGTACAATGGTTGCCTTGCAGAGAAGGACATTTGTGTGTCATACATGTATACACATTATATGCAAATTTGTGGTTTTCCTTACTTTGTAAAGAAATAACGCCTATTTTCTTATACTTTGGTGGGGGGGGAACTGTGTATAACCAGCACTGATTGAAGGGCATGTGTATCTCAAACACCGTTGCATTTTCTTTATTTTGTGAAACAAAAAAAATAAAATCTTTTAAATACAAATGTATATGACTTTCTTCTGCCTTTATACTTTTCTCTGATCCTGTAGAACATAGATAGATGTATTTAAGATGAGTTTAACTTTTTTAAAAAGGTATCTCTTTCAGTCAAGGCGACATTCTGAATCATGAAACGTTTTATGAGTTGAAGTATCTTACCCATTTACAGAACTATGTTCTTAAGTTTCAAGTCTAGAAGATCTTTTGTCTGTAATGCACATTTACCATGATTTATTATAATATTCATTTTATTTATTGAATGTATATCCCACCTTTCACCTAAGATGGGATTCAAATCAGCTTATAATAATTTTAAAAAGATTAAGCAAAAATATTAGTTTACAAAAATTTAAAAAGTTTTAAATAACAATATTACTTTTTTTAAAAAAAACATGATTGCAAACAGTTAAACGTTTAAAATATAATTTCCAGTAGTTTAGCATGTAGTTTAGATTGTTTCATATGGCTGTGTTTACTAATGTAGTTCTTGTTGGTGCTAAAAGATCCCCATTTGCCAGCCTGAAGAACCTTCATGGTTTACCATTCAAAAAACCATGAATCCACTGCCATTTTGTTCTTGGCTATGGTATGGAAAGTAGGGTACATTGCACCATCACAGGAGGTCAGGGAAAAAACAGTGAAGGAGCATGTGCTTATTTAAGGAAGAAAACAAATCAGCTCAGGTGTATGGAATTTGAGACTTTTGGTGAACAGAGCAACTACAGTGGGTCCTTGGTATCTGCTAGGGTTTGATTCCAGGACCCCCGCAGATACCAAAATATGTGGATGCTCAGGTCCCATTACAGTATATACAATAGTGTAGTAAAATGGTGTCCCTTATATAAAATGGCAAGATTTGCTTTTTAGATTTTTTTTAAAGTATTTTCAAACTGGATGGTTGAATCCATGGATGCATAATCCATGGATACAGAGGGCTGATTGTACCATACGGCCAATTTTATTTAGCAACAATGGCAGTACTGGGCTGCTCAAAAACCTTTAAATGTGTGTTGATGTTTTAATGTATTTTTAAAAATGTTTTTATCTTTGTATTGTTTTGATTCGTTTTAATGTGTTCATCACCTCAGGAGCCCTTGTGGGCTGGGAGGTGATACAGAGGTACTTTA
Organism: Gambelia wislizenii; assembly: GCA_030847615.1. Taxonomy (NCBI): domain Eukaryota; kingdom Metazoa; phylum Chordata; class Lepidosauria; order Squamata; family Crotaphytidae; genus Gambelia; species Gambelia wislizenii. The sequence goes on along the minus strand of JAUMIR010000002.1, from coordinate 378,104,432 downwards.
AAGAAATAAATTTTGCTGACTGATGCAGAAAAGCAAATGGTACCAGACTTCCCAAGTTAAGTTGCATGGTACTCAAGGCTGACTATGTTCAGCTGGTATCTGAAGTAGAAAATCCTACAAGTGCTTCTTCTAGGTAATAAAAACAGAACAGTAATGAGCAATTTGCTGCCTTCTGTGACATCCTAAACAAGCTACCTGAGGTGTGATTACTTCTAACATAGGGCTGGCGCAGGAGAAGCTGTTTGGCTGTACTTCCATTGCTGATATCCATATGATGGCAGGTTAGGTAGCTATGAGTAGTAGGTCAAGAAGATCTTAACAATGGATGTTTAAGTTCTGACAGATTCTGGACTTCAAATTTTACCTTGAAGTCAAACACAACAAGGTTTCAGGACCAAAGGAAAGGATTCTGCCTTTAATTTTTCTGGGGGGTTGAGGGTGGATTTGTTTTATGCACATTCTTCCTTTCGAGAATATCCTTGTTATCATGAAGACTGAGGGAAAAAGAAGACTTGAACTCCTGTGTGGCCCTCATGTGAACCACACAGGAAGAAGAAAAAAAGGCACTTTTTATAGCCTGTCCACCTCCCAAGATCTGACTGTGTTTAATTATCAGTATAAAATTCAAACCAGCATACTTCTGCCTAAAAGGAAAAATAAATAAATAAGCCACTACTTTTTTCTTTCTCAAGTGCTCCCACCTGGGGGAGATAGTTAGCCAAACTAACTTCCATCAAGTAAACAAACCTTTCAAAAAGTAAATGTCACCTCTTCAATCTTGTAGCATCAAGAGTAGATGATGTATTTAAAACTGGACGACTGATTGGAAAACCTAAAGCATGAAATGCTAACACAGCTATGCTAGTAAACCAGAGATGTAAACAGATATGCTTTCTGCAGCAAGAACCTCCTTCAGCTGTCTTAAATCTCCAGACTTATTATTTTCTTTCCTGTGTGTTTGTGGTTTTCAAATGCTACTCAAATATCTGATTAGTGTGCTCTACAGTTAAGCTACTTGGCTTTCTTAAGCTTGCCCTGTGATTCTTCCAGAGTTCTTCATGTTTGAATCAAGCTGTGCATTCCTTAACATAACATAAAACAAGAGGGAAGCAATACTGGAACAGTTTTTTAATCCACATTGTTATCGAATGCAACCAGGAGATCAGCTACAAATTGTTAACATCTGAATTTCAGCACTCCTAAGCTTGAAACAAAATTATTCAGTAGCAATATGGAAGTTCAACATTTTTCTTCTCCAAGAGCTAGCCGTTCCTCCAAGTGCCATGGGTTGGCAACATCACTTCTATTCTAAACCCGAAATTTCCCCCTTTTACTCCAGAAGTTGAATCTTCTCTTTCATGGTGAATATCACTGAATAGTGACATTTCCAAAACAAATTAGAAAATGGTTTCAGTTGTAATCACTATAGTGATCTCACCTTGAATCACAGCCTTAGGCCTGTGCAGTGACAAGTTCAAGACCCTTCCCACTGTTCCTGGGGTACTGCATCTACCCAGGATTTCCACTTCCACTACTTCTGTGTAGAAGAGCTGTTCTAGGTGCTGGAACAGAGTTCAACAGAACTTTTATAATGTATGTACTGTGCTTTTAAGTCATTTCCGGCCTAAGGCAACCCTATCATGGGATCGTCTTGGCAAGATTTGTTCAGAAGAGGCTGGCCCTGGCCTTCCTCAGAGTCTGAAAGAGTACAACTTGCTCGAGGTCACCTAGTAGGTTTCCATGGCCAAACGGGGGTTCAAACCCTGGTCTCCAGAGTCTTGTCAAATGCTCATACCACTACACCACGCTGGCTCTATAAGAAGCCATTATCTTTGTTCAAACTTTGGCTAATAGATTAAGATTTGTGAATGTATTCCAGTTCAGCTGTCTCTATTTCCAGTCTTTTGTTCCACAACAGCCACTTTGAGGTCAGTGGTACAGTGTTTTGTGCATTTAATTCAATTCTGTTTAATTTAATTCTTTGATCTTGTTTTGTCTTTTTTATTGTACTTCTAATTCCGTATTACTCTAAGCCATGTTGAGTTTATTTTGGTGAGGAAGCTAGGATACAAAGCCAAAAAGCAAATTACCTCTTGTTTTGCATTAACTCCATAATCACGATGGAGGAGTTTGGGTTTATATTTAACCATCCCTAGTTCTAATATGTGATCTGTACCACTGTACTAGCTTACTGTTTGCCCACCATGCCAAGTACAGAGAAGAGCTTGAACAGGTGATTATCAGACGTAAATATAGTGTGATAATGATGAGGGGATACCACAAAAGGACTCGCCTATCACACAATGCTGACTCCTTGCGTTCTCCAAGCATTCTGCTGCTGTGAATAAGGCATTTTTTATTAATGGGCCAAGCCATCAATTGACTGCCAATGGTGTTTTTTTTCAAGGTATTGCCAGCATCTGAAACCGTATCACATTATGCTCTCGTGATTCCAGTGTCAATGGGCAGTCTCCACCAAAACACTTCCAGGTGAGAGCGTGAAAACTAGGCACAGGATGCTCTTTTTGGGGACCTCCCCATTTTGCTGGCAAATTGTAAAGTGTGTTTCAGTGCTTGTGTGTTCATCTTCTTAGTTAGTCTTGGTGTTGTTGTTTTTTCCTTGGGTTTTTGGTTTTTTTTTTTTTTTAAGTTTTAAGCACGCTCACATCTTGTTAGAACTGCCAGGATCATGCGCCCTGGTGAATGCGGAAGTAAGCAGCGCTAGTGGTCATGCTCCAATAATTCTGGGGCTGCTCTTTCTCTTTATTACAGCAACATGTGATAAAAGGGCTATTGTGCCGGAACACTTACGCTTTTAAATATAGTGGGACAAGAACGTTTTTAGAGGCTCGACTGATAATCTCCTATGTCAACTCATCCATCAGTCTGCAAGACAGGCATGTAAAAACTAGCAAATTCCAGTTAGTTTTGTTATATTACATAAATGTAATGTCACCGTACTTATTCTGAAAGGTGATCTCATCAGTTAATGTTGATGTTAAGGACCCACTTGGCCTGAAGTGTAGTCACAGGAGGTACCGTAGGGATGGATGTCTTCCCCAACTCACTCACCTTCCTAATTAAGAAAATAAATGAGGTAAGATTTGGGTTTGCTTCACAAAGAGGAAGAGAGAGGCCTCCCCTGGGCCATCAGTGGGTACAATTAGGCCTATTGGCCATAGGTTCCCCTCCTTTGTCCTAAAACCATAAAGGATCTGAAAGTTTAATTAAAAAGCCTCTAGAGAGCAAAACATTAAGACATCCTCACAGATGCTCAGGACTGTGCTCTGTATCTCTCCTCTCTTTATCTTCACAACAGCTCAGAAGGTAGATTAGGCTAAGAAACAGTAATGAAATCACCAGAGCTTGTGGTTGAGCGGGGCTTTGAACTCAAGCCCTACTCCGACATTCTGACCCCCTACACCATTGGCGTTTGCTGCATGTATGAAATTACTATATGGTTAATTGAGAATGTAAGTAAAATATACACACAAAGTGCATTCTTTCCCAATTTATGATCAATTAGAGAAATGTTCTCCACTTCTGAAGATTCTGTCTAGTCTTGCTAGACAGATTTTCAGAAAGACTTTGCAGAAGGCTAAATTCTATACTTTTTTTAAAGGCTGTGGAAAGTGTGGTGATAGCCTAAATCATTTTCACTTTGTGTGTACTGCATGAAGTCTGGAGTCAAAGATCCTGCTATACAATTAAGCATATTTTGCTTGATCCACATTAGAAGGAATGCTCTTCCCCCCTCTCTTTCTTTGCTGATATTATCTTTAATTGCACTCTGAAATATAAAGCAATGTTACTTCATCTATCCATATCCTTTTGTATGCCTTTATGTATCCGGATGTATATGTTAACTCTTGTAGTTTCTGTATCGAATTTCGCATAGCTATTTCACTCCTCCACATGGTAAATGTTACTGTTCCACATTTGGCTACATTGTGGATTTAAACCTAACAAACCATTGGGTAAACTTTTAAAAGCCATTGTTTTATTTGAATGCCCACAAATTTGGAAAATAATATTTTGTTTGAATATAGAAGAGCAATAAAATGGTAGCTGTATGGTAGATTGTTTCAGGTGAACTACACCATTTATACTCCTTGCATATCCTCTGACATTTCACAGATGAAAAACAGGACACATTTGGCCAAGCAACATCAGATTGTAGTCAATATGATGAAAGTTATTAATCAGGAAGGCCACACAAGCTAGGAGAGGCTGCAGCAGTTTGCTTTTGCCTAACCCTACTGGGAAGGGTCTGCTGAGTTAATTAAATGCAACTTACATTTACACTTTGAATTCCCTTTACACCAACTAAAGTAAGCTGAGGATGAAGTGTGGAAATGGGGAGAGGAGGAGAGAGAAAAACTAGGACATTTTAAAAACAGCTGAAAAAGTGGGATGACAGGATTAATTGGGATTGTCCCTGCCAAAACAGGACAGTTGGAAAGTATGCCCTTGATCAGTATTCAGCAAACATTTCTGAAGTGTGTTCATACTCCCTTCCAAAGACAGAAGGGTTTGAACTAGTTCTTACCAAAGCCTTGAACCAGAGTTATTAAAAATATATTCCCTAAGAACAAAACAACGACCTACTAGAATATGCATTTGCTAAGACCACGAGTGCCATACTGTTGGACTAGTTAGGCATTCTGGATCAAATCAGAGGCCCATCTAGCCCAACATTCTCTTCCAACCAATTGTCAATGGGATGCACAGGACAGGAATGCAACAACATCCTCCTGCTCATGGGTCCTGGCAACTAGTACAGAAACAGGCTGCTTCTGGCACCGAAGGTGATATATAGCCTTCCCAGTATTCCTTACTCTTGGCCATGCTGTCGAGGGCTGCTGGTAGTTGCAGTCCGATAACAACTGGAAGGCCACATGATTCCTGATCTGTTCTAAATGCAATTAGCAGTCCTAGCTATAGTAGACTCATCAAACTAATGGGATATGCATAAGTATTCACTTACCATCCATCCATTGATTCACTGGATTTACATTAGTCAGGGCTAGCAATTCCAATGATAACTTTATCCTCCATGGATTTATCTACTTCCTTTTAGTGCTATAAGTTGTGATCTATGGGTCTACAAGCAATCACTAGTTGGAGGGGGGAAACTGTCTGCATTAATCACAGCCAGAATTCTCAATATGTAACAACAACACAACCAAACAGACCAAGAGGACCCAAACTGGAAACATCTCTGGAATTTTGGAATTTTAGTTTTTATCTCTCAAAAAAGGAACAAGAAATAGTGGAAAATACATAAGTAATGAAACAAATAATATAACAAGTTATTTTTTTCAACACTGTAACATGCAACAACATTGGTTTACTTTTCAAACTCAGTAATGATTAAAGGGGATAAATTGCTTTCGGAAAGTAACTTCCCAAGCTCTATCATTCCGCTGCAGATTTTTGTTTAACTTGGCCAGCTATCCCCCACTTGGAGTACATGCTGAGTCATATAAAACAATGGATTTGAGAGTATTGTTCAGTATCTTCTCCATAGGAAGCTATTTTGATGAAGACAGTAAGACTTCTTATACAATAGAGTAGTGCTTCTTAAGCTATCTGATATGTGGAACCAGCATAACAATTAATAAAGTCCCATATTACCCAACAATGTCCTTCCTTGTGTCCCAGATTCTTCTACAGTGTTTAATCACAAGTATGTCTCACCCATCAGAGATCCTTTACAATGTTGATTAAAAGCTTTCTATGTCCATGTCATACATGTTATATTGTTTTCTGCTGATCATGGAAAAAGAATTAGTAATGAATGACCTATTATACCTATTATGAATAATCCTTAAAATGCTTATCTTTATTCCAGTTTCCCTGTGGAGTGATAGAGGAGTGTGTGTGTGTTAATTATTCACTTGTTGTCATTGTTATATTTCTTCTAGTTGACTCCGACTTGCGGTGAACCTATCATAGGGTTTTCTTGGCAAGATTTATTCAGAGGAGGTTTGAAATTGCCTTTCTATTAGGCTGCTATTAGGCAGCTAAAAAGGCCAATGCGATTTTGGGCTGCATCAGTAGAAGTATAGTGTCTAGATCAAGGGAAGTAATAGTGCCATTCTATTTTGCCTTGGTCAGGCCTCACCTAGAATACTGTGTCCAGTTCTGGGCACCACAATTCAAAAAGGATATTGACAAATTGGAGCGTGTCCAGAGGAGGGCGACTAAAATGGTGAAAGGTCTGGAAACCATGCCTTATGAGGAAAGACTTAGGGAGCTGGGTATGTTTAGCTTGAAAAAAAGACAGTTAAGGGCCAATAAGATAGCCCTGTTTAAGTATTTCAAGGGTGTCACATTGAGGATGGAGCAAGCTTGTTTTCTGCTGCTCCAGAGACTAGAACACGGAGCAATGGATGCAAGCTCCAGGAGCAGAGATTGCACATCAACATTAGGAAGAATTTTCTGACAGTAAAGCTGTTCGGCAGTGGAACACATTCCCTCGGAGCATGGTGGGGTCTCCTACCTTGGAGGTCTTTAAACAGAGGCTGGATGGCCATCTGTCAAGGATGCTTTGATTGTGATTTCCTGCATGGCAGGGGGTTGGACTGGTCTCTTGTGGTCTCTTCCAACTCTACAATTCTATGATTCTATGACAGAATGTGACTTGCCAAAGATCATCCAGTGAGTTTCCATGGCTGAGTGGGGATATAAACCCTGGTCTCCTGGCGTCTTCTCTGGCTTTTCTTCGCAAACGAAGATTCAGGAAGGACTCATCCCGTGCTTTCTGCAAGCGCGCTGATGACTAAAAAGGCCAATCCCAGATAAACAAGTCCAGTTGCAGGAAGCACAGCAGAGGTTCTCCTTCGGTGATGTTTCCGGGTTCTGATTTTTTCTGTGTTGTCGTTACTCTTCGAGACTTGTTCGGCGTGAGTTCTCAAATAAGGCTGCAGCATTGTGGATAGTGTCTCTCCATGCCTCCCGATGTGAGGCCAGGGTGGACCATTGTTGGTGATCAATTTGGCCGAGCCTGAGATGTTGTTTCAGGGAGTCCTTGTATTGCTTTTTTGGAGTGCCCCTCTTACGCTGACCCGTGGCGAGTTCACCGTAGAGTACTATTTTTGGGAGGCGATGGTCCTCCATCCAAGAAATGTGCCCTGCCCAGGGCAGCTGTGTTCTCAATATCATGGCCTCAATGCTGGTGATCCCTGCTTGCTCAAGGACAGCAACATTTGTCACATAGGAGATTTTTGGATGCCTCTTTCAACCTCTTGCCATGCAAGCAGCCACCGGTGCAGTAACAAGGCTGCCACGCGGCAAGGGGTCCATTTCGGATGATGCCATTTCTCTCTTGGCGTCGTCCATGACGGTTGTGCGGCCACGCTGTTTTTTACTCACGGACAACTTCTGTGAGTGAAAAACAGCGCGTCCGCCTCCAATGCTAGCCGCAACCTTCACGGACGATGCCGAGAGAGAAACGTCATCGTCCAAAATGGACCCCTAGTTGCGCGGCAGCCTCGTTACTGCACCGGAGGCTGCTTGCGTGGCAAGAGGCTGAAAGAGGTGTCCAAAAATCTCCATAGTCAGTCCAGTGTATATTTAGGATTGTGCGTAAACAGCGCTGATGAAAGCGTTCGAGGAGTTGTAAGTGTTGGTAATAGGTGACCTATGTTTCAGACCCATAAAGGAGAATAGACAGTACAGCGGCTCTATACACACTGATTTTTGTGCTTCACCTCAGGTGTTTTTGTAAAGTCTTCCAAATGCACTATATGCCTTTGCTAATCTGTGATCGATCTCTTTGTCAATCTTGGCATTTGAGGAGATGATGCTTCCCAGGTAGGTGAACTGCTGAACGGACTTGAGCACAGATTTGCCGACGGCAGTGTGGGGGTGGGGGTGTTCGTCCTGTGGTGCAGGCTGGTAAAGAACTTCCGTTTTCTTCAGGTTGACTTCCAGCCCAAACAGCTCTGCAGCTGTTGCGAAGCAGGATGATAGGTGCTGCAGAGCTGCTTCTGTGTGGGCAACAAGGGCAGCATCATCAGCAAAGAGCAGCTCAAGGACTAGATAGTTTATAGTCTTAGTGCAAGCCCTCAGACGGCTTAAGTTAAACAAGCTACCATCAGTACGGTAACGTATATAGATGCCGTCTTCTTCTTCAAGCTCTGCCATAGCCCTTTGGAGCATCATGCTGAAGAAGATTATAAATAAAGTTGGCGCAAGAACACAACCTTGCTTCACTCCGTTAGTTATTAGAAAGGGCTCTGAAAGAGCATCGCCATATCTGACTTGGCTGCACTGGCCCTCGTGTAGCAAAATAATCATTTTAAGGAATTTAGGGGACATCCTAGTCTTTCCAGGATCTGCCACAGACCTTTTCTACTCACAGTGTCGAAGACTTTGGTGAGGTTGACAAATGTTACATAGAGACCCTTGTTCTGCTGCCTACATTTTTCTTGCAGTTGTCTAAGGGCAAATGCCATATCTGTAGTACTCCTATTGGCTCTGAAACCACATTGGCTTTCAGGGAGAAGTTCTTCTGCAATAAGCAGGAACTAATCTGTTCAGGAGTATCCTTGCAAGGATTTTTCCAGCAATAGAGAGCAGTGTTATGCCTCGATAGTTTGAGCAATCGGATTTTGCCTCTTTTTTCTTGTACAGGGTGATGATGACTGCATCTCGGAGATCTGATGGCAGTTCCCCTTTTCCCCAGCAATTCACAAGGAGTTCGTAGAATTTCTCGTGGAGTGCATGACCTCCGTGTTTCCAAACTTCAGGTGGGATTCCATCAATCCCAGCTGCCTTGCCGTTTTTCATCTGCTGTATGGCCTTAAGGATATCTTCCAAAGTGGGAGCTATGTCCAATTCATTTTTCATCAGTTTTTGTATCATATGTTGGATAGCTGAGTCTTCGACTACTCAGTTGGCACTAAAGAGAGCTTGAAAATATTCAGCCCATCGATTCAGGATGGAGGCTTTATCAGTAATTAATGTTTGACCATCTGTACTGTATAAGGAGCTTTGGACCCGATAAGTAGGTTCAAACACTGCCTTAAGAGCTTCATAAAATCCTCTAAGATCACCCAGACCTGCACAGCATTGTGTCTTTCCTGCTATATTGATCTACCACTTGTTCTGAATGTCTCGGAGTTTTTGTTGAAGTTTACTACATGTGAGGCGGAAAGTTGCATTTCTTGCATGGCAAGTTGGCTGAGCGAGGTATGCCTGGTGAGCAGTTCTCTTCTTTGTCAACAGCTCCTGGATCTCTTGGTTGTTTTCATCAAACCAGTCTTGATTTTTCTTGTGGGAGATTCTTCTGAGGGATTCTTCCGCAGACTGGAGGATACGGTTTTTGATACGTTGCCAAAGCACTGTAGAAGAAGGATCTGTAGGGTGGTCTTCAAGTTTTGTTTGCAGGTTTGCCTGGAAGTTGTCCCTCATGGTAGCTTGTTGAAGATTGTTGACTTGGAGTCTCCTCTTTAAGATGCCACCCCTCTTAGGTTTGAACTTAAGATGAAGATTTAGTTTACATCTTACGAGGTGATGATCTGTTTGGCATTCTGCACTGGGCATCACTCGGGTATGACAGACATCGCCAATGTTTCTCTGGCGGACTAGAACATAGTCAATGAGGTGCCAATGTTTGGATCGGGGATGCATCCAGGTTGTCTTCAAGCTATCTTTCTGCTGAAAGATAGTGTGTGTTTGTAATAGTCAGCTGTTGTTCTGCACAGAACTCTAGCAAGAGGTGTCCATTATCATTGCAATTTCAACACCATGCTTGCCTAAAACGCCTTTCCAGGCTTTGGAGTTCTTTCCTACTCTGGCATTGAAGTCACCAAGGATAATACAGTAATTTTATCTTCTACAGGGTCTTTTTGTATGAGTTGGCGTAGGTCTGTGTAGAATTTGTCTTTCTCTACAGGGTCGTCTTGCATAGTTGGGGCATATATACTGAAGAGAACAACATGAGGGAGGCGTAAGGAAATAGTGCGATCAGAGTGTCCTGTTGGCAAGGTTTCGAGTTTGGAGGCAATGGAGTTTGTAATCATAAAGCCTACTCCTGAAAGATGTTTTGTGGTTTTCAGTTTGCCAGACCAGTAAAGTGTGTAGCCGGTGCTGTGTTCTTTAAGGCTGCCTTCCTCATGGAGACGAACTTCACTAAGAGCAGCGATGTCAATATTAAGTCTTGATAGTTCATGCGCTATTAGAGCAGAATGATGCTCAGGCCATACACTATCTGCAGAGTCTCGCATGGTTCTGATGTTCCAGCATGCAAGTGTCAGTTTATTTACACCTTTGGAGGCCTTTGTTTCTTTGTCTTGGTTTGACCGCATCAGAAGATGCCCGTTGGCCACGGCTAGCCAACCAGGTAGATGGGGATGAGCTTTCATTAGGCCACCTTTTCTAGGCCCCTCTCCATATGGAGCAAGCAGTGCTCTCCTTTAAAAAGGCTGCTTGGTCGTTCAGGATGCTGCCGAACAAGACTGTCATCTCCCGGGTCAGCCTTGAGTGACCTAAGTCCCGAACCGCCTGCATGCAGGGTTGGGTCTGCGGCTTCCAGTGCATCTTTACACCTGCCGTTTCGTCCCTCGCCTATCGCTACAGAATTTTTTCGGAATTGGATTTGTCCTTCGAGCCTGTGCAATGGATGTTTCTGGTGGCGCGCAGTGAGCACAGAACTGGCCTCACTCTTTAAACCAAAGGTTCATCTGCTGTGGCCTTGCAAGCATGGATGGTAACAGTGAGGTCCTCGAGTCGTAGGTTTGATTAGAGTTTCCTTCTCTTAGATGGTTGACCTTACAGGGTTGGACGAGCCCGGGTTTGGGATTAGAGTTTTCCTTCTCCTAGGATGGTTGCCATAAAGCTAGAGAGCCCATCCTGCCCTTTGAAGCTCTTTGTCAGACCCATTGGTTTTGACCTGTCTGGCATTGGAGACCCTACCGGTGGCTATTATGCCACCACCAGCATAGCTCAAAACATCATTAGGGTATGCAAGCCTCTCTCCCATGACAAGGGGGTGTCAATGGAGAGGAGTCTTAATTTAACACTAAAACCACTACACCATACTGTCTCATGTAATAATAGGTTGGTCATACATTTTATAAAGGAGTGGTTTGGAAGTATGTGCACTCCATAATTTTCTCTTCAGCCTTTGTTAGATCACAAAAGAAAGAACACGGGTAGAGGTGTACAAATGAACAATAGTTAAGCTACGTGTTGGTTAGCTCCAACAGTTATGATATGACTTTGGTCTTACTCAGATTTACACACCTTCACATCACAATCGGCACTATTATGATCTTGGTAGAGACATCAAATAGTCATCTTGAGAGGGAAGATAGCTGGGGCTGATGGAAGAATTTTGTGGAGACTGTAACAAGGAATGGGTAAAGGCTTTTTATGCAGCTAAATCACCAGAAATGAAATGAGTTAGCTAAAGAAGGGCTGTGGAGAGTCCAGATTGCTAGAGGGAAAGTAACTGTTTTGTGTAAATAAGAATGGGAAATAACCTTGGCTTGTATTCAGTACTGCATTCGTAACCTGGAGTTACAAATTTGTAACTGGTCTATATTTAGCAAGATTACATAGTCTTACTGGAAAGCTATGTAAATGCTGCTCCAGTCCACCATAAAAGCCAGCAGCTCAATCGGGAGAAGCTTCTAATCAGGGCATAAGGGGGACGATGTTTCTATCCCCTCCCACCAGTAAGTGAGCCTATGACAATCAGAATCAGGACCCCATTACAAGTCCTTGTAGCAGCCTCACTCACTGGAAGGAAGGGTGGAAATGTCATGCTCCTTGCATCCTGATTGGAAACTGAATGCCCCCCCTCACCCTTTCTGGAGGCTGGCCCTTAAGGTGGACTGGTGGGAATAATTGGGCCAGGAGACATTACTTAGTTACGTCTCCATAACTAAGCAGCCAATCTAGGATACTGGCACTTATTACTAATGCACCGTCAGTGGCTGAAACAGCCTCAGGTGTGCTATTGAAGGGACGTGCGATACTGAGGGCTGCCAAACCAGTTTCTATCCATTCACTTTTGCAAATGCAATTTTAGTGACAACAGGGCTTGTGTGATAATGTCCCAAGAAGGTAGAACTGTGCAATATTAAAAATAATTCTTTGCGAGAGCTGTCCAGTTTTAATTCTGCTTTAAAAGTCTGGTGTGATAAAGTCTTCAAAGTTCAGGTAATCCAAGATGTCAATTCAGGTAATCCAAGATGTCATGTTAAATACTTTCATAACTATGTAATAGTTGTTGGCTCAGCTCAGCTAGTTTTTATAGCAGAATTGCATTCTTTTCTAATTTATTGTTTTATTTATTAGTTAGATTTCTATCTGCATCTTTTTTGCATGGTGGTATATATGACTTTCACTCCTTTCTACTTACTTTCCACAGCAACCCTGTGAGGTAGGTCAGGGTGAGACAGAGTAACTGGCCCAAGGTCACCGGATTCAGTGTAGAGTTCAACCTGTATCTACCAACTTTCAGTCCAACACTCTAGCCATTATGCTGCACTACTCCGACATTCCTTTTTTCCAGTGCTTTAACACATACAAAAAAGAAGTGCTTGGTCTCAAACTACACAGCCCCTCAAAATCTGATACCTCAAATAGGAGTGCTACGCAGTCAGAGAGGTATGTGCCATAGGATCACAGAGTTGGAAGGGACCCAAAGGGCATCTAGTCCAATTCCCTCCTGTGCAGGAATACACAACTAAAGCTCTCCCCCCAATGGCTGTCCAATTTCTCTTCAAAGACTTCCAAAGAGAAAGAGCGCACCATTCTTTGAGGCAGTGTATTCCACTGTTGAACGCCTCTTTCAGTTAAAAAGTTCTTCCACGTGGTAAAACCTCTGTTCTCGTAACTGAGATCCCTTTTTAATGTAAATAAAACATTATTAATTTTTAATTTTGAAAAAGCTACTGCGATGCTAGAAATTTAGAGAGTGAAGGAAAATTTCATGGGAGGGGAGTCAGAATTCATATTTGGGGTCATTACAATGACTGCAGTTGACCCAGTCTCCTACAAGGCAGCACAAACTACAGTTCCCACAATTCTAGACTTCTGGGGTGGTGCAAAAATCTTCTGCTCCCAGAGGCATATAAGTCAGAAAACAAAGGAAAACAAAACTTCTAAACAAGATGGCTTTGCTAGGGTAAGATTGCTTTGTAGCAGTAAATTTATCCTTTGTAATTATCCCTTTAAATCATGTGTGTGAAAAACAAACCAGAAAGACATTGGAACTCATGGAATAATTTAGTCAGAGAATTTAGGAGTCAGTGGTCACTTTGCTAGTTACTAACAGCTGAACAATATTTCAAGTATTTTAGTATTTCAAGTACTGATCCCCCCTGTATCCACAGTATTTATAACTGCAGTTTCATTTAACCACAGTTGGGGGAAAAGGTCTTTCTAGGCATCCAGAGGGTGTCCAGTGTGACTAAAATAGAGTCATGCTAGAGGACTTCCATATGCCTAGTAAGGCATCCACTCTAGGCTTTTTCTAGGTCCTCCAGCATAACTCTATGATCTTCTATGGTGTTCACTGTTATCCACTGTTTCACTTATAAACTGTAAGTCTGGGAACGTATCCCTCATGGATATGGGGGTGACCTTTATTTCAAAACTAGGGCTGGTTTAAGGAATTTTGGGGGCCCTGCAATGCTTTATTTTGGGGCCCCCATATGTTTATCTCAGGTCAATGTAACATAACCTATTCACAGTACAGAATGTTCAGATTGCAGTAGGAACCCTGTATCCACGGATCCATGGGACACAAAACAGCACACCTACCATAGAGTCTTCCTAGAAAATGTGTCCTCCCTAGCCATTTTCTAGGCCCTCCAAGGCAACTCTATGGTATTTTAAACCAGAAGTCCCATTATTTTCAATAGTGTTCACTATTACCCACAGTTTTCAGAATCCATGCCCACACAGAACCAATCCCCAGTGGATAAGGGGGGCCTACTGTATTACATAATTTGCCACCAATAATTTAGTTTAAAAACTATATTATAGGCACTAACAAAATATGTTTTGTTAATTAGCAATTAATGTAATGGTGTAGGTTTCCTCAAAAAAAAAGAAAAAAAAGAAAGTAGACTGCAAGCTAAACATGAGTTAGCAGTGTGATGCAGCAGCAAAAAATGCCAATGCGATTCTAGGCTGCATTAATAGGAATATAGTGTCTAGATCAAGAGAAGTAACAGTGCCACTCTATTCTGCTTTGGTCAGACCTCACCTGGAAGACTGTGTCTAGTTCTGGGCACCACAATTCAGGAAGGGTATTGAGAAGCTGGAATGTGTCCAGAGGAGGGCAACCAAAATGGTGGGATATCTGGAAGCCATTGTGCCCTATGAGGAGCAACTTAGGGAACTGGGTATGTTTAGTCTGGAGAAGAGAAGATTGAGAGGTGACATGAGAGCCATGTTTAAATATTTGAAGGGATGTCATACTGAGGATGGAGCAAGCTTGTTTTCTGCTGCTCCAGACATGGAGCAAAGGGTTCAAACTCCAGGAAAAGAGATTCCACCTAAACATTAGGAAGAAGTTCCTGATGGTAAACGCTGTTCAGAAGTGGAATGCACTGCTTGGGAGTGTGGTGGAGTCTCCTTCTTTGGAGGTTTTTAAGAGAGGCTTGATGGCCATCTGTTGTGAGGGCTTTGATTGTGTGTTCCTGCAGGGCAGAAGCTAATCGGATGGGATGGCTGTTGGGGTCCCTTCTAGCCCTATGATTCTATGATTCTAGGCTGCATGCAGAGCCTGGGAAAGTAACTTTTGGATTACACCTCTCAGAATCCCTCTGCCAGCACCCTTCTCAAGGTCTGGTTGTATTGTTCCTTTTCCAGCATTCTCTAGCCCAGTGGTCTTTAAACAAAGGCTGGATGGCCATCTGTCAGGGATGCTTTGATCGTGATTTCCTGCATGGCAGGAGGTTGGACTGGATGGCCCTTGTGGTCTCTTCCAACTCTACAATTCTATGATTCTATGATATCCTCACAGGGGTCCGTCCACAAAGGCTTGAAGGCTGTTTGGCCCACCTCCTCCCTGTAGTGGAACAGCTATGTGACAGGAACCAAGGCAAAGGCTGGCTGGCTTGGCCTGTACATTGCAATTCAATCCACTCCAGCAAAAACATTCAGGCAGAAGCAAGAGTGCCTCTGAGGGAAAGGTTAATGGATGGTGTAATTGTATTGTTTTTGTTGTTAGCTATTATTATTAGGGTTTTAAATCTTGAGTTAAGTCTTGGGGCAACAAAAGATATTTAAAGGGTGTCCCTGGTAAAGAAAAAGTTAAGAACCACTGCTTAGCCCAATAGCTCTCACATAGCACTAATGGGATACTGGTGCTTTAGTGACAACAATAAAACCATTGTTCCCAGTAATATTATTCCAAATTTTTATTTATATTCGTTATATTCTTCTGTTAAAAGAAGCAGAGTGTTGTAGAAGTTTCAGCATTGCCCTATGACTGTGGAGACCAGGGTTTGAATCCTTACTCAGCTATGAATACCCACTGGCTGACCTTGGGCAAGTCACACTCTCTCAGCCTCAAATGAAGTCAAAGGCAGACCCCCTTTGAACAAACCTTGCCTAGAAAACCCCATGATAAGTTTGCCTTAGTCAGAAATGACTTCAAGGCACATGGGCAAACACACACAATTTCCTTTTGCAGGTTGACCTCAGTTGGCAGCAAGGGGAGGAAGCTGAAGAAGACCAAGGGGAAAAGGGAGGGAGGAAAGGGAGAGAAGGACATGCTAAGGGCAGCTGGATAGATGGGCTGGAGGGGATCTATGTGGAAGTTAAGAAAGAAAGAAAGAAAGAAAGAAAGAAAGAAAGAAAGAAAGAAAGAAGCCTTTTCTGAAGATAGAGCAGGGGAGAACAAGAGATTACCCCCCTTCCCTCTCCCACTCTCTCTCTCACACACACACTCACCCCTCTCCCACACACGTTTGAGGATGATCCTGGAAGGAGGGGGGAGGGAGCAACAAACTCCCTCCAGAATCAGCCACCCAAAGAAAGCTCCGTCTTTCTCTTTCACTTTCGTTTTCTAATTTGGGAGACACTGGTTGTTTTTTTAAAGCCAGTAGGAGGTCTTTTCAGGAGGAGGGATAGGTCCAGATGGGACCCCCTGCCTGTGTGCCCCCCCCTCCGCAGATGCTGATTTGGCGGTATGGTTAAGCCGGCTCTGTTCAAAACCACAGGACTGTTATACAAATAATGCACTGGTGGAATGTTTGGGAACTAATAACTCCTATGCACGTGGCACTTGTGTTGCTGTTTGGAGAGGGTAGTGTTTTAAAGTTTGTTGGTTGGAATAAAAATCCACATCCTTATTATGTACTTTTGAAGGATGTGGGGTCTAAAACACAAATTCTACAATTGTGAGAGATGCGGTAATGACTTTGTCAGCTGTGCAGCTCTGAGATACCATTTTCAAGCCAAACATCTTGGGAAAATTTGCACTGAAACGTGTAGCAAGGATATTGTGCCAGAGAGTTTTCCACACCATGCAAAGGTAAGACATGGAGAGTGCTGGCTCCCATCTTATTTGTTTAGTCCTGGGCTCACCTTCTCCTCCTCTTCCATCATCATCATCATCATCATCATCATCATCGGTTTCACAGTCTACTAGGTGTTGATTTTGGGACCATCAGTAATTCTGATTCTATCCAAGAATCTAGGAATCAGTGAGCTATCATTGGATATTGTGGCACATTCCAAGTACTTTTGTAATCACTTTTTGTAATTCTGCTGTTGTGATTCTGTCTATGGCAATTTCATTCATATGTTTTGTGAGTCAATTTGGAATTGCTCCTACGGCACCTATCCCCATTGGAAGTACAGATACTCTCTTTTCCATGTGCAGCAGCAGCAATAGTTAGCTGTAGTAATACTTTGTTTTGAATGAAATATAGGGCTCATCTACATTGGCTGTTTAAATCCAATCAATCTCGCATGGAATTTCCATGTCACTACTGTTTAGGGTAACAAAAGGAAGAGGCACTATGGATCATATTGGAAAGATATGTTGGATAATGGGGTGCACCAAAGAATTTCAGAAGAAAATCAGCCTGTGTTTTATAGATTATAGCAAAACTTCTGATTGTGTAGATCATGAAAAACTATGGATCACTCTTAAAGAAATGGGTGTGCCACAACATGTGATTATCTTGATGCATGATCTGTACTCAAGATAAGAAGCTACTGTCAGGACAGAATATGGGTAAAGAAATATGAAAGATGAATGGGAAAGAAATAAGGATTGGGTTTAAGATGGTATTCTGTTGCCTGATGCTTGATACTGATTTAGTGTAAAGGAAGTTGTTCTATAATAAGGCTTTTTGGGTATTTGAAATTTAAGAAATTGTTTAAAATGATACTAAAGTTGATTTACATGTGTGCTGGAGGGTTAGATAATTAGAAGAGATATTATTATGAGAGGGGTGTTTTGGGAAATAGCTAAGGGAAACAACTAAAAAAAACTACAATGAGGCAGAGATGTGTTTTAAATATGATAGATTAAGCAGACTATAATTATCTTTTTGTGGACGGTTGGGAGACACAGCTGGAAAAGAGTTAAAGGGGAGAGAGAAATAGTTGGAAAAGAGTTGGGAAGGCTGTTTTAGTGTAACGATGAAAGGATTTAATATTTGATATTTAACATTATGATGGATTGTTGTTAAAATAGAAGGAATTACTGAGAGGAGGTAATTTGTTTAGTGTAATTTAGGGGAAGATTAACAGTAGTATTTGATAATCCCATACCCTTCAACTGTCCTGGTTTGGCAGCAACTGCCCTAGTTAATCCTCCGCTGTTCTCCATATGCAAGATAGCTGAGGGCTATTTATGTGTTGCCCGTCTCTGTGCTAAATCTCTGTTAAACCCTTCACATCTTAGAGACTCTTTGCATTTTGGTTTTGGTGTGTGTTTTTGACGCACATGCTAAAAACAAAAGTAGGTGGGCATTTTGAATATATACCACATGCACTTAGGAGCCAGTATGGTGTAGTGAATTGAGTGTAGGACTACGACTGTGGAAGGCCAGGGTTCGAATCCCTGCTCAGCCATGGAAACCACTGGGTGACCTTGGGCAAGTTACCTTCTCTCAGCCTCAGAAGAAAGTAATAGCAAATGCCCTCTGAACAAATTTTGGCAACAAAACCCAGTGACAGGTTCACCTTAGGATTGCCATACATTGGAAACAACTTGAAGACATACAACAACAACAACACACCCACTCACCAAGGAGCTGGTGATCAGGCCTCACTGAAGCATATTTGCATCTTCTATAAATATCTGTATGCGCCCCATGATGTGTGGAATGGCCCCTAACCTCAATTCATAAAAGCTGGTCCAAGTAGAACAGTCCACCAGATCCATAGCCTATAATGAGTCAAATGGAGGCATTTCTATAAGCAAAGAAAGGTCACTGATAACATATTTCTCCTCAATCTTTCCATATCTAAATGTGGTAGACACTGTGCTATTTGAAAAGGACTTCTGACTTCATCAGTCATTACAGACATTAAAATGTAATTATTCATTTTTGTTCTACCATACCCAGATTTGCACTGCATAGCAATATCTCTTTGAAGTGCATCCTTTCTGCTGCAAAAAGGATAATTACAACTGACTCTGGACACTTTGTGCAGTGCTACACAACACATGTATACTCAAAAGCAAGTCCCTTATCTCTCAATGGGGCTTATTCCCTAATAAGTGTGTTTAGGATTTTGCAACATTTTCTGGCAATTTAAATATAGGTAGTATAGAGGGAGCCCATTTAGCATCCAGTCTGGGGGTGGGCACTTGGTAGATCTCCAGTTGCAGCATCTGATAATGTCCACAGTTCTGAACATGCAAAACTCTTATGATTACTGTAAGGAAACACTCATGTAGACTACACAGTTTCTGATATTTTCACATAACCCCTTTAATGCATTCTGGCTAGGCAAGGGCATGGGAGATTATAGCAAGCTGAACATGAATGATCAGAAATTTAAAAAAAAAACCCCAATATCAACCCATCTTTTAAATGAGAACAGTCTTTGCATGAGTCTATAGTAGCCTTCTTCAACCCAGTGGCCTCCAAAAGCATTGGATTACAGGTGCCATCATTCTCAGCCAGCATAGACAGCACTCAGGGAAAATGTCACACCAGACAGAAATACTAGGGTTCCCAGGTGTCCCGTTTTCTATGAGACAGCCCATATTTGGGGGCAGACCAACCCCAAGCATTTGGTGTACAGCAAAATGGTCTCACATACTGAATGCTAGGAGTCCTGGTGGCCCAGTGGTTAAATGCCAGTACTGCAAGTCACCACGTTGCAAGTTCGATTCCAGAGGGCTCCAAGGTTCACTCAGGCTTCCATCCTTTCATAGCTTGGTAAAATGAGTACCCAGCTTGTGAGGGCAATTAGCTAACACACATTGGAAATGGCTTAATGCAGTGTAGATGTGTAAATTGCTATTGCTTAAAACAGTTTGTAAGCTGCTCTGATAGCCTTGTGGCTGAAGAGCAGCGTATAAATAAGTAATAAAAATTTAAAAAGCATACCTGCTAGGATTGCCAACTGGCACAGCACCATTTTTCTTCCTCCTCTCCAGCCAGCAAGGAAAAGGAACCCCCAATCATGCCCCATGTGCTACTCTCTCATTTGCCTCTAGAGCTAAGAGTACAAAGTGCAGTTACCAGCTGCACTCACAACAGACAGACCCCCACCTGAGACCATTTTTCTGTGTACTAAACATCCCAGGGTTGGTCTGTTGTGTGTGTGGCTGGTGTCTGCTCTACCCAAAAGTGGGCACTAGCCTCCTTCACAACAGATTGACCCTGGAACATTTGGTACTCAGCAAAATGGCCTCTGAGGAGAGCCATAAGTTGAAATTATAGCTGGTGCCTGCTCTTCCTCTTCTCAGCTCTACAGGAGACTGAGAAAGTGTAAGACCCACCTCAAGCTGTTCTGGGCTTCTGCAAAATCTCAGATCTTACAGGAGATGGATAGAAACTCTTGTGAGGCCCTCTTCTCATAAGACTTGAAGCAGGCTTTATGTAGACTTGCCTCATGTGGGTTGTCCCATATTAGTCTCAGGAGGACATGGAAATCTCAAGGAACTCCCATGAAGGACTTGTAGGTATAGTTTTTAAAGCATAAAATAGCTTGGTAATTTGTGAAAAAAATACTGTAGATGGAATAAGGATTTAGGTGAAATTGCAGGTTGAATTTTCTAGCAAATTATCCTCTAGTTGCTTGGGGAAAAGAAAACATTTTTATTATCCTAATTACAAGATGAAAATTCTATATTAGACAACATGATGGCATAAAAATGAACAAAATGCAAGGTTCTCACTGTTATTATTATTATTTTTTAAATATTCCCCAAATAATGAATTTCAGAAACAAATTTGGGTAGTTCAGAATTTGGAGGCATTTTCATCTTGGTTCTTGTATGAACCGCCAGTTTGGTTACTATCTACTACTTTCAACAGGGAGAAGTGTAGGATACTATACATGGGCAGTAAAAATGAAATGCACAGATATAGGATGGGTGACACCAGGCTTGATGGCGGTACATTCAAAAGGGATCTAGGCATCTTAGTGGATTACAAGCTGAACGTGAGTGTGATGTGGCAACTAGAAAAGCCAATGCAAGCCTAGGCTGCATCAATAAGAGTATAGTGTCTAGATCAAGGGAAGTAATAGTGGTACTGTATTCTGCTTTGGTCAGACCTCACCTAGAATACTGTGTCCAGTTCTGGGCACCACAATTCAAGAAGGATATTGACAAGCTGGAACATGTCCAGAGGAGGCTGACCAGAATGGTAAAAGGTCTGGAAGTCATGACCTATGAGGAGGGGGTTAGAGAGCTGGATATGTTAAGCCTGGAGAAGAAAAGGTGAAACGGATAACCATGTTTAAATACTTGAAAGGTTCTCATATTGAAGATGGAGCAAGCTTGTTTTCTGCTGCTCCAGAGACTTTGGAGATGATCAGATGCGGTCAAAAAGCCCAAGAAGAGTGTGCGAGGACAGTTACTGTACTGTGAATGGGTCCCAGTTTCAGACATTGTCATCATCCTCGCGTACTCAGCCTGTGCTGCAGCCGCAAAGAAGGCATTGCTTTCAATTGATGGGGAGGTACTATTAAAAGTATGTCTTGCTTTTTGGTTTTCTATAGCCATCTCAGCCACTTTGGAAACAGAATGCTGGGCTAAATAAGCATTTGGTCTGTTCCAGCATAGCTCTTCTTATGTTCACATGCACCCCATTCCCCACAACATTCATTTTAATCCCACTCCCATGACAGTTCTGTATATTCCCAGTTCCTCTCTCCTCACAGATCTTGCATTTTCAACAGACTGATCATGAACTGACTCAGATTAGAAACCTAAGGAGTTGTTCGACTATGACTCTTAAGAGGAAAACAAAATTGCAGGCCATGGAAGTATCTACATCATGTAGAATGTGCTCCAGGCAATTTGGAACAA
Organism: Gambelia wislizenii; assembly: GCA_030847615.1. Classification (NCBI taxonomy): domain Eukaryota; kingdom Metazoa; phylum Chordata; class Lepidosauria; order Squamata; family Crotaphytidae; genus Gambelia; species Gambelia wislizenii. The sequence goes on along the minus strand of JAUMIR010000002.1, from coordinate 378,082,951 downwards.
TCCATGCTAGAGAAAACCATGAGAAACAAGAGCATCACTTCACGGCCAGTAAAAGAGGTAGCATTTCTATTTTGAGCATGACTTTGAAGTCCTCACATTGTCAATTGTTCTTGGTAGGCTTGTTGAAGGCCAGGCCAATGGGTGCAAAAGAATATTGTGCATATTGACAGAATTGGTTCAATGTTGCTAGCAGGGCTGTGGGGCAATGTTGATAGCAAGGCTGTGGCATCACTAAGGCTGGTGTCACCCCTCCCCCTGACAGTGAACATTATCAGGCAAGGCAAATAAGGCATCATAAAGATGCCTAATGATTGTGAAAGGGTGCATGTACCATGCGACATCACCCTTTCGCAATCATGTCCTGCTAAAGAAACATACTTCTTTATTGACGGTTCAAGCTGTCACTTGATCCCTGTGGTGCTTTTGTGCCAGCATTGCCAGCGTTTGAAACTTTGCACCTGTGTACTCATGTGAATGCAGCATCAATGGCTGGTTCAGCAAGAACACTTCTGGGGTGAGAGCATGATATTCAGATAGGTGATGCACTTTTTACGACCCTCCCCAGTTTACTTGGGACTTTTAAAATGTGTTTAGGTGCTTTGTGTAACTTTAACTTAGTTATTTTTGTATTTATTTTTGAATTTACCATGCTATGTATTCTCATGAGAATAATAATAATAATAATAAATAAAAATGTATTTATATCCCACCCCTCTGCGAACAATTGGGGCGGCTTACAACAATAAAATAGTACACAGTATAAAACAAGTCAAAATGCCTTCCCTCCCTTAAAACATTATTAAATTAATACAAATTAAAATCAGCATATAATACAATTTATTAAAAACCCTTCCGAGCGAGCAGCATCAGTTTGGAGGTCCAGAAGCAACTTCCAGAGGGGGTTCCTGAGGCCGGGGTTAGCTATTCCGGAAAAGCCTGCCTGAAGAGAACCGTCTTGACAGCCTTTTAAAAGCTAATGATGTCAATAGGCGGATCTCATCCAGCAGGCCGTTCCACAATTTGGAGCGACAGCCGAGAAAGCCCTCTGGGAGGTGGTCGCCAGCCTAAGTCTTTGTGGCTGCAACAAATTCCTCCCAGAGAACCGGAGAGCATGGGGAGGATTATAAGGGAGAAGGCGGTCCCTGAGATAGCTTGGGCCAAGCCATTTAGGGCTTTAAAGGTGATAACCAACACCTTGTACTGGGCCTGGAAGCTGATAGGCAGCCAGTGGAGGGACCTCAGAACCGGAGTAATGTGGTCCCTCCTAGATGTTCCAGAAACTAGCCTGCCTGCCATATTTTGTACCAGCTGTAATTTCCGAACTAAGCACAAGGGTAGCCCCATGTAGAGTTCATTACAGAAATCAAGACGTGAGGTTACCAGCGCATGCACAATGGTCTCAAGATCCCTTACTTCCAGAAAAGGGCACAGCTGGCGTATCCACCGAAGCTGATAACAAGCGCTCCTGACTGTCGCATTTACCTGATTTGTCATCAGGAGCGACGAGTCAAGGAGCACCCCTAGACTGCGAACACAGTCACTGGAGGATAGTGTGACCCCATCCAGGACTGGAGATTGCAACCCAGTTCTTGGTTTCGGGGCCGCTACCGTGAGCACCTCCGTCTTGTCTGGATTCAGTCTCAATCTGTTTTTCCTCATCCAGCCCATTACTGCCTGAAGACATTCATTGAGAGAAGAGATGCCATCAGAATTCGAGACCGATGAACGAGATACGGAGAAATAGATCTGAGTGTCATCAGCATACTGATAACACCCAGCTCCATAACTCCGGATAATGTCACCCAGCGGCTTCATATAGATCTTAAATAACATTGGGGACAGAATAACACCCTGTAGTACTCCACAGGTAAGCTTCCTTTTACTGGAGCTACTGTCCCCGAGCAGCACTCTCTGGGTCCTACCTGAGAGGAAGGACCGGAACCACTGCAAATCAGTGCCTCCGATGCCTAACTCCCTCAGGCAATCCAGAAGAATGCTGTGATCTATTGTATCAAAAGCCTCTGAGAGGTCTAGGAGCACCAACAGGGTCACACTACCCCTGTCGATGCTCAGACGCAGATCGTCGGTCAAAGCAACCATGGCAGTCTCAACCCCGAAGCCTGTCCTAAAGCCAGTTTGAAATGGGTCTAGGTAATCGGTTTCATCCAAGACAGCTTGGAGTTGAAGAGCAACCGCCCTCTCGATCACCTTGCTCAAAAATGGTAATAAAGAGACTGGCCTATAATTATTCGTCGCCAGGGGGTCCAGGGAAGGTTTTTTCAAAATAGGCTTAACAGCTGCCTCCTTTAGACATGATGGAATATATCCTTCCCTGAAGGATGCATTGATGATGCTCACAAGGAACTTCCACAATGCGTCCCCTCCCTGGACGGCCAGCCAAGATAGGCAAGGGTCGAGGGGGCAGGTTGTCTTCCTCACACTACCAAGGAGCTTGTCCACGTCATTGGTACTCACAGATTGAAGCTGATCCAGTATAATTACATCGGCGGAGTCACTGGACACCTCGTCCATTGTTTCTGTTACAATAGTGGCATCTAGGTCAGCTCTTATCTGAGAGATTTTATCTGCAAATATGCGGGATTTCAAACAAGGAAGTGAACGGAGCTCTGTTCACTCTTCCATCATTGCTGGGGAATCCTTTTTGCAGATAGGAGGTAAGCATTGCACAGAAGGTTCTTTTGCCGGTATAAAAATGGCAAAGTTATGCTGGCAAAAGAATGGGGTTTAGAAGGGGGTGGTGTGATAAAGTCCAGTGCCGTCTGGTGTGTTCAGCCTCTCCGCACCCCCCTAGTGCCCCCACTGTAGCAGGGCTTCTCCTAGTAGAAGGGGAAGTAGAGGACAGGCTGTGAGACACCCTTAGTTCTATGTGCTGACAAAGGGAAATGGCTCAAAAGTTATTGCTATGGCCTGCCACTGCTGCCTCAGCATTGCTACCTGAGGCAACTGACTCACTCTGGCTAATGTAGGACCAGTCTTGGTGGATAGGAAGACATTGCCTTCTTGTCCCTCACCCAATGACATCTAGCACCCCATGGCCCCATCCCTGCCACAGGGAAACATTCTCAGAGAGAGAATTTGCCATTCTTGGGTGTGTGCACAGAAATACCACTCCATAATGTCAAGTTCAAAGATACATAATTGAATACAAAAGTTAGGATCATCCATGCTATAGCATTTCTGATTTCTGTGTATGGTTGTGGAAGTAGACAAATAAATGGGGCATAGAGCAAATCAAGCCTGAACTCTCTATGAGCCAAAATGACTAAACTGAGGCTATCAGCCTTTGGACATATCATGAGATGGCATGACTCATTAGAGAAGATGATAGTGATCAGCAAAGTGGAAGGCAGTAGGAAAAGAGGAAAATCTCATCACAAGTGGATAGATTCAGTCGCGGAAGACATGGCCATGAATTGCAAGATATTAATAGGGCTGTTAATAACAATGGGGCTTGTTTGCACAGATGAAAAAATCTGCTTCAAATCACATTTTCCTGGTCTGCAGTGAGCCCACACACATCTTGTTAATGCCATATACATCTTGCTAAAACAAAATGAGAGCAGCATTACTAGCCACTCATTTCCCCTAGGCAAGCTCGCTTCGATATAAAAGGGCAGTCCTGCTATGATCACATGTTTAATACTTCACATTATTTTTGGCCACATAGTCATGGCCACTTTGCTTCCCCCCCCTTCCTGTCATGCATGTGAATATGCAAATAGACAGAGGTGTGCTAATAATAACATACAAGTATCTGCAGAAATACACCTTCAAAAAATAATAGCAACTGCACACCAGCAAAATGTAAATACAAACAGAGAAAGTAGCCCTTTCTGGAGGGAATGATCAGGTGGCCCCAAACCCCACCATGAGGAATTAAAATGGAGGTGTCTCAAGAAACCAGGATGGATGACTAAAGAACTTTCAACAGAGCTAAGTTTTAAACGGAACATGTATAGGAAATGGAAAAAGGGGGAAATCACCAAAGAAGAATTCAAACAGATAGCGAACACATGTAGGAGTAAAGTCAGAAAAGCTAAAGCGCAGAATGAGCTCAGGCTAGAGAGGTTAAGAACAATAAAAAGGTTTTTTTGGGTATGTCTGCAGCAAAAGGAAGAAGAAGGAAATGGAAGGGCCACTACGTGGAGAAGATGGCAAAATGCTAATAGGGGACAGAAAAAAAGCAGAATTACTCAAGACCTTCTTTACCTCAGTGTTTTCAGGAAACCAACCTGAGGAGAATGGAACAGAGGACACAATAGAGGAAATCCAGCACAGAATAAGCAAAGAGGTAGTACAGGAATATCTTCTTAATCTAAATGAATATAAATCTCCAGGACCAGATGAACTACATCCAAGAGTATTAAAAGAGCTGGCAAATATAATCTCAGAGCCATTGGCAATAATCTTTGAGAACTCCTGGAGAACAGGAGAAGTCCCAGCAGACTGGAGGAGGGCAAACATTGTCCCCATCTTCAAAAAGGGGCAGGGGGAAGGATCCCAACAATTATCGTTGGTTAGTCTGACATCAATACCAGGGAAGATTCTAGGGCAGATCATTAAACAGAGAGTTGGTGAACATTTAGAAGGCAATGCCATAATCAGAAAAAGTCAGCATGGGTTTCAGAGAAACAAGTCATGCCAGACTAATCTGATTTCTTTTTTTGATAAAATTACCAGCTTGGTAGATGAAGGGAACGCTGTGGATATCACATACCTTGATTTCAATAAGGCCTTTGACAAGGTTCCCCATGACATTCTTGCAAACAAACTTGTAAAATGTGGGCTAGACAAGTTAACTGTTAAATGGATTTGTAATTGGTTGACCAGCTGAACCCAAAGGGTGCTCAGCAATGGCTCCTCTTCGTCTTGGAAAGATGTGACCAGTGGGGTGCCACAGGGTTCTGTCTTGGGCCCAGTGCTATTCAACATCTTTATCAATGACTTGGATGAGGGAATTAGGGGCATACTTATCAAATTTGCAGATGACACCAAATTAGGAGGAGTAGCTAATACCCTAGAGGACAGGATCAAAAGTCAAAATGACCTGGATAGACTGGAGAGCTGGGCCAAAGCTAACAAAATGAAATTCAATACAGAGAAATGTAAGGTACTGCACTTAGGGCAGAAAAACAAAAAACATCGATATAGGATGGGGGAGACCTGGCTGAATGAGAATACATGCGAAGGGGATCTAGGAGTCCTAGGAGACCACAAGTTGAACATGAGTCAACAGTGTGATGCGGCAGCTAAAAAGGCCAATGTGATTTTGGGCTGCATCAATAGAAGTATAGTGTCTAGATCAAGGGAAGTAATAGTGCCACTCTATTCTGCCATGGTCAGGCCTCACCTAGAATACTGTGTCTAGTTCTGGGCACCACAATTCGAAAAGGATATTGACAAATTGGAGCATGTCCAGAGAAGGGCAACTAAAATGGTGAAAGGTCTGGAAACGATGCCTTATGAGGAGAGACTTAGGGAGCTGGGTATGTTTAACCCGGAAAAAAGATAGTTAAGGGGCAATATGATAGCCCTGTTTAAGTATTTGAAGGGATGTCACGCTGAGTATGAAGCAGGCTTGTTTTCTGCTGCTCCAGAGACTGGAACATGGAACAATGGATGCAAGCTCCAGGAACAGAGATTCCACCTCAACATTAGGAGGAACTTTCTGACAATAAGAGCTGTTCAGCAGTGGAACACACTCCCTCGGAGGGTGGTAGGATCTCCTTCCTTGGAGGTCTTTAAACAGAGCCTGGATAGCCATCTGTCGGGGATGCTTTGATCGTGATTTCTTGAGTGGCAGGGGATTGGACTGGATGGTCCTTGTGGTCTCTTCCAACTCTACAATTCTATGATTGCTTGGCTCCACACTGAAGCCAACTTGGAGACAGCCACACATACAAAAAACTGTTTTTGGGTTTTTTTGGTCAGGAAAGTGTGGCATAAAAGGTAGTTTTTAAAAAATTGGATCTCAGGTGCCAAAAAGAACTGTATTCAGTTTGAATCCTCAAGAACATTGTATGTTCTAGCAGCCTCAGTAAGATCTGAGTATAGTTTTTTTCCTGACTGTGTAGACAAGCCCTAATTCATAGGGTCACCAAAGTTGAAGCTGACATGACAACAATTAACAAAAAAGCTTCTTTCTATTCACTTGGCCCCTTCTTTTGAGTAGAGTGTAAAGGATGCTATACTGAACTTTGAAATCAGTTATTTATACTGTATGTCTCTGTCTGTGTGTGTATCCCACCTTATTACAGTGAGCTTCAGGGAAGGTCTTGTTTTTCCTGCTTTATCCACTTTATTTTACAAGGTGGTCCCAGCTGAGAAATAATGATTAACCCAAGGCCGCACACCAAGTTTCATGCCGTTAAATGGTGGTCATTATTTTTTAAAATGAGATTGACAAATAGAAGCTTATGTTGGGGAGGACCAAAACCTTTTTATTTTGAAGCTTTATACCTAAGAAAATACAGATCTAATAAGATGCAATGGAGACCTACATAATTTTTTAGATATCAATTTGGAGGCATGTCTTGGTTTTTTTAAAATAAAGAAATACACACAGAGTATGTATGAAACCTGTGGATTCTTTCAATGCAGGTATATCTCAGTTAAAAAAGTAAATTTGTAGATCTATAATCTAAAGGAGAAAGGCTGCTGGAAGTGCCAGAAAGAAACAGGAACACTTAAACATATGTGGTGGACATGCCCTAGCATTCAAAAATTTTGGTTAAAAGTACATAAAATAATTCAGAAGATATTCAACATAGAATTCGAATTAAATCCAAAGATTTATCTCCTTAACATCACCTCAATCTTACCACAAAATGTAGAGAAAAAATATTGGAGAATACTGTTATACTTATGCACGGCTGCTCGCATGGTCATCGCGGCACGATGGAAAAGCAAAGAAGAACCCACAATAGAAAATTGGCTAAACAAAATACTAATAATGAGAGACAATGATAAATTAACTCGAATTATAAATCAAGACAAGACAGAGAAAACGGAAGCAGAATGGTTTCCAGTATCAGAATACTGCAGAATGAGGTGGTGTATAGGGAAAGATATTGAGATATGAACAATGGAAATAATAAGTGAGGTTGCTTTTCAAGAGATGAAGGGAAATAGAGAGGAAGGAAATAGAGGGTGAGAGGAATAAATATACGAGAATGGAAGGGAAAAGAACGAAAAGAAAGAAGGGATGAGAGGAAATTAGTAAAAGTCAATGTAGAAGAAACTCCATGGGATAAGAGGGCAGGTTTAAAGGAACGGAGTGGAGATCGAAGAAGAATACATAAGTAGAGCAAAACTTTAGATTATTTTTACAAAGGAAGTCAGATTTTAATGTTTTTATTGGGAAGACAATCTAGGCATGATATACTAATATTTAAGTTCACTGATAATAATGTACGTGTAATATAATTTTATCATGTGAATAAAATATATTGTATTAAAAAAGTAAATTTGTTCCTGAGCATCACTTCTTTAACAGAAAACTTAGTACCAGAGGAAGAAATAACATGGAAAGAATAGTGATAAGTTTCTATATTGCAAAAGGGAAGAGCAGTTCAACATGTTTAAGCAAACTCACTCTCTCCCAAACCCTAACAATATGCACATTTGGAATGAAATAACCTGGCACAAGTAAACAAAAACATTTTGAACCTTCTAGAGATCACTTCAAGTCCCCCCACCCCCACCCCCCAAATGCATCCAGGCATGCCTTTTCCTTTCACCAGCCTCCACTTTTCTTATAATTTATTTTTGATGGCCAAAATAGATCTATGCTTATAGATCTATGCTTTTTAAACATTGGGGGGGGGGGTTGGTGAGGCAGGTTTATATGCTTTGCCCTTTTCTCTGTTTTGCTGTTTGTGCATGCTCAGTAAGGGATTCTGGAGGCAGCTGTTATTTAACTTGCCTGTTGTAGGCAGGCACAAAGCTACAGTACGATCTCATTCTTTCCCAACTCAGATATTATTGTGTTATATTGCTTTATTAACTGAAGCATGTCTGTATGTTCCTTTCAGGAATAACTGTAATTTGCCTCCCCCCACTTTATTTTTGTATAGCACAAATGTCCACTGGATTTAAACCTGATAGCATCTTAGAATATAAAACACCAATGGAAGTCAAGAATTTCATGGAAGCAAAACTCCAACCTTATATCCGAGGCTCTGTAAGGTTAGCCTGCACATCAGAAGTTGAAGGAATTATTGGTTCAATCCAAGAAGTGTTTCCATTGCCGATAACTCACATTACTAAGGTACTGATGACTCTGTGCCCTACTTGAAAATGATCACTACAGTATGTTCTTTACCACTGAAGGAAGAGTGCTCGCATTCCACATTTAATTACTTTTCCATATGAGTGTGTGTGTGTATGTGTGTGCATTAAATGCTCATTAGTTCCCTGTGGTGAGGAGATCCTGTTTTATGAGCACTCAAAGTGCAATATTTTCTTTGGGGGAAAATTCATCTTTCTTTCAGAGATGCCACAACACATTTTGTTGGTGGAAATCCAAATGGAGTCCCTTCACCATTTAACTGTAATAACTTACAAATTGATTTTAATTTAAATCCCTCTGAAATCCTGGACTTTCTCCCTTCTTTATCTGGCTCTATTTATTTGGATCTTTATCTGGATCTCTGTCTGGATCTCTGGTGTCTGAGGGTCAAAACCTAAATGATAAGTTTAGCACCTTTCTAGAAGAAGTGCTACTCAAGTGGTGAAAGGTAGGTATTTTCATAGGATGTGATCTTCCTCTTTTACATATTGTGCATTGAACACACTCCATTTTGTGATTGATCATTGGGAGATAAACACAGGTTCAATTTACAAGTCTAATTACTGAGGCACTTGTATCTGAGTAAACTTCCTTATTATTGGGAAAATGAGAAAAATGCATTAACCACGATTGACCTTCAGTGAGGGTGTTAAGTATCTTTGTGTAGAAAAAATGTCAAAATCAATGTAGATAACAGGCTTGTATCCCTATATTATTTTGTTTGGGGGTATATTATGGATAATAGACTTGCACCAGGGCTTTGGGTCTACAGATGTTGCTGAAGTACAGCTGCGATCATGCTTGACCATTGGATACACTGTCTAGGATTGATAGGAACTGAAATCCAGCAAAATTTGAATCCTATAAAGAACCTTGCTCCAAATTTCACTGGCTGCTTTGTTCTGAGGTGGCACAGAGGCAACCAGGGGATGGTAGCAAGAAACTGGGCTGAGGATGATGGTCTAATATGATAGCCACAGGCATTCAGAAAGTCCAGCAAAAGGTCTGGAATGTAGCTTATTAGGTGGGTAACTTTTGGCTTCCAGTGTTGCTGGAACCCCAGCCAGTATAGCCAATATTTGTGATGGGAGTTACACTCCAACCATTCCTGGAGAGCTATAGGTTTCTGCATCCCCAGCTTACAGGATCATGGGCAGATCACTGAGTGAAAGAACTTGCTATAAATCTTGCTTGCCCTAACTAATGTTCCCAAGGTCTATCTTGGCTGAGGATGGAGATTCCTTAAAAGGAAAGCCCTTGGTCTGGAGCCTAGCACATTGACATCTTTCCTTCTTCACTTGGGGGTTGTCTATATGGTAAAAATACTCACAGAATTCACTCAGAAAATGAGCTGTCTTAATGGGATCTCACATTGTCTCGTCATATTGTTAAGGAGGAGGGCCAAAAAGAGGAAAAACTACACTAGAAAGGCACCCATGGTTTTTCCCAACTTTTTAAAAAGCTCCAGTGATATGCACATTTTTTGCTCGTCAAGAGAAGCAATTCAACATGAATCTCTTCCCCATACAAGATAAAGTGCAAACCTGATTGGCAGGATAAGCACAGGGGGCGGAGCTGGGTTACAGGGCAAGTGCCCGCTGCCACTATGTTGGATTTTTGCCTTAGTGAGTGATTGCTAAGGCGATAAAATGGGGATTTCTCTCTCTCTCTCTCTCTTTTTGGAAAGGTGGAATATCGCTTCTGCACATCATAGAAATGGATTTTAAAATGTGAGTAATCCACTTGTGGCCACCATCTTAGCTATGGGCATGCAAAGTTTATGGGGGCTGTAAAACCATTAAGGCAGGTCACAGTTGCTGCAACTTGCTATTACTGTGGAGCAATCCGAGGTTTTTCCTTCATGTAGACAAGCCCTTGGTGTTTTTTCTTCCCTAGTGAGTCAAGGGTTAGGGAATGGGGAGCAGAATGCATGGTGAAGCATTCTTGAGGACAGAGCTAAGCTCATAATCAGCCTCCTTGGAGGGTCCTGGTTTGAGTGCCTGCAGCTTCAGGTCAACAGTTTCAGGCTTGAAATCAAGGATGGGGGATGAAGTTGAGGCAGACTTAACTCACACCTCCTTTTCTGTGTCTGGCTCTGACTCTTGGCTGATATTTGTGAGTATAGTGTAGGGAATTGGGAATAGGCCAAGTAACATCAGGTCATAGCCATCTGTTGTTGTTGTATTCTATGTAACAGGGTGGCTCATACATAAAAGGAACAGACATACAAGAGTGGTCTGATGTGGACATAGTTCTTTTTAGCAATGCCTTTAAAGATTCAGAAGACTGCCTAAAGAAAATTACAGAGGTACTAGAAGAATTAGGAGGAAGAATAATGAAATCTTCATGGACCAACAGGTTTGTATTGAGACTTGGGAGATTATCAGACGGCTCAAATATTTCAGTACAGGGATGACCAGAGATTGCTAAAAGGCTTTCCTTTTAGACGGCGTCATCCCTGCCCTGTGATGATCCCATTCTGCTCCTGTTCCCCACCTGCTTCCTCTTATTAACAATTTTAATCATTAATAAGGTGCCCGCTCTGTCTCTGTGATGGAATCACTGGTATATGAAAAGGTGCCCTGTTATGCTGGCGCGATGCCAGCTGCGGTGGGAGGTCCCTCCTGAACATTTCTGGGTGCGATCAGGACGATGAGGAAAGTGATAGCCTCCCCCCACTCAGGTTACTTGGGATTTTTAAATTTTATTTTTGTACTTGCTGTCACTTTTTTTCCTTTTGTTCCCCCCTTTTTTAAAATTTCCCACGCTCTCATTCTCTTGTGAGAACGGCCCAAGATTTTGAATAAGGAAGTGAATACAGCTCTGTGGGAGCTGTATTCAGTTCCTTGACTGCCGGAGGGAGGGGGAGCAATTTCTGTCGTGGCTCCAAGGTACGTGTGAATTTTAAAAAAAAGTGGTACAGGGATGAGAGTGGGGCGGGATTGGCGTACTGGGACAAGGTTGGGGTTTAGGACCCGTTGTGATAATCTCCTTGAGCTCCATACTGTGGATTTGTACCTCTGTTTCCTCCTGACATGTTTTTTCTCTTCATAAAGAAATGCAATACCACTCATTCTGCTTTCCCATTCTTCCTTTTTGTAGGCTAATTTTGCAGAAAAGGACACCATTTTCCTTAAGATTCTATTTTAAGTGTTATAAAGATCACCATGGTCATTCACTTGACATTATGCTTTGTTATGACATACTTTGGTTTGCAGTATCTCCAGGTAAGAGCTGGCTGTTGTTTTGAAGGCAATCCCACCCCCATCTTCCTCCCCACCCCATATTCCTGGAGTACTAAGTTTATGTAATTCAGATAGCAACAATATTTCCATTGGCTCACAATCAGTTGGATTTGGTTTTAGTTAAGATGTGAAGATAATGTAGGCCAAGGCAGTGTCATTAGTCTTATCTCTTTCTTGGTGTTAACAGGTTTAAAAGAGAGCTTTTATCACCAGCTCTACCTCTGCAGTGACAATGATAAAATCCAGCTGTACACAATGGCTCTGTTGAAATACCAGGTTGAATTTGTCAAGGCATCCACAGAGAGGGTGAAGGATCTCATACGTTTAATGAAGCACTGGTTCAAAACCTCCTTTGCAAAACCGACAGAGGAAAATAAGTAGGTTGCTAATATCCACACAAGTTGTTTAATTCTCCCTTTCTAGCACCAGATTTTTATGTTTTCCCAATGTACAATGATAAATAATATAACATAGAGATTCGTGTATCTTTTCCAAGTCCATCCAGCTAGAAGCTTGGAAATGTTATTTTAGGGGTCACAGCTCCCAGAATCCTATAGCCAATATGGCCACTAGATGTGGGATTCTGAGAGCTGTAGTCAAAAAAAAAAAAAAAAGAAAAAGAAAAAGAAAAGAAAAGAAAAGAAAAAGAAAAAAAAGAAAAAAAGAAAGACAGAAAAGAAAAGAAAAGTACCTTCCCGAGTTTTCTATTCAGTTACTCCATTTGTAAAAACGGAGAACATGAATAACTGATGGAAAGCAATACATATTATGTCAACAGATATTCCTTGCTACTACTGGGGCTGCTGCCACACTGCAGAAATAATGCAGTTTGATACCGCTTTATATATCATGACTCCATCCTATGGAATCCTGGAATTTGTAGTTTGTTGTGGCACCAGAGTTCTCTGACAGAGAAAGCTAAATATTTCGCAAAACTACAAATCCCAGAATTCAATACGATGAAGCCATGATAGTTAATGCAGTGTCAAACTAGATTATTTCTACAGTATGGCAGCAGCCTGGAAATCTCCCCAAAGCTAACAAACAAAATGGGAAACCACAATCGGATTTTGCTGCTTATCCTCAACATTGATTTGATTACAAGGTTTGGTTCTAACCACTCCCTATGGCAGCTTGTTCTTTGAAACTAAGTCTGGTGCATGTTTGCATTTAGGTTTCGCAGGCTCCCTTCCTCCTACGCTGTAGAGCTCATCACAATCTATGTATGGGAGCTGGCTGGGAAACCCCTCTTTTTCAGTTTTCTACAGGGGATGAGAGCTGTGCTGAAGCTTTTGGTTCAGTATCAAGATATATGCATCATATGGCACAAGCATTACAGACCAAATTTTACAGTTTTCCAAAAGGTGTTTTTGAAGCAAACCAGGTGAGTAAGCCTCATCATTCTCAGAGGATATTCTCTGTTATGAAGCTGTACCATCAAAATTTTGCTTATTTATTTATTTTTTTACTACTAGGATGATTAAATTAAAGATATGTGAGCTATTTTATATGGCCACAGGCCCCTGTGGGGAAGCATTTTAGATTTTGGCCATAGTGAAAGTGACCTCAAATTCTGAGTTCTGGAGAAAGCGTACTGGATCAGGAATGCAGTTGGAGAGAAAGAAATTATTCTAGGAATTATCCTAGTAGAAAAGGATTATTCTGAATCTTTCTCCCTGGAGAGTGGTCCCATAGGACCTTAATGGAGAACCTAACTATATTTTTGCATTTTAATCTTGTCCTTATTGACTTAGGACTTATCAGACACACAAAATAAGGTGTCATAATGATGCCACGTAACCGCAAAAGGGTGCGCAGATCAGATGATGTTGTCCTTTTGAAGTTAAAGTCAGCCCCAAACCCATAGTTTTTAACTGATGGCTTAAACTGTCAATTGATCCCCTGTGCTACTTTTGTGCTGGCATTGCCGGCATGTGAAACCTTGGGCCATTTAACTCTCATGACTGCAGCGAGAATGGCCGGTCCAGCGTGAACACTTCCAGGTGAGATCAGGACATCCAGGTAAGTTTTGCTCTTTTTATGACCCTCCCTGGGTTACTTGGGACTTTTAAAGTGTGTGTGTGTGTGTTTTAAAAATGTTTTAGGCGTTATTTTTGTTTTTAAATTTCCTGCACAATGAAGTCTTCTGGAATTTTAAACAAGGAAGTGAACAGGGCCCCCTTCACTTCCTCTTTATTGCCGGAGCTGCCTTTGCCAGGAGTGGAAGGTAAGTGCGGAGGGGGGCTTTTTTGTTTTGTTTTTTGTTTATGCAAAAGAACATTTTAAGGGGCTAGTCTGATAAAGTCCTTATTATGTTACTTTTGCCATTGTGGGTTATATGGACAAGACCTATGTTACCAATATGTCAGTAACAGCTGTGAAAGTTGTTTTGAAGGGGTTAATTTTGAAAATGTTAAATCAAGTGTGGGAATTGTGCCACCACCCATGGGCCACATCTGGCCCTTGGAAGGGGTCCTTGGGATCCACACTGGCCCTCCCAAATGCCTTGGCACCTCTGAAAAATAAACTGCTAAAGAATTCCAGATTTTTTTTTTAAAAAAAAACACTTTTGCAGGACTGTATAATGCTCATTGGGGAGGTTCCCCATCCTGCTGCTGCATACCTGGGGAAGAAGGAGCAGACTCCATGTCTGGATGAGAGCATACAAACACTGGCAGAGAGGTGTCACATCGAGGAAGGAGCAAACTTGTTTTCTGCTGCTCCAGAGACTGGAACACGGAGCAATGGATGCAAGCTCCAGGAACAGAGATTCCACCTCAACATTAGGAGGAACTTTTTGACAGTAAGAGCTGTTTGGCAGTGGAACACACTCCCTCGGAGCGTGGTGGGGTCTCCTTCCTTGGAGGTCTTTAAACAGAGGCTGGATGGCCATCTGTTAGGGATGCTTTGATTGTGTATTCCTGCATGGCAGTGGGTTGGACTGGATGGCCCTTGTGGTCTCTTCCAACTCTACAATTCTATGATTCTATGATTCTATGACTTATACATCACTAACATACTTACTGGATCTTAATTTTGTGGTATCTTCCCTTGCATCACAGTTCCCCACCCCACACTGCTCTCTCTCTCCAGGCCTACAGTTTCAAGCTACATGGGCTCATCTATTCATTGCTTTGGTACGCAGATGTCTTCTTTCTTCTTACATTGGTTCTTTTGAGGAACTAGGAAGATGTTTCAGGAGCAGAAATCACAGTAGCAGGTAGTGCAAAATGGCTGGTGCAGAAGCCAAGGCAGCAGCCACATATACCTAAATGGTGCACTCCAGGAATGGAGTCTGCTCCTTCATCCCCACTTCCTCCTCAGGTGTGAAAGAGCAGCTGTGGGGAGGCTCAAAGGTGCAGCTCTGTTCCCTGAAAGGCAACATCACAGGCTATTTGGCCACCATTTTCATTCAGGGTTCTTTCACACTACAGAATGATAGCACTATGATTCCATTTCTGCCATAGCTCTATCCTATGGGTGACCACAAGGTCAAAATTAAGGTAGGACTGTGCTGAAGGAAAAGTATCCTTAACATTTTAGAAGCTGCAGAATTATTGAGCTTTTAGGAATTTCAAGGAAAAGCAGGTTAAGCATTTTCAGAGTGTTCTGTCTCTACCATCAGCTAACTGGGACTCTCTGCTAATAATAACAACAATTTGAAGTGTAAAGGAAAGGTTCAACATGATTAGTTTTTACTTGAAGTTTGCTTAGTAATTTTCCATTATGGCTTAATAATGTCTGTTCAGTGATAGAGTAATATGTACCTAATAACCTCTTGTGATCTGCTATATGTTATTGTATGCTATTGCTTTCCAGAACTGTTACAAATGGTTAAGTGAATGTTTGTTTTGGTGCCAGATTGCTCTGCTCGAATGCTGACATCTGGACCAGCATGTTGTTAAATAAACCACCATCTTCGTTTCACTAATGCCTCCATCCTTGAACCCTAGAGGGGCAGGTTACCCCTACATCTTACAGCTATGTACTCATCTTTGGGGAGCTTTTGGATATGTTCTAGCTCTGCTTGCACACTGGGGAAGCACAGCAGCCTCCACCCTGGTCTAAAGCTATTCCTTCTTCCTCAGATGCACAAGGGCAGCTTGAATGTGTCCAGATTGACAGATTGTCCCAAGCTGTGCCTGCAAGTCTCATGGTTGCTTTTGTGCACTTGCAGTAAGGGGGCATTGCGTATGGGACTACAGGATACCTCCTGCTGCAACATCCCCCCAAATACATACACAAGTATAAGTGAAGGCTTACACCAGTATATGCTACCAAGAGGAATCTGCATCTTAGAACCTGTTCCTCTCTTTTTTTCCTTCAGGCCACTCATCCTGGATCCAGCTAACCCAACTTTTAATGTGTGCGAGAACAGCAATGCCTGGGATGAAGTTGCTTATGTGGCCAGACAGAGTCTCCTTAAGCCACTCTTCAAGGGCATGCAAGCAAAGGAGCCATGGCTTTTTACAAATAACTGGTGAAACCAGGCCTGTCCTTGTTTGTGTTAGTAGGATATCCTAGTTTCAAGATAATCCAGTAGAAACATCCCCAATACTAATACTGATGGACTTTTCACACTACACATATAACAGTATGATCCTGCTTTAACTGCTGTGGCTGGATCCTATGGAATCCTGGGGTTTGTAGTTTGGTGAGGCACTAAAGCTGTCTGACTTAGAATTTTAGATCCCCCTCTCTAAAATGCAGATCCCAGGACTCCATAGGATGGAGCTATGCCAGAAATTGAACCATGGTGCTATAATTCTGTAGTCTGAAAGAGCCCTGAATGGAATTTATCAGACTAGTGTCTAAAAACACTGTAATTCCACTATTGAGGAAAGTGGAAATATAGTGGCATAATGACAGGGATTATTACACATCACTGTAATTGTGCAATACTATGCCATAATCGCACAATATTATCACTATACAGTTGTTGCCTGACCACCACTAGCAGATTAAGAATGGGATTTTACTTCCATGATTTTGTATGGGTGAGATTTCAGCTGTTCTCGTGAGAAGACGCAACTTTGTTTAAACACACCAAAAACACATATATAACGAAAGAAATTAAGAAATAAACAATTAAACAAACATAAAAACATACAACGAAACGGTGACAGTCCATTAAAAGAATGTCCTGTGCGTCCTGTGTTGTCATTGGGAAAGGGAAGGGGGAAGGATTGTCCATTCACACTGTAAACACGTGATTACAGTGGGACGTGATTTCACATGCTTTTCAATACTGCAAAAAGAGCAATACTGAAGGCTATTCACAGATTTTCCCATCAATGAAATGTGAGCAATTTAGAGGTAGAGCACACATTGACCATGGGAGGACAATGACATCATGTGATAATGGGAACCCATTTGCAGTACTGTAATGCTGCAGTTATAGCTCCATCTGATAATGTTCAATGAAAATGGTGGGCCAAAGAGCCCAGGATCTGGCTGCAATGATGCTGAGACACCACTTCATTCTTTCAGAGGAGAATGCCTGTAGAGGGTAATTCTTGAAGCCAAGAAGTAGCTGAGGTAAAGGGAATATTAAGCCTTCCTTCCTAGACAAGTCCATTCTCCACCTCCACCCAATACTCACCCCCTCACACACAAGAGTTTTGTTCCTATGTACTTTGTTCCTGTGTTGGTTAAGCTCATGGCATAAATCCAGGCTAGAGCCTAGAGAAGGCACCCTTGTAGACAACTCCTCCCAGAATTCGCCTTCTGACTGGGGGATTTGGGGAACTGTAGTCTAACCAGTAAATTCTCCAAGGTCTGATTGTAGAAGTCTGCTAACACAAAGCCCTCTTCCCTGCCTACTGAGGCCCTCCATCTGGTTTCACAGCCTTACAGAGCATATATTTTTCAAGGGTTTGTGGGTATGCTACAGAGCAGAGGGAGAATTGCCTCCCCCCACCTTTCCCATGAACAAAACAGCTCCATTTGTATAATGACACCATTTGATCCAGTCCCCTCATTTGGAGGGTAAACATGGGTCCAGAATACTGGTAGATACAAAGCAGCTGGAGGGAAGTTGCAAATAAAATAATAGTAATCTTACCTTCCTCTACCTATGGATTGAGGCAAGGAACAACAACAAATTAAAATACAGTTAAAAGAGCATATAAAACCATTAAAAGAGCATATAAAACTGATACATATTAAAAACACTCAATACAAACATTAAAATTCATAATTTAAAAATCATCTGGGTAAGCCTGCCAGAAGAGATTAGTTTTAAGTGCTGTTTTGAACTTGGGCAGCATATCCAGTTGTCAAATCTCTTCCGGTAGGTCATTACACAATCTGGGGGGTGGCTGAAGAAAAAAGTTATCTGAGTAACAGTTGTCAGCCTAGTCCTGGCTGACTGAAGTAAGTGTCCCTCAGAGGGCCTGAGTGTACAGGGATTATACAGGAAAATGTGATCCTCTAGGTAACCTGGACCCAAACTATGCAGGGCTTTACAAGTAGCAACCAATACTTTATACCTTGCCCCGAAACTAATTGGCAGCCAGTGGAGTGATTTTAATATTAGTGTGATATGATCACTCCTAAATGTACCAGTAACCAATCCGGCTGCCATGTTTTGCATTAAATGAAGTTGCTGAAGTTTGTACAGAGATAGCCCAGTAAACAGCACATTGCAGAAATCCAGCCTTGGGGTTACCAGTGTGTGCACTAACATCTTTAGATCCTCCACCTCTAGGAAAAGGTGCAGCTGGTGTAACAGTTGGAGCTGATAGTAAGCACTGTTATCTGTTGCACCCCAAGGCTCAGAATACAGTCTTTCAGGGGAATGTAATCCCATCCAGTACTGTTTGGCACATCTCCAGTTCCAGGTTAGGACCCTTGACAATAAGCACCTTTGTCTTGTCTGGATTCAATTTCAGTTTGTTTTTCATCATCCAATCCATTACATCCTACAGGCATTAATTCAGGGGAGATATACTATCTTTAGCTGAGGTTATTACTGAAGGCATAGTGGGTATGGGTGTCATGAGCATACTGATAACATCCTGCCCCATGCTTCTGGATTATTTCTCCCAGCGGTTTCATGTAGATATTAAAACAGCATTGGGGATAGAATGCCCAATTGTGGTGTGTCTCAATGGACATCACTATTACTCCCTTGACTTTACAGATGATCATAAGGTTGAAATGGACCAAGCCGCAATTTGCACTGATTTGAGCTCTCTGGGAAGAGTGAGATTGTTGTCAAATGCCATAAAGTTGACTTTGATTTATGGTGACTCTATGAATGAGGGACTCCAAGTCAACCTGTCATCCACAGCTCGACTCAGGTCTTGCAGACTCAGGTCTGTGGCTTCCTTGATTGAGTCTATCCATCTGTCATGTAGTCTTCCTCTTTTCCTATTGCCTTCTAACTTACCAAACATACTGGTCTTTTCTAGTGAGTTCTGCCTTCTCATGATATGTCCAAAGTACAACAGTCTCAGTTTAGTCATCTTGGTTTCTAGAGAGAATACAGGCTTGGTTTGCACTAATACCCATTTATTGGTCTTTTTAGCAGTCCACAGTATCCGTAGAACTCTTCTCCAGCATCACATTTCAAATGAGTTGATGTTCTTCCTATCAGCTTTCTTCACTGTCCAGCTTTCACAACCATACATAGAAATGGGAAATACAATGGCATAGACAGTCCTGACTTTGATATTCAGTATATGTCTTTACACTTCAGGATCCTGTCTAGTTCCTTCATAGCTGCCCTTCCAAGTCCTAGTCTTCTTCTGATTTCTTGCGGCAGTCTCCAATTTTACTGATGGCTGAGCCAAGATACAGGAAATCTTTGACTACTTCAGTGTCTTCATAGTCTACTTTAAAGTTATGTAAATGATCTGTGGTCTCCCCCCACCCTTAATGGTCAGCTGTAAACCTGCCTTTGCACTTTCTTCCTTGACTTTCTTCAGTAATCATTCTAAGTCTTTACTAGTTTTTTCTAGTAGTATGGTACCATCTGCGTATCTGAAGTTGTTGATGTTTCTTCCTCCAATTTTCACACCTCATTCTTCTAACCCAGATTTACATATGATACATTCAGGTACAAGTTAAACAGATAGGGTGATAAAATGCAGCCTTGCCTGAACTTCTTGCGAATTGAAAACCATTCTGCTTCTCCATATTCTGTCCTGATGGTGGCCTCTTGTCTTGAGTAATGACTAGGATAAACAAATGTTGTGGTACAGTGGGCCCTTGATATCCACTGGGGGTTGGTTCCAAGACTCCCGGTGGATACCAAAATCTGTGGATTCTCAAGTCCCATTATACCCAGTGGCATAGTAAAATGGTGTCCCTTATATAAAATGGCAAAATAAAGGTTTGCTTCTTGAGATTTTTTAAAATAATATTTTCAAGCCATGGATGGTGGAATCTGTGAATGTCAAATCTGTGGATACAGAGGCCTGACTGTACATCCATTTCTGTAAGAGTGATCCATAGTTTTTCATGATTTACACAATCAAAGGCTTTGCTATAATCTATAAAGTACAGGCTGATTTTCTTCTGAAATTCTTTAGTGTGCTCCATTATCTAACCTATGTTTGCAATATGATCCCTAGTGTCTCTTTCTTTTCTGAATCCTGCTTGGATATCTGGCATTTCTTGCTCCATATATAGTAAAAGTGTGGGTTTTTTGTAGAATTCTGAGCATCACTTTGCTTGCATGGGAGATTAATCCAATGGTCTTGTGGTTGCTGCAATCCCTGGTATCCCATTTATTGAGTTTTGGAATGTATATATGTCAGAAGATGATAGGCCACTCACTCCCCAGCAGAAGCCCCCAAAACCTGTCTCAGTAGACTCAGTAGCAACCTGCTTCCAAGAATACTCACACACAGAGTGTTTGATGTCCAAATAAGCAGGAGGCACTTTTATCTTCAAACTCAGTTGCAATATATACAAATATTTACAATTCCAGAAGAAACTGCTTCACCAGGTCTCAGCATTCACAGGAAAAAGAGTGAGCTCTGCTCTGAGCCCTCCCATATACACAGTAACAGGGCATTGCTTACTCAATCATATGATATTACACACCAATAAGAACCCTCCTTCTGTAGCTAAGGTAGACTAGGAGTTCATGGAGTCAACCATTTTAACTCAGCATGACTCTGCAGTTTGTTTGGCCATTTTAAAATGGAGTTCTAATTCCTGATAATATTGACTCCAACACTAACTCTGAGACCAGTTCTGTGAGCTTAGCCAGAAAGTCTGATAGGCAGCAGGGTGGCTGGTACACTAACAGAATCCCCAGTCTATCCTGGTCTTCAGGTTTAGGTACACAGATTCAGTGTGATAAGTTCCCTAATAGGTAATCTGGTCAGGTTAAAATGATCTTTACTAACCACAGCTACTTTGTCCCCCTGCCCACTTTCCCTCAGCTTTTCCCCTGTTTCAAGAGAAAAAGCAACTGGCAGAGGAAAAATTAAGTACTTGTTTCCCTTTTCTGATACACATCTGCTATTCTTTATTGTACTTTGCAAGGCAGAAAGGGCTGTTGAGGCTTTATTAGCTGTAGCTTACTCTTGGTTGACCTAAAAATGTAGGCTGGTATTCAGTATTCAGTTTTGGCTTGGTAACTTAGAGTTACAGATCTGTAACTGATCTGTACTCAGTAAGACTACAGAAGCTTGCAAGAAGAAAAGGAAGGGGCAAGATTATCAGACAGCTTCGTCCTTCAGCATCCCTAGGTCATAGCATGGTCACCAGTAAGGCATCCTTTTCTATTAGTAGCTTGTTCCCATCAATACGAAAGGGAAGCCTCATCCACAATGGGTGATGGTGATCATCCTGGTACACCAGTGAGAAGTGTGGAGCAAAGAAGTTTCAGCCTCCACCATATTTGTTATCCTGAAGTATCCTCAAATATAATTTGGGCCCCAGAAGTATGATGAGATAATGAAGATGATGGCCACAGCACACTCCTCCTCCTCACTACTCTTCTGCTGAATGCTGAGTTGAAAATACATGTTCAGGGTTTTTGTTTTTTTTGTTTTTAATATGGGCCTTCTGGGGCCTATAGTTCTGATATTTGCTGTATATGATGGCTACTGGCAATGGGTTTGATAGAAATGAGTGCCTTCATAGTCACTGGAAGAAGTGTTTGCTGTGTTGCTATGCTATAATTGTTTACATCCTTTCGTAGTTTGGTAAAATGAGTACCTGGCTTTTGGGGGCGATTAGCTAACACACATTGGAAACTGTTTAATGCAGTGTAGATGTGTAAATAGCTATTGCTTAAAACAATTTGTAAGCCGCTCTGATAGCCTTGTGGCCTCCCATCATAACCGTCCTGCAAAAACATCATTAGTAATAATCTGAATATCCTATACTGTGAATAGGTTAGGTTAGATTACATTGACCTGAGATAAACACATGGCCCCCCCAAAATAAAGCATTGCAGGGCCCCCCAAAATTCCTTAAACTGGTCCTGCATCCTGGCTGGGGATTCTGGGAGTTCTGATTCAAAAAAGTACTTTCCCCAAGCTCTGTGCTTTTGTTTGCACAAGTTCTTTGAATCATGCACACTGCATTGTTTCCCCCAAAGTAGGAACCATGTCTATCTTGATTTCTATTAAAAGGGCCAAGACATTTAAAGCAGTCAATCTACTGTTTTTCCTATGTTTTCATGATATTACTGGAAGAATTCCAGTAACCTGAATATTTGCTTTGTAATTTACTATATCTATATATCGCAGTTCTTCATGTTTTCTCAGTAGGCAGAAGTAAATTTAGAAACCAAGGTTGGAATTCTATTGGCCACTTCCAACTAGACTAGACTCATTCAATGAACTGTTGAATGGAAAATCAACACACAGGTAAATCCCATTGATTCAATGGGTCTACTTTAGGTAGGACTAGCAACAGAATTCAAGCCCAAGGCTGCATTCCCTATGTATGCTTACCTAAGAGTAAGTCCCATTGACTTACTTCTGAGTAAACAGGGGGTTGTACTGTAAGCCCTTGTATCCTGATGGCAGTCCTTGATTAATACAGAACTTGGGAAGTTATTTTTAAGAAGAATGGATATTGTGCTAGGCTGAAGTTGTCCATAATTGAGCAGTGGTAGTTCAGCTAGGGATTGCCTCAGCATGTAATTAGATTTATACTTCTTAGAAAGTAACTTTGGGCCCTGATTGTACCAGCATGGGGTTGGACACTGGGTTTGCTATTGGAGCAGCTGGTGTTTCTCATTTTAAGCATACATTTGCTTGTAGACCACATGTCTTAGTAGTGGGACATGCTATGCATCTATTGGAACAGCCGAACCTTGCTTTTAGCTGCTGATCAAACATATTAATTTCCCCTCTCATTGGCAAATGCAAGCTATAGAGTATAGTGACCAAATAAGTAAATAAATAAAATGTGACAATTTACTTCCTTGACAGGAACAACCTTTTTGTAACCTCATCTCTGCTGTGAGGAGATTAGATAGATGCTCACCTAGCTTCATCTGTCTTAATATAAGCAAGAAAAACATCTACACAGATTTTGCTACAGCTGGGCATGTTCTCTAACAAGCACCCCACCCCAAGAAGAATATCATCTTGGTCATTTTCCAAGTGCGACAGGTTTTGTTCCAATGATTTCACCCAACATATCCAAACCTTGTTTTGAAAGCACATTGCTGCCCCTTATTTGCTACTTTGAATTATGAAGAAAATTACACCCAGTCAGCTTTTGCTTATTTCAGGGAAATTTCACTCCCCCCCCCCTGAAATGAATGGACTCAATTACTATAGACAATTCTGTCAACTTTATTTTGATTATACAATAACAGTTGCCTTAGCTATTCAGTGACTGTATTTGTTTTTAAAGACATCATAATACTAAACTATAATTATTATTTTAAAAAACTCTAAAATCTCTCTTGGTCACATAGAATTTCATATTGTGTCATGGCAGCTTTGGGTATTTCCCATGCGGTGAAAGAAGAATCATGGGGAGGGTCATTCTTCCTCTCCACCCATGCTATGAACTTGCATGTGATACTAGGAGTCCTCTTGCCCCAGCTGCTCAACAGCCTCACTTTGAGACTAAGCATGTTACACAATTTGTTGAAAGTCAACAGTTGCTACTCACTGCTCTTAACAATTTAGGCTTAGCCCATTAAACCCTGGCCAAGCCATCTTGCCCTAGTGATAGCCACTTAGGGCTAGACTCATATGATCCTCATTTGAGGAGGCAGCACTATGGTCGCTGTACAGCTGACTGAGTGCTAGACTCAGGATTTCTTTTTTTTCCTTGTAGAACCGCAGCTCTTGTCCAGCTTTCCTGGTTTCTTCCAGTTCTCGAAGTGCCACTTGTAGCTCTTGTGAAATAATGCCTGGAGTTTCCTGTTCCTTCATAAGCCAGTCCAGAGCCATGTGACTTCGCATCCTTTCATCCAAATTGTACTGAGAATAGTAGGAAATCACCTCCTGTTACCCACCCACCCCAACATTAAAAGTTAGTAACAAATATGTCATTGTTTTCTAAAATCTATGACATTGCAAAATACAGTCAGTCTTCTGTATCCATGGATTCTGTATACCCAGATACAACCATCCATGGCTTGAAAATATCCCCCCACCCCCCCCACACACACCCCAAAAAAATCCAAAAAGCAAACCTTGATTTTGTCATTTTATATGAGGGACATAATTTTTTAGGGAAATTTTAAAGGGAATTTTTTATTGGAGTTAATATAAATTGTGGGTGGAAATTCCATGGCCAATAGGTCACATATGGCTCAAGGGGGGAGGGCTTTTGTGTTGCCTCTGCAATCACCCCAGAGATCACAGAGGGTCTTGCCACAATTTTGAAAAGAAATGCAGAGACCCGTACTTCCAAAAAAAGCACAATTCTTGGGTAAAACCCATCTAATATTGTTTCCACCCAAACTACATACTTTTAACAAAATGGGAAGTAATTTTCCAGTCACTTCCAATTTCATCATAATCCTGAAGAGTCCAGGAACTCTATTGTTATGCAGGCAAGGGCTTCTCCATTCAGTGGCAGGGATAAACTCCACTACTCTTCCATATCATAAAAATTACTTATCACCTGGCTTGAAATATCCAATACCTCTACTTTTGTTACCCTGTAGCTCCTTCTGTTACCATCACCTATTGCTATTACTGTTCCTGCTTAATTCTACAGCCATCAACCACAGATCTTCCATTAGCTTTGTTTGACTTAAATGAGCTGTATTCTTGTGACGCGTTCATGGAAGCTCAACCCCTCCCCAAGCTGACTGGGGAATTCTGTGAGTTGTAGTCCCCAAAACAAATTTTCCAAACTATGTGCAAGTTGTATAACATCAAACACAGTTTTTGTTGTGTTTAAAAAGGCAAACTGACTTATTTCAGCGCTAACAGAAAAAGAGATGAGAGCATAACATGCAAAACAGCACATCAGTTATGTAATTTTGTATAAATGATTAAGTTTGAGGTTCTGTAGCTCTGAGAAGAGTGTAACATCATTAATGATACTGGCCAAATTCCTACATCATCAACAGAGTGCTGCTATCACCACAGTTAATAATAATAATAATAATAATAATAATAATATTTATTTTTACCCCGCCCCTCTGTTAAAAACAATTGGGGCGGCTTACAAAAATAAAAATAAAAATGCAGATTAACATCCCTAAACACCACCCACCCCACCCTCCCCCATAAAAAGATATTAAACCAATATAAATTAAAAACAACTAATCTAAACTCACATTAAAAAAAAATAATAAATAGCCAGCAGACTAAAAGAGGCCAGGAGCTCCTGAGGCCAGGATCTAATTAGGAAAGGCCTGCTGAAAGAGATCCATCTTTGGTGCTTTTTAAAAGCTACTCAGGTTCATCATCTGACAGATCTCGTTCGGCAGGCCATTCCATAATTTGGGGCAATTACCGAAAAGGCCCTCTGGGAGGTTGCAGACAGCCTAGATTTTTGTGGCTGAAGCAAATTCCTCCCAGAGGACCGGAGTGCATGGGGAGGATTGTATGGGAGGAGGCAGTTCCAAAGATAAGTTGGACCCAAGCCATTTAGGGCTTTAAAGGTAATAACCAACACCTTATACTGGGCCTGGAAACTGATAGGCAGCCAGTGGAGTTGCGTCTGATGATGTCCCATTCCCCAAACCTACCTTCTCAGCCTGGCAGCATACTGACCACACTGACACTGACCAAAGCATTTCTGAGGTGCTGGTGACTAGAGCACCAGGAAATGACATCTGCAGCTATTTCCTGGTCATGGGGAGCCTTGAAAACAGGCAACAGGAGAGAGTCCTCAGGGTCTTGCCACAGCTGCTTGCCTCAGTGTGCCTTCCACCCAGAAGAGTGCTACAGGTCTCATTTCATAGCACATTGCCAGGCTGCAAAGGTAGATTTTGGAGGTCACATTTGTTTGTTCGCAACTGTAAATGTGACTCCTTAGCAGTTAAGAGATCGTCTGACCCACCCTCCATACCAACTGCCATTGGTCTGGCCTCTGAGAGAGAGAACAGTAGCCAGGCTCAGCACCATCGTATCTTGATTCCAGTGGCTGAGGAAAGGCCCTCCCTTCATAACAACTGCCATTGCTCTGGCCTTTGGTGGGGAGATAGCAGCAGCCAGCATTTATTGGACTTAATCCCCTCTTCTCATTGCTATCCCCCTTTCCTTGTGAGCCTGAGGCCAAGGAATTTTCAAATTAACAGTTCGTAAGCCACTCTGGGAGCCTTTTTGGCTGAAGGGTGGGGTATAAACACCCTAAATAAATAAATAAATAAATAAATGTTATGTTCTTATAACTGTTGAACAGGATGCCAGCAATGAAGGGCAATCTTAGTATAGATATCCTTTCTTAATGGCTGCTTTAGGTTTCATGTTCCTTTGCTCCACCCTAGGGAATCCTGCAATTTGTAATTTCATGAGATTTTTAGAAATCTCTTCCAGAGTGCTCTAGTGCGTCATCAGACTACATAGCCCAGAATCCTATTTGATGCAGCCCAGGCAGTTTCAATATCAGTTACTAACAAATGCTGGAATCCTATATGACCTTTCACTCAATGTAAATTTGCGTATGGTTAACTATGTAGCAAAGGTGTGAAGAAACCCTACTAATGAATTGTAAATATGTGTAACAGGGCACCAGTGAGAGTACCTGATGCACATTAGGACCCATATACATTGCTCCCATTGTGCATCAGTGTCTTTGCCCGCTGTGCTACATAGTTATGTAACAGCAGCCCTCTGCTGGATACAGACATCACCACAATTCTAATTCCTGCATACATAAGTCCACTTACAAATATGCAACTCCCATACAGGATTCCAGCCAAAGTGATTTTACAATCTCACTTATTTAATGAGAAACAGTTATGCTTAAATATTTCCCACCAATGGGATTTTAAAATGTCTAACTTTGACTGGACTATGCCTATAGAAAATAAGGAATATATTAAGAGCATTGCAGCAGGTAGCTTTGCATAGTTTACATTGCCTCGCAGAAATATTCATCCCCTTTTGATTTTTCCAGGCTGTAATACAATAAAATATGAAGAAGTCAAGGGGTGGAATACTTCTGCAAGGCACTGCAAGTGATGGTTGGTAAAATAACTATTGCATATGACCTAAATGTTATGGTTTTACATGAATACGGTACTTACTTGTCGAGAGCACTTAGTTTCACGTAGGGCTTTAAGGCTTCCATTCCAATGCAGTAGTTGAAAGACTATCATCAGTTCCTAAACAACGACAAAAATAGCTGCAGAGCAAACTGCTTTAAAGCTCCCTCTCACCTTGACAATAAGAGAAATAGTAAGGCTTAGGTGTGGGCAATGGACATTGGATCCAAAGGTGTACTGCATTATGGAAGGCATCAGGGAAGGGTTATTGTTACCTGTCATGGTAGAGCAGTGGCATGAAATCCAAGGATGTTCTTTCTCTTGCACAAGAACTAATATAGGTGAACTGCTGTTAATTTAATAAATGTTGAAATCCTTACACAATAATTGTACTATCAGCCCTTCATATCCACGGGTTCTGCATTCACAGATTCAACCAACCATAGTTCAAAAATAATTTGGGGGGGGGGATAATTCCAAAAAGCAAACCTTGGTGCTCATCATTTTATATAAGGGACACCATTTTAGTACACTATTGTGTATAATGGGGCTTGAACATCCACGGATTTTGATATCTAAGGGGGATCCTGGAACCAACCCCCAGCGGATATTGAGGTCTGACTGTAAAAATTTTATAGGGCAGTTTTTATGGAACAGCTAGTTTTTCGTTGACTATCACCAGAATCCTAGATTGGCTACTTAGTTAAGAAAGCATTGGCCTGGCCTGACCCCACACCCCAGTCTACCTTAAGAGGCAGCTGCTGAATAAGGTAAAGGAGCTGTGTTCAGCTGGCAATTGAGGCACAAGGAAGAGGATATTTCCACCACCACCACAGCTGTGACAAAGACTTGTGATCTGCTTCTGATTGTCTGCCCTGCTTGCTGGTGGAAAGATGGTGGAAATGTCATCCTACTTGTGCCCAGATCACTAGCAGAACAGATGTCCTTCACCCAACATGGCTACTAGTTGTTAAGGTGGGCTGGGGCTTTAAATAGGATTAATGAATACAGAGCAGTTACAGATCTCTAACTCTAGTTTACAAATCCATGACTGCAATACTGAATACCAACCTATACCTCTAATTTTAAAATGACAATACTCCTCATCTTGACATTAATCTTAAAATTCAACCTATTCTTCAGTACTGCCGGGTCAAACCAAGACATTTTACTGCTTGAGGACATGGTTGTGTTCCTTTCACCTTCCACATACAGAAGCCAACTAAACTGGCTATTGAAACTTATTTTGATTCTGGTGATAGGACAGCATCCTCCACTGCAATTGAAGGCAGCAAGGAAGTATAAGGGCATAGGACAAACTGCATGATGTATGTAACTCTGGCCTCCAATGCCTTGCACTGCTCCATACCCCACAAGATCTGCTGCCTACAGTGGTTGTCAAACTGCCTAACAGGAGGGCCAGTCCAGGATACATGCATGCTTTCAGCTGATATTTTGGCCAATGACACTCAGAAGCATTAAAAAAGCCATTTGGAAAGCAATAGTTTCCGTTAGACTATAGATATTGATTCCAAGATATAATGGTTTTTGTATGTGTACATATTTCCAACTGTAAAAAACAGGCTTCAGGTCAGAGCTTAGAAAAGTTCGTTTTAGGGGCCTGAATTGAATTGATAGTCCAGACTAGAATTTGTTGTGTGCCTTCAAGTCATTTCTGACTTTGGGTGACCCTAAGGTGAACCTCTGGGGTTTTCTGAATTTGTTCAGAGCAGGTTTGCCCTTGTATTCATCTGAGGCTGAGAGAGTGTGACTTGCCAAAGTGGATTTCCATGGCTGAGTGGGGATTCAAACCCTGGTCTCCACAGTTATAGTCCAAGACTCAAACCACTATACCACTCTGGCTGTCTACTCAATCTAGAATAGATCCATTGAATTGATTGCTGAATGGTAACTCTTACATAAGACTTACATACTCACATAAATAAGATTTTAGGTCTTGGACTACAGTTCCAAAAATCCTCTGGCCATGCTGGCTGGAGGATTCTAGAAGTGGTAGTCCCAAAAAAGAATAATATTTTCAAACTCTGCCTTAAACAAATGGAAATGGATCCAGTGTTCAGGCTTGTGATCATTTTGTCATCTATCCCCCAAAAGTACAATCTTAGGTATTCCACTCATTTAACAAATAGCAAATGTTTGTGGTCTGTCTTTCATCAGACATAGGAGAAACAGCCATTAAACACAAAGACAGTATAACTATACTTATAAAGAAAATATATTCCCTGGACAGATTGTAAAATATGACTTGGATCTGTTGTTTTGGAACATCAAAAAGCATCAGTCTGAACCACATAGATTTTCCAGTCCACATTAAAATCACTGTACCGATGAATAAAATACAACTTTCCTCCAACTGGAATCTAATCTGGAAAACAGTGTTCAAAGGGGAAATGTCAAACCGCAATCTTTAAAAAAATTATGGAAAAAATATACATGTGTGTGTATATGTGACCATATGCCTTGTTTAATTACTTTTGAATATTCATTTTTCATTCCAGGTGCTTCTTTCTGTCTTACCCTATTTGTATACTATAAATGTTTGTGGTCAAAGAAATGACGACATTTAAAAAAATACAAACAAATAATGCAAAAATTCTAAGATGAAATTCTAAGACGAAAAATTCTAAGACATTAAAATTTTACTAAGGCGAAAGCCCCACTGAACTCGATGAGACAGAATAAATATACATGGGATTCTATTAGAATACTTTAAAATACTAGCTGATATGAACATAAATAATCTAAATAAATCACATGCATAGCAGTACCTGAAATTCCAGCATGGTTTTCCCCAGGTTTGATTCCAACATGTAATGATAGGCTCCAATACTTGTACTTGGGTCATCAGCATCATTTAAAGTACCCTTTAATAGAATGGGAAGCTTTCTGAATTATATAAACATCTTTTTATGCTTTTAGAATGTTCACCGTTTCCTATCCCCAGATTATACATTTTATTGTACAGAAGCAGTGACAAAATGATTTGATGCCCAACATTCTCATTGCAACCTGGGAAGTGTGGCATAGCTATCAACAATAGCCTCCCTCTCTTTTCTTTTTGCTTTTGAACTGGTTATAGTATTTAGGCAAAATTAGGATAGCAGCTGGTTTTATACTTTGGAGATTTCTAAGTGGAACTTTCTAACACCAAATGTGCAGTTTCTGAAAAATTCATATCTTTCTTCATGCATGCCAAAAGAAGGCGGGGTGTTGTTGGTTTTTTTGTTCTTTTTGCAATTCAAGTGTGGTCTTGGCTGGTACAAAGCAGCTGTGGTAGGTCTAGCATCCATTCACGCAGGAGAATGTTAACAACACTTTTCATCAAATGAGAGACCATGCTTGGTGTCTCTGAGTAAGACTCCTGCTAGATTTACATCCAGCTTTTAGACTGGAGTGCCCAAAAGTAATGCACTGCAATAAATAAATGGTAAATCCTACCTTAAAGCAAAATAAGACCAGCCTAGCTGCAGCAGGAGCAGACCTGGGGGGAGGGTTCTTCACTTATTTTTCTCTTATTTCTGGATCCTTCCTCAGAGGGTATATGTCCCCTGACTGTTTGTGTGTATGTGCATGTGCTTCCCCCCTCCTCTTTGAGGATGAAATTAAATATACAGAGACTTTTATAACGGTGCTTAAATGTCCAATTCCACACTGAGATTAGGGTGAAGTCAAGGGTCAAGGAGAAACTGAGATCTTGCTCATCCTATGGGAGACGTCTCACATTTTTAGGGCCTCTATCTTAAATTACTGATGTATTTAATATTGCATATTCTCCTCCAGTGGATCAATATATCAGCATTTGCAGGCAGAAGGGATATGTTTCTTACCTTAGGCTTTATACACAACAGCATTGTTGTTGGGTTTTGGGTTTTTTTAACATGTTGGAGGACAATCTGTGCGTGAAATGCTTACAATCGCTTTTATGCTTCTTAATGCTCTGGAGAAACTATGCTGAACTGAACAGGACAATGTACACACAAGACAGTTGCTTTCATGGAACTGTCAGCAAATTTATAGCATTTGAAATGTAGGAACATTAACACACTGCTGTTGAAATATTTATGCTGGCTTTTAAATATCCCTGAGGACCTTAGCCCAGAACTCTGCAATTTTAAGCTTTTGCCTTAGAAAATTTCCATAAAAAATGATGAATTGCATCAAATGAACCTTCTTTTCAAAAATCACCTCTAAATAAATCATGGCTCATTTCCCCAAAACTTACATACGGTGTTGTCCCACAAAAGGGCATGAGACTCATAAAGGTGGATAAAAAGAAAGGCTTTCTTTCATCCACAGACCAGATATATACACCAGGCCTTCCCCTCTGCTCTTATACACCTAAATTATAAGCATTCCTCCCCACATCCCCCTAGAATTTCCTAACCAAGACTTTCAATGGAAGAGGGACAATTTCAAATTATCCTTCTCACCAGAGCCATTTCAAATCTTCTTTTCTCTTCTTATCTGCAGTTCCTTCTGCAGAGATGGGAGAATTTCATTAAATTTTCTAGGGGCTAGAGCACACATCTCTAGCTGAGCCAGCATTTTGGAAGGCATTTTTTTAAATACACATTTTGCTGACTTCTTAACTAGACTAGCAACTTCCTTGTATTGAATTAGAATTTTGCTTTCCTACAACCAATGACTGCAAAATACTGAATCTGAACAACCTTAGAAGCCAGGACACATATACAATTAGATTATTCAAACATCTAATCCACTTGGACATGCTTATAGCTTGTGGTACTGGGGAAATCACAGCAAGCACTCACTTTGGTGCAGGTTTGGTGGGGTGTAATTCATTGGTGGCATAATTTCTGGCTTTCATTCTAGGGAATTCTATAACATGTACCCAGAGGATATATGGCTTTATACAAGTGAGCTGTGTAAACTGTGGGGATTAATTATATATAGGGATTGATTGCTCCTAAAACATATTAACTCATCATGGCACTACATTTCTGCAATGGTGGGGTTATTTGCTTCTATGGGACAAGAAGCTATGCTGATGGTAGCACTGTTGCTAGTAGGGTCTCCCATGTCAGACAGGCTTTTGTTGAGAAGCCAGAATAAATGTACCAAACAGCTACTGGGAAGCAGCAGTAGTGGGAGGGGTGACACTGGTGGAAGATCTCTCAGAGACAGAGGATCTCTCAGAGACATGATGAGAGAACCCAAAATGAAACAGGAGATAGTGCCAGAAGATGAGACTTCCAGGTCAGAAGGCACTCAATGAGCTACTGTAGTACAGCAGAGGACAACTATGAGTAGTGCTGTGGCTAATGACACAGTAGGACTCAATCCAAAAAGGACATTCAGCTGTTGATGTGCTCAGGGGTAAATAGGAAAATGTATCCTAGGAAAACAGGAAAATTTGGCCTAGGATCAAGAAAAGAAGTATGGGAGTATCTGATTGAATTTTGCAGTTGGTCCATTGCAAACATATTCTTCAGGCACCAAAGAAGTGACTGGATACATAGACATCACCTGATGGCCAATATAGAAATCAAATAGACCACATAATCAAAAGCAGAAGATGGAGAAACTCCATTCTTTCTGCAAAAACAAGACAAGGAACAGATTGTGGCACAGAGCATGAACTGCTAATGCAGTTGGCACTCAGCAGCCATGGATTCTGCATCTAGGGATTCAATCATTCACAGCTTGAAAATATCCCCACCCAGCCCCCCCAAAACCCTCCAAAAAGCAAACCTTGACTTTACCATTTTATATAAGGGACAACACTTTACTACCCCATTGTATATAATGGGACATCCACAGATTTGGGTATCCACAGGGGGTCCTGGAAACAAACCCCAGAATATACTGAGGGCCCACTGTTTCAAAAATTAGAGTAAAGCTAAAGAAGAACACGAAAACAGTCATTGTGTCAAAATGCAACCTGAATACATCCCCATAGATGTAAAAATAGATTTGCAATATTAACCCTAATAAACCAGGAGCCAGAAGAACTCCTTACTGAAGCCAGGGACACTGCCAGGGAAGAATGCAAAAAGACACTGTCTGTAGCCAAAAAGAAAGAAAAGCCTCAATGGATGGCAGATGAAACTCTTTAAGCAGTTAAGGACAGATGAGAAGCAAATATAGAAGAAGAAGAAGAAGAAGAAGAAGAAGAAGAAGAAGAAGAAGAAGAAGAATCTTTATTACGGTCATAGACCAGCACAGAGAAGCAAATATATAGCTGCAGCCTCAGTCTCTGGAGCTCGGCTTACAGGAGCTCGGTGAAAGGAGAGAGGACAACAGAGGTGTTTGGCATGGTTGTGGTAGAAGAGACAGCATAAAATAAGCTTGTGGATGTTGGATTAAAATTCTTTGGCCCCAGAGCGTTTGTTGGCCTAACACGAGTGTACTTGCTTGGGGTCAAGGCTCTTTGTGTGGGAAGAGTGTAGGCTTGCCTGGAGGGGGGGGTCTCATTAGCATTTGTTTGGTGATCTGTTTGAGTTGAGAGGAAGTGAGTCAGAGACTGCTGAGAAGAAGTGGGTGAGAGGCAGAGGGAGGAGCTCTCTATATAGCTGTAGCCTCAGTCCCTGGAGCTCGGTGTACAGAAGTGAGGCAAACAGGAGAGAGGCCAACAGGGATGTTTGGCATGGGTGTTTTGAGGGGGAGGCACAGAGATCTGTTTTAGTGTCTACTTCAGAGTATTATATATGGACAGTGATGGAACTGCTACAGTCACCTGCAACATTTGTGGGATGTTTGTCTTTTTTACTGTGGATGTGCAGAACTACACCTGCAGCAAGTGCAAGTTGGTTGTGTTGTTGGAAGAGAAGGTACAGTAACTTGAGGCCCAATTAGCCACTATCCAGCATATTAGGGAGCAGGAGCCTTTCTTAGACAGAGCAGAGAAGAGCAGAGCAGAAGGTCCTGGTTCAGGAACAAGCAGGGGATGTCTCTCTGGAGGAGGTTAGTTTGGATATACAGGAGGTTGATGTTTGGAAGAATGTGACTCATAGAAATAGAAGGAGCAGGGTACATTCTAAAAGTTTGGCACTAGAAAACCAGTTTAAAGCTCTCTCCCTTGTCAGTGATGACAAAGAGTGGGAAGGAGAGCAGCAGAGCCAGGCCTCAGAGAATGTGCATGAGACCTTGGATGGTTCAGCACATAGATTGGTCTCTGCCAATCCTTGGAGGAGGCATGTGGTGGTGGTAGGAGACTCTTTGCTGAGGGGTACAGAATCAGTAGTTTGCAGGCCTGATAAGATGTCTTGAGAGGTGTGCTGTCTCCCAGGTGCAAAAATCCACAATGAAACAGAGAGGTGCACGAGACTCATGAAGCCTACTGACCGTTATCCCTTCCTTTTGGTCCATGTGGGAACCAATGATACTGCAAGGCATAGCCTTCAGAATATCAAGAGGGATTATGAGGGTCTGGGTAGGAAGCTGAAGGACGTGGATGCACAGGTAGTCATTTTGTCTGTCCTTCCAGTGGAAGGGCATGCCCCAGGAAGGGAGAGAAAGATAGTGGAGGTGAACAACTGGCTACACAGATGGTGCAGCTGGGAACGGTTTGGTTTCCTGGACCATGGAGTGCGGTTTCAAGAAGGTGGGCTTCTAGCAAGGGATGGGTTGCACCTCACAGCAGTTGGCAGGAATGTTTTTATTAAGAGTCTGAAAGATCTGATCGGGGGGCTTTAAACTGAGTTGTGTGGGGGAGGGAGACAGTATTCATGAGGACAGGAGTTCATCAATTGCTGGAGATAATAGCCCAAATATTATACAGAGAATAAGGCAAATAGTACAAGAACCCAACAGTGGGAGGAATAAAACCTTTAAAAGGCAACTAGAGGGAATGGCCCATGGTCTTAGATGTCTCTATACTAATGCACAGAGCATGGGAAATAAACAGGACGAACTTGAACTCTTAGCACAGCAAAGCAAATATGATATAGCAGGCATCACTGAAACCTGGTGGGATGAGTCTCATGATTGTAATGTACTAACAGAGGGGTATAATCTATTTCAGAGAAATAGACCAAACAGGAAGGGTGGTGGAGTAGCATTATATGTTAAGGATGTGTACGCCTGTGAACAGATTCATGACTTAAATCCTGGGAGCCAAGATGAGAGCATCTGGGTAAAAATCAAGGGGGAGAAAAACAGCAGGGATGTCATTGTGGGGGGTCTACTACAGACCTCCAAGCCAAACTAAGGACTTGGATGATGCCTTCCTAGACGAGATGACTGCACATTCAGACAGGAGAGAGTTAGTAATAATGGGGGATTTTAACGATCTCATATTTGTTGGAAGTCCAACTCTGCCAAAAATTTAAGGTCCAACAAATTCCTCACTTGCCAAGCAGACAAATTCATTGTCCAGAAGGTGGAAGAGGCAACAAGGGGATCATCTATTTTAGATCTGACCTGAACCAACAGAGATGATCTGATTAATGGGGTGAAAGTGGTGGGATCCTTAGGGGGGAGTGACCATGTTCTCCGGGAGTTTGTTATAAAGAGGAAAGGGGAAGCCAAGTGTAGTCAGGCATGCCTTCTAGATTTAAGAAAGCTGATTTCAGCAAACATAGGGAATTACTTGGGGGGTGATCCCATGGTCAGGAATACTAAAAGAGAAGGAAGTACATGATGGATGGGAGTTTCTTAAAAGTGAGATATTGAAGGCACAACTTCAAATAGTTCCAATGAGGAGGAAAAATGGCAGGTGTCTAAAGAACTGGCAACTGAGCTAAGACTTAAAAGGAACATGTACAAGAAATGGTAAAAGGGAGAAATCACCAAAGAAGAATTCAAACAAATAACCAGCTCATGTAGGGGGGAAATCAGAAAAGCAAAAGCACAGCTGGAGCTCAGGCTTGCTAGAGAGGTTAAAAACGATTAAAAAGGGCTTTTTAAAAAAATATGTCCGTAGCAAAAGAAAGAACAAGGAAGTGGTAGGACTGCCACAGGAAGAAAATGGCAAAATGCTAAGAGGGGACAGAGAAAAGGCAGAGCTACTCAACATCTTCTTTGCCTCAGTCTTCTCCCAAAAGGAGAACAGCTCAACCTGGAGAAAATTGAGCAGATGATGCAGTAGGGGAAACGCAGCATAGAATAGGTAAAGAGGTTGTTTAGGAGTACCTGGCCAGTATACAGTAAATGAATTCAAGTCTCCAGTTCCAGATGAACTTCATCCAAGGGTACTAAAAGAACTGGCAGAAGTAATCTCAGAACCATTGTCCATAATCTTTGAGAAATCCTGGAGAACAGGAGAGGTCCCAGCAGACTGGAGGAGGGCAAATGTTGTCCCCATATTTTTTTAAAAAAGAGGGGGAGAAGATACAAATAATTATCGCCCAGTCAGCCAAATATCAATACTAGGAAAGATTCCAGAGCAGATCACTAAACAGACAGTATGTAAGGACTTAGAAAGGAATGCTGTGATCACTAAAAGTCAACATGAGTTTTTGAAAAGCAAGTCATGCCAGACTAATCTTATCTCTTTTTCTGACAGAGTTACATACTTGGTGGATGAAGGGAATGCTGTGGATGTAGTGTATCTTGATTTCATTAAGGCCTTTGACAATGTCCCCCATTATATTCTTGCAAAAAAATTATTAACATGCTGACTAGACTGTGCAACTGTTAGGAGGATTTGTAATTGGTGTCAGGAGTTAGAGACTGAACTCCATTTTAAAATGGCCAAACAACTGCAGAAATCATGCTGAGTCATGATGGCTGACTCCATGAACTGCCAAGTCATGTCTAGACATGCCACAGCTGCAAAAGAAGGGTTATTAGAAAGCAAGCTATGATGCACAAGATCTGATGCAATGTACCCATGTAGTTAAGTAAACCAATGCTCTGCTGATGTGTTTATAAGTGAGCTAGACCAGACATCATTCTCTTCTTGCAATTCTGTGATGTCTGGCGTAGCATTTTGACTGACGAGATTGTAAATATTGTGAATATCTGTGACTACTTGAAGATTAAAGTACCTCCTGTTTTCTGGACATCAATACACTCTATGTGTGAGTATTCTTGGGAACGGGCTGCTACTGAGTCTGCTGAGACCGTTTTTGGCTTCTTCTAGAGATTGAATGTCCTGTCATCCCCTGACAATGGTTATGGGCCCAGCTGATTGATCTCAGATTAGATAAACTGCACCCAGAAAAGTTCCCAGAAACTCTTTTGTCTTGAGTGTTTTTGGCTAGTTGGCAGAGAAACAGTTAAGTTTCAAACAGGCTCTGTTTCAGCCAGGCTTTATCTTCAAGTAACCTTGGAGTGCTGCCAGCTGCCAGCTGTTTGTGTTTCATACCTGGAGAATATATTTTTTTAAAATTCAGGCAGCCGCAATGGCAGATACTGTAGATACTAGCATTGTTCGCTTTGAGAAGTTGACTGATGGCAATTATCCAGCATTTAGCAGCATGTACATGGATGCTTTATTAATTAAGGACGATTTGTGGCATGTTTTGGAGACTGAAAGTGTGGCTCCAGACAGGTCAGAAGATGAAAAATGCAGTGTTCAGGCTAGCAGACTAGAAGGCTAGAGCTGCAATTCTCTTATCTCTAAGCCCCTCCCAGTTAATTCACGTTGTCCCAGGGACAGCTTTTCAGCAATGGACAGCTTTGAAAATGGTCTGTCAGAATTCTTCTTGCCTCTTAAAGCTGATATGGGCTAAGAGACTTTATAATACAAAACTCTCTACTGGGGGCTGCGTGAAAGCTCATTTGGAGGAAATGAGGCAGCTTTTTCAAGAGGTGGCCAATAGAGAGGTGGACATTCCAGAGGCCCATAAGTGTCTTATCTTATTGGACAGCTTGCCAAAGGAATGGGATTTCCTAATGTACAGTCTGCAGACCACCAGGGAGTGTGATTTGTTTGTAGACCTGGTAGCTGGGTGTATTCTGGAAGAGGTCCAATGCAAGCAATGTTAAAAATGCTTCTATAACCAATATTACACTTGTAGATGGTGCTCCAGTAAGGTGCAGAAAATGGGCACTGCATATGTGCCATGCTTTGGTTAAAAAATTGGCAATGTGTTATGTGTTAACAAACTGGAGAATTGTATATTGAGTGTGTCCCATATGACTACTGATGGTTATAAAGTGATATTTGAGGGGGATTGATGTACAATAACAGAAAAGCATAGCGTGAATAATATCTGTGCAAAAGGGATAAAGAAACATGGGTTGTATTACTTGTTGCCTAAAGGGAAAGTGGCAAATGTGAACCCTGCAGACAATGTGCCCCTACATGATAAGTGTGTTCATTACTACCACAGGCTAATGGGCCATGCTAGTTACAAAGAGTTAAAGGAGCTAGCAAAAGTTTGCCCTGGTCTAAGCATGAAACACTGCCCAAGATTCTTAGAATGTGCTGTGTGTAGGAAAGTAAAGGTGAAGCCTTTCCCTATTGCCAAAAACCCCCAGTGTGTCACCAAAATACCCTTTGAAGTTGTCCATGCTGATTTGGCAGGCCCCTATAAGCCTACTGAAGGGGGTAACCACTATGTATTTGTAATTGTGGACAGACACACTAGGTACACCTACATATACTTACTGAAGGAGAAAAGTCAGGCTGCAGACAGGTTCTGTGATTGGGTGAACATGGTGGAAGGCAAATTTCCTTCTCATAAGGTTTCCAGTCTAGTGACTGATAGGGGAGGGGAATTTTATCCAACAGTCTGCAGACCTGGATGTGTAGGAGGGGCATTGGACACAAGACCACAAACCCAGCATCTCCAGGGGAGGATGGGCTTGCAGAAAGGAAAATTGGGATGATAAAGTGCATGATCAAGTACATGATGGAAGATGCACAAGCCCCAGCTGGGCTGTGGGGGGAGGCAGTGAAGACTGCTGTTTACCATTTAAATAGACTGTGGATGTCTAGTGTCAACCAGACCCCATATTGTCTATTGTATGGTAGAGCACCAAACCTCAAGAACCTGAGGAATTTTGGACAGCATGCAAATGTACCGATTCACTCAAGCTTAAGGAAGCCTGGGCAGTCTAAAACCAGGAGGCTGTGTTTCCTTGGCTATGAGGGTAGTAAGTACATGTTTTCTCTCCATCCTGGAAAGGTGGTGTTCTCCAGGAGTGCAAATTTTGAAATGCACTCAGGGTGGGATAGATTGTACTGCAATCAGGAGGTGTTTGTTCCCTTGGGGAGGGATGTGCCAACAACTTCCAAAAGTCCCACAAATGGAGGGATGGTTAAGCCTGATGATGAATAAGGGGAGGCAGAGGAAGAAAAGCCTGATACTTCACATGCCACTCCAACAAACACACCACAAACAAACATTGAGCCCGAAATGGTTTTGAAGAGAGAACCTGGCACAGGGAGAGAAAGCAGTAGCAGGTCTCTTTTGGCAGGCCTTTCCTAATTAGATCCCGGCCTCAGGGGATCCTGGCCTCTTTTAGTCCGCTGGCTATTTATTGTATTTATTGTTTTTAAATGTGATTTTAGACAGTTGCTTTTAATTTATATTTGTTTAATATTTTTATGGGGGAGGGTGGGGGTGTGGGGTGTTTAGGGATTTTTATCTGTATTGTATTTTAAT
This sequence comes from Gambelia wislizenii, assembly GCA_030847615.1. Taxonomy (NCBI): domain Eukaryota; kingdom Metazoa; phylum Chordata; class Lepidosauria; order Squamata; family Crotaphytidae; genus Gambelia; species Gambelia wislizenii. Next base: position 378,043,255 of record JAUMIR010000002.1, on the reverse strand, counting down.
TTTTGTAAGCCGCCCCGATTGTTTTAACAGAGGGGCAGGGTATAAATAAATTTTATTATTATTATTATTAAGCAGTAGCAGGTGTGCAAGTGAGGATGAGTCAGGAAGAACTAGGGTGCTCATCCCCAGAAGGTCAAGGAGGGTCAGAAAGGCTCCTGATAGATTTTGTTGTTCAGGAGGCCAGGCTCTGCAATGTCATGGCAGAGGAGCCTGCAAGTTTTCAGGATCTTCTAAAACTTCCCCAGGAAGAGCAGGAGAAGTGGAACTCATCCATGGACTCTGAATTTGAGTCACTGGTGGAGAGGAAAGTGTTCCAGATAGTAGAGAGGCCCAAAGGCCAAAAGGTTGTTGGTTGCAGGTGGGTGTACAAGCTGAAGGAGATGCCTGATGGGACACAAAAGCGTAAGGCACGCTTGGTTGCAAAAGGCTTTTTGCAGGAGTGCTACACCAATTTTGACAAAACTTTTTTGCCCACAGCAAAGCCAGAAAGTCTTAGGTTAGTGTTAGCTGTAGCAGCCAAGAGGTAGATGGTTGTGCAACACTTTGACTTTGAAACAGCATACCTGAATGCTGATCTTGAAGAGACAGTGTTCATGGAACAGGCCCCAGGGTATGACAGTGCAGGTGAGAGCAAGGTGTGCTTGTTGCACAAAGTGCTTTACGGTTTGAAACAAAGTGCATGTTGCTGGAACAAATGCATACACCAAGTTTTGGTGTCACTAGGTTACACAAGGAGCATTGCTGACGCCTGTATGTACACCAAGAGGGCAGGTGATAGTGCTGTCATGCTAGTCATCTATGTGGATGACATTTGTGTGGCAGCAAAGAGTGCCAGTGATAGCAAGAAAGTGCAGGTGGAGTTAGAAAGCTGGTTCAAGTTAAAGTACTTAGGCAGCCTGAGTTGTTATTTAGGAGTAGAGGTAGAAAGAACTGGTCATGGAGATTTTTTTTCTAAGCCAGAAGAAGATTGACAGCTTTGTGGCCAAGTGTGGGCTTAGTGAGGCTAAAGTGGTCAGGACACGAATGACCACTGATTTTGTGAACTTAGAGGCAGAACAGGAGTTTGACAGGCCAGATCTGTACCACTCAGTGGTAGGCAGTGTGAAGACACACCCAACTAAAGGTGGTGGCAGGTTTGGGTGTGCAACGTCAGTACCTGGTGAGACCAAACTCTTTTACCCAAAAAAGTTCTGATGCTGAATATGAAGTTCAAAAAAGGATGGAGTTTATTTTAAAGAACAAAAGTAAAGGGTTTTCTCCTCCCCAGCTCTAAAAGGCTTGAAATAAAAGGTACTTTACAGTTTGAGTTTCAGCAATCTTCAGGGTGTCATCTCTCTGGGTTTTATCTCTTCACTCAATGGAGCTGGTGCAGGGTCTTTCAGCTCCTGATTCCTTTGACTTATTGGTTGTTGGTAACTAATTTGGCTAAATGGTGTAAGAAATGCCCTTCCCGGCTGTCTGGGCCTGTTTGACTGAGCAAAAATAAAAACTACTAGCTAGAACAGAGCTTGCTGGGAAGGGACAAACCAAACCTGGAAAAATGCAGGGGAATTCTTCAGCTCCTCCCACAACTCTAATACAATGAAATATTCCTATGCTCAGACATACTAAGGCCTGAACTAAAACAAAGGAAAATGCAGGGGAGATTCAAACAGTCCTGGCTGGACATCACAGGCAGTCTGCTGTTTATTGCAAACAATACAAGGCCTGACATCAGTTTTGCAGTTGGGGTGCTCAGCAGAAGAGTCTCCAAGCCAAGGAGGGCAGATTAGCAAGCCGTGAAGAGGGTAGTTAGATTTCTCAAGGGGACATGCATTTGAAGCTGACAGGAAGTCAGGTGACCCTGGAGTGCTATGTAGACAGTTCTTTTGCTTTAGAGACTTTAGACAGGAAGTCAGTGACCGGGTTGGTGATCAACTATGCAGAGAGCCCCATAGTGTGGAGATCAAGAAAGCAGAAATATGTAGCCATTAGTACCACTGAAGCTGAATTCACAGCCTTGTCTGAGATGGCAAGTGAGGTACAATGGGTAAGGCAGATGCTTGCAGACCCTGGGAGCTGTGCCAAATGCTTGTGGAGGTGCACAAGGACTCACAAGCCTGCATAGCTATGGCAGAAGCAGAAAACCTGAAATGCAGGACAAAGTACATTGTGATACACTACCAAAATGTGAGGCAGTTAATACAAGAAGGTGTCTTGTGTCTGAGGTACTGTTCATCTGAGGACAATGCTGCAGACCTGCTCACGAAAGCCCTTCTAGCAGGAAGCCATGAGGAGATGGCAAAGAGGCTGGGCCTTGTCACTAGTGTGTAAAATGAAAGGTTTAAAAAGGGAAAGGTCAACCGACAGACGATTGATGTCTATCAATGTATGTAAATGATGTTATGTTATAATGATAACATGTGTCCTGCACAGTAGTTTAACCATTTGGAGGGGATTGTCAGGAGTTAGAGACTGAACTCCATTTTAAAATGGCCAAACAACTGCAGAAATCATGCTGAGTCATGATGGCTGACTCCATGAACTGCCTAGTCATGCCTAGTCAGGCCACAGCTGCAAAAGAAGGTTTACTAGAGGGCAAGCTATGATGCACAAGATCTCATGCAATTTACCCATGTGGTAAAGTAAGCCAAAGCTCTGCTGATGTGTATATAAGTGAGCTAGGCCAGAGATAATTCTCTTCTTGTGATTCTGTGATGTCTGGTGTAGCATTTTGTCTGATGAGATTGTAAATATTGTGAATATCTGTGACTACTTGAAGATTAAAGTACCTCCTGTTTTCTGGATGTCAATACACTCTGTGTGTGAGTATTCTTGGGAACGGGTTGCTACTGAGTCTGCTGAGACAGTTTTTGGCTTCTGCTGGGGCTTGAATGTCCTGTCATCCCCTGACAATTGGTTGATGGGCCGAACCCAAAAGGTAGTCACCAATGGCTCCTCTTCATCCTGGAGAGAAGTGACTAGTGGGGTGCCACAGGGTTCTGTCCTGGGCCCAGTGCTATTCAACATCTTTATCAATGATTTGGATAAGGGAATAGAGCGCATGATTATCAAGTTTGGAGATGACACCAAATTAGGAGGGGTAGTTAATATCCCAGAGGACAGGATCAGAATTTGAAATGATCTGAACAGATTAGAAAGCTGGGCCAAAACTAACAAAATAAATTTCAAGCAGAGAGAAATGTAGGATACTACACTTGGGAAATAAAAATGAAATGCACAGATATAGGATGGGTGACACCTGGCTTGATGGCAGTACATGTGAAAAGGATCTAGGAGGCTTAGTGGACCACAAGCTGAACATGAGTCAGCAGTGTGATGCAGCAGCTAAAAAAGCCAATGCGATTCTAGGCTTCATTAATAGGAGTATAGTGTCTAGATCAAGGGAAGTAATAGTGCCACTCCATTCTGCTTTAGTCAGACCGCACCTGGAATACTGTGTCCAGTTCTGGGCACCAAAATTCAGGAAGGATATGGACTTGCTGGAACATGTCCAGAGGAGGGCAACCAAAATGATAGTAGGTCTGGAAGCCATGACCTATGAGGAGAGGCTTAGGGAGCTGGGTATGTTTCCCTGCAGTAGAGAAGGTTAAGAGGGGACACGATAGCCATGTTTAAATATTTGAAGGGATGTCATACTGACGATGGAGCAGGCTTGTTTTCTGCTGCTCCAGAGACTAGGACATGGAGCAATGGGTTCAAACTACAGGAAAAGAGATTCCATCTAAACATTAGAAAGAACTTCCTGACAGTAACAGCTGTTTGGCAGTGGAATACACTGCCTCGTAGTGTGGTGGAGTCTCCTTCTTTGGAGGTTTTTAAGCAGAGACTGGATGGCCATCTATTGGGAATGCTTTGATTGTTTATTCCTGCATGGCAGGTGGTTGGACTGGATGGCTCTTGTGGTCTCTTCCAACTTTATGATCCTATGATTCTATGAAAAGCAAAAGTTTACAGAAATGGGGTCAGAACCCTGAATGTAACTTTTCAGCAACTTGTAGGGAAAGGCAAAGAAAACTAATATAATAATCAGTGCAGAGACAGAAGATGACAACAAAAAGGTAAAACAAGAAACCACTTCCACAAGATCTGAGCAACCAAAGGTAAATTTAAACCAAGAGCAGAGTTAATAATAATAATAATAATAATAAAATTTTATTTCTATCCCGCCCCTCTGCAACGCAATCGGGGCGGGTTACAATATAAAAATTCCATAGTCCCAGTACCCTAACCCACCCACCCCTTAAATAATATTAAATTATAGAAGATTAAAAACATACAACAATTTAAAATATATAAATTAAAAAGACAAAAATTAAAACATACAATGGTTAAAAAATCTAGTTGCCGCTTAGAAAGGACAGCTGAGTCTTGGGCCGGGATAGTTATTCAGGGAAAGCCTGCCGGAAAAGATCCGTCTTGACAGCTTTTTAAAAGCTGTCTAAGGTGGTAATAAGATGGATCTCGTCCGGCAGGCCATTCCATAATCTGGGAGCGGCAGCAGAAAAGGCCCTCTGGGAGGTCACCAACAGCCTTGTTTTCATAGGCTGTAACAGATTCCTCCCAGAGGACAGAAGTGCGCGGGGAGGGTCGTACGGAAGGAGGCGGTCCTGGAGATAAGTTGGACCCAAGCCATGTAGGGCTTTAAAGGTTATAACCAACACCTTGTACTGTGCCCGGAAACTAATAGGCAGCCAGTGGAGAGCTTTTAGCACAGGTGTTATATGCTCTCTTCTGGAAGCGCCAGAAATCAACCTGGCTGCCATGTTCTGAACTAGTTGAAGTTTCCGAGTCAAGCACAAGGGTAGCCCCATGTAGAGTGCATTACAGAAATCCAGACGGGAGGTTACCAGTGCATGTACCACAGTTTCGAGGTCTCTAGTTTCCAGGCAAGGGCGCAGCTGGCGTATCAGCCGAAGTTGATAACAGGCACTCCTGACCGTCGCATTTACCTGATTAGACATCTGGAGCGTCGGGTCCAGGAGCACCCCCAGACTGCGAACACAATCCTTGGAGGAGAGTGTAGTTCCATCCAGGATTGGAGTTTGTATTCCCAGACCTGGTTTTGGGCCTGTAACTGTTAGTACCTCCGTTTTGTCTGGATTCAGTCTCAATTTGTTTTTCCTCATCCAGTCCATTACTGCTTTAAGACAATCATTGAGGGGAGAGACGCCATCTGAAGTCGAAGCTGATGACCGAGACATGGAGAAATATACCTGGGTGTCATCAGCGTACTGATGACACCGCACTCCATGCCTCTGAATTATCTCTCCCAGCGGCTTCATATAGATGTTAAATAGCATCGGGGACAGGATGGCGCCCTGAGGAACGCCACAGTTAAGCTCTATTCTAGTAGAGCAACTGTCCCCGAGCCTCACCCTCTGGGATCTGCCCGAGAGGAAGGAATGGAACCACTGCGAAGCAGTGCCTCCAATTCCTAACCTCCTCAGGCGATCCAGGAGGATGGAATGATCTATTGTATCAAAAGCCGCTGAGAGGTCCAGGAGCACCAACAGGGTCACACTACCCCTGTCGATACTCAAGCGGAGGTTGTCAGCCAGAGCAACCATGGCAGTCTCCACTCCATATCCTGTCCTAAATCCAGTTTGAAATGGATCTAGATAATCGGTTTCATCCAAGACAGCTTGGAGTTGGGAAGCGACCGCCCTTTCAATCACCTTGCTTAAAAAAGGCAGCAAGGAGACTGGCCTATAGTTGTTCCTATCCAAGGGGTCCAGGGAAGGCTTTTTCAGGAGCGGCTTAACCGCCGCTTCCTTCAAACAGGATGGAACAGACCCCTCCCTGAAGGATGCATTGATAATATCCCTAAGGAGTGCTCTCGATGCATCGCTCCCTTGGGTGGCCAGCCAAGATGGACAGGGATCGAGGGGGCAGGTCGTCTTCCTCACTCTACCAAGGAGCTTGTCCACGTCATCGGTACTCACAGATTGAAGCTGATCCAATAAAATTTCATCAACGGAGTTGCTGGACACCTCGTCTATAGATTCTGTCATAACACTGGCATCTAAGTCGGCTCTTATCCGAGAGATTTTATCTGCAAAGTGGATGTTAAATGCATCACAGCAGGCCGTTGTCGGGTTGAGTAAGGGGTTCTGCACAGGGGGAATCCGCATCAGCATCCCCACCACCCTAAACAGTTCTGCTGGACGAGACTCTGCAGACGCAATACGTGCAGAGGAGAAAGACTTCTGCGCTGCGCGTATCGCCTCTCGATAAGAATCAAGGAAATTCCTATGACGAGTCTTGCCGGATAAGAGTCGAGTCTTCCGCCAGGTGCGCTCTAGTCGTTGTCCAGCCCGCTTCATCTTCCTAAGCTCCTCTGAATACCAGGGCTTACGGTTATTAGCAGGCTGGAAAGGACGTTTGGGAGCGATTGTGTCGATAGCCTTGGTGAGGTCGGTGTTCCAAATATTAACCAAAGCTTCAACAGAATCATCAGCATTACTAACCATTAAACCCTCCAAGGGTTTCTGGAATCCAATTGGTTCCATTAGCCTTCGAGGGCAGACCATTCTAATAGGTCCACCACCCCCGGTGGGGCAGACAGTGGCTCTTAACTCCATCTTGACCAGGAAATGATCCGTCCATGACAATGAGGAGGTTTTAATAACCTCCGCCCACGGATATTCCTGTTCTGTACTAAAGGCCGCATCGAGGGTATGACCTGCACAGTGAGTAGGCCCGACAACCAATTGGGATAGGCCCATGTTTGTCATGGATTCCATGAACTCCTGAGATGCGCCAGTTAGATTTAGCAAGCTGGTCTCGAGTGGGATGTTGAAGTCACCAAGAACTAAGAGTCTGGGTGACTCCAGCAGCAACTCTGAGACCAGGTGTGTTAGCTCGGTTAGGGAGTCTGTTAGACAACGGGGTGGCCGGTACACTAACAGAATCCCTAAGCTATCCCTGGACCTCAGACTTAGGTACATACACTCGATGTGGACTGTGTTCCGGATAGGCTTCCTGGTCAAGGTTAGATTGCTTTTATGAACCAGAGCCACTCCGCCCCCCTGCCCACTTTTCCTTACCTGCTCACTAACTGAGTACCCGGCCGGGAGTGCCTGTGCCCAAGTCGCAGCACTGGCCTCTCCCAGCCAGGTCTCCGTAAAGCATGCCAGGTCGGCAGCCTCATCCAATAAAAGGTCATGGATAATATGTGTCTTGTTTTTAACCGACCTGGCATTGCAAAGGAGCAGAGTAAGGGTCTGTGGAATGGTTGGTGTGCTCTCCAATTTATTCCGGGAAACAGAGTGAACTGAAGGCGGGATAGATATTAAACATCGATCCCGCCTTCTTTTGTAACAATTTTTCACTCTGTTACTGCCATACCTTCCCTTCCCCCACACAACCTCAATTCCCGCTCCCAGATCATTCCCGGCCCCTGGTAGGTGTTCCTGGGGTGGGGTGGTGGAGTGACTTTTAAGGCCAGCCACTCCTGGCCACACCCCACCTCCCTGCTCAGCTGCCCTTACCCCGGTGTAAAGGGGAAGGAAGCTTCCTCACAGTCCTGCAGAATCCTCTGGCTGGCTGGCTGGCTGGCTGGCTGGTAGGCTGGTAGGTGTTCCTGGGGTGGGGGGTGGTGGAGTGACTTTTAAGGCCAGCCACTCCTGGCCACACCCCACCTCCCTGCTCAGCTGCCCTTACCCCGGTGTAAAGGGGAAGGAAGCTTCCTCACAGTCCTGCAGAATCCTCTGGCTGGCTGGCTGGCTGGCTGGCAGGCTGGTAGGTGTTCCTGGGGTGGGGTGGTGGAGTGACTTTTAAGGCCAGTTGCTCTACATCCAGCAGAGGAAAACGTTATATGACCAAGTACAAACAAAAAGCCAATGGAAATGATGCACTGAAAAACTGTATAAAATAGATGAGAAGATGACAGATTCATTCAAGGAAGAACCATTTGAAGATGAACCTCCAGTTTTAGAAAATGAAGGGGAAGCTGCACTCAGAGCACTTGGGAGAAATAAATCACCAGGAAGAGATGACATAACAATAGACCTGCTTCAGGCTACAGAGACAGAACCTACTCTAGTTGTAACTAAAGTCTGTCAACAGATATGGAAAACAAAACCACGGCCCACAGCTTGGAAACACTCAGTACACATTCCAGTACCCAAGAAAGGGGACACCAGGGATTTCAGTAACCACAAGACCATTGTATTAATTTTCCACACAAGCCAAGTGATGCCCAACATTGTAGAATAACTGCTTTTACCATATATGGAGTAAGAAATGCCAAATGTCCATGCTGAGTTCAGGAAAGGAAGAGGCACTAAGGATCATATTGCAAAGATATGTTGGATAATGGAGCGCCCCAAAGAATTTTAGAAGAAAACCACCCTGTGCTTTATAGATTATAGCAAAACCTTTGATTGTATAGATCATGAAAAACTATGGATACCATGGACTGCTAAAAAGACAAATCAATGGGTCCTAGAGCAAATCAAGCCTGAACTCTCCCTAGAAGCGAAGATGACTAAATTGAGACTGTCGTACTTTGGCCATATCATGAGAGGACACAACTCACTAGAAAAGACAACAATGCTTGGTAAGGCAGAAGACAGTAGGAAAAGAGGAAGACTGCATTCCAGATGGATAGACTCATTCAAGGAAGCCAGGGCCCTGAGTCTTCAGGGCTATTGATGACAGAGTGACTTTGAACTCCCTCGTTCATGGGATCTTCATAAGTTAAAGTTGACTTGACAGCAGTTAACAACAAGAACAACATACTAGATTTTTTTTTAAAAAAAGTAGAATGGTATCTTCCAAACTGAGTTGTTCATACATGCACTTTGGTTTTTTAAAAACGGGAAACCTAGGCTGGAATCCTGTTGGTTAATGCCAACTAGAGTAGACCCAGTCAATTCATTGTTGAGCAGTGACTCAACCTGTAGGTAAATCCAATTGAACCAATAAGATTTAGGCCATAATTAATGACACATTTTGGGAGTTTCTTATGCGTTTTTAATGTACAACTTCTAAACTCAGCACATTAATTGTGACTTTTAGAGACTATTCCCAAAGCATTTCATTTTTAATAAATCCATAATGTGGATGATGGGTAAAAGGGAAACTATTTTCCAGTTCTCTAGCTTATATTTGCATGATGTCTAGGTATGTAAATAAATAAATACATAAGTAGTAACTGTACATATGTATTGCTTATTCAAGCTATATATAGTGCTTATAGGAATCTATCCATATGTAAATCCATTTTCACAATGGAAACAGTAGCTGATGACAGGTTATAATCATGCTCTCCCCCCACCCTCCAAACTTGCAGCTAACCTCAATTGCAGATGTTAACAGTCTGATTCAGTTTCTGTATATTCAGTGACAAAAGCTCCTGCCAACTGATTTCCTTGCCAGAGGCAATAGTGCAGAAAAGAATAAAGGACTGAAACAGAGATACAGGAAAGTGAATTGAAGGAGTAGGATTCTTTACAGCACTGGGTTAGCCTTGGGACCATTACTGGCTTTCGTTATATTTTATAATTCATTTCAAGAAGGTCTGTTTTCCCTCGGGAAACTGGTAGGATGGAACTGGGCTTTTCTGATCATTTGTCTTAATGACATTATTCTTAATTGATGCTCTAAAGTTTGTTGGGGAGAAGGCAGAGAGTGCATTTCCCCCCTGTACTGGACCAACATCCTATTGATGGATCAGAAAATGTTTCCAGGTTCTGATTGAGAAAGATGGGTGAGCTCTATACAATGAGATACCTTTACTTTGATATTCTAAGCATAGGAAAGCCAGGCACAGGGGTAACACAGATGGCATGCTGTTAGATCCCCATTTTCTGTGTGAGCCTTCTGTCTATGACCCTTCAAATGTTTTGGATTTCAGTGCCCAGAAGCTCCAACCAGCAAGGTCAATGGCAAAGGATTATGGGAGTTGTAGTCTAAAATATCTCTCAAGCCAAATATTTCCCACCCTTGCTTTTCTGAGTATGACTGGACTGCTAAGTCTAATAAAATTGTGTCCATCATGTCTTCCTTTCTGAATTCCTTGGCCAGAATTCACTAAGGCAGCTAAGACTGCATAACTTAGAGTTACGCATTCATGACTGGCTTGTATTCACACCCCCTTTGTATTCACTAGTGTAGGAAATACATAAGAACCATAAAAGTCCCTCAAGCCTCATTTAACAGGCAGCAGCTACTACAAACATGAGGGGACTGTTCTCCTGTTGATCAAGAAGAGCTGACTAACTTTTCCATACCCCGCCACTTGTGATCAAGTCCGATGCAAGGTGAATTGCAACTGGGACCTGCTTCTAAGTGTCGCACTGGAGATTGTACACAGGAGGGGGTGACAATGTCAGTCAAATGCTTCCTGATCAACAGAGGAACAGATCTCTGTTGCTCTCAGAGGCTGTGGCCTGGCAGGTGAAGATTGGGGTCAGGGTCAGGCTAGGAGACACTAGGAGCTAACTAACCAAATTGGTTATGCGTTCATAACTGCCTTAGTGAATTCCGGGCTTTTTCTTGGTTGGAACTGCTTCCTATTTTCATTTTTTTGGATAGGGGATTTTGTTGGCATATTTAATGGTAGCGTTTCTAAATTTATTTTCTAAGCAATGTGTTTAAGGTGCTTATTAAAATAATCACCTAATGATTTGGTCATCACAACCTGCAGCTAATCTACAATAGTACTGACATTAGTGACAATTATTCAGAGGTGGGGAATATGTGGCTGACAAGATTCACACTGCCCCTTCTGGCTGGTGTGGCCACCTTGGGGCTTCCAGGATGGTGGGGTGGTAAATTTACTCTGGGTTTTGTGTGAACTTTAGAGTAAATATCAAGGTGCTGAGCCCTATACCCAAGATAAGTTCAGCAACTTGGACAGGTCCTTTAAAGTTTTGACTAAAACTTGGGAGTGGATTCATTTGCCACCGGACACAGTAGCCACTAGCTGCCACTCCTGGATTAGGGTAATGAGATATGGAGTCCAAAAACATCTGGAAGGCACAGTTTCCCACCCTTGCAATTGTTAGCTTTGACCTCAAGTTTAGCCCTGACCTCGGCATCTGCATAGTGCGTTCCACATGCAAAAGGTCTGAGGTCAAAAGTGACACATTTATCACAGTAGCAGAAGCTTATCAATGGGAACACTGTTATATTTTATATGGACTCTTATATGAATCACTTCCTTCCTGCGTTTAGTACTGCCCCAGAAACAGCTGATGACAACAGACACAACTACGTATGGTACTTACGCTTGTTGAAGAAACCGCTTCCTGGACACTCTCCATAATAAATTCCTTTGTGATCCTACGACAAGGCAACTCATTGAAAAGAGAATTGATCAGAGCCACTTTGGCAGCATCTCGTCTTGCTTCTGCTCTGCTCAGACAGCACTGAAATAGAAACAAATGTTTGCTTTCCCTCCTTGTAGGATGGATTTGTTTCAGCTGGTAAGAGACAGACATTTTAAAAACTAGCATAAAAAAAACCCAGTTATACCTTATTACTTGGAATACTTGTACCATTATTCATTAGGGATGAAGCCTTCCATGATGTGACCATTGGCTTTTGCTCCTTTTTGATATTACAAGTGCAAAGTCTAGTTCCATTACAATTCAAGGGCAAACTGCTTACTTTTATACAGCCTCAGCTTCTCCCCAAACATTTGGCTCATCCTATTTTCAAAAAAACCCAGCTGTGACAACTTCCAGCAAGGGCAGTCAAACCAACTAAGGAGTTGAAACACCATTGCTACAAGAAAAGGTATAGCAATGGTTCTCCAATTTGGTATCTTCCAGATGTGTTATAATCCAACACAACTAGAGCGTATCAAGTTGGAGAAACTGTATGCTGTGACTACACCAAGGGGCCATTTACACTGCAAAATAAATCCTCTAAGAATTCGCAAAGAGTCCTAATAGTTCCCACATCTTTCGGATCAAAGTCGCCATATTCATAAGGAGGGGGTAAAAAACCCCATAAGTCATGCAGTATCAGCTTTTGCTATTTTCCCCGACTTTTTTTGAAAAGTAGCGCAAGTTAACGCACTATCGATTGTATTAACTACCATTTCGCACACGGCTGTGGGAACTACCAGCAGTCTTTCCGAAACAGCCACAGCAGAGCTGAGCGTGATTGGTTGGACTGATCAAGGAGGGGGTGCACTTGCAAGAGATGAGCCTCAAAAAAAAAAAAAAAAAGATCCATCCAGCAGGCTTGCTCTCTAGCATAATTACGGTTCCTCTCTCTCTCTCTCTCTCTCTCTCTCTCTCTGTGTGTGTGTGTGTGTGTGTGTGTGTATGAGAGAGAGACAGTAGCAATCTGCTCCACCGGCTGATCGCTCCCTCACCCTGCTGTGATCATGATCATGTTCGTGTGTGTGTGCGCGCGTGTGTGCGCATGAGAGAGAGAGAGAAGCAGTCTGCTCAGCTGGCAGGGATGCAGAGCAGAGGGAATCTAGCCTGCTTTCCTTCCATCCTTTGTCATTATTCCTCTCCTCCCATGGTCTCCCTCCCTTTTTGGTTGCTTTATCTGGTTTTCTCTGGCTCAGATGAAGCTACAAAGCTATGGTCTTTCAGAGCCCTCTTTCCCCCTTGCACTGCCTCCCTCCTCGCTTCCTCCCTGCCTCCTGCCTGGCTTTAATGACAGTGATCTGCCCCCCACCTCTGTTTGTGTGAACAAGAAAGGCAAAAACTCATCAGATCTTCCAATTTAGCAATAAATCATGTAAACTATGCAGCACTGGTGCGAAAGGACGGTAATCCAGAATTTTGCGCACTTTATTCTGCAGTGTAACTGGCCCCCAAGTTGTAGTCCAACACATCTAGAAAGCACCAATTTAGGGGGGGTGCTGAGTTACAGAATTGGGGGTTTAAAATTTAAAAGAAAATTAAGGGGTTTCTAAAACTGGGTGTGTGATGGTGAAAGTGAGCAGTTGCTTATCTTAACTTCCTTGTCCCATAATACTTGAATCTTTCCATGAAATCCATTGACAATCAGTACAGGACAGACAAAACACAACATATGAAGTGAATTTATGCATGCAGACACTGGATTCAGTGTGAATTTATTTATGGACCATTCATACAGTTTGCTTCAAATCTAACCAACTGTATGTATGTTTTGCACTTTTTTTTTGAAGAAGCTCATCAGTAACTTTCTTTCATTTCGTATTTTGTTCCCTCTTTGTGTTTTTTAAAAAGGCATTTTAAAAAACTTTTAAAAATGTAAGTTTAGCATATGGCATTACTGTATCTATCCTTCTTTAAAATGATTTCAACATGTTCTTGAGCATGGTTATATCTTTCTATTAAGAAACCTTAAGACATGAATTACATTTGATAAACATATTATTTTGTTTATCAAACGAATTACATTTGATAAACGTATTATCAATTGCAAGTTGTCTGCAATTGATATAATTAATATACAGTATAAACAACATTGTATTGTAAACAGCTTGGTTGCAGTTGATACTGTCAGCCTCATTATATCATGTGCAAAGTGGATGAATTAATGTTCCATGGACAACCATTTGTTGTTGTTAACTGTTGTTGAGTTGACTTAGACTCATGGCGACCCCATGAATGAGACACATCCAAGATCCCATTGCCCTCAACCACTCTGCTCAGTTCCTGCTAGCTCAGGGCTGTGGCTATGGCTGCTCTTCCCCCTCCCCTGATGAAGATCCAGCTGAGAGGGTAAGGGTGGTCTGGCTTGGGGTGGCACAGACAGCTTGGGCTGGCCTCCTGTGTGGCCAGTTGCTCTTTTAGCCTCCCAGCTCTCAGCAGCTTGTTCCCTTCCCCTGTTGAGGACAACCATATGTCATTTTTTTTACATGATGTTCTCATGGAGTCATGACTCGATCAGCACCCAGTAACATTTGAAACTACTCATCAATCCTAGCTTATCATGGCAATAAATAAACTTCATGTTTGTAAATACAATGCATACATAAGCATATAATCACCATTTTGATGCACCTGGGGAAAGATCCCCACTCAACCCACCCTAGTCCAAGCCCCATTTGCAAATTCCTTGTGTTGCCTGCATCAGCCAATGTCCTTTTATTAGCTTTAACTTTCTCTTAGAGGTTATGTTTACTTTCTCAGATTCTAAGAAAAAATTTAGACTTGCATGTTTTCAATAATAAACATTATAATAGAAACCAATCCAAATAAGTTGGATTTAAACCATCTTTCTGAAGACTAAATCCCTTTAAACAGGAGAGCTAAAAGGAAGTATTTATTTTAAGTAAGACCAGTAAAGCCACAGATCAAAGCGGCTGCATCAGTTTAAAAGCAAATGGCAAATCTTTGCAGACCAAGAGATTTACACATCAAGAACAGCTCCTTGCACTTTCTGAAAGTAACTGGAGACATAAATGCTTAAGCAAATTTAGAATTATTATTTAAGTCCTTGACACCTCACTTTCTCCTGATACATTTTAAAATTAACCTACTCACTCAGCCACATAAACCTGAGAGCAATACTCATGCTAACTGGTCCCTGAGCAGTTTTGTTAAAAAACTCTTTTTTTTTTTTCCATTTTTCTAAGGGCAAAGATGTTTGCAAGGACTGCTCAACATGAGTGTTAGAAAAAGTTTTGAAGTATGCCTCAGTCAAAAGAACTATAAAGTATTTGAATATGAATGCAAAGCACCCACCTCCTCCTTTTATTAATGGTCATGATCTGGGCTGGCTGGGCTGGGTTATTAACCCCCCTTATAGAAAACAAGTAAGCAGGGCACAGGAGAAAAGACCTATGGTCTATGCAATATAATGCTTCATTGTGTGGCAAAAATTAATTTTATGGAGGCAGAGCTAATTTTCTTGTGCTAGTTTAACTACAATAGTGGCAGTTACACTTGGAGCCTTTAAAAAACTAGTTATAAATAACTAGTCACCTTAAATTAATTCCTTTCCCAATAATGAAGGTATGCCTACATTGCATTACAAACTGTAACTTAACGAGGTATACCTTTGTTGCTTTTGTGATGTCATTGTACCTTTTTAGTTACTTTTATAGTTATGGGGTGTGACCTTATTACATGGTGGAGGAGGAATATCTCATGGTTCAAGAGCCACCTCATGCTCTGTTGTGGGTGACGGTACTGAGGTAGAAAGTGTATGTAACAGCACAGGCCAGTGGCTTATAGCATTCAGAATTCTAAAAGTAACTAAATGTTAACTATTGTTATTATTCTGAGAAGTAGAAAAATGAAGAGTTCCCTTAATTTGTAATTATAATGGTAAATAATTAACTTTAAGACCTTGGGATTACAACAGGAAAGAATTACTTTTTTTCAAGTCATTTCCCATGCTCTACTTATACTTGAGATCTCTTGTAGTCACAGGATCCCGTTGTATACCTGAAACTCATCTGGTACATCCATTCATTTCAATGGAGGGGCAGCCTAAACATATCCAAACGAACATAGGATCATACATCAGAAAAACAGAAACAATAGGACCATAGTCCCGCACCTGAGTAAAAGGCCAAGCCTAGGGTTTATGGGCAGTTCTAGCTTCAAGCTAGAACTAGGAAGAAATGAGGCTGCCTGCTTGGAGGCTGATGTGTATATTAATTCCCCAACTTTTCCCCAGGACTGGGATTCATGGCAGTTAAAAGAGATCTCAATGGGTTAAAAAAAAAAAGGAAGGCAGGTCAACTTGAAAGTTTCACCAAATCAAATGCAGTATGCCTCAAGGGCACTTGGATATACCACTGCCCCAGGGTGTCACAGAATTATCAGGCTGTCCTTTTCATATCCAGAACTTCCCAGATGGCCTGCTTTGGCATGACTTTAGAGAAAACAATCCAAAATAGAGGTGGGATCACATGGGCCATTGGGGAGAAATGGAGGGGAAAACCAAGACATGAAATTCTTGGAAGGAGAAATGGAGCACAGAAGACCACAGAAGTGAAAGGGGGAGGGGTTGCAGACGCTATTGTGGGAGTCAATTTGGCAGCAGATATTACTTTCTTAAACACACACTCTTTAGGTAAACAAGGACTGTAACCATCAACATTCTGATCTGGAATGCTTATTTTTCCTCTCCTTCTGTGTGAAACAAAGTTGTCTGCTTTAAAATAGTTCCAGGCAAAGGAAAAGAGAGAAAGTGGGATGAGGGGAGGGTGGGCCCACTGAAAGAATGATGTTAAAAATTAGCTATTCGTACAATATGCCTCTTCTGTCCTGGGGAACAAAGATCATGGCCACAACCCAGCAAAGATACGTGTATTGGTTTTTATGGGGCCTTTTTCTGTAGTCTTGGTGGTGTTTTTAAACTGCATATGCTTCAACCATCACGATTTGGCAGGGACAGTCCTGATTAATCCTTTGTCACCCTACTTTTTCAGCTGCTTTTAAAATGTCCTATTTTCTCTCTCCTCCTCCCACCCACCCCCTATGTCCTCAGCTTATTTTCACTGGTACAAGGTGAGTACAAAGTGCAAAAGCAGTTTGCAGTCAGATAACTCAGAAGGGATGAAGGAGGAAGTATCTTGCCCTTGCTGGTATGCTCAGGCAAAAGCAAATGGCTGCAGCTATTCGTAGCTTATGTGGTCTTCCTCATTAGTAATTTTTGGCATCTTGTGCACACTCAGTACTTGGATATTTTCAGATGGGGCTTATACTGCAGGGCAGGCATGGAACAGGGTCGAGAAAGGGGCTATCGTTCAGACGACTTCGACCCCTTCCATCCTGCTCCTGGGGTATTCTATTCACGAGGAAACATCATGAATAGAACACCCCTTCCGTGCCTGTCACAGAATCAGGGACATGGGAAACAGAGCCCTGTCCCTGTTCCACAATGACAGGCATGGAGGAGGAGCTCCATGGCAGGTACTTCCGGCCACCAATGGGACAGCCAGGTAAGTGCCACCCTTCTCTCCCCTCCCCCCGGGTTCCTTTTTTAATTTTTAATTTATTTTTTCATTTTATTTCTGTCTTTGACAGCTGGGGGGGTTAAATTTGATTTTCCCTCCCACTCAGTCTCTCGCAAGAATGAGCGGGATTTCCTCCGGCCGATTGTAAAGGCAGCTTTACAACAGCTGCATTTACGGCCAGCCAAACAAGGAGGGAGGATGCCCATTCCTGGAGTGGAATGGAGGTAAGTATATGAACATTACCCTCCATTCTGGGGCAGGAACGGGAGAGGAGGTGACGGGGCAGCAATGGGGTATTTTGGCCCCATCTGAAAATCTCCTTAGTCTACACTAGTGAAAACCCTCAATTCCCCCCCGCCAATTCCCCTTGATAACACCACATGATGTGTAGCCTTATCCCTGAATCTGGTACGATAATGCCATAAGACATATGACCCTATCTGCGCCAGACTCAGGGTATACCACCTAAATCCAGGTTTTAGAAAATTAACAGTTTTCTCCAGTTTGCTGGAAACTCCAGAGAAAATGGTAGTGTGAACAAAGGATTTGCACTGAATTTGGGGGTGGGGTGGGGAGGCAGGACAATCACTGTCTGATGGGCGCCACTATTCCCCCTCCTCAGTGCCACTGCCACTGGCTCTGCCTTCCCAGCATATGGCCACTCGTTCTGAGCTCACGGCACCTGGAAGGCAGAGCCCTGTGTGTGGCCATGCATTCCAAGGGCAGAGTGAGCAAGTGCTCTGGGCATAGCTGTTAGAATGCCCTACTACCCCCTCCCCATGATAACTCATAATTAGAAATATTGGACACTTTTCGGGGTCAGGTTGGTTGGGGAAACCAAAAAGGTCGGTTGGAGATCACAATGATCTGGGATGTGTCTTAGAAATATTTTGGCAAGGAAGCCCATATTAGGATTGTGCAGAAGCCCCTTAGTAAACACAGTCGTTAAGGAGGTATGTGCTAATCCTTTCTTCCAGCCTTGGGCACCTCAGCAATGATTAATTCCATCAAACAATTACCATATATTCCTGCGTATAAGACTGCTTTTTAACACTTGAAAATCTCCTCAAAAATGGGGGGTCATCTTATATGCCCAGCAGATCTTTTCCCCTGCTGTGAGAATGACTGCCTTGTCTTTGAAGTGTTAAATTCCCTGGGCAGTTTCCCCAGCAGATCCTTTCCCCTGCTGTGAGAATGACTGCTTTGCCTTTGAAGTGTTAACTGCCCTCCATTTAGGGATTGTATTTTGGTAAACTTGCCAGGAAGATTTCCATTTGCATAGTTTTGGGGATTTCCTCTCCAGGAGTTTGCAAGTCTGCCAATGTGGCTCTAAAATCATTAATATGCTCATTCAAAAATTTGGGATTTGATAGCTTCATATTAACCAACTTCATGATTAATGAAACCTTACTTTCCAAAGATTGAACACCACAGAGATTTTTCAAAGTATCCCATGCTTTTTTAGCTGTTCTCAGCCCTTTAATTTCACAGACTATTCCATCATCTACAGCCACTGAGCTGGCTGGCTGGTGGGGGGGGGCAGGCTTTCCAGCCAAGTGGCTAGCTGGATGAGGGGGGGCAAAGTCTATATTTTAACTTAAAAATTGGGGGGTCGTCTTATGTGCCCAGTCATCTTATACACCGGAATATATGGTAAGTGACCTTTCCCAAATCCAGTCCTAAGGAAATTTCTTCTATACCCCACCCATCCAACCTTGTGAGGTTGTCATAAACCCATGAATTCCTATCTCGCAGCCATTAAGGCAATCATTTGAGTTTCAGTTCCCTTTGTCTATCCTGTGGGAAAGCCATCCAGGCTTTGTCCTAACCAGAGTACCCCTTCAGGACATGAAATAGGATATGAATATTAGTCCACTGACAATAGAAATGTGGACAAACCTGGCCATTCTCTTTCTCAGCATGCCTCCAGATCGGAACCTCCTGTGCAACCCTGCCTGGGTATCTTCACTGAACAAAACTACTTTTCAAGACTAGTAACTATTACCCTATATTCCAGAAGCTCTCCCTCTATCCAATTGTTCTGTCTTAGTCCGCTTTAGCCTTGCATGGTTCTTAGGAATGTGTGCTGCACGTGTGAGTTCACTTTGTGTTATTTCCAATAAAAATACTTTATTTCACTTTAGAACTGGACTGCTCTTTACAGTTAGCACTGGTATACATAGGTGAAAAGATCCCAAAGTTACCGCCTCTTGCAGGCTTCCGTTTGATCTAATAATCCCCCTAAATCGCAACATAGATTTTGGCAGCACCCCCCCACACACACACCTCTTAGGGTAACACAGCTTGTTCCTTCTGACATCAGAATGAGCAGCCACACACCAGGAAGCCAGAGCCCTGGTTCAGTCACTCATTCGAAGGGCCCAGTGAGCAGCTGCACAGGGGGTAAAAATCCGGATGAATCAGATTCGGGCTTTGGCCAAGGTGTGGCACTTAAATCTAGGCCAGAGTAGTCTGAATTTCATCTGGCACACTTCTGGGCCAAAGTAGTCCAAATTTCAACCAGACCTTCAGTATAGACAAGCCCTCTAATGTTGCTTGGCTACATTATCCTGGGGTTCTTATGTGAAATGTTGGAGGGTTTGAAACTGCATTTGAAATTGTATGGAGTTGCTTAAGAAATTATTTTTGAAGTCTGGTGAGAGATAAACCTCCAGTGTGTGCATTCACAGCCTTAAGTTAATGGTACGAGTATGGAATGCAAAAGGCTGCCTACATCAAGGTAAATCAACTACATTCTAAGCAGAACTGATGAAGGCATACAGAAACTGATGCATAACAAATGCATTTCCTTGTGATTTCCCTTAAAACTTCACAGACTTCGTTTGCATGTAAGTTGGTCTACAGACTTTTGGCTCCAGTAGATTGACACCCATCTCTTCCAGCCATATTTGCCACTGAATCCAGCATTACTCTTGAAGATTGTTAGAATTTTTCACTGAAATCGAACCCCTTATGAGCTGCCTTCTGCTCACACAAAAGGGCTTCCTCTCCCTCTGCTCTCATCTGGAGCAAAAGGAGGCGGGCAGACCAGTCACCGGGGGAAAGGGATTTTATGTATGTATGTATGTATGTATGTACTTATGATTTTAGCTAGAGATGTCTGTTCCTCTGGTGGACAGACACAGTTGGATCAAGACCATTGGTCTGGATACAGACTTAGGCACATTGAGATCAATAGGATTTTAGTTAATCATTTAACTACCTCAAGTCCCATGGATTTCAGTAAGTCTTGCTTTATGACTAAATCTGGTTTCAATCCTCTGTACATTGCTGTTAAATAATATCCATTCTTATAAATACTGTTTTCAATCGTAAGGAAGATAAATGAGTAGACTGAGGGGTTTCTTTGTAGTTGTCTAAATTTTCATGTTCTCTCAGGGGGGCAGAGAGGAGACTCTTCATCCATCCTGAGCTCCCTTTTCTCCTTTTTCTCTCATTATTCATCCAGTCCTGGACTTCATGAATAATGTGGTAGTTATTCTCAGTACAAAGCATTTTATTCCAGGCACAAAGCAGGGATATACCAGAGCTTAATTGATGGACTACAGTTTAACTCCCAGAATTCCCAAGGCAGTATGATAGTCATATGGCCTAAATACCCTAAAGGCACCAGATACTGTCTGATCTTGGAAGTTAAGCAAAGTCAGCTCTGGTTAGTACCTGGATGGGAGAGTGCCAACAAATTCCAGGTGCTGCAGGCTCTATTTCAGAGGAAGGGACTGGCAACATCACCTCTGAGTATTCCTTGCCTAAGAAAACCCTATGAAATCCATGGAGTAGTCACAATGTTTTCAGGCTCTGTGGTGTATTGCACTAAGTCACATTTGGAGACTGCACACACTTTGTGGGTGTTAAAGTAGATGGAGAACCAGCAGTTGATAGAGAACCAGCAGTTCTAATTTCTGCAAATGGCTAACTGCATTGTGCTTCTGTTCGGCTTCTGTACTATCCACTAGTTTTTCAACTTAACCTCAGGGCACATGGATCAAAAATAAGGATTTTATCAGGCCTCCCCACTTTAACGTTCTTTTGCTGGCAAAAATTGTGTTGTTTTTATGCTGGCAAAAGAACCCCCTGTACCAGACCTTACCTTTGACACTTCCCTGGCAGTAATGGAGCATAAACAGACCTCCATTTACTTCCAGGGTTGCGATCTCATGGATTTTTGTGAGAAGATGCTAGTGTGGGAAATGTGAAAAATTAAGCAAAAAACCCACACAAAAAGTTCACACAAGCATAAGAACACACATTTAAAGTCCCAAGTACATGGGGGAGGGGTAATAAAAACAGCATCCCCTACCTGGCTGTCTCGATCATGCCCGGAAGTGTTTGCCCATTGATGCTGCATTCACGTGAGTACAATGGCACGTGGATTCAAATGCTGGCAATGCCAGCAACAAATTGTCACAGGAGATCAATTGACAGCTTGGGCCATCAATAAAATAGGATGGCTTTTGGACTTTGCATGATCATAAAAGGACAACATCATCTGGTACGCACACCCTTTTGCGATCATTAGGTGTCCTTATGATGCCGTATTTGCATGGTCTGATAAAGTCCTAAGCCTCTGCCTCTGTCCATGTTCCACCAAATAGCACATACCCTCCAAGAATTCCTATTTGTCTGGGACAATCCCAATTCACAGGCCTGTGATAAAAAAGGTATTTTCCAATATTGTAGCTGCTTTTAATGTCATTTTGAGTGCTGACTTTAAAAAACACAATAAAAATGTTGTGCCACACACAGTTCTTTCACAACTTTGATATTTTTATCAATTCCGTTGTATTCTTATTATTCAGTAGTATTCGGTATTGTATATACTAAGTTCCCATGTTTTCTTTGTGAATGAGACAACAGGGTAAAGAGTTAATAGTAGGAGCAAAAAGACCAGCTGGAAAGAAGAACTTTAAAACCTGGAAGGAATGATATTTTGCATAAAAATCTAGTCGACCCAAAGAAAATACTTCTGCCACCTCTTTATATAAAACTGGCCCTTATGAAACAGTTTGTTAGGGCAATACAAAAAAGTGGTGAATACTTTGAGTACCCCTGCAAGACTTTCCCATATCCATTAGAAGCAAAATTAAAAGAAGGTATTTTTGTCAGCCCAGACATTAGAAGACTATTGTCAGATAAAAAAAATACTTGTCTATAATGACTGAAGTAGAAAAAGTCTTGGAGTTCCTTCAAAAGTGTGGTGACTAAGTTCCTTGGGAATAATAAGGACCCCAAAGCTTTTAATTTCTTCCACATCAGTGCCATAACTCTGCCTTTCTGACCTTTGCCTTACCCAGTGTTCCTTTCCATGTTTTTTCTTTTTCTTTTTGCTGTAATTTCATGATTATCAGGAAAAAATAAAAGGAAAAAGATAGTGAGGGGGAGGGGGAGAGGAGGAGAATCATGCCCACTAATGCCATGTGACTGTCAACATCTTGCTACTTGCAGTGGAAGGGCCCTATTGCACAGAGGGCTATGATGGAAAGTTAGCAAGATTGAGAGCCATGTAAAGCTGCACTCCCACAATGAGTTGAATACGAACTGACAACAGGACAGAGACGATGCTGTGTGATAAGGTACAGACATGCAGACATGCAGAAAAGCGCACACACACTAAAACAATAACAAGTAACCCAGGGAGAGTATAAGGAAGAGGGTAGCCTACCTGGTTCTCACAATCCCACCCAGAAGTGTTTTGGCCAGACTGCCCACTGACACTGAAATCATGAGTCAAAAATGGCACGAGATTTCAGACACCGGCAATGCTGGCACCAAAACGGGATGGGCAATCTATTGGCAGCTCTGGCCCATCAATAAAAAGAAATGCCAGAATAACAACGTGTGATATTGGCACCCTTTTGTGATCTGCTGGTGTCGTTATAGCACCACATTAGCTGCGTCTGATAATCTCCAAAGTCCTGAGGCTCAGTCTTTCAGAGAGTCTGGACCCCAGCCATACCGCTCATAATGAGAGGACCTTTCACATCACACAGCTATAGCATTTTGATGCCACTTTTACTGCCATGGTTCCACACTACAGAATCCTAGGGTTTGGCATTTCATGAGGTATTTATAATTCTCTGCCAGGGATCTCTACTGCCTCCCCAAACTATATATCCCAGGATTCTGTAGGATGCAGCCATGGCAATTAAAGTAGAATCTGAGTGCTATAATTGTATAGTGTGACACTTCGATTTGTGCCCCCAAATGAGCCACTAGTAAGTGAAGGAAGAGAGTTCCATATTTTCTCACAGATTTTTGTGTGAAAGCAAAAATCTGTTCTGGTACTGTTCACCACTTTCTGATGGAGCAGCCTGATTCTTCCTCCTTTGGTGGATGTCTGCTTATGCTTCCCACCCCTGCTCTAGATATTCTGCGCCACATTATGTGTTGTCTTCACATTTAAGTGCAGCACAGATAGATTTCAGTTTGAAAGAGGGCTCCAAACCAAGAATGGGGCAGCCTAGGCTGATAATGTCATGTAATGTAAGCCATTTCCAAATCTTTTCGCTTGAATGAAACCAAAGAATATGTGGTTTGAGTGTTGTAATTTAACTACCTTATTTATTTTAATCCTTGCAGAAGTTTAAGTATGGAATTTAGAGATTAAAGGGAAGGGCATGCAAAATATCGCTGGGTGGAAACAGAAGGCAGAGACCTGGGGGGTGGGGAAGGGGACAACAGCATCCCTTCTAATAGCCAAGGATGTGGTTTCAGGAAGTTACCTAAGGCTACACTGAAGGAGATGAAAACCATATGCTCATATACTTAGGTGATGATTCTCCATGCCCTATGAATTAAAGATCTCTGTAAATCACAATAAGCCTGAGTAATGAAATTAAGCTCTTGCCAGTGCAGAAAGAAATAATGGCTGTCTATTTTGGAAACCCTATTAAATCTCTTGGAGGTTTGCATACTTTTTTTTTTAAGGGCTTAATAGTCTATCTCTGCTATTATAGACAACCCTTCAAAAGACTGATAGCCAATGTATCCAGACAAGGTAATTGTAACATTTTGAAACCACATTGACTGGCATGGCTCCATCTTATGGAATTGTGGGGTTTGTCGTTTGAGGAGGGACTTGGAATTCTCTGATAGAGAGCTCTAGTGCTGTTCAAGGAAGCACTACTGTTCAAGGAAGCGTGCCAGACAATTCAAAGGAGATTATCAAATGCTTTAAAAGTGGCATTACATGAATGCCAGGAGATCGCAAAAGGGCTCCCTTTGCAGACAATGTTGTTCCCCCCTCGTTATGCACCTGTTCTGCTGCCATTCCACTGGTGCTGCTTTTTATTGACAGGATAAGCCATCAATAGATCCCCCATTCCATTTCTGTCATGGATGTTCCTGCAAGCGAAAAGGTGCCCTGTTATGCTGGCAAGATCCCAGTGTCAATGGGAGGTCCCTGCCAGAACACTTCCGGGTGAGATTGGGACATCCAGGTAAGTGACACACTTTTTATGGCCCTCCCTGGGTTAATTTTACCTTTTAAAGCGTGTTTGTGTGCTTGCTGTCATTTTTTTTTTGGTGAACCCACGGGATTTTGATCCAGGAAGTGAATGGAGCTCCGTTAGAGCTTTTGTTCACTCCTGGGCTGCTGGAATGACAAGAGAGGAGGTAAGTGCAGTGGGGAGGTGACTGTGGCATGACAGGGACAGGAGTGGAGATTCTGGGACAGGAACTCTTTTTTTGTTCCTGTCTGAAAGAGATTTTCAGATCTTTTTCAAAGTCTCCTAATCAAAGTATAAACCCCAAGATTCCATAGGTGGGAGCCATGTTAGTTAAAGTAGTACTGAATGCCATAACTGTGCAGTGTGGATACACATATGCTTAGATAAAGTGAAAAGGTGTAGGTGGATGCACTGAGGAAGGGGAGAGAAAAACAACCCATTACTTCAGTTAATAAAGGTAACATGATAAAACCCTTGCAGTATACAATAGCTCCTGTCCAAACTTTTAAATCATGAACTTGGGTACACATTGCTGATTTTTTACACATCTACAATTATTAATGTATTATATTCAGCATTAGTAAAATCTAAATACTTAATACAGACTGTGAAAATATATTTATTAGCACATAGTGGAGTGTGCATGTGTTCATACAAGAGTTTTTGTACCCTCCCCCATTACTAAAGTACTAATTTCCATGGCTTAAATTCTAGTCGATTTCTAGTCCAAAGTAGAGTAGACCTACTGAATTAATTTCTGAATGGTAAATTGTCATTTATGTAAATCTCATTGATTCAATGGATCTACTCTAGAAGTTATAGTTGTGTGCCTTCAACTATCAAACCTATGGTGACTCTAAGGTGGGCCTATTACAGGGTTTTCTTGGCAAGATTTGTTCAGGGGGTAGCTTTGCTTTTGTCTGAGGCTGAGAGAATGTGACTTGCCCATGATCAGCCAGTGGGTTTCCATGGCTGAGTGGTGATCTGAACCCTGATATTCAGATTTGTAGTCCAAATTTGTAGTCCCTGAATAAAATCATATATATATGTAGGACAAGCAATTTGATTTAAACTCATATATCTGTTCTGATCTGGTGGATATCTGACCTTCCAATGACACAATGTAAATCATTTTGTTATTAAGAAAGCAAAATGAAATCATAGTTATTGTTGTGTATTTGACCTCTAGGCTTCCAAGGATTGCTGGGAGAAGTGTAAATGGGTAGACATACTAAAGATAACAGGGAAAAAATTATCCTATTAAATAATTCTTACCAAAATAACTAATTTCACTCTAGTCCCATAAAATGTATATCATCATGGCCTTTTCTCTGCTACCCTAGCCACTATTTCCAGAAATTTCCCTATGTTTCAAACATGCAAGGTTCTAATAAACTCTAAACATTGTATTTTATTTTATTTTATTTTATGCTATTTTATTTTATTGTTGGCCCAGGCTTACCTTTGTTTCTTAAGATGTAAAAGGAACTAACTGTATAGGACTTTTCCTTTCTCCTAATTTTAACATGAACTTCTGAATCTTCTATCCAGTTTCCCCTTAACTCATCTAAATAAGGAACTCAATTTTCTTTTAGGAATTAATTTACCTCCCCCCCCCCAATTTTCCCTACTAAAATGTGAAACAGTCTATTGCACAATCAGGGATGAGTTCCTCTCCACATAACATAACACACCAACACACACCTAGAAATGGAAGAAGGTCACAACTTTTATTGGTTACAGCCGCTAGTAGGGTTGGCACACACATGGTTCTGGGCCCAGGCCTCAACCAACCCACCTGTTGATCAATGAGCCCGACCCTCCAGCCCAATGCTGGAACCACTGTGATAACAGGAATGCGATCTACATAAAGAGGCACCCCAGTGTGGTCCCTCTGCCACCAGGGGGTGCAGGAGAGGTGTTTACCCCCGAGCTGGTCAAGACCAATTCTACCCCACATACCCTGGGAAATTCCATACCTTATCAATGTCTGAGAGACACCGGTAATAGATGCCTGGGATCCAGGAACCATGCCGACCACCATAAAAGTTGTGACAAATTGACGATCAAGAATCATAACATAAATGGCCACTCACACATATGCTGCATGGTTATAAACATTAAACCTACATGATAGAGGAAGGGACGATACTCAGAAGGCACCTGGTGGGAATGCAAGAGAGCAGGAAGCTATATAAGACCCCCCCCAACCTACATCTGGGTCAATCGAGTCTAGCCTACCAACTAATGAATTCAAACTGTAGTTTGAATTCACTGGCTGGTGGTTCCCACTTCCTCCCAGGGCTGTTCCAAGCCACACAGGCCCCTGGGAAGAAGAAGCTGGCAGGCCACCATGGCCCCCAAACCACCAGTGTTTTGCTCCTGCCATGACCCACAAAATCACCGCATGGTAAGTTGCATAGCACTCATATGGCTGTGAGTGACATCTCAGAAAAAGTTGCAAGCTGTGGATGAAATTTTCCTGTGAGTGAATGAAAAATAATGTCAATTTGATGGATAGATTGATTGATTTAATTGATTTTTATCCTTCCTTTCTCCCAGCACAGGATTCAAAGTGGTTTATAACCAGTTAAAACAAGGTACAGATAAAAAGCTCTTAATATATTTTTTTATAAGTGATATGGACAGAGAAGAATTAGATAAACGAATAACAATTGGAGAAATCGAGTAGACGTTGAAGAAATTAAAAAATGGGAAAACTCCGGGTCCGGATGGATTCCCAGCAATTTATTATAAAATGTTTGAAGGGGAATTAAAGATACCATTATTAAAAGTATTCAACACAATATTAAGTGAAGGGGAAATGCCAGCTACATGGGGAAATGCAAACATTTCCCTAATACCAAAAGAAAACAAAAACCCATAGGAATTAGGTAATTACAGACCTATTGCGTTATTAAACACAGATTACAAAATTTTTACGATAATCATGGCAGAAAGACTGAAGAAAATCTTGAATGAATAGATTGGAAAAGATCAAACTGGTTTTTTTACCAAATAGACACTTGAGATATAATATAAGGAAGATAATAGGCCTAACAGAATATTTTGATAAACATCCTGGGAAAAAGTTTGCCTTGATATGCCTAGATGCAGAAAAGGCTTTTGATAGCGTAAATTGGGTCTGTATGATAGAAACTTTGAAAACCATGGGTATAGGACAAAAATTCTTGAATGGAATTAAAGCAATATATAAAGAGCAGACAGCTCAAATTATCATAAATGGTCAACGAACAGAGAAAATAAGGATGGAGAAAGGGGTCCGTCAAGGATGCCCTCTCTCCCCCATATTATTCATTACAGTTTTAGAAATTTTGTGTAAGGAAATAATACAAAATGAAGAAATACAAGGAGTTTGAATAAAGAAACAAACCTATAAAATATCTGCATTTGCAGACGATTTGGCGATAACACTAGAAGACCCAGTGCAATCGATTCAAAAGTTACAGAAAATATTAGAAAGATTTGGGGAAATATCTGGAATAAAGATCAACAGAGATAAGATGGTAATGTTGACAAAAATATAGAGAAAAGAGAGGAAGAAAAACTAAAAGAAATATTAGGCTTTTGAATAGAGAAAAAAATAGATATTTGGGGATAATAATTACAAAAAATAATATGGATTTGGCAGAAAATAATTACAAGACAAAATGGAAGGAAATAAGAAAAGATCTAGAAAATTGGAAACAGCTAAATTTATCATTAATGGGAAGGATAGCAGCGGCAAAAATGATGGTACTGCCAAAAATGTTGTACTTATTTCAAAATTTGCCAATATTAAATAACAACAAATTATTTAAAGAATGGGATAAAGATCTTTCCAGATTCATATGGAATAATAAGAAACCGAGAATCAAATGGAAATTATTGCAGGAAGAAAAGATTAAAGGGGGTTTAAATCTACCAAATTTGAAATTATACCATCAATCATGTGCAATAGTATGGTTAATTGAATGGCTCTTATTAAGGGATGACATGATCTTAACCCTGGAGGGATTTGATTTAAGATTTGGTTTTCATGGTTACTTGTGGTACCAGAAGGAAGCAATAGATAGAAACTTCAACAATCATCTGGTCAGAAAATCTTTACTAAAAGCATGGAAAGAAATAAAAAACAAGATGTATATAAAGATCCCTCTGTGGGTTTCACCTCAAGAAGCCTTTAGGAGAACCGAGATGTTACATCTGGAAACATGGTGGACTTATGGAGACTTAATAAAGGTACAAAAAGGAAGCAGTAGATTAAAAACAAGAGAAGAATTAGAACTGGAACAGATAAATTGTAACTGGTTCCAATATAGGCAAATTAAGGAGAGATACATTATGGATAGAAAGCTTACAGGAATAGAAGAGTTAAAAACTGAATTAGACGAATTGATTATGGAAGAAAAAACCTTTAAAATATCAAAGGTATATAAGTTACTGTTAAAGCTTGATCTAGAAGCAGAGACAGTGAAAGATTATATGATTAGATGGTCTCAGGATGTGAAAAATAATATATTAATAGAAGATTGGGAGGTTCTGTGGACGAAAAACATGAAATTCACACCTAATAGTGAATTAGTGGAGAATTGTTACAAAATGCAACATCGATGGTACATGACTCCTTCGAAGCGAGCTAAAATGTATAAAGCAAGAATCAACAACTGTTGGAAATGTGAGGCTACAGAAGGTACTTTTTTTCATATGTGGTGGTCCTGCAAAGCTGTGAATTTTTTTTTGAAAAATATACATAATCTGATAAAAAGGATTATTAGAATTGATTTCAGATTTAAACCAGAATTATATTTACTAAACATGTTTGACAGAGATTTTCCAAAAGAATTTAAGACTATGATGCTCTACATGACCACCACAGCACAGATTGTCTATGTAAGACATTGGAAATTAAAATCAATTCCAGAAAATGATGAATGGATGCGGAAATTATTGGAAGTTGCTCAAATGGAACAACTCACTTGTTGGATAAAACACCAGTCTATACATGAATTTAGGAAAGAATGGAGAAGTTTGATTGAATATTGGAATGCTGAAGGAAATAGTATAAGAGCAATCTGGTTTATGGATTAATGAAACTTAAAAGGAATTTGTAATAATCAATGTAATTATGTATATGACTTTCTTTGTAGGGGGAATACAGGTGAAAGTATGTATATAGTGATGTAATTGTAGGAAAAAAGGAATCCTGTTTCCAGGAACTAAAGGTATAATACAAATTAATAGAAAATGGATAGAAAGCCAATGTTAGAAATATAATCAAATTCAGACAACAGTGTAAAGGAAGTAAATGAAATTTTATTATTTGGAACAGACTTAAAAATAATAAATAAATAAATAAATAAATAAATAAATAAAAGCTATTAATATAAAATTTAAAAAAAACAATTATACCACGATTGTGTTTAAAAACACAAGTTAAAAACAGTTTAAAAATACATTTAAAGCATAATAAAATACATTAATTTCTGAGGTAAGAAATTCTGCAGTCTTTTGATTTTGAAGTAAGATCATGCTCACTATTTACTTCTTCATTCATGAAGTGTCTTAATATAAACATAGAATATATGTTATTGGACTGCAACTCCCATCAGCCCAAACCAGTATTGCCAATGGTGAGAGATAACAGAAGCAGTCCACCGACTAATACATTTAGTTTTAAAATTGAACATATCAGCATATACTCACCATATTTTCTTAGTTGCTGTTATTCTAATTCATAAGCCCTGAGGATGGCGTCAAAGTGGGAGAGCAATCCCATTGAATCCAATAAAGGAAAATCACATTACATTGTGGTCTGGTACACAATGAACTCTTCCTGTGGTGGTAGTCAGTTGCCTTCCAAGGTTTTTGTGCCTTTCAGGTTTGCAACCAGTGATTCACACTATGGGATGAGGAACTGTCTTTTCATAATGTTTCATTCCATTCACACAAAGGGGCAATTCATTGCAAATGTCTGGTATTGTATTAACTCTCCCCTTGCCACAAACACTGTTCTTTTATTACCCATTTCTTTGTTCTAGGCATGTACACAGGTGAAAGACCATGTCTCCCTATGCAAACCTGTCCAAGTCTTGTGGTACACAAGGGAGGGCTTTCTCTCAGTCCTGCCATTGTCACAATCCTATCTAGTGAAGACACATGATAGGGCCTTCTTGGTGGCTGTTCCCGTGCTGTGATTTACCTCCTACAGGAGGCTTGGCTGGCCCCATCACTGTTCTCCTTTTACTGGCAGGTAAAGGCTTTTTCATTTAAATAGGCATTTGGACAATAACTGGGTGTGCAGAAAGGTTTTTAATGGAGTGCATGTGCTGCTTTTAAAAAAATCTTTATTTTTATGACTTTTAAATAATTGAAAATTATGGGTATTTTAACATGATAGGGAATTTAATTGTTTTTAAACTTTTGTATTATCAGGTTTTTCATTATATTTGTTGTTGTTTTATTTTATTTTGTGGTGTGTTTTTTTAAACTTTTTGTAAGCCACCATGAATCGCCAGTCAGAAGAAAGGTGAGATGAAATTAAATGAAGGAAGGAAGAAAGGAGTAAGTTTCCTGACTGAAAAGCTGTTTTGTTGATTTGCAATAAAATCACCTATATTATTATCTGTTAAAATGTTAGCTGTGTTATTCCAACATTGAGAAACTGTTGTGGTGGTGTGCCTTCAAATTGTTTCTGAGTTATGGCAACCCTAACACAAACCTCTAGCAGCGTTCTCTTGGCAAGACGTCTTCAGAGGGGGTTTGCCATTACCTTTCTCTGAAATGGAGAGTGTGACTTGCCCAAGGTCATCCAGTGGGTTTCCATAGCCAAGTGGGGATTCAAACCCTGGTCTCCAGAGTTGCAGTCCAATGGTCCAACCACTACACATGCTGCTATTGTGAAATAGCACAAGGTGACAGGATTGCAACTTGAAAGGCAGAACATGCACATGTTTACACAGAATTAAGTCCTGCTGTGCCAAATGGGACCTCTCCCTGCTTTCTAAATTCTAGGGTGGTCGGGAAAAGAGTTAAGAATAGAAAATCCACTGCCTCTTCCTATTAATACTGAGAGCCAGAAACAGGAGCTAAAAGTCTCTGACACTAAAAACATTCATATACACTTTCTGATTAATGAGATTTAAAGTTTAAAGGAAGCAAAACCCAGTGCTCTTTAAGGAAAAAGCATGAGTCACAAGATGGCTTTGCAAAAAGAAATGTAATTTAAATGATAATGAAGCGAAGAGAATTCTTGGTACATCTACCACAACCCCCAGGAATACATCCTCTTGACTTCTCAATTTCCTGTCCATAGTTGCAAAGTTATCATCTTGCTGTTCCTTACTTTTCTTTCTCAAGGTCCTTTCACAGTTAAGAAAAAAGCCAAGAGAATTGCTGGGAAAGGGAGGGAGTTTATTAATTGATTGATTTGCAAACATTTGTATACAGCTTTTCATTAAGAAAATCATGAAGAGTTTCAAAATGAAAACAAATAAAATAAAGTACAGTAGCACCCCTGCATCCGCTGATTCGCCAACCAGTGATTCAATTATCTATGGTTGGCAATGGTGGGGGTAACGGGGGGGGAGGAGGGATCCCCTTTCCCCTCACTTCCCCCAGAAGAGCTCTGTTTGTGGCAGGAGCAATGGCGATGGCAGGGGGGAGAGAAGGGAGGGGGAAAGAGGGATCTAGCCTGTCCCATCCCTTCCTCTAAGAAACCTCTGGTCACAGTGGGAGTAAAGGCAGGGGGAGGAGGGATCTCCTGCTCCACCCCTTTCACCGAGACAGCCCTAGTCATGGGGGGGTATTGGCGAAACCAGGGGGGAATGGAGAGGGCAGGAGGGATCTAGCCTGCCCTCTCCCTTCCCCTGGGAGGACTCTCAGTGGTGGCAAAGGTGACGGGGGGGGCAAAGGGAGAGGAGGAGGAGTTCTCCCTCCTTTCTCTTTTCACCCCCGGGGTGGGTCTCAGTGGCAGGAATGGCAATGAGGGCGTTCGCTATTATCTTCGGATTTCATTATCCGCGTTGGGGTGTGTGTGCTGGAACCAATCCTCTGTGGATATGGTGGTCCTACTGTAGTGGCTAAGTTAAATGATAAACCAACAGAAACAGTAAAACATGCAGAACCATTCATTAAAAAACAGGGGTAACTAATGAACAGTTAGGAAAATGAGCAGAAAATGTATTTCAGTTGGTGGCGGAACATCTACCTAATTTCAATCATAACTCAATGAAAATGACTTATCCTTTGACACAGGTGAATTTCCAAGCTAGCCTTCTCAGAACATATGGGCTGATTTGGATTTTTATTTTTATTTGTTTCATTTTTGGTTTAACTGGTCTTCTAGGAATATGCTAAGATAACAGGAAATGTCTCACAAATATCTGCTGGATGATTTGAAATACAATTAAATCTTTTCTTGAGGTTCTTTTTCCCAGAACAGAGTGAATTTTAGTGGTATTAGGTCTTAGTTATAGGTGATAAAGTCCAATATACTGGGAGCTTCTCTTATACAAGCCACAAGCATAAGAATACAATCCCAAAACCGGGGCAAAACCAGATGTTCTCTGATATCCTACACAGGTGCCTACAAATTCTGATAAAATGTAAGAAACTTTATCTTTATGACAGTATTGGCTGACTTTTGGTTTAGACATTTTCCCTCCTGCTTAATCCCTGAAATACTACAACCAGTTCTAAAAAGCTGTATACATTCATTTGTTGTTAATTAGAGATGTATTAAACCTATTCATTATATTTAAATAAATACTTGATCACTGACATTCCTATTGGTAAGAAAAGCAAAAACATCTGCTGAAATTATGAGTGGGTTGACATCAGAGTTCAACCAAAGGGGAGCCAGAAATTTATCAGATAGGCCTCAAGTTGCCCTCCTTTACTGTAACTGGGAAATGAAATACTATTTTCATTGTTAGCTATAATGTTTGGTCCTGATACAAATGGCATCACAAGAACACTGGAATTATCTGGATGTTCAGATGTATTGAGACATACTTCATGGGTGTAAAGTATTCATATAGACCAAATCATTACATTATTCTGAGACCAAACAACAAGAGCAAACAAAAAGAAACAAAGAGCAAACAAATAGTAAACAAACAAATCACTTAAATGTTTGCAATGTTAAAAATTACGTCTAATATAGACGACATCTGAGTGTCAGCCTAATTCAACTACAAATATACAAAACTAATATCACATTCATGTTTAAACCATACCCACCCACAAAAAAAAGCACTTGAAAGCAAAATCTCTGAAGTATATGTACTAAACAACACAGTGGTGGGAAATAATTTTAAGGCTTTAATACTAGACCCTATCCAGTAGCCTCCAATGGAAGGTAAGATGTTGAAGAGGAACTACTCTGTAAGTGGGGCAGCAGTTTTCCCACAGAGATGGTTGCCAGGTCACAGGGCATGGCCCTGAGGCATAAGGCCTGGTCTTCTCTGTTGCTCAG
Source organism: Gambelia wislizenii (assembly GCA_030847615.1). Classification (NCBI taxonomy): domain Eukaryota; kingdom Metazoa; phylum Chordata; class Lepidosauria; order Squamata; family Crotaphytidae; genus Gambelia; species Gambelia wislizenii. Next base: position 378,009,432 of record JAUMIR010000002.1, on the reverse strand, counting down.
GGAGATAGCAGGAATCTCGGTGCAAGAGCACTGCCTTGACCAGAATTTTTTTTCCTTTCACTTTGTCCTGCTGTCCCCTGATACGGTTAGGCACTTTCAACCAGCTACTGTAGGCTCTCCAGGGGGCCACCTAGCCACCTCATCCCCTTTGGAAGTGATTGGACATTTTTGCTTTTGGTTAAAGTCACAGATATGGAGTTGCTCATATGCAGGGTTGCCATAACTCCTGGGAAAATGGGGAAATCCCAGATTAAAGGGACAGAAAGCTGACTCCAGGCTCACTGTCTGCAGGCTCTGGGGTCACGTGGCGGGAGAGTGCAGCCTAAGCAGGAGAGTGCAGAAGGTGGGAGTCAGGAGAGTGTAGAGCAGGCAGCAGCAGAGAGAGCGAAGAAAAGTCACAGGAAAGGCCAGCAGCGGAGTCAAACTCAGAGTAACTTTACTTGCATGTATGTGGTGAGTCTCTGGCCTCCTAGGCCACCCTTGTATGATGGGCCAGTGTCCAAATGGAAAGAGGCTTCAGAAGGGGAGGGAAAATCTCCCTTCCATTTCCAAGCCCCACAAGCCAAATGGAAAGAGGCTTCAGAAGAGGAGCAGGGAATCTCCCTTCCTTTTCTAAGCCCCACAATGGAGCTGGAAAGAGGCTTGAGCCATGGCATGAAACTGGATCATTTATGTAGTGTGGATTTGGCCTAGGCCTAGGCTTTAGCCCTGAAATCTCAGGGCCTGAGATGCTCCCACACTGGCAGCCTTACCCTTAGAGGGTCCCCAGTGGAAATTTCCTCCACTGCAGATATACTTGCAGTGATTATTTTACTGGTAAAAGGAAGGAGCATTCAAGCAGCATGTTGGGCTGGATCAAAGACTTCTATAAAGTGCCATGATTGGGAGCTAGGAAAACTAACCAAATATACTTAAAGTTCTGAATTCTTTTAAGTGTAATTGGCCATAAATAATTTGTTGTCCCCAGTGGACTCCTTTCTTGATTTGTCTGACATTTCAAGTGATGCAGAGGGCATCTTCTTCACCTCTTCTTACTAAAAGATGTAAGAGGGTGAAGTGGCTTGTAGCATACCAAAGAAGAGCAATTCAAGTGATGTACACAAACATATCTTATAATCCTTAATAAAACTTATATTAATACAATTGTTGAAAATTGTACGGTGGTTCTATATGGCCACTATGTCTTTCCACAAATTAGACTTTCTTCTTTTTTGAAATCTTCCTTCCCTTTCTCCACAATTATTTGTTCCCTCACTGGTTCTCTGACCCACTCTTATTTAAGGGATGACTATTGTCCCTCATGTAGTCCCTCTGGACTACAGCTCCCACAACTTTTCACCAATAGCCATGCTGGCTTCTGGGAATTGAAGTTCAAAACATTGTGAAGGTCAAAGGATTCCACACCACTGTTTTAATCTCTCCTCATGGATGAGTAAAGTCTAACAGAATGAATTAGCAGCAAGAATACATAATAGGGATTGTAATGCTATTAAGTTTTTCTTTGAAAACTCATGAGTTTATTAAAATACAGTAAATTTTGATGTCTTCTAATTTTGGGGAACAAATTTGTAAAAGCAAAAGACATTGTACTCATGGGCCAAATGAAATGGCCTCCCCCATTATAGTGCCCAGCTGTCCAGACAACACAGGGTTTGGGCCTTGATTCTAGTCCAAACTGTTCAGACAATGTCCAGGCAGTTCTGACTAGAAACTAGGACAAACCCTCCTTAAAATGGCTTTTAAAAATACCTGGGAAAATCTGGTTCCTGCAGGAAAAACCAAAATATTCCATGGCAGGAATGGGCTGCTGTATTCAGCCGTATTGGCAGGTGAAATCACCTCACATCATGCTCTCTGAGGTCACAACGAGGCCCCCAGCATATGATCAAGGCTTGGCATCTTGTTTCCAGCCTCAGAGAGCATGATGCACAACATCAATGGTGGTGGAGCCCACTGATACAGCAGAGCATGCATGTACAGGCAGCTGCCCTTTCCCACCATGGAACACAAGGTAATGGGGAATCCGGGGCAGCTCTGTGGCTCGAATATTCCAGCCAGAATGTGGAGTATTCTGGCCAGTGCAGACAAGACCTTAGTTATCTGGGGTATTGTCTATATGGTTAAAAAAAAAGATGCAAAAAATTGGTGATCTGTTCAAATGGCCATTGGCACAAATACATGTCATTCGAAAAGTGGGGGAGCAAAATCCACCACAAAGTCCACAGCTTTGTATGGATTTTCCGAAAAGCTTCATATGACTTCCGAATGTACGATCATTTGAACACTCACATTCACACAAATATGAACAGGCAGTGCAATCTGATTGGCTGGATGAGGATGGGGTGGGGCTAGCAAAGAGGGAAAGCTGCTGCGTCCGCCTTGTTGGATTTTTGGCTAAGTGAGAGTCCGCTAAGTCGATAACACGGCGATCTTACACTCTTTTTTTATTATTATTATACTTTCTGTCTTTGTAAATACGAAGTGTTGCTTATGTGCAGCCTGGGAAACTGTTTTTAAAAATTGGCAGCAGCAGATTTAAAATCTCGAGTAAATAACTCATGGCTGCCATCTAGCTAGGGGGTCATGCAGAGTTTAGGGGGCTCTTTTGGCCGTGTAGACAGGTTGTATTGTTGCGAATGCTTGCCTTTTCAGATGTGTACACATTTCCCCCCTCGTGTAGACAAGACCTGGGAATTCCTTTTGGATACAATGGAAATTGATTGAGTTCTAGCTTGGTTCCCATCCATTTTAATGGAACTTCTCCAAGATAATTTTTTAAGCTCACTCACTAAGATCCTACAGTCATTTATCCTAAGGAAGTACACAGAAAAAAATGTGCTGTCATTTCCTCCTCATAGCCACCTGCACCTCAAAAATCCTCCTTGTTATGGCCAGGAGAAGATGCCCCCTCTGAATGAGGTGGGGGGATGCTGGGGAAGGAGAAAACCAGCTATTGGTGAACCCTTAAAATCCTCCCTGAGTTTGTGTGATTCCCTTCTTTCCCAGCAGCCCCTGCTGCATCCCATCCCACATGTCTCAGGAGGGCTTCTAGAGAAGGTTGGGAATGGAGGTGGTTGTGGGGGAACAAGAATGAATGAGGAAATTTTCCTTCCATGACAGTTATTACATTAATTTCTCTTAGGATATAAGCCACCAGGTTTACCAGAATTTTGTATCTGTGCTACTTGTACATGGGAAGCACATGTATTTATCATCCAACATATTGGCAGCCCTTCCCTTGATAGCAATGCTAATCATTTCCAGTAACATTTCTCTTCTCTTTGGAAATTGCTCATTGCTGTTAGACTCATCTGCACCCTCTTAATATTTTCCTGAAGGGATCAGTCAGCGGAAGCCTTCAGGGCATCCATCTGAAGAGGAGATAGGGTTTATCCTACAAAATGTTTCCAATGTGCTTTCAGAGGCACAACTAGAGGTAAGTTTGTGTTGAAGGACAAGTATTGACAACTGAAGCTAAACATAATGGATGCTTCACATACACTAAAAGCATTAAAAGTGCATCATCAATTCCTTTGTAGTGCACCAGGGAGACATTTGATTATGTGACAAGAAAAAAAAGGAACAAGTATTGATGCATTTGCAAGTATTGGCAAAGCAGAATGAAATATTATACAGTGATGACAGTGTACAAGGTAGTAACATAATTTTATAGAAAATACACAGCAAATTTACCACAGCACATTCCCATTGTGTCTTTCTCATATTTTATTTTAAGATGTGAAATACAGAGAACTGATGTTGGCTGCCTAGCTTGACTTCATTCCACACATTTCAAAGCTATCTTATAAATTCAAGAAATTCTACCCAGTTTGAATCAAGGTTGTTCACTGCCCTTCTGAGGCTTTCTTAATACAATATTTTAAAAGCCTAGAGATGTGAATAACAGCAAATGTAAGGGACACCCATTTTTAAAAGGGAGCTCCCTTGTTAAAGAGATTTCTATTTTTCCATGCAGCCCTCAGAACCCTTGAGTGCAACCCTTGAAGACCCCCAAAGCCCAAACATCTCCCCAAGAATTTTTTTTAAATAAATGATTTTATTAATTTTTTAAAAAACAAGGTTGTACACTTGTCAGTTTGTTACAAAACAGTACACTATGGGCAAATATCAAGCAGGTTTTTCTCTGAAAACAGAGAAGCAGGTACCTTATTGCTCAGTTCAACACAAGTACAAGGAAGGGGGGGGGATCAAAGTGTATGTGAAGGGAAGAGGAAGACACAGTGGAGGACTTGTTTGATCAAAGAGAGTAAAGACATCTGTTACAGGAAAACAAGGCAGGTTTAAGGTGGGGGATCAGTAAAGAGATCATTCCATAATCTACCGTGATGCAAAGGAGGAAGAGTAGCGCTGTCACTGACAGATACATAATCAGGGGGAACCATTTTTCAGCAAATAGAGCGGAATTATCTTGACCAGCCTCCCGCCTAATCCTATCCGAGAGTTTTTCCATGAGCCATATTTCCCAAAACTTGTCCCACCAGGCATTCAAAGTGGGCACTCTGGTTTTCCAAGTTTTGGCAATAACAATATGGGAAATGGCTAGTAGAAATGCAATTATCATCTTATATTTAAGCCCCTTATTTGAGTTTATAAATAATGACAATAAAAGGAGTTCTGGGGAGGGAGTAATGTGCCGCCCAGTGATTTTACAAATAATATCTATAACTGAGGACCAAAAGCTCTGCACATGAGGACATTTGAGCCACATATGTAAAAACATGCCTGTAGTGTTACAGCCTCTCCAGCAATTAGGAGAAGCAGTTTTAACCATTCTAGCGAGCTGAAGTGGTGTTAAATGCCACTTGTATAGCAGCTTCAGTTACATCTCTTTCAGAGCAATAGATCGAAATTTAAAGCGGGGGGAATCCCAAAGATTGAGCTAGTCAGGGTCAGGTAAGGGAGTGTTTAGATTACCTTCCCAACTTGCTTTATAGTGAAAGTTGTTTTCATAAGCGTTATCTAACAGCCACCTATACAGGTGTAAAGGGCTCGGCCCTTTACAGGCACATTAGGTGGAATGCAGGTGTGCTCAAAAGCTGTAAGAGAAAAGGAGAGTATGCGGAACCTGCTAAGGATGTAAAAAAAGATTGAACGTGGTAGAGTTGAAGCCAGGGGGGAATAAATGGAGATAAAGCATGCATCAAATCAGTCCCATATTTAGGTTTGGAATTCTGAAATAGATCCTTCAACCTATTCAAACCTCTATCTTCCCATGGTTAGAATTGCCTTAATTTATCCAGGTCAAAAAAAGGAAGGGTGAAAGATGAAAGGCTGTATTGGGGAAGGGATAGGAGCAAGTAGATGTCTCAATTTTTTTCCAAGCCAGAGAAGAGGTGTGCAGAAAGAGGTTAATAATCTTCTTCAACTGTTGAATAGGAATCTCCATGAAAAATGGTTTGAGATCTACAGGACACTGAGGATTGAGTTCAAGAGCAACCCACACCAGTTTCAAGTCTTTTTGTATTAAATGAACAACTTGGGCAAGCTGAAAAGCAACAAAATATAGCTCCAAGTTGGGAATGCCAAGACCTCCACATCTGGGACGGGTGAACCCTACATACTTGGGAATCGGGGTCTCTTATCATCAAAAATAAACCTGTTGATCAACTTTCACCAAGAGTTAAAATAAGAGGGTGGGGGGAAAGTGGAATACATTTAAATAGAAACAGCAAGCGAGGTAAGGCTAACATTTTTATCAGTGCTATTTTGCCCAAAAGGCAAAATAGTTTGTGAAAAGTTTTCCAAGTCCTCAGCTGATTTTGTAGCCAATGTGTAACAGGTTTATAATTCCGTGGGATCAACTGACGGAGGTCCTTTGTAATGAGGATTCTAAAGTATTTAAAACCTGATGGTTGTAAACTCAACCTTGCCAATGCAGTTGAGAAGGGAGGAGAACATTTAGGCAAAACAGTGCCGATTTAGCCAAGTTGACCCTAAACCCAGCATATTTGTCAAAATCCAGTAAGATTCACTGTAACTCTAGAAATGAAATATCACTATCTCATAGGTACAGCAAAGTATCATCCGTGTAAAGGGACAATTTGTGCTCTCTTTTGTACATCCTCTTTGACATTAGGATTACGTCTAATTATTTCTGCTAAGGGCTCTATAGCTAGTGCAAACAAAATAAGGGATAGAGGGCATCCCTGCTTGGTCCCTCTTTGCAAGTGGATAGGTGAGGAGTCCATTCTGTTAACATGGATTAAGGCTTTAGATCCAAGATATGTCCCCCTAAGGTACCCAATAAAGTTAGACCCAAAGTCCATTCCAGCCAAGACCTTGAATAGGTAGGACCAATCTAAGCAATCAAATGCCTTAAGGGCATCTAATGATACCAGAAAAGTGGGCTGACCAGATTGTCCGGCATGGTGAATAATACTCAACTTTCTTCTGATCGCATAATTTAGTTTATGGCTATGAATGAATCTGATTTGGTTGGCATTTATATAAGAGGTGATAAATGAATTGATTCTGTTCGTCAGGATAGCAGACATGATTTTACAGTCCTGGTTTATTAATGCTATCGGATGAAATGTCGATGTTGGGGGGTTAATCTGCAAAGATTTTGGGATGGGAACAGTACAAGATTGTTTCCAACTGTCTGGGGGACAAGATCGAGTAAGGACTTCATTGTATAGATTAAGCATGTGAGGGGTCAGATCATCTTTAAAGAGCTTATAGAATTCAGAGCTAAACCCGTCAGGACCCAGAGCCTTGCCAGAACACAATTAGTGAAATGGGGCTGTTAAGTATTGCTTTATCCACAAAGATATGTTTTAGTGGAATGAGAGCCTGGAAGTATTTACAATCCTCAGTAATGTTTCTTATCTTGAAAAAAAAATGTTTTCTGGATGGCACAGGAGGACCAATCCACTTACAAATGGACAAATTGGAGCGTGCCCAGAGGAGGGCGACAAAAATGGTGAAAGGTCTGGAAACCATGCCTTATGAGGAGAGACTTAGGGAGCTGGGTATGTTTAGCCTGGAAAAAAGACGGCTAAGGGACGATATGATAGCCCTGTTTAAGTGTTTGAAGGGGTGTCACGCTGAGGATGGAGCAAGCTTGTTTTCTTCTGCTCCAGAGACTAGAACATGGAGCAATGGATGCAAGCTCCAGAAACAGAGATTCCACCTCAACATTAGGAGGAACTTTCTGACAGTAAGAGCCATTTGGCAGTGAAACACACTCCCTCGGAGCATGGTAGGGTCTCCTTCATTGGAGGTCTTTAAACAGAGGCTGGATGGCCATCTGTCAGGGATGCTTTTATCGTGATTCCTGCATGGCAGGGGGTTGGACTGGATGGCCCTTGTGGTCTCTTCCAACTCTACAATTCTATGATCCTATGATCAGAATGGAGTTTCTTAAGTTGGAGGGACTTCATAAACGTCTGCAGATCAGGAGGTGTCTGTTCCACGGAATACGAACACAACTATGCCTCTGCCATTGTCGGTCGCTAGCCATGCTCCCCAAGAATTTTTTTTAAAACTCAGGTTGATTTGGTGGCAATTTTAAACCAGCCCAAAGCCCCATAACTGCTTGCAAGTGTGGCAGTTTGCTTTCCTCAACTGCTCAGAAACTCCCTGAAACCTCCAGACAACCCCAAATTGGGTTTTTTAAAAATATTTGGGGCAGATTTTTAGGTGACTTTTCACTTCAAAACTGGCCAAAAGTCCCCCAAACCGCCCACAAATGTAGGCATTTGCTTTTCCCAACCCCTCAGAGCCCTAACTCCTACCTCAAATTGCCCCAAATGTGGCAGTGTGGCCCATAAAGCAGGCATGGGGTGAGGAATAACCCCACTCCCTCTACAGTCGCCCACCTCTGCTCTAAAGTGTGATGTTATTATCAGCCTCCTCCAGAAAAGACAAATGTGTTGGGAGATTGGGAGTATTTGGTACTGTAACTTTCAGGTGTGTGTGTGTTTAAAGCAAACAACATTTCTGTTTTTGACACCAGTTGCAACCTTTTATTCTCCCATTCAAGTGCCCGCCCTCAAGTGTGTTTGTTTTTAATTCATAACAGAGCAAACAAAAATCTCATCTCTTTCCCCTCCTCCTTTAAATTGTTCAGTGCATCAATGAAATAACACTTTTTTGAACTATAGTTCTAAGAATTTAAAAAATAATCAAATATGACATAATTTTCCCTTCAAACCATAGGACCACCTCAGCAAATCATGCCCTAGTTCTTAAATATTTTTTAAGAACTCCCCCCAAAATGAATGGAACAAGTAAATGCAGAGATGACAATAACTGGCAAAAACCAAAGAGCTACATTGCAGGAACTCACACTTATAGCCTGAAAATAGAGTGAATTGGGTTCAGAATGGAAGAGCTCCATGGATGGGAGGCATGTCTGCCTGACTGTGTTGTCACTCCCTTCCTCCACCAGCACCGCAGGCCACCCCATTTAACAGGGGTTCTGAACCTACTGTACAGCATCTTTTAAAATGGCCATATACGTGAGTAACTGTACCATAGGTTATTACACATTTTAAAACTTCTAAGGGAGTGCTTTGGTACTGATAAGCGGTATATAAATATCAGTGATATTGCTATTGTTACCAGAATGGATCCAGCATAAGCCTCCGGTGGGAGGTTCTCATTCAGCAGGCGAATATCATTGGAGGAAATGCAGAGGAAATCTTCATTGTTTCCCTTTCTGCTATAATCCCCTTATACGCTCTGAAAATCTGCTCTATGGTCTTGGAATGACCTCTGGAACAGTAGGGGCAGTGGCACTGGGGACTTCAAATAGAGGGGGAATAGGTCAAGATTGCTCCCTCTCCCCTGACCAGAGGAAGAATTCTGAGTTGAATTCCTCTGAGGACCTGAGGACCAAAAGTAGAATGAAAATGGGCTCCAACACATTGTTCACCATGTTTTTGAAATGCTGTATACATCATGTCTTTTGATGTTACTTGTTAGCCATCTTGGAGGAATTTGTATCCTGAAAAGTGGAAAATGAACAGTTTAAATTGGTCCATCCATCCATACAAGCTACTGTATTGGCCATGGTAAAGATAGGCTTCCTTTTGGATATTTCAACCTTTTCCTTGTCAACATCATTGGGAGAACCAACATCCAAGAATTATGATAGACGGATGGATAGCCATAGCATATCCCTTTCCATTCTATGTTCTGTCATGTGATCTTACCTGAAAGTTACCATAGCAACTTCCTCCAGGAAGGGTGACATAACTCACAAAGGGAGGTCCAGGTGAATTTAGTGACTCATATACCACGGTGCCTTCACTTGAAAATACACCCTTCTGTTTCTGTTTATTCTCCCAGAATTCCTGAAGCATTGCCACAACATTCACTGAAAAACATTTTTAAAAATGAAAAAAAAAATGACAAAACTCAAAATGCACATCTTACAATATGATATTTGCTGCACTAATAGCAGACAGGTTGCTCTATAAGTAAGCATGTAGATGAGGCTGCATCCTAGCATTAAAACATTCATTGCCTCCTTACCTTTTACATGATATTGGATAAAATAATACTTAGGAGATTTGCACATGGGGCCAAAATGCCCCGCTACTGCCCTACCACCTCCTCTCCCATTCCTGCCACAGAATAATGTAAATCTTTCACACACTTACCTTAATTCCACGGCAGGAACGGGCTCCCCCTCCCCTCACTGGCCGGCCATAAATGCAGCCGTCGTAAGGCTGCTTTTACGACTGGCTGTCTGAAACGTTATCATGTTATCACAGGCGGGAGGTAAATTTAAAAAATAAAACTCCCCCAAACATAAAATCAGTTCACCAAGCACAAAAACACACTTTAAATCATACAATCAAAACAGGGAGGGTAAAATAAAGGGTGCCGCTTAGCTGGATGTCCAGATCATACCAGGAAGTGCTCAGAACGGACCTCCTCTCTGCGGCTGTCATTTCAGAACAGGAACAGGGCTCCTGTTCGCACACCCGTGATTGTGTGATAGCAAAGGAATGGGAGGTGTATTCACGATGAAAAATCGTGATTACATTGTTCTGGAACAGTCACAGGAGCAGGATGTATGCAGGACAGAACGGGGTCAACATCGTCTGAAAGGGAAAACCTTTCCCAACCTTGTTCTATTCCTGCCACGGGATATATAGTCCATGTGAAAATCTCCTTAGGGATGGGATTTTTTCATGGAAACATACATACATTATTCAATTGGGTATACAATTATTAAATTATTAAAAGCACAAAACCAGTATCAATATGCAATAAGTCAAAAAGTATCACCAGAACTGACTATTTCTTAATCCATTCATGTTGTGATACTGGTTATGTAAAGTTAGCTAGCACTTGAATTATAGTGCAACCCATTTGATATGTTATAGACAAAAACATTACCATATGTGATTGTGTATTAATCTATGTATATGTATACACATGGTTATTGTTTAATAATTAGCACTTGATTTATAGTTCAGTACTTGATTTATAGTTTAGTTTAATTTAACACAGTTCTCCCAGTTGGTGTCAGGTTAGTCGTGAGGACCCTACAGGAGTGGTGTTGCTCCAGAGACTAGGACACGGAGCAAAGGGTTCAAACTATAGGAAAAGAGATTCCACCTGAATATTAGGAAGAACCTCCTGACATGAAGAGCTGTTGGGAAGTGGAACACACTGCCTTGGAGTGTGGTGGAGTCTTCTTTGGAGGTTTTAAAGCAGACGCTGGATGGCCATCTGTCGTGAAGGCTTTGATTGTGTGTTCCTGCAGGACAGAAGCTGATTGGATGGGATGGCTGTTGGGGTCCCTTCCAGCCCTATGATTCTATGATTCTAGGCTGCATTCAGAGCCTGGGAAAGTTACACTTGGATTACACCTCCCAGAATCCCCCTGTCAGCACCCTTCTCAAGGTCTGGTTGCATTGTTCCTTTTCCAGCATTCTCTAGCCCAGTGGTTCTTAACCTGGGGCCCACAATGTCCTCACAGGGGTCCACAAAGGCTTGAAGGCTGCTTGGCCCACCTCCTCCCTGCAGTGGAGCAGCCACGTGACAGGAACCAAGGCAAAGGCTGGCTGGCTTGGCCTGCACATTGCCATTCAATCCACTCCAGCCACAAACTTGCAGGAAGAAGCAAGAGTACCTCTGAGGGAAAGTTTAATGGATGGTGTAATTGTATTGTTGTTATTGTTAGCTATTATTATTAGTTATTATTGTTAATATTATTAGGGTTTTAAATCTTGAGTTAAGTCTTGGGACAACAAAAGATATTTAAAGGGGGCCACTGGTAAAGAAAAGGTTAAGAACCACTGCTCTACCCAAAGGCTCGCATATAACACTAATGGGTTACTGGTGTGTTTTAGTGACAACAATAAAACCATTGTTCCCAGTAATATTACTCCAAATTTTTATTTATGTTCTTTATATTCTTCTGTTAAAAGAGCTAGAGTGTTCTAGAATTTCAGCATTGCACTATGACTGTGAAGATCAAGGTTTGAATCCTTACTCAGTTATGAATAACCACTGGGTGACCTTGGGCAAGTCACACTCTCTCAGCCTCAAAGGTAGCCAAAGGCACATCCCCTTTGAACAAACCTTGCCTAGAAAACCCCATGGCACATTCACCTTAGTCAGAAATGACTTGAAGGCACATGGGCAAACACACACAAATTTCTTTTGCAGGTTGAACTCAGTTGGCAGCAAGGCAAGGAAGCTGAAGAAGACCAAGGGGAAAAGGGAGGGGAGAGAAAACAGGCATGTTAAGAGCAGGTGGAAAGATGGATGGTGGGGATCTATGTGGAAGGAAGGAAAGGGAATAAATAAATAAATAAATAAATAAAGGAGAGACAGGGGATAAAAAGTGAGAAAGAAAGAAAGAAAGAAAGAAAGAAAGAAGCCCTTTCTAAAGAGAGAGGAAAGAGATGCCTCTCCCCCACCCCTCTCTCACACACACACTCACCATCTCCAACACATGCCTGGCTGGCTGGCTTGCCTTTTGACAATGATTCTGGCAGGAGGGGGCGAGTGAGCAGCAAACTCCCTCCAGAATCAGCCACACAAAGAAAGCTCCATCTTTCTCTTTTGCTTCCTATTTGGGAGACGCTGTTGTTGTTTTGCAGGAGGAGAGTTAGGACCGGTGCCCCCCCCCCCGCAAAAGCTGATTTGGCAGATGGGTTAAGCAGGCCCTGATTGAGGGAATGAGTTGAAATTGAAAGCTGTGTGACAAAGAGTGGATGAGTCTATTGTCTATTTGGTTATATTACTGTATTAGGAGATCAAAGTATTCATCTATGTACTTATACAGATAGTTTGTCACCACAGTGTGATTATAAGTGATACTAAGGAAAGCAACAAAGTTATATGCACAGTACTGAACTGTTGATATTATATCCTCAAAGTTAATAAACCAAATAGTTTGTTTCGTTTCTAAGTACTTTATCAGACGCGGCAAAGACCAGGTCAGAAGAATGCTGCAAGAACAAAAATGGGTGACATTACCAGACAATGATGTCCTTCAGCCATTCCGGGGGGAGTAGCGTGGGTGTGACTAACGCGTCCCTTTTTATTGATCGTTTAGTCCATCAATAAAAAAGGGACACTTTATTCACACCCGTGCAACACCTCCAGAACGGCTGAAGGACATGGATGTCTGGTAATGTCACCCTTTCTATTCTTGTAGCGTTCTTCTGACGTGGTGGGGGATGTGGTTTTGTGCCACGTTCCCCCTCATCTGATAAAGTCGTTAGTCCAGACTCATTGTGCTTTATTCCACTCACTGAAAGGTTCTGGGCATGCTAACCAACAGAGACCACACTGACATATAATCTATGCACAAAGATTCAGACCCCAGCCTAGAGAAGGGACTCTAAGGGGGAATCTGAGAGAAAGGTGGCAGTGGCGTGTAGCTGGGCTGAGTAATTAAGTAAATGTGGCTGGAGATTTCGATGTCACAACAGCCATGTGCAAATTTTGAACAGAATAAGCCTTGAACTGTGAAGACTCTTGTTAGTTCAGGATTCTTCTTGTCAGGGTTTCTCAACACTTGAAAAAACAACAACACATTTTTCTTTTTTCTTTTACTTTTTTCATTAGAATTTTACAAACTGTAAAAATGGAATAAAACACACAAAGAAAAACAACATGTTTTTGAATATTCTTTCAATCTACACTGTACTCAGTGGTATCACCATGCCATTGCATCCCCTGCTGTCCTTACATTGCCCATATGTTAAGGAGCATGTTTTTAATACTGAAGGCTGCTGACCCCTGCTCAATCAGGGTCCCTAATTACAGGGAAAGCCTATATACATGTGGTGGGTTCCCCATTGCCCCCGAGGTGAAGATTGCAAGGAGTGGAAATGGTTGAGAATCTGAAAGAAGCATAGTAGAGCCCCACTTTCCCATTCACATGATTGCTTATTGTGGAAGAGATAAATGACTGAATGGGGCTATAGTTATCCACACATGTGGTGCCTGAGTCCTGAAACCAAATCTCACATCTCTGCAGCTCTGTTCCAAGTTTGGTGGTGGTGACATCTCATCTTGAAAGCACAGTGGTTCTCCTTCTGGCTTATTGATCTCTCCTTTTCAGCAAAGCCATATGCTGTCATATGGGATTTTCAAATGTTTCTTCGGATAATTTTACCTCATCTGTTTAAGATCCATTAAATTTTTTAGTGGCTGAAAATACGATAGCTTGCCTGTGGTAAATGAATGGCTGATGTGATAAAAGAGGGCAACCTGTGGTAGAGAACACAGCTCGCAAAACCACAGTAAGAGAATTAGGTTCCCAGCTCTTGTCAGAAACCAATAAATTTCATGTATTTTTTCTGTTTCTCAAAAGGACACAATATGAGCATTTATTCTGCTCCATCCATTCAAGGTAGTGATTGGCACCCTAGAAATCCAATTTTTATAGCCTAGTTATACTGAAAAGCTGCTTTATATGAAAAGCACAGAATGTTAATGTTGGGCTAGTCTCTTATTCAGTGACTTCTATGGATGATCTAAGTGGAAAACATAACAACTCTGTAAAATAATATGAATAATAAAACCTGGCTTGACCTACCTTTCAGAAGGGCATGGAGCTCTCTTGCCCCAATTAAACCAAAAGGAAAATAGAAAACAGATGGTTATCTCAATCTGTGATGGTAGAATTAAGCTTTGACACAGAGTGAACAAAGGTGAAAACCCAAGCTTTGAATAAGAAAAGGGATGGAGAAAATGAAAAAGGTTTTTTTCTAAATTAAAGGTGGATTCTTCCCTTGAGACAAGCAGAATTTATTAACTGCTTATTTAGTGTGTCCTGCTACTTGCTGTTGATTTCTAAAATTTATCAAAGCAATCTAATAGATTGAGGTATGATTGGTGACCTGTTGCTTTTACATTCACCAAAGACAATGCTTTCTTTTATGTGATTTTCACCTATAGTTTATAATAATAGAAAAAAAATTAGGTTGTGGTAAAATGACTTAGTCTGCAGTCTTATACCCACTGATTTTTGAAAAATTCCTATTGAACTAAATAAACATATATAGTATTGTGCTCTGATAGAACTGCATTTGATATCCCCTCCTCCACAATATCACCTCCTCCACAAACCAGGTTTGCGTTTGAGATCTGGTCTTTCAAAAAAGCTCTTAAGGAAAAGACGAGACCTTGGAACATTAGATTTGATTTTTTACAAAATATATCTTTATTAAAAAGAAAAGAAAACACACACTTTTTAATACATTAAATCTTCATCAGAAGGAAAAATATAAACTAACAACACTACAAAAACTAAACAAGAGCAAGGAAATTTTAACAATAACAAAAAAAGAAAGGGGAAAGACAATGACTTCCAACTTTTCTACTGATGGGAGTATATATTCTAATATCTCACTTCCTCTGTCTTTAAATAACTTGTTCCTCTACATCTTATACAAACCTACTTGACTTCAAAACACACTACTGATAATTTCCCCCAATATTCTTTCAAAGAATCCATCAACAGCCCCCAATCCTTCTTAAAATTGCTCAAATCAAAACAATTAATTTATCCATTTGGGCAAGGTCATACATTTTCATTAACCTGTCTTCTTGTGACAGAATCTCTGTAGTCTTCCATTTCTGTGCCTATAGGGCTTGTCTATATGGTGAAAATACTCCTCATAGAATTCAAGGGTACATTTTATCCCAATGGGATCCTGCATCATTTCGATGTATTTGGAATGGGGGGGACGACGACCTCCAAATACTCCATGAGAAAAGCCTTTATGGCTTTTCCTGATTTAAAAAAAAAAAACTCCAAAGGAATTGTGCATTCCCACTTGTTGGGACAACCGATTCGTATTGCTGCACTTTTTCAATAAGAGCAGAAGTGGAAAGCTGATCGGTTGGATGTATGTAGGGAGTGGAGCTTGCTGGCAAGGCAGCGCCTGGAACTGCTATGTTGGATTTTCACTGTAGTGATTGTGTGCTGAGGTGATGAAACAGCCTCCCCACCCCATTTCTCCTGTTTATTTAAGTGGAAGATTGCACTTCCGCACCCTGGATTTGCTTTTTTTTTTTAATTGTTTGGTGGTAGCAACTGGTGATAATAAAAAGGTGAATAATTCACTTGCACCTGCCATCTTGATTTGTAGGCATCCCATTTGAACAACAAAAGTATATGGCTTCATATACCAGCAATCTTGAAAAAAAATGTGAAGACAAATGAAAGCTGCTGTGAATTGGCATTACTGTGCATCAATCCACATTTTATTGCCTCATATAGATGAGCACATAGTAACCTGGCAGCTGTAATCATATATTGTAATAGTCTTCTGTATTTTCTCTCAATCTGTTCTTCCAACAGTCCCAAAAAGAAAATTTCTGGCTTCAGTTGGAGCTTTCCTTTTAAAATAGTCTGTACTAAATCATGGATCAAGATTCAATATTTTCTCACTTTTTCACAGGTTCACCACATATGATAAATGTTCTCATACTTCCAACAAGACATGTTAACCCTTTCTTTATACATCCTTGAAAGTCAGTCTGGTGTCAAATACCACCTATACATAATCTTATAGTCGTTTGCTCTAAGATCATAACACAGAGTAAATTTCAATCCCCTCATCCACATCCTCTCCTATTGATCTCGTAGTTATATATTATGTGCCCATTTTATTATGAAAATTAATTTGATAGTGTTAAACATTAGAAATTCACTTTTTCTTCTTTTGTATTCTTCTCCCCCTGCCCCGGTTCCTTTCCCAACCTTAGCTATTCTTCTGCTATACCACCTTAGCTCCTGAGCTCCAGAAAGTTCTCTCCCTCCCTGTCCCTCCTCCAGAGCAATGTGACACATTTACTCCAATTCTAATATTTCTTTTACAGAGGCAGCAGGCCTTTACTGAATGTAACAGGGGGTGACCGCCATTTAACAACCAAGTTCAAGTGTATCATTAATTTCAGCAATAATTGTGGAATCTAGAAAGTTAGGTGAAATCATTGGGAGAAAAGTGAACTAATAACTTAACAAGTAAATATACAGCCCCCCGGTATCCACAGAACCAATACCCATGGTTTCTGTTATCCACAGATGAAAAAATAGGGACATATACCATAGAGTCGCACTGGAAAATGCCTAGAGCAGTGTCCTCTCTAGGAGTCACTTGTTCCTCCAGTGCAACTCTATGGTATGTTTGTAAAGGAAGTCCTTTGTTTTAATAGGATTTGCTATTATCCATGGTTTCACTTATAAACGGTAAGTCCAGGAACATATTCCCCATGGATATGGGGTGTGTGTGACCTGCATGACTTAATTCCAAGCTCTGAGAAACTTCTGCATAGGATTTTTTTTAAAAAAATCACATTAAAACCCCAACTGTCTAACTTTTGAACTGGACAGGGATTGTGGCAGTGATTTCAGCTTACCAAAAAGGTTGCATTTAGATTGCCAAAAGTGTGATCCCAAAGTAAAAATGGGACGAGGGGGATAGGAACCAAAGGTCTGAGCATGACTAAATTGGGTGTCTGTATTTCAAGGGGGCTGATGTCCACAAAAATGCAGTAGTAGCTAAAGCAAAAGAGATTCAGGGTGTATTTGCACTACCCTACTCACACTACAGAATTATAGCACTATTATTCCAATATAACTGCTATGGTTCTGTCCTATAGAATCCTGGGACTGGCAGTTTAGGGACACTTAGAATTCTTAGCCAGAGTATTCTAGTGCCTCACCAAACAAGCCACAAGTCTCCATAGGATGAAGCCATGAAAGTGGAATCATAGTGCTATAATTCTGTAGTGTGAATGGGTCCCTGGTGTTTGTTGGTTAATGAGCCAGCAGAACTCTGTGACTGAGAATTCTAAATCCCGCCCCATAAACTTCAGATTTAGGATTCCATAGTATGAAACCGTGGCAGTCCTAGTGGAATCATAGTGCTTTAACTCTGTAGTGTGAAAGAACCTCTATTGATGAAAAGATCAATATCACTTTGACCAAGGCCAGGTTACTATATACTGGCCAACAGGATGCTAGTCTTACTATCCTCAGGTTGCAGTTCAGAAGCATGATGAGTGCTGAACCTGTCTTGGTGCTAAAGATTGCAAATGTTTCCCCTGATTTCACAGAGTTTCACTCACAAAACCAAGTTCATCCATGGCATTATAAAGATAAGGCTACACACACACACACACACACACACACGTAAAACAGAAGTTTTATTAAAAATTCTGTCACAATGCCCAGAAATTTCCAAATGGTCTGGGGTTGGGAGTGGGGAATTTGATAACTGCTGACCGGGAAGATGCATTTATTACCAATATGGAGGGGAGCCCATGAACTATATAGCTACTAAACGGTTTTGGAGGGAGGCAGTTATCTGTCCTGTAGTATACCCCCTATGTCAGGGCTAGAGAACCTGATTGTCCACATGTTGGACTGGGTGGCCCCTGTCATAGAATCATAGAATCATAGAATTGCAGAGTTGGAAGAGACCACGAGGGCCATCCAGTCCAACCCCCTGCCATGCAGGAAATCACGATCAAAGCATCCCTGACAGATGGCCATCCAGCCTCTGTTTAAAGACCTCCAAGGAAGGAGACCCCACCACGCTCCGAGGGAGTGTGTTCCACTGCCGAACAGCTCTTACTGTCAAAAAGTTCCTCCTAATGTTGAGGTGGAATCTCTGTTCCTGGAGCTTGCACCATTTGCTCCGTGTTCCAGTCTGTGGAGCAGCAGAAAACAAGCCTGCTCCATCCTGTCATCTCTTCAGACTCTATGATTCTATGTTGTTGGACATCTGTTCCCATCAGTCCCTGTCAGACTGGCCAGTGCTAAAGGATAATGGGATTATTAGCTAAATGACATCCATATAATCATAGGCAGTGGAGACTGGGCGCTCCAATGCCAGTAGGTGGTGAATCTGCTTTAGGTTTTACTCCAGACTTTAAAGAAGCTATCTAAAGTGCCCAAACTATTTTGGTTTTGTCTTCAGCATCTTGAATAGCTCCTTTAAAGTTAGGACTAAATCCCAGAGTGGATTCACCTGTCCACTGACATTGGACTTACCATCCTCCATTAGCTATTCATTCTATATGCTCATGGCTCATTCATAAATTACTTTGCTAGCACATATCACTCAGCAATAAATGGGCCCTGGAATTAAAATCTTGGGGAGTTTTGTAATTAAGAAAATAGGCACCATATTACAGTGGTCCAAAGGCTTTGGAAAGTCAGCTTTCCAACTTGCTCTTTTCAGTTCCATCCATTTTTGTCTATCATTCATGGCTTTTGGCAGTCTTACCCACAAGACTTGGAATATAATCATTTTTACTCTTGATCATTTTTGCACAAGTCATTTCAAAGCTATGTCTGCACTTTGGCAGCTTAAAAAAAACAAAATCCTTTTTGTTTAGTTGATTTCCCCCCCACCCTATGGAATTATAACACAGGATTTTATTTTATTTTTAAATCACAGCACAGATTATTGACTTCCACAACTACACAAAAGGCCACAAAAATGTAAGGGAAAGCTATTGGGCTTTTTTGTATAACAAAAATTTTATAGCACCAAGAATGCATTTCTAATTCTAAATACAAAAACCTAAGAGACAGGTAACGTAAGTTTACTTGGAATACTGGTAGTTAAGAATTGTTTACAGTGCAGTACTCTACATGTCTACTCAGAGTAAGTTCCAACTGCTTTCAATGGGGCTTACTTCCAGGTCAGTGGGTATAGAATTGCAGCCTTAGGCTGAAGCCTTATACTCACTGACCTGGAAGTAAACACCATAGAAATCAATGACACTTGCTTTTGAGTAGGCATCCATAGGCTTGTGCTGCCAGTCTCACTCTAGATTTGAAGGACTTAACTACACCCTACAGACAAGTTACAAGTTACAAGGGAACATTTAAAGAACAGCAAAATAAAAATGACTGGCTCACTAAATCCAAGCAGCCAGATTTGTGGTTTATGACAACCCCCCTCATAATTTTGAAACTGGTGCAACCCTTCATTCATAGATACTAAAGCAACACATTCATTCCATCTTGCATACTTCGTACTATGTGCCCAACTACACCTCCAACTATATTAGCTTCTTTTTCATTAAATCTGCCTCAGTTCCAGTTTCCCATGACCTTTCCCAGAAATAGACCATTGTGAAGCATGTAAGGTGTGTATTTTGTATGGCCTATTTCCAAACCGTGGGAGAGCTTAGAATGGCAATTTTAGACTTCAATTTGCAGACTTTTCCAGCTAGGGATTTGGGAAATTGTAATCCAAAAGCCAACCTTTCTAAGCAATGATGTTGCCTATGTTTGCATCCCATTGAACACCATTTCAATGTATCCTGCAGAGCAAACCTAAGTTTGTGACAGAATCAGCCAACACTGCTGTCTTTGGACTTTATCAGACAAAGCTATAATTGCATGATTATGATGTCACAGTAGTGCAAACGGGTTCCCTCTATTGCACAACGTCATCCTCCTGTGGTTACTGTGTGCTCCAGTCGCTAATAACACGTCCCTTTTAATTTACAGGGCAATCTGTCAATAGCTCTCAATATTACTATTTTCGTGGTATTGAAGAGCGTGCAAAAACACATCCGACTGTAATTGTAAGATTACAACATGAATAGGTGGTCCTCTTTCCCCCCTCCCCATTCCTAGCAAGAAAACTTCTGGGTGAGAACATGAAAACAATCTACAGGACCCTCTTTTAATGAACTGTCCCCTTTTGTGTGTCTGTTTTAAGGTTTGTTTAAGTGTTTATGGGTTGATTTGGCTTGTAAATAAAGGGTTTTTCAGTGTATTTAACCAAAGTCACGTCTTCTTACAGGAACTGTTGAAATCTCACCCATGCTAAAGCACGGAACTACAATCCCATTCTTAAAGTGATAATGGTGTTCGTGTGATAATTCTGTGGCGGTAGTATTGCACGATTACAGCAACGTTCGATAATAAGTGTAATAATGCCACTATGTTTTGGCCTTCCTCAATAGTGAAACTGAAGCATTTTTAGAAGCTAGTCTGATATAGTCCTTTGAGTGGTGCACACCATTTGTTGCATTCATACATTATATTTGTACATAATTTAGGATACCTGCAAAGAGAGCAATCTGGGAAACAGCTGTAAATGTCTGCAAATTTGTCTTGTCAGACACAGCCTGCTACACCATAACTGCTATCATCAAGTGAGGTTGGGACCAGTCAAAGACATTTTGATGCCTGGGGTGAAGTTGAAAAGGATGGTTCTCTATTCACCGAAGTGAAAGTTTATGGTATCCAAAACCAGGCAAGTTATTTTGGGACACAAATCAGAAAATTCCTTAATCACTCCTCTCTATCCCTAACACTAAATCTGTAATAACTATAAATTAAATAACTAATAATTTGCTGCTCTGTCAAAACATCCAAAATCTCTTGCCTGAGGCAGCTTCCTTGGTCTCACTAATGTTAAGGCTGGCCCTGAATGTAGAACTTCCTTTCAGTGAACCACCATACGCGAATTATATGTGTTTATAAATATGTATTTCAAATCAACTTATGTAAAATTAACACCATTAAATGAGTCTGCCATTAATTAAATTATTTTACATCGGGAACCTGTGCAAGCCAGATTGGTTCATTTAAATTCTACATGTGCCAAGGACCAAAAACTACAAATGATATTAAATGTGTGTTAACTATTTAATAGTCACATTTTTCAATCCTTCAAACTGCAACTGAGGAAGAGAGCAAAAAGGACTGTGATCATGGTATGTGGGAACAGAGAATGTAACCTTTTCTCCGAGAGTGACTAGAGAGCCGATTAAAGACATTTTGCTATCTAAATTAGCCATTTTGGGACACAAGGCAGAAAGTTCCCTTCTCCTGGCAGTAGAGATACTATAACAGCAATGTAAACAAGCAACTTATTGCTGACCTTTTGTGACATGCACACTCTGCTGCTTGAGGAGGCTACCTATCTTTGTATAAAGGTAGGGCTAGCCCATTGGCCTAAATACCCTAAAGGCACCAGATCCTGACACTAAGCAGGGTCAGCCCTGGTTAGCACTTGCATGGGAGATTGTGAATGAATACTATGTGCTATAGGCTATGTTCCAGAGGCAGGAATGGGAAAAAAACACCTTTGAGTATTCCTTGCCTAAGAAAACCCTATGGAATTCATGAGGTCACTATAAGTCAACAGGGGACCTGAAGGCCCATGCACACACAGGGTTAGCCTGTAATGGTAGGATTGGAATTCTGTTGGTGACACATTTCAGTGTAAACTATTAACTAACACACATTGGAAACTGCTTAATGCAGTGTAGATGTTTAAATTGTTATTGCTTAAAACAAATTGTAAGCTGCTCTGATAGCCTTTGTGGCTGAAGGGGTGAGTATAAATACCTCATTAAAAACAAATTAAACATCCTTATACTGGCAATTGCACCTTTTGGACCATTGTGCAAAGACCATATCCTGATTATGACCGTACAAGTATGATTCTGCTGACATAGCTAATTGTGCAAGCTGTTGTGCTTTGAAAGGCATTGTACAAGCATTCCCTTAGCACATTTTGACTGGGGGCCTATTGAGTGTTGTACAATGGGAGCATGCATCAGCATGATGCAAGTTGCACAGTCCACTGGGCAATGTTGCTATCCATTATTTGGGTGGCATAGTGCACCCATGGTGTAACTTTATGTTACACAACCCCTCCATAGGCTCTTCGCCTCAAAGGCCTCCTTCCCAACCTGCCAAAAGCTGCTATTAAGCCCAGGAGAGAACCTCCCCAAAACACAAATAGGTGGTTACTTCACTGGGCTAATATTAATTTTTTTGCTAGGACTCATCCCATCCTCATGTCTTCAATTAAAAGACACCCTAGGTAGTTAGACTGATGTACTAATACAATAAGCTGGACCAGGGCTAGTGGGTAGAGGTATTCATTCTTCCACATTTTGAACTGGTTCTATGAGGTCAGGGTTCTCATTATTCACAGTTCAGTGGCAAAGCTTTGCATTAAAGAAGACTCAGTATTAATCTGTGGCATCTCTGGGGGTGGGAGGGCAGGGGGAAATTACCACAGGATCAGCCAGAACAGGAAATAGCTCTGACCAAGACCCCAGAAAATTTCAGCCAGGCAGAGCAGAAAATGCTAGGTTAGATGGACTAATAGTCTGACTTTATAGATGACATCTTCCTTAACATTATGCTCTGATCTCAAGGCAATATGAGCATCTCATCAGGGGCTCTGCCATTAGCCAGAGCGAGGCAAATGAATCAAGGAGCAAACCAGTGAGAGAACCAGCGTGGCGTAATGCTCTGAATGTTGGGTTAGGGTTCAAGGACACCAGAGTTCAAATCCCCTCTTGGCCATGGGAACACATTGGGTGACCTTGGATAAATCAAGAGGTCCCAGCAGACTGGAGGAGGGCAAACATTGTCCCCATTTTCAAAAAGGCGAAAAAAGAGGATCCCAACAATTATCGTCCAGTTAGTCTGACATCAATACTGGGGAAGATTCAAGAGCAGATCATTAAATAGAGAGTCTGTGAACATTTAGAAGGCAATGCCATAATCACAAAAAGTCAACATGGGTTTCAGAGAAACAAGTCATGCCAGACTAATCTGATCTCTTTTTTTGATAAAATTACCAGCTTGGTAGATGAAGGGAACGCTGTGGACATCGCATACCTTGATTTCATTAAGGCCTTTGACAAGGTTCCCCATGACATTCTTGCAAACAAGCTTGTAAAATGTGGGCTAGACAAGTTAACTGTTCAATGGATTTGTAATTGGTTGACCGGCCGAACCCAAAGGGTGCTCAGCAGTGGCTCTTCTTCGTCTTGGAAAGATGTGGCCAGTGGGGTGCCACAGGGTTCTGTCCTGGGCCCAGTGCTATTCAACATCTTTATCAATGACTTGGATGAGGGAATTAGGGGCATACTTATCAAATTTGCAGATGACACCAAATTAGGAGGAGTAGCTAATACCCTAGAGGACAGGATCAAAATTCAGAATGACCTGGATAGACTGGAGAGCTGGGCCAAAGCTAACAAAATGAAATTCAATAAGGAGAAATATAAAGTACTGCACTTAGGGCAGAAAAATGAAATGCATAGATATAGGATGGGAGATACCTGGCTGAACGAGACTACGTGTGAAAGGGATCTAGGAGTCCTAGTAGACCACAGGTTGAACATGAGTCAACAGTGTGATGCAGCAGCTAAAAAGGCCAATACGATTTTGGGTTGTATCAATAGAAGTATAGTGTCTAGATCAAGGGAAGTTATAGTGCCGCTCTATTCTGGCTTGGTCAGACCTCATCTAGAATACTGTGTCCAGTTCTGGGCACCACAATTCAAAAAGGATGTTGACAAATTGGAGCATGTCCAGAGAAGGGCAACTAAAATGGTGAAAGGTTTGGAAACCATGCCTTATGAGGAGAGACTTAGGGAGCTGGGTATGTTTAGCCTGGAAAAAAGATGGTTAAGAGGCGATATGATAGCCCTGTTTAAGTATTTGAAGGGGTGTCACGCTGAGGATGGAGCAGGCTTGTTTTCTGCTGCTCTAGAGACTGGAACACGGAGCAATGGATGCAAGCTCCAGGAACAGAGATTCCATCTCAACATTAGGAGGAACTTTTTGACAGTCAGAGCTGTTCAGCAGTGGAACACACTCCCTCGGAGCGTGGTGGGGTCTCCTTCCTTGGAGGTCTTTAAACAGAGGCTGGATTGCCATCTGTCGGGGATGCTTTGATCAAGATTTCCTGCGTGGCAGAGGGTTGGACTGGATGGCCCTCGTGGTCTTTTCCAACTCTACAATTCTATGATTCTATGATTCTATGATCCTTTCTAAGTCCCAGTGAAAACCAATGGCAAAACTCCTCTGAACCAATCTTCCCAAGCAAATCCCGTATAGTTGGCCTGACGGTCACCATAAATTGGAAACTACTTGAAGCAAACAACAACAACAACATAAATGCTGTGAGGGAAACAGCAGCCTGCCAGTAACCATTTCCCTGTATTGAAGGGCAGAGTTTTGTGTGCCCCATAGTCTATCTTGCACTCCTTATACTAATCCAGCTGCCCTCAAGTACAACAGAGAACTCTGTCATTTCACTTGTTCTCTGTAAGTCCCTTTGCCTTCTGAATGGCTGAAGGGTGATGCCATCTTGTTCTTGTCCTCAGCCAACACTTTAGTCATTTCCCCCAGGATGTGACCTAATCACCAGATTGTGATGCACAGGACAGTTAACTTTCTTAACACCTTTGTCAACATGTCAGATGATTAGAAGCTAAACAAGCTAAATACTAATTTTGTGTGCGTGTGTGAAATTTTGTGACTGTGATAGTATGAGCTTCAGTTTTTAGAGGAATATGGTATGGCACTGAATTTGACTGGGCTAGACATTGCCAGAAATTATTCTCTCCCCACCCCCCATTTGCCATGTCTCAGTCCTGTCCTATGAAACATTAATGGAGAAGAGTGCCTCTGAGCATATGTAGCTGGCCTCTGTTCTATTATGGCATAGCTACAACCAGAATCTACAAATCTTTAGATGAGGAACATGGCCAAATTTGTGTAAATTTTAGGTGGGGTTGAGGCCCAATATGTCTTTCTAGACAGACAGATGGACATCATAAGGTGCTACTGATATAAAAATGAACAATATAGTCCTGGATACATTTCTGTGTTAGCGGTCATCTGGGACTTCCCCATTTTCTCTACAGAACTCTGTGTCACCCCAAAAACTGCTACAAGTACCCACTAGTCCTCTTTTTCTGAGAGTGCACAGTGGGGATGGCAAATGACCCCTCTCTTAGTTCTGATGATGGAAAAAGAATGAACAGAACTAACCACTTACCATCCTGGCCATGGTTAATATTTATTCATTTTGTATTAAGCTTAAGTATGCAGTGTAATTTTGACAGTAATAAACATATAGTTACAATTTTGGCATCTTTGTTCAAACTCCACCTGTGGGTGTATCCACCTTGTGTAATTACAGCAGCTTAGTAGTAAAATCATAGAATCATAGAATTGTAGAGTTGGAAGAGACCACGAGGGCCATCCAGTCCAACCCCCTGCCATAGTAGAGAGCCAGTGTGGCATAGTTGCTTGAGTGTTGGACTATGGAGATTATCTTGTGCTTAAAAAAAAAAAAAAAACCCAAGGAACTTGCAAGAACGTCATTGTACCGCCAAAGTGTCCCAATATTGCATGTGCTGTCCTCCTGGCATGCTTGCTCCATTCTCCTTCTGGGCTGGAATGATGAAAAAGGCACCACTTTTCATTTGTGGATGTTTCTGCTAATGAAAAGTGGCACCTTTTTCATCACCTCAGAAATGGAGGGAGAACAGAGGAAGCGCAAGATGAGGATGGCATTGTGCGATATTGGGACCCTTTGGCGGTACTGTGATGTTGTTCTCATGAGCTCCTTGTTTGTTTGTTTGTTTTTAAGCATCTGATAATCTCCTAAGACTCTGGAGACCAGGGTATAAACCCCCACTTAGCCATGGAAATCCACTGGGTGATCTTGAGCAAGTCACACTTTCTCAAAGGCAACCCCCCCTCTGAACAAATCTTGCCAAGTAAACTCTGTGATAGGTTTGCCTTAGGGTCGCCATAAGTCAGAATTTATTTCAAGGCACACAACACACACACACAACACTTTTAACTGTCATAGTTCCTCCTATAGAATCCTGGAATTTATAGTTGAAGGAAGTACTTAGAATCCCCTGAATTAGAGCATTGAGTTCTAAGCTCATCACAAAACTACAAATCCCAGGATTCTGTAGAATGGAGCCATGACAGTTAAAATGGTACCAAACTACTATAAGTAACTATACAGTGAGGCTACCACCTATGTTTCATTTAATTCATTGGTACTTCCTTCTTCATAGACAAGAAGTATGGGACAACTTAGCTCCCTGCTTTGCTGGATTTGTGAAGGACTAAGTTACCTCTGTATTTCAAGATGTTTTTTTAAAAAAACTTGGCTTTTTGGGACTGAAAACAAGGGTTCTTATGAAGGACAACAAAAGCAAACAAACAAGGTGGTTTATTGCCGAAACTGGCAGTAAAGAGACCACACAGTATCCAAAGAACTGGGGAGTCTGTTATTTGAGTAGGGGATCACTAGGATTGACAGAGGTATGTCAAAGCTTATGTTTTGCAACCTAAACCAGCAATATGTAATGGAGCCATAAGCCAGAGAATTTTTCATTGTCACAAACGAGCCATTTATAAAGAACACACACGGTAAGTATTTCCTGCTTGGTCAGTTTTAAACTTTAAAAGGTTATTTCTTTCTTTCTTTTTATTTTTTGGCAGAAGAAAGATTGTTTTAACTAACTTGTCAGACTATTATTAAATAATCATTTGGCTGTGGAGAAAAATATAGGCCTTTGGAGTTTAATACATTTCATATTTTGCTTTTTTTTTTTTTTTAAGGGAAGATTCTTTCATGCAAGGCTACTAAAATTGTCTTCCATTTCCTCAATCAGTCTGTGGCACATAATCAGTAAAACCATATCATTTAAACAAATACCATAACTTATAAGTGCACCTTCTTGCAGCTGCGTCCCATTAGTGGCTATAATTTAACACACACCTCACACTGGAGCTGTAAAAGCTGGGCACAGTTTGATGCAGCTAGATAGTTTAAATGTGTAGAAGGAGGAAAAACAATGCCATAGACTGAAATAGTTACATTATATAGGTATGGAAAAAATAATATTAATTGCCATGTTGATTTTCATAGACTAAATTGTTTTAATAGTTAAATGGACTTGATTCAGATTTAGGATTGTGCTACTAGGTTGGTGGAACTTCCCTGCCTACTCCCCCTCCTTGCGTGGCAGGCCTTTCAGCATCTTGAAAATACTACATGGAAGGTTGTGGGGCCTACTGAATGGGGTGAACTTTGGTGTGTGGGAGGAATGGGGAAAAGGGGAAATCCCTGAAAACTAGGTGTAAGCACTTTGTATGAGAAGAGCTATTCTGTCCATGAAAGCCAGATCATGGATATAGCCTATGGTCTTGTCTATATGGTCAAAATAATACGAATGGAATGCAAACGTATAGTCCGTTCATAATGGACATGCACATAAATACATCTCATTCAGAAGGGGGGCAGCCAAATCCACTGCAAAGTCCAGAGCTTCATCTGGAATTTAAAAAAAGCTCTGTACAACATGTGAATGTGCGATCGTTTGAACACTTGCGTTCACACAGATACGAACAGGCAGCATAATCTGATTGGCTGGACAATCATGGAGGCAGGGCTAACAAACAGGGAAAGCGCCTGCAGCCACCATGTTAAAGTTTTGGCTAAGCAAGGGTCCAGTAAGTCGATAACACAGCGATCTTATACTCTTTTTCTTTCTTTCTTTTGTAAATATAAACTATTGCATGTGCACACCCCAGGAAATTCATTTTTTTAAAAAAATTAATGGCAGCAGACTTTAAATCATGAGTAAATCACTCGCAGCCACCATCTTGGTTAGGCAATTATGCGGAATATAGAGGGGCTCTTTTGACCATGAAGACAGGTTGCATCATTGCAAATGCCTGCTTTTTCGGACGTGTTCATATCCACCCCCAGTATAGACAAGACATATGTGTATGCGAGACAGAGGCCTAACTCTCCTTGTTGGTCCTGAGTAGAGAAGACCCACTGAATATATGGAATTTATCTATATGTTGACTCACCATTCAACCATTGATTGAATGGGCCTGTTCTAGTTGGGACTAAACAACAGGATGAGTGTGTGCACGTGTGCCAGGCAGAGTGTGTGCACATGTATCTAGTATCTATTTACATAGTGATAGCTCCAGAGTTTGGAAGAGTTACTTTTGGGCTATGACTTGCAGAACCTGCACCTAGGGCATTCTGTGAATTGTAGGACTTTATCAGACCACCCCGCAAAAGCCTGTTCTTTTGCCAGCATAACCTTTCCATTTTTATGCCGGCAAAAGAACTCCCCGTGCTGTATTTACCTTCCTTCCTGTCCAAAGGCATAAAAAGTGTGTCACCTACCTGGATGTCACAATCTCACCCAGAAGTGTTCTGGCTAGATCGGCCATTGACACTGCATTCACATGAGTTAAATGGCATGAGGTTTCATATGCCAGCAATGCCAGCACTAAAGTGCCATAGCCTATTTATTGACAGCTTAAGCTGTCAATAAAAAAAGTACGATTTTTCTACTTGACATAAACATGAAAGGGTGATGTCATGTGGTATGCATGCCCTTTCATATTTATGTGGCGTCATTATGACACTATATTTAGTGCGTCTGATAAAGTCCGTAGTTTTTTCAAAGTTCTGGATACTTTATATTAAAAAAATAAAAATAAAATATTTATACTTTCCCCTATATCAAAATGGGATTACAAATAACATTAACATCAATTAAAGAGTTTAAAACATGAATAAAATGATTCAAATAAGCTAAAACATATTAAACGTCATAATGAGTTAAAAACAGATTTAAGAGCTTTAAAAGTTTTTAAAACTATGTACAGCAGTATTTGGGATGAATTAATGAGGCCCAAAGGCCTTGATGAACAGTCAAGTTTGCACTTCATGCTTAAATGAAATGAATGTTGTCTCCAGTTGGGCCCTCCAAGGGGAGGGCATTCCAGAGGTGGGGTGCCACGGTTGAGAAGGCCTTTTCCCATGTCCCAACACAGCAGTGATATAGATTCAGTTGATTGACTCAGACTCAAGTTGCTTAAATGATTTGACTTGGACATGACTCTGCATAAATGACACACTGATTTGACTTGACTCAAGTCGCAACTTGTATATTTTTAGCATCTGACTTGCTGGCCTTGGAGCTTCAGGGCACATTTCTCAGACAGAAACAGCAAAAGTGTTAAGCAACAGGCTTGGGAAGGAAGGATTCTTCTAAAGCTTTCAAAAGCGTTAGAAGGCTCCTCCAATGTGCAATGGGGACAGGCTGCCCAGCAGACCTAAAGCCCACCTCAAGCCCTTTGCCTAATATGTTTGCGGTTTCCCTCTGAGAAATGCACCATGCACTCCGGGGGTTAGTCTGGCCTCCTGCTCCTAGGAAAAGCTTTAGAAGGTTCCTCTGATGTGCAGTGGGGACAGGCTGCTGGGTAGACCCATGCCTCAAGCCCAGAGTACAGGGTATGTTTCTCAGAGGGGAACAGCAAATGTATAATGGGCTTGAGGTTGAGGTGTCATGCCCTGTGAGCCTGATGAGGCTGTAGAGTCGGAGGAGGACATAGCAGGGAATGGCCCTAGAGACCCTGGCACAGGTTTATCTACACCTGTGCCAGCAGGGAACCCTGCCAACCTGGAGGCTCGAGCAGAAGAAGAGCCTGGTCTGAGCGGGTTGGCATCAGTTCCAGCAGAGTCCTGCCCACTCAGATAAGGATGAAGAAGATGAGAGGGACTTACCTCCACCATCGTATGCCCAAAAAGTGAGCTCAAAAGGAGGCTCAAAGGAGGTCTCTAAGAATTTATGAGAACTTGCTCATTAAGAAAACCTGGCAAAGCCTTAATTGTTTTATATAGGCTGGAAGAGGCAATGGAGGCTTTGTCAGAGATCAACTGATCTTCCTGGAGAAAGCTTCCTGCTGACTTCGGTGCTGCCTTGACTCGTGCCTTGACCTTGGACTATTCCTGACTACCTTGTTGCCTGATCTTGCTGATCCACAGACCCACTTCTGGACCACGCTGCCTTCCTGTAAGCCTTGAACTTTGGACTGTATTCTGGACTCTTCTCTGTGTGCCTTCTTGCCTATATGCTGCTTCTCCAAGAAACGGAACCTTGCTTGTTCTGAACTTTATCTGACTCTCCCTAATTAACTATCACTGGGGCTTGGCTGCTTTCCCAGCCCTTGTTTATCCTGCTGGCATTTTGAGCTGCTTTTCCGGACATGAGGTCTGCTCAGCAGTCTGTCACTGCTGCACATCAGAGGGGCCTTCTAAAGCTTTTTCTAAGACCATCAGGCAAAACTCACCCCCTGAGTGTGGGGCATGTTTCTTGGAGGGGGACAGCAAATGTGTTAGGCAATGGGCTTGTGGCAGAAGGATCCTTCTAGGAGCAGCAGGTAAGAGCACAGTGCTCATGCCTAATGCAATTTGCTGTTCCCCTCTGAGAAACATGACTCCCACTCTCAGGGTTGAGTCTTGCCTGCTACCTGAAGTGAATTATGCCACGGACTTTCCTATCATATCCCATCCCATCTTCCCATTTTTTTCTGTTAAAGTTGGCTCCCAGCCTTAAGACTCAACTTGAGACTTGACTTGAAAGTATCTTAGAATCATAGAGCTGGAAGAGACCACAAGGGCCATCTAGTCCAACCCCCTGCCCTGGGATGCCTTGGGACCTGAATGCTTTTCCTCATATGCTTCTCTGTCTTTGGGGAGGACATGGGAGAGGGCCTTCTCTGCTTGCAAGGACTTGAGACTCAACTTGAAACTTGAAGGTAGAGACCATGAGACTTGACTTGAGACTTGGAGTAAAATATTTGAATATATCACTGCAACACAGTGTATTGACCTCACTAGTGGGACACAGAGGAGCGCCGCCAGCAGACCTCAATCCTCAGACAGACACACATGAGGACAGGTGCTACCTCAAATACAGAGGTCCCAAGTTGTTTAGGGCTTTAAATGTCATCCGAAGCACCTTGAATTCAGGCCAGAAATGTATTACATTATACACTGCAGCCTCCAAATCCTCTTCAAGGGCAAAGTACATTATAGTAATCTAATCAGGAGGTTACTAGTTCATGGACTACTGTGGCTAGGGTAACTCAGTCGAGGAAAGGCCATAGCTGGCACACCAGTCAAATCTGACACCAAGCACTCCAAACCACAGAGTCTACTTGGCCCTCCAGTGAAAGGGATGGGTTTAAGAACATTTCGAAGCTATGCACCTATCTATCAGAAGGAGTGCAGCCTCATCTAAGGCTGTACCTCTGTATCCATGGATTTGGTATCCACAGATTTAAGTATTCACAGCTTGAAAATATTCTTTAAAAAAATAGTAATCCCAAAGCAAACCTTGATTTTGCCATCTTATATAAGGAACACCATTTTGCTATGCCATTGCATATAATGGGACTTGAGTATTCACAGATTTTGGTATCCACGGGGGATCCTGGAACCAAACCCCAGTGAATATGAAAGGACAACTGTACTCCCTTTGCCTTTTCCCCAGAGTAGATCATCAACCAGAGCAAAGTCTGTTTCAGTGCCATACCCTGGCCTGAATCACTCTAAAATGAGTCCAAATAATCTGTTTCCCCCAAGAATGCCTGAAGTTGCCTAGCTACCACAAGCTTAAACACCTTTGCCAAAAAGGAGACATTTGCAATAGGGCAATAGTTCTCATATACCTCTGGGTCCAGAGATGTCCTCTTCAGGGGAGAGCTCACTACAGTCTCCTTCAAGGCAGCAGGCTCCTCCCCCTGATGTAGTGAGGCATTTATCACCC
Source organism: Gambelia wislizenii (assembly GCA_030847615.1). NCBI lineage: Eukaryota > Metazoa > Chordata > Lepidosauria > Squamata > Crotaphytidae > Gambelia > Gambelia wislizenii. Next base: position 377,977,521 of record JAUMIR010000002.1, on the reverse strand, counting down.
CCTGGACCCACCCAGTCAATCCACCCCTGCTAGTTTTTATCAGCCAAGATGGACAAGGGTCAAGTTTACATGAGGTAGGATGAACCCCTTCAAGAGTCTTGTCTACATTATCAGGCCACAGTAACTGAAACTAATCCAATGGAAACTGACCAGACAGTGCACCGGACACCTCCTAGGCTCTGTAATAAGTGTTGTGTCAAGTTCTGAGCAAATGCAAAAAACTTTCTCCTCAAAGTACATAGCAAACTTTTCACAGCAAGGAATGGTGAGTTGCATGCCTGATTTCTGGGCCTGTACCCAAAAGGCTCCTCACCACTTGGAATAATCCTACTGGGTGGGAAGCTGAGGATGCAATCCTAGTGATATAATAATAAATTATTTATTTATAGACCGCCCAATCACAAGGAATCTGGGCGGGTTATAACAATAAAAATACGTGGAACACAGTAAAATTCAAAACTAGTCCCTTCCCACCCACCCCCAACCCAATACTAAAATTACAATTAAATAAACACAGTTTAAAAACAAGAATACAAAAGTTTAAAAAGGGAGATAATTGCTGGACAGAGCGATGTAGATCACCTTGCATGGGGAGAGGAGTTAAGTTGGGAAGGCCTGCCGGAAAGAACTGTCTTAAGAGCCTTTTTAAAGGCTGTAAGAGTAGAGATGTGACAGATCTCCTCCGGCAGGTCATTCCACAGTTTTGGAGCAGCAGTGGAGAAGCCGCTGGCTCATCGATGTTTGCCTAGATTATTTTGGCTGAAGTAGGTTCTTCCCCGAGAACCTTAATGTGCAGGATGGACAATATGGAAGAAGGCAATCCTTTAAGTATTCTGGTCCTAACCCATGTAGGGCTTTAAAGGTAATAGCAAACACCTTGTACCTTGCCCGAAAACTAATTGGCAGCCAGTGAAGGGACTTCAGGACCGGTGTTATACTGGGAAGTACCAGTAATCAACCTGGCTGCCATATTTTGTGCAACTTGAAGTTTCCGAACTTGGCATAAGAGTAGCCCCATGTAGAGCACATTACAGAAGTCTAATCGAGAGGTTACCAGTGCATGTACTACAGTTTCAAGGTTTCCCTGCTCCAGGAAGGGGCGCATCTGGTGTCTCAGCCGAAGCTGATAACAGGAGCTCCTGACTGTTGCATCTGCCTGAGCTGTCAAATGAAGTGACGAGTCAAGGAGCACCCCAAGCTATGGACAGAGTCCTTCAAGGGAAGTGTGACCCCATCCAGGACTGGCTGACATAACTCCATTCCCGGTTTGGATTTCCTATGACAAGTACCTCTGTCTTACCTGGATTCAGCCTGAGTTGGTTTTCCCTCATCCAGTCCATTACTGCCCCAAGACAGGCATTCAGAGGAGAGATGCCTTAGTCAATGCATCAGTCTGAGACATAGAGAAATATATTTGGGTGTCATCAGCATACTGATAACACCCCGCCCCATGCCTCCGGATGGCTTTATGTAAATGTTGAATAGCATTGGGGACAGAATTGCACCTTGAGGGATGCCCAATTTGAGCTCCCTCTTGGCCAAACAACTGTCCCCAAGTGACACCATCTGAAACCTACCCAAGAGGTAGGGCCTGAACTACTGCAAAGCAGTGCTGCCGATACCCAGCTCTCTTAGGCGTTCCAGAAGGATGCCATGGTTGATGGTATCGAAGGCCGCTGAGAGGTCCAAGAGCACCAACAGGGTCACACTTCCCCTGTCAATGCTCAGACGGAGATCATTGACTAAGGCAACCATGGCAGTCTCAACTCTGTATCCCATCCTGAGTCCGGTTTGAAATGGATCCAGAAAATCGGTTTCCTCCAAGACAACTTGTAATTAATTGGCAACCACCCTCTCGATCACAGGTCTATAATTATTTCTGTCCAGGGGGTCCAGGGAGGACTTTTTTAAGAGTGGTCTAACCATTGCCTCCTTAAGACAAGAGGGCAGGGACCCCTCCCTGAAGGATGGACTAATTACATTTTCCAGAAACAGCTTGATAGTATCACCCCCCTGGACTGCCAGCCAAGTTAGGCAAGGGTTGAGAGGGCAGGCCATCTTTTTCAAACTATGAGCTTGTCCACATCCTCAGTACTTACCGACTCAAATTGATCCAGTCTAACAGTAATGATGGAGGTGCTGGGTACCTCTCTAGTTGCTACTCACTTAAAGTTGGCATCCAAATCAGCTCTTATCCAAGAGATTTTATCTGTGAAATAATCATTAAAAGCATCACAGCAAGCTGTAGTTGGGTCTAATAGAGGGTTCTGGGTGGGAGGCAATTGAGTTAAATTCCTCACCACCATGAACAGCTCAGCTGGACGGGATTTCACAGACACGATAGATGCAGAATAGAAAGATTTCTTAGCTGCATCTATCGCCACTTGATAGGACCTAAGAAAAGTCCAATGAAGTGTCTTGTCAGAGAAGAGTTGAGATTTCAGCCAACGGCATAGTAGAGACAACGTAATATATGCATAGTACACAACAAAGAGTCTTTGTTGATTTCCAATTGTATTTGCTTAGAAGAGAGATAGCTATGCGTATGCCAAGAACACCCAATTAAAAATATGATTATATGCTGTGGGTAATCAGGTCAAAATTACTTCTGGGAACTTCACCCATTGGTTGGTGCTGCAGATCTATGAAGGTAATCAGGTTAGAAGCAGGCTCTTCTCTCTGGATGTGTTTGGGCTGATTATATATTGGCTTACTTAGCCAAGATATTAAAAAAAGCCATTCCCCCATGGATAGAGCCCCTTCTGTGAGCCAGCAAAACCAAAAAGTATTTTCTTAATTCTGGTTTCCCAAGTTGTCTGAACTAGGAAAATATGGTTGACACTTTTGGAATGGGCCTGGAGATCAAACAACAATTTGAAATTGGTTAAATATCCTGGTTTTTCCATACTGTTAACTAGTATTTTGGTATGGATCAATCAAGAATCTTCACCTGCTTTTTAAACATTGTTGTACAAAGAGTTTGTGAGCACCACTGAAAGTTTGTTCATATTTCTGCTTAACAAACTAATATATAATGATCCAACCTCTCCTCCCTCACCCAACTACTTCAGAACAGATTTTCTTGGCATTTTCTCTCTGAAGAACTGTGCTTCCACATTTAAGCATATCTGGTCTTAAGGTTTTCTGTTCTCTTCTTCAGCTGATGCAGCTATCAGTGATTTATTCCTGGTTAATCTGTTTAGTACTTGTTGAACATCCAATTATTTCCCCCTCCTTTTTGAAGTTCCTTAGTAGTTTTGTGAAGAATGTGTCATTTCAAATTGAGACCTTGGCCTTCTGCCACTATAGATTGCCAAAGACAATTTTGAAAGCAGAACTGGGATCCCTGGGCAAGGAATGTCATCTGTCTCCAAATGAGTCCTGAATGTAGCTCACTTGCTGGTTCAAGCATTCATCTGGTTTCAGGATGATGAATACAAAGAAACAGTGTGAAGAGTGTTGCTGGTTAACTGGCTATAATTATAATAAAACTTCATGGGGAAGTGATCATCAGACTGCCTTCAGATTAGTTCACTAAGAATGGTTTGCAGATTTTATAAATTATGTACTGGACCTGCAGACAAAGGCAGAACTTGGATGACCCTGAGGCTTCTTTAATCTGCTGAAAGCCAAACCAGCTATAATTTGGAATAGACTTTGAGTAGAGGATTCATAGAACAGTGCAGTTCTAATCTGAATTTGATTTGGTTACCCATGTCTGACCTTGAAGCAATCTAAAACATAGCACATAAACATGACTAGGCTGACATACTGAAGAAGCACCCTGTTTATGTGGCTTTCCTCTCTGTGACAAATTGATCTGATCTGTTTCAGGAACCTAGGACACATTATACATTATGGCTCTATCCTATGGAATCCTGGGGTTTGCAGTATGTGTGTGTGTGTATGTGCCTTCACATTGCCTGCCAACTTATGGTGACCCCAAGAATTTCACAGGGTTTTCTTAGGCAAGGAATACTCAGAGGTGGTTTTGCCAATTCCTTCCTCTGAATTATAGCCTACAACACCTGGTATTTGTTGGCAGTCTCCAATCCAAGTACTAACCAGGGCCGACCCTGCTTATCTTCCAAGATCAGGCAGGTTCTGCTGCCTTAGGCCAGGAGTGCTCTAGGGCCTCCCCAAACTACACCAGCTGAAGTTGCATTATAGTGTTATCTTTATGTGATGTGGGAAACTCCCAGTCTTGCAAAGGGTCTTCTGAAGAACATTCCAGGATACCCGAGGACCTCTTTCCTTTGTGCTTTAGGTGCTCTCTTTTAGTCTTGGTGTAACAGCAGCTTGTTTTTGGAAGACCATTGGTCCATGCTTCACAATGACTAATTTCTAGAGGTGATTTCATGGAATAACAGACATCCAGACATTTTTCTGATAGGTTATGGAGAAACTGATGATATTGACAAAATAAAGTGAGACATTCTGTTTACTGAGAGCCAGCATGGTGTAGTGGTTTGAGCATTGGACTATGACTTTGGAGACCAGGGTTCAAATCCCTGCTTAACCATGGAAACCCACTGGGTAACCTTGGGCAAGTCACACACTCTCAGCCTCAGGAAGGCAAAGGCAAACCCCTCTTCTTGCCAAGAAAAACCCATGATAGGTGTAGGAAAGAATTTCAAGGCACACAAGAAGAAAAACAAATTCTGTTTGCTTGCTTGAAGTGTAATTTTTCTGATAGGTTATGGAGAAACGGATGGTATTGACCAAAGTGAGGCATTCTGTTTGCTTGTTTAACCATGGTATCTCTCATGGACACTAATACTGCACTCAGAATCTGCTGCACTGGTTCTGAACACAAGTCTGCATTTTAAGTTCAAACACATGGCCTCTATAGCCTTTTCAAACAGAGATGGAAAATGGAAAATACATTGTGGAGGAATAGTCATCTAAAGGATTGTATCCAATTGTATGCTTATAGATGGTGTTATTCTTCTTGTACTCATGTAACCACTAGCAGAACAACTAGCATGATCAACACATAGCCCAATGAAATTATAATGAACTGTACAACATCTAGTGGTGTGACTTGTGAAATGAATGACTTGTGGCATTGCTTGTGCAATATTTTAGGAAGCAGCTTGTGGAAGTGAAATTTGAATTTTGGATCCGACTCTTTCAAAAAGGGCAAGATATAATAATAAATGAATGAATGAATGAATGAATGTTAAGTGAAACCCCAGCTTGACCACCCCTACAACTATTTCCAAGGGGGCAGGAAAGATGTAAAATACAGCATAAAATGAAATATCACCCCTGACCAGTAATATATCACAACAAAGCTTGGCGAGTGTATCTTAAACATAGAACACCAGTCAAATAGCAGCTTGAATACCATGTGGGGTAATGCTAGAAAAACTAGCCTGGAGAAGCAAAAGAGGAGCAAAAATAATAATCAAGGTAACAAAAATTTAATCCATGCTAATATTAGAGCTTAATATACTGTAGTTTTAAAAGGTGGCATTAAATAGGGTCATTAGAATTATTTTGGGTAGTCCCCATTACCATTTGCTATCCCTTGGACTTGGCCCTAAAATCTGACACCCCTTCCTTGAAGTAGCTAGAAAGGAAAGCTGTAAACTATATCATATATACAGTTATAAGTTAGCCTTCTCACATACTGTGAATTACTAGGGTTTAATTCCTTTCTAGATGAATGGGAACTGTTAGCACTCAGGACTCATAACAGGGTCCATTAAAATGGAATATATTTAAAGGTACTATATTCTCCATCCAGAAAAAGTATTTTAATGGCTGTCCCCAACTTGTGATTCCACTGAAAATGATACTCAATCCATTGTGTCTGACATGTGTTTTCTGCTTTATTATAGCCATTCTTTCAGTCCATAGATCTGTGGGTGGTCACAATAACTTTGTCTGAGCTGTACTTTCAATCCAAATCTTGTCAGACAATCTTCAGGAATCTGCCACACTGGATGGGGTGGAGGGAAAGTCTCTCCCACCTTTTCTATATCAAATTCTTTCTGCTTATAAGATGCATCTGCTCTCATAAGGTTTCAGAATGAAAAGTTCAGCTTACCATGGGCCTGCAATGAGAGCATGGGGGTTTTCTTCTGGGTGGCCTAGGAAGCTCTGTTTGTGTTTGTTTATCTGACTAACTCTTGATTTCTGTCAAACTGCATACGAAATCATGGATACATAACTGCTTTCTCACAAGCTGCTTATTTAAAGGTATCCATTCCATACACATTTAGAAAGAATGTACAAGACTGGAGTTACTAACTCTCAACATAGCTACTGACAAAGATATTAAGCAGACACTTTAGAAAAGCATCTTTCACACAATGTCAAGGAGGGTAATGTAGAGCAGAATTAAGTTTCTATGTGAAATGTTACCCAACAAAGGCAGCATAGGAAAAAAAATTGTCTAACTCAACTGAGTAATTTGAGCTAAAATTATAACAAATTCTATAACGGAACAATAAACAATAAGCTCAAGGAAAAAAAGATGGTGGAGAGATAAAACATTCCTAAGTGAATTCATTTATCATGAGAAATTTTGCAAAATGTTGGAACTGGATTTCTGCATAACATTCAGGAATTTTGTTCTCCTGTTCTGAGTACAAGTGATTATGGGCTAGATTCTCATGTTCTCTTATGCAGAAATCTTGAGTCAGGATATCAAATTTGGAGCCAGGAATAACTGAAGCTTCAGTTGCATTATTCAAAAACCAATCCAACTTTCAGTGTCAAAAAAGTGAATTGTAACTATTTTATAACTAAATTTTAGAAAACCTTTAATAAAAATTAAAGAAAACATAGAAAGACATAGATTTGGTACATACTGTACTAACAGGATTGTTTTGGGATGCAGCACAAAGGCTATGAGCCCAAAGCAGGTGTGTGTGTGTGTGAGAGAGAGAGAGAGAGAGAGAGAAAGAGAGAGAGAGAGAGAAGGATGGCAGAGTATTATAACAAGAATTATAGCAAGGAAAATACATGCTTTGCTTATTTTTAAGGAGAATGTAAATTGCAAATTGCAATTTTTTTAAAAAAAACATGTTTAATACTTAGTGTAAGGTAAAATTATCAATCGTAAACTGTCTAAATATTTTTTCAGTATTTTAAAAATCAAATATATCAAATCCTAAAAGTTACAGAAGTAGTAAGTGTAATAAAAGTAGTACATTTTGTGGCTGCAGGGATGTTAAACAAATCATAATCAGAAAAAAGAGCAGTTTTCTGAATTCTAATGACTTACATTAAATAGATGCAGAACAGTGTCCTATAAAAGCCATTATCTCAGTATCACATGTGGGCATACACATGCGTACACAGATGCAAAGCTGTACTGAACTTTGTAAAGCAGGATCAAAGTATTTGACAGACTGTGCTCTAAAGCATTCTAGGGGTACAGGTTTCTCTTTGACACAAGTGTTAAAGTATCATCACGGAAGTTCAGAAACTTTGTTTGGTACTCACAGTCTTTAAAGGCAAGTGCAGGATCTCGATGAGGCAACACTTGGGAGATTATATGTTGTAGAGATTCCAAGGTTCTGTCCATCTCGGGCTCTCTTTTTTTCCAGACTGCATCCAGCAAGTGTCCACATGCCTGACTTCGTCCTGTTGGGTCCTGAATTTATGCAGTTCATTGATGAACTGGATTACTAAAGAATCTCTTTCAACATCTGCCAATCAGACATTACTCAGATTCAAAAGACCCTTGAGGGGGTCTCCTTCCCTGGCTCGCTTATCTTTGTTGGAGGCTGAGCTAATTAGCTGGAGAGGCAAGCTGACAGACTCCTTCTTACTACTTTCTTCTGTTCAATACACCCACCTACTGGCTATAGCTGGAGAAGCTAATCATGTGAAAGGCATTCCCTCTTTTCATCCTGACATTGACTGAAGCTGCTGAACCAGACAAAGTTGGGGTTTCTGCTGACTTCATAAGAATTCACCTACTATGTGGAAGAGACAAAAAGATGACCTGGGGATTTTTTTTTTTAAGATTAATATTTGGATCCTGCAGATCACATAGGCTTTAAAATTCACAGCAAAACTCCCAATTTAAAATAAAAATGGCACGCATCAACAGAATTAGCTTTTGTTCTCTACCAACAGTTCTTTTGTGGTGATGAATTTGCCCAAACAATACAAGCACACTTGCAGCACAATCCTATACCCCTCTACTCAGAAGTAAGTCCTATTGAATTAAATGAGATTTATTTCCAGATAAATGGGTATAGGATTTGCTGGGCTGGGTGATTACTCTTGATTTCATGCTACGGTCCAGGACTTTTGATTTCTGTATCTACAGGACTTCTTGTTTGCCTTGGAATGGTATCATAAAATCATCACAGCATTATTATGGAGAAAAGCATGGTTGTTAGTTGATCAAATTTGAAAAGGTTATGGGTAGCTGTTTGAATTTAACTTCAACAATTTGTAATGTTTTTGCTTTTGGAGAAATATTATTTTACAGTATTTCGCTTTAAAGCTGAAATTCCAGGTACACTGAACTCCCACATTTGTAGGATTTCTGCATAAACATTAATACTATAGCAGGACAAGGTGAAGGTCATGAGATCTCGTTGAACTCTACTTCCCATCAGTCCTTGTCAACATAGTCAATAGTAAGGGGGTGAGGGGAGTCACAGTCCAGCATCATCTGAAGGGTTGCAAGTTGTCCGTCCCTATTGTGCAGTATCATGCTGAACTACTTTAAAAATGTGTCTGCCTCCTGCTAAAATCAGTAGACCTAGGATAATGATTTTGACAATGTCTGTAAACATTGTTGTTTATAGCTGATTATTTCAATTGCTTCCTAATTTGAAATTTCTTTTAGAGCATTATTCATACAGCATCAAAGCTATATCAAAGTTATTTGTCACACTAACAAAAAACCTGCTCAATAGACAATGCACAATGGAATAACTTCCAGTATTTCATGGATGAATACCAGGAAACATGTGGCCTACCAACATCAGAGTTATGGCAAAAGTTATTAATGTGGAGGAACCACAAGCTAGGCTGCAGCAGTTTGTTTTGCCTGAGCTTACTAGGAAGGGCAAGATTCTTGCCCTTCCTCTTCTCAAGGGTGATGGAATATGCAAAAGGGCCTCCTAAGGATCTCAGATTTTAGGCATGTTCACACGTGAGGAAGCTGTCTTTCAGATATCCCAGCCATAAACCATTTAGGGCAAGTATATAGCAGATACCAATCTGACCTCTGCAGTTTTTACTAACTTGTAGCTTTTGAACATTTTTTTCAGTAGCAGCCCCTCCTTGCCCCCAGAGCATTACAGTAGTCACCAAACCTGCCTTCTCTGGGAAAGAGTGCTACTAGACTTAGGCAAAGGCACTGCTGGCCACAGAAGCCACATGGCCATGCAGGAGTAATGCTGGGTCCAGAAGCACTCCCAAGCCATCAAGCTCTTCTTTCAGAGGGAGATCCAGACTGGAACATCTACTAAGAACCACCTAAGTACACATGAAAGATTTTTCTTAAATATATTGTTATTCTCAGTATATATAAACATTTATATCCTGCCATATATCATAAAACCTAAGGGCAGCACACAAATAAATGTTGACATGGCTTGAAACAATTTGAAATCTGGAGACAGTAAGAGATAATTTAAACAGTCTAAAACTGTTGAAGTTTTGTCCAGTAGGAAAATAAAATATCCAGTAGGAAATTGTTTTTTGTGCAATTGGCAACATGCACTTTAAGAAGAAACAACTAGATGGGAAAACAAGTAAATGAAAAAAGACAAAAGAAATGGAAAAAGAAAATTTTAACAACTTCTGTTACCATTCAATCTCATAATGTGTGTAAGTGTATGTGACTTCAAGTCACCTGTCTGTGGTGATGCCATGAATTTCATGGGTTTTCTTAGTCAAGGGATACTCAGAGGTGACTTTGCCAGTTGCTGAGATATAGCCTACACCACCTTATATTAATACAGTAATATACCATTGGGACTTATTAGGTATATTAACAATACATTATTACCTTATCACTCTATCTGTGACCAAGGAGGATACAGGTACAAAGATATGTTTAGCTGGTTTGGATCCAACTGTGTGCTGCAGGCATTGTCAACTGCAGCCAGCACTCCTTTTGCACTGTAGCTGCAGAGTTCACTGGCACCTTTTATTACCAGCTTTTATAATGACTTTCACTATTACAGCAATTGTATCATTTCTAGTTTGCTCTTAGTGTCATCACACTTCAGGGACAGCAGCAGTGTATCTTAGTGTCTCAGTGCAGCTGTATCTGGTATTTTATGATGCACTGTATAGTCACACAAATAACACATGGTGCTGGGCAGACTGGGGAGAAACACCTTCCTGGCACTGTTCCTTTTTATCATTCCCTCCTCCGAAAGTTGGTCCTACATTGCAACTGTGGTGTGGGAAGTGGCAGTCCTGCTGAAGCAGGAGCAGTTACCCACTGGTCTCTTTCATGGATAATGTGTTGAAATGACTATAAATACTTTATGTACACATTCAGCCAAGTATATGAAGAGACTTTTATATGTGAAGTCAAAGGCTTTCACAACCAGCATCCATAGATTTTCCTTGGGCTTTTTCCAGCAGATAATGGCCCATCAACCAACCATTAGCCAGACACTAAATGAGCCTTGCATTTCAATACCCAGAAACTAACCATTCAATTACACAAATTTACATATACTCCCCAACAGGGATTCACAGCAAACTCCACATACACTCCTACCCAACCATTCTCTGAAGATGTCAGCCACAGATGCAGGTGAAATATCAGAAGCAAACTCTTCCACAACACAGCCTCACAGCCTGGAAAAAACCCAAGGAAAATCTATAGACTTTTATATGTTTATCGATGTTATCAAGGTAGAGCTCCTCCAGTTGAAGGGTGATTTTGATGGTAGCAGGATCCCCCTGCTTTTACAATATAGCTTCATATAAGTTTCCATAGATGTCACATTAAGGGCTTACTCCTAAGCAAAAGTGAAAACAGTAGTACACACACAGAGACCTTCCACATTCTGGCCAAGTGTGTAGCTAGCCAGGCTATGTGAACACAGGGGTGGCCAAGAAGGTCTTTTGATAATGTGGTTTCTTTCCACGTCAGGAGACTGCTCTTGTCAGAACCCTTGTAATATCTACTCATCTGAGGTTAGAGAAGGAAACACTGAGCTAAGGGGAGAGCCAAACTGGTGTTTGTATATGCAAAAAATAGCAGTTAGCAACTTGGAAGCAAACCAGCTGTGAGGAAACTGAATTTTTTTTTTTTAGGGATTCAAAGCCTCCTGTGCCCTTTCATCCAAACAAAACTAAACCTTGACCTAGTGCTGCCTCTGCCCCACTCCTAGGAAAAGCAGGAAGTTGTTCAACAATGTAAATGGCAATAAATTTCTTGGCAGTCTACACATAAGTGGCAAAATAAAGGTTAAAAGATGAATTAGCCCTACAAAAATGGCTAGGCTTAATCTTGCCAAGACTTAGGGGCGAGAAAAATCCATTGAAAAAGATAATTGTAATTCTTTAAACCATCAGAATAAAAACCATTTAAGTCTCCCTCACCAAAAATCCTAAAGCAAAATCAAGGGGTTCCTTCTCTCAGACTAGTACTATGAGAAACATCACTTTCTGGAAGAATCAGATCTCCTTGTGCATACATGTTGTAACTGATTCCTCTATTTACTCTGTAACTGGAACGTTTTAATTACAAATATTAAGGAGAATAGTGCAGAATACATTTTTATTCCAGCACAGCAATAAATTATATACCATATTCTATCAGGAGCAGGGGTGTACACAAGAGAATCCTGAGTATTTTTGCTCTGTTGAGACTGAATCGCTCCATTATTAAAGCGATTCCCAAACATGAAGAACATGGGTTAAAAAAATCTTCATATACTTCCACTATATATGAGATATATTTATTAAGACTATCAGGAACATTATTGACTTAACCTCCCTGTTTCCTGAAGTTCCTAGTAAATAAAGTAAACTTTTGTTTGAATCCACATGAAATATAAATGGAACACTGCAGAGTTCATTCTTTGTGTAAACTTTATGGTGACCTTTGGTGGCTTCAGATATTTCTGGAATTCTACTGCTGTTCTTTTCAGAGATATATCATGCTACAATGCAGACTGAATTCTTCCCTTTTCAGTTTCCATCTCCAAAGAGATATTTTATAATCTAAATAAAATTGAAGCTTAAAGATAATGATTACTTAGGCTGACGGCTTAGAATGACTTTTAAATACATTTTGCAGTACAACATGCCTCCTTAGAAGTCCCATTAAGTACAAGGAGGCTTACTCCCAAGTGAGATTGCATAGGACTACAACCTGAACCCCACCAACTCCATTCCAATTGAAACAAAGGTTCAGATACCTGAACCAACATTCTCTCACTTGAAACCTGTCAGTCTGATATCCTTCTGCTCTCTCCATGCACTGCTTATCTAAATTTAGGGGACACAACCTTCAATACCTGCACTCTGAAGGGAAAAAACTAAAGGGTTTCATCAAGGTCTCATCTTTCTTTCCTTTTCTGGGTTTACTATGAAGTGCCCAGAAAGGCCTAGCAACTACTGAATACCTGGATGTTGCTATGCTTTGAATTCACTGGGCTGCTGTTTCCCAAGTTCCTGTGTATTGCCCCTCCAGATCTTTGTGGAATGTTCTATGATTCTAGACATGAGCTGATTAGATATGAGGGGTGGCAACAACCAGTTGGGCACATTGTGTTGTGCTCAGTCCAATAGCAGCATGTTTGGCTTGAGAAGTGGGTAAAGGAAGGTGAGAATTAAGGATTTAAAATTTGCTAGTTGTTCATATCACATAATGAAAAATTAGTTCAGACCACCCTAGAAGAGTCCAACTCTCCCTTGTGAATCAAGCTATTTATCTTCAACAGCCTCACAGAAACACTGTACCCGTACACACAATACTATGTGGTACTTCTAGTTCTATCAGCACAACCTTGGAGTCAACATTCATTAGTATGTTCAGTGGAAACTCAGTCTAACGTTAGAAAATGTTGTGTGCTCTAAAAACCATGCCACTCCAGGTACGTAGACCTAGCTACAAAGCTTCCAAGATCTTCTGTAACAGGCTACTCTGTAAGTTGAGGAATGTATAAAGAGCAAAATTTATTACCAGTTGCACAGACCTGGTTAGAGATGGAGTGCCTGCCAGGTCTGTACAAGATCATTTTTATTACTTGTCCGTTTAGTCAGGATTTATACACGAAATTTTGGGGGTATGAAGGGACAAAAATCAAATGCAAATTTCTGGGTTTAAATATCTGCTATTTATGTTAGATCAACTAACCATTATTCAAGCTTAGCAAGTGGTGATAAAAACTAGTTAGACCAGTTTTTGCAAAAACCTTAAAGCCAATTTAGTCAGAGTGAAGCTAATAGCACTAAATGGTAATGAATTTATAACTGAGGTACAGGTCTGAAACTAACAGTCACAAGTAACTTAAGTCTGTGGATTTGCAACAGGTTTATACACGTCATTTCGTCTTCTGCATGGCTATAATTTTGTTGTTGTGTGCCTTCAAGTAATTTCCGACTTATGGTGACCCTATCAAAGGATTTTTTGAGGGCTGAGTGTGTCACTTGCCCAAGGTTACCCAGTGAGTTTTCATGGTTGAGCAGGGAATCGAACCCTGGTCTCCCAAATCGAAGTCCAACGCTCAAACCACTATGCAGCATTGTCTCCTTTCATTACCTTTTATTAAGCTTCACTTACACAAGTCTCAAGGTATTCAATGTAGTGCATTTGCTGAGAAGTGTTTACACAATTAAAGCCTTACCTAGGACCAGGTGGCAATAGCAACAAACACTTCCAAGAGTAAAATATGCTGAATATAGCAAGACTTGTGTCCAAATGCACAGGATTAGATTGGAAACAAGCTAAAGATTCTTCTTCTAAATTCTCCATCTAAGTAACTAAATGATATAGAGATTTAATTCCTCTGGCAATTACTGTTGAGGCTTTCTCAAACAGTAACATGATAAAGTGTGCAACTGAAGCCCAAGCAAGGGCTCTACCAGAAGGTAAGAATGGAATTCCCCTTTACTGGATGGCTCCTAACTACCACCTACAGGACAGCTGGTGCAGCTGACTGGTGCCAAGGGTGGGATGTGGGCAGTGATGTGGCCAAACAAAAGGGCAGCCTATACCCAGCCAGGCAAATAAGAGGAAAATATTTACTCTTTTGCTATCTTCTCATGCTGGGCACAATGATGGATCCTGGTAAGGGAGGACTGTCTCGTGTTTCTTAAAATTGAGAGTCCTGCATAGTTTGTGATAAAGGGCATATAATCCATCATCTAAAGTTAAACAAAAAACACACTGGATATACCCAAGATGTGGCTTACTGGGTTCACCTTCAGTATGCTTTTGGAGCCCAATCACTCTGTGGTCCATTCAATATATTTAATTGACATTTGATCTCCATGTTTAGAGCCTAAACATATTCGGGTTACAATAGAAAGAATGGAACTGGACATCAAGCAGAAACCCACTTTTTAAAAATTTATGTGTCACAAAGGAAGGGAAGAAAATATTTCTGCATGTCAGCCCCAGAAACTAGCTGCATCCAAACTTGACTTGATATTGTGCATGTGTTCTCGTCGTTGCTTGGTGTAAACATTGGCTTCTCCCTTCTGCAGCCGCCGTCTGAGTACAGCTTTTTGCTGTTTCGTCAGCTGACGCTTTATCTTCTGTCTGACCAGTTCCTACAAGACATTTTCAAAAAAGCCATTAATCTTGTTTGCAGGTCACATCACACTCAAAACATGTTGTATACAGCAGTCGCACCTAATAAATGAGTTCACAATTTAGCAAATGTAATGAAGAAATACTTTTTTGTTAACTAATGGACAATTCTTTTCTCTTGACATCGCCGAATAAACAACCTAGAAAGGGTGTGAAAAGTGGTGAGTGTGTTTATACATCAAAAAGAAGCTATGCAAAGGCAGAGTGCATTTTGCAGTAATAGAAGCCTTCAGAGTTTTGAGATAACTTCTCCCCCTTGTGGCTGAGACTAGTAATGGGGTTCCTTAAAAAGTACCCATACATACATAGCTCAGAAATTCCAGGTTTACTTTACTACATGTAAGAACATGACAATACACACGGATACCCAACATCAATCTAATGAACAGTTATTTGGATGTTCTGACATGGCTTAGGTTTTAGGCTGTCTGGAATCATGGCTCAGATACAAGACAGACAGCTGTGCACCACCAAAACTAATGTATTAAGTGCTTCTCAGGCTATCTGATGTAGGTGACCGGCCATTATTTTTTTCCCATTGTGCTAGTACCGTTTTTATGTCCATTAGCCACAACTGTTTTTTCTTTCTTACCTGGAAACTCACCAGGGACCACAGCCAATGGCTTGGGGATTGGCACCACCCAAGGGTTCACCACTTTTGAGAAGCACAGATGTAGCTCACAGTACTGAGCTTGGACCTAGCAAACCTAGGTTCCAATTTCCAGGCACTCATGAATCTCAAGACATCACTATTACTTCCTTTTTTTTTTCTTTACAGGTGCTCATACAGATGAAATGGACCAGGCTCCAATAAACACTGGTTTGAACTCTTTGGGAAGGATTAGATTAACAGCCTTCAAGTCAACCTCGACTTATGGCGACTCCATAAATGAAAAACCTCCAAATCACCCTACCATCAACAGTCATGCTCAGGTGTTGCAGACTCAGGGCTGTGTCTTCCTTGATTGAGTCTATCCATCTGGTATATGGCCTTCCTCTTTTCCTACTGCCTTACTAAGAATTATTGCCTTTTCTAGTGACCCATGCCTTCTCATGATATGGCCAAAGTATGACAGCCTCAATTTAGTCATTTTGGCACTGAGGGAGAGAGGATGAGACACTGAAAAAAAAAAAAAAAGCAAACAAACTGCTACCAGCAATGTCTGTAAAATATATGCTTACAAAAGCAATCTAGTGATGAGCCAACCCCACATTCAATGAAGCTAGGAGATATTGGGTTTTTAGCTAAATAAAGGGCATCAGCTTCATCACAAATTATTTTGTTTTATTGCCCCTCTAGTATCTCAAGCTAGCCAGCTCTGGGTAAAGCAGAACTCAGTGCACTGGAGAGGAGACTAGAGAATGGAATTTCATGGCAATGAGTAGCATGCATTTGAGCGGAGGATTTGCTAAAGCACAAGATAATACTCCTTTTATCTTCCTATGCTGGATTTTTATCTCAAAGGTAGAACTCTCCTTGAAAGATCTCTCCAACAGGTTTTTTTTTTGTAAAACAACAACAACCAAAACACACACCAGTATCTGGACAGTAAATTTCTATGAGAAAAAAACCCTGCAGGGCCTTTATGTACAATTAGAATTTTTATTTTTCAGCTATTGCTTAACCCCCATCTCCCCCCTTTTTTATTCCTTTGCTCATTTTCTCCCACAGTAACTGCAATTATTGTTGCAACCAATTTGCTTTCTTAAGATTCTTGAGAAAGAGATTTACCCACTTCTCCCCTATCAAAGAATTTAAAGGTTGCTTTTCTAGCAGGAATTTAAAGAATTCATGAGACAAAGAATGTATTGTTTCCAGTCCATCCCTTTTGTCAGAAGATCCCTGGATTGCAGAAGTGGAATTTGTTAACCTTTCAGACTGACTGTATGCTTTAGCTCTGGTATGCTTTCCCCACTTGGTAATGGGAAAAAAAAAAGAAAAAAAAAAGGGGGGGGGTCCTTTGTCAGCCAGATGGCTCTCAATCCTGTTGAAGGGGGTGGGAGTGTCACAATGGGCATCCATCAAAACAAAAGAGGAACGGAATCCTCCTCCATTTCTGCTAGTCAGGAAGAATGTGATGGACTCTTCTAATTTTTTTTCTTCATAACTGCAAAATTTAAATTAGCAGAGATGAAAAATCAGTTCAAGCCACTATCTTTTTTCGAGTCATTACACCTATTAAAATACATAAAGTGTATACACATGCACATGCAGCCAGACAAGCACTTGGAAGTAACAAGTAACGAGGCTGCTTTAAGCTCCTATGTTCAAAAAAGGCAACACGAATCTACAAAACCCAGTTTGTTTAACTTCTCTGCAGTTCTCATCAGCCCATGCTGCTCAATAAATTATATAGCCACTTGGAGGCACTCTTGTACAAATGAAGCAACCCTAGGTTAGTAAAGACAGGAAGGAATCTGAAATAAACAAACTGTAAGGATAGTTAATAGGCTCTTTGTCCATTTGGGGGCAATGTATTTTCCTTGGTTGTACATAGTGTACAGTAAAGGAAATTGGAAGTTTGAGCAAATTCCAAGGTCCATAGCAGATGTCAAAGCATTGGCATTGACATTATTCAATAAGCTTGGCGCTAGATAACATTTTAAAAAATTTCATTAATATTATCTTGAAGAAAGAATCCCCTATGACCTTCAGAGGTAACTACAACAGTTCATTATCTCAAACCCAAAGGTTCAGGCCTTCAAAAGAGGTAGCTTACCTGGATTCAATTAGAAGATAAGTAATTTTTGCATGCTTTAGAGTAATTTTAATTAAGATTTTGAAGATTCTGGATCATTTAAATTTAAGAATAAAGAACTAACAATACTCTTGAGTTTTCCATTATGGGTCTCAAAGGTCCCGCTTTTGTGTCATCCAGACTGATAGCATCCACAGCAACCAGTGTAAGTATTTGAAAAAGAGTCACAAAAAGCCCATTAAAGGCAGGATTTTGTGAACAGCTGTGTGGGACCAGATCTTGGGGAACTGTGTCCTAGGCACAGTACATAAAACTTACTGGAGGAATTGTTGAATGGCTTGCAGCACTACCAACTGAAGTCACACTTGTGGTTCTTGTTCTGTGGTCATTGATGTGAAACAAGGTCTCTTCATCTCTGGAATACAAAAATTATGTTTTTCCTCAGACACTTTTAATCCAAATTTTATCAATCAATATTTCCAAAACCATTCTGTGGAAGTATTTACTGTGATGAACTAAAGGACAGCTGTGAGCTGAGAAGACCAGAAGGCAGCTGACCAATCCGAAGACAGCTGGAGCTAGCCAATGAGAGAGCAGCTGGGAGCAGATAAATAGTCCAGGCTGTGTGTGAGAGAGGGAGTTAGGGACCCTTTGTAGAGAGGATTGGGACAGTTCTTAGAAGAGATAGGACCCGACAGAGTTCAGTGAAGAATCAATTGGTCAGAGTTCCTGAGGGAACTAAGTTTTAAAAGGATAAGAGTGGAAGAAAGGATAACGCTTATTATTTACAGAAGAACTCACGCTGAACAAATCTTGAAGAGAAACGACAACGCAGAAAGAATAACAACCCAAAAACATCACTCAAGGAGACCTTCTGCTGTGCTTTCTGCAACCAGACTTGTTTCTCTCGGATTGGCCTTTTTAGTCATCAGCACGCTTGCAGAAAGTGCGGGATGAGTCCTTCCTGAATCTTCGTTTGCGAAGAAAAGCCAGAGGAGGAGTAGAGAGAGGGTCTGTGTTATTAGTTTGTAACAATTAGAAGAGAGGAAGTATTGGATATGAAGGAGCCCTGGTGGCGCAGTGGTTAAATACCAGTACTGCAAGTCACCACGTTGCAATTTGATTCCAGAGGGCTCCAAGGTTCACTCAGCCTTCCATCCTTTCGTAGATCAGTAAAATGAGTATCCGGCTTGTGGGGGCAATTAGCTAACACACATTGGAAACTGCTTAATGCAGTGTAGATGTGTAAATTGCTATTGCTTAAAAAAATTTGTAAGCTGCTCTGATAGCCTTGTGGCTGAAGAGCGGGGTATATATAAATAAAAATAAAAATAAAAAGCTAAATTGGATACAAACCTGTAACTCAGAACTGTTATTACCAAGTTTTAAGAACAAGTAGTCGTGGCTGCATGCTTTTTAAAAAATATACCAGTCTACTGTTTTATTAAAACCTATATTGGCCTCTGAGTTAGTGTCTGAAAACTGCTACCATTGTGTTCTCAGTAGATTATTGACGGGGTGGTTGACAAGTGCCAAGAAGAAGCCTGTCACTTAAGATTTTAAAGAGAAATAGTCAGGGAGACAGTGGTGGTTTGCCACATTTACCTTTACAAATGTTAACTATTTCATCAGAATAAAATGGATAATAGGTAGAATCCACCAGGAAAAATAGCCATTTAAAATCTGCTGGAATGAAAGGGACTTGCTGAATAGCCTCCTCAAGGGCATTTAGTTTATTTGATTTGAACATCATTGACCCCAAGGTGCTTTTATATTTTTTCATCTTTTCTTGCTTGCAAATTTGTAGCAAGACTGATATATGTGGACTCCACAAACATGCACCTGCCTGAATGCCGACTTTTAGCCTGCCATGGTTTGAGTGACTAACACTACTAAATGTGGATGCAGCAGTCTCCTTTTTCAATGTCAGTCTCCCATGCAAGAAGCAAAGAAATGTATAATTTTATTAAATAAGACAGAAGCTGGGGCAGACTAGTGAATACTTAATTAAGCTATCCTACTAGTTCACTATGATCTTTCTGGTGCGCTGAACTGATAAAGAGTGAATAGTAACTGAAAGAAGAAATACAGATGATTTGGTGTAATTTGATGTAATAAATAATTTGGTTTAATTCACAAGGAGACTGACCCAATCAGGACTGAGTTTATGCTATTATGAAATGAGACTATAGGCAACATAATTTTAATATTTCCCCATGAAAAGCAGTGCGTAACAGCTGTGGCTCTGCGACATGATCAGTAGAATGCATTCCTATAGCAGTAGGCAATCAGAATGTTAGACTACCGGTGTATGTGTGTGTGCGCACAGTGCACATGTTAACATTTGAAATAAATCCAGTATTTTTAATCTGAGAAAGGCGTATTTCTTTTCAAACTCTCCAGTACTTCAGAGGGGCTCATCTTTGCAAAAGAAAAAGAAACAAAGCATGGGAAAGCCGCTGAATGATCAATGTAAATCTATACCTGAAAGGCCTGAATTCTTTGTTTACTGTGGACAAGTCAACCAGATCAGGGCATTCATCTTCATAGTCTCTGTCAGCAGGCTCTTCTCCTTGACCTGTCTGATCTTCAATTTTGGTGGATTTTTCAATTTTCTCTTTATCCTTAGAAAAATCAATTACAGAGCCTTCTGCATTAGCCCCATCGCTAGCAGCAATAATTTGTCCTTCAGCTTGTTGTAAGGCACAGCTGAACTCCCGCAGTTCTAAACTTCGCTCACTTTCATCTGCACTATCCTCTTCACTAGTCTGTATCAAAACTTCAGAGGCTTCCTGTTCCTCATCTGTGAAGTCTAGACCAGTCTTTTGATCTGTGCCACTACGTGAAGTTATTCCTTCTTCAGGGTTTTGTGTGCCAAGAGTTTCATGACCTGCATCATGAGGGCAAGCTGGGTAAAGAAGCTCATCATCTTCCTGCATTTCTTTGGTGTAACCACTGGCTGCAATTTCAACATCAAGAGAACATTCTCTCCTGGCAATGGAGATTTAAAAAGAAAGAAAGAAAGAAAGAAAGAAAGTCAGTCAAGCATGAATTATTTCTCTATTTAGAGTAAACCTTTATTCTAAAAGCAATTCTTCTAAAGTAGGGGTGGGCAAAGCATGCTCTATGCACTGCATCTGTCCGTAAGGCTGTTTTACTCAGCCCTCAGGGGAACATGGATCTTGAAATAGGTTCCTGGATCATCTTAAACATAACTTCAGCATTAAAAGAAAAGGGTCTGGATAATGACTGAAAAGAGTAATGATTAGAGACGTTCTGTTAGACTAAAATTAATTTATTCAATAAACTGCAAGTTCTCAGAAGAGAAAACAGGGAACTAACATAAACAATGGGCTCAGTTCATGGGATGAGTACAGGCCACATTACCTTCTTTGATTATGATCAAGCAGGAGATGATACATGTTGCCTTTCTGGTTGTACCTCTTACGTAAGTAGAGATACCCCCACCCATCTTTACAGACCCCATCATGTATTTTTTTTCTACCAGCAGACTAGCCAATTTTTTTTGTCTTCATTTTAGCATGAGCAAAGTTAGAAGCAAACATTTTGAAACACTATCAGCATAGCAAAGTTAAATGTATAAACAAATGGAAATAATGTACCAAAAAAATTTCTAATCTGTACCTGGTGTTAAATTTTCACATTGTGTACCATTTCTAAAATGACTAAAGTCACATTTTGCCTAGGAAATATAATGTATGACTCAGGCCCTCAACAGATACGGAGAGCTCATGTAACTGCAGCAGCTCAAAAATCATATTGTTGCAGTTGCAGGAATCATAGCCAAGAACCTATAGGCCTATCCATGGAGGTCTGGTTGACACTAAGCTTCAGAACTGCAAATGCCTCCTTGGGGAGTGGGGACAACACAAATGCATTAACTGGGTGGAGGAAGAATTTGAAGTGTGAAATGCTCTTGATTTCTGAACATTCCACACAGCTTACCTAATATCCTTGAAAGTTGGATACAGTTCACTTTCAAAGTTGAAGCGCTTCATGAAGAAATCACGAATGCATTTCACATCTCTGTCAAAATACCTGAATAAAACCCAACAAATTCACAGATTAATAGTGAGTTACATACAAACAGCATACTACTAGTACAGCTTCATCAAAATACTTACATGAACTCTGATATACACTGTACTTGAATTCTTTTTTCCAAGTCATACAAAACAATCCCATCTAAAGCAGGGATGGGGAAAGTGCAACCTGTGAGCTAAATGTGCCCCCCAGACTCCACTTTTGCTGGTCCTGTCCCCCCACCCCATTTTTTAAAAATAACTTGGCATGATTTTCAGGTGAACCCAGTATATCATTTATTTAGCTCCAACCATATAAGCTACATCCTTTCCTTCTGAACATACACAGCTATCTACAAATTCTAGGAATTTGTTCAGGCTGCTAAGCAATCAAAGGAACAATAATAACTTGCTTAACAGTTTGGTCACAATATGAGCCTGTATTATTTCACCTGAAAATGACAATCAAAGCCCTCCTAAATGCATGCAAACATGCAAAACTCCACACACTAACTTTTCGCCCTCACTCAAATGCTTTCTTTCCCCTCTGCCTCTCCTTCAAAATGTAGTATTTTGAAGGTATTCTGGCATATTGGGGTGGGGTTAGGCCCATGGGGGGGGTCAGAGGGTGGAAAACTAGCCCCTGCCCCCACACAGTTGCCAACGCTTGATCTACCATTATTTATTTATTTCATTTGAATGCCACCTTACTCCCAAGATAGGACCCAAGGCAGCTTCCATAAAACAACAGATTAAAAATACAATATATACAATTAAGTATTATAAAATCAAATTAAAACATATAAAATCTAAAACACACAAGATAAAACAAGCCCTGCTGATTATGCATTAAATGCCTGCTTGAAAAAAAAGTATTTGCATGCCAGCAAAAAGAAATCAGGGAAGGGGCCAGCCTAGCTTCTCATGGAAGGGCGTTCCAAAGGGTAGGAGCAGCCACTGAGAAGGCTCTCTCTCTTGTCCTCACCAAGTCAGCCTGTGATGGAGGAGGGACTGAGTTAAAGCCTCCTTCTGATAACCTTAGGGCTCTGGCAGGACTGTTATCGTTAAACACCTAAACATTGATAATACACAGAGGCTCACATACCATTCAGCATTTGGATGAGAGGTAGACACCATTTGTGGGAAATCTATCATTGTGATCTGATCTTCGTTATCCAACATGAGATTAAACTCATTAAAATCACCATGGATCAAACCATGGTTAGCAAGTTTGACAATTAATTCCATTAACTCATTATATACAGAAGCAGGATCTTCAAGCTGATGCACTTGACATCTACAGGATAAATAAAAAAAGACCAGCCTAATGAAAGCCAAATTCAACTTCAAACTAAACTAAAACAAAACTCATATTTGGAGAAATCAGTGTTATGCCAGTGGGATCCCCAGGACAGTCCAGTGAATTTGCAAACTACAGATGTGATTCCCAGTACAGTTGCAGGCACAAGCAAAAGCCGCATTCACTAGCTGGCCATTTGGAAAATAAGATGCCCTAAAGATGTGTGATTTTTTAAAGACCATAGACAGATAAGAGGAGCTAGCATGGCATACTGGCTTGAGTGATGGAATATGACTCTGGAAATCAGGGTTTGAATTAGTCCTCAGAAAACCCTGTGATCGGTTAGCCTTAGGGTCACCATAAGTCAGAAATGACTTGAAGGCACACAACAACAACAAAAGACAGATATGGTTAAGAAACATGCTGTAAACTACGTTCAAGAAGAGGGGACAGCTCACATAAAACTGTTTTCAGAATAGATTTTATTCTACCTGAGTATTTCTGGGGATTTTTCCGCCTAAGAAAAAAGAATGATCTAACCTATCGTAAGATCAATCAAGTTGCTGCTCATTACTATAGTCCAAAATGTATATGAACACATTTTATGCTTTACAAAGTATTCTTTCATATTTCAAGGCAGCTGAACAAAAGTTCTGCATTTTAAATCAAAACCAGTGTATTATTTATTTTGTTCCAACCATGGGTGCTACATCCTTTCCTTCTGAACACACACAATATCTGCACAGCTAGGAAAATGCTGAGAAAAAGAAGAGTAAGAATAAGAAATAATGGCTTGCTCATATTCAGTTTGGTCAGAATATGAGCCCCCAATATCATTTCTGAATTTGGGCCTGCCTGAAAGCAGAGTAAAACAGAAAACAGACTTCGCTGTTAATAATACTTCAAAATAAAGATCTGTTCCCTTGAATCTAATAATAGAAAAGCAAAATTTTAGTTTGATAACAGTCCTGTACAATTCATAAGAATCCAAAAAGGCAGAAGAATCTGTTATTTATAACAGAGGAACAAGACTCATTTGGCAGGCTCCCCCATGGCCAGATGCGGTATTACTTGTTAAAATCACTGATACGCACAACTTATAGGGTGGGGGGAAATGCATACCACCGCCATTCAGAAAGATTAACATGACCCCTCACCTTTTAGCAAAAATATATGCTGGCCAGAACTATTTCTGAAATTTAGCTAACTTTATTACTGCAAATATACAAGCTTGTTCTACATATTCTTTGTTAAATACGTAACCATCGTAAGACAAGGATGTTCATCATACATTGTTTCCAATGCAATAATACTGCAGAGGTGCTCATACAAGGGACATTCTGTCCTTCTGCATAACTCTCAAAGCATGTTCTATACTTATACTGTATTTGATACAATCCTAAACTTATCCTGCTTGCAAACCATACTGCCTCTTCATACCCAATCACTACTGGTTGCCCTTTAGAAATAAAAACAGTTTGATATTTTTTTTAAAAAAATCAGCCATCAAAGTAGTCCTTTCAGCCATTGGGGGGGGTATCATTGCTCATACAGTAGAAATTTTCATACTATCAATTTATCCTTTCATCCATTTTGCAATATCTTTTCTGTGTGATATTTTAAGAGCTTATAAGAAGTGCTGAGTATCTGAAAAAGGAATTTTCTTTTTATTACTATTCAATTAATCCAAGTTTTGAAAGTGATTCCTTTTTGATTAAACAGCTCACTCCAGATGGCTCCCTTATCATATTTATAATGCGACCTTGTCTCTTTTGCAACTGCAGCTGATTTAGTCTTGATCCAGGAATGAAAATGAAGGTCAGATTGGACACTAATGCCTTCAGCTGTGCAAACACACACAGTCAGCACTTTGTGGGGAAACTTCAGTGATTGCACATTGTTGTTAAAATAACTCCAGAGAGTATTCTTGAGCTAGTGGTAAGCATTCAACAAACTTAATTCCTCTCTTGAGTTTCTCACCTTTCTCTTGTTGTAATGTTAACTATGTGTCTCAAAGAAAGCATACAGCACAGAGCAACAAATGGTACAATTCCAGGACTTGCTGGGTAAACATGTAATATGAATAGAAGAAATACAGCTATTTTTGCAGACTGTAATCCTAAGGGAAGGGACTTTTATTTTTTAAAATAATGGTTATAAAATTAAGGCATTTTAAAAAACAAATAACAGTAGCATCACAAAATGTATTAGACACAATTTAAAAACCCCCCACCAAAGACACACAAAATAAAACCAAGTTCTGACATCAAACTGGAAGTCAAATGTCTGACAGTACCTTATTATCAGGACAAAGGGCTAACAACCTATTTAAAAAAGGAAATTACTAGTAATATAATTTACTTGCCAAATCAGAAAAGCTCACCTAGAAGACCACTTGAAAAAAAAATCAGTTTTCATCAATTGCTCATGCAATTTGAACCAGGCTTATTGAAAATAACAATGTCTTTTATGGAAATTGATCACATGCTTTAGCCTGAAATGTAGTTATATACTCAGTATTTTTCAATTTCAGCTATAGTTCAGTGGCATTTTATGTAAGCATAACTCAGATATCTGACTCTTTTCAAGTTAATCAGGTTTTGTTAGTTATCAGCCAGTCTTCCCCATCCTGCCACCCTTCAGATGTTTTGGATTAAAACTCCTATCATCTTCCACATCATGACTGATTGTCAGGAATGCTAGGACATCTGGAGAGCACCCGGGTTGGGGAAGTCTGGTTTAAGCTAAGTAAAGGGGAATATACAGAGAGAGGCAGCTTGTTTCCCAGTTCTGAAAAATACAGAAAATCAGGTCCCCTGCACAGAACCAGATCAATGGCCCATGTAGTACAGTGCAGTCAATGGGAGCTGTCAGTGATCTCTAGCTCATGCAGGATTATTCTTAACTATGATACACAAAAGGTTTTCAACTGGAAAAGATCTCTCATGAATACTCACTATGCTTTCTCACTGAGCTCTGAGATCCAGCAGTTCAGCAAGAAAGCTGGTCTCAGTGAAAATTTATCTCACTGAACCGGTCCAGTAGAATTCCCTTTTTCAAAAGGAAGACTTGAGCCTCTGTACTGGGATTAGGTTTGAATCCCCACTAAAAGAAGCTTACATTTCTAATACAATGACATAACATGTAATTTATTGTTCTCTAACTATGAGCCAGAAACAGCATCTACTTTTGTTCTGTTCACAGATTGAGCTCTGGCAGTCTATCACCTTGCCATGATCTACATTACTACACTGAAGAATCCCCTAAAACAACAACAACACAGGCTTTTATAAATTATTTTCTCTATGCCATGGCAGCATTCAAACTTACAGTGGATAACCGTTGACAAGTTCCATTATTACCGCATGTCGATTGTAGTCATACGGTTTTGGAACTGGAAATTTTCTGTCATGCAAAGCCTGGCCAAAACATAAGGGAAAAAAGAGAAAAGAAGGAAAAAGAAGAGGCAAGATTTAGAACATCAGCGCTACATTCACATCCTTCTTTCTTTCAGCTACTGTCCAATGCATTAATGTAGTATCTAAGAGCTTGAGTACTAACTGATGGCCCGAATATAACCAGCCGCTTATTAAAAAAACCCTGACAAAAGACAAAATCCCACCAAACTGCAAGAATGCGAAAAGGATGTAAGAACAGTAACACTGAATCAGACCAAAGGGGCAGTAGGTCAGTAGCAAAGCACCTGCTTTTCATGCTGAGTGCCCTAAGATTCAATACATGGGTCCCTTTTGCGCTACACAATTATAGCACTAAGATTCCATTTTAATTGCCATGGTAACAGCCTATGGAATCCTGTAGTTTGATGAGGCAGTAAAGCCTGTGGTTGAGAATTTTAAATACCCCTCCCTAAACTACAAATCCCAGGAGTCCATAGGATGAAGCCATGCAGTTAAAGATGAATCATAGTACAGTCGTTCCTTCACATTTGCGGGGGTTAGGTGCAGAAGACCCCTGGGAATGTGAAAAATCCATGAATAATACCAGTCCCCCCTCCCTCCCGAAACTGGTGACGGGCCTTCAGAGGCCCCGTCACCACTTTCCTTCCACCCACACCCGGCCATCCTGAAAGTGGCAAATATGACATCCTGACAAACCGCAAATATGCAGAACCGTGAATGTGGAGGGAGGACTGTACTATAATGAAAAGGCCCCAGGCAGCTCCTGGTGGGACTACAGAGGTAAGGGGGAAGGAACAGGTCTGATCCATGGCTAGGATATACCGATGGGAAGCTGGTGCATCCTAGCTGGTGTAAATGAACCCCCAGGGGTTTGAATCCTATTGGCTAGTCTTAATAATAGTAGACCCATTGAATCAATTGTTGTATGGTGAGTCAACATGTAGGTAAATCCCATTGGTACAGGGGACCTATTCTAGTTAGGGTTGCCAGGTTTTCTGCAGAGGAATATGAGATGTGTAAGATAGACCTATATATGGCCGCCTTAAGTCTCATGAGAGGTGGGCTTACAGCCTTTCTCAACCTTTTTACCCTGGAGGAACCCTTGAAATAATTTTCAGGGAACCCCTATGTAAAAATTATACCTACAGCTCCCTTTTAAAAATTTGTTTACAGAAACAGTGAAAAAATAGATGCTTATCATATTCCACATTGCTAGCAATACATATTTGATACTTGAAAGTAACAGGCCTGAAAGAACATACTGGCAGAGAAGTGTTTATAGTATTTAGAATCTAGCGTTGGAAGAGACCACAAGGGCCAACCAGTCCAACCCCCTGCCATACAGGAATACACAAACAAATCATTCCCAACAGATGGCCATCCAGCCTCTGTTTAAAAACCTTTTCTCTATAATGACTCCTTTATTGGCTCTGCCCTCTCCATACCTGGTTTAAAAAGAATAAGCCCTAAGTCAATTATTTTTAAATATATGTATTATTATATGTAATTTTAAGGGGGGGGGGTAAACTGTTTTAAGCTATTACTGTTGTTATGCATTTGTTTGTTTTATATCCAATTGTTGTGAGCCACCTTGATTGCCTAATAGGCAAAAGGCAGGGTACAAAAATAAAGTTATTATTATTATTATTATTATTAGGAAGGAAGCATTCTACTAAAAAGCCTGCCCTGCCAGTCAGTGTTGGTAATATTGTGCTAGACAGACTGGTCTGATTCAGTATAAAGAAGCTCCCATGTCTAATTTAGGATCCAGTTTGCAAGGAAGCTAACCAGAGACTTCTAGGAGTCCAACAGCAGATTGTGAAGTCATCAGTCCTTTCCCATTCCTCTTTAGAATTTTAATTTTTTTTTTGACAATAATATCCAGAACCACTATTCCCCCCGCCCCCAATTCTAGGCATTTTTATTCAAGAACAAACACTTCCAACTATGTGCCTGTCCTCCCCTTAGCATGGTATTCAGAGATATACTACATTTAAATATGGAGGCTCTACTTAGCTGTCATGATAGACAGAGTCACCGAGGATGGATATAAACCCCTGTAAAGCAAATTCAAAACCTGAACATTCCCACAACTTGTGTCAAAGGTATTGACAAAATTAATTATGTTCTGTGTGAAGATCTTCTACACCTGTACGCCATTGCAATACTGATATATATATAAAGACATTACAATTTGGTTGTTTCCTGGTAATCCTTATTATGGAATTTATCATTTTCACCACCATCCACTGAATTTTTAATGGACGGCTGCTGCTCTAGGCGTGGTACAGACATTAAAAGACACATCTGGACTGTCTTAGAGACCGGGCAGGGGCACAGGGAGGAAGTAATCAGTTATGCAAAAATTAATTTATTATGGTATTATAAATAGAGTCCATCAATTTAATTTGTGAGAAAGAAATTACAAAAAACCACTGTAGACCTTTTGCTCCTTTTAACCGAAAGCTATGTACTATTGGACTAGCATCAGAATACCAAAAGGAAATAAAGAATACCTTCATGTAAGCAAATTCTTTCATTGCAGCAAGACGTGACAGGTAGAGCCATGACATCTTGTGCCTGTGTTTATGGTAATCACGTTTGTTTTTTAAGTTCCGAAAGGATGTTCTCCCAAGCCGATGCAACTTTAATGCAAGTTGAGCCTCTTCTTCATTTGCAACAATATAAATATCTTTAAAAACAAAATTTCAGTCAAATTAGGGTTATTAAAAAACCTAATTTTAGCACACTTAAATTATATTTTTGTACTACCCACTTAGGAGTCTAAGAGATTGTAGAATGATACTTGTTAGTATATGCGTTTGAGCAGCACATCATTAACATTCATCAGATCAAGACTAGTTGGATATTTGTTGTGCGCTTTCAAGTTGTTTCTGATTTATGTCAACCCTATCATGTTTTTTTTTTTTTTTTGGTAAGATTTGTTCAGAGAGGGTTTGCCACTGCCCTCCTCATCACTAAGGATGCACATCAAATAGTTAGAATCCTTTAGAATTTGCAACACTGAATGATCATTAAATCTTTAGAATACAGATACCACATACAGAAAATCTCTGTACTAACATGTAACCCCTTCTACTAGATTATATTACAATAAATAAATAACCATTTTTTAACATACCTGATTCTTTTCCAACACCCATTTGATTTCCAACAGAACTGATAACTTGTCGAGAAGAAAGAGTTTTCAAGGCAAGGTAATCATATCCTCCATTAGTCAATCGATAACCCTGAACAGCTGAAGAATTAAAATAAGCACATCAAATGAAATGTTCAAGCATATCACTAGCAATGTTCTCTTAAACCACAAAGACTATTTTAAATAAGTCAACTGTCCTCCAAAACAAGTGAGTCTTAAATTTTTTCCAGCAGCTAATTTGATCTCTACCATGCAAACTACAGTACATGGATTTTATACTCAGTGCCACATAACATTAAATGCCTGCACTGCAGGTTGAACTGAAAAGGCTGAAGCAAAGAGAGCATCTCAGACAGCAACTAAACTTGTCAGGTAATGGTAGCTTCCTCTAGTTCTGAATGTTTGCATTCACAAGAAATGCTCAGACACAGTGCTAATTGTTTGTAAGCATGAATGCAAACAATGTATACTCACTTTTAGTTCGCTCATAAGCCAAGAGTCTGTGTTTTGCTAACTCTCTTAGAATTTTGTTACATCCCCCATGTTTGAGACTGGCAATGGAGGCAATCAGGCTAGGAGGGACGATTTCATGATTCTTCATACCCATTTCCACCTGAAAGAATAAAATAATGAGAAATACTATCTTTTTGTCTGTCTTGACAAGTATGATTTTGTAGTGCATAATCACTCGTTCTCAATGTATGTCCTACCCTGATTTTTAAATACTGGCTAATGCTCTTGCAGGCATATTTGTCAATCCAAACAAACCTGAAGAACCTTATCTCCTTATATGAGCCTGCCTGAGCCTTGAGATCTTCTGGGGAGGCCTTCATTGTGTTGTACCACCCTCACAGGCGCTTCCAATGCGAACATGGGAGAGGGGCCTTCTCGGTGGCTGCTCCCAGGCTCTGGACTCCCTTCCTAGAGAGGTTAGACTGGCACAGTCTTTGCTATCCTTTCACAGGCAGTTGAAGAGCATTTTGTCTGAGGGCTCATCAATCAGGGGAAAGGGCCTTTTATATGCTGTGTTGTTTATACTTTTTTTAATGGTTATGCTCTTAACTGCTTTTAAATTTGATAGTTTATATTTTTAACTTTTGTATGATGTATATATTTTAGCTTTATCCTTTTTAACTATGGTAAGCTGCCCTGAATCTCACACTGTGAAAAAGGCATGATATAAATATTATAACAAATCATAATAATAAATTCCATGCTGTTCTTAGAAGCCTGACATTTATAATGCATTCTGTTTCTACAAAAATCAATGGGGCTTTGCCTTCTTCCCAGGTAGATATGAACAGCCAAACCAAAGTACCATTTAAAGTACCACTTGAGTTTTAAGTAGTCAAACATTTACTTCGGTGCAATCTTCATATGAACTCCAGTTTTTTGTAGGATGCTGGATACAACGGAAGAAAGGAGAGGCTCTAGTAACATGCTGGAGCAGAATTTGAAAGATTCTAGACACTTCTACTATCAGCTGTGTCACACTGCTTTCACCCTTCTGAAATTCACACAAGTGGTGTTCACTTACTGCACCTCCATGTTATAGCGACAGATCATAAAAACAACTAGAGAAGGACTGACTGGAAACTCCACCCAGGTTTGCACATGATGCAAAAACAAGTATGTGTTATTGCTGTCCGGATTTATGATGAAAAGTGGGCTGTTGCATATATTGTGTACATTGTTTACTTTTTTTCCCCCCAAAAAAGTATTCATGAACAGCATGAAAGTCATTCCTTAATCTCTAATGGAGTTTCAGGCATTGAGCCAGTTTAATAGTTAAATTGCTTGATTCCATCACTGCTTGACTCCAGCAATGTCATGCAGGTTTCAAAGCATGAAGTAAAACAATTTTTTTTTCAACGTATAGGGCTGATAAAAACAAAAATTAAATCAATCAACATGTAAAATACAGTACAAAAACACTATTAAAGGCAGAATTGCCTAATAAGAAATGTTATATCTTTCTGATATTTCAGGATGAAATCTAGATTAAACTGAAATACTTTGGAGACTGATGAACCATGGTGGTAGTAAACAATTTAAAAATGAATGGGAGTTGAGGCCAGTGGAGTGGGCGAAATGTAGCCTTCAAGATGTTGCTGGGCTGCAACTCTAATCAGGCACAGTCAAAATAGCCAATGGTGAGGAATGCTGGGAATTGCAGTCCAACAATATCTGGAGAGCTTTAAGTTTTCCTACTGTGGTCTACCTGATCAGACCTTGAGAAATGAACTTCCCTCACGCAGTTGTAGCCCTTGAATACAATAGCGTAGGAGTTCTTAACCTGTGGTCAGTGGATCCCCAGGGGCCCACAATGTCATCACAGGAGGTCTGCAAAGGCTTGAAGTCTGCTCAGCCCAGGTGACAGGATCCAAGGCAAAGGCTGGCTAGCTTGGCCTGTGTATTACTCTTCAATCTGCTCCAGCCACAAATTTGCAGGAAGAAGCAGGATAAAAGTCTTTCCTCCCCCCTCCAGTGCCTCTGAAGGAAGGTTTAATGGATAGCGTAATTGTGTTGTTGTTGTTGTTAGGGTTTTAAATCTTGAATTAAGTCTTGGGGGTCTGTGGCAACAAAAGTTATTTAAAGGGGGTCCCTGGTAAAGAAAAGGTTAAGAGCCACTGCAATAGAGCAGCCTTTCCAAACCTGGTGTGTATGATACAATTACCATCATAACCAGCCAACATGTAGATATAATGTGGGGCCCTTCAGAAAAGACTTAAGTTTGCTAGGTACTGTTTCATTATTCGTATGAAGTCTAGAGGAAAATTCAGTTCAAGTAACCATAGGTGTCTTTAGACAGATCTTTGTGTGTGTGTGTGTCACCAGTTTATTACAAAGGATGACCTGTATGTACATATTACAGAGGTGGCTGCTAAGCTTTTTTAGTTAGTTTTACACTAATACTATGATCAAATCTACACTACACAAGTAATGCAGCTTGAAACTGGATTAATTGCCATAGCACCTTCCTACAGAATTCTAGGATTTGTAGTTTATCGAGGCACCAGAACTCTGGCAGAGATGGCTAAAGACCATGTAAAACTACAAATCCCAGGATTCGATAGGAAGGACCCATGGAAAACAATCCAGTTTGAAGCTGGATTATTTGTGTAGTGTGGATTTGGCCATAATATATTTTGGAAACTATAACCGCCCTGGGTTTAATCAGTACCAAGTTCTTATGCTAATAGTAACTCTTAGGGGGCATCCATACTAGAGAAATAAAACAGTTTGAAACTGGATTATTTGCCACGACTTTTTCCTATGGAATCCTGCGATTTGTAGTTTGGTGAGACACTAGCACTCTTTGTCAGAGGAGGCTAAAGACCTTGTAAAACTACAAATCCCAGGATTCCATGGGAAGGACTCATGGCAAATAATCCAGTTTCAAACTGGATTACAGTAGAGTTGTTCCTTCATATTTGCTGGGGTTTGGTTCCAGGACCCCCCGTGGATACCCAAATCCGTGAATACTCATGTCCCATGATATGCAATGGCATAGCAAAATGGTGTCCCTTATATAAGATGGCAAAATCGAGGTTTGCTTTTTGGATTATTTTTTTAAAGAACATTTTCAAGCCGTGGATACTTAAATCCGTGGATACGGTGGGATAATTAATACTTGTGTGGATTCCCCCTCAGTTTAATAAAACGTTCATGACGATGGCCGCTTTTTCACTTTTCCATCATGTCCCCACAATCCCGAAGACTCGGAGTTGTTCTTCCTTTAATTTCAGTCCTTTTCCTTTTCAAAAACTAAGTTTCAGTTAATTTTGGGCGGCGCCATTTTCTACGCTGCAGATGAGGCGGACAAACGACCGGCCGGGGAACCTTCCACCCTGAACCAGCTTCTCTCCATGTGGCCCCTCCCGGGCCTACCCTCGCCACAAACCAGCCTTGGCTTAAGAGAGCCGACCGACAAAAACGAGCCTTACCGCGGTCAGTACCCTGAAGTGGTCCCGGGAAAGGTACCGGAGCAACACAACATTCAGCTTCCCCATGGTCTCGTCCAACTATCCCCCCCCCCAACTCTGCGCGAATGGAAAGTGCCAGCAGTAGTCCGACGCGGAAGACTCTTCCTTGTGCCCCACGCTATCCCGACCCGCATGCGCACTCAGCTCCCGCCCCTCACAGACATGGCCGCCTAAACTTCTTTCCAACCAGGGAGGAGTAAGGTCGTCGGCGAGACGGCGCGCCGTGTCTCAGGTCCTTGCAGCTGTATAAAAGCCCCTGCAATCATTGTGTGTGGTACTCGTGTGAGTGCAGCTGAGTTGCACCATTACAAGTCTCAACTTTTATTTTACTACGGGACAGATATTTGAATTTTCAAGGAAATATTTTCTTTTCTTTAGATTTTTATCAGGTGGTTCTATATACGTGGCAGGACTCGTTGCCTAGGCAACGGGACGCGCGGGAGGAAGGCGTTGAGGGTTCCCTCGAGAGCCATGAGCGAGCGCCCAGTCCCTCTGCCTCGGACGGCAGCCAAGGTACTCTTGGTTTTCCTGTCTGCTTTCTAATTTTATACTCCTCTCTGGCACGTCTCCTTTTAGTAACTTTCTTCGAAGGTAAACAGCCCCAAAGATCCCTCCTACAGGAGTTGCTCCAGTGCCTGATCATATCACATTATATACTGTTATAGCGCTATGATTCCACTTTAACTGCTATGGCTTCCTCCTGTGGCATTCTGGGGTTTGTAGTTTAAAGAGGCCTAAGAGCTCACTGGCTGAGAATTCTAAATGCCCTTCCCTAAACTACAATTCCCAGGATTCCACAGGAGGCAGCCAGAGCAGTTAAAGTGGAATCATAGCCCTGTAACAGTGTAGGGTAGTGTGATAAGTGAGCGTTCCCACATCTTTTTCATTTCTCCAATATCCTTTCCTAATACATATGGTGAGCAGAACTGTACATTATATTCCTGATGTGGTCGCACCATGGAGTTTTATAAAGCCAGTGAGAGCCATTTTGTTCAAGCAGGCCTTTGAGGTATAACTCCGCCTGTGCGGCTTTTATATTGGTGTGTTTTTATGTGGTTTTTGTATATTCTTAATTTCTTTTAATTGTGATTGTTTATTGTCCTGTGAGCCGCCATGGGTCCCACTTCAGGAGAAAGGCGTCATATAAATTGCATAAATAAATAAGGCGGCATATAAATTGAATAAATAAATAAATAAATATATTGCAAAAATATTAAATTGCAATTATTTGCCATCAAGTAGGTTTCGAACTATGGCAACCCTGGATTTATCTATATTGCACAGTTATAGCAATTTGATACCACTTTATCTGCCACAGTTCTATCCTACAGAAACTTGGGATTTGTAGTTCAGTGAGATACTGAGAATTCTCCAAGTCCAGTGGTTCTCAGTCTTCAGTCCAGCTTCCACAATCTCCAGCTGGCTGGGGCTTCTGGGAAGTGAAGTTTAAAATACCCAGATCACCAATGATGAAAAGCCATTGTCTAGACCAGTGGTTCTTAACCTCCTTTACATAGCTTTTGTTGTTGTGGTCCCCCACAACCTAACTCAAGATTTAAAATCCTAATAATATCAATAGTAATAACAACAACAACACAATTACACCATCCATTAAACCTTCCCCCAGAGGCACTGGAGGGGGAGGGAAGACTTTTCTTCTGCTTCTTCCTGCAAGTTTGTGGCTGGAGCAGGTTGAATGGCAATGCCCAGGCCAAGCAGATGAACTACATCCAAGTTTATTTAAAAAGCTGGCAAATGTAATATCAGAGCCATTGGCAATAATCTTTGAGAATTCCTGGAGAACAGGAGAAATCCCAGAAGACTGGAAGAGGGCGAATGTTGTCCCCATCTTCAAAAAGGGGAAAAAAGAGCATCCCAACAATTATCGTCCAGTTAGTCTGACATGAGGCGAAGCACAAAAATCAGTGTGTATAGAGCCATGTACTGTCTATTCTCCTTTATGGGTCTGAAACGTGGGTCACCTATCGCCAACACTTACGACTCCTCGAACGCTTTCATCAGCGCTGTATACGCACAATCCTAAATATATACTGGACTGACTATGTGACGAATGTTGCTGTCCTGGAACAAGCAGGGATCACCAGCATTGAGGCCACGATATTGAGAACACAGCTGCGCTGGGCAGGGCACATTTCTAGGATGGAGGACCATCGCCTCCCAAAAATAGTACTCTAAGATGAACTTGCCACGGGTCAGTGTAAGAGGGGTGCTCCAAAAAAGCGATACAAGGACTCTCTGAAATAACATCTCAGGTTCGGCCAAATTGATCACCAACAATGGTCCGCCCTGGCCTCACATCGGGAGGCATGGAGACACACTATCCACAATGCTGCAGCCTCATTTGAGAACTCACGCTGAACAAGTCTTGAAGAGAAACGACAACGCAGAAAGAATCACAACCCAGAAACATCACCCAAGGAGACCTTCTGCTGTGCTTTCTGCAACCGGACTTGTTATCTCGGATTGGCCTTTTCAGTCATCAGCGCACTTGTAGAAAGCGCGGGATGAGTCCTTCCTGAATCTTCGTTTGCGAAGAAAAGCCAGAGAGAGAGAGAGAATACCAGGGAAGATTCTAGAGCAGATCATTAAACAGAGAGTCTGTGAATATTTAGAAGGCAATGCCATAATCAAAAAAGTCAACATGGGTTTCAGAGAAACAAGTCATGCCAGACTAATCTGGTCTCTTTTTTTTGATAAAGTTACCAGCTTGGTAGATGAAGGGAACGCTGTGGATATTGCATAGTTTGATTTCAGTAAGGCCTTTGACAAGGTTCCCCATGACATTCTTGCAAACAAGCTTGTAAAATGTGGGCTAGACAAGTTAACTCTTAAATGGATTTGTAATTGGTTGACTGGCCGAACCCAAAGGGTGCTCTGCAGTGGCTCCTCTTCGTCTTGGAAAGATGTGACCAGTGGGGTGCCACAGGGTTCTGTCCTGGGCCCAGTGCTATTCAACATCTTTATCAATGACTTGGATGATGGAATTAGGGGCATACTTATCAAATTTGCAGATGACACCAAATTAGGGGGAGTAGCTAATACCCTAGAGGACAGGATCAAAATTCAAAATGACCTGGATAGACTGGAGAGCTGTACCAAAGCTAACAAAATGAAATTCAATATGGAGAAATGTAAGGTACTGCACTTGTGGCGGAAAAATGAAATGCATAGATATAGGATGGGGAGACCTGGCTGAACGAGACTACGTGCGAAAGGGATCTAGGAGTCCTAGTAGACTATAAGTTGAACATGAATCAACAGTGTGATGCGGCAGCTAAAAAGGCCAATGCGATTTTGGGCTGCATCAATAGAAGTATAGTGTCTAGCTCAAGGGAAGTAATAGTGCCACTCTATTCTGCCTTGGTCAGGCCTCACCTAGAATACTGTGTCCAGTTCTGGGCACCACAATTCAAAAAGGATATTGACAAATTGGAGTGTGTCCAGAGAAGGGTGACTAAAATGGTGAAAGGTCTGGAAAGCATGCCTTATGAGGAAAGACTTAAGGTGCAGGGTTTGTTTAACCTGGAAAAAAGACGGTTAAGGGCCGATATGATAGCCCTGTTTAAGTATTTGAAGGGGTGTCACATTGAGGATGGAGCATGCTTGTTTTCTGCTGCTCCAGAGACTAGAACACGGAACAATGGATGCAAGCTCCAGGAACAGAGATTCCACATCAACATTAGGAGGAACTTTCTGACAGTAAGGGCTGTTCGGCAGTGGAACACACTCCCTCGGAGCGTGGTGGGGTCTCCTTCCTTGGAGGTCTTTAAACAGAGGCTGGATGGCCATCTGTCAGGATGCTTTGATTGTGTATTCCTGCATGGCAGGGAGTTGGACTGGATGGCCCTTGTGGTCTCTTCCAACTCTACAATTCTATGATTCTAAGCCAGCCTGCATTTGCCTTGGCTCCTGTCACATGGCTGCCCTAGTGCAAGGAGGAGGTGAGCGGAGCAGCCTTCAAGCCTTTGTTGACATCATGTGAGGACATCATGCCCCCCTGGGGGGCCCTGGACCACAGGTTAAGAACCACTGATCTTGACCCTGCCTTGAACTGTAACAGACTTTTCTGGAAGAGAATCCTAAACTCCAACTCCCAGAAATCCATAGGGCTAAAGTAGGGCATTTAAAGTGTTTTCAAGGTCCATAACTGTGTAATGTAAACAAACCCCATATGAATGAGAGACAGCCAAAAGGCCCAGTCATCAGCTCCCCTGCTCAGGGCTTACAAACTCAGGGCTGTGGGTTCTTGATTGAAACAACCCACCAGCAGTTTTGTCTTTTCTTAGTGCCTTCAACTTTACCAAGCGTTATCATCTTTTCCAATGCGTCATTGTGATGTCCAGGCACACCAGCCAATTTTACGTCACTGTTCAGCCTGGCTGCTTCATCACTTAGATTGCCACCAAATAAATATCAGTGGAGACCACAGTTCTACAGTTACCACCTTTGTGTAAAAATTCCCCCTTATCCTTTTCTAGGACTGTGGTTTGACTTAATCTGGATAGTACTTATATCATTTTGTGTTTACTCGCAGGGTTACTGGGCCAGATAAATACTAGTAAAGGAAATAATTCATAAGGAGTCTGGATTTGATGAACAAAACATAAAAATTGGTTTCTTCGTTGAACAAAATAACAGAAATGCTTTGAACTTTATCTTCAACTTTGTTAACTTTAAACTGGTTGCTATTTCCACTCTGTGGTGACCATATAACGCCAGAATCTGCCAGACTCAATAACAGGTTGTTAGGTTCTCCCTTTCCTTTCACTCTGTATTCCAATTAGCCTCTTTCTCTCAAGAATATTCCTACTGCACATACGGTAAATCCCTCAACTGCACTCACAACCATGCACACATTCGAGCCCTCTCCACATCACACATATCTCCAACTCTCCTTTCTGTTATCCCACCTCTTTTCACTGTAGGAGACCCCTTCCATACCAGTTTCCTGCCACAGGATTGGCTCCTTCATGCTCTCTTCCCATTTGCTCATCAACATTCCATCAGATGCTCATCACATGCTCTCCACAGGCTGTCCATTGCTACTGAAGAACTTGAGCAAAAGGAGAAGCCATCTCCTATGTAGATAATTGGA
Source organism: Gambelia wislizenii (assembly GCA_030847615.1). Taxonomy (NCBI): domain Eukaryota; kingdom Metazoa; phylum Chordata; class Lepidosauria; order Squamata; family Crotaphytidae; genus Gambelia; species Gambelia wislizenii. The sequence goes on along the minus strand of JAUMIR010000002.1, from coordinate 377,939,031 downwards.
TCCATGGTTGAACTGCTCTTACTTTCAAGAGGCATGTCCTGTGTGACAGCTGTTCAGATACTATTTGCTACTATGTCCCTCTTTCAGTCTTCTCTTCCCTCTTTCCTTGTACAAATTGCTTTCCATATTTGCAATAACCACTTGTGTTGCTCTCCTTAGAATTATTTCCAATTTGTCTGCAACAGGAGTGGGCAAAGTGTGGGCCATGGGCTGCATGTAGCCTTAGGGCCATACCATGCCATTCAGCTAAACAACCCCCAATAGTTGCTTGCCCCTTGGCTACATCTTTAAGATGTAGCACTTCAGCTGTAAGGCAGATCAGGGAATAGAAACTTTCCCTGTACTGGATGGGGGTTACATTCCCCCTGAAATTTCAGATTTGCAGCTTCAGTATACCCCTGGACTCAGATCTGAAACTGGATGCCCAAATTTCAGTGATGGCCCCTGAGTACACTTGCACAGCAAAAACTAGTGTGCCACCTTAGCCTGTTTCTGCAGATCTCAGAGCTGGCTCTAGTGACACATGTCTTTATTCCATCACCTTTGAAGTACATGTCACCCCTCCCCACTGTATCTATGGAAAAACTATGGCTTCAGTTATCTGTGGGACACAAAATAGGGACACATACCATAGAACTGTCCTGGAAAATGCCTAGAGAGGCACTCTCTCTAGGAATCTTCTAGGTCCTTCACCACAACTCTATGGTATGCTTGTACAGGAAGTCTTTTATTTCAGTAGGGTTTCCTATTATCTATGATTTCACTTATACATGGTAAGTCCAGGAACATGCCTTCCGCAGATACAGGGGGTGATCTGTACTTTGAACTTCTCAGGGGCTGCTTCTACCCTCTGGAACTCATTTCCACAGGAGGCTAGGCCGGCCCCCTCCCTGCGTTCCTTTTGTCAGCGAGCAAAGACCGTTTGGTTTAAGCAGGCTTTTAATATGTCATTGCTCTCAGGGAGGCTTCCTATTGGGGTTTGTGCTTTGTTTATTTATTTTTAAATTTTTGTATCCTTTAAAAATAATTTTATACTGTTTTAAATGAGATGAAGTTAATTGTTTTTAAAATTGTATTGTTAGATTTTAACTGATTTCTTCTGTGAGCTTCCTTGGGTCCCACTCCAGGAGAAAAGCAGCATAGAAAATAGATAAATAAATGTTAAATAAATAAATAAATACTGTAACACCTGCTATGTGGGGCTGCCTTTGGAAACTGTTCAGAAACCCTGCTGCTAGGCTATTGTCTGGGACTGGTTACAGATATTAAGTAGCACTCTTGTTAAAACAGCTTCATTGGCTACTGGTCTGCTTCTGGCGGAATTCAGTTGCTGGTTATGACCTTTAAAGCCCTAATTAGCTTGAGTCCAGATTATCTTAAAGACTGTACTGACCTATATGAGCGGACTGGAATTTTAAGATCATCAGGAGACGGATTTCTCTTGGTCCCACTATCATCACACTCATGTTTGATGAGGATGTGGGAGAGAGCTTTCTCAGTGGCTGCTCCCAGCCTGTGTAACTCCCTTCCACAGGAGGTTAAGTTGACTCTCTATTCTCTTTTCACCAGCAGCCAAAGACCTTCTTATTTAGGCAGGCTTTTGGTACTTAAATTATGCGTTCCCTCACTCGCTCACTCAGGTGGAAGGGGGAAAGGGATGGGACAGAGAGAGTGGGAGGAGCGGGGGTGGGTGGTGTTCATGGACTGTAACTCACAGTATCCCTAGCTGACACAATTGCTTGTGGAGGGCAGTGGAAGCTGGAGTCCAACAGCACATTCCTTATCCCTGGCCTAGAGTGCTGGGTTTTTTGGACCATCGGAGTAACCTAGAATGGGAGTCCTCCCCTGGTTAGTATTATTGCTGATTGTCAGCTTCATATTCATTTTTATAGAGGCTGAGCCTGGAAAGCAATGCTAGTCTACCAGTGAAAAGCAGAGAAAAACATATCCATGGTTAGAAGCAAGTACAAGAGAGTTATTCATGAGAAGACATGATAGATTAATTGCTCCATAATCAGGCTTCTGTTGACTTACAAAATAGTCAGGACTTATAAGTAGATGCAAAAGTTGTAAGTATAACCAGATGCTGGACTCTGCTGGAACAGTTAATTTTCTGTGAGTTGAATAGATTCAAATGCTAGGGATCATGGGCCTAGACTTATGTAAGCTGTGAAATCTGGCATTAACACCAGAGATGATTTAGAACCTTGTTATTAAAAGTGACATCCAGAAATAATATGAATCAGTTTCTGTTTGTTTAAAAATATTTATTCAGCTTAATATTTAATCACATTAAAACTGGAGAGTGTTTGCAACATGTGATTGAATCTGGTTTTGTGAACTTAGGCATATTTTATTCATGATATATTTACCTCTTCATTTAACTTGCTAAGACTAAACCTTTCATTTGTAAGTGGGGAACTGCCAATAAATATTTAAATATGCGTGGGCAATGAAAGTGTTGTATTAAAATATTGTGTACAAATATGTTCACAACTTAGCCACCACTGTAACATTTTAGCTTATGTGAAGAGACCAGTAAAAACCTTTCCCATCACAATATTCCATCTACTTATCTAAAGGCCCTTATTGTGTGTGATGTCTATATACCATGCATGTTCACTGCTTGACAAATACTAACCAACTGTGCAGTATATGATCTAGTATAGGTTTGCCTTAGGATCACCATAAGTTGGAAACAACTAGAAGGCCCACAACAACAACAGAAAAATGTATTAAAATATGTATTGTATAAGGAATCTTGTAGCATCTTTGAGACTATCAGAAAAAGAAATTTCTAGTGTAAGCTTTCATAGACTCAGTCCACTTTATCAAATGCATGGAGTAAAGCCTCTGTAGACAGACAGACATACACACACACCAATAGGAGAGGGGAAAGGCAGTAAGAAGGGCAGTATTAATTGTAAGAGAAATGCAAAACATTTGTTGGTATGGTGATGTAGTGACAAGTTCAGTCTCAATGATGGCCATAAAGAGTAGTTAGGGGGACAAAGGAAAGAGGCAGGTTTTGCATACAAGCCAAGATTAGCAGATGGAGGAGGGAAAAATAAAGGAAAGTTGGAAAAAGAAAAATTGAAATACAGTTGTCCCTCCGTATCCACGGATTAGGTATCCACGGATTTAAGTATTCACGGCTTGAAAATATTCTTTAAAAAATAATCCAAAAAACAAACCTTGATTTTGCCATCTTATATAAGGGGCACCATTTTGCTATGCCATTGCATATAATGGGACTTGAGTATTCACAGATTTTGGTATCCATGGGGGTCCTGGAACTAAACCCTAGCGAATATGAAGGGACAACTGTAGAATGCATCTACAAACTCCAGTCCTTTGGCAGTGGTCTGATCACATACAATAGATTGTTGGCACCCTACACATATTAAAACACTAGTTGTCATCACAGCTACTAAGTGGTGTCTTCATCCCTGCTTTATTGCAACACTTTACTGGTCTATACCAGTGCAGTAGACTGAAAACTTACTTCACTATCCACCATACGTTTACAGGCATAATCTTGGCATGTACAGAAAACCTGTCCTCCCACCTTTGTCCTTTTAACTATCCTTCATGAACATCATTAAGACTGAGCTTGCCACCCTCACCATACCCACATTTTTTGCCACTATTTATGGTCTTTCCACCCCTACCATCTATTGTTATATATATCTGTCAACAGAGGATTCACTCCATTCATTTGCTGAAGTAGACTGGTGGTGCTACAGGATTCCTTTATATCTTTTTATGCTGAAAGAGTAACATTCATATGTTGAATACTACTAAAGGGATATCAGGTGGCAAAAATACTTGAAATAGAATATGTAAGTATAATTCACAGAAGTCTTGCCAATTATAGCAAGAGAATCTAATGCCTTTCTGGCTTGTCCTTGGATCCATGTTTTGTGTCACTAGTTCAGTGTTAACTAGTTTTGTTGTTGCACAGCTATATTAATAGTGATAATCCATTCCCTATTCTCTGTTCCACCTGCTCCCATCTAGGATTTTCTACTAAAGAAATGAAAGGTACTCTCTGTGTTTCAGGTTGCTGTTAAATATGACTTCTCACCCCTATTATCCTCTATGAGTTGCTGTCTGCTCAGCCGGTGAGGAGGGAGAGACTTTCCAGAGTCCAGAACTACTACTCCTGTCATGTGTCACATTTGGCTAGTCTGGCTGTGGAAACTGGATTGGAGTTCAACCATATCCGTACTGTCGCAGATTCCCCAGTCTTGCTGTAGTTCATCTGTACTAATGTACATCAAGAAAAACATTTGGCCTGGAAGAGGTTAGATTAATTCATTGTTATCAGGATAGAAAAAAGAAAATCAGGGGTGATAAAGAAGATTTTATTTTTAAAATGCCCTCATGGTTTTCCATGTGTGTGTGTGTGTATGTGTATGTGTCTGTGTGTGTGTGTGTATATATATATATATATATAGAGAGAGAGAGAGAGAGAGAGAGAGCGCATTTCCATAGATTGAATACTATACTGTGATTTCTCATATCAAGGAACAGAGCAGAGACTCCAGTTACACAGTCCTGTGCCTGTTTACTCACCTGCTGAGCTCAATGGGACTTGCTTCTAAGTGGTGTGTGTAAGATTGCAGGTTTAAACTTTTTGTGTTCTAGTTTGATTTTCTCATTCTCCACTGCCCTTGCTTGCAGGATGGCAGTAACATAACAGGCTGCTTGAAAGGCTTTTGTATTTAAACTCAGATCCTTTTGTATTCCACTGCTGCTGTCCTGAAGGAGCAGAGGATGGTTACAGGTACTCATTATTATGTAGTGTGTAGGCTGAGCTTTGCATAGGTCCACAGACCATGGGTACCCTGGAATTGTCCTGTCTAAACAGGAAGAAAGATATCTTCTGCCTAAAGTTATGGGCAAGACATCCTGTTAAGTAACACTGCCCTATGTACTTGGGAACCCTGAGAGAGTTTAGGATGCTAGACTGCTCCCCTATCTGTTATTTCTGCCTAGAACATAATGCATTATAAGTTCTGAGCACCTTTTTGTCTTCATTTTGATGACCTGGGCAGCTCTGTTGCTCCCTCCAAGTTCAAGCCTCCTACCAAGAATGCTTAGGAAGAAGACAGTAGGTTTGTAAATTACTGAATTAATCTTGAAGATTATATCCATCAAGAAGTGGCTAGAAAATCAGTGATATATTTTCTTTTTATTTGACTGCTATTTTTCTATTTATTGAACAAATTTTCTTTATAAAAAGCAAAGTGCTGAAAAAGTATTCTGTTTAAGCACAACCAGTCTCACATCTTTGCCTTAACCAGAGACTGTAGGGATTATAGAGTTGGCCAGTAGTGCTTCTGCACTCAGAGAATTACACGTTCTTCAGGTCCAGAGTTCTTCCTTCACCAAGATGTAGGTGGTTTTAATGAAATGGTTGTGGTAATGGCACTACTGTATTAAATACATCTTGTGTAATTATTTACTTGACATATTTATATTGTGTCCCATAATTTATTTCTTGGTGGCTCACAAAACTAATATGACATGCAAATATAATATAAAACAGTAACAGTTATTAAAACTAAAACACAGTTGTAACACAGATTTTAATACCAGTTTCAGGTTGGCTTGGCCTGTTAAGTTAGGCCTGTGAGAACAAAATGGTCTTCCTGTGACTTGAAAGATTGTAAAGATAGTGCTAGCTGAACCTCTTTAGAAAGTGCTAGCTGAACCTCTTCTGAAACCAGGATGCCACTATTGAAAAGATGCCTTTATTTGGCAGGAACATTCCCAATAGGGTCTCTGAATACAATCTTATGGTTCAGGTAGGTACAAATGGGAGAATGCAGCCTTTCAGGTGACCTAGTTGCAAGCTGTTTGGAGCTTTCAGGTTTAAAACCAGCATTTTAAACAGGACTTGGAAAATGAATCTTGAACAAACTGTTAAACCTTGAAAGAACGACGTGTGCATGCCCCGTCTGTTACAGCCTTGTACTCAGTTTTTTGGGGGAATAAGGCAACTTGTCTCTGTACCTCATTATCCTTCTGTCCAATGAAGATTTTGTTGTTCTACGCGTAGTCAAATATGTAGTTTAGTATTTGGGGCTCAGACTAGCTGTACCATTTACTCAATTTCTTTGGCAGATCACTTGTCCTTTGTGACTAGATAAGTCCTTGCAGAAGCTATTTTGTGTTTAGCCATTTCCACATGCTAGCCATTTTGTGGTCTGCTGTCTGTTGTTACCAAATATGCATGCTACTCCCCCACCCGCAGGTTTGGGACATCTGGATATTTCATGACCTTGATTAATGAGGCTGTTGAAAATTTATATTATAAAAACTAAAATATCCATTCCACTGATGGTATCCAGAATTAATCGATAAAGGTACTTGGCAGAGAAATTTTTATTCACATTGTCTTTTTTTTCTGTTGAGAGAGACACAAGTGCTTTGTTTTATTTAGGATTTACTCAGTATTAATTCAGGTTTTGCAAAACCTTCCTCTAGAGGGCAACACTCCACTCTTGAAAATTCAACTGAAAAAATGATAAAAGTGTGACCTAAATCTGATTTTTATTAAAAAGAGTAGTCTTCTACATTTTTTTAAAAATTGCAGCATTTGTGGCTGAAAGATACAAAATGCTTTTAAAAATGTTTTAAAAGACTTGGTAGAACAGATAATCCAGTCTTTTCAAAACTAAATACTTGGAATTATTCAAATTAAAATGAATGGTTTGTACTGCCTCCTGCTTATCATCACCAAACAGGAATAGAGAACTTGGGGAGGGGACAGTCTTTCTCCCCCTCCTTTTGTGGTTCAAATCAAGAAGTTTGTATTGCCTAACAAAGTAATCCCCTGCTGTGTGTTCAGACTCTACTGTAATGGTGCAATGTAAACCCTTTTTTTGCATGATTGTTGGAAAATTAGGGCTGTGCTGTGAGATATGCCTCTGGTGTGCTCTTCCCCATGGACACTCATATTTGGTGCAAACAACTGCACTAATGAAGCCTGCATGTGAGCAATTACATGGGGCGCCCTTAATGCATATCAAGAGGTCTCTAGAAATGAGGGCTCCCCAGTTATGGAATGTATACATTCAGTTACAGTTTTACATATAAACCTCTGTTCCTACAACTTTCCTTATGTTTGAAACTGGGAGAAATTCTTTTTACTATACCTTGAATAAAAACTGATAGGGCTTTCAGGCTCAATGTGTCTCATCTCTAGACCATTACTACTCAAAATCATCATCATCATCATCATCATCATCATCTTTATTTCTATCCCGCCCCTCTGCAATGCAGTTGGGGCGGCTTGCAGCATCAAAACTCCCATAATTACATCAGTACCCTAACCCACCCACCCCTTAAAACAATATTAAATTAGAAAGGATTAAAAACATACAATAATTAAAAGGTGCTGGTCCATGAACTGTTGGCTACTGGTCTGTGTTGAGTTTCCAGAAAAGAAAAAAACAGTTGTAGTCAGCAGACACAAATATGGTGCTCATCCTTGGCAGACTGGGGAAAAAACCTTATTGTGGTTCCCCGCATCAGGCAGCTTAAGAACCATTATCATCATGATTGTGATCACCATAATTTTTAAACAGATGTACTGTGATGTTCAAACCCAGTCCTTGGACTTATCTCTCCTCAGATAAGCCAGAGTCACAAGCTAAGAACAAGACAGCTTATGAGTCTGGTTTCTTGGGAGAAAGCCAAGTCAGATTGCTGGGTTTCAACACTACAGTAAACACAGCATGGTTAGAATACTCATAGTTTGTTTAGTCACTCATATTTGTGTTAGGGGTGATTGGCAACCATGCACAAGCTTGCTGCCTTGTTTAGCAAACAAACTAGAATTCTGACTTACTGTTGCATCCAAACATAGGGGCTTACTGCACTCTGAAGTACAACGGCAGTGCAGCAGGAAGGTTCCGTCTTCCATACCGCCTTACTGCATGACATTGTCATTCTTCTAGTGTTCTGCAGTTCTGGTTCTGTGTGAGACAGAGGTAGAACTGCAACTTTTTGGTAACAGGCTTTCCTGGTTAGCAAAAAGGACACTGTTTTATCTCAGTTTCCCATGGGACCAGAACGAAAGAACAATGACATCATGCAGTAAGGCAGTTCAGAAGACAGAACCTTCCTGCTGCACTGTTGCTTTACTTCGCAGTACGGTAAGCCCCATAGTCACTATATCATGAGAAGCTTGTAAGCTTCTGTTGTCTCTAAGCTAATTCACTTTAGAAAGACATTGTCAAGGACTCATACAGTAATAGGCAGAGGTCTGAAGTGGTTATTAATTTGTGTTTGCTGGAATATTTATGTTTATTTATTTAAATTGTTGTTTTTATAATTTGAACTCATATGATATTATAATTTTGAAAGTCAAAAGAACCTGATTATGTTGTTACCCTAGAAGTGCTTTCCATTTTATAAACTAACAGCCATATTAATTTAAATGTTTTAAAAATAGTGGAATGTATTATAGAACATGCTATAGCAATTAGTGTTGGAATGGGAGCAGTGAAAAATCATAAACATTCATCTGAGATCTCACTGTTTTTCTGGCTCATGGAGGAGAGCATTAGGAGATCATTTGTTTTTGTTCCGGTCTCTTGTTACTGTGAAATCAAAGCCTTTCCTCATTAATTGTTTGTAATTTTGTTAAGGGAGTTAGTTAAGTGCATTAAAAATGCCATTCCTGATTTAGCTGCTGCATAGATAAAAACTGTGCCTCTTCCTTCAAATGACACATCTGGTCCCAAGCATTAAGGGATACTCAACCTGTACAGATAAAATTATATATTTCACTCTAAAAGGCTCCCAAAGACTATGAAATGAGTACTTGTATACACATTAACAGCATGCATTTTAATAATTATCTGTATTTCTACGAACATATCCATTAGTCTTAGAATTTTTAGCTGGGGTTGCTTTCTTAGGATTTTAAGAGACATGAGGTAGTGGTGGAGACCTCTTTTCCTCCCAAGGTGCACAGATCCTTGTGGTCTGAGCACAAACCCTCCCTGTTCTGGCTTCTTTGGGTGTTGGGGACACCAGTTTGTTCTCTGGATGGAGCAGGATGGGATGTGTATGTGTAAGGACTCTTCAACAACAGCTGAACAGGTAGCTCATTTGCGGGGGGTGGGGAGAATGTGTGGCATTGGCCAGCAGTAAAGCTGTGCAACTTGACCTCTTCAATACATGAAGGAGTTCAAGTGAACCTCTGTAGTTAAAAAGCTATCTTGAGTTTTGAGGCACCTCAGTTTTCAGGACTTGCACTATAATATCTTTGCAATGAAATGGTGGTTATGGTCTTGCCCTGTAGGGTTTTGGCAGTTCATGAAACTTCTTGCTGTCTAGCTAAAGTTAAATGAATACTATATTCTTATTTGCAAATGAGCATCCTTCAAGCAGGAGACATTGAATTATACTGCAAGATGGTGCCTATAGAGTATGTTCAACTGGGAAAGAAAAATCATTTTAGCTGCCCTTTTCTGCATTTTCTTGTTTTACTATTGCTGAGCAAAGGCTACTCTGCTGATAGCACTTTTAGCAGAATGGTATTGGATTTCCATTTTGCCAATTAGGATTTGGCTATTGTGCTAACAATTGAGTTTTGAGTGTCAAATCATCATGTGGTAATGTGTTTGCCAATGAATTTAAAACAAAAGCAGAAACAGAATAACCCCTGTTGATGGTTGCTTTTTCAGTTTTGAGGTAGACATTTTGCTTTTGTCTAGATCTTCACAGAAACTGACCACATTACTTTTCAGTGTGCATACTAGTATGGTTAATTATTAAATGCTTGCTTTTCTTCCTTGTAATTTCTTTTTAGCTCTTAATATGGGAAAACCCTTGCATGTTTTGATGTGTTTGGCCAACAACTTGTGGGGCAGTAAAAATAATCTGTAAGCTTTCACCTTTTGTTTAGTAACAATTTTAATAGCCTGTCATTTAAATAGTTTCTTTTGCTACCCTGCTATTAAAGTCTTGTTTTTACTAATGAGCTTTTTATAAGTGTTAAGATTTAGTTCATTATGATGTTCAGGAAAATTGCCACAAGCTCTCCTATTATAAATACTGCTAACAAGACAAAGATTTCAGACAATATCTGTAGTCCAGCAAACTCCCCAGTTTTGTTTTGAATAACTCTACCAAATAACATGGCCTATCAGATTTAGTCCTAAATTCAGCTACACAAGAGGAAACAAAAGACCCAGTAACCCTCCCTATAGCAGGCATTTTTCTGCTCCCTGCCAAGTCTACGGTTCACTGTTCGGTCACTGGTGCCTGTCATTTTAGCACATTTAAAGCAGTTCTCAGTGCCATTCTTGTTCTCAGAAGCTTACTTGGGTGCTTCAGACATTGCCTAGCTCATTATTCCCAGCAGAAGGTTAAGGCCCTTTTCTGTCAGACCGGAACTATTCACTAATTAGAGACCTTTGTTTGGCACTGAACGTGTCATGCCTGCAAGCCTTCCTACTGGGATCAATGGCATTTCTGTTCACTTTCATAAATGTACAATAGATGCAAACCTCAGCGGAAAACTACCTACTCGGCTTCTGCTAAGGGAAGCTAATGCAGACCCTTATAAAATTTAGGCTGTTATGGTAAGTAGAAGAACTGAACAGTTGGGCTTGTTGCACCAATTACCCAAAATACAAATGTTTCCCTTTTTCATTCAAATTTGTCATCTTGTGTTGTTTTCAGATCCTGGAAATATCCTATGGTTTTGGGTCATCAATCAAACTTAACATTGATTTGTACTAAATGACAAAATGTATATGTACATTTTGTCATTTATATGTACTTTTGCTAAAAGTACATATAAATGTGCTAAAAGACTACAGTATATGTACTTTTGGAAATCCTTCATATGTTGGATACATATTTTAGTATGTCTTTGTTTCATATCAAGCACATTCTTCCTTGGCTTTGGGTGGTGGATTTCAAATGTTGTGCATTTAGGAATCTGAAGTCGAAGGCTTTCACAGCCGACATCCATAGATTTCCCTTGGGTTTTTTCCAGGCTGTGAGGCCGTGTTCTGGAATAGTTTCTTTCTGATGTTTCGCCTGCATCTGTGGCTGGCATCTTCAGAGAATGGTTGTGTAGGTGTGTGTGTGGAGTTTATATATTGTGAACCCCTGTTGGGGAGTATGTGTAAATTTATGTAATTGAATGGTTAGTTTCTGGGTATAGAAATACAAGGCTCGTTAGTGTCCGTTTGGCTAATGCTTGGTTGATGGACCATTATCTGCTGGAATTCCCCTGTCCCTGGATAATTTTTTTTTGTAAGTGTTGAATTTTGATTCTATTGTATTTCAAAACTGGGAGCGAGATTTTGTTTACTTTTAAGGTTTCTTCTTTCCTGTTGAAGTTGTCCAGGTGTCTGGGGATTTCAATAGCTTCTCTGTGCATTCTGACAAAATAGTTGTTGGCCTGGTCTAGAATTTCTGTGTTTTCAAATAGCATTTTGTGTCCAGGTTGATTTACAACATGTTCTGCTACTGCGGATTTTTCTGGCTGGCCCAGTCTGCAGTGTCTTTCATGTTCCTTGATTCATGTTTGCACACTGCGTTTAGTGGTCCCTATGTAAACTTGTCCACAGCTGCATGGTATGCATTAGCCAAACGGACACTAACGAGCCTTGCATTTCTATACCCAGAAACTAACCATTCAATTACACAAATTTACATATACTCCCCAACAGGGGTTCACAATATATAAATTCCACACACACACCTACACAACCATTCTCTGAAGATGCCAGCCACAGATGCAGGCGAAATGTCAGAAAGAAACTATTCCAGAACACGGCCTCACAGCCTGGAAAAAACCCAAGGGAAATCTACATTTAGGAATTCTTATCACATCTATGTGTCTGTTCAATAAGTGCTTGATTGCAGAATATTCAAGGATATGTTCAAGTACATTTCATTTTCAGTGTGCTTAGCTCTCCAGGTGTTTTCATTATAAAATTATCCTGTATGTACTGTAAATATTTCCCTAATATTTGTCAGAGGAAAATGCCAATAATGGCAGGTTAATGGTTTTTAAGGTTAAACTGGTCATTGTCAGTCTTCTCTTTGAAGAGCCCCACCATGGCACTGTGACGAACTAAAGGACAGCTGTGAGCTGAGAAGACCAGAAGGCAGCTGACCAATCTGAAGACAGCTGGAGCTAGCCAATGAGAGAGCAGCTAGCTAGGAGCAGATAAATAGTCCAGGCTGTGTGAGAGAGAGGGAGTTAGGGACCCTTTGTAGAGAGGATTGGGACAGTTCTTAGAAGAGATAGGACCCGACAGGGTTCAGTGAAGAATCAATTGGTCTGAGTTCCTGAGAGAACTAAGTTTTAAAAGTATAAGAGTGGAAGAAAGGAAAAGTCTTATTATTTACAGAACTCTAATAGAGAGCGGGTCTGTGTTGTTAGTTTGTAATAGTCAGAAGAGATGAAATATTGTATATGAAATAGTTATATTGGTTATGAACCTGTAACTCAGAACTGTTATTACCAAGTTTTAAGAACAAGACGTCATGCCTGCATGTTTAAAAGAAATACACAATTCTACTGTTTTATTAAAATGTATATTGGCCTCTGAGTTAGTATTTGAAAACCGCTACCATTGTGTTATCAGTAGATTATTCACGGGGAGGTGATAAGTGCCAAGAAGCCAGTTACTTAAGATTTTAAAGAGAAATAGATGGGGAGACAGTGGTGGTTTACCACAGGCACTACTTTTCTGTGCTGATGGGATTCCGTGCTTCTGTGAGGGACAGAATCCACTCAAATTCTAATTAAAACCTGTCAGCAAATATGGAAAACAAAAGAATGGCCCACAGATTGGAAATGCTCAGTATGCATTCCAGTCCCCAAGAAAGGGGATACCAGGGATGGCAATATCCACTGGGCCATTGCATTAATCTCCCATAAGCGAAACGATGACCAAAAGTCTACAATAATTCTACAACTTAGGCTTTTACCATATATGGAGTGAGAAATGCCAGATGTCCAATATGGGTTCAGAAGAGGAAGAGGCACAAAGGATCACTTGGAAACATATGTTGGATAATGGAGCACACCAGAGAAATTCTGGAGAAAGCCAGCCTGTGCTTTATAGATTATAGCAAAGCTGTGATTGGGTTGCTCATGAAAAACTTGGGTTGCTTCTGATAGAAATGGGTGTACCACAACATTTGATTATCCTAATGTGTAAACTGTACTCAGCACAAGACGCCACTGCTAGGACAGAATATGGAGACACAGAATGGTTTCAGAAGGGGGTCAGGCAAGATTGCATTTTACCATCCTGTCTAACTTGTATGCTGAAGGTATCATCTATAAAGCTGGATTAGTCTCTGAGGAAGGAGATGTGAAACTGGAGGAAGGAACACCAGCAGTTTGATATGCAGATGACACTGTAGTACTAGGAGAAAATATCGTGAGAAGACATCACTCACTCACTAGAAAATACAATAATTCTTGGCAATGTAGAAAGCAGTAGGAAAAGAGGAAGATCCCATTATGGGTAGATAGACTCAACCTGGAGAACAGGAGAAGTCCCAGCAGACTGGAGGAGGGCAAACGTTGTTCCCATCTTCAAAAAGGGGAAAAAAGAGGATCCCAACAACTATCGACCAGTTAGTCTGACATCAATACCAGGGAAGATTCTAGAACAGATCGTTAAACAGAGAGTCTGTGAACATTTAGAAGGCAATGCCATAATCACAAAAAGTCAGCATGGGTTTCAGAGAAACAAGTCATGCCAGACTAATCTGATCTCTTTTTTTGATAAAGTTACCAGCTTGGTAGATGAAGGGAATGCTGTGGACATTGCATACCTTGATTTCAGTAAGGCCTTTGACAAGGTTCCCCATGTCATTCTTGCAAACAAGCTTGTAGAATGTGGGCTAGACAAGTTAACTGTTCAATGGATTTGTAATTGGTTGACCGGCCGAACCCAAAGGGTGCTAAGCAGTGGCTCCTCTTCGTCTTGGAAAGATGTGACCAGTGGGGTGCCACAGGGTTCTGTCCTGGGCCCAGTGCTATTCAACATCTTTATCAATGACTTAGATGAGGGAATTAGGGGCATACTTATCAAATTTGCAGATGACACCAAATTGGGAGGAGTAGGTAATACCCTAGAGGACAGGATCAAAATTCAGAATGACCTGGATAGACTGGAGAGCTGGGCCAAAGCTAACAAAATGAAATTCAATACGGAGAAATGTAAAGTACTGCATTTAGGGCGGAAAAATGAAATGCATAAATATAGGATGGGAGAGACCTGGCTGAATGAGACTACGTGCGAAAGGGATCTAGGAGTCCTAGTAGACCACAAGTTGAACATGAGCCAACAGTGTGATGCGGCAGCTAAAAAGGCCAATGCAATTTTGGGCTGTATCAATAGAAGTATAGTGTCTAGATCAAGGGAAGTAATAGTGCCACTCTATTCTGCCTTGGTCAGACCTCACTTAGAGTACTGTGTCCAGTTCTGGGCACCACAATTCAGAAAGGATATTGACAAATTGGAGCGTGTCCAGAGAAGGGCAACTAAAATGGTGAAAGGTCTGGAAACCATGCCTTATGAGGAGAGACTTAGGGAGCTGGGTATGTTTAGCCTGGAAAAAAGACGGTTTAGAGGCGATATGATAGCCCTGTTTAAGTATTTGAAGGGATGTCACGCTGAGGATGGAGCAGGCTTGTTTTCTGCTGCTCCAGAGACTGGAACACGGAGCAATGGGTGCAAGCTCCAGGAACAGAGATTCCACCTCAACATTAGGAGGAACTTTTTGACAGTAAGAGCTGTTCGGCAGTGGAACGCACTCCCTCGGAGCGTGGTGGGGTCTCCTTCCTTGGAGGTCTTTAAACAGAGGCTGGATGGCCATCTGTCGGGGATGCTTTGATTGTGATTTCCTGCGTGGCAGGGGGGTTGGACTGGATGGCCCTCGTGGTCTCTTCCAACTCTGCAATTCTATGATTCTAAGGAAGCCATGACCCTGAATCTTCAAGATCTGAGCAGGACTGTTGATGATAGGGTGACTTGGAGGTCTTTCATTCATAGGGTCACCATAAGCCGAAGCCGACATGACAACTGTTAACAACAGCAGCTTTAAAGAGCCTTGGTAGATTTTTAGAACTCTTAACTTGAAAATCTCTAGTTGAGGGGCATGAAAGGACTGAATTGTACTTTATTGATCTTATAGATGAATGCACATGAATAATCTTTCTCAGTTCTGCCTTATCCTGTTTCACTCCTGCAGCCCTACAATGGTCAGAATACATCATTTTCAATTTTCAAAAAGCTGGAGATATGGTTACAAGTTGTTTCCTTTGTAAGCAGGAGTATGATTTTTACAAAATCCAGCACCAGGAATGGGTTAATCATAATATACCACATATTGTGAATAAGGGATGGTGTAATATGCTTCCAGTGCTTTTTTCTGAAACTTATTTAGCATAGAGGTTAATCAGTCCCTGGTCACTATAGATCATGGTCTGGCTTCATCAGTGCTGTAACAGAACTTAGTGTGTCCTTTTTGCAGCAAAAGCCTAAGTGTATTTACAAAGAAGTAAGTACCACTAGTGATCTTAATGTCTATAGCATTTTCAACTTAAGTCTTCACTGCTGTATATAAAAAGTTTTCCTCCTAGCAACTCCAGCTGGATGTTTTAAATCCCACTCCTACAGGGATGCATGTATTAGCTGCCTTGGGCCCAATGTTGGGAGAAAACAGATATAAATAAATAAATGTCTAAATACCAGGTTTGTGTGTGTTTTTAATGTCCATGTGATTAAATGAAAAAGAAAGAAGTGTAATTGCATTGTTTTGAGAATTAAGAGAGGAACACAAGGGATGAATTGAATTATATTTGATATATATTAAAAGAATGAATTAAATATATTTTAAAGGAATACTTTGAAGTGAAACTTAGAAAAACAATGGATTGCTTTTAATGCAAGTGTTCTACATCGGTTATGATGGACAGATATCCCTCAGTTGTTGACCAGTATACCTGGGGAGCAGGTAAGCACATGTCTGAAACTGGAATCCTAAGAACAAAGCTTCCCACTTTAATCCATGAAATATGGGACAGAGTGCAGCAACAAATAGTGCTGTTGGTGTACAGAAATTGGTAAAATCAAAAGCAAAGAGGGACAGAGATAGGAATTACTGGAGGTGGTGGCAACTGGCTTCTTTATACATAATGAATTCTAGTTTTGCTGTGTGCAGTTGCACTGATCATACCACAGTCACTTGCAAAATCTGGATTGTGGAGAGGCCAAAAAACTTTCTTAATGGTTCTGGAATTTAAGAAAAGCTTCAAAAGCACTGAATCTACTTGGCTTTTACTACCTTTTATCCTCAGTTCCCTCACAACCAAAAAGGGAATTGTGGAATGACCTGCCGAACGAGATCCGTCAGATGACAAGCCTGAGTAGCTTTAAGAAAGCACTAAAGACAGATCTCTTTCGGCAGGCCTTTCCTAATTAGATCCCGGCCTCAGGGGATCCTGGCCTCGTTTAGTCCGCTGGCTATTTATTGTATTTATTATATCTATTGTTTTTAAATGTGATTTTAGATCAGTTGCTTTTTTACTTATACTTGTTTAATATTTTTTATGGGGGAGGGTGGGGGTGGGGGGTGTTTAGGGATTTTTATCTGTATTGTATTTTAATTTTTGTAAGCCGCCCCGATTGTTTAACAGAGAGGCGGGGTATAAATAAATATTATTATTATTATTATTATTATTGTGCTCTGTCAGTATCAACCCCCCCCCTTGAGACCACCAACTGAAGCAACCATCTCAAACAAGATATAGTATATAGTCCCAAGACTCTGACATTGTCAGTTTCATTTTTCTGTATGATTTTTAAAATCCTTGTCTGATGAAGAAACCAGTGAGCTTTAAAAGCTAGTATAATAAGTTGAGCACCTTTTAGTTGGCCGAATGAAGATATAACCATGATGTGTAGTTTGGATTTTCTTCTATTCTGTCTTCCTCTGTCCATTTTTTAAACACCAAAATTAGCACAGATACATTAGATACATTACTTTTTAGTTTGTCAGTTTGTTTGCTACCTACCAAGGTCTGGCCAGTGTTGCTTTCATGTCTTGGTGACTGTGTCAGTGATCTTCCTTTAGTTGTTGTTCTTTTTAAAGTGTTATGGTCTTGATTTTGTCTTACAGGTTGGGAAGCCCTTACCTAAGCACCCTGCTGGCAGACATCTATCTCAGGATTCAGCATGTCAAGATAATTCAGTGGTTCGAGAAGATGAAAAGAACAATGAACTTCATACTTTTATGAACAGGAATGACCAAAAGGTGAAAAGATTGGTTTATCTGGTTCCAGTGTGTTATCAGTTTACTCTAAGACCTATTGTCTGGAAAGCAACTAGTTACCACCAAAGTATAAACAACACTAGTCTGGGAAGGTAGCCAACTGTTAATTAGCTCACAGGAATGCAAACACAGTCAAAGACTTAGTCCAGTAACACA
Source organism: Gambelia wislizenii (assembly GCA_030847615.1). Taxonomy (NCBI): domain Eukaryota; kingdom Metazoa; phylum Chordata; class Lepidosauria; order Squamata; family Crotaphytidae; genus Gambelia; species Gambelia wislizenii. Next base: position 377,921,535 of record JAUMIR010000002.1, on the reverse strand, counting down.
GTCCAAAAGGTCAGAGGCTTACGGCAGTCAGTCAGTGTGGGACCAAAACAGTCCATGGGTCAACAGGAGCAGGCAGCAGAGTAGTCAGGGACAGTCCGAGGTCTAAGCACGAGTCAAGGTAACAGAAGTCAAGGTAATGGAAATACAGGCACCAAAGTCAGTAGGAAGCTTTCACCAGGAAGATCAATTGATCTCTGCAAAGCCTCCATTGCCTCTCCCAGCATATATAAAGCAATTAAGGCTTTGTCAGGTGTTTCTTAATGAGCAGGTTTTTCTCATAAAATCTTAGAGATTTCCTTTGAGCTTCCTTTTGACCTCACTGCTGGGTATACAATGGTGGAGGTAAGTCCCTCTCTTCATCTTCATCCTTATCTGAATGGGCAGGACTCTGCTGGGACTGATGCCAACCCACTTGGACCCGGCTCTTCCTCTGCTTGAGCCTCTAGGTTGACACGGTTCCCTGCTGGCACAGGTGTAGATAAACCCGTGCCAGGTTCCCTAGGGCCAGTCCCTGCCATGTCCTCCTCCTCCTCTGACTCTATACCCTCATCAGGCTCACAGGGCATGGAACCTGTTGTAACAAAATGTATTTTCAGGTTGGATGTATGGATTGACATTCTGACTAAATGCTTCAAAATGTATTCGTATTCTAGCATTGCAAATGTATGGGGGATGCATAGAAAGGACATGCCAGTGAAATGTCTCAAATTATTAGCATTAGGGATTCATTCTGAAGACGTATCAATTTGTTTAATGAATTTTGCCTGTTCTCATACATGCAATATTCTATATAGAAACTAGACTGAACATGGAAGTCTTTAACACATTTATTTAGCATATACAAGTACTGTCCTATGACATCATTTGTTATTTCTTTACTCATATAACACTTCTTTGTTATTTATTTCATTTACTTATTTCATTTTCTATGAAGTTTAGATTTCTTATATAAAAATTGCTTTCTTCTCTGATGGTATCAGTAAAATGTAATATTGTTCTTGTGACTCAGTTGTGTAGGTCTGAATCACAGTACAGTTGTCTCTTCATATTCTCTGGGGTTTGGTTCCAGGACCCCCCATGGATACCAAAATCTGTGAATACTCAAGTCCCATTATATGCAATGGCATAGCAAAATGGTGTCCCTTATATAAGATGGCAAAATCAAGGTTTGCTTTTTGGATTATTTTTTAAAGAATATTTTCAAGCTGTGAATACTTAAATCTATGAATACAGAGTGACAACTGTATTTTAGATTATTAAAATGTATGTATATATGTGGAGTGCTGTTTGTTTAGCTGATAATTAATATTATTATTTATATGTTTTAACAATTTATTTAACTGTATTATTGTTGGGGCTTGTTTGTAGAAACTGCAAGAGGAAAATATAAGAATAAAGTTCGAATTAGAAGATTTAAGGTACTGATTGATTCTAGATAATGTTTGTATTTTTTTGTTAAAAATACAAAAGCATAGTTCTGTTCCATCTGTGAAGTATTATACTGAAATCTATTGATAAAATTGTGACACAGTAGGGACAGGCAACTGTGGAAGACTAATGGGCCTCATTAGTGTTCCTGGAGACCATGGAGGTCCCCCTTCCTATCTGCATAAAAATAAATAAATCAGTGTTTTGTTCCCAAATACCCCCAAACAACCTCTAGGGGGCATGGGCTATTCTCACCACAAATTTGGGCCTTTCAGGACCCCTAGAGGGCATTTGGGGGGCAAACCCATTTTTTTGAAAATTTTTGCAAAATTTTGTTTTGACCTGTTAGGGGTCATGGGGGACTCCAAATGTGGTGGAAATGCCCTCCACCCCTCCAGAGGTCAGTATTTTACATTTTTGACCCCTGGGGGCCATACAAATGTCCTGGGGTCCATTGCTGTCTGTGGCCCACACTTTGCCCACCCATGTGGTAGAGGGCTCAGAGAAACAGACAGAAGGAAAAACAATTCTTCAGTTCCTACATAAGGTCATAGTTAGAAATCTCTTTGAAACTTCCATAAAGCTGCTTATTTCTTTCCCAAAATATATTGGAAAAGGGAAATAATTAGTATATGTCACTTATAGTTTGTCCTCACAAAAAGGTGGTGAGAAACTAGCAAGGACCATTCAAGCCTTGCAATTTTGTTTGTAGTACAGTAAAATATGGTGTAGTGGTTTGAGGGTTCGAATCCTGCTCGGCCATGAAAGTCCACTGGGTGATCTTGGGCAAGTAACACATTCTCAGACTCTGAGGAAGGCAATGGCAAACCTCCTCTGAACAAATCTTGCCAAGAAAACCCCATGATAGGTTCGCCTTAGGGTCAGCATAAGTTGAAAAAGACTTCTGAAGGCACATAACAACAGCAAAAGATATTAGAAGCAATTTGCAGGAAAATAACAGGGTTTTTGAGTGATCAGCTTAAAAAGAGAAAGAAAAAACCTTTCAGCTTTTAACATCTCTTCTAATAATTCCAATAAATTGTAGCTATTAAAGATTGATATAACATTGTGTGAAGATTTGACTTTTTTAAATAAAGGAAATGTATTTATTTCCTAGGAGCCATTATGAACAGCTTATAGAAGAAGGGAAAAGTAAATGTTTTGATGAAAGACGTGTTAATCTTCTAAAGGCTCAAGTACTGCAGCTAGAAAGGCAGGTAATATGGCACACATTCACAAAATAACTCAGTTGAATTTTGTGTGAAAGACTTTACAAAAGTTGTCAGCATAAGGAAATGGGAAAAGATCTTTTTCAAAAATAATTGTTTCAAAAATAATTTCAAAAAGTTCCTGTAACTACAGTATTTGAAACTTAAATTCCTGGGGATTTTGGTGTGTGGTTCACTTCATCTTTTCCATTTCTCCTTTTTCTTTCTTCCTATTTGTTTAGTTTGGGGGGGGGTGGTTCATGGTGGGATATAATGGTTTATTAAGTTGAATATCTTGGAGTGCCACATGTAAACACACATGTTAACATTCATGTTAAAAATATAATACAATACACAGGAAAGGAAGGTGAAGTAGAATTGCATAGAAATTGACAAGAAAGTAGAGAGGACTGTATCTGGTCAGCACTTCTGTGCCATGGTATTGTTGGGGAAGCAGTTGGAGCCCTGAACCCTCTTGGGGCTTTGGCTGATTCCAAAACCCTCCATTGCCCATGGTTACCATCTTTGGTGGTGCAGCTTGGTCACTGTGACTTTATTGAGGCATGGTACTACGTGGCTTTACCATATTCTGATTCTCTCTTTGCATGCCATCATTCATTTGAAATGCTTGGGAGCTGAACATACTGATCTTACTTACTTAATTTTTAAAATGAACTACTGTAGTTTATTAGAACTATGCATTGTGGTGATTTTGTAGTTGCTACCAAATGAGCAGGTGACATGGTGGCATTGGGAATTTCCCCAGTTCTCTTCTACTTCATGGAATGCCATTTGCAAGAACTGGAAACTATCAGTGATAGGGCTGACAGTGTGAAAAATGGAGAGGGCTCTTGTATCTTTAAGGGTTGTGTAGAAGATGGAATTTCAACAGGTGTTGCTTGTCCTGCAAACAGGTAACAAGCAACACCTGCTGAAATTCCTCTCCAGTTTTCAGTCTGGCAATCCTAGCCAGGGATGGCTGGAAGACTACATGTTATCACGGGGAAGATGCACGAGATCAAGGCTTTTGGTTTTAGGCAGAAATCACACAATCTCTACAACATCAAGCTTCACTCAGAGGTTGAACACAGATGTTGTTATGCACAACTAGAATGCTGAAAGCATAGAGTTGGACAAACTAGAACAGAGGACCATATAAAACAATAAGGTAGACAGAAAAACATGGAGGACTGTATGTAAAATCACAAAGAACAGTGATTGGCACATATATATAGCTATGGATATTCCTTATCTCTCTTCATTGTATCATTAACAAAAAGCTTCAATTTAAGCCTAACCCTTCTCTTCCATTGAATGTCATGATAATGTGCTGTTTCAGTTTTTATAAAAGACTATTTACACAAAAAGGGAAAATCAGGTGTTTTTTAAAAATGTTCTATATATGACTTTTTGTACAGGTGGTGTTGCTTACAGAAGGATTAAGTTCTCGAGCTGCTCTTATGTTGGAGTTAAACACTTCTTTAGAAGCTCTTGGTGACAGGATTAGGTAAGTAGTGGAGAGACACTTGATCTTTCCTTGAATGAAAAAGATATGAAAGTAGGCATCCTGGATAAACTGATGACCACCATATGTTGTATTTGGTGTTTAAGATTTATGAACCTCCCACTCCCCTTAGGAAACTTATCTATTAGTCCTGTCAGCTACGGCACACACATTAGCTGACATTCTGTTGGCAAGATGTGCAAGCATAAGTTGCACTGTGCATATTGGGCCAATTATTCACAACAGCACAACAGATGTATTCTGCTGACAGAGCAGAGTTGCACATATAGCAATGCTATGCAGTGTGCACTGCTCATTGCTCATTGCACAATGGTACCCATTCATTGACATGTGCTGCACAATATTGCTATTCTGCGTGGGGGCTACATAGTGCCGGTGCAACATACCTCTGCATACAGATAGTTTTTGCTGTGCTGAGGGGATGTTGGATTGCAGCCACTGTAAGAGTTTCTAATTGTATCTGGGTGACAATTAAGTATTAAAGCACTTTTCTTTTATTACTAAGGTATGGAAAATATGGCCTATAAGCCACATATAGTACCCTTTGGCAGTTTTAGAGGTTCCCAACCACTCAACACTCCAGTTTTTAACTTGTTTTTGGAAAGCCCCCTCTTTTTTGCAGAAAAAGCTCCCCATACCCCCTAGCTTTTCCTAGTCCTGGAAAAGTTAAGGATGATATTCTCTGTGTCAGGGGACCATCAGAAACTCACCTGAGTGTGCATGATTGTCCTCTAAGATCCTTTGCATACTGGTCAAGAGTCATATTTCTCAAAACATTACAGCTTCATGATTCCTGATAAGTATAATATGGTGCCACACTACTGGCAAATATGTACTGCAGTAAAGAGGAACAAATTAATTTTCTTCATTATTGCAAAGGCTCAAGGAGATACTTAAAAGTGGATTTTACAGACATGCACTCATAATCTATATCATTTTGAATATCCACTCCAGCTATATAAGGATGTTTCTTTGGATTGTTTTTGAGTATCATTTATTGCCAAATCACAATTATTGGAAATATATGACCATCTTTAAATTTTAATTTTTTTTAATCAGAGAGGGGTGGATGACTATGAAAAATGTGATTCAAGTGAAAATTCTTGGTTAAATATCTGTAACACTATTAATGGATTACAGTTGTACCCAGCTCTTTTCTTAGCACAGAAGGAACTGCCTCTGAAATAACCATTCCATGTTCAGAACTTCATCAAATGATTGAGCTGTGTGAAGCAATGAGAATCAAACTGCAGAGAAACCAGCAAGTGAGTTACAAGATCATCGTCAAGAAGTACTTTTATACAGCTAATGTCATTTTTTTCAATGCATGTGGAATTTTAGTATTTAACTGTAAGGGATATTGTACAGATATAAATGGTCAGCTAACTATTGTCCTTGACTTTCTCATGAAATCAGGTTAATATTATAGCTTCAATATTAACCTGTAATGGTAGTTATAGTAAGCACCTTAATGTAATGTACATTTTTGTATGGGTTTTAAAAAATGGTAAAAGAGAAAGAGCAATTGCTTATTTAGAAATCATTCTTAATGGTTCCATTGGTGTGTGTGTAAGTGCCTACAAGTTGATTTAGCATGACCCCATGAATTTCATGAACCCCATGATTTTCAAAGAATCGGAGGCACTGCACTCCAGTGGTTCTGGTCCTTCCTCTCGGGCAGGTCCCAGAGGGTGCTGCTCAGGGACAGCTGCTCCAGCAGAAAGGAGCTTACTTGTGGTGTTCCGCGAGGTGCCATCCTGTCCCCGATGCTGTTTAACATCTATATGAAGCTGCTGGGTGAGATTATTCAGAGTTATGGGGCTGGGTGTTATCAGTATGCTGATGACACCCAGATCTATTTCTCCTTGTCCTGATCATCGGCCTTGAATTCCAATGGCGCTTCTCCTCTTAATGACTATCTTAAAGCAGTAATGGGTTGGATGAGGAAAAACAGATTGAGATTAAATCTGGACAAAATGGAGGTGCTCACGGTAGCAGCCTCAAAACCAGGAGTTGGGTTGCAATCTCCACTCCTGGACGGGGTCATGCTCTCCGTTAAGGTCTGTGTTTGCAGTCTAGGGTTCTCCTTGATTAATCGCTTCAGATGACTAGTCAGGTGAATGCGACGGTCAGGAGAGCCTGTTATCAGCTTCGGCTGATATGCCAGCTGAGCCCCTTCCTGGAAGTAAGGGACCTCGAGACTGTGGTGCACGTGCTGGTAACCTCTTGTCTAGATTTCTGCAATGCACTCTACATGAGGCTACCCTCATGCTTGGTCCAGAAACTTCAGTTGGTACAAAATATGGCAGCCAGAGTGGTCTTGGGAACATCTTGGAGAGACCATATAACTCCAGTATTAAAATCTCTCCACTGGCTGCCTATCAGTTTCTGGGCCCAGTATAAGGTGTTGGTTATTACCTTTAAAGCCCTAAATGGCTTGGGTCCAACTTATCTTCAGAACCGCCTCCTCCCATACAATCCTCCCCGTGCACTCCAGTCCTCTGGGAGGAATTTGCTTCGGCCACAAAAATCTAGGCTGTCTACAACCTCCCAGAGGGCCTTTTCGGTAATCGCCCCCCAATTATGGAATGGCCTGCCGAACGAGATCCGTCAGATGACGAGCTTCAGTAGCTTTAAAAAAGCACTAAAGACGGATCTCTTTCGGCAAGCCTTTCCTATTTAGATCCTGGCCTCAGGAGCTCCTGGCCTCTTTTAGTCTGCTGGATATCTATTATTTTTTAATGTGATTTTAGATTAGTTGTTTTTAATTTATACTGATTTAATATCTTTTTATGGGGTGGGGTGGGTGGTGTTTAGGGATTTTAATCTGTATTTGTATTTTAATTTTTGTAAGCTGCCCCGATTGTTTTTAATAGAGGGGCGGGGTAAACATTATTATTATTATTATTATTATTTTTATTATAATACTCAGAGGTGGTTTGCCATTGGCTTCCTCTGAAATATAGCCTACAGCACCCAGTTTTCTTTGGCAGTCTCCCATCCAAGTACTAGCCTGGTTTGATCCTGCTTAGCTTCCAAGATCAGACAGGATCTGGTGCCTTCAAGGTATTTAAGACTATTAATATTTCCATTTACCTTGGAATAAAAAATGTTGGGGAACAGATCCATGACATGGTGAGTGGGATGGTAAGGACATAAAATTCTTTTTGACACAGGTTGTGATACTGTTGTTCTCACCCATTAATATAATTTCTTTTTGTGGGGGAGGTTTGGGATCACACTTTCAGTACTTCCTAGGTTAGCCCTTGGAAGAACAATACACAGTTGTCCCTCCACATTTTCAAGTTAAGCATTCGCAGATTTGATTATTTGCGGATTTGATTAATATGTTCTCTCTAGGTGTTTGTAGGTCCCCCAGTGTTATTCACATGGTCAGCAGAGGGATTTCAGTGCAGGTAGAGGTCACTCCCTGTTTTGACCATGAGGGGACTAAAGACAAAGAGCAGTAAAAGACAGGTAATAAAATTTCAAGTCCATGAGAAACAGAAAAGTAACTGCTCTTGAAATCTAGTTGTCCTTGTCCTGTGTGAAGCTAACTACTCCCTTTTTAGGTAGGAGACATTGAATTTCTCAAGGAGTCTATGTACTGTTACATCTGGAAAACCTTCTAGGTCCTGTATGGGTAAAACTTACCAACTTGTTGTATTTTGCTGCATGGCCAACACAACTACCCTGAATATATATTTCCTTCCAGGGCAAGTTGGTCTCCCATTTCCCATATCTGTGAACAACAAATCAGTAGAACCTTCATCTTATCATAATTCATTGTCAGTTTATTGGGCCTAATCCAGCCCGTTACAGCATCCAGTTATCAGTTCAGTTCCTGTACAGCTTCACCTGACTCTTAATGCAAGGAGTAATAAAATTGAGTGTTATCAGCATATTGATGGTACCCAACTGTAAAACTCCTGATGAACAACTCAATAGGGCAACAGGTTGAAAATTAAAGAATGTTTTTCTCACAGCTGCATAGTAGGCACAACAACAACAAAACCCTGGCCAGTCTTTTATCATACTGGTTTTATGACCTGTGCCAGCTTTCTTGGTCTACCCCCCCCCCCAAAAAAGAGGGGAAAAGAATAAGGTTCAGGATATGACTTGTTACATGTGTTAAACCAATGATGTGCTGACACAACTCCATGGTTACCATGGTAGCCATGGGTTCCTAGGCAGGCCTTTCAGGATTGCCTTGGCATTGATGAAGTTTCCCATAACCACTGCATTGGATTCTTCAGCATCATCTCTGAGACCACCTTGGCCAGGGAGACTGTTGGGCAGTGGGATGGGCAGAACCTCAGCACATCCCTATTCTGTCTCCTTGGCCCAGCACAAAGTACAAATCTGGGTGCCAGGGCAGTCTGACACCCAGATCTCCTTGTTAGGTGGACAGTGAGTTATGTCTCCTTGTTAGGTGGATAGAATCCTTATGGATGATAGTGAGGTCTCCAGTCTAGTTAGGTACTGTACTGAGTACCAAGGTTGGACAGATTCAACCCGATTGCTCACCAACCCAAGTTTCAGTAATACCAGGCTGGCACCTTCATTCCAACAATCAAATCATGGGTAGTAGTTGTTTTATTGTAGATCAATCTGGCAGTCAGCAACAGGGACAGCCTGAATCTTGGAGTGTAAGAGAATGGCCAAATAGGTTTTAGGTTTTTGTCCTATTTTTCCTTGACCTAGCATGTCCAATCCCAGTGCTTGGATTGACCCTTCTGCTTGATATCACATTGACACACATTGGAAACTGCTTAATGCAGTGTAGATGTGTAAATTGCTATTGCTTAAAACAATCTGTAAGCCGCTCTGATTACCTTGTGGCTGAAGAACGGGGTATAAATAAATGAAATAATAAATAAATAAATAAAGGCACCCCTCTCTTCACATAACAGCAATAGCACTTATGTTTCTATACTGCTTTATAGTGCTAAGCACTCTCTAAGTACACACAGGACCAAAGTGTCATATATAGTAACACCCAGGAAAGCTTAAGTAGACAAAACCAGATTTAAGGATGTAATTGGCTAGGACATTCATCCAGTCTTCACCTTTCTATACACTAACCACTGACTACTTCACATCTTCCTATCTCCAATCCTGCTTTTTGCTCAGGAACTCAAAAGTTGTCATTTAAGAATATCACCACACACTCTAACTGAAGGTGGTACCATCTCATAGACTGGTGTCTGCCTCTGTGTCCATCAGTTGTTTTCAACCCACCAAGAAAAGGGGTGGTGATCCTGCTCCCATGTCTCTTCAGAGTGGTGATCCAAAATGTTATCTCCTTTGGTATCATTCCCACAGTGATTGCCCCACTACTGGTAATCTGCTAGCAGGAGCTAGCTCTTCTATTTATCCTTCCCAGCCCAACAAACGAAAGTCATGATGGACGGAATGGCTTGACTTGATGACCTAGTTGCTACTGCAATAGCACAGTCATACCGCAGGGGGAAGTACTGCCTCTTCAGAAGAAGAGGGTCAGATGTTCTGCAGAAGCTGCCCCTACTCCCACTATAGTGGCTATAAGCTCCCACTATAGGTAGAATGTTACCAGTTGCAGAAATCTAAGTTTCCTTTCCGGAAATTTGTAAGAAAGGAAGTGTTTGGTCATACTCGGAGAAATGTCCAATTGCAGTTTACCCTCTCTATTATTCAGAAGCTTATAACGATGCTAGTTCTCGGATATTTGTATTCCTGAGTAGAATTCTGATTTTTTTTTTTTGAAAATTACATAATTGAAGTTGAGATATTGTGTAGCTTGTATTTAAGTACAAGGGAGTCATGATCACGAGGATAAAATTTCATTATGTGCATATACACTGATCCTGAGCTCCTCAAAGAAGGGAGAGAGAAAAAGGTAATAAAGAAATGAAAATATATTGTATTAACCACATTGAAGGAGGGAAAAAAATCCAATGGTGTTCTTTTAGACAAACCTTGAATTATCCAGTCTTATAAGAGAATTTTCTTTTGTCAGATGACTTTGGAGAGCTATGCTTGCTTGTGTTATACTTTTTCCTGCTAAGAGTTTAAAGTTTATGAAAACATAACACACAAATATCATTTGTCTAGCTTTACAAATTTTCATTTCTTTGGTGTCAGTCAAGCAGGAAAAACTGCTTTTTTAAAACCTCATATTTTTTCCAGGAAATTAAGCTCAGTTTACTCTTTTCCTATCTCTCTGATATTAGAAATCACTTTTCATAGTCTATGTCAAGCTAATTGAATTTTGCAAGATGCAACAGGAAATGCTTGCTGGTTGTTTTGCAGGTTAATTTGGTATAATATCACTCATCACTGCCTGAGTGGCATGTAAGTTACAAAACTAAATATCACTCAGTTTTCAAATGTACCCCAAAAAATTCAATTAGAAAAAGAAAATGGAAATCTTAGAAGTAAGTGAGCCTACAAAAGAGAAAAAATAAAATAAGTGAAACATTATAATGATTTTATGGAATATTCAGTCTGCCTTCCTTCATGACACTGAGGCAGAAAATAATTTAGATGGTACACATTTTCATTAAGAGAAGCCTATTTAGTTAAAAAAAATCCAAATTATGGATAAATTCTGAGCTAATTAAGGTTTTGTGAGTATATACAGAATCTGAGAGCAAATAAGCTTATAGAGGTTACAGAGGCAACCTTAGCGACACGGGGAAGGAAAATAATTGATGGTTGAAATTAAAGTATTGAGAGAGGATTAGGATCTGAAGACTATTTGCCTCTCTCCCATTTACCCAAAGCAAGGATGGGAATCATGAGGCTGTCCAGCAACTTGATGCAGTCCTTGTCACTGGCTATGCTGGCTGGAGCTGTTGGAAGTTGCAGTCCAACAACATCCAGAGGCGCAAACAGTTCTTCCCTCCTTTTCTTAGAGAGGAGAGAAGCTGGCTACTTTCAGCAGTCATTTGTAAGTGCTGATTAAGAACATTTCACTCCCCTGGGGAGGCATTTTTGAGAGCACAGTTTGCAGCCAATGGATCTCCCTGACATCATCTCTCCTGTGGAGAGCTTCTGGGCAGGGATTCCCAACCCCTGTTTTTAGTTACCCACTAGTGGCCTAACTGAGAAGGCAAGAAGAGATACAACCTCAGTTGCATAATCACAGTGATACCATAAGGCAAGCAGTCTTAATGGGAGCAATTTGGGATCTCATCCAGAATCCAAAGAACTATGGAATTAGTTTGTGAGTGTGGTAGGGCTCGAAAGAAAATTCAGAAAAAGTTGGTGATAGTCCTGTGAGTTGGGATATATGGAGCAGAGAAGAAATATGAAAATCTAGTTGGGTGAGGACAACCTTTTTGTTTGGCCCACAGTACTTCTTTGGATTTCACACCCTCTCTTTATCACTCTCTCCAGTGTAGAAGCAAAGCACAATAGAAGTGGGTGTTTCCCTTAAATTAGACTGTAAAAGCAGCTTAGATAATCTATTCTCCTTATAACTCCAAATATTTGTTCCTTGGAGTGAGAATTTGTATAATGGAATTTGATCATTTACGTTTAGGAAACAATCCAACAGTTTCAGACTTGTTCAGTAGCCTCCAGCTATGATCAGAAGATAACTGTCTCTGCTGTATTCATTCACATAGGGTTATGGATGTGTGGATGTGTACGTCTAAAGGGAGTAATTGCCAGAAAAAATAGGCTATAGTAGGGGAAACAGTTACAGGGGAGTAAAGGCTGTCCAGGTCATGCACAGGTAGTCTAGGTAGTTCACTGGAGATGAAGGGAAGCACAGTAACCAGATTTCAGCCATTCATGAATCTGTTCCTTCCTTGCTTTCCCACTTGGAGGGTCTCTCCTACTTGCAATATGCTGCGAGCATCCACCCAAGGGTGAAGGGTTGAAATGTAACCAATATACGTAAGTCCATTTTGTGTCCACATGCCTTTTGATACTCTGCATCTGGAACCTCAGCTGGTGTCAGTTTGGTTATGCTCTTTCGGGAAGTGGTGCTTTTGGACTATGTGACACATAACAATAGTGGTGGATCAAAAGGCATTGTAGTGCTATAAATAGCTGGTGGATGGATCTTGAAGAGTCCAGATGTGAATTTTGGAATCATTCAATTTTGTCTGTGGACCAAACATAAGCCAGCAGGTTAATAGACAACACCATATACATGTTGAACTTAATTTAAATAAGATATTTGTAAATGTAGTGTGTGTGTTCTTTCATAACATCTCTTCCTATGCCTGGGACCCCTTCAGTTTTGTTAACTTCTCATTGATCTTTGCTGTCTGTCCATCTGTGCTCCTGATGTGTTGGCTGATCTGTTCTGAGGCTGTAGTACATTGTGCCCTCCTGATCCGTGGGCTTTGGATTTTGAGTGACTGCAGATAGTCAAGTCCTATACATAAAATGGTGGTGACATGAATGTAGATGCACTGAAGTACCTGTGTGCATGTTGTGGACATTTAGTAACATGGGATACAATCACCCAGGCTTTTTGTCATTTGTGGGGGGTCCCAGAATTGAACCTCCACAGACTTAGAGAGCTCACTGTGTGCTTTGGTCATAGCTCTTTGGCTGCTAGAGGTGTTCATGTTCAGGTGTAGATGATGATGCTTTAAAAAACAACAACACCTAGGCAACTGATTTCAAATCCCTAGAATGATCCCTGTAGGGTGGAATATAAATCAGATTCAGAAAGCAAATTGGTCTCCTGAAGACTGAGACTGGCTTTTAAAAACCAATAATTTACCCTTCATGGGCCTCCAATAAGCTTCATTTCCTCTCCTGTTTATGCTCTTTATACACATGAGTGACTTGTTAATAGGTGCCTCATATGAGAGGACTGGTTTCTCATCATGGCTCCAGTAGCACCATGAGTCTTACATTATAGCTGTTCATTCAAAACTAATTTGCTGCATATTGAGAAATCTACAGTTGCATATGGTGCTCCTACTTCAGGCAGTAGGCAGCAGGTTAAATGAAGGGGGTCAGGTGCAAGAATTAGAATACTCAAATTGCCATGGAGCCATCATCATTAGCAAATCCCCATGTGTTAGCAGTCATCAATAAAAGCTCAGAAGATGAGTGATGTGGATAGTGTTCTGGATTTAATTTTGTGGATCTGTTTAGTGTTGAGGATATTGATATTCGTCTTGTTCAGCCTGAGGATCCATCATTAGCTTGTGGCAAATTATGACTTAGTGTAGGGTTCTCCTCAGCGCATTCTGTCTGTGCTTTGTTAGCCTCGGGCTGAGCAGTTAACTGAACATGCCCAATCTCTCCTCAGACCAAGCGTCATGCCTGGATAAATGCTATGGTCTAGTATAGACACACCGATAATAAGTATCAGAGACAACATCTCAGCCATTGCTGTACAGTGTCCTTACTTGTTAAAACTATAGTGAAAACAAGTTTTAACACAGAGGTTAAAATACATTAAAGAAATTCAATAATAGCACAACAAGAATAAACAAAGTAAATACGTTTTTAAATAAGTACAATAGCCCTTTTTGCCAGATTTAATAAGACGGGCCTGTGGAACATCTAATTAGAAAAACTGTTTTTGTCTCACTTGTTGAGCCTTTATGTAGGATTTTTTTATTGCAAAATCTTGACCCGTCCAAGACTTCCAAGGCTGAGTGTTCCTCACTTCATGACAGTTTTTGAAATTGCCATTATTAATAGTATTTCTCTGAGTCATGCAAGGCAAGGTTTGGACATGTATAATCTAGAAATTTCAGGACCATGGCTTTCTGCTTTGTGTGGCAGGTGCCTGCTTAGCTGGCATTATGTGATAATTTGGCTGATTAGGGGTTTTGCTAGTCCCATTTTAAAAATCTTTCTGTGGTGTCTCTGTGTTTTGATCTTGTTCTGTGAATTTTCTCTGCATTTCTGTCTATGTCAAGATCTACCGGTATACTGTATTTCAGAAGAACTGGCAAAACGAGCCCTGAGTATTCCCATTTCCTAAGAAAACCTTATGAAATTTGTGGGGTCACCATAAGTTGACAGGCAACTTGATGGCGCATGGGCACGCACACACACAAGATTACGAACATATTTGTATTCAGTAAGTTTGGCTGATCTAATTTTTACCTTGGCACCATTTGCTAGCTTCCTGATCTTCCTGTGTCTGGCAGTTAACTGTAAGGTTCTTGCCTCAAAGCTTCTTTGAAGTGTTTGTTGAGTTAAGTTTTTGTTACCTCAGCTTTTAGATCTGGAGTTAGTTATTAAAACCATTGGTGGCATCTTTTTAATGTTTCTGCCATTTTGTTATCTATCCCTCTAGCTTCTTAACTGTAAGACAACAAGCACTTTCAGCTGACTTTTCAGTTAGAAACTTAAGTGGATTAGAAAAAGTATGAGGTAGAAGTCTTTCATTAGTCTTCCTATCCAACAGCATGGGAATATGTGACAAATTACAAACTGAAACATGTCACTTTCTTTTAACTTTTTATATTTTGTTTGGTTGACTTCTCCCTTGTGTTTTTTCCTTGTCTTTTAAAAGGATGTCATTGAGCTACTAACAATTTAACATACTGAGATAATATAACCATTTGTTTTTACAGCACAAACAAGAAACACACTAGGCCTTGCATTTTATTTCTTAAAAAATAAGGTTATCAACAATTTTCTGAGTCTTTGATTCACACGTTCACAACATGAGAAAGTAGTAGTAAATTAATAAATGAATACTTCTGACCGTTTAATTAATGGATTTCTCCATAGGTCCAAATGTGATTGTTAGAAAGTGCAAACTTACCACTGTCATTGATGAAATTAATAAAAAGAAACCAGGTTGAAAAACAGTTTAATAGTGGCTGGTCCTTTCTGTTATCTTGTACAGTAGGTGTTAGATTATTCATTAGCAACATTAAAAATGTAATCAGCTCTTTACGATTTAATGCCTCACAATTGTCAGAAAAGATGGCGAAGAAAGGAAGGAAGCAGTCTCAGGATGTAGCTATTATACTTACACTTGGCCCTTGGGGAGACTTGAACAGTTTTTTTTTTAAATAATACATGTACAGTACAGTTGTCCCTTCATATTCACTGGGATATGGTCCCAGGACCGCCCCCCCCCGTGGATACCAAAATCAATGCATACTCAAGTCCCGTTATATGCAATGACATAGCAAAATTTTGTCCCTTATATAAGATGGCAAAATCAAGGTTTGCTTTTTGGATTATTATTTTTTTAAGAATATTTTCAAACAGTGAATACTTAAATTCGTGGATACCAAATCTGTGAATACGGAGGATCAACTGTACACAGATAAGGAGTGTTTGGCTTTCCAAATGTTGGTGGGCTGCAGTTCCCATCAGTGTTAGGTAACGTTGAGGTTTGAAGGATGATGGAAATTGTAGTCCGACATCTGAGACACCAGACATTTCCCTAATTTAGAACAGCAACTTTTTCTAGACTATTCCAAACATACCACATTACAATTTTCACAGGTAGATACACAATTATCAGTTACAAATTCAGTGTGTTCTTTTCTGTTTCATCAGTACAGTATTCTAAACCTCTGTTAAGACCAAATAAGAAAACTGGCAGTCATGAGGGCTTTGTTTTTGAAATGTTATTTAATATGGTGGCAAAGTGATGGAGCGATGGATTGGGAAGTCACCAGTTCCAATTTTGCTTCTGCCATGAACCCAGTAAAAAGTTTTAAGCCAACTATACACTATCATCCTCTGTTCCATCTGTCTATTAGCATTACAGGGACAGTACTGACATGTCTTTCAGGGGTTATTTGTAAGTACTATAATACAATAATATAAATTAACTATTTCAGAGTGTCCTAAATCTATATAAATATGCTTGTTAAATTAATATCACTAGGTGAAACTAGCAAAAATAAATGCTCTTTGTCTTATTTTATTTTATTTTATTTATTTAAAATATTTTATTAAAATGTGCTCTTTGTCAAGCTAGAAGCCTTACCACTTCAAAAGGTTGACTACCCAGTTGGCCCGAGATAGCAGTGCTATGACCTGACTCCAGGAGAAACTCAAGAGATCCTTCTAGTACTTTTTCAGATGAGTGCTTGCTTCAACCTCCCTGTATTTAAACAGCACAGCTTGCTAGAAGCTGCACCCCTAGTGGCCAATGGTGGCCTTACAAGTGTCCTGTGAGCAACTGATATAAACCAGATAAAACCATAGAAATTGAGTAGGATTATTTAGGGGGAGGGCTTTTTGATCTCCTTGGGTAGCAGTCTCACTTGTTAATCACTCAATAAGCACCATTTTTCAAAAGAATGCTTTTAATTTTAATTAAAGAATGCCTTTAATCAGTGGCATCTCACAGCATACAGATTAAACACAATTTATTCTGATCATTTAGGTATATTTTGATGATATCTCCCCTCTTGAGCTGATATTTCATATCTTTTGTCATATACAAATACTAAATAATATTGAAAGAAGGTTGTGGTTATAATACAAGAAATGTCAGAATACCATCTTATCTTTGATCTTGAAACAATCTTACTAGGATATTCAAAAGATGAAAAGGAGTCAGAAGACATATAGTTACCAGTGAATTTATTAGTTCTAGAAGGATTTTTTTTACTGTTTCTAATTGGATGTAATCACAAAACTCTAATAGTTTATAAATATATGAGAATTGGCTCTGTCAAGGGCATTAACATATTTTAAGAAGTTAGAAAAAAATTAAAACAAGTTTACAGATTAGTGGCCTCTTTTTATAAATTTCTGAAACAACAAATTTCATGCTACTATTTCTCCATATGTGCTTTTTCTGTGATTTCACAATTATTTAAGCTATTGTAAACTTGAGCTATACTTGATGTACGTATTTTATAAGGGATAGTCTTCCCCTGGAACATTTAACTTTGCAATATCTATAATTAGGTGTGCTAATTTGTTTCTCCTCATAGAGTTAAAATGGAGTAGTATAAAAAGTCTAAGCATTATTACATAAAGAACTGATCAAGAGAATAAGATTTTCTGTTTATTGATTCCTGCAAGTGTAAGATTCAGCTTTCTCTTGATAACTGAAATAAGCTGGCAAGACTAATTTGTGTTATTGCAGCTTGTAAACTTATATCAGTAAAGTAGTTTAAGGTGTGTTGATTATTTAATGCAAATTAAAACTATTTATATTGTATTATTAAAACTAGTAAAGATCACCGAAAGATGAAACTACCTATAAATCAGCAGATAGTTTTTGAATTCAGATGATTCAGATTGGCTGGATTGAAACAAATAAAAACAATTAATGGATTATGCTGTTCTGTGTTCTTTTAGGTTTCTGATCTCTCGAAACTTGCATTGCCCTGGACTTTGGGAGGAAGCCTTGTTGTACAGCCAGTGACCCTTTTGGATGTTTGCTACGGCAAAGCAGAAAATTTAAATCTTAGATATGTGGTAAGGACTTAATAATCTGAAATACAAGCAAAAATATGTTTGCTTTGGTTGCATGTATTTTTATTAATTATACCTTCCGATATTTATTGTGCCTGCAGATAGTGAAATCAATTAGTAAAGTATCAGTTACTTGTTTCTCCTACTTTTTACCTGGTAAATCTCCAAGTATGTTTGGCTTATTGCTTTATATAGGCAGTATTAAATAGTAATAGTAAAAAAAAAAATCAAGAGGTACTATAGTCATGGGACTGTCAGGGGATGATAGGACACTCAATCCCCAGCAGAAGCCAAAAAACTATCTTAGCAGACTTAGTAGCAACCTGTTCCCAAGAATACTCACACACAGAGTGTTTGACATCCAAATAAGCAGGAGGCACTTTTATCTTCAAAGTCAAGCAGTTGCAATATGTACAACTATTTACAATTGAAGGACAAACTGCTTCACCAGGCATCAGGATTCACAAGAAGAAGAGGAGAGGTGAGCTCTGTTCTGAGCTCTCTTATAGACACAGATATAGGGCATTGGCTTACTCAATCACATGATCTTACACACCAGTAAGAACCCTCCGTCTGTCGCTGTGGCATGACTAGGCAGTTCATGGAGTCAGCCATTATGACTCAGCATGACTCTGCAGTTGTTTGGCCATTTTATAATGGAGTTCAGTCTCTAACTCCTGACAATCCCCTCCAAAATGGTCAAACTACTGTGCAGGACACATGATATCATTACAACATAACATTATCAACATACATTGTTTGGTGAATGACAGAAGGTCTGTCAGTTGACCTTCCCTTTTGACACCTTTCACTTTATACTCTAGTGACAATGTCCAGCCTCTTTGCCAACTCTTCATGGCTTCCTGCTGGAAGGGCTTTTGTGAGCAGGTATGCAACATTGTCCTCAGATGGACAGTACCTCAGACACAAGACACCTTCTTGTATTAACTGCCTCACATTTTGGTAGTTACCCCAATGTACTTGGTCCTCCATTTTAGGTTTTCTGCTTCTGCCATAGCTATGCAGGCTTGTGAGTCCTTGTGCACCTCAACAGGCATTTGGCATGGCCCCCCAAGGTCTGCAAGCATCTGCCTTACCCATTGTACTTCACTTGCCATCTCAGACAAGGCTGTGAATTCAGCTTCAGTGGTACTTATGGCCACACAGTTCTGCTTCCTTGATTTCCACACTATCGGGCTCTCTGCATATCTGACCACCAACCTGGTCACTGACTTCCTGTCTGAAGTCTCAGCAGCAAAAGAGTTGTCCACATAGCACTCCAGGGTTACCTGACTTCCTGTCAGCTTCAAGCACATGTCCCTGGTCCCCTTGAGAAATCTAACTACCCTCTTCAGGGCTTCCTAATCTGCCCTCTTTGGCTTGGAGACTCTAACAACAACAACAACAACAGTAATAATATGAGACTCTTTTGCTGAGCACCCCAACTGCAAAACTGATGTCAGGCCTTGTCTTGTTTGCAATAAACAACAGACTGCCTACCACTGAGTGGTACAGATCTGGCCTCTCAAACTCCTGTTCTGCCTCTATGTTCACAAAATCAGTGGTCATTGATGTCCTGACCACTTTAGTCTCACTAAGCCCACACTTGGCCACAAGACTCAATTTTCTTTTTCTGGTTTAAGAAAAATTCTCCAAGACTGGTTCTTTCTACCTCTACACCTAGATAACACCTCAGGCTGCCTAAGTCCTTCAACTTGAACCGACTTTCTAACTCCACCTGCACTTTCTTCATCACTGGCACTGTTTGCTGCCACACAAAGGTCGTCCACATAGATAACTAGCATGACAGCATTGTCACCTGCACCCTTGGTGTACACACAGGCATCTGCGACGCTCCTTGTGTAACCTAGTGACACCAAAACTTGATGTATGCACTTGTTCTAGCAACGTGCGCTTTGTTTTAAGCCGTATAACACTTTGCGCAACTACACCTTGCTCTCACCTGCACTGTCATACCCTGGGGTCTGTTTCATGAACACTGTCTCTTCAGGATGCTGTTTCAAAGTTGTACAACCACCTGCCTCTTGGCTGCTACAGCTAACACTAACCTAAGCTAACATTAACCTAAGACTTTATGGCTTTACTGTGGGCAAAAAAGTTTTGTCAAATTTGGTGTAGTGCTCCTGCGAAAATCCTTTCACAACCAAGTGTGCTTTATACTTTTGTGACCTATCAGGCATGTCCTTCAGCTTGTACACCCACATGCAACCAACAACCTTTTGGTCTTTGGGCCTCTCTACTATCTGGAACACTTTCCTCTTCACCAGTGACTCGAACTCAGAGTCCATAGTTGAGTTCCACTTCTCCTGCTCATCCTGGGGTTAGAAGATCCTGAACACTTGCAGGTTCCTCAGCCATGATATTGCAGAGCCTGGCCTCCTAAACAACAAATCTACCAGGAGCCTTTCTGACCTTTCTGACTCAAGAAGACTCAAGAATTTGATCAGGAGGGCTTTAAACTGAGTCAAATGGGGGAGGGAGACAGTATTCTGGAAGGCAAAAGGGCTGGAGAAAATAGTCAAACTGTCATAGAGGGAACAAGGCAAACAGCGCAAGGACCCAACAATGGGAGGCAAAAAGCTTGCACAGGGAGCAAGTAAAGGGAACACATGGTCTTAGAGGTCTCTACACTAATGCACAGAACATGGGAAATAAGCAAGATGAACGTGAACTCTTCGCACTACAAAACAAATATGATATAATAGGCATTACTGAAACCTGGTGGGATGAGTCTCATCATTGGAATGTAGGAATAGAGGGGTATAACCTTTATAGGAGAAACAGGCCAAACAGGAAAGGAGGAGGAATAGCATTATATGTCAGGGATATTTACACCAGTGAAGTGATCCATGACATCAATACTGGAAGCCAGGTGGAGAGCATCTGGATAAAAATTAAAGGGGAGGGAAACAACAGGGATGTTATTGTGGGACTCTACTACAGACCCCCAAATCAGATGGAGGAATTGGATGATGCCTTTCTAGAACAGATGAACACACATGCAGAAAGGAGAGATGTAGTAGTGATGGGTGACTTCAACTATCCTGATATTTGCTGGCAATCTAACTCAGCCAAAACTTCAAGGTCTAGCAAATTCCTTACATGCCTGGAAGACAATTTCATGGTCCAAAAGGTGGAAGAGGCAACAAGGGGGTCAGCTATTTTAGATCTGGTCCTAACCAACAGAGATGACCTTGTTAATGGGGTGCAAGTGGTGGGATCCTTAGGTGAGAGTGATCATGTTCTCCTGGAGTTTGTTATACAATGGAAAGGAGAAGCCAGGCATAGTCAGACACGCATTCTTGACTTTAGGAGAGCTGATTTCAATAAACTCAGGGAAATACTGGGGGTGATCCCATGGTCAGGAATACTAAAAGAGAAGAGACCTCAAGACGGATGGGACTTTCTCAAAAGGGAGATACTGAAGGCACAATTTCAAACAGTACCATTGAGGAAGAAAAATGGGAGGTGTCTCAAGAAACCAGGATGGATGACTAAAGAACTTTCAATGGAGCTAAGTTTTAAACGGAACATGTATAGGAAATGGAAAAGGGGGGAAATCACCAAAGAAGAATTCAAACAGATAGCGAACACGTGTAGGAGTAAAGTCAGAAAAGCTAAAGCGCAGAATGAGCTCAGGCTTCCTAGGGAGGTTAAGAACAATAAAAAGGGTTTTTTTGGGTATGTCTGCAGCAAAAGGAAGAAGAAGGAAATGATAGGGCCACTACGTGGAGAAGATGGCAAAATGCTAACAGGGGACAGAGAAAAGGCAGAATTACTCAACACCTTCTTTGCCTCAGTGTTTTCAGAAAAGGAAAAGGAGGACCAACCTGAGGATAATGGAACAGAGGACACAATAGGGAAATCCAGCTCAAAATAAGTAAAGAGGTAGTACTGGAATACCTTCTTAATCTAAATGAATTTAAATCTCCAGGACCAGATGAACTACATCCAAGAGTATTAAAAGAGCTGGCAAATATAATCTCAGAGCCATTGGCAATAATCTTTGAGAACTCCTGGAGAACAGGAGAAGTCCCAGCAGACTGGAGGAGGGCAAATGTTCCCATCTTCAAAAAGGGGAAAAAAGAGGATCCCAACAATTATTGTCCAGTTAGTCTGACATCAATACCAGGGAAGATTCTAGAGCAGATCATTAAACAGAGAGTCTGTGAACATTTAGAAGGCAATGCCATAATCACAAAAAGTCAACATGGGTTTCAGAGAAACAAGTCATGCCAGACTAATCTGATCTTTTTTTTTTGATAAAGTTACCAGCTTGGTAGATGAAGGGAATGCTGTGGACATCACATACCTTGATTTCAGTAAGGCCTTTGACAAGGTTCCCCATGACATTCTTGCAAACAAGCTTGTAAAATGTGGGCTAGACAAGTTAACTGTTCAATGGATTTGTAATTGGTTGACCGGCCGAACCCAAAGGGTGCTCAGCAGTGGCTCCTCTTCGTCTTGGAAAGATGTGACCAGTGGGGTGCCACAGGGTTCTGTCCTGGGCCCAGTGCTATTCAACATCTTTATCAATGACTTGGATGAGGGAATTAGGGGCAAACTTATCAAATTTGCAGATGACACCAAATTAGGAGGAGTAGCTAATACCCTAGAGGACAGGATCAAAATTCAGAATGACCTGGATAGACTGGAGAGCTGGGCCAAAGCTAACAAAATGAAATTCGATACGGAGAAATGTAAAGTACTGCATTTGGGGCGGAAAAATGAAATGCATAAATATAGGATGGGAGAGACCTTGCTGAATGAGACTACGTGCGAAAGGGATCTAGGAGTCCTAGTAGAGCACAAGTTGAACATGAGCCAACAGTGTGATGCGGCAGCTAAAAGGGCCAATGCGATTTTGGGCTGTATCAATAGAAGTATAGTGTCTAGATCAAGGGAAGTAATAGTGCCACTCTATTCTGCCTTGGTCAGACCTCACTTAGGATACTGTGTCCAGTTCTGGGCACCACAATTCAAAAAGGATATTGACAAATTGGAGCGTGTCCAGAGAAGGGCAACTGAAATGGTGAAAGGTCTGGAAACGATGCCTTATGAGGAGAGATTTAGGGAGCTGGGTATGTTTAGCCTGGAAAAAAGACGGTTAAGAGGCGATATGATAGCCCTGTTTAAGTATTTGAAGGGATGTCACGCTGAGGATGGAGCAGGCTTGTTTTCTGCTGCTCCAGAGACTGGAACACGGAGCAATGGGTGCAAGGTCCAGGAACAGAGATTCCACCTCAATATGAGGAGGAACTTTTTGACAGTAAGAGCTGTTCGGCAGTGGAACACACTTCCTCGGAGTGTGGTGGGGTCTCCTTCCTTGGAGGTCTTTAAACAGAGGCTGGATTGCCATCTGTCGGGGATGCTTTGATCAAGATTTCCTGCATGGCAGGGGGGTTGGACTGGATGGCCCTCGTGGTCTCTTCCAACTCTGCAATTCTATGATTCTATGACCCTCGTTGACCTTCTGGGAATGAGCACCCTAGTTCTGCCTGACTCATCTTCACTTGCATGGCTGCTGCTATCTCTCCCTGTGTCAGGCTCAGTGCTTGTTTGTGGTGGTGTGTGTGTTGGAGTGGCATGGGAAGTGTCAGGCTTTTCTTCCTCTGCCTACCCTTCATCATCAGGCATTACCACCCTTCCATTTGTGGGACTTTTGGGAGTTGTTGGCACATCCCTCCCCAAGGGAACAAACACCTCCTGATTGCAATGCAATCTGTCTCACCATGAGTGCATTTCAAAGTTTGCACTCCTGGAGTACACCACCTTTCCAGGATGGAGAGAAAACACGTACTTATTACCCTCATAGCCTAGGACATGCAGCCTCCTGGTTTTAGCCTCCAGGCTTCCTTAGGCTTGGTTGAATCAGTACATTTGCATACTGTCCAAAAATCCTCAGGTGCTTGAGGTTTGGTGCTCTACCATATAACAGACAATATTGGGTCTGGTTGACGCTAGACGTCCATAGTCTATTTAAATGGTAAGCATCAGTCTTGACTGCCTCCTCCCACAGCCCAGCTGGGCCTTGTGCATCTTCCATCATGCCATTATGCACTTTAACATCCTAATTTTCCTTTCTGCAAGCCCTTCCTCCCCTGGCGACGCTGCGTTTGTGGTCGTGTCTGATGCCCCTCCTATGCATCCAAGTCTGCAGACTGTTGGATAAGAATTCCCCTCCCCTATCTGTCACCAGACTGGAAACCTTATGAGAAGGAAATTCCCATTCCACTCAGTTCACCCACTCACAGAACCTGTATGCAGCCTGACTTTTCTCCTTCAGTAAGTATACATAGGTGTACCTAGTGTGTCTGTCCACTATCACTAATAAAAAGCGGTTACCCCTTCAGTGGGCTTATAGGGGCTGCCAAATCAGCATGGACAACCTCAAAGGGTCTCTTGGTGACACATTGTGTCTTTTTGGCAATAGGGAAAGCCTTCACCTTTACTTTTCTACACACTGCACATTCTAAGAGTCTTGGACAGTGTTTCATGCTTAAACCAGGGCACACTTTTGCTAGCTCCCTTAACCCTTTGTAACTAGCATGGCCCATTAGCCTGTGGTAGTAATGAATGCACTTATCACGTAGGGGCTCATTGTCTGCAGGGTTCACATTTGCCACCTTCCCTTTAGGCAACGTGTAATACAACCCATGTTTCTTTATCCCTTTTGCACAGACATTATTTATGTTATGCTTTTCTGTTACTGTACAGTGTTTCCCCTCAATTACCACTTTATAACCATCAATAGTCATTTGGGACACACTCAATATACAGTTCTCCAGTTCACTAACACAACAAATTTTCAAAATCTTTACCAAAAGATGGCAGATATGCAGTGCCCATTTTCTGCACCTTGCTGGGAGCACCATCTGCAAGGTAATATTTGTTATCGAAGCATTTTTAACATTGCTTAACAGCTTTAAATCATTCCCCATGTTGCGTGTCGCCACACTATCAAGTAACCAAATTCTTCCCTCAGTACCATCAGGATGGTGCTTTACTACGAAGGTATGGCTTGCAGCCTGAGAGGATGCACCCCTCCTTTGCCATGTAGCTGTGCCACCCCTCCTATCAGGTGCAGGCATCTTACAGTCCTTCTGAAAATGTCCAGGCTTTTTACAGCGTTTCATGTAGCTGCAGGCTCCCTCCTCCACAGATGCCTCTGGGCTGGTTTACACAGCAGATTTACTGCGGCAACTTGCGTTTTAATTCTTTTCCGCAGCTGTGCCAGTCAGGTTTTTTTTTTCTAATTATGCCGCTTTTACGTTCAGACTTGAAAAAGTGTGGGGGGCGTGGCCTCCCAAGCAGACAAAGGCTGTATGGGGAAGGGCATAGACCAAGACTCACAGACTGCCCAAATAGCAGGGGGTAAGATCAAAGTAGTGGCTCTGTTTCTGTGTCTCTGTAAATCTGCCTGTAAATGAACTCACTCCGTGAAGCAGAGGGACAGTAATCTCTCTGCTAAAAGACCTTGCTGCCATGCCGTGGATCCTAAGGTGAACCTATCATAAGTTTTTCCAGCCTCCCTCTCCCCCCTCTCTCTCGCTCGTGCTCTCTCTCTCTCTCTCTCTCTCCCTCCCCCAAGCAGAGCTGACCAGATGGGAACTTTATGACTGAAAGGTCTTTGGAATCCTTTTTCTTGGCAGACCTTCTGCAAAATAGCAGAGAGGATTTTCCTGATGCTACTGAATGCAGTCCCTTTCTTTTAAGCCCACCCCTTACATCATAGCAACCAATAACAATGCAGATCTGATGCAGCCCTTAGTTTATACTGCCAATAAAGCGCTACATTGCAAATATGCCGGCAAAAGTAGCGACATCCCTGGCACGTTATATTTGGGTGTTTTACCTTCCCCCCTTCTGAATGAGGTGATGCTGTGCTGCGATCCGTGGAAACTATGAGCTATCTTAGCGGTATATTTAGAGGAATATTTGCCCGTGTAAACGACCCCTCTGTTTCAGTGCTCTCCCGATTGCGTCTTGTAATTTGTGGCTGTTTATTCCCCTCCGTCCAGGAATAAAATTACTTGCATTGGACCTCTTCCAGAATACGCCCAGCTACCAGGTCTACAGACAAATCATGCTCCTTTGTGGTCTGCAGACTTTACATTAGGAAATCCCAATCCTTTGGCAAGCTGCCCAATAATATAAAACACTTATGGGCCTCTGGAATGTCCACCCCTCTATTGGCCACCTCTTGAAAATGCTGCCTCATTTCCTCCAAATGGGCTTTCACGCAGCCTCTAGTAGACAGCTTTGTATTATAAAGTCTCTTAGTCCATATCATCTTTGAAAGGTAGGACGAATTCTAATGAACTGTTTTCAGCGCTGTCCAAAGCTGAAAGGCTGTCTTTGCTGGGGCCGCGTGTATTAACTGGGAGGGGCTGTGCGATAAGAGACTTGCAGCTCTAGTCTTCTAGTCTTGTAGCCTGAACACTGCTATTTCATCTTCAGAACCCTCTGGGCTCCCACTTTCATTTTCCAAAATGTGCCACAAATTGTCCTTAATTAATAAAGCCTCCAAATATAAATTCCATGCTGTACAATTTCCATCAGCCAGTTTCTCAAAATGAACATGGCTAGTATCTGCCATTGTGGTGTCTGAATAAAAAAAAATCTCCACCTATGAAACACAAACTGCTGGCAGTGCTTCAAGGCTGCTTGAAGATAGCTCTAACACAGAGCCTGGCTGAAACTTAACTGTCTCACAGCTAACTAACCAAAAACACTCAAAACAAAAAAGATTCTGGGAACTTTTCAGGGTGCACGTTATCTAATCTGAGACCAATCAGCTGGGCCCATAACCACTGACAGGGGATGATAGGACACTCAATCCCCGGCAGAAGCCAAAAAACTATCTTAGCAGACCTAGTAGCAACCCTTTCCCAGGAATACTCACACAAAGCATGTTTGATGTCCAAATAAGCAGGAGGCACTTTTATCTTCAACTGAAGGACAAACTGCTTCACCAGGCATCAGGATTCACAAGAAGAAGAGCAGAGGTGAGCTCTGTTCTGAGCTCTCTTATAGACACAGTTACAGGGCATTGGCTTACTCAATCACATGATCTTACACACCAGTAAGAACCCTCCTTCTGTAGCTGTGGCATGACTAGGCAGTTCATGGAGTCAGCTATTATGACTCAGCATGATTCTGCAGTTGTTTGGCCATTTTATAATGGAGTTCAGTCTCTAACTCCTGACAGGGACAACACAACATCTTGCAGACTTATATCTAGAAGGTGACTTGAGCAAGTGTAATTTCTTCTGTGGATGGATTAGGAGGAGCAATCTACTTAATGGATTTTTCTCTATGTGCCAGCTGGATAGGCAGGAGTTCTGAATCCTTTCGGTTACGTCCACTGACTCCTCTCTCTTTCTCATCAGTTTTTAATTTCCTGCCTTGTTATCTGGACACTTATTCCCTTAGCACGTTCTAAGACAGTTACATTATTTAAAAATCAGTATAAGGAAGCTAGTTAAAATGGAGAGAAATGTAAAAAAGAGAAACGTAGCAGATGAAGAGATAGGCAAAAGAAATGCAGTTGCAGCTCCAGATAAAAAGAAAAAAAAGCTGCATCAGATACAGCAATGGAGATAGTTTCACTGTCTGCTTGTGGTTCACTTACTCTAGTTGTCAGTCCAGAAATGAATAAATAAAAACAAACCTAGATGTCTGCTGCCCAGCATGTATCTGGGGAAAAGGAGGCTGCACTTAAAAGAATTGTTATGTCATCAAGTGAGAGTGAGGTGGAGAACAGTGTTGCTTCCTTTCCACCATTGAAAAAAAAAAAAGACAAGATTAGAAACACTGACTAAATGTGAGCTAAAAAAGCAAAAAGATGTTAGTGGGGTTAAAAAATGTGAGCTTAGTGGTAAGTCAGCACCAGAATAAAAAAGTTTTGGGGTGGAGACGTTTTCAATGACTTCAGGAAGAAAGAAAGAGAAATAGAAAAACTAAGAAGGGAAGAACTGAGATGCAACTCAGAAGTTCCAGTAGATAAACTCTTGAAACAGTAATGATCTATGGACAGTCAGCTATGAGTGGAAAAGTGTTGCGGTGTATGAGCATAAAAATTAAAAATATATATTAAAGATTCTCGGGAGCAAGCCCTTTGGGAATATCTTCTTGAGAAAAATTTCTTGTAAAGCAGAGTTAAGCAAAGACACAAAGCGGACCAGACTCAATTTGCATTTGTAAGTATTTTGAATCACCCAGTCATTTAACCCACTCAGACAAATTAAAAACAATAAAGTTGTTTGCTTAAAAATGCATATCAAAGCGTTTACTGAAGGTATGGCAATCTATATATTCAAAGCAAGGCTAGGTCCTTAACTAATTAAAAGGATTTCAGGGTAGTAAACTCACCCAATCCTGGGAAGTTCAGGTTAGGATAGGATAAACAAATCAGGAATTTCTAAGTATTACTGCAGTTACATCTATTTTTTTTATTCTTCAGGAAAAGAATAAGGGAGAGCTAATCTCTCTTCTTCATGCATGGGGGTCAGACGAGTGGAAGGAAAGGGAAGGAAGAGAAAAGAATGGAGAACCTCGTGCTTGAGGCTTCTCCACAAGAGAGTGAACAAAGGATCATAAAGTATTTAAATCATGAGATCATGTGATGAATGACTCAATGGTCAACCTATAGCTACAAATGGCTAAGATGGTTTGAGGGGAAGGGGGTAGGAATTTAAGCATGCAAGGAGTATCCCTAAACTTACTAAGTGGGGGTGGTGGTGCGTGAAGAATGCTACATTTCCCACAAAAAGTAACCTTAATTACTAGAATAGAGTACGTTTGTACTGGTATTTAATATAATGTACTAGACTGAGGATAAAAAGTAGATGTATATGAATTCTGCAGAAATATGACAAATTATAAAATAAGGTTCAGGGGGGAAGGGGAAAGGGAGCTCACAATTGGGGGAGGGCATTGTTTTCTGTGAAGTGGTGGCGAGCACAATATTGCCTGTGTCTTCTCCATATAGGAGGGGAACTGAAATTCCAGAGCAAAGGAAGGAAGAATGACTTATGAAGGTTACAAAATGTGGAATTTGTTGTATAATAACAAAAAAGATTATGGTTAGTATACACAAATTAAAATGTATGTCAATGAATGTCAATGGTCTGGGTACCCCATCAAAATATATTTAAATAAATTGTTAACTAAAAAAAATAAATATAGCTTTTTTTATAAGAAACCCATAAAAACATGACAAGAAAATCCTTTTTAACTATAAGAGATGGAACATTCAGTTAGAATCAAGAGGAACTAATAAGGCAAGAAGAGTAGCCGTTATGTTCAATCAAGATATAAACTTTCAATTAGATAAAGTAGTGAAAGATAAATAGGGTAGATATATTTTTTTAAAGATAAGCTATGGAACGCAAAAGTAACTTCAGCCTATATATATATATATATGTGTGTGTATATATATATATATATATATATATATATATAGCTGGGCCAAAGCTAACAAAATGAAATTCAATACGGAGAAATGTAAACTACTGCACTTAGGGCGGAAAAATGAAATGCATATATATAGGATGGGAGAGACCTGGCTGAACGAGACTATGTGCGAAAGGGATCTAGGAGTCCTAGTAGACCACAAGTTGAACATGAGTCAACAGTGTGATGCAGCAGCTAAAAAGGCCAATGCGATTTTGGGCTGTATCAAAAGAAGTATAGTGTCTAGATCAACGAAGTAATAGTGCCGCTCTATTCTGCCTTGGTCAGACCTCACCTAGAATACTGTGTCCAGTTCTGGGCACCACAATTCAAAAAGGATATTGACAAATTGGAGCATGTCCAGAGAAGGGCAACTAAAATGGTGAAAGGTCTGGAAACCATGCTTTATGAGGAGAGACTTAGGTAGCTGGGTATGTTTAACCTGGAAAAAAGACGGTTAAGAGGTGATATGATAGCCCTGTTTAAGTATTTGAAGGGGTGTCACGCTGAGGATGGAGCATGCTTGTTTTCTGCTGCTCCAGAGATTGGAACACAGAGCAATGGATGCAAGCTCCAGGAACAGAGATTCCACCTCAACATGAGGAGGAACTTTTTGATAGTAAGAGCCGTTCGGCAGTGGAACACACTTCCTCGGAGCGTGGTGGGGTCTCCTTCCTTGGAGGTCTTTAAACAGCGGCTGGATGGCCATCTGTCGGGGATGCTTTGATTGTGATTTCCTGCGTGGCAGGGGGTTGGACTGGCTGGCCCTCGTGGTCTCTTCCAACCCTACAATTCTATGATTCTATGATTCTATGATCTATGTCCCAAATAAGAAGCGATGTAATTATTTGAATAATGTATTGGCTAAGTTGAATATTTTTTCAGAAGGTGATAAGTTTGTAGGAGGGGATTTTAATTTAGAGATTAGTAAAGTTCCCCATTTAGAAAATGAAAGGGGAAGGAGAAAAGGGCGAGAGAGAAAAGAAAAAAAAGTTAAACTTAATTTAAAGAAATGGAATCTAATAGAAGGATATGATATGATATGATTGGAAGCAACCATTATTGTAATAAATACTATTCAGCTTGTTATAACAAGTTTAGCTGTATAGATTATTTTTTAGTAAATCAAGCAAATAGTTTGCAGATAGCAGGAACCCATACAGATAGTTTCTGGATCTCTGATCATTCTCCCTTATATTTAATTATTAAACTTCCACAGAAAAAAGTGATGAAATAGAGATTTGATCCAGTAGTTGTCAGGAAATGACATGGATGTGACCACAAGATGGAGCTGTAAGCTTAGCAATGAAAGTAATTAAGCTCCAGTGGCAGGTGTGTGTGTGAGTTAGCACTTCTGAGTATGCACATCTGAGATGCCTGATGTAACAGGCATTGTTTAACTGACTATAAAAAGGAGATGGGAATTATCTCCAGTGTGGGTTTGTTGTGGATGGTGGTTGGCGAAGCAGTTTGTTGGTTTAAGAGAGATTGTCCTATACTCTGTATATATATATATATATATATATATATATATATTGTAAATATACTGCAAACAAAGATTAAAGCTCTCAAGTTGAGTGAAGGCTGGCTTTGTTGCTGTCTTTATTTGGCAAGCCAGAGCTCAAGGCAGTGTACTGGGGTGAACGAATTTTTCCCTCTCAGCCTGAAGTCTTTTGCAGAAGTCTCTCCAGAAACCTTCTCCTTGGCGTCCTGTTGACGTGGAACAGCTCTGCAGGTGGTCATGGTGGACACAGCGTGTCTTTCTATGCCTCAACAGTAGTAATATTAAATGATGAGAATAAAAAGGAATTAATGAAGGAAATATTTTCATACTTTGAAATGAATTTTTCAGAGAGTGTGAAAGTATAAGTTATATGGAATGCATTTAAAGCTGTGATTAGAGGGAAATGTATTAACATGGAGATTGGAATTTAAAAAGTTAAAAGTTAAATATTTACATAGTCAAAATCTTGTAAAAGAAGTAGAAACCCTCCAACAGGAATATAAAAATAGGGATGAGATTAAATTTCAGTAGGATAGTAAAAACAAAGAAAGAAGAGATTTGGATCATCTAACAGTCATAAAACCAATTATATGTAAGAAACCAATTCCAAACTATAGATTCAAGTAAAAAAAGAGAATGGCATGATATTTAAGAAGGAAAAGAGAAAATAAAAGAATTAATATAATAAAGGGAGAATAAGGGACAATGGTAAAAGAAGATAAGAAAATAAGCGAGGAAATGGCAAGATCTTATGAGAGACGTTGGACTTTTTCGGACGTCTCAAATACACGGCAAGCAGCCTCCTCACGTTGTGAGGCTGCTGCGCTGCAGGGCGTCACTTTCGGATAACGCTCTCCCCTGCTAGTACTGTTGCGGTACTGCGGGGACATTTGAGCGTTATATTCCCCGTTTTTTAAGCACAAAAGTTTATCGTGATTAAAAACCGGCAAAATATAACGCTCAAATGTCCCAGCAGTACCGCAACAGTACCGGCAGGGGAGAGCGTCATCCGAAAGCGACGCCCTACAGCGCAGCAGCCTCGCAACACGAGGAGGCTGCTTGCGGTGTATTTGAGACATCTGGAAAAGTCCTTTATGGGGAAACTACAGTAATACACTATGAGGTGAATACAAAAGCTAAATTATCAGAGGCCCAGAGTAATCAGCTAAATATCCCAATCTTACAGGAGAAAATTGAAAAAGTTATTGATAATTTAAAAGCAATAAAAGTCCCAGGCCCAGATGGGTTCACAAGTACCCTTTAAAGGTATTTAAAAAGGAATTAATCACATGTATGGTAGTTTTATTCAATAAAATATTAAAGAACAAATATGTACCTAAAACATTGAAATCAGCTGAAATTATCACAATATTGAAGCCAAATAATGACCCAATAGATCCAGAGGCATATCGGCCTATTACATTATGTAATCAGGACTACAAAATTTTTACAAAAGTTTTGGCTAATAGACTAGAACAATATTTACCTGGTTTAATACAAGAGGACCAATATGGTTTTGTTAAAAGGACAACAATAGTCAAACCTGTTAGAAATGTATTAAATATAATACATCATGCAAAGCAACACAAAAAGAAATTAGCACTAATAAAATTAGATGTTTATAAAGCATTTGATTCAATAAATCATAAATTATTTATACAAAATATGCAGAAAATTTGGGTTGGGAAAAAATTTAAGTGACTTTATTAAACAATTATATAAAGATAATGAGCCACAGATTATGGTTAATAATAATTATTCTAGAAATATAATGATAAAAAGGGGGATGAAACAAGGTTGCCCACTATCTCCATGACTTTTTGTTTTAGCAATAGAACCTTTAGCCAATGATATAAGATATGAAAAGGAAATTACAGGGTATATAATTGGAAGGAGGAAGGAGGAAATGAAGATAAATTTATTTGCAGATGATGCATTAATAACTGCACAATCATTTTTTTACGTACTTCAACAACTGGCTGATGGTGTCATCCTCCCAGTCCGGACTGTTCAGAGACATTCAGTTCACTCTTCGTTTTCTCCACGATCTGGGTCTCAGTGTCAATACTCAGAAATCCATCCTTGAACCCACACGGTGGCTAGATTTCATTGGTTCCACTCTAGACTCCCTCTCCGCCAGGGCGTTTCTGTCTCTCAAATGCACTATTACTGTGGATTGCGCCATCCAGTTTCTTTTCAGTCACCCATGCTGCACAGCTTGGGATAACCAACATCTACTGGACTTCATGCCGGCACTTACCTGTCTCACCTTCACTTCCACATGCTCCAGACCTGGTTTCTGTTGGTTTACAACCCTCTCTGCAACAAGCAGTCCAAGATTCTCAGAGTTCCCTGCGGTGTCCTCCCTTCCCTCTGCTGGTGGCTCCGCCCTTAGCACCTACTTTGAAGAATGCCCTTCCAGATGAGGGATCTATCCCGGCTTGTCACAACCAATGCATCCAGGATGGGATGGGAGGCTCACTGCAATGGCCTCATAATTCAAGGAATGTGATCCTTCCATGAACAGCATCTCCATATAAATGCACTGGAGCTCCTCACAGTCATGAAGGCCTTTTGGGCATTTCAGAATGTCATCACTGGCAGGATCATTCAAGTGGCAACCAATAACACCATGAAAGTCTGATGCATAAACAGGATAGCACACACTCCATCACCATGCTTCATCTTGCGATTTTACTCTGGGACTGATGTACCATGTTCACCTTGTATCATTTTACTCTGGGACTGATGTACCATGTTCACCTTGTATCATTTTACTCTGGGACTGATGTAGCATCTTCACCTTGTTGCCATCCACCTCACTGGTGAAGACAACATTCTTGTAGACTCATTCAGCTGCTTGAAACTTCTTCAGAATGAGTGAACACTTTCTCACGCTGCCTTTCGCCTCGTCACCCATACTTGGGGCACTCCTCACCTTGACATCTTCACTTCCTTCACCAATGCGAAGTGTCCCTGTTTCTGCTTCCAGGCCAGCACGGGCAGAGGTTCTTCCGGAGATGCCTTTCCGCAGAGATAGAGCATTCCGTTTCTATATGTCTTTCCCCCTATACCACTTCTTAATGAAGGTTATCATCAAGTTAGTCAGGGACCATGCCAGCGCCATCCTGATCGCACTGACTGGCCAAGGCAGCCCTGTTTTGCTCCTCTACTGTGACTCTCCAAGGGGGAGTTTCTCCACCTCCCACTTCAATCAGATGTCCTCTCACACTCTTGAGGACAGATACTCCAACAGGATCTCTGGAGTCTGCACTTGACCACATGGCAAATTTGCCTGTGAATTCTCCAAGGCTGCTCTCTGTTCTTCCTTCTTCGTGAAAGCCATCCACTCGACGCTCTTACCATTATAAGTGGCGTCGCTTCCATGTCTTTGCTTGTGCCCATTCGTAACCCTCTTCTCTGGTCAAGGTCTCCACACTCCTTCATTTCCTACTTTACTTGAAGGAACAGGGTCTGGCCTATAGTCCCCTCAGGATATACCTCTCTGGTATAGTGGCACATCAGCCTTATTCCTCCTCTTATGCTACTCTCTTCACCAATCCAGTTGTCAAATGTTTCCTCAAAGAACTTGCACATCTTTACCCACCTGTCCAGCCTCTTACTTTTCCATGGTCTCTGTCCTTGGTCCTCTCCCAGCTTATACATAAGCCCTTTGAACCCTTGGTGACTATCGACAAGCAGCTTCTCACCATCAAGGTGGCCTTCTTGGCTATTGTCACCTCAGCCTGTTGGGTGAGTTGACTGCCTTGCAATTGGATGAGCCATTTCTTGTCATCCATCATGACAAGGTGGTTTTACAATTGGATGCATCCTTCCTACCCAAGGTGGTCTCCAATTTCCACATCAACCAAGATATTTTTCTACCCCTCTTCTGTCCTCAGCCATCCACTCCTTTGGAGAAAATGTTACATTGTTTGGATGTTAGGCGTGCTTTAGCCTTTTATGTTCAGGACATGGCTTCATTTGTTCCTCACCCCATTTGTTCTTCTGTTATGGTGGCCGATGTAAAGGTCAGCCTGTGTCTTCACTGTGGTTTTCTAAATGGATTGTTTAGACTATTCTGTTGGCATATGAATTGGCAAAACACCCTCTGCCTTCAGAACCCCAGGCTCATTCTTCCAGAGCAGTTGGCTCTTCATTGGCCCTGCTACAGGGTTCATCTGCATGATTCTATGATCCCTTCAAGATCTCTGCTGGGCGGTGATGTGGTCTCAGTCTTCCACCTTTATTAAACATTAGCGTCTGGACTGCAGGGCTCGTGCTTATGCTGTGTTTGGCTGGGCTGTCCTCTCTTCTATTCTCCTGTGACCTGATCTTCTGACCATCAGTAAGCTCTTTGGTCACCCATTGTGTGAGGCACAGAGACCATGATGAAGAAGAACAGGTTGCTTACCTGTAACTGGTTCTTCAAGTGGTCATCTGTGCCCTCACACAAGCACACCCTACCTCCCCTTTCTCAGGTCCCTGGTGCTGGCAGACTAGAAACTGAGGGAAAGGTAGCTTGGCGGGCTCATGCATGTGTGGTGGGAAGGAGGGGGTTGGACTTCATGTGAAGCTAATCAGCTCTGGAACTTTCCAGATTTAATCTCTGTGCAGGCGCAAGGCCCATTATGTGAGAGCACAGATGACCTCTTGAAGAACCACAGTTACATGTACGCAACTTATTCTTATACATCTATATTTCAAATGAAACAAATGAGTAAAAAGACTATGGGTATGAAGATGGTCAATCAATGGTCTATGTATGGAATAAGTGGTCTAAAAGTATAAAAATAGAAAATTTGAACTGGTATCCAATAGAATGTTTAAATAAAAGTGGAAATCAAGAGTCAAGTACAGTAATTAACGTAAGAAAAGATAAAGCATGAGTAGCAAGGTTAGGCAGTCTGGGGTCCAATGGCCCGAGCAAAGTAGAAAGCAGAGGGCCAAGGCAAAGAGCAGCTAGGTAAGGCCAAAGAAACACATACGTCGTTTCTGGCAGAGAGCTCTTGCTCTCTGCCCTCCTTGAAGAGCTCCTGGTGTGCCTGCTTTTGCCTATTCTCCTGCTAGGCTGCTGTTCACCAGAAGACACTAACTCCTGGCCCATGACACTCAACCTGCCATGCTGATGCTTTTAAAAGCAATGATAACAGGAGTACCACAGCCAGTGCAGGTGGCACTTGTGGCTCTGCATCTTTATAATGACAATGCGGCAGCAGTAGAACAACATATATGCCCAGCACATTTACGAACCATGATTACAAAAGCAGTAAACAAAGAAATTAATGCCATTCTGAAGCCAACGATGAATTATACTCCGACATTATAAATCAGGTAATGAAATCAGCATTTAATTATCAATTAATGAATTATTTATTACAAATTAATTTAAAGAACACGATTCAACCAATTAATTTGCATACTGTCAATTAGGCAGTAATTGTAATGCTAGAGTTGATATACCTGTAATTAGGAGAAGAGAAGATGCACAGGAACAGTTAAATCATCAGAAACAAGTTACCAAAAAGAATTTTACAATTTAAGACCAGTTCAACAAGACAGTAAAATTAGTTAGAGAGGAGAATAGTATGAAATGAAGAAAATGTTCAAAGAAGACAAGGCACTTCCAGTAAAGAATGAATCTGAAAATGAGTCAGAGGTGGGGTATGACTTGAATGAGGCAGATACGGCTCAAAAGTTACATGACAGTACTGAGGCAGAAAGTTCATCAGATGATGATTCATATTTGGAAAATAATTTTCATAGGTTATTTATGGTTGAACAATTTAGAAGTTTGCCACAAGAAGTATAACTGGTACCACTGTGACATGCAGATTTCTTTGGCTGTGCCACTGGGATGTGGATCAGAAATCCTGAAATAATTTAGCATATATGCCATTTAAAGGAGAGCTCCTTTTTTGGGGAAAGCTTTAGGGAACGTTTTAGTGTAAAACAAAGATGATAAACAGGTTATGCCTACAGCGCAAAGGAAGAGAACAGATAAAAAGCTCTTTTGTAACAGCTACTCTTTCTTCCTTTTGAGGAGGAAAACACTATGACAAGGCAGAGTGATTATAACATTGACAAGTTCTAGTGGAATAGAAATAGAGGTCAATTCAAGAAACAAGGATTCCAACAACAAAGGCATGGTGTGAGTCAGGCTACTAGAGGAGGTAGACAACATTACTGACATAAAATATTTTCTGGTAGAGGTAAGATTGATGCATTTTGATTGGATTTGGAAGGAGATAACCACAGACATTGGGTGATTCATGTAGTTGCTCAAGGTTACAAGGTCTTGGTCTTCCAAAAAACCCAACCAGCAGATATCTCCATTTGCTGGTTCCAAGAGCAAATGAAAAACAAGAGATTGTTCAGAAAGTGATAGATCATCTCTTGGAAATTAGGGCTGTAGAGGAGGTATCTCAGAATCAAAAATTCAAAGTTGCGTATTCCATCTTGTTCATAGTGATGAAGAGCAATGGGGTGTACCATCCAGTTTTGGACTTTAAATTCTTGAACATCTTTCTAAAATATCAAAGGTTCAAAATGGAAATGTTGCAAACCAGCAGAGAAAACTTGCAGATCAACAATTGTATGGTATTACTTGATTTTTAAGAGATATTTTTGCATGTACCAATGACCCCAGGTTGCAGGAGATAGCTTCCTTTTCAGTTCAAAGACAATCACTTTGAATTCAGAGCTTCTCCATTGGTCTAGCCTCTTCCTCCAGTCTTCACCAAGTTGTTAGTCCAGTAATAGCATATCTCAGGAAAGTGGGATGCAGCTGCACCCATATTTGGCTAACATCTGGTGAAGGCTGGGAGCAGGGAGGTGAACACAAGGGATGCATCCAGAACATCACAAGTATACCAAAACCATGGTTTTGTAATAAGCTATGAGGTGCCAATGGCATCTCTGACTCATTTGGGTGTGTTGATTGAAACCCAGGAAGGTTTTCTATTTCTATCACAAGAGGGGAGGATGAAAATAAGGAAGAAATTGAAATTTTTTGGTGAGGATGAAGTCTATGGACATAACATTACTAGCAAGAGTCCAAGGGCTTCTGATTTCAACAATGCAGCTAATCTCATGGGCAAGATTCAACAAAAGCTACAACAATTCAACAAAAGCTGAAACATCTCAAGGTCTCTTTACCAGAATCTCTGAAGCAGGATTTAAAAGTGGTGGCTAAACAACAAAAACTTGAGCACCACCATCCAGAAGTGGTAGCTACCACAGACATGAGTCTCTCAGGATGTGGAGCACATTGTGAGGGTCATTCAGTTCAGGGAGAATGGACTCATCTAGATGTGGGATTCAACATAAATTATTTAGAACTGAAGACAGTGTAGTTGATGCTGTTGGGATTTGCACCCAGAGTCAAAGGAAAACATATGAGAGTATCTACAGACAACTTGACAGTGGAAGCATACATTTGCAGTCAGGGCAGAGTATGATGCCCTTTATCTGAGAATTGAACAGGTTGCTCTGTTAGGCAGAAAAATCTTTAAAGTTGTTGACCACAGTGTACCTGAACAGGTCTCTAAATGTACAGGTGGACTATTTGAGTAGACATATAATTTGCCAAGGGGAATGGGCCTTGAACATGGAAGTATTTCAACAATTAGAAGCATATTATAGTCCATCAGGAAGTCCTGGTGGCGCAGTGGTTAAATGCCAGTACTGCAAACCACAAGGTTATTAGTTCGATCCCTGAGAGCTCCAAGGTTGACTCAGCCTTCCATTCTTCCGTAGGTCAGTAAAATGAGTACCCAGCTTGTTGGGGGCAATTAGCTAAAAATCATTGTAAACCAATTAGGGAGTGCTTTGGCACTGATAAGTGGTATATAAATATCAAT
Source organism: Gambelia wislizenii (assembly GCA_030847615.1). Lineage (NCBI taxonomy): Eukaryota > Metazoa > Chordata > Lepidosauria > Squamata > Crotaphytidae > Gambelia > Gambelia wislizenii. Next base: position 377,883,162 of record JAUMIR010000002.1, on the reverse strand, counting down.
GCTATTGCTATTGCTATATCCATCCGCATAGATTTATTTGTGAATTACAAATTAAAGAGTTATTATTCAATAGATGGAGGAAAAGTAGCAGAGCAGCAAGATGTGTTGGCTGTGCATTGACCTCAGGGAGAACATTATGTGTTTCCACCTCTGTTGATTATTCATAAAGTCTTGACAAAAATCAGGAAGGAAAAGCTCAAGTGGTGCTAATAGCTCCATATTGGCCAAGGAGACTATGGTTTCCAAATTGTTACAGATGTCTGTCAGGAAACCATGGCTACTGCCACAGAGGCCGGACTTAATACATCAGGGTCCAATGTTTCATCAGAATCCAAGTTGGTTACAATGAACCACATTGATATTGAGAGGAACATTTTAAGCTGACAAAGATATACAGGTTGCAGGGGATTCATTCCAAGACCCCCCTTGGATGCCTGAAGCCATGGATAATAGGGAACACTATTATTTTCAATGAGACGAATTCTGGCATCTCATTGGAGGACCTAGAAATGCCTAGGGAGAACATATTTTTTGGGATAGCTGAACTGTGGATACCAAATCTGTGGATCTGGGGGGTCAGCATGTACACCACAAAAAGTGGTTGATATAATTTTGGCTTCAAGGAGAGATTCCATTCACAGGATATATGACATGACTTAGAAGGCCTTCCAAGAGTGGTGATTATCACCTAAAGTTAATTGGAAGGATATGAGTGGCTGATTTCCTTCAGGATGGAATAGTGAAAGAACTCGAGGTTAAACACAACAGGTTAATCTAGATCTCGCTTTGTTGACTGTAGTACATCCAGAAGGTTGTCTGCTCTCAGGTCATCCTGTTGTATAGAGGTTTTAGACAGGGGCAACATTGTCAGCTGCACCTACAGTGCATAGATTTCCCTTGTGGTATCTGAATTTCGTTTTTAACATGTTAACTAAAGCTCTTTTTGAAAGAAGTTTCTTTACATTTACACTCTGTTAAGGTGGTCTTCTTAGTGTCAATTGTTTCAGCGAGAAAAATTTTAGAATTAGGCTGCATTAACTGCTCAAGTGAGTGCAACAGTCAGGAGCGCCTGTTATCAGCTTCGGCAGATATGCCAACTGCGCCCTTACCTCGAGATAAAGGACCTAGAAACTGTAGTCCATGCACTGGTAACCTCATGACTCGATTTCTGCAATGCTCTCTACATGGGGCTACCCTTATACCTAGTTTGGAAACTACAACTGGTGCAAAATATGGTGGCCAGATTAGTCACCGGGAAATCAAGAAGCGAGCATATTACTCCAATCTTGAAATCCCTTCACTGGCTGCCTGTCAGTTCCCAAGCACAGTATAAGGTGTTGGTAATGACCTATAAAGCCTACATGGCCTAGGTCCAACCTACTTAAGTGATCGCCTCCTCCCATATAATCCGCCCCGTACCCTTAGATCTTCTGGAAGGGGTTTATTGCAACAAATGAGATCTAGATTAACAATAACCTCCCAGAGATCTTTTTCCGTCGCTGCTCCCAGACTATGGAATGCCCTGCCAGAAGAGATCCATCAAACAACCAGCTTGGAGAATTTCAAAAAAGCCATCAAAACGGATCTCTCCCAGCAGGCCTTCCTTGAATAGAATAGACCATTTTAATGGATGCTTCTCCTTCTTTTTATGTTTTTGTTTGTATGTTTTATGCTTTATGTTTTTATGTTTGATGTTATAGTTTAAAGTTTTAGGGTAGTATTTTATATTAATGGTGAATTCTCCAATTATTTTTAAATATGTATTATTCTATGTAATTTTAAGGGGGGCAAACTGTTTTAAGTTATTACTATCGTTATGGATTTGTTTTATATCCAATTGTTGTGAGCCGCCTTGATTATCTAATAGGCAAAAGGTGGGGTACAAAAATAAAGTTGTTATTATTATTATTATTATTATTATTATTAACTGTAAGTCAAAATCTGTATAAATTTGATCACAATAAATTGACACTAACTTTGGAACTTACATTTCTACTGAAGTGTTTAGTTAATAAAGGAGTTTATCAAGATATACATTTGGCAAACTTTTGTCCTGCTCCTAAACACTCGTTAGAAAGGAAGTGGCATGCCTTGGAAGTTAAAAGAGCAGTTAAGTGCTATATAAATTGAACATCAGTGTACAGGCACACAGAATCACTTTTTGTATCTTTTAATCCTAAAACATTGGGTAATAAAGCATTGAAGCACATTATTGCTAGTTGGTTAAAAGCTTGCATATTCTTATGCTATGGTTATGCGAAGGTACCAGAACCAAAACAGATGTGGGCTTACTCCACCCATTCTGTGGTGACAGCTGCTCTGTATGCAACATCAGCTTCTTTATATGAGGTCTGTAATGCTGCTGGATGGTAAGAGCCTTCAGCATTCATCAGGTACTACAAAAATGATAAGTCTAAATTGGCACAAGCAGCTTTGGCCAAATTGAGCTACAGTTGGTGAGGTAGTTAATAATCAGTCATTCCCACCCAATAATAGGGGCTTGGGTACTTCCCATTAGTTTAGTGGATTGCTCCTCCCAATCTGTCCAGAGAATGAAGAGTTGGTACTTACCATAAATAATCATTCTTGAATGGTAGGAGGAACAATCCAACCCCACCCACTAATTGGCTGCACAAATCTATAATAAAGTAAAAAAAAATAAAGAAAAAAGGAAAAGAAAATTTTTTAATAAAATTAATAAGATTATTGTTAGTTGTAGTGGTAAGCATAGGTTGTTAGGTTTGGTCATTAAGGCAAGACTATAGAAAAGAGGAAACTGATGAGAAAAGAGGAGTTAACAGACGTAACTGAATGAATTTGGAACTCCTGCCTATCCAGCTGGTGTGTGGAGAATAACCCATTAGTTTGGGGGACTGCTCCTCCTTCCATCTAGGAATGATTATTCACGGTAAGTACCAACTCTTCATTTTATGCCAATGATACCAAAACCAAATGAGTTATGTCTAAGGCAATTGACAGAGGAATACATTTTCTAGTACAGAGAACCCAGCTGGAAACTTGTTGTAGTGTGAGCATGTCCATCCTATGCTAATTGACCACTTGACATGAAGATTGTGAGGTAGGTGTCTTGCTCATGGCTGACTAGCTCTGTGTCCATAAATCTTATTTCTTTATTTTTATTTTTTCAAAATGTTTCTTTGTTGCCTCCCAGCCATATGATGATAAACTTCTATACTGACTTGTATTGTTACAGAGCATGGCTGAAACGTTTGTCCTCTAAACTATTGCCTTCATATTAGCCCTATTCACTCCTTATAGAAGCATGTTAAATCAGCACATGAAGAGAACAATACACTAGCTTCACCTTCATGTCTTCGCCTATCCCTGTCTTTAGTTCTGTCACTCTCATCACATGGAGAATGACAGATCTGAGTAGGAGGGCTTCCCCTATTTGTGAATACTCTGCTCTTGATTGTCTAACAAGATTCCTCTACACTGTAATGTTCTTTGCAGGATATCTGTCGTCAGCCACTTCTGGAAGGTAGTTTGATCAAGATACGCTATTATCTTTGGCTGCATGTGGAAACACATATGCAGAAGTTTAAATAAAGATTTGTGAGAGTCAGGTCAAACATATGAGGGTCAACCCCCATATCCATGGATTCAGTATCCATGGTTTCACTTACCCACATCTCCCCCCCCCAATTATCTCTAGGCATTTTTAGGTCCTCCAGTGCAATTCTATGCTCAGCTTCCAGTATTTGTCTCATTGAATATAATAGGTTTTTCTATTATCCACGGTTTCAGGTATCCACGGTGTGTGTCTGTGTCTTGGAATGTATTGACAGAGGATATGGGAGTCGACCTGTATTTAGTTCGCAACAATAATATATTAGGTGTACAGAATTGGTCATCCCTGTCATACCTCTCAAAATTAAGATGATTCAGATGTTTGTACCTTTTTTTTGTATATTGTATTCAAACAAAATTGGGTAATTCATATCTCTAGAAAATAAATAATATTTAATAATTTTTAATAACATTAAAATGGGAGGTGATTTAGGGTAGCATGGCCTTGTTTAGAAGCAGAACTAAGCTAGAATCTAGTTTTACACATGAACTTGTTTGAGCCTTAGTTTGATGTTTAACCTTTCTTTCTCCTGTGTGGCTGTAAAGCCTTTAGAAGCCTTTGTTTCACTTCCTGTTTAATGCTGACAGTGATTTATCATTATGTTTGAAAAGTACAAACTGTTGTTAGTATAAACTAAAGTATTGCAACAATCCAGAATCATAAATCATGGGCATTGCTAAAAAGTGTTTCCATTCTGCTCTTTGTGTCCACATCAGAGGAAAGGGGGGAAGGACAGTGCAGGCATGTCCTAGTTTACATCTGCACTGGACTAATAATGTGTATCCTTCACAAAGAATATTTTGGAGATCTGCATAAATGCTTTATTTGGAGGAAGACATGTACTCTTTGTGATCCAGAAAAGCAAAAATATATTGATTCCAATTTGACACAAAGCCCTGCTTTCCACAGTCTTGTTTTGTGAATTGTCTAGAAAATATCAACCTTTCTTGTGTTCTAAGGAGGCTAGCTAGTGTGGAAATAAAACTACTATATGTTGGTTAACATGTAAAAGAAGAAAAGGGCATTTCTAACCTCTGTAGTGTTTTGAGGGTGTGACCTTTAGAATCTGGACTGGAACAAATTGGCAGTGACAGCTCCTGATTTTTACTGATCTCACTTGAAAAAATGTTGCAAATTGTATCTTGGCAGAAGTGGCTTTCTTGATAAATTATTCATGAAACTCACTTCATCACATGGAACACCTGCTGAGAAGAGCTTGCATTGCATATTAACATACATGCAGTAAGTTTTGCATTTAAATCTCCAATATTACAACACCATTTGCTATAACAATTGTTATAATGTGTCATGCTAAAGGCAATGACAAATATGAGTTTGCATTCTTGGAGCATATCATCATTTTAATTAGTTTTGGGGAAAATCTTCCAGCAATGTAGAGTGAGTTATATTCAGCCTTTGCTAAAGCATGCCTGCAATTTGCTTTCTTTTTTGTTTTGTTGCATGCAGACTAACAGTAGATCCTCTGTAATGATGCACACATTTGCTTGAGTTGAAGTTCCATTAATTTAAATGGAATTTGTTTCCTTGAAAATTGGTTCATAACTATTAGGCTCTTTAGGTACATATTGAGGCTGTACTCAGGAGGCATATGCAGTTTTTAGCAGTGAAATTTGTTATAGGTGTAAATGTAGTAAAGTTCATTGTAGTTCATTGTACATGTGGTTCCATATAAAGAACTGCATTTGGGCAGGATATAGAAAGAACCATCTGGACTCCAGATTGTACAGCTCTCAGCAGACCAGAAAGCAGCAGACACGTATTTAAATAGAGACTGATGGAGTACAGTATTTCTCCATAATCCTGGTCAAACAAAATAATTTATTTTTCATATAGAGATTTATTTATTTATTTATTGCTTCCTATCTCTATCTCTTTCTAAGTTACAGTACAGTCCCAACTATAATGCTGTTTGAGAGATGGAGCCTGGGTTGGTAATGGTTTTAATCCCTTGCCTTTGCTTTTTTATCATATTACATCAGGAAATAAGTCTTGAGATATATGAACATACAGGTATTCCTGTTCCCCATGTAATACTTCGCCTCTTACACTAGCCATCCTAATTCTTTGGACAAAATTGCTACATTCTTGTCCTTAATTGCAGATTTTAGATAATTTCTGGAAACTTCTGAAAGATACACATGCATCACTGCCTGTCTATGTGGTCTACTAAAGACTGCAAATCTAAATTTCTTTTTACCATCTTGATTTCAAATGGCCAACTCGACCAACGGGAAGGAGCCTGTAGAACTCCTAAGTTTGTACATGTCACCACATTGCAAGTTCGATTCCAGAAGACTCAAGGTTCACTCAGCCTTCCATCCTTTTATAGGTTGGTAAAATGAGTACCCAGCTTGTGGGGGCAACTAGCTAACACACATTGGAAAATGCTTAATGTGGTGTAGACGTGTAAACTACTATTGCTTAAAACAATCTGTAAGCTGCTCTGATTGCCTTGTGGCTGAGGAGCGGGGTATAAATAAATAAAATAAATAAATAAGAAGAAGTTGTAACTTAGATACCATTGACTGCTTAAAAGGCAAATAAATAGATCCTAGAGCAAATCAAGCCTGAACTCTCCCTAGAAGCCAAGATAGGTAAAGTGAGGCTGTTGTACTTTGGTCATATCATGAGAAAACATGACTCACTAGAAAAGACAATAATGCTTCATAAGGTAAAAGGTAGTAGGAAACGAGCAAGACTGCATTCCAGATGAATAGATGCAATCAAGGAAGCCATGACCCTGAATCTGCAAGACCTGAGCAGGTCTATTGAGGATAGGGTGACTTGGAGACCTCTCATTCATGGGGTCACTATATGTCAAAGACTTGACAGCAGATAACAGTAAGTTTATTTTAAACACACACACACATACACACACTAGCTATACCCAGCGTAACATACACCGTTATCTACATATATAAAATGCTTCAGTATGATTCTATGTGTCTGCTGATTGGCTGCTTAGGATACATGTCAAGAGTATGATCATTTGACAATTGATATATAATTTTTCAAATCAACTATAATGGCTAATTTCATGCCGAGAGCCTCTCCACCACTGCCATGCAACCGCACGTACATGCAGATACGTAGACACACACACACAATGATAGACACACACACACACCATGCACGCCATGATGTGAGAGGCTCACCACCACGATGCAACCACATGTATACACACCACACTACATGCACACACCATGTGTGCCAGGACATGAGAGCCCCTCTGCTGCTGCCATGCACCCACGCGTACACACCCACCATGTGCACCAGGACATGAGAGCTCCTCTTCCACGGCCATGCAATCGCACATACACATACAAACACCACACTAAACACATACACACACCACACTACATACATACACACACCATGCACAGCACGATACAAGAACCCCTCTGCCACCGGCATGCAACCGCACATACACACACCACACTACACATACACACCATGCATCCCAGGATGCGAGAGCCCCTCTGCCGCCACTGTGCAATCGCACAAACACACAAACACCCCATGCTACCCCCCCACCCCCATGCTACTCACCCATTCTACACACCCACCCATGCTACACACACACGCAACCCAGATGTAGCAGGATTGTGAGACCCCGTCCACCACCATGTTGGCCTGCAGGACACATTACCACCTTAAATAGCTTTTTAAAAGCTCTTAAGACAGATCTCTTCCAGCAGGCCTTTCCTGAACAGATACCCGGCCATCAGAAGAAAAAAAAAATCTTATTGGTCCGATCCCTATTCCAGTTATTTTATTGTGTGTGTGTGTGTGTGTGTGTTTTAGTATTTATTAAGTATTTTAAAGTATTTAATTATTTAATTGTATTTTAAGGGGGGTTGGGATGGAGGGTTTTATATGTATATTTTAAATGTTGTAAGCTGCCCCGATTACATTTTGTCGAGGGGCGGGATATAAATATGATGATGATGATGATGTTTAGAAAGGACTTGAAGTTTTCCACATGTTTCCACCCCAAGGCCCAAGAGGAAGGAACTCCTACAGACAACCCAGAACGCCCAGGGTCCAGCTACAGAGAGCACCCAGTACCCAAGAGGCCCCAGACCCCAGGCAGCACAGAAGGCCCGGGACCAAGGCCACAGGCAGCACAGAAAGACCCCAGGCCACACAGAAATGCCCCAGACCCCAGGCAGCACAGAAAAGCCCCAAGCAGCACAGAAAGTCGAAAGGCCCCAGGCCGTACATGTGTGGAACAATCCTTTCTGCTGCTGCCATGTTTAAAAAAGACTGAAACTTCCACATGTTCCCACCCCCAGTGTGCTGATTGGCTGCCAAATAGAGAGCTTTGGTTGGTTGGTAAGTTTCATAGAATCATAGAATTGTAGAGTTGGAAGAGACCACAAGGACCATCCAGTCCAACCCCCTGCCACGCAGGAAATCACAATCAAAGCATCCCTGACAGATGGCCATCCAGCCTCTGTTTAAAGACCTCCAAGGAAGGAGACCCCACCACACTCCGAGGGAGTGTGTTCCACTGCCGAACAGCTCTTACTGTCAAAAAGTTCCTCCTAATGTTGAGGTGGAATCTCTGTTCCTGGAGCTTGCATCCATTGCTCCATGTTCCAGTCTCTGGAGCAGCAGAAAACAAGCCTGCTCCATCCTCCATGTGACACCCCTTCAAATACTTAAACAGGGCTATCATATCGCCCCTTAACTGTCTTTTTTCCAGGCTAAACATACTCAGCTCCCTAAGTTTTTCCTCATAAGGCATGGCTTCCAGACCTTTCACCATTTTAGTTGCCCTTCTCTGGGATGCTCCAATTTGTGTGTGTGTGTGTGTGTGTGTGTATGTATATGTGACTCTTGGGTAAGTTGCCTTTCCCAGTGTGCTGATTGACTGCTCAGTAAACACACCCAATCAATCACCACCAACATGCAAATTCCCTCTCCACCTCACAATCCACTCCTGCCATTCAATCAGTGGCCCAGACAGTCAATTGGTGGCAGCGGCGGCAACAGGACCCAGACAGTCAACTGGCAGTGGCTGTTAGACACCGCTGCTGCCGCTGTGACAGAAGCCAGACAGCCAACTGGTGGCGGCAGCGGTGGCAGCAGCAGGATGCCACTGCTGCCACTACGCTGGAACCCAGGCAGTTAACTGGCGGTGGCAACGGGCTGCCTGCGACGGGACCCAGGCAGTCAACTGGTAGCGGTGGTAGGGCAACAGAGTCTCCCTCAGCAATTCCGGGAAAAGTGTGGAATGTTGAGAAGGGGGAGGAAGAATTTAAAAATCCACCATCCTACCTTACAGGGTTGTCGTGAAGTCTACCGGGCCATTTTGGGGGGAGGTTTATGTTATGCTGTGTACAGCTAGTATTTATATAACATGCCAGGATATAAAACCATGGTTTTGATCCTGCTATATTATAACTGTTGTTAGAAAAAAAAAATCATAGTTTTTCAAATTTGTATATAGTTAAGAAAAGTGTTTCTAGACTGTTAAGTGGAAGCTTTCACCTACTGTAGCAGAGGAAGAGAACAATAGTTTTGATCAGGGGTAGGGAAAATATGGTCCATGGGCTTCATATGGCACCAAGTGCCCCCCCATTTTTTTAAAAAAAAATAAATTTCTAGTAAGAAAATCCCTACACCCTCTTCCAGCTGTTTTAGGCCAGGAGAGGTGTTTATTTAACCAGCAAATAAACTGGAAACCAATTTCTGGCTCACTTTTTGGTTAAAATAAAGATCTCTTCAGGGCCTAAAACAGCCATAAGGATAGGTTTAGAAAAGTAGGAATTGCTTTCCTAAACCTCTGCAGGCTTTGTGGAAGGTATTTTTAGTTACTCATTTAAAAAAAAAAAAAAAAAGTAAAAAAAATCCAAGGGTGGGGGTTATAGTGAGGTTGTGGTCCTCCAAGGTTCTCCAGTGAGCCAATGTGGCCTCCTGACTTCTAGCAGTTGGCACCTCTGATTTATGAGATGATTGTCTGAAAAAATTCGTATAAATGTTTATACAGTTGTCCCTCTATATCCATGGATTTGGTATTCATGGATTTAACTATTCACAGCTCGAAAATATTCTTTAAAAAATAATAATCCAAATTGCAAACCTTGATTTTGCCATCTTATATAAGGGACACCATTTTGCTATGCCATTGCATATAATGGGACTTGAGTATTCACGGATTTTGGTATCCATGGGGTGGGGGGTCCTGGAACCAAACCCCAGTGAATATGAAGGGACAACTGTATTTGCATTTATGATCATAGATGGTTTTAATGTGGTAGGTGCTGCATATAGGTTATTATAGATAATTCCTAATGAATGGAGATCTGTTGACATGCCACTTTTCCTAATTTTTGTGGTTGTGATACATACAGTGATACATACTGGTTGTGATACATCCAGTATGTCCTGGAATTTGATTCCAGGACATACACACATACCCGTGGATACCAAAATCTGTGGATGCTCAAGTCCCATTATATACAGTGGTGTAGTAAAATGGTGTCTCTTATATAAAATGGCAAAAATCAAGCTTTGCTTTTGGAATTATTATTTTTTTCAAATATTTTCAAGCTATGGATGGTTGAATCAATGGATGGCAAATCAATGGATATGGGGCTGACTGTATTATATTATGCATTTGATTATGCCTGTATGTTCTTGTAATAGATATTGTCAAAAATCAAACAATCATTCATTTGTTATTTCTTTTTTTATAAAAGCATTTATGCCTCTTTTTTATGTTTCTTTAGAAGTTGCTACAAAACATGTTTTGTGTGAAGGAATTTGTTTTCCCACATAGCTATGATACTAGTTAGATTGTTGGTTTAAATATGTAATATACAAGAAACAGCACAATTCTGCTGTACAATGACAGTTAATATATTATTCATTTTCTTAGCAGAGCATGTTAATAAGTACAATGCAAATTCATGCTGGCACTTACGTAAAAAAAACCCCAAAACTTTAACATACTTAATGAAGGCCTTAGTGGGAATTGGTTGTATATATTGGAAACATTTGACATTAAAGAAAAGCCCTTAATAGGGAACGTTTTAGATCTTTCTTTGAAATGATAGTAGTGAAAAATGTAGTGAAAAACCTCTACTGTGGAAGGGAAGACTTCAGCTGTAGAGAGAAACGGGCAGAGTTGATGCTAATCAAAGCTGATTTGATTGGGTAACCTTTCCTCCTTGTTCTTTAAGATGAAGTGTGCTCCTGTTTACTATGCTTCATTGTTCTTTATCTGTTGAAGGTTAAATTTGATGGCTTAGGCTGCTGCTCATACCAGAGGTGAAACCCTGAGCACAGGAATGTACTAAACTGAAATTATTTTGGAAGGGTGTTTTAATAGAATAGGAATAAAACACCATGCCAGTGAACTGAAATAAAATCTAATCCATGATTTTTAATATTGCTAGGTTTCTAGAAAATGCTACTACTCATGCTTAGGAAGTGTGTGTGTGCATGTGTGTGTATAGGATATACAGTGAGCCCTCCACATTTGCGGGTTTAACTTTTACAGATTTGATTATTTGCAGATTGTTTCTGCTGCCTCTGCTGCTGTCCTGTGCCATTTTTAATAGGAACTGTAAGCCTCATGAGACTGAGAGAGACTGTGAACATACGGCAAGGCTTTTAAGTCCCTGATAAAAATGGCGTAGGGCAGCAGCAGAGGTTGCGGCAAGACTCACCAGCTGTCCACTTCTGCCTTGCAAAGGAACCCCCCCCACCTTGAAGGCATCTGTGGTGGGTTGAACCAAATATCGTACCTTTGTGTGTGTGTGTTAAATATGGTTTGGGAGGTCTAGAGGTATTTGTGTTTTTTCCACTTTCACATGGTGCTTCACCCCTCACTTCAGCGAATGTGGAGGTCCGGGTGTATATGCACTAAATCATCTTCATTTTTATTTGTGGTGTGTTTTAAATAAACAAAGCTTTACACAGCTTCTGTAGAATTTTGCTCTTCATTTCAAAGTTGCTAGATAGCTTGCATATCATTTCCAGGTGGCCTCACATCCAGGCAACTTAACATGATCCAGTAGTACTGCATCATGTATTTTTTAGACTGGTTTTGATGGCTCTCAAAAAGAGAGGAAATGTGAGCACACGCATTTCAAAACTGAAGATGAGCCAGTAAGAACACGTTTTCTCTATGGCCTTTCAATTTCTAGCTCACTGGCCCTAGGAAAAGTAATGGAACATAGGAGAGGATGCAGATGCTTAGCAGCCATACATTTTAACTTCTGGATTTTGAAGTAAGAGAGAGGAGCTGAACATTTTGAAATCTATAATCCTGTGAAGGATTGGTTTCAGCTTTCCAACATCGATAAATACTACCAAATAAATTTGTGCATTTTTTTTCTCATTGTGACGTGCTTCCTCCTACATTGAAATAATGTCAATTTGTGCACAACTGTCATTTGCAAAACAATCCTCAACATTTGGACAGCACAGTAACTAAACCAAGTTAACAACAAAAACTATGGTGCCACTTTAAAAACAAACAAGTTTTATTTGGCATAAGATTTTAAAAACTAAGATTCATGTCCTCTCTGTCCTACCCCAGGACTTTCTGTTGGGATGATTTTTTGCTGAAAATTCTAAATAATAGAGTGCTCCTAAAATGGGACACTGTTGATTGTCAAGTATTTTTCAGTGTTTATAGATAAAAGAAGAAACCTTCTGCAGAGAAACACAAAACTATTTTATGTGGTAAAGTGCACCTCGTATTCTTCAGTCGTAGCTTCAAGAAATGGAAGGTTAACATTTATTTTAACTCTGTTGGATTTTTAAACAGGAATTTTGTTTTGTAGGTAAAGAAATATCATGTGGGGAGAAAAACCCTATTCAAATAGTTTAGATGATAAACAAAACCGAATTAAGACATCTGATTACCTTGTTCAGACTGTGTTCTGATAATCTTGAGGATGCAGTCGTTTACGTATTGTATAAATAAAATGTTTCCAAAAGATATGTCCTCTTTAGTGTATTTCTGATCTATACCTTAAAGAATATATCTTAAAGAAACAAACAAACAGTAAAGGCAGATAATTTACTTCAGAGTCAGTTTGCCTATCATTAAGATTGTTCACTGCAGTGCATTGGTACTGTTGAAACTAAACCTGTCAGTATCATAATGCCCTCATACAGACCTTAGTTTTATGGTTTAGCTGCACTTGGGACATTTTGTATAATTCTGGTGGAAAAGCAGAAAGTAGTATACATGTGTAGCTCATGTCAAAATGATTGACAGCTGTCAAACTGACTGACCACATGTTCCACCCAAACAGGAAGGTCATCCCACAGGAAGTTATGTCCCAATCGGAAGTTCCACCCCTGACAGGATGACCTGCCTAAACATGAGCTACACATGTATACTACTAGCAGAACCAAAATGATCTGGGGCTGATCCTATATGAGGAAATATTAAAATGATTGTGGTTGTTGATCCATTGTTGAGAATACTCAGAAGACGAATATCTGGGCTCTTCGAAGTAATGCTTTAGACACAGGATCTTTGTTTTCCAGGAACAAACAGGGAACTTTGAGCAATCGGTTTTGTGCATGAGCATGAAAAGTGATACCTCATCCATCTAATATTAGATACACAAAACCAGAGATTTAAATCTGTATGTAAAATTCAGCTATTTTCACTTTCTCTTTCTGTCATCAGAACACAATCCTCTTCCCCATTTTATTTTTGTGATCTTAGTGGTGATTTTAGTGGTATTTGCTATCAAAGTGGCTGTAGGTAGAAAAAAGTTAGTTTTCGCCTTTCAACTGTCATAAGTGTTTGACAGTTATATTCTTGGATCATTTTTTATTTCATTGGGATTGATTTATGTGTAACTGCATGAGACTGAGGTCTGAATTTGTGTCCGTAACCTGAACTAATGCTTACAGCTAACCCATGTTTAGTTGGGACATAGGGATTTCAGGGACAATATCTCTGAGATGGGCTAAGTCTAGTCTTATTATCATTCCCTTCATGTGACCTTCAATTGTTTGCTGTTTTGTTTAGGCTTAGAGAGGTAGTCGAGGAATAGAACACAAAGTAATATGATGCATGGAAATTTCAGTATTTCAGCAATATAGGATTGTTTTAAATTAGGTGGGCAGCAGACCACATATGGCCCACCAGAGCCATATGGAGCCCCATACCAAACAAATTTGGCATAAAAATGACCATTTCATCCCTGAAGCTCCTGTGTTGCCTGACTGGCTATTTAAAGGTTATTTTAGCCTCCCAGGGCCTGTGTAGGCCCCAAGTAGGCTTAAATTTTATATATATATATATATATATATATGTATATATATATATATGGAAGCAACAAATGTGAAGAAGTTAGGGCCAGTGCAGTCTGCCACAGTCTGGGAGAGGGCAAAAATGGCTCTCACACCCACTAAAATGGCTGATTTCTGTTTAAATAGATGATTGGTACTCAGTTTCAGGGACTGGAATCAAGTAGTATATCTCCTTTTTAATTGTGCAGAATCTATGTTTCTGTGTGATATACAACGTTGGTTCATCTGCTGGCCTTGCAAGCATGGACGGTAGCAGCGAGGTCCTCGGGCCGTAGGTTTGATTAGTTTCCTTCTCTTAGATAGTTGACCTTACAAGGTTGGACGAGCACCATCTGCCCGGGTTTGGGATTAGAGTTTTCCTTCTCCTAGGATGGTTGCCATAAGGCTAGAGAGCCCATCCTGCCCTTTGACACTTTTTGTCAGACCCTTTGGTTTTGACCTGTCTGGCATGGGAGACCCTACCGGTGGCTATTGTGCCACCGCCAGCATAGCTCAAAACATCATTAGGGTACGCAAGCCTCTCTCCCACGACAAGGGGCTTCAATGGAGAGAATAAAATTATTATCCTTGGTGACTTCAATGCCAGAGTAGGAAAGAACACCGAAGCCTGGAAAGGTGTCTTAGGCAAGCATGGTGTTGGAAATTGCAATGATAACAGACGCCTCCTGCTAGAATTCTGTGCAGAACAACAGCTGACTATTACAAACACTATCTTTCAGCAGAAAGACAGCTTGAAGATAACCTGGATGCATCCCTGATCCAAATATTGGCACCTAATTGACTATGTTCTAGTCCAGAGAAATATTCGCAATGTCCGTCATACTCGAGTGATGCCCAGTGCAGAATGCCAGACAGATCATCGCCTTGTCAGATGTAAACTAAATCTTCATCTCAGGTTCAAACCTAAGAGGGTTGGCATCTTAAAGAAGAGACTCCAAGTCAACAATCTTCAACAAGCTACCATGAGAGATAACTTCCAGGAAAACCTGCAAACAAAACTTGAAGACCATCCTATAGATCCTTCTCCTACAGTGCTTTGGCAACATATCAAAAACAGTATCCTCCAGTCTGGAAGAATCCCTCGGGTTCTCCCACAAGAAAAATCAAGACTGGTTTGATGAAAACAACCAAGAGATCCAGGAGCTGTTGGCAAAGAAGAGAACTGCTCACCAGGCATACCTCGCCCAGCCAACTTGCCATGTAAGAAAAGCAGCTTTCCATCTCACATGTAGTAAATGTCAACAAAAACTCCGAGACATGCAGAACAAGTGGTGGATCAATATAGCAGAAAAGACACAATGCTGTGCAGATCTGGGTGATTCTAGAGGATTTTATGAAGCTCTTAAGGCAGTGTTTGGACCTACTTATCAGGTCCAAAGCTCCTTATACAGTACAGATGGTCAAACATTAATTACTGATAAAGCCTCCATCCTGAATCAATTTGCTGAACACTTTCAAAGTCTCTTTAGTGCCAACCGAGTCGTCCAAGGCTCAGCTATCCAACATATGATACAAAAACTGATGAAAAATGAATTGGACATAGCTCCCACTTTGGAAGAGACCCTTAAGGCCATACAGCAGTTGAAAAACGGCAAGGCAGCTGGGATTGATGGAATCCCACCTGAAGTTTGGAAACACGGAGGTCATGTACTCCATGATAAATTCCACAAACTCCTTGTGAATTGCTGGGAAAAAGGGGAACTGCCATCAGATCTCCGAGATGCAGTCATCCTCACCTTGTACAAGAAAAAAGGAGCAAAATCAGATTGCTCAAACTATCAAGGCATAACACTGCTCTCTATTGCTAGAAAAATCCTTGCAAGGATACTCCTGAACAGATTAGTTCCTGCCATTGCCGAAGAACTTCTTCCTGAAAGCCAATGTGGCTTCAGAGCCAATAGGAGTACTACAGATATAGTATTTGCCCTTAGACAACTGCAAGAGAAATGTAGAGAGCAGAACAAGGGTTACATAAACATTTGTTGACCTCACCAAAGCCTTTGACACTGTGAGTAGGAAAGGTCTGTGGCAGATCCTGGAAAGACTAGGATGTCCCCCCAAATTCCTTAAAATGATTATCTTGCTACATGAGGGCCAGCGCGGTCAAGTCAGATATGGCAATGCTCTTTCAGAGGCCTTTCTAATAACTGATGGAGTGAAGCAAGGTTGTGTTCTTGCGCCAACTTTATTTACAATCTTCTTCAGCATGATGCTCCAAAGGGCTACAGCAGAACTCGAAGAAGACGACGGCATCTGTATACGTTACCGTACTGATGGTAGCTTATTTAACTTAAGCCGTCTGAGGGCTCGCACTAAGACTCTAAACTATCTAGTCCGTGAGCTGCTCATTGCTGATGATGCTGCCCTTGTTGCCCACACAGAAGCAGGTCTGCAGCGCCTAACATCCTGCTTCGCAACAGCTGCAGAGCTGTTTGGGCTGGAAGTCAACCTGAAGAAAACGGAAGTTCTTTACCAGCCTGCACCACAGGATGAACACCACCATCCCCACATTGCCGTTGGCAAATCTGTGCTCAAGTCCGTTCCGCAGTTCACCTACCTGGGAAGCATCATCTCCTCAGATGCCAAGATTGACAAAGAGATTGATCACAGATTAGCAAAGGCACATAGCGCATTTGGAAGACTTTACAAAAGAGTCTGGAGTAATAAACACTTGAGGCAAAACACAACAATCAGTGTGTATAGAGCCATTGTACTGTCTATTCTCCTTTATGGGTCTGAAACATGGGTCACCTATTGCCACCACTTACGACTCCTCGAACGCTTCTATCAGCGCTGTTTACGCACAATCCTAAATATACACTGGACTGACTATGTGACGAATGTTGCTGTCCTTGAGCAAGCAGGGATCACCAGCATTGAGGCCATGATATTGAGAACACAGCTGCGCTGGGCAGGGCATGTTTCTAGGATGGAGGACCATCGCCTCCCCAAAATAGTACTCTACAGTGAGCTCGCCATGGATCAGTGTAAGAGGGGCGCTCCAAAAAAGCAATACAAGGACTCCCTGAAACAACATCTCAGGCTCGGCCAAATTGATCACCAACAATGGTCCACCCTGGCCTCACATCGGGAAGCATGGAGACACACTATCCACAATGCTGCAGCCTTATTTGAGAACTCACGCCGAACAAGTCTTGAAGAGAAACGACAACACAGAAAGAATCACAACCCAGAAAAATCACCCAAGGAAACCTTCTGCTGTGCTTTCTGCAACCGGACTTGTTTATCTCGGATTGGCCTTTTTAGTCATCAGCGTGCTTGCAGAAAGCGCGGGATGAGTCCTTCCTGAATCTTCGTTTGCGAAGGGAAGCCAGAGAGAGAGAGAGAGAGAGAGAGAGAGAGACAACGTTGACTTTTTTCTATGCATACACACACCAATGTTATGAAAAAGTAGTCCTTGAAATAACCTGATTTTCATTTCCCGTTGTCTCTGTGTGAAATTTAGAATGGTACCAGCTGTGAAATGTGTAATTATGTGTAACAGTTGGAAACATCAAATGAGTGCTGGATGAAATTGAAGGTTTCAAAATTGCACATAAATGATGAGGGGAAAACTTTGTATTGTGGTATTCAAGAAAATAAGTTGTGTTGTGAAGAAGCCTGCATGAACACCTACATCTAAACATTTGTCTTTGTAGATTATTTTAAGTGGACATGCTTGGTCTATCTAATATTATCAGAATACATACTAGTCCAATTTTATGGTGCTCTTTGGAATCCACAGCTGTGTGTTCTCTTTTCTCCTTTTTTATTTTTAATACTTTTGTGGTGATTGCTTCAAAATAATTCCGGATCTCAGCAATGATTTCTCCCAACTTTTTACTAAATGAAAACGGGCTGTTCAATACATTTTGAGTACAGCTGGCCTTTTCCAAGAGGAAAAGGACACAGGATTCTGTGGTATGGAGAAGATAAACATTCTTTTGTTTATACTTTTCTAATATTCTTGTTTAGAAGTTTGAAATTTTAAAGTTTTTCCTCTTTTACTCTTCTAGCTCTGAGCTGTTCTCTTTTGTGGCGGGGTGGCAATCAGTTTTATTTGGACAGTGGCTTTGATCTCTGTTTTCTTACTTGTTTTAAGAAGCTAGAAGTATGGCACTTTGTTGTGCTTTATGCTTTTTCAGATCATGGCCCCCTCAACACATGTTCTCCACAGATGGCTTAGAAAGGGGACAGGAGAGAAGGCAGAATATTTGGAGTGTAATGTCTCTGCTAAAGTTCCCAAGAGATTGTTTTATAAATGTCAGCTTGTCCAGTGTGGTGCCTGCAGGTGTTTAGCTAAGGCATGTGACCTTTCAACTGGCATCATTAAGTTGTTTTTATTCTCTCAGTATTTACCCATTTCTTCTTTCTCATTCTAACCTTTGTGTGTGTATGTGTGTTTTGCTTTCACAGAGTGCCCTTGAAGGAAAACTTAGCAAGCTGTGGAGACACCTGCTTGCCATGAGGCAAAATCTGAGTTTCATGCTTGCCCCAGGACAGATGTCCTCTGAGACAGCTCATCATATCCTACCAACTGTTGTTTATGCTCGACTGATAAATCATGCAGCTCAGTGTCATCAGTCCATGGAGGAATGTTGCAGTGACTTGCTCATGTTGTCGCTTCTGGTACCTTCTGCACCTTGGGTGAGTCTTGTGTTCAGCATGTTTGAAAGAGGTTGTTTCAGAGGTATTTTTATATGCTGCTCAGAATGCTACATTCTTGTTGTGCATAATTGAGTTTTATTCTGCCTCCGGCTGTTATGAATACTTTACTCCTGTTTATCCAACTGGGGCAGAAGATGTCCATTTCTTTCCTTTAAAGAGAGAGTGAGAGAATGGAATTAATCTGTTTGCTTGCATCTTGTACTGTTCATTTCTTTCTTTTTTTAAAAGAAGCTGCACACATATCTTTTGCCAACATGGCATTCTCTATAGAACTATTTGATGATGGGCAATCATGTCTAAATTTGTACTTAGGCCCCCTCTTACAGTGGCACCACAGCTGTGTGTTTCATTCCTTCCCTAACATGGGCTAGACTTGTAGCGTGAGCATCCCACTGATGTAGCAAGGGGCTGGAACATATTACATTCCACATAGACAGCATCACATATGCAGGTGTGGGGGATTATATTGAGGAAAGAACCCCACCCTTGCCTATTAGTGAACTACCACTGCCAGTGAAAGAAGCAAAATGTTGTATGATTGGCCCCTTTATTTGGAGTAGTGGGGCTTCTTAAACTGAACATTAAGCATGTGATGTTTATCAGTGCTACTGACTAATTTTGATGGAGAATCTTAAAAATTGTGTAACGATTCCACTTAGTTCCCAGGCCAACTAATGCTCGATGTCTGTCAAAATGAATCCAAAACAACGGTTTATTGATTACTTGAAGATACTGAGCAGGATACAGCAATAATACCCAAGGCAAAGTTATGTCATATCCCTTAGCTGATTGAAGCGGTCCTTCATCACCGCTGCTGTACTCACAGTGAACTTAGACACCACCCCAGCAGATCAGTTTCGTGTGCTGGACTACAGCCTAGCTCATCTCCCAAGATGAAACCAGTAATCTGATCTTTCCTGATTTTTAAATATCCTTTCTCTCATGTTCTGGAAAGTGTTGACACTTTCGCAAGCAAAATGGGGAGATCATCCCATACTAACAAAGGGAACAGTTTCTCAAACATTCTAAGATTAGATTATGTATCCTTTCAGTGTGAGATGACCTTGTACAGCCTTCTAGAGAAACTGGAACTACTGAAGGCCACATCATCAATCATCATCATTATTATTACTACTACTACTACTACTACTACATGCTATACCCGGTGTAACATACACCGTTATCTATATATAAAAAATGCTTCAGTATGTTTCCGTTCCCACTCTGCTGATTGGCCACTTAGGAAACATGTCAAGAGTATGCTCATTTGACACATTAATATATAACCTTTCAAATCAACTATAATGGCTAGTTCGTTGCTGAGAGCCCCTCCACCACTGCCATGTAACCGTGCATACGCACACACACATAGACACACATACACAACGCTAGACACACACCATGCACAGCAGGATGTGAGACCTCCACCGCCATGGAACTGCACACTACACACACATACCACAGTACAAATGCACCACGCTACACATGCCAGGATGTGAGACTCCTCCACCACTGCCATGCAACTGCACATACACACACACCATGCTACACACACACACCACACACACTACATGTGACAGGACATGAGAGCCCCTCCACTGCCGCTATGCAACTGCACATACACACTCGCACCACACTACACACATACCACATGGGGCAGGATGCGAGAGCCCTCTGCTGCCAGCATGCAACCACTCATACACACACACCAAGGTACACATACACCATGTGCTCCAGGACACAAGGGCCCCTCCGCCACCATGCAACCACAAATACACACACACACCACACTACACACATACACACCAGGACACTAGAGCCCCTCCACCACCACCATGCAGCTACACATGCCATGCATACCTGGACACAAGAGCCTCACCACTGCTGCCATGCACAAACACACAAACCCTACGCTACACACCACACTACAGCACCCCACACACTACACACTACAGCACCCCACACACTACACACATGCACCCCCACACTACACCCCCCCACATGCACCAGGATGTGAGAGCCCCTCCATCACCATGTTTAGAAAGGACTTGAAGCTTTTCACATGTTTCCACACTCAGGGCCCAAGGAGCAACTACACACAACACAGAGGACCCAAAAGGAAGGAGCAGCTACACACAGCATAGAAGCCCATCTTGTGGTGGCCAAGACTGAGGGCTGAATGCCACTCTTAAATAGCAGCTCCCCTGGCTGCTTCAGGTGTGCTGCATGGTTGCAGTTGGCTGGGTCTGATAGCTTGGCCCTGGTTCTTCCAAGACTCTCACAGCCAGGGCCTGAGTCTGCAAAGAGGCTATGCCAGCTGCTACAGCCAGGGGCCTAGTCCTGT
This sequence comes from Gambelia wislizenii, assembly GCA_030847615.1. Classification (NCBI taxonomy): domain Eukaryota; kingdom Metazoa; phylum Chordata; class Lepidosauria; order Squamata; family Crotaphytidae; genus Gambelia; species Gambelia wislizenii. The sequence goes on along the minus strand of JAUMIR010000002.1, from coordinate 377,862,244 downwards.
GAGGAGAGGCAGTCTTGACACCTAAGCAGCCAGTCAGCACACTATGCTTGGACTTCTGAAACCTTTTCAGCCTAGTTCATTGACAGGGTCATCTGCATCAGTGATTTGACTTGATCTCGTTCAGGACTTCTTTTTTGAAAATTCCAGGCACCATTATATTTAGACCATAAATTTTGAGTGTATGTTACTCCCATTTATATTTATATAATAGAATATCTGACAGCATATTTGAAACTTTCTACAGGGTAGAGGCCTGAATGACTATAAATGAACTGATTTTGAGTACTTTTCCCCCCAGCTGCAGCCAGATATTGTCCACATATTCCAGCCCTCCCCCCTGGCCACTGAATGGCCAAAAGAATGTATATTTGCCCTTTACTGCAAGCTTGTAGGAGGTTAAGGAACTGTATAAAGAGATACTGGATAGCTCCTTATACAAATAGATGTACGCCTCCATATGTTACCAACGGGATTATGGCCAGAAACGTACCCATACATGGTCAAATTATATTGAGAGGATAATCAGACAAATTATAGAAAACCATCACCCTCTGGCAACATATTTAGATCAGTTTAGTGCTCCTGTCACAGGTTGTTAGAATTGTCTGGACATTTCTAAAATCTCCAGTATACATCTAGTCTGAAAAGTAGTTTAAACAGCTACTTCCATAGATACAGTGGGTTGTAAGGGAGAATAATTGTTTGATAAAGAGCCTTTAAAAATGTAATTTAATTGTTTCAGCTTAATGTGGAGGGATCAGAAGCAGTTTGATGAAGGGAGAAAGCCAAGGGTGTCTCAGAAAATGGAATGATGGGAACTTTCAACCTTGGCAGTTTTGCAGCATGGTTCCCCTAGATTCTTGTGGCACTGAGCATATTGGTAAACAATGTTTTTTTTTTTTCCTTTCCCCATCAAGGCAATAGAGTGTAACACGTTACGGAGATTTCAGTCTCCGGGCATTATTTACAGTGCATTATCCTGAAGTCTAATTAGCTATATGATAATTGGAAGCATCACAAATGAACAAAAGAAATTATAATAATCTCCAGGAACCAGGGAAACTATAGTAATCTAATTTTAAATTGTGTTCATGTTGTTCACACTTTACTAGTATCTTTGCAGATTTTTTTTAGCAACTTCATAGTTTATTTATAATATAAACTGCTGTATTCCCTTTGTTTGTTTGTTTTTTACATAATTCTGAACCCCTAATGCTTGTATCCTGTTAGGGCTGGGTCTAAGACATTTCAACGTGGCCAGTTCAGAGCAGCCAATTCAGTTTGTCATGGTTCTCCTTGTGTATCAATTGATCATTGATAATTTTGTCAAGAAAATGCAATCAAAACCATTTCTATTTGGTTGGGATTATCTTGCAAAACCATTTGGGTAAGGGTTAGGATTAAGGCAAGGGTTTGGGTTAGTGTTAGTATCAATTATCTGCTAGTCTTATCAATAACTGATACTCTATCTAGAACTCTTGTTAAGAGTACCAAGGCTGGATTAAGAGGCTAGGGTCCTGGAGCAATTCCAAAGCCAGGGCCCCCTTTTTACTAGTGTGCAGGTTCTATTGTTGGTGAGGCAGCTTCATGCTGTATCAGCTTGGCAGTGCTGCCAGGCCAAGAGGAGGTCAGGATGGCTGAGACAATGACCACAATGTGCCCCAGTGCACTCTTTATTTGCTCTGCAGCTGTAAAATGAGTCCACAGTGGGGAAGGTGGAAAAAGAGAGCTCTACACTCCTCTCTTCCCAAGAGCATTTCTGTCTTGACGTTATCATAGTACAAGAAGCTTGTGTGTGTGTGTATGTGTGTGGTGCCAGCAGCAACATGGATAACCAGGCCTTGAAGCATTTGCTCCAATATCCACAGTGATAATCCAGCCTTGAAGAGAATCTTCCACTGTGACAAAAATCCACAGAAAGTCTGTATGAGTAATCTGGATAAACTGTGACCTTCTGTCTACAACTGTGGACTTAAATACCAGACACTTGAGCAGTTGTGTTAGTATAAATCCTAGATAGCTTCTGGAGCTGAGCAAATGCTTTTCCTAAGAGGTACATTGGATCTTCCAATATATAAACTGTTTTTGAGTTACATGTTACATGCAGGTGTATGTAATGTTGCCCTAATAATTTTTTTAAAAAATGTGTTTGCCTTTTTCCCTGCTTCAAATACAGGTTACAAAACTGTTTCTCCTATGCTCTCTCTCACATTTCTGGCTTCATAATAGAGGAAATGTGGTCAGAACACCTTGGGGAAGCTTCTAGGTGTGCAGCAGCTGGTTCTGTCTGAAACAAAAATTTGGCCACTGGGGAAAGGGTTAAATACCTTCTCCTGCATTTTCTCTGCTCTCAATGATTTCCTCCCAAGCTGCTTTCATCAAGAAAAAAAAAGCAGGTGTTGTGGTATTACTTTACCCTGAGGCTCCAGTTTTCAGAAGTCTGGGTCAAACACTATTTAAAACAAAAGTCAGGAGCATTGTCAGTTCTGGGAGTGATGTCATGGAAGCAGTGAACTGTGAACAACTTTGATGACTCTAGAAATGAAAAGATTCATATACAGATTGGTAATCTCTGATGTTTAATTGTCTGCCCATATTAAATAGAAGGAATGATTATCTAAACTGCATACAAATAATATTTATTTTCATGAATTAATGAGTTAGCACCACTAATGAGAAGCTGCTTGAAGATATTCTTGTTGATGCCAAGGAAACTGAACAATAAATAGGCTTTTAGAAATTACCGTAACCTGTTTCATGGTCAACCCCAGAAGCAAGTCTCTGTGATATTACTGGAAACACTAAAGAGGCTTCTTACATAGTAAAGTTGGGGCAAAGAGACTGAAAGCTTTTAGCCAAAGGAAGAGTAGGTAACAGGTGACACTAAGTACACTAAACAAAACAGATGCTTTGCCCTTCAAATTTAGAAGAAACTGGTAATTGATACATGTATGACTATAAAAAGGAGACTGTTTCCTCTTATGTCCCTCTCTGGCTTTTATTTGCAAACAAAGATTCAGGAAGGACTCATCCCACGCTTTCTGCAAGTGCGCTGATGACTAAAAAGGCCAATCTGAGATAAACAAGTCTGGTTGCAGAGAGCACAGCAGAAGGTCTCCTTGGGTGATGTTTCCGGGTTGTGATTCTTTCTGCATTGTCATTTCTCTTCAAGACTTGTTCGGTGTGAGTTCTCAAATAAGGCTGAAGCATTGTGGATAGTGCGTCTCCATGCCTCCTGATGTGAGGCCAGGGCGGACCATTGTTGGTGATCAATTTGGCCGAGCCTGAGATGTTGTTTCAGGGAGTCCTTGTATTGCTTTTTTTGGAGCACCCCTCTTACGCTGACCCGTGGCGAGTTCACCGTAGCTCTTATGTGCCTCCCATATAGGAAAAGTAATGAATGTGAGAGTCCATCTTTAACGGCTGAAAAAGATAGTGTTACTTTTACTATAATATAACTCACAACATTTATGAGAACAAGAGGAACTGATAGTGCCCCACTTTGGTGGTTTTGTAGGGTCAACTTATTCTAAATGGAACAAATCACCTATTTTGGAAAGTAAAGGTTCGTTTTGGCTTTCCCAGTCCTCTTCTTCCTTTTTCCTATAAGTGATTGGCAGTGCCATAATTAATTATGCCAGTCCTGTGGTCTAGTGGTGAGAAGCACTCATGCATCTAGCTCCTGTACCTGAAGATCTCCAGATTAGAGCAAGCAGGTGGAAACTCTTTCTGCTTTACAAAGCACAGAATGTACATAGCAATGTTTGAGAATGGGTACTGCTGGCATATCAAATTCACCTTTTCCCTGCACCTCCCGTAAATATGCTCCACTAGTCTGAACACTTTCTTGAGCACATTTGGGAGGTGCTACAGAAGGAGGAGGAAAGGAAGAGAAACTGTTCACTCCTTATCCTACAGGAAGTATTGTGGCTTACAGAAATGCATCCATTTTTAAAATATAAGAACTGACTTCATTTTGTTGTTGTTAATTGAGCTTAAAATGATTTTGAAAAGGGGCATACATTTCTCCTTAATCTTTCAGAAATGTATAGTGGAATATGGTTTATATATAAATCTTATCTACTACAATATATAATCTATTATTTTAATATTATATATGAACATTATTTTGCTGGTATAACTGTGATTGAACATGTATTTTTTTAAAAATGTGCCTGAATCAGCTGATCTAGCAAAAAAAAAAAAGAAGAAGAAGAAGAGAGGAATTAATGAATGAATAATTAACGTAGATGGAGGTCTAATTATCAGTAATTTGTTTTTTTTTTTAATGTAATACCCTCCCTATATGAGAACACATTCACCTAACCTTCTCTAGAGGGTTGTGAACAGTTATTTATGGTGTTAGTAAGCAAGGACATTTAGTGCCTTAGGTTAGTGAGATCCTGGTAAGTGGGTGGCTGTGATGAATTATTTAGTAGTCCCTTTATGTCCCCCCTGCCGGAGGTAGAGAAGAATGGTTTTTCTGAAGTCTCATGAATAAGCCTATACTCGTCCAGTGCAAAAACCAAAGGAAAAGAAATTAACTGCAGCTGATGCTTTCTGCCACTAGTTTGATGTAGAGATGTAGCAAGATTCCTTGAATGCCAATGGATTTTCCAGTAAATTTAACAGTTTGGCAAAATTGTGCTATAATATAATTTTTCTATTACTTGTATATAAAATCAAACAGAGGAAAATTAACTGGTCATACATTTATTAGAGAACTCAATCTTTTCCCTTATATTACTGGAATTTCTGGAAACAGTTGGATAGCTTCCTGTGCCTTGTATTAGATGTTGAGTCATGTTCCCAACTTAAGAGTCCTAAAGGTCAAATGTACATCAGATGCAAAAATATTGTAAAGCCATTCTATGTGGAAGAGCCATTTGCATCATACACAGGGTTGCAAGGAAAGTGTGAAGTTTGGTAAGGAAACGTAGAATATCTGACAATTTCTAGTCCACGAGGGAATAGAATTTCTAAGTTACAGCATGTAAGTAATGAGGAGTCTAAGCATCAGAGTTGTTATGAACGGGTACTTGGATTCTCTCAGATTTCACTTTGAACTTTGTTTTTGTGAACTGTTGAGGACAGGGAGAGTGTAATTAATTAATTAACTGTAAAGCAAAAATACCTTATTCATTGTGAAATTAACTAGCATTCAAACAGGACTGAGTAGAAATGCCCAGCCACTGATCAATTCTTTGTCCCAATCTCATGCTCTATTGTCCCATGTTTGGACATGGTAGATCTTGCAATTATGGTTAATTTTCACCTAAACAGACAGGTAAACCTCTGTTGAGTGCCTTTATGGGCTTGTCTACACTGGCCAAAATACTCCATGTTTTGGCTAGAGTATTCCAGCCTCAGGCCCATGGCACCCCCCCATTACCTGCCCTTACATTGCAGCAACGGGGGGGGGGGTGTCCACAAACCCACAGGGGATTTGTTGGGACAATTTTTATCCCAGCCATTTATGTTTTTAAAACACACACACATAAGTGTATGGGCATATGTGCACAATGGAGTATATCTATAGAATGGAAGGAACGACAAATCACCAAGGGTGAATACATATGTGTAGCCCAAGCTTGCAGGAATAGTTTAAGGAAAGCTAAAGCTCAAAATGAACTGAGACTGGCTAGGCAAGCAAAGAGCAACAAAAAGGGTTTTTTTTCAAAGGCAAGAGAATGACCAAGGAGACAATGGGACCACTGTTCAATAAGGATGGGAAAATGCTAATAGGTCACAGTGAAAAGGCAGAACTACTCAATACCTATTTTGCTTTAACACCCCCCCCCCAAAAAAAAGAACTGTGTACTTCCATGCGGCAGCAGAGAACTTGACAAAGGATCTGGATTGCAAATCAAAATTGATAAGGAGTTCATCATGAATTACATAACTAACCGAAACAAGTTCAAATCTGCAGTGCCAGACAAACTGCACCCCAAAGTACTGAAGGTACTTGCTGATGTATTCCCTGAACCCTTTGCCATCATTTTTGAGAAATCTTGGAGAACAGGTGAGGTGCCAAAGGACTGGAGAAGGGCAAATGTTGTTCCTCTCTTTAGAAAAGGCAAAAAAAAAAAAAAAAAGATCCAGAAAACTACAGACCAGTCAGACTGACATCAATACCAGGAAAAATACTAGAACAGATTATACAAGAGTCTGTCGCCAAGTATCTTGTTAAAAGTGCAGTGATCACTAGGAGCAAACATGGGTTTCTTAAGAACAGATCCTTCCAAACTAATTGTATAGCTTTTTTCAAGGTAGCAGTTTAGTAGATGATGGAAATGCTGTGGATGTCATTTATCTGGATTTCAACAAAGTATTTGATAAGATCCCCTATAATGTTTTGATTAGCAAACTGATTAATAGATATGGAATATATGGAAACACCATCAGTGGATCCATAACTGGTTGGAAAACTGTGCTTAAAGAGTAGTCATCAGTGGCTGCACTTCAAACTGGAAGGAGGTTTCGAATGGAGTGCCACAGAGTTCTGTCGTACGGCCATTACAGTTCAAGCGTTTTTATCAGTGTCTTAGATGATGAGGTGGAGGGAATCCTTATCAAATTTGCAGATGACATGAAACTGGGAGGGGTGGCTAACACACTGGAAGATAGGAACAGAGTTCAGAAGGACCTTGATAAACTAGAAAACTGGGCTTAAATTAATAAAATGAAATTCAACAGCGACAAATGCAAAATTCTACATTTAGGCCACAAAAGCTAAATATATCCGGTCCCCCATATTTGCAGAGGATTGGTTCCTGGACTTACTGCAGTTACTGGAAACCGTGGATAACAGTAAACCCTATGGAAATACTGGACTTTGGTAACAACAACAACAACATACCATAGAGTTATATTGGAGGACCTAGAAAATGCTTAGAGAGAATGCTTGTCTAGGCATTTTCTAGTGCAACTCTATGGTATCCATTCCTATTTTGTGTTCTGCAGATAACTGAAACCATGGATATTGGTTCCGCAGATATGGGGGTTCGACTATACACAGGTATAGGATGGCCAGGCCTTATCTAGAGTACTACATTCAGTTCTGGGTGCCTCATTTTAAGAAGAATATAGACAAGTTAGAGCAGGTCCAGAGAAGGACAAGAGTGATAAAGAGGTATGGAAATTAAAACATATGAAGAAAGGTTGAAGGATCTGGGCATGTTCAGCTTGGTGAAGAGAAGATTGAGGAGTGACATGATTATACTCTTTAAATACCTCAGTGACTGTCACAGATAAGAGAGCAAGACCTGTTTTCTGCTGCCCAGGGGGAAGGACCAGGTCTAATGGTTTTGTCATAACTCACCTCCTGGATGACTCAGACAAGGAGGAGGAGGAGGTAGAGTGCCAGGAAGCTGCACCTCTTGATAGTGGAACTCTCTCTAGGTCTGAAGAGATAGAGGCTGGGGACCCTGCTCCCCAGCAAGAGGCTATAGATACTGAAGACAACATGCCCCCGTCATTCATTGAGTGACAGAGGGAGAAATGTCAAGCCCAGTGCCTGTTAAGTCATAGACATTGATCTAATTAGGCACCCATTAAGCACCTGTGGCCTTTAAGGAAATGCTTATAAATGTACTGGCAGTTATCTCTCAGCCTTAGTGCTGACAACTCATAGCTGTACTCTCTTGAGTTCCTGTTTTTTCATGACCTTGGACTTGGTATGTCTTGGATTACTCTGTTAACTCCTTGCAGGCTTGTGTGCCTGGACTTCTGACCTGCTGGTATGAGCTCTGGTCAGGCGATTGACCACCCTTGTGCTTCTCCATTTATCTTGATCAGATAATCCGTGAATGACAAGACTGAACTAACTACTTGACAGCCCCTACACACCAACCACCTGCTTTCTCAGGCACTTGCTGACTTGTGTTCAGGACAGATTTGAAGTTACAAGGAAAATAGATTTTGAACATTAGAAGAAATGTCTGGACAGTAAGAGCTGTTTGGCAATGAAATCAATTGCCTAGAAAGATGGTGGAATCTCCTTCTCTGGATATCTTTGAAAAAAGAGGCTGGGCAGCTACCTGCTGGGAATGCTTTAGCTCGAGATCCTACATTGAGCAGGAGGTTGGACTAAATGGTCCATGAGGGGATGCTGTTCGCAACTCATCAGTTGATAGTGTTGTAAAATGCCTACTTTATAAGCCTAAATCTGTGTGAATTCTGTAACAAAACAATATTAAACCTAGAAGGGGGACTAAATGTCTAATCTAAGTTGAGGAACAGTAAGTCTGGTTTCTTCCTATATCCATTTGTACATTCACACTTCAATTCATTCTTTACAGCTGTCTGAAAAGACATCTGGGGATAAATGATTTGGGATCTACAAGGATGTTTGAGGGTGTGGTGCAAGATACACTCTGAGATTCATTGAATAAGGGGCACTTTTTACAGGATAGGCTTTGGGAGTGACAAAAAAACCCAAAACCCAATAATACTGATTTTATTTTGAGCCAGTTGGACACTGATTGTAACAATTCCTTCTGCTAACGCTTTCTCAGGCATTGCAGTCTCAACATAATGAATAGAAATTCAGTCAGTAGTCAAGTACCTTTGGTACCACCTGAGGCAATATTATCTTTGATAATACATGAAAAAACTGCATTTTCATGTTCAGGAAAGCAATGTATCATGTGTATATATCAAAGTCATCATGAGCATGTTAGAATGATAACTGTTCTGTAAAATGTTTTATCAGCCTCCTTCATTTCTGGAAGTTGTTACTGTGCTTATGGTGCCTATGTACTTGCATCCTTTTTACTTGCCCTCCAGGAAAGAATGTTGGTTTTATTCTCAACAAACTCATATTTTCTCTGAATTACTAAAATATGAATCAGCTCTTTTTAAAAAAATAATGGTTAGCTTTAGAAAGTATGAACAGGCTGAAGTAATCTACTCTTAGACGGAACAAGCATCTCTCTCCTAGATGGCCAAAAACTGAATGTTTAATGTTAAGATTTTCCAAGATGTGAATATTTTATTCAGACAAACTCTGGAGTGAACGGCTCTAGTTAGAAAATGCATATATTTATATTATTTATATTTATATTTGATGGAAGAGTTTGGTTATTCATAAATAAACTTGAATTGATTGGCTGATACTTAAGATTGCATAACTTAAGTGCACTAGGTCATTGTTCACTTGCCTAAGGACTAACTTCGGTTACTGCACTGACTGAAGAAGCTCTTGAGCTTGTTCTAACTGTATACTCTGTATACATGTTCATGATTGTAATACATGTTCATGATTGTAATGAACATATTCACCATTACTTTTATATTTTGGCAGACAAATGTTTAAACTACTTTTGCTTCCTTATTTTGAGTTGGAATTTGAGCAATTTTAAGCTGTCCTAGAACAGACAACAAATAATATTAGAACAGAAGAAATGGAGGCCATTGGCTGTTCTCCTTTTACAGTTGTCCCTTCACATTCGCTGGGGTTTGGTTCCAGGACCCCCCGTGAATACCCAAATCCGTGAATACTCAAGTCCCATTATATGCAATGGCATAGCAAAATGGTGTCCCTTATATAAGATGGCAAATTTTGGATTATTATTTTTTAAAGAATATTTTCAAGCCATGAATACTTAAAACCATGAATGCCAAATCTGTGAATGTGGAGGGACAACTGTACTTCCATAATGGAGGTGATTAGGCAATTACAGGTTTTAATCAAATAAATGCCTTGTATTCAGTGATTTAAAACAGTTATTTATAAATTTTATTATTTGTTTTTCTGTGAAAAATGGCGTGTCATCTCAATGGAGAAAACACTTAAATGTGGCTAAAATAGAACAACCAATAAGGCAGTAGGCTCTTAGATAAGGCAGCAACAACATCAGATTAAAAATGCAAAGAAAATGCAAACACCACACGTCCATTGGTAAGGCAGTCTGGAAAATAGATTCCATTGTTCCTGCTTTATTGAAGTGTAATAGATGTAATAATGTAGCATTGATAAGGAAGTCAAGATGAATTATGCAAGTTAAACATTAGTAATGTCAGATCTGGATTTATAGTGGAAGCAGATTTCTAACTTAAAAGTATGTTGCGGGGGGGGGGAGTAAGAGGACATGTAGGTTTCTGCCTCAAGACTAAAGTGGCAGATGTGCTTGTTTTCTACAACGGAGATATCTATTTTGGTCTGTAGATGGCAGTAACTTGCCATTGTAATCACTTATAGACCCTTTCATTTTAACTGGTGATGTTAATACTTTTGATGAGACATACAAATGATATCCAACTTACAGGGCCATAGTCTTTTTGACTGAATGTAAATCAAATCAATGCGTTGGACTTGACATGGAAAGCTTACATTCAGATTTGTATCCAGTTGTGGACCTACTTGACTGCCTCTGATCCATCAGCCTGAATACCCTATCTTTTAAAACAACAGTAATAGTGGCTTGCGCAGAAAGAATCACAACCCAGAAACATCACCCAAGGAGACCTTCTGCTGTGTTTTCTGCAACCGGACTTGTTTATCTTGGATTGGCCTTTTTAGTCATCAGTGCGCTTGCAGAAAGCATGGGATGAGTCCTTCCTGAATCTTCGTTGCGAAGAAAAGCCAAAGAATAGTGGCTTACTTTCACTGGGGTATTATAAAATAATCATTATAAAGTGAATTGAAGCTAAAACTCTTCCTAATGAATGAAGGTGGCGCACCAGTACACTGACACCCCCCCTCGCCTGCATCACCACTTTTAAAATTTATAAGGAATCTGAATTCCCAGGCAGCTGGCTATATTTTATACTTCTTCTGCATGTGAACCTTCTTGTTCTTTTGCCTTGTGTTGCAGAAATGAAATGGTTGTTCTAATGATATCCAGAACTTCACAGTTGTCCTTTTGGTGGTTGTTTATTACCTCACCATGAACCTTACCCTTCAGAAAGGTGTTTGGGCAAAGTCTTGTTTTATTTTAGCACTACACTAGTATGACATGACACTTCTCAGTAGCCACAGTATGCCAACTAGAAATATTTTTATAAAAGTAGACATAAAATCAGTTTGGAGAAACCATTCTCTTCCCGCAAGGCAAGACCAGATAAAGAGAATATAGACCCAGGGGCAAATGTGTGAAATTGCCTGCTGTCCTTGCAAGTTCCCCTGTCGTTTTCCTTCTATTCTGATTTAGCAGAACTATTTTTTTGCTAATATTCTATTTTTTTTTTAAAGTTTACTGTGGTGCACACATGCGATAGTTTACATTTACAAAAGAAAGAAAAGAATAAAAGAGAGTAAAATATCACCATTTTATTGACTTACTGATCTCTCACTTAGCTGAAAATCTAACATGGCAGCAGCAGGCGCTTTCCTGGTTTGCTAGCCCTGCCCCCCATGCTTGTCCAGCCAATCAGCTTACGCTGCCTCATCGCAGCAGTGTGAATGTCCTATCAATTGCACATTTGCATCCCCTATGAAGCTTTTTTAAAAATCCAAGAAAAACTCCAAACATATAGATACAAATGTCCATTTTGACATTTCATGTGATTGCCATTTGGATTATTTTCACTGTTTGGACAGGACCTTAGTCTTCCAAAAAAAAAAAAAAAAGAGAGAGAGAGAGAGAGATCTGCAATCCTGGAAGTATTATCTTTACACATATACTCTTCCGGGGGAGAAGGAGAAGATCTTTTTTGATCATAGGTGTTATGCTTCAGCCATCCTTTGTTTCACATTTGTGTGCAGGGAATTGACACCTACCCCAGCCATGATAATAGGTTCTATATATAGCTGTGTTTCCCCATTAAGATTTCTTTCCAGGTTTCTAATTCAAAATCTAACTGCCTAACTGCATTGAATTATTTTGTTCATGGCATATTGAAACAATCTGCATCGAAATGTAGCCAGTTGTCATTTCAAAATGTAATAAAGGGCACCCAACTTTTAACAAACCCATTCTGTTAATAACAGTTACTGTATATGCATTTGTATCCATTAATATAAGGACTTTATCACACTACACTGTTATAGTGCTATTATTCCACTTTAACTGCTCTGGCTGCCTTCTGTGGAATTCTGGGGTTTGTAGTTTAAATTCTCCTCCTTAAACTGCAAATCCCAGGATTCCACAGGAGGCAACCATAGCAGTTAAAGTGGAATAATAACTGTATAACAGTGTAGTGTTATTCTCATAAGTAGCCCTTTCTTAGAAATATAGCCCCGTAGAATCAAGCCTCACTTGTGTTTACATTTCCTCTCCTTGATCATATTCAAGGTAAAATGATGATATTCGCATAGTTGGTATATTGGAGCTGCTTTGATCAGACCTCACCTGGAATACTGTGTCCAGTTCTGGGCACTGCAATTCAAGAAGGATATTGACAAGCTGTAACGTGTCCAGAAGAGGGCAACCAAAATGGTGAAATGTCTGGAAGCTATACCCTATGACAAGTGGCTTAGGAAGCTGGGTATGTTTAGCCTGGAGAAGAGAAGGCTAAGAGGTGACATGATAGCTATGTTTAAATACATGAAAGGATGCCATATTGAAGAGGGAGCAAGTTTGTTTTCTGCTGCTCCAGAGACTAGGGGGTTCTCTAGATGATGAAAATACTCCTCAAAGAATTTGACTAGAATTCCTTTTGTCCCAACATGCTGCGAATGAGATTTGCGGTATTCAGAAGGAGGGCCCCCCAAAACTCAATCTACGGGGGGGGGGGAGAAGCCTTTACTGATTTCCCTGAGGTTTTTCCAATAACGTGCAGACTTGCATGTTATTGCATGTCTGGACATCCAATTTGGGATGCTGTACATTCTTGGTGAGGGCAGAAGTGGAGAGCGGATTGGTCTGCCACATAGGTGGTGGGCGGGCTTCTCAGCAAGAAAACGCCATTTTTTATTTTGGCATTATCAAGTGTGCACTTTATCACTGTGCTGAGGCGACAAAGAGTTTATAAGAGGAAGGCCGTACTTTTGCACCTTTGATTTACAAGTACTTTTTTTTTTTTAACTGTGCAGCAGTTACAACACATGTGGAGAATAATAATGCACTGTACTCTTGGCCACCATCTTGAATTGCAGGCATGGCTGCATGTGACCTGTTTTGCTCTTGACAGAAGCGCAGATTCTCTGTGAGTGAGTTCAAAGTTCCAGAGAGAGGCAGGAAATCAGTCAGGCTCACCAGAATCGTAGAGGTAATCTCATCCGGTCCAAGTTGTACACCGTTGAACAAGCAGTCCAGCTAAACACTCTAAAGGGAAATCCAGAAGCAAGGTCAAGAGATGAAAGCAGAGTTCAAGGCTACAGGAAAATGTTCACAGAAGATGGCACCAGTATAGCTTCTACCAAGAAGGATGGTTATCAGCCACACTCTTCTGGAGGAGGTGATGGGTTATTTATATCCTAGCTGAGTCTAGCAGGTATTCCTTAATTGCCACATGCTTTTTATATAAACACTCCAACTGCCTGTAAGCTACTCTTCCTGTTGACTGGCTGGGATGAGGATAGATAAGTCTGCACTTTCCTAAGAAGGCTGTGGCTGCTGGACACCCCACCCAGTTGATAAAGTACTGCAGCTGTTCCCAATGCCTCTAGGAGTCTAGCACCTGCACCACCTCCTCCCCATCAAGCCAGTACTGGATGAGGGATAGCAGTTGGCGCTGCATCGGTGTTGACATCCATCACTGGAACCAGAAGGAAGCGGTGGAAGATGGAGTTCACCCAGAGTGACTTGGGCAGCTGTAGCCAGAAGGCTACCAGATTCACCTGTGCAGTGATCAGATAGGTGCCAATGAAGTGGGCTTCCAGCTTTCGACAGGGATGGTGCTGAGGAAGATGCTGAGTCGAGAGCCAGACCCAATCTCCCACTTCAGTGGAGGTCCAGGCTGGCACTTCTTATTAGCCCATTGTTTGTAGGCCCGCTTTGCCTGTTCCAACTGGTCTTTGAGAAGTGACTGAGCATCTTGCAGTTCTTGGAGCCATTGATCTGCTGCCGGGACAGCAGACTTAGGTCTACAGCAGGAAACAGGTGAGGCTGGAAGCCACAGATAGTGAAAAATAGAGTTTTTTGGGTGGAGGTGTAGAGGGAGCTATTGTAGGCAAACTCCACCAGGGGGAGCAGCTCAGTCCAATTGTCTTGCTGATAATTGGAGGACCGTCGCAAATATTGGTCCAACCTGGTGTTGGTGCATTCCATCATCCTGTCGGTCTATGGGTGAAAGGCCAAAGACAGCTGGGGCTTAATCCCCTCTGTTGCAGCAGGCTTTACCAGAAGCGAGTGGTGAACCGGGGGCCATGATTGGAGACAATCCCCTTGGGAAGACCATGCAACCTGATGGTGTGCTGGCTGAATAGGCAAGTAGTCTTCTTGGCCTAGGCACTCCAGGAATGAAGTGGGTGATCTTGGAGACAGATCCACTACCACCAGGATGGCCATGAGGCCTACTGATAGGGGTAGATCTGTGATAAAGTCCATCAATACCCCCTTCCAGGCCCATGGAGGGGTGGCTACTGGATTCAATGGACAGTGGGTTTTCTTGGCTGGTCTTTGGCCTGGCAACAGATGGGACAGATCTTCCCATAATGTACCACCTCTGCCCAGACTCGAGGCCTCCAGAACTCCCGGGTAGGAGGTGCAGAGTTTTATAAAACCTGAAGTGTCCCACAGGCTGGTTGTCATGGCACATACGTAAGGCTTCCTCCCGACACAGTCCTTCAGGTACATAGAGGCATCCTGAATGGCACAGGAGACCTTCATGAGTGGAGTATGGAGAGTGCTCCCTATCTCCCTCTTGAGTCTGCACCAACACATCCTGTTGTTGGCACTCATGGATCCCACAAAGTGTGTGGCACTTGGGTAGCTGCAAAGTGTTCCAGGTGGAGGATAGTGGAGTTGATCTCTGTCTCATCTTTCTCCCACTCTTAGACTCAAGGTGTCTTACAAAAATTCAACCAGATACAGCTGTTAATCTTTTAAAATCAAAATTATGTATCGCTTGTCTTCGCTGAACTACCAAATTTGAACTCAATTGGAAATCACCACAAGGAAAAATTACAGTTGTATATCAGAGCATCTGTGTACCAGTTGCTGGAGAACATGAGTGGGAGGTTGATTTTGAACTCTCATGCCAGAGATGTCCTGTTTTGCTCTTGGCACGAGATCAAATTCCCTGGGAGTGAGTTCCCAAGGAGAGGTAGGAAATCAGTCAAGACCACCAGAATTGTAGAGATAATCTGGTCCAGTCCAAGTCGTACATGGTTTGGGCAAGCAGTCTAAAGGGAAATCCAGAAGCAAGGTCAAGAGATGAAAGCAGAGTCCAAGGCAACAGGAAAATGTTCATGGAACACAGCAACAGTGTAGCTTCTACCAAGAAGGATGGTTGTTAGCCACACTCTTCCAGAGGAGGTGCTGGCTTATTTATAGCCCAGCCGAGTCTCACAGGTGTTCCCTAATTGCTGTGTGCATTCTATATAAATACTCCAACTGCCTGCAAACTTCTTTTTCCTGTCAACACTTAGACCAGGAGTGGGAATTAGCTGGCTTTCCGGGTGTTGTTGGACTGCAAGTCTTAGCAGTCCTAGCCAGGACAGCCAATGGTAACAAATGCTAGAAGTTGCAGGTCAACAATATCTTGAGGCCCACATGATTCCCCCCTCAAAATAAAACCTTTTTCCTGAAGAGTCGCCTGACTCATAAGCAGGTTTGGGGGGCATGCAGGAAGCTGCAGACGGCAATAGGACCGTGTTAACCTAAGAGGTGAGGGGAGGGTATGTTAGAGTTCCACCAGTGATGACAAAATCTTCTTTAATATTTGGGGGAATTATTAAGAGGCTTGCAAGAGGAGGGTAATTTCAGGGATCTTTCCACCTATATATACCAGTACAAACTATAGAGGAGGCTTCAGTAAAAGTCAAAGAAGATATTTTATTGGAATAATACAGAAAGTAAACTAACATACAGAACATATATTCTTACCAACCATGCAAGGCTATAGCAGAGTAAGGTAGAAAAGTTGGCTAGAGAGAGAGGTCTGGGAAGATAGGGTTGTAGTTAGCAGTCTTGAGGAGAAGAGAATTCTGTCCAATGAAGATACTCAAGCCGGCCTCTTAGGGTAGCACAACAAAGAAGAGATTTGTGACACATCTAGCTATTGTTGGAGCTCAAATATTTATAGACTATTCCATGCCTTGCAGAGGTGAGTTAGTAATAACGAAGCTTGGATGGCACTCCAATGGAATAGACAAAAGAGATGAAAATATGTTTAATATATTTATTCTATATGTTTGATAGTTTTCATAATATTTATTTTTCCTTCTGCTGTTTAATGTAACATTGACTTTACCAAGATGCTACAAAGCCTTTGACATTTTTTGCTCAGCCTTACACATACGGTATATAATTGCAGAACATGAATGCCATCTACTATTGAATTGATATATGGTACCTTTTAGTTAGATCAAAAGAAATGGATATTTATCCATTTATTATTCATCATGCTTTGGGACTATTATAAATAATTGTATCTATGTGATAAAGGACACATATAACCCACGTGATTTCATAACCTGAAACAAACCCATTCTACATTGTCAAAAGCCTTATGAGCACCTAGGAAGAGGAGCAGAGCCATTTATTCTCCTTCAATTTTTAATTCATTAAAAATGCATGCAGCATCTTTTGGATGTGATGCGTCATTCTATTGTTGTTGTGTGCATTCAAGTTGTTTCTGACATATGATGACCCTATCATGGAGTTTTCTTGGCAGAATTTGTTCAGAGGGGGTTTGCCCTTGCCTTCCTCTGAGGCTGAGAGAGTGTGACTTGCCTAAGGTCACCCGTTGGGTTTCCATGGCCAAGTGAAGATTCAAACCCTGTTCTCCAGAGTCATAGTCCAACACATAAACCACTACACCACACTGGCTCTCACATCATTCTTACATGCTATAAAACTAGTCTGTCAGGGTACTCATAGTTATTTTTCTTTGCTTGCTTAGCCCATTGGTACATACAGGTGTTATGGCATGTGTGTAAACCTAAGGAGAGTAAAGCCCAAATTCTATTATTTTATTGTACTAATATAAAAGCTGTTGTGTTAGCAGTTACTCATTTCCAGGGATAGTGATATCCAATGAAGTTATTATTGCACAAGCTATTGTGCCCAGATGCTTTGAACAACTAATTACTCAAAGATCTGTAATCTAAAGTACTGGCAGATATATTCAGTCCAGTAGGATAAAAGTGGATTTAAGTCCATGTTTCCTTTTTCGTAAATGATAATGATTTTTGCTTCAGCCCATGTCTCAGGTACTTACTGCACACCAAAAGCATCATCTTTATTTTAATGGTCTGTCCTGATCTTCTTGGTCTTCTCTAGTCCCTTTGGTATGTTAGATTTTAAAAGATACTCTTTTGTTAGTCTGTTGACAAGGGCTAGTGTGTGTGTGTGTATGTATATGTGTATGCATGTAAGTACGTATATAAAATTAAACTGCTTTACAAATTTACCTAAAATTGTTTCTGGTGAATTTACTGTCTTTCAGATTGATGGGTATCCATTTCCTTTTCTCCCTAGGGTTTAACAGTGTGTGTGGGGGGGCATCACTACCTTATAGCTGGCTTTACCCATCCTTCTGTTTGTGCTTACTCATTTTACTCACTTGAATTTTCAATACAGATGCAGACATGTCATCTCTTCCTCAACTGCTCATGTTAAGTAGCCATTGTTCCCATGTTCACAATGTATTGCATCACATTAAAATTCAAACATGACTGCTTGTACAGAAAATTAGGAGATGAGAGAAACAGAAGTATTGGTTCACACACACATTAATTACAATAAGCAGGGAGAAACAGTATCAATTATTACAGTTTTAACTAGATTGGCTTTTAGCATAGTAATTATCACAATCAAGCTAGTGAGCTATCCATGAAAAAACATTGTTGTACTCCTAGGAGGAAAGCAGCCAACTTTTCCAGTAAGTCTCATTGGATTGGATGGACTTTTTCATGAGAGTTTAGAATTAGGGCTTTCTGTTTTTATCACACAGATCAAAAGCATTTAAGTTTATCATAAGGTTAATAAAAATCATTTGCCATGATTTGTACTAAATTGATCTGTTCCTTGAGTTTTAACTTCTGATTAATTCCTCCCAATCCTTTGCTGAAAATATTTTCTCCAGAGACTGCTGTAGGGCATCTGTTATTAATTTTACATGTTCATAAGGTTTTGTAGCATTTAGTTTAGTCATAAACTTCAAATGAAGCAGAGAACCAATTCATTCATTAAGAACCCAAGAAGTGCTTATGTCTTTTGTAGTGTATTTCAACCTTGCATGTGTAGGTTTCCACAGAGAAAATAATCATTACAAGAATGTGTGGTGTGATAATAGTAAAAAACAAAAACAAAAAAACCCCAACACTTCTGAATATAATTAACACTTAATAGTACATAATTCTATGATTACTCTTTTATGTAATTGGCTGGTAAAATTTTAAAATACATTTTATAGAAATCATAGCTATTGTATCTTTCTATATTCCTTATTACACTGTTCCACAATAACTGCCCATTGTGGAAATTGATGGGTGGAGATTGAATCACATTGTAGCAGTGGCTATAGTTTGGTTCATCGACTTTTCTACTAGTCTTAATATGCTTTTATGTGACTAGTGGAGGAATATGGGATCAGAACTGGTTAAACCAATATAAACCCTGAAATAATGGCAGTCATCTCATTTGTACCATGGGATCATACATAAAAGTACCAGCTTCAACAATATGCATAAGCACCATTCCACAACATGTTGTACAGATAGGTTAACACTGCCTAGAAGTTAACTTTACACCAGGAGGGTTGCCTGTTTCTATTTTTCGTCATAGGAAGAAATGTATGCCTCTTTTAAAATATTGTTGTTTAAAGTGGGCTTTTTCCAAATGTTTTTCAGGAAATCCTGGAAAGTTCCTTGAGCCAAGAGTTCACTGTTGAAAACGTGCTTGCGATCCTTCCAGCCTTCCCCAAGGGTGCCCCTCAGCAACGTGCTAAAAGGGCAGTAGAAGCCCTGGTAAAGGCTCAAAATTATTCCCGGCAAATGGCAATGCAACAGGTGACACAACGGGGGAGTTTATTGGAGCTTAACATTCTTTATTTATTTTTTAAAATAAGACACTTTTTGACCTAGCTTGCCATTGTTGGTCAATTGGTTCCTTGTACTGTCCTTAACAAGTATCCAGTGTAAAAAGCTAGGATTTCTTTGTCAAGTTGACTATTGGCTATGCAGGTATTATTCTCACTCCATGTTTGCCAAACCATTTTTGTGCATTTCTGCAAGTTTGTACAATCAGAGCTTATGAATGCTCTCATTCATGA
This sequence comes from Gambelia wislizenii, assembly GCA_030847615.1. Classification (NCBI taxonomy): domain Eukaryota; kingdom Metazoa; phylum Chordata; class Lepidosauria; order Squamata; family Crotaphytidae; genus Gambelia; species Gambelia wislizenii. Next base: position 377,842,921 of record JAUMIR010000002.1, on the reverse strand, counting down.
CCAGCTCTTGAGGCATGCAGGAACATGGCTAGCCATTCCTTCAAAATAGAAAATTAAACATGATTTGGAGATGTCCTTGTTCATTCTTTCCATGGCAGAAACCAAATTGGTTTATTAAAATAACCAAGCAGAGGTTAGAAAAAATTAAAATGGATTGAGAGGCAAAATTTAACAAGAGTTTATCTATCCATTTCTTTCCCAGTGGAAGGAAATTCTACAATCTGGGAATTCATGTATGTTTGTATTTTATATCTTCTTTTCCTGGTGCATGGAGGCAGCTTACATCATGAATTAAAACAGAATACAACTAAAAAAAACAGTAATAACACTAAAGAGCAATAAGTTATATTAAAACCAAGTACTGAATTGGAATGGTTTGAACACATTTTTAAAAAAAGAAAAGAAAGAAAGGGGGAGAGAAACAACACCTTCCATTATATCACTGTTCCACAGTAGCCAGTTAGTGGCTTAAAGCTTGTCTAAATAAAAAGCTCTCTATCTTCCAGCAGAAGGACAATATAGAATGGGCCAGCCTAACCTAGCCTTCCGTGGGAGGGAGTTCCACAGCCTGGAAAAGATGTGATCAAGTTGGCCCTCTGCTGTATTCTCACCAAATGTGCTTACGGCGATGGTGGGATCAAAAGAAACCCTTTCCCTAAAGATCAAATTCAGACAGGCTCATCTGTAAATAAAAAAAAATTGTTTTGAAAAAGTAGCAGTAGTCTTGTATATTTTAGCTACACAGACTTTATGCAAAATTTCTAGTCATTGTTTTGTTACCAGTAAACATTTTATTATTATACCTGTGTTTAATAATTCATAGAACTCTTTAAATTGGGGCAGATGGATACCAAGAAACATGATTTATCCATAACAAAGGTAGAACTTTGAACAAAGGACCCATGTACTAAAATTGAGCAATCTAGCCTCTGGACTGCCTTAGCATCTAAGGAGGAATTAATACAGGTGACAGTGAGTTGGATTTAAAGAAATATGTGGAAAAACAAAATAACTGTTGGCATTGTTCTGTAAACTCTTATGCAAAAGTGTATTGTGGAGATGTCAGATCTGGCCACAATAACATGTGCCTAGATTACATCCCATTTGGATTACTGTAACACACTCCATGTGCTGCCTTTGGAAACTGTTAAAAACCTGTGTCAGGTCCAAAATGCTGTGGCCAGACTGCTGACTCGGGTTGGTTATAGGAAACTTATAACTCCCCTGCTCAAACAGCTTCACTGGTTAAGTGATTTGTTATCCAGCACAATTCAAAGTGCTGATTATGACCCATAAAACCCTATGTAGCCTAGGGCCAGCGCATCTGAAAGATTGTATCTCCCAATAGGTTGGTGAGGAAATGGGAGAAAGACTTCTCTGTGGCTGCCCCCTGGCTCCCATCCCTTCTGTGGAAGGTTAGGTTGTCCCCCCCTGCTCTTTATCTGCTGGCAAGCAAAGATCTTCCTGTTTACCCAAGCCTTGGATTGCTAACTGCCCATTTCAGAAGGGTGTGCTGTATTTTTTGTCATCATTGTTATGTTTTAACTGCCTTTTTGACAATTTTAAATTAAGATCTCTAATAAGATTATTTATGTAATTGCTGTTTAACTTTTGTTATTCCCCACCACCACCATTGTTTGGACTGCATTTGATTTTAACTTATTGTGAGCCACCTTGGATCTCATACTGGGAGAAAGGCAGGATGACTAGTAAATATTTAAATAAATGTTATACAGTGCTATACAGAATAGTGCAAAAATCTTCTTGGCTCCACTGATGCCGTAATTATGCCAGCAGAGGCTAGGGCAACTGAAGGCACACTGACAGCAAGAATGAAAAAGCTGCAGGTACATTCATGGCAGTAAAAGTGTGAAAAAGGCAGCAGCAGCAGCAGCAAACTTCCAGCTCCATATCATTTTCACAGCCAAGACGCTCTGGAAGGGCTGACCTGTACAGTTGCTTGTCCTGTGCTACATGTGACTGTTTAAACTAGAGAGGGACTAATACAGGTCTAAAGATGTTGGAGTGCCAGCAGTCTTAAGCCAACATGGCCAGTGGTCAGTGGTGAGGAACGTAGGGAACTGCAGTCCGATGACATCTGGAGGTCTGTGTGATTCCCACCCATTCTAAACAATCATCCCAAAGTGCCTTGGCACCAAGCTGGCACCCTTCTCTTGCTGATGCCTCTGCCTAGACCTCTACTGAGAATGTGAAACTCCAGTGCACCAACAGGATTCCAACATTTGTTCTCTAGCAGCTGTCCTTCTTGAACAAGGGATTGCACAAATTACCAACATCTTTGCCTTTTAAAACTTTGCAGAATGCAGAACAGGCTTTTAAGCAGAGTTCTTGTGGAATGGTATATTTTTGGGATCTAACTAATTCTTTTGGGTTTTCTAGTAGAACAACCAATCTGCTGCATATTATTCGTTTTCAATTGGCTCATCTTGGAACAATTTGATCTTGTGCTTGGGAAAGTACATTAGGTCACTAAGATAATCTGGCAGTTCACTCAATACTTCTTACTACAGATGGCCAAATGTCTTGAAGTCAAAATTATCTAAGGCCTGTTTCATAATATTTATTTTTCCATGGGCTATTGGATTCCCTCAGGAGGCAAGGAAATGAAAATTTAAGTTTCTGCAAAGAATGTGCCATCATTTTTCTTCATTTATCCGCTGCTATTTGATGTAATTGCAATAGTGCATAGGTAGCAAATTGTATAAAAATTAAAGCATTCATATTCCATTCATATTAGTTTTGTGCTTGCTCTTAATCTAGACTCAGGGGCTTTGTTAATCTTGTGCTGTGTGCAGCATGAAGGACATTATCAGAACAAATATGACTGAAGATTAATGTATGAAAAATGTCCTGCAATAAGTTGTACTTTTTAAAAGTATAAATTTATTTTTGTTGTAGCTTTTGGCTCTCTTTCTGTTCAGCTGTACAAACTGGAGCTTGGAACAGGGGAACTTTTTCAAAGATTATTCCTTAGAATAGAAATACTTTTTGCCACATAAGCCTCTTTTGCAAACCTGTGAAGCAATCTGTAAAAGTTTGGTATTTAAAGAGCTTCACAGAAATGTTGTGTTTAATGCTGTGTAGTGACTAGACAATGATTCACACTTTCTTCTAAATTTTATGATTTCTGTGAGTTGTCCTTGCAATAGGTTTTGCTGGAAGACAGAAGATTCTTCATAAAGGGAAGACTTATCTGCTGTCTCTTTGGGATGGTGTTTGGTGGTAGCTTCGCCTAGGTTATGAGCAGTGCTTGGAAAAAATACTTTTTGGACTATATTGGCCATGCTGGCTGGGAGATTCTGGGAGATGTAGTCCAAAGAGTTTTCACAGCTCTTGGGTTGAGAGGTGATATGATAGCCGTGTTTTAATATTTGAAGGGATGTCATACTGAGGATGGAGCAAGCTTGTTTTCTGCGGCTCCAGAGACAAGGACACAGAGCAATGGACTCAAGCTACAGGAATGGAGATTCCACCTAAACATTAGGAAGAACTTCCTGACAGTAAGAGCTGTTCCACAGTAGAACGCGCTGCCTGGGAGTGTGGTGGAGTCTCCTTCTTTGGAGGGTTTTAAACAGAGGCTGGATAGCCATTTGTCGGGAATGCTTTGATTGTTTATTCCTGCATGGAGCGGGATGGACTGGATGGCCCTTGTGATTCAGTGATTCAACAAACTGTTTAGCAAGTTTGGAAATGTCTTGCAAGAACCAGAAATGAACAGATTAACAAATCCATTATTTTTGCCTTAGATATCCATGAGTGTAGAGGCCTACATTATTCAATGACTTAGATATCCAAGGGAAGGTATTTCCATGCTGTACAATTATAGCAGTTTGATTGCACTGCCATTGCTCCATCTTACAGAGTCCTCGAATATGTAATTTGGTCAGAGACTTAGAATGGTGCAGTCTCCTAAACAGCATTAGTGATCTTTGACAGAATTTTGAGTACATCAGGAAATTACAAATCCTAGGGCTGGATAGAATGGAACCATGGCAGTTGAGAGTGTTATAACTGTGCAGTGCAGATACCTTGCAAGACAGACGGTTGTCCGATATACAAAAAGGGAAAGAAAGAAAACCTGGATTTTCACATTCTAACATTCTGATCTCTTGTTGCTCTAAATTGAACATAAAAAGCTTATACTCATACTGTCATTTTTTTAAATGAAAAAAAATAGCTTCCAGTGCACTCAAGGAACCTCGGTGACTAGCTCTGTTTTGTCAAAATAGTCTCTGAACAGGTTGGCTATGAAATCATTTTATTAATTTGATAGTATAATCTAATTCATCTGAGTCCCTGCTAAATGATATCTTGTTGGAATTAAAAACTTAGAAGAGATGGTTCAAAGCACAAACAAAATTATAATTTGTTCTAATCCTAATTTAGAAACCAAACCCATGGTGTATTCTTTTTTCCTTCCATGCTTATTCTGAGAGTACTGAGATGCTATCATGAGCCACTCTGACTTGCACTCCTACTGGGAAAACAATATTGTATATGCTTAGGCTGACCATATTTCCATGAGACAAAAATGGGACATTGGATGGCAAAAAAGGGACGGTGCTGGTGGTGGTCTTCCATACATATACCAACCGGTGCTGACCATGTTTAGCCCAAATCCAAAAACCAAAATGGAGGCCAAAACAACTAGCAACCCCACAAAATGTCATTCCCACCAAAAACCAAGCTCCCTAAATGGCAGTTGCTACAACATGTTGACGACAACATGGCTCTCCTGCCAAAAAACCAGCCCCCAAAAGTGGCAGTCACACTACTGCCAGCCCAAAAGGAGAAAACCTTCCCACCAATACACCATACACAGAGCATACAGCAGTTGTTTGAAAAGAGAAAACCTCCAAAAATAGGAAAGAGTGACCTCCCTTCCCTCCCCACTCCCCAAGACAGAGAAGCAGGGCCGGGGTGGTGCGACAAGCCCCCTTTCCCCTTCCCCCACACGCACACACACCAGTGCCACAACACTAAACAGACACAACAAGCAGCCAACACCAAGCAACAGACATGAAAAGAAAACCCCAAACAGCAGGCAAACGCCCACATGCAACAGACAAACACACACACCTGGCTCTCGTAAAAACAGAATGGAGTGGTAAAAAGTGTCCGCTCTCTCTCTCCACCCTTGCATGAAGACAATCAACCCAGCCAAGGCCTGTACACACACACACACACACACACACACACACGAGCGCATGCACAGCAGCTACACACACACTCTTGGCTACTGAAAGCAATATCCCAAGCACACACATGCACAGCCACCAGGGAAAAGGTGGCAGGAACCAGAGACATCAACCAAAGACACGCACTCCACAAGTAGCTCACCAAGACACAGTCCCAGGATATAACAGGCGACTGAAAACAATGAGGAACTGAAGTCAACAAAGCAAAAAGGGGAGGAGGAGCAGCAGCATCACAACACACACGCAAACCACGCAGCATCCATGCACACAGATGCACACACTAGCACACTTCCAAAACAGGACAAAATTGACATTTCTATGAAAACGACTGACGGTTGGGAAATATGAAGAAAATGGGACTGTCCCTTTTAAAACGGTACATATGGTCAGCCTAAATATGCTGCTCTGATACCCAGGGGGCTGAAAGGCTTTGTTGCTTGGAAATCTTTGGGCTGCTCTTGGCTATACTAATCGCTGAGTACATATTGGCCTTATCTGGCATTTTCTGCATTATTCCCATTTATACCCTTGCTACTGTGTTCTAGCCTACATGGCTATGTCAGCCCATACCACCTTGTCATTTTTTCCTATTGTGTCACCTTCCCTGGTAGATCACATGTGGCTTGCAGGTGTTTTGCATGGCCTGACCTACATGATATATGAAGTTTATAGACTATAGAAGAGAAGCTTAGAGCAATTATATCAATATGGAGTATCATCTGTACAAACACACCACACCCATGTTTACCTCTTACCATCTGCTGTCTTGGGAATCACTGTCCATTACTCCATGCCCTTACTGTGGAATATTTCAGTAACAGGTAGATGCTCAACAACTGCTGCTGCATTGGCAACAACACTAGGAAATAAACAGTTTATAGTTTGCTCTCTTGTGTTTGTTAGTTAGGAGTATGTTGAGGTCTGTTAAGGAACTGGGAATATAGACCAGTCACTAAGGCATTCTTATTCCTATGACATATCTTAAGGCCTTTCTGCTACTTCTCTACAAGCTTCCTCACTTTGCAGCTGTATTCCATAAAATCCCAAATTTTCTCCCAAATGCTTTACTTACTTCCAAAGGAGATTTGTGACTATTTATTTACCAGAAGAGGCACAACTGCTGTATCCTGTGCAAATTATTAACTCGTCAAAGCCTGCAGGCTCAACAGTGATTTCCTGTTCTAACTATACTGTTCCTAAAGTTTTACCAGCTTCTGCAGGTATGCAGCTGAAATCAGCTTGCTATTATTTTCTGTTAAGACTCTAATTCGTCTAGCAGAGCAGACTCAGAAGGCAATACAATGGCTGATACCATGGTTTATTGTTTTGGATGTCCAGTCAGCCAGTTTGCACAAACTTCTAGTTTGCAAACCAACTTCAGAAAATGGCTTCAGATTGTAGTTTGCTGCTCAGTTGTAGACCATGGTCATCAATTAAGAAAGAACAAGATTGCAAACCAAAATTTAGGGTGATATATGAACTGAGTCTGTATGTGTAGCTGGTTACTGCTGATGTTAATTATTATTATATTTACCTGTTTTCTCCCTACCTCCAGATTCTTGCTTTGCAAGGTGAACTTAATTTCTATAGAAATGTGTATAATCTTCAAGTTAAGTACGCTGAAGCTCTCTTCGACGGGATAAAGCAAGCATACCACACATTTCAAGATAATGTTGCAATGGTTCTCTGTTCACCACTACAAGGTAAGTATGTATCTTGACATGGCAGCATAAACAAAATCCATTTCCTAAATACAGATGGTAGTAAATACAAATATTTACAACATTAAATACCTGAAAACAATTCAAATTCAGGAATATTTTCTATCTTTGCTGATTCATATTTTTGGTCCAAGTCTCTAGGCAATAATTTATTGTTTTTAATTTCTTCTTGCAGATGCCCTTTCTTCTTACACAAAACTTAAAACCGAAGCATCAGAGACTGCCTTGAGAGACTTTCTCACTGTTTTTAGAAACAATGCTGAGCAGATCCAATATGCAGTTGAAATGTTAAGGCCACCAGCGAATCAGTGTTGTGAAGGTAAGGATGTGTCACATTCCAGCCAGTAATGGGAACCCCAGGGACAGAAGGAGGCAAAACAGCAAAGGGGGCCAGCCAGGGCAAGCTCCAGCTGAGCAGCTTGTACTGCCAAGGGCTAAAGGCAATCATCTAGCTCAATATAATGTATGCCAGGGGATAGGTGGGTTCCCAAGTCTATTTTTGAAGACTTTCACTTCTCCAGACTCCCTGAACCAACCTTTTTATGGGGAAAAGATGGGGGTGGGGTGGGGTTGAATTGCCTTTATTGGATTCTACCAGGAGCAGCAGTTCCCCTTTTAAAATAAGTTGCAGAGGTCCTCCATACTGCTTAAAATAAAATACAAATATCATTTGTTAAAACCAAAAGTGGAGTTTGAACCACTTCAAGTCTTTTTGTTTGGGGTCTTGGAAGGGGGTATCCTGGAATGTTCCAGGTCCAGGAAATTATCCCCTAAGCCCACCATAGTTCTGTTCTACATGGAATAGAATTTGCTCTCCATTGTTTCAGACAGCAGGCTTTCCCACCCCTCACTATATATCTCTGTAGATGCTAAGTGTTGGATGTGGGATCATTTTCATTCAAAACATGTGCTCTGCCATAGCCCTGCCTAGAAATCTCTTTACATAGGAAGCTGCCATAATATTTGTTAATCTACCCTGATATTGTTTATGCAAAGTAGCAGCAGCTCTCCAGCGTGTCTGGAAGAGGTCTTTTCCATCACCTGGTACCTGGGCTGTTTAACAAGGGATGCCTGGGACAGCATCTGTGAAGCAGGAGATGGTGAACGACTGATATTTTCTGCTTGGGTATATGACCATACTATCTAGTTTCTATATGGAAATGGTGGTGATCATGTTGTTAAAACTATTCAGAATGTTCTGAGGCAAATTTCATTCCTTTGAATGGACTCACTGCTGAACAAATGTAGAGTGAATACACTCTTCAACCATGGCAATTGAGTCAAGCTTTATTAGTTTATTGTTGTTTTTACTGAGTTGACTAAGAACTCCAGAATATATTCAGATCAATGGGTAAAAATCCTTTTCTGAAAATATTAATACCATGCAAAACCCACAACAAAGTGTTGCTATGTTAAATATTCCTCTTCAGGATTTGAGTCAAATATCCTTGACCTTTTCCAGGATACTTCATTCTACTCCTCCCCACTCCCTTTGGCTTCCTGTACTTTCCCTTACCAGTCAGCATTCCTTTGCCACGTTGCATACACAGTCATCAACGAGGAAAACCTCTGGCAGATTATTATGTTTTAATGTCACCATTTCTCCATGACATAATGTACATGGTCTGTGTTCCTATTCTCCCATCATCCAACAATTTTGTGAGGCAGCTTAGGTTTCAGCTGGCCTAAGATTACTCAGTGAACATTGGGATTTGAACCCTGATCTCCCTAGTCAAAGCTGGCTGATTCTGATCTGTTATGAATACCTCTTATTATTTACTTTTCTAAAACTGATACGGTTTCACAACAAGAAATAAAGTTACATTATTATAGGTGCTAGTGTAGAATACTGCTAGATATGGAACAGTGTTATCATATATGAGGCATAAAGATTATATATTTGTGCAAATATAGTAAGATATATTCCTAAATAATGGCTGCATTGATGACTTACCCCGTACAAAGCATGCTGAAAACAGGAATTTAACTGTATTCATTTATTATAATTAGAATTACATTAAAAATCTGATACACTTCTTCAAGTGTTAAAAAAGAGGAGGGAATATAACTTTTTGACACAGATCCTTAGGAAAAAAGAGATCCAATATAAGTGGAATAAAATAGAGGGGATAACTCTCACTTATAAATATAAAACGGTGGTGATAAACACGATAGGTAAGGCAAAGGAATTCCTAATGAAATTGCAAAGGGAACAAACAGGAAATACTGATAGTACGGAACAAGAAAGGGAAAAGGAGAATACAAGTGATAATCTCCAGGAACAGCAAAGAATCAAAGGAAAAAACAACAATCAAGAAAGTAAGGGAGAGGAAGGGGACATACAAGAACTGGACCCAGAACTGGAGAGGGTAGATCCGGGGATAGAGAAGGAGATATTGAGAAGTGAAATAGGGAGTGAAGGTGATGAAGGTGAAGAAGTAGAACCAGGATCAGAACTAGAAAGTAAGGAAGAGGATAATACAGAGGATTCAGAAGAAGAAATATTGGATAAGGAATAAACATAATAAGGATATAAGGAAACAACTATGATAGAGAAAATATTAACATGGAATGTTAAGGGGCTAAATAGCCCAGGTAAAAGGAAAAAAGTATTTCATTTTCTTGACAAACATAGAATTGATGTTGCGTGCCTACAGGAAACACATATTAGAAAACAAGACAAAAAGTTGTTGGAAAACAAAAAAAGGGGGGTGTTATATGCAACAAACTATGAAAAGAAAAAAAGAGGTGTTGCAATCTATGTAAATAAAAGACTTAAATCAAAGGAAATATTTAATGATGATAAAGGTTATTTTATAGGGGTAGAAATAAGCTTGGGTGGAAAGAGAGTCTTGGTGGTAGGAATATATACACCCCAAGAAAATAAAAGAAACTTCTTTGAAAGATTATTAAAGGAGATTCAGGAACATGACTATACAGATTACATTTTAGCAGGAGATTGGAATGGGGTGTTAAATTCTGAAATAGATAGATCTTCTACTCCAAATCCCAAAAAAGTTAAACAGGGGAATTTGCCAAAGATAGTAAAGGAAATTATGGAACAATTAGTAATAGGAGATATATGGCGACACGTTCATAAATCTGAAAGAGACTATACGTTTTATTCTGATAGACATAAATGTTGGTCACGTATCGACATGTTTTTGATTTCGAAAACACTATATAGAGAGATAAAGAGAATAGAAATAGGTCAGAAAGTAATATCAGACCACTGCCCGGTAACAATGGAACTGGGCCAACATAAAAAACAGTACAACTGGAGATTGAAGGATGTATTAATTAAAAATGACCGAGTAATCGATAAAATAAAAAAAATATTGAAACTATTTTTCATAGAGAACTTAGAAAAAGGGACAGACATCAGTGTAGTCTGGGATACTTGTAAGGCGGTAGTAAGGGGTCATCTTATTCAGCAACAAGCGGAAAGAAACAAGGAAAGGAAAGCAAAAGAAGATAAAATACTAGAAGAAATCCGGAAAAAAGAAAAAGAACAAAAGAAAACACGAAAGGATGAGAAAATACAAAAAGAACTAACAATATTAAGGAAACAATTGGACATAGAAATGAGTTTAGAAATAAGTAAGAAACTAAAATACATTAATCAAAGATATTTTGAGCAGTCCAATAAACCAGGGAAATGGCTAGCCCATAGATTGAGAAAAGAAAAGGAAAGAAGAATGATAACGGAGATTAAATCAAACGATAAGATATATACTGATCAGAATGAGATTATGAGAGAGTTCTATAACTATTATTCTGAACTATATGCAGACAAGCCACAACATCCCGAGGATAGAGAGGAGATAAGACAATACCTAGAGAAAGAAAAACTCCCTCAGTTATCAGAAGAGCAGAGATACGAGCTGAACAGGCAGATTACAAAGGAAGAAATAAAGGAGGCAATAGGCAAAATGAAGGTAGGCAAAGCCCCGGGACCTGATGGTTTTTCGGTCCTCTATTATAAGATTTTCGAGGAGGAATTGATAGATCCATTACACGAACTGTTTAATAAGGTGAACAAGGGAAAGTGTCCTGAATCTTGGTATGCAGCTGATATAACAATTATACCAAAGGAGGGGAAAGATGAGACATTGCTAACGAATTATAGACCGATATCGTTATTGAATATTGATTATAAAATTTTTACAAACATACTTACAGAGAGATTAAAAAGGACACTCAATGATTTGATTTACGAGGATCAAAACGGATTTTTGGCAAATAGACATACGAGTAACAATTTACGAACACTGCTCAACATAATAGAGTACTATGACAAACACAGTGAGAGGAAAATGAGTTTTATATTCGCAGATATAGAAAAAGCATTTGATAATGTGAGGTGGGAATTCTTATTTGAGGTTCTAGAACAAATGAAGATGGGTGCAAATTTTATGGATTGGATTAGGAAAATTTATAAGCGACAAACAGCCCAAATTATAATCAATGGAGAAAAAACGAAAGCATGTACTATCGGAAAAGGAACAAGACAGGGTTGTCCTCTGTCACCTCTCCTATTTATAATAGTACTAGAGGTTTTAACCCGAAAAATCAGACTGAACCCGCAAATAACAGGTTTAAAGATCCAGAAACAAGAATTCAAATATAAAGCATTTGTGGACGACATGGTGTTTGTAGTAGACAACCCAATAGGGAGTATTGAGTATTTAAAAGAACTGATAGAAGAATTTGGAATATTAGCGGGCCTAAAAATAAATAAAGAAAAAACATTCACACTAACAAAGAATTTAAACAAAAAAGAAGAACAAACATTGGAGGAAATAACAGAATACAAAATATGTAAGAGAATAAAGTATCTTGGGATTGAGTTAACAAACAAAAACTCAGAGCTATTTGAAAACAATTATACAAAAGTATGGAATAAGATCAAAGAGGATTTAAATAAATGGACTAAATTAGATTTGTCATTATTGGGAAGGATTGCTTCAGTGAAGATGAATGTTCTACCAAAATTACAATATCTGTTCCAAAATATCCCAATTATAACTAATGACAAAATATTTGAGAAATGGAATAGGGACTTACTGGGGTTTTTCTGGGCCGGGAAAAAGGCGAGAATAAAAAGGACATCCTTACAGGATTCAAAAGAACGAGGAGGCCTAGGCCTACCGGATTTGCAGTTATATTATCATGCAAACTGCATAGCATGGGTAATGGAATGGATGACACTAGCAAATACTAGACTCTTACAACTGGAGGGATTTAATCTAAGATTTGGGTGGCATGCATACTTATGGTTTAACAAAATATCTGTACATAAGGAATTTTGCCACCACTACGTAAGGCGTCCACTGATACAAGTATGGTTGAAATACAAAAGAATTCTTTGTCCCAAAATACCACTATGGATTTCTAACCATGAGGCATTCCACAAAAAAGAAAATCTGTATAACGACAAATGGTTGACATATAGAGATATTTTGAAAAGAGAAAGGGATGTTTATAGGATGAAAACCCAGGAGGAACTAATGCGAGACAATATACGGTGTCATTGGTTTTTACACAGACAACTATCGGAGAAATTCAAACAAGATTCTAAGCTAGAAGGTATAGAACAGGAGAAGACTGAGTTAGATAAGGTTATACAAAGTGGAGGGAAAAAAAGAGTATCTAAAATATATAAAATACTGCTCACTTATAAGTTAGAACAGGAAAGAATAAAAACACATATGGTAAGATGGGCCCAAGACATAGGCCATGAAATTATGTTGGAGCAATGGGAACAAGCCTGGATAAAAAACATAAGATTTACCAAGAGTAACAATATAAAAGAAAATTACTATAAGATAATGTTCAGGTGGTATTTATCACCTGAAAAGATAGCTAAAATCTACAAAAACTCATCTGACCTTTGTTGGAAGTGTAAAAAAACAGTGGGCACCTTCTACCACATGTGGTGGAGATGCGAGGTGGTAAAGAAGTATTGGAGTAGGATACACAAGCTAATCGGAAAAATTTTGAAAGTAGACTTCCAGAGCGAACCAGAGATTTATCTGCTAAATATGGTACAAAAGATAAACACCTGGAAACAAAGAAAATATGAAAAAATTTTGTTATACATGATAACGGCAGCAAGAATTATATTAGCGAAGAATTGGAAGAGTCAACAAGAACCAACAACAGAAGAATGGCTGTTGAAATTATATGACATGTATGAAATGGATAGATTAACTATGTTGTTAGATGAGGAAAAGACACAGAAAAGTTGTGATGATTGGGAAATTCTAGCCCCAATTTGGAAAGAGAAATGGGGAGAATGGGCAATAGTTTGCCTAGAGAAATAACGACTTAGATTAAGGAAAAGAGATAGAAGGTATAACTTTAACAGAACAAGAAAAGGAAAATAAGGAAGAGGGAGAGGTTGAGTGAAAATAACATTGGATATAAAGGAAAAGAGGAAGTTGTCTATGTGAATGGTTGTGTAAATAGAAGAAAAAATCTGGAGGAATATGGGTTAATTGGGAGTACGAATGGTAGTGTAGGGTGAGGTGTGTTAGGGGGGGTTATGTCAGGGGATTGTGGGCTATTATGCAATGTTAAATGTTGTTTTTATGTTTAATTCTATGTTGTTAAATGTTGTCAAATGTTTTTATTTGGTGTAATGAAAATACTAATAAAATACACAATTATCAAAAAAAAAATCTGATACACTTCTTGACATCTGACTTAGTAGTCTAGTAAAACAGAGAGGCATTCATCAGATGTTGGAAGATACTTATATATGTTCATTTCACATCTTGGCTAGCTATTGCTATTAGGTATTAATTTTTGCAAATTGGAAAATGTCCTTCTCCCTTTTCTCAAGGACTGAATGTATCAGATATATTAATGAGAACAGAATAAAATCCAAGCAAATAAAAAAATCACCCAAGATTCCTGTTTAGTCCCAGTATCCTAACTGGCTACAACTGCTAAATAACATATTAGTTATTAGTTAGTTATTTAGTTATCTATACCCCGCTCTTCAGCCACAAAGCTATCAGAGCGGCTTACAAATTGTTTTTAAGCAATAGCTATTTACACATCTACACTGCATTAAACAGTTTCCAATGTGTGTTACCTAATTGCCCCCACAAGCTGGGTACTCAATTTACGACCTACGAAAGGATGGAAGGCTGAATGAACCTTGGAGCCCGCTGGAACTGAACATGCAACATGGTGACTTGCAGTACTGGCATTTAACCACTGCGCCACCAGGGCTCATATATAAAACTTTCAACATTACTATGGCAAAGTTGAGTGTATACCCACTAAAATTATTTTTAACCAAATCTGACATTGTTCACATGGCAAATGGAAACAACAACAAAGCACTTGTCTATACGAGGCAATAAAATGTGGATTGGTTCACAGTAATGCCAATTTGCAGCAGCTTTTATTTGTCTCCATGGTTTGTTTTTGAAGATCGCAGGCATGTAAAACTATCCACTTTCGCTGTGCAAATGGGCATGCCTACGAATCAAGATGGCAAGGACAAGTGAATTAATCATGTTTTTATTGTCACCAGTTCCAGCCACTGAACAGTATTTTTTAAAAGCGTATCCAAGATGCAGAAGTGCAATCTTCCACTTAAATACACAGAAAAAAAAAGGCTGTTTTGTCACGTCAGTGCATGATTGCAAAAATCCAACATGGCAGTTCAGGGCACTTGTCTTGCCGCCCCCCTGCACATGTCCAACCAATTAACTTTCCACTTCCACTCTTACAGGGAATACGCATCAAAGCGAATTGGTTGTCCCAACGAGCAGAAATGTGCATTTCCATTGCAGTTTTTTTTTTTAAAAAATATGGGAAAATCTACGAAGGCTTTTTCCACATAGTTTTTGGTGTTTCTGCCCCCCCCCCTTGGTCAGACCTCACTTAGAATACTGTGTCCAGTTCTGGGCACCACAATTCAAAAAGGATATTGACAAATTGGAGCATGTCCAGAGAAGGGCAACTAAAATGGTGAAAGGTCTGGAAACCATGCCTTATGAGGAGAGACTTAGGGAGCTGGGTATGTTTAGCCTGGAAAAAACACGGTTAAGAGGCGATATGATAGCCCTATTTAAGTATTTGAAGGGATGTCACGCTGAGGATGGAGCAGGCTTGTTTTCTGCTGCTCCAGAGACTGGAACACGGAGCAATGGATGCAAGCTCCAGGAACAGAGATTCCACCTCAACATGAGGAGGAACTTTTTGACAGTAAGAGCTGTTCGGCAGTGGAACACACTCCCTCGGAGCGTGGTGGGGTCTCCTTCCTTGGAGGTCTTTAAACAGAGGCTGGATGGCCATCTGTCGGGGATGCTTTGATCAAGATTTCCTGCGTGGCAGGGGGTTGGACTGGATGGCCCTCGTGGTCTCTTCCAACTCTGCAATTCTATGAAATATGGTGGATTGATTTGGGATCCTATTGGGACAAATCATATTCTCCTTGAATTCTATGAGGAGTATTTTTGCTATATAGACAAGCCCCAAAATAACGTAAGATACCAAGAAATAGCTCTTACTCTATAGAGAATGAGCTGCTGCTGCTTCTTTTTAAAAAAGTGCTATCCTCTCCCTGTTTACTTATAATGGGGCTTATTTCCTAGAATATATATAAATTCAATAGTAGCATTAGTAGATGTGGTTAGGATTGCAGTTGATTCTCTTGGAGATGGCTTTGATTCAGCAGTGCACACCTGCTACTGGGTGTTTAAGGTATCTGATGAAATAATGAAGCCCTAGCCAGCTTGACAAAATATCAGGGAATCTGGACATTGAAGTCCAACATATCTAGAGGACCAAAGGCCGAGAGCCACTGACTTGGGTTGTGTTTGGGTGCATCATAACTGCCACCTGGCTTCAAATGATGAAATCAACAAAATGGCAAGGTAGCTGGGAGTCAAGAAATCAGGTAGTGGGAAGATAATCATTGCAATGTAATGGTTATCCAGTGGTTTGCCAGTGGCAGATCTAAGTTTGACACATGGTGCAAACACCCTTGGCCATTCCAGTACACCTCTTTGACCAGTCATGAAATGCATTCTTGGTTTTATTTGATAATAGAAGGTAACAGTGATTGCTCATTTTCCATAAAACTGAAAGCAAGAATTCTCTAGCACTGTGATATCGATTTTACTTTTTCTAGGTTCATGAAAAATTGGAAAGAGCTAGATGATCCTTAGCACCTCTTTAAAGCACTACAGATTTATTTCTTATATCCCAAGAGCATGTTGATTTATTAGCCCCCTACTTTCTTTTAATTTGTTCTTAAGGTGATGAGGCTTTGTCAAAGTTTGGAAAAGAGTTCTTCCTGTCCTTGGAACATTCCCTCAAAGTCTGTGGGGAGCAACGGGATAAAGCAGCCAGTGAAATGGAAATCTTACAGAGAGAACTGGATCAGGCCTTAGAAACTCTTCGAGATTTAAGGGAACAGAAGGTGAAGAAAGCAGGAGCCAGTCAGCATTTTCCAAAATGTGAAGAGGGCAAGATGGAAGGAACAGAAGCGAGTGGCTTGAATGTACATTCCAGAAAAATACCTGAAGTGAATTCAACATCCAGAGATCCTTCAATCAGGCATAGCTTCTTGCAAAAACATGCTTCTGTTGTAGAATCTGTAAACCCAACATCCAGAAAGAAACTAGAACATTCTGATGGTAGAAAAATTCAGCAGAAAGGGAAGCACCTTCACAGGACCAAGAGTATGAAGGCCACTGAAAGGCCACCCTGGCAAGATTAAAAATTGCTCTTTAATGTTTGACAGCCATAGTTTTGTTATAGTTCTTACTGAATACTGCAGACAGTGAGAGATAACATATTTCCTTTTGGTTCCCAAGTTTGCATGCTTAAATGAAGCAGCTTCTCTGAGCCTCTTTAGACATGCCAAATTTCATTCCAGAGAACTGTTTGCTGTTTGGAAAACAGAAAGCATTTGACATGTTGAAGAAACTCTCACATTAATGTAAAAACATGCAGTAGCATTCCTGTGCATTGTAGGTCTATGAGGAAACACAGAAGTATAATGTGATAGCTGTAATGTTTTTCATTTCAGATAGAAGATGCCCAGGCATCTAAAAGCCATACCCAAGGCTACACTCTAGTTCTATTACAAGAATATGTCATATCTCTTCAAGAATGTGCAATAGTGTCTTTTAAGATACAGAAGCATCCACTAGAGTACTCCATATTGGTCGTTCTCAGATCCTGGCTTTGCATTGCCACATTGTGGCTTGGAAGAGAATTTAATGCACAGCAATGTGATCCTCTTTACCAGTTCCCCTTCCTTCTTGTGGCCAAAACACACACAGGCTGCATTACATGTTGATTTCACACTCATACATATAGCAGATCACCTTCCCTCAGCTTGGCACCCTCCAGATGTGCTGTATTATAACTACCATCATCCCCAGCTATCTGGAATGATGGGAGTTGTAGTCTAGCACATCTTGTGGGGAAGAACAGATTGAGAAAGGCTGCAAATGCAGAAGAATGATGTCAGATTTTCATGGGCTGTGTTATCACGCCACTTGGTTTCCAGCTGCACACACAGAATAGATCTGGGGGAAAATACAGCACCTTCTTGAGGTCTCATCTTTTAGCGCTGAGTGAAAACACAGGAAAATGTCATACAAGTATTCAGGTGTGTTTAAAAAAAGACACTGCAAGTAATGAAACAGATTTTGAACTTGTTCTATTACTGTTTTGCAGAAACTATGTTTCTTTCCTAGACCCATCCAGTTGGTTGGAAACAATTCCTGTAGCAGGCTTGTTATTTATAGCATTTCCAAGCCAGCTATGGTTCTCCTTTAGTGGTCTCAGCTACCTGGGAAATATGATTGTTCTCCTTGGCTTCCTACCCCCCACTGAAAGCAATACTCTGGGCTTTTATTCTTAGGCATTTTATAAAGCTGTCCAGAATGACAGCCTCAGGTTCAGGAGCAGCATTAAAAAAGTTTACCATTTGTCCATCTTTTAAATATGGGTGTCTTTTCAAATTTTGAAAAAAAATGTGGGCATGAAAATTTATGTGTATGTTCTGCTTTCTTACGTAGTATATATGTCTGAATTCTCTATTTAATAAATGATTGACAGAGAGTGCAATTTTCATTGTAGGTTTATTTTTTCTTCCCTTAGTTCTACACTAGAAGGATTTATGGGTCCCTCACTTTTTAAAAAAAGACCCTCTTATATATGTTTTCATATATACAAGAAATGAAATAAGCTTGTGTCCCTTTTAATAGTCCTTCAAAGTCAGGGGTCATAGCCTACCAGGACCCTAGTACTTCCCCCAGTGCCCCCTGGATCTTTCACAACCCACCCCCCAATCCCCTCCCCAAGAGTCCAAAATGGTGCCCAGTCCTGTCTGTCCCTGAAACCTCTGGGGCTTTGAAAGTGGCCCAATGAGATCTGGGATGTATGAAAATAGGGCAGTGTAGCAGACTGATCAGCAGAATGACTACCAGCAGCACAAGGGACATCATGGTAAGTCATATGTCCCTTTTAAAGCTAATCCTGGTCTTGCTCACACCTTGTAGGATTGGAATTCATTAGACTGTACTGAAGGAGATACCCTATTGGTTAGTGGGGTGAGGGATGGGGTTCCATAGCCAGCAGCTCTCGTTTTCTTTTTTAAAAAAATCCTTGAATTCTGCTGGTTTTCTGTAAATAATTTAGAGACTAATTTATTCTAGACCACATGGGTCACCTATCCCCACCACTTACGACTCCTCGAACGCTTTCATCAGCGCTGTATATGCACACTCCTAAATATACACTTGACTGACTATGTAATGAATGTTGCTGTCCTTGAGCAAGCAGGGATCACCAGTATAGAGGCCATGATATTGAGAACACAGCTGCGCTGGGCAGGGCACATTTCTAGGATGGAGGACCATCACCTCCCAAAAATAGTACTCTACGGTGAAATCGCCACGGGTCAGCGTAAGAGGGGTGCTGCAAAAAAGTGATTCAAGGACTCCCTGAAACAACATCTCAGGCTCAACCAAATTGATCACCAGCAATGGTCCGTCCTGGCCTCACATCAGGAGGCATGGAGACGCACTATCCACAATGCTGCAGTCTTATTGAAAACTCACGCTGAGCAAGTCTTGAAGAGAAACGACAACGCAGAAAGAATCACAACCCGGAAACATCACCCAAGGAGACCTTCTGCTGTGCTTTCTGCAACTGGACTTGTTTATCTCGGATTGGCCTTTTTAGTCATCAGCGCGCTTGCAGAAAGCGTGGGATGAGTCCTTCCTGAATCTTCGTTTGTGAAGAAAAGCCAGAGAGAGAGAAAGAGAATTTATTCTGCACTTTCAAATGTAAATAGCCATCCACCCACTGTTTCCTCTGCATTGTATTTTAATTAGATTGTGTTTTTTCTTTGATTTTTAAACTACCCTGTAATATATATTTATATGAAAATGATTGGTTTTAACTACTCTTGATTAAAACCATAGCTGCTGTAATTTTATTAGGCAGTTTAATTGGGCAAAAAAGTTATTTAAAGGGGAACAAAAATGATGTTAGTTCCCTGATCACTAAAATCATTTTATGTAAGATTACAAATAATTGGGATTTAATCTGTGTATTAGAAACATGTGTTTGGACACCAACACTTAGTTTATAATAACCTTAACATAATTAATTTTCAAAGCATCTGCACTGCTTTGTTTGAAAATAGTCTCCAGCATCCATTTTTAATAATAAAACACACCACGCTTTGCTTTTGAATTGTACATTTCCTTTGAAACTAGGCCAGAAAAATGATATTCCACCCTCAGTCATGTTAATTCTCAGATATAAGGCTTATGGAAATTCAGTGCAATTAGTTACATGCTAATGACCACCTTGCTACACTACCCAAACTACTGTTTCATGAAGGACCACTCCTTTTTATTAATGCACATTTCTCTAGGGAATGGGAGTTGTCTTTTGCAAGCCAGGTAGTTTCAGTGAAGCCTTTGTATGGTTATTTCTTTTCTTCTGATTCTCCACTCATTATCTATAGGGATAGGTTGGGTATACAGTGGGCTCTTGGTATCCACAGGGGTTTGGTTCCAGGACACCCCCATCTACCCTCTGTGGATACCAAAATCCATGGATGCTCAATCCCATTATATACAATGGTGTAGTAAAATGGTGTTCCATAGATAAAATGGCAAAATAAAGATTTGCTTTTTGGATTGGGAGGGATATTTTCAAGTTGTGTGGATGGTTGAATCCATGGGTGCAGTATCCACGGATACCGAAGGCCAACTGTACGTAGGTTTCCATTTGTGAAGCTAACCGTGCTGTCTCAATGTTTTCATTGTTACAACATTTATGGCGTGTATTTAGAGGTATTGATACATACTTCAAATAGAATTTACTGCTATCCTATATTAGTGACAACCATTTACTGGCCAGTACTGAGTGTTGCCATTATCAGTGCTGAGTCTTGCAACGGTACATCTTCTTTGCAGAGACTTATTTTGGTGTTTCTTGGTAGAAAATGATAAGTAAATCTGGAAGCAGCTAATAAGAAGGTTCTTGATATCTTTTTCCTTTTCAGCAACCTTCCCAACTTAACACCCTCCAGGTGTATTAGAATGCAACTTCCATCTACTCCCAGCTTGCATCATTGTTAGCCAACACATCTAGAAGGCACCAGACATTGTCAGCTGATGATTCTGGCATCAGTTGGGCAGTGAATCAATTCCAGCTATCAATATAAAGGAGCTATCCAATGTGCTGAACCTACTTTGGGAATAGTTCCTTTGAAGTTCAGACTTAAACCCAGAACACATTAACATGGAAGCCACAGGTTGAGGAAGGCTAATCTTTAGTTTCATCATCATAGAAGGGTGGATTTAGAGAAAACACAATATGATAAAATGTAAGTAGAATGGAGAAGGACCCACACAGAGAGAAAGGATTAGATCTCCGTTCCATGAAATAAAAAGTGACCCTGGATGACATTCTGGGGGGAAAAAACCCTCTGATGTTTGATACAAAATTTCAAGAGCATTTATTTTTAAAAGAATTTAAATTCCATATAGAACATTTCACATCTCTCAGGCCTGCCCATTGGAAGCCATTCTTCCCCCACTGTGTATAATTTTATGACCTGCATAGATTACTCATTTACTGCTAATGAATATCAGCTATTCTATTATGCTACTCCTCCCTCAGCATTTCAGGCACAATGGGCTCGGTCAGATGGGAGAATTAATTGTGGAAAAAAACACATTACCTCACTACCGCAGCAGTGTTCACTTGTCCCCACTATTAATTTATATGATCATTGGCACGGAAAGCTATCCGAGTTTGCAGTTCACACAGAGCATGCCTGCAAAAAAATGGTGGCCACAAGTGAATTACTTGCCTTGTTATCTCCTGAAAAGCTCCCTCCATCCCCGCCTTTTGCCATTAAATGAGATATGCGGAAGAGCGATCTGCTTAAAAACTTTTTTTTTTTTTTTTGCTTTGCCGCTCGAAAATAGTGCTTGATGGGGTCCGCAAAAAACAATGGCGGCTCCGGCTGCTTCGTCACCGGCAAGCCCACCCCCATGCACATCTGACCAATCACATTTTGACTTCTTAAAGTTTTCAGCCCCCCTCCTTCCCATTATGGTGAATCTCAGCAGGAGTTTGTCTGGACAAAAGGTATTCTGCCCGCATTCTTTGAGGATATTTTTTCTTGTCTAAACAATCCCAACATCTCAATAATTCTTACAACAGCAACACTGCAGGGTAAAGATGGGTCTAATAGTTTTTCCCCCCTGTACTTTAATTAAAATTCCCTTCCCCCTGCCCACACTTTCTCTCTCATACACTTAGTTAAAGAAATTAATATATTGAAAACATTTTACCTGGAGACTTCCCAGTATACATCTATCTGTTGCTGTGCTATACCAGCTCTCTTCCTCATTTTTCCTTTATCTTCGGCAATGCCATAACTTCATACCAAAGTACTAAAGACACTACCTATGTCTTTAATTATCCCTCAAGGAGACAAGGTGGGCCTTCATCTTCATGTAGGATCATCTTCATGTTGGAAAGTTATATTACCCATCTTTTCTGAACCACCATCCTGGTGAGCAGTTAACAAGTCACTAAGGAATCCACATGACATTGAATCAGATACACATGAAGTTGATTTGGGGTAGAAGAAACATACAAAAGTATCTTAAATTTGTTGATATTAAGGACATAAGGAGCCATGCTGCATCAGACCAAAGGCCTATTTAATCCAGCATTGTGTTTACTCAGTGATCAACCAGATGCCTGGGGGAAGCTCCGAAGAAGGACAATGATACAAAGCTACTGTTTTCAGTAGGTGTTACACAGAAGCCTCTGATATTGGAGGTAATAGCCAGTAGCCATGAATGCCCTTATACTCTATGCATTTGTCTACATCCTTTGAAAGTTGTCCCAGTCAGTGATCATAAGTGCATATTCTAGTAGCAAATATCATCATTTTACTATGTCCTTTGTGAAGAAGTATTTTCTTTTATATGTCCTGAATCCCCCTCCATTCAGCATCAATAAATGATTCCAGGTTCTAGTAAACTCTCTCTATTCTGTTTCTCCACACCATGCATAATGTTATACAGCTCTGTCATGTCTTGCATTACTTGCCCTCTTTCTAGAGCTAAAGAGCCCCAAATATTTTAACTTTTTCACACGGGGGATTTACTGCAGCCCCTGGATCATTTTACTTGTAGCACTAGTGACTGTCCTATGCTCTACAAACTTAGTAGGACATCCTTTTTCCCAGGTACTTTTCAGCTCAAAAGAGCTCTGTGAACATCCTTACATAACAATGATTTAAGGGTGACCTTGCACCTCACCAGCAGCAGGTTCAATAAGTTGATACCAGAATTTGATGGCCTGGATAAAGATAACAAAAGAAAACAGCTGCTGTCAGTTTGTAAGAAATATATTACTTCTTGCCTAAGACCCCAAGTTTCAAGTCAAAATCATTTTTTTCTCAGTTCTGTGTTCTCATTGAATAAAAAAGTACTGGCCACCACACAGCAAACCAGTAAAGTCATGAATATGTCACAATGAAATGTGGTGTCTATTAGATCAAAATATGAAGCCTAGGTGTTATAGAGGTATGGCGCTGCACTGGGCCTCAGTGTTATTGAACCCAGGGCCTTGTCCCAAGTCAAAGTTTCCTTCCTATCTGTTGTCTGCAGATTAAACTGCATAAGCCAGGTCAGAGAGGCAAAGTATGTCAAGGTGCCTGCAAAACAAATATCATGAGGTGAGACACTCATAAAGGACAACACTGCTAGTAAATAAAACATAGCCATTTACCAGACTTGACAGGGAGAAGAGGTAGAGTCAAAGCTTGGAAACATTACTTTTTCAGACTATAGCCATTGAAACCCCCCCCTCTCAGTTCTGGGAGCTGTTGTTCAAAAAGTTACCTTTTCAACAGGTGTGGGCAACTGTGGGAGCCTAGTGGGTCACATCAGTCCCTGAAGGAAACTTTGGAAAGCCACCTCTTCACCTCACACCCTGCAAAAAAATATTTTTTAAAAAAAATGTGGGTGTTTTTGTTGTTGTTTTCAAATGCCCTCTATCGGGGCTGGGGAGCATTTCCACCATATTTTAGTGTCCCTTGACCATTTTGGGGCCAGGAGAAGCCTTTTTTTTTTTTTTTTTGAAACAGCAAGAAGTGAGTGGAAGTCACTTCTTTTTTCAAAAGCCTCCCCTGAGCCTAAATATGACCCGGAGAGGGGGAGATGTGGTGAAAATGCCCTTCATGCTCCCTAGAGGGCACTTGGGGGCCGAGGGACCACAAAACATCCCTGGGGACAACATGGGTCCCAAGGGGTTGCACTTCGCCCACAGCTGCTTTACAGCATCATCACCATGTATGGGATTTCTCATCTGCAACATAAAAAAATCTTGCAAGAATTTCACTATTGCAGCAGATAGTAGGATCACTATTGAAATTAAGCATCAAATATGAGTAGTGGTGCAGTAGAACCAGGATTGGCAAACCTGACAAACCAGAACTTTCTGTTTAGTGTGAGTGACTGTGTCTCTCCCACCCTGCTCAGGCTTCCATGTTTCCTCAGTTCGTACTGCAATCCACTGAACAGCTGGGGTGTGGAATGGATTTTTCTCAACAATGATATATCATGAACTGTCCCTATTGTATTGGGACATGTATTGAGGGATGGGATTGTGGCTTAGTCCCGAATGAACACTGAACAGCATTATTTTGACAAAATATTTGCTTTCATGGAGATAAAATGTTAGAACTGGTTTGTTGACATGAATAAACACCAGGGTGCTGTGTTGACAATTATACTGAATGCCTGAACTTGAAAACAGTTGATAGTTTTCTGTGCTCCCCACAAATGAGACAAGCCAACTCTGTGTTCTGCCAGACCATTCTCTGTTGGACTATGGGGGTTTGTGGTTTTATGTTGTATACCTATTTCCCTTAACCATTGTTGGAATGCATTACCTAGGAATTCCTCACCTAGATCTGATATAAAGGAAACCACTTTGTAGGGATACTTCCTTTCTACCATGGCAACCCATTACTTGAATTTGCCAAATGCTTCATCTTTGGTTTTTAACAGATAAACAAAACCAAAGCAGGTGTAATGGGTCTACCAATACAAACATGTATTTGGCTCCTCCCTCACTAGTTTTAAATGGACCGGCCAAATCTCCATACACTGCCTCAAAAGGCTTTGTAGTCATCCTTTGACTATGTTTAACTATAGGATATATGTTTTGGATTGTCTGTCTGTAGGGACTTTTGTTGTATAACTATAGGATATGCCTTAACTTTCACCTTCTAACAAACAGAGCAGTCCAGAAATTTTTTACAAGTTTTTACATTCAGATCTGGACAAACCCTTACCATTTGTGACAATGTGGAAAAACATGTGAGCCCAAGTGCACGATGGAAATAGTGAACACACTGGTCATGCAAAGGAACATTGGACATACTCACGTTTGTCACAATAGACATGTATGCCTTGGGTTGCATAGAGTATAGTCTGTGTTTCTTTACCCCTTTAGCACGGACCTTGCCGTTCCTGGATACAACACATTCATTACCTTCAAACTCTACTTTATACTTCTCATTGGTCACTTAAAAAACAATTAGCCATATTAGGTGCACACAGAGCATTTGATAAGGTTTCCCCTATACAGGGAATGAAGGCAGTTCCTATCTTCTCCACTCTGCTGGGAGCTCCATCAGCCAGTGTTATTCTGGTTACTGATACTGGCTTTGCATCCTGAAGCAACTCCACACAGTTGACAACATGATGCATCATTCCACTGTCCATAAGCCAGACATCTGCTAACTCCACACCATTGGCTGCTGCTGCAAAACAACTTTTTCCAGGTACAGTTACCTTCGAGGCTTCTCTGGTAGACCTATTCTGTTGCTGCCTCTTTTTGGAGCTAGTGGAAGCAGGACAGTCTTTTCTCAGGTGCCCCTCTTTTCCACAACCATAGCAACACCTCACATGACTGCATGATGCAATCTCCTCTCTGTCGGACGCTGTAAAGATGTGACTCTTATCTGTGCTACCTGCACATTGTACAAATCTGCTGTTCTGAGCCTCAAAGTCTCTCCACTCCTGTTCCTCCAAGACACATGGTGAGATTAGATTTAGAGTTAAATCACTCTCAGGCAAGCTCTGTAGGCTGTACGGCAGATAACTCCAGTTATCATTGAGGCTACCAAGAATAATATAGGCTTTTTTTGGTTCTAGAAAAAAACATTCCTCTGTTCTCCAGTTCAACAAAGAGAGCCCTTATCTTATCTAGATGAGTCCTGACATCATCACCATCTCTGATTTTGGTGTTGTAAAGTCTTTTAGTCAAAATCATTCTAGAGGTACAAGTGTCACTCTGATATACAGTCATTGCTCCACATTGGCGGGGGTTAGGTTCCACAGACCCCCGCGAATGTGAAAATTCCATGAATATGACAGCCCTCCCCCTCCCTCCCAAAGCGACCACGGGGTCTCCAGAGGCCCCATCGTCCCTTCCCCCGCCTCCCCACTTCCTCCCGAAGCGACCACAGGGCCTCCGGAGGCCCCGTCGTCCCTTCCCCCACCTCCCCACTCCCTCCCTAAGCAACCACGGGGCCTCCAGAGGCCCTGTCATCGCCTCTCCATGCCTCTTCTCGCCCTCCCGAAAGTGGCAACGGGACCTCAGAGGCCCCATCGTTGCTTTCCCTGGCCTCCCCTCACAGCAAACCGCGAATATGTGGAACCGTGAGTGTGGAGGCCATGAATGTGGAGGGAGGACTGTACACTTTGCAGACATTTCCAGCAGTCTTTGGCTATGGCTTTGTTATGCACATACATTAGCTAACTAGGCTCTAGAGACAATATAATCATTGCTCTAGCCTTGTTATCAGCCTGTTGCTTCTCGGTATTCCACAGCCTGGCAGGAGGGTTGTCTACATAGTTCCACAAATTCTCCCTAATGAGAAAATTTTGCATCATTAAAGACCAGGAGTGATAGTTGGGACTGTTTAGTTTCTTAGAACTCAACAAGCCTGTAATACTAGCCATATCTGCAGGCACTTCCAAACATAGAAAGAGAAACAAAAACAAAAGCTGAAGGTCATTCAGTCTTTAGTGAAAGATAAACAGTCAGGCAAAAGTGAAACAGAAACAAGCCGAGTGTTAGCTGGCTGGCTGCCTTTGGCAAAAACACACAGAGACAAAAAACAAACAAACCCCACATCCAGACAGTTTGTCTGAGCCCTGGCTCACCCCAGTGGCAAAAAACACTCTGTACTGGGATGTACTGGCATATACTGGGCCCATAACCCACTGTCCACTCACTGATGGCCCACTGAGAGACACCTGGCACAGCCTGGGGACAAACTAACCCAGGTGTAGCCAAACAGCAGTACTGTACAGCAGAATGGGCAAAAAAAGTATCTCAGGAACAAAGACTTCAGCTAGCAGGCATTTCACTGCTCTGACCCACTTTCATACAAAAGAAAAAGACTTACAGGCTGCAAGGTTCATCCAAAGATATCTGGAGGCCTTTATCTTCAGTTGCAGTGTAAACAAACAAAACATATACACAACAAACCTCGGCATCTTAACAGCAGTATCTCTAACATACACCAATACTCCTCTTCACTACAATACCAAACCACACACTGTGCATCTTGTGGTTCAACTATATAGGAGTGTTTGCCTGTCAGCCCTCTGTTTAGCCACATCTGTGACCAAATCCACCTCAGCTGTGCTAGTATGTGGTCTGTTGCTTCAATATTTTCCTTTGTCCTTAATGCAATAGTACCCTGACAGAAAACCCCTGAGGGTTGCCATAAATCAGAAACAACTTGAAGGCACACAACAACAACAAACACAACAGACAGGATGCTGTCATCCTAGAGAAGAATGAAGAGGTCCTACAATTTTTTTACTTAAACTCATCCATAAGTATCATAAGGAACTAATAAGTGGCTTGGGGTATCATACACTGTTGATACTTCAGTCCAGGTTTCTGGAAGATCTCTCCCAACAAAAAATATATAGATGTTGAAAATGTTCCAGGAAAGGAAGAATACCAAAATTTAGATTCTAGGTAGCTAAACTTTTTGTGTATCTCACAAATAAATAAGAACTCCAGCAAACTCTTGAGGGAAAATAGGACACAGAAGTGATGAGAAAGAAGAAACAAAATTTCCTTTGCCAACAGCAACTTTGTTCTAAATTTAAGGGGGAAATAAATAAAAATCCTGTGACATTTGAGTATGACTGACTGACTGACTGACTGACTGACTGACAAGTAGTGCAATACTAGTGGTATGTCAGTGCTCAAATGACAGGACAGAGAGGTCTCTTGTGGCCATCTCCTTAGCCATTATTTTTAGTAGAATATGTGGTAGGGCATGATTTGGCTAAAATATATGAGGTGAAGATTGTGAGTATCATTTAATTTTTTTTAAGAATCTTTCTCCCAGCATTTAGATATTATGGAGATCTAACGCTTAGGACCTTGAAGACTATTAGAAGAGTCTGGAACTTCTGTGTATGCAGGTAAGTAAGGATTCATTAGGTCATCTACAGTATTTCTGTGTCTTTGGATAAGGCTGAGAAACCTGTAGCCTTCCAGATGTTGATGAATACTCCCACCACCCATCTTCTTTGGTCAAGCTAGCAGGGGCTAATGAAAATTAGAGCCCATCAGTATCTGGAAAGCCTCTTGTTCGGAGCTCTAAAATGTTAGCTGATACATTATATAGGGGATTTGATCTAAATGTGTTCCTGGTAATATCGCCCAGCAATTTCCCACTAGATCTTCTATATTAAAGATGAACATTTTATACTGTGAACCCACAAGGGATTTCCCTGAGTTACTTGGATGCTATGAAATGAGACACTTCAGGCAGCTGAAACAAAGGAAAGGGATTGAGACCTGAAAGCCATGCAACCCTGTTTTCTGACAGATGGAAAACAAGAAGCAGTAATTGCTGATGTGGCCCACAAAGACAGTTTTCTTTGATCTATGCAATTTGCAGTCATGGCCAAACTCATAGGGCTCTAGAATTTAAAAGAAAAATGATTACAAATTTGAATTGTTGGTTATGAAAAATGTGAAATTACTCAAATATATTCTCACTCTTAAGTGGAATGTAGAACATTGCATTACTTAAAGGCTGATTCAAGGTACAAAGGTAACAGAAGGGCAGCTTTTGATTTCATTCTACTTTTATATAACACCATTGGGGTAATTTGCCTCTGCTGTAAGATTTAGATAAATATGCAGACACCACAGCATTTGAAAGAGCTTCATGAATATCCCAGGGTTCTGTTTCTGATGGGCTTATCAATGGCAAAGCGGGATTTCTTTCTCCTGGTGTAATGAATACATTTAACATTTTAATTATTGTTGTCACTGAAATATGTTTGTAAATTTTACATGTAAAAAGGTTTTTTTTAAAAAAAAATTATTATTCAGTAACAAATCAGTAAAAATAACAAATTGAAATGCTCAGCATTACTGTTCATGCACATGTCATTTTACAAAACCCATTACATTTTAAAACACACACACTTTGGACATTTGTGGTGGGCAGTGCCTTGTTAGTGAAAATCATTTCCCGTTGTCTCAGGAAAGATACGTTTTATTTAAATCCCCAAAGAAACTTCTGTTTTGCCATTTGTGAAACAGATGTCTTTCCAGATATTGTTGGGTTGCAAGTCCCATCAGGCCTAGTCTGCATAGTGAGTGGTGATAACAGATGGGAGTTACAGTCCAACAACTGGAGGGGCCACATGCTCCCAACTCCTACTCTATAGCATTGCCTTTTTAGCTGGCGTTTGGTCTCATATGTCTTGAACAGGGTAAACCAGTGGGCATTTGCTATTTACCTCAATGACTTTAGCTGGCCTTATATATGATCACAGACCCATTCTATTTAGTGAATCATGAGCACACATGCAGCTTTCATGCTGGGTCTTCCTGTTCCTTTCTGTATGTAAGTTTCTATGCGTGTCTAAATAAGGCTGAAACCATCTCAAACTAGTGCTATTTCCATTCTGCCAAGGAAAAAAACTCCACAGAGTGAAAACGTACTGAGATTTCAAAGAACAATGCTCACAAACTGCCACATTCCCAATGGGTTCTTTTTACTCTTTATTTTGTATGAATGTATTGGTTTAATTACTATTAAGAATGTTATGCTCTTTAATTTATTCTTCCCCATTGAACCTGTGGCTCAATTAATTCCAGAGAGGTCCCCCACCCTGTTGTGTGCATTTGGAAAGGTTAGATCCTGTCACATTTCTATAAAAGGTTTCATGATCATGAGATATCCGCTAATTGCAGGACACAACATGGAGCAGTACTACAATAAATGGAGCAATGCAGATTTCTCAATTACCTTCAGTGAATGGAATTAGAGATTTGTTTTATGTAATTATGAATGTTTATGCCTAAAAGGATCTGCAATAAGAATTATTTTATTGATACAAATAGGCTAAATGATAGATAGATAGATAGATAGATAGGCAGGCAGGCAGGCAGGCAGACAGACAGACAGACAGACAGACAGAGGAAACAATCTGCAGTTGTGTGTTTTTTATCCATTATGTTCAGTGTGTTCTTACTCCTTGTTTGTTGATTCCACCTACTTTTGGATGAGTTTATTTTTTAGCTATTTGTTTTAATATGGCATATTCTGCTCTAAGTGCAGGTAGTTCCAGCTGTATCCTATAGAGGAAATAAACTGGGGTGGGAATCTTGCTCCCTCCAGATGTTCTTGCTCCAAGCCCTAGCATTCCTTGCCATTGGCTATGGTTGCTAGGAGTTACAAACCAACACCATCTATAAGGCTGCATGGCTCCTGCACCCATATTAAACAAAACCTTTCTCTGCTTGTGGCTGCTCTTTTTGTCCTTGCAGTTCTATATTCATGGTGAAAGGGTTGCCCACATTTCCTATGAAATGTATTATTTTAGGCACAGTTTATGGTATGGGTCATCTGGATGGCAGGGATAAATGTGAATGTAAATCGACTAAATAAAAATAAACTAGCACAAGTCTCCTCCAATCCTGCTTGATCACTGCTATGAGAATGAATATTGGGGAAGGCTTTAACAGGCTTATGATGTCTTCCACAGGGGACAATTAGAGGGCAGATTGTTATTCAGGGTAGCTGTCAGATGAGAACCACGTTTCTCGCACTGACAGTTCTAAAAGAATGGGTGTTATTAATTTGAGGCAATCACCTTCCAGGTAGTAACTTTGCAGCATGGGAGGTGGGGTGGGGGAAAGACTGAATGTGTCATGTTTGAACCGTGCATCCAGAAGTCTTCCTATTACCATCCTTATTCTCAAAACTTCTTTGAAGTGTCTGGGAGGGAATTATCCCTTTCCTTTGGTTAAAAATAAATATTGCAGAGACATTTGCTCTAAAATGTTCACTATAAGAACAAAAGAACATCCTAATGTAAGCCAGGGGTTGGGTAACTTATGGCTCTTCATATGTTGGACTCTAACTCCCACCATCTTGAGCCAGCATGGTTAACAGGGGTGATGGGAATTGTAGGAAAGGTGTAGAGGGCTACCACTCCTCTGTCTGTGCTTTAAACAAATAGTATTTTGATTCCAGCAATTGTTCAGCCCCTTTTCATATTTTAAAATGTGTTAAAATTGTGTCCTTCTTCATATAAAGGTATTAATTGTTAAACTGTATTCCTCTCTAGAAACACACAGTATTATATTTTATTCAATAGTATCTAGACCAGAGTTGGGAAAGTATGGCCTGCATTTGGCCCCTGCCACCCCCTGCCAGTCCCCCTAGACAGGGGTGGGCAACTGTGGGAAGTTAGAGAGTATAGGAGAGCTTGTAGGTTTTAACATGGAAAAAGCTCCCCCCCATACCCCCAAGCATGTGTATGGCATTTCCACCATGTGTTGACCCACTGGGGGATTTCCGGCCTTCCTGTTCACTTTTTGTTTAAGAAAAAAGACCTTAAGACCCCTCCCCCATGAGAGATTTTTAAAAAAACTTCTGGGAACCCACAAAAATGCCTCTAGAGCATTTGAACTCCCTTGAAGTACAGCATTAGACTTCACCTAGCATATAATTTTATGTACATCAAGTACAGATCCCAGCACTCTTTGGGATGAAGCCATTGCAGTAAAAATGGAATCAAGCTGCTATAATTGTGTAATATGGATATAGCCTGAGACACTATGAAAGTACATGAATTGTAAAATTCAGCCAACAGAGTCCCGAATAAGTACTGTAATGGAACAGCTTAACATGTGAACATTTTGAATGGGTCCTTTCCTCGCTTTTAACAGGTGGCTGAAAGAAAAAATTAACCTTGCTTTCAGCTCTTCATTGTGGTGTTCTATATAGAGAAAGCAGTGTTTTCCATCTTCTGAGTCAATGTCCTGCTCTTCTCCAAAGAACAGATGTTGGGAAGGAGTTTTGGTCTCGCTAAAGAA
Organism: Gambelia wislizenii; assembly: GCA_030847615.1. NCBI lineage: Eukaryota > Metazoa > Chordata > Lepidosauria > Squamata > Crotaphytidae > Gambelia > Gambelia wislizenii. The sequence continues at coordinate 377,811,012 of JAUMIR010000002.1, read as the reverse complement.
CCCATAGGCAGCTGTTTTGTTGCCTATAATTACAGCCTTAATAAATGAATCATTTCCTTTGGAAGGCAAGTGTTAGGGGCTGATCACACCATTATGAACATTAGCAGTTCTGGAAATCATCCACTGGTGTCTGCTTTTGCAAATAGGTCGGAACATTTTGAAAAGAAAGAGCCATGAGTTGTTTTGGAAAAAAAGAAAAGAAAAGCGATGAGTTGGAGTAAAGAATGATCAAATTCTGTACAATTGAGTGGACTCTTTAGGCCACAGTTCATGGTATGTAATAGCCAGCATAAACAGAGCATCCTAGACAAAAGCTAGACACTGTTAATATCATCTAGATACTACTGTGTCATAAAGTCCCAAATACTTATGGAATCTGGGGTTTCTGTGAGGTACTTAAACTTCTGTGCTGGAGAACTCTGGTGCTGTGGTTCTTGGGAGTGGGCTAGGGCTCTCTAACAGAGAATTTGAAGACTTCGATGCTGGCAAGAGGATTCTGGGACTTGTACTCCAAAATGTAACTTTTCCAAGCTCTGGAGTCCTGTCTTTGGACATCTACACCAGGCAGGATACGCTGGTCCCCTGCCAGTGTATCATGCCTCTGGAGTTGACCAGTCCCCCACCCTACCCCAGAGTCCAAATAGGATGGCAGCCCATTGCTGAAGCTGCCGCCACCACCATTTTCTCACTAACATGGAATCCAGGCAAGTGGCCCACAACATGTGATTGCAGTCCCCCCCTGCCTGTGATCAGCCTTGGGATAGCCAGGGAGCTGGTGGTGGCAGCAGTGAGGGATGGCATTTCTGGGACGGGCTATCGCAGACATGTGGGGTCCAGTCTGGTAATACCAGATTAAACTGGGTATTTTCTTTGAATGCTTTATTGGCCCATATCCCAGCTTTCCCCTGTTGCAGCTCCATATCTGCCCCAGGGGTCGTTTGGATTGCCCAGGGGCAGATCAGGGTAAATGCCCTCTGTTGTTTTGACTGCTGGGCTCTGGAACAAGGACAAGGCAGGGTATTCGGCCGGTGTACACAAACCCTTTGAAAAAAGAGGGCATGCACAGCAAAGTCTTAAGAATATGTGGCTTTCCCTCATAACAAATTGCACAAGGTTGCAAAAGTTACTTTTGGAAGTACAAACTCTATCCATGCTGACTGGGAGTTCTGGGAATTGGTGTTACAAAAAATAATTTTTCCAAACTCTGGTGCAGTGTAATGTGAGTTTGGATTTGGGAGATCTGCGTTCAGTATACAGTAATCTCTGAACTTACTGTGAGGCCTTTTGTATGACCTCCAAATGTCCCCGTTTGGTGGGGACAGTCCCAGTTAATCCTCCATCACCCCACTTTCCCCAGTGCTTTTAAACCGCTTTTAAAATGACCCAATTTCTCTCTCATCCTCTCACATTTCCCTTTTGTCTTCAGCTTACTTCCATTGGTACAAACTGATGTCAGATCCACACTACACAAATAATGTTGTTTGAAACTGTATTATTTGCAATGGCTCCTTCCTATGGAATCCTGGCATTTGTAGTTTGGTGAGGCACCAGCACTCTTTGGAAGAGAAGGCTAAAGACCTTGCAAAACTACAAATTCCAAGATTCCATAGGAAGGAGCCATGGCAAACAATTCAGTTTCAAACAGGATTATTTGTGTGGATTTTGCCTGAGTTCAGAGGCAAAAATAGCTTGCACTCAGTTAACTCAGCAGGAAGAGAAGAGAGGAGGAAACAGAATCTTGCTCTTTCCTGTATGCTGCGTCAAAGGCACACTGCTTCAATGTTTCCTAGTTTATTTGTTCTTCCTCCTTTATAACGTTTGCCATCTTGACCACACTCTGATGTTGCTTGGCCATATGTATCCCAGTTTCTACCTGTGAAGGTTGGAAGATTTGCTTTGGCATGACGCATTCATTTAGTCCCCTCCCCAAATTATAAATCACGCATGCCATAGGAATGTTTTAAAGGTAAGCTTATGAAAGAAAGATTGCAAAGTGCTTTGTGACTATGGACTTTATCAGACTAGTGTCTAAAAATGCTGTAATTCCACGAATGAGGAAAGTGGAAACATAGTGGCATTATTACACTTATTATTGCACATCACTGTAATCACGCAAAAGAAAACCCATGGAATTATCACATGACCACTACCAACACTTTAAGAATGGGACTTTATTTCCATGATTTAGCATGGGTGAGATTTCGGCGGTTCTCACAAGAAGACACAAGCGCACTTTAAAACACTCCCCCCTTAATTTGCAAAGTAAAGGATTACACAAACACTTAAACAAACCTAAAAACATGCAAACAAACTGGGACAGTTCATAAAAAGAGTGTCCTGTGGATAGTTTTCACATTCGCACCTGGAAATTTTCTCCCCTGGAACAGGGAGGGGGGAAAGAGGACTGCCCATTCACACTGTAATCTCATCATTACAATGGGACATGTTTTCGCATGCTCTTCAATACTGCCAAAAAAAAAAAAAAAAGCAATATTGAGAGCTATTGATGGCTTGTCCACCAAATTAAAAGCAACACCTTATTCACAGCTGGAACACAGTTTGACCACGTGAACATGACAACATTGTGCAGTAGCAGAAACCATTTGTGCTACCATAATGTTGTAATTGTGCAATTTTTGCCACATCTGATAAAGTTCTATGAAAAGGGGCACATAGATTAGTTGTAGTTGTATAATACAGTAGTGTCTTTGGCCTCCAGAAATTCACCAACAATACTCTCTTTTAAAGAATTATTTTTAAAAGTTTCTTGTTAAAAACTTAAAATGTTTTATATGTACATACTTGCTAAAGGATTACCCCCATCTATTCTGTTTTATTCATAATTCTGAAGCTGGCATTTCTTTCATTTTTCAAACATTTCTCACAGTCACAGTCTGGTAAGAAATCCCCTGTGTTAACACCTCCGTTAATCACCTCTGCAGTGTTCTGTAAATTCTAATCTGTGATGGCTTTTCTAATTCCTTTGTTACTATGGAATTGTATTGATCAAGGGTTTATATGTGTGTGTTCTTTCTTTTGCTTGAATAACACAGGTAATTTGATTTTGAGGTCTGACTGAGGATTTTTCGATTTATGGATTTCGTATCAGGTAACGCTAATGCCAGACTTTAAAAACAACTACTGTAGTTTGATATCCACCAAACTGAGAGTTCTATGAATTTGGGAGTGGGGGTTGTATTTGAATGAAAGTGTAGCCTTTCAGATCTATGGCAGTGGATTTTTGAGCAGCAAGGGGAAATACTTTATACTGTTGCAATAAAATTTACAACCAATATAATCTCTTATAATATAAACCTATATATTGAAATTACCTGATAAATGTACTGGTTCCTTAGTCCAATGCCTGGTAATTATTGTATTACACAGCTACTGGCATGACATAAATTCCACATGGTTGAAGATTATGTGTTTATTTCTCATGAAAAATTGGCTTGCTTTGGTGGGCAGATGTACTACAGACCATATGTGTATACTTGGCTGCTAGAACACCACTGAGGCTTCATATTCCCTGAACTGACATTACTAAAAGCCAGAGCTTTGAAAAGACCATAAAGATTGGCCTCTCTTTTGATAAGACTCAACATTAGACATAGCACATCTCCACAATTTATGCTTATGAGGTCCAAGAAGAAATGTAATCTTCTAAAGTCAGAGCCTCTAGAATATAGGGTAATGGCACAATCCTATACATGTCTACTCAGATGCAAGTCCCATTGAGCTCAATAGAACTTACGCCCAACCATTTAGCAGCTATTCACAGCCAGCTGCCCTCTAGATGTTTTAGGACATGAGATCTCATCAGACCTAGTTAGTATAGACAATGGTCAAGAATGCTAGGAATCTTACCACAAAACACCTGGAGAGCATCAGGCCAGAGAAGGATGGTGTATAGGTTTGTAGCCCTATTCACACTTACTAGCAGCGTTGTAGAACAACTTATCTGTGTATACTTTCAATTCCAGTCTGATAATGAAATGATGGCATTGGAAGGGCCATCACTAACTTGACCAGGTGGTATCTGAATAGGAAAAAGTTATATTGCTTCAATCCACTGCCTCCTTTGGACTAGTGTGGGGAGTAACCAAGAAAAACATGCATCTTCTTCGTGGTCTCTGTGAATCACACAGTTGGGTTATTCCTGCACCTGCACAGAGCGTTTGGAACCTTCTGGAATCGCTAGGCAGAATGTGCATTGATACATTGTTGACGGTAACTCCGCCCACCCTAACGGTCCCTTATAAGGCGCTCCTGCCTAATTCCCCTCGGTTCCTTTCTTTCTGCCGCATTAGCAGCTTGAAGGAACCTTTGTTCGCTAGTTTTTCCCCTCACTTTCGATTTGATTGGATTTTTGACTTGGCTTGGATTTTTGACTAAAATTTTTCTCTCACTCCTTTGGATTTGGCATTTTCTCCGTGAATTTGGTGTTGACTTGGATCGTTTCTCTTTACTCTTACTGTTTGCCCATCGGATTTGATGACCTCGTGAGTACAATGTCTTCGAGAGCGGCCTTTAAAAGATGTGCCATCTGTCAGGCCAAACTCCCGAGTACAGATGGCCATTCCCACTGCCTTATTTGTCTCGGCGAGTCCCATAATGTGGACTCTTATGTGCACTGCAGGGCCTTCACATCTCAAGCCCGTAAGCACAGGATGTCCCACATGAAATCATTTTTATACGAAAGGGCTCTAATTCCAGCAGCTGCCTCAATTCCAGCCTCTGCTCCGGCACCCGCTCCACTGAAACAGTGCTGCTCGCTGTCTCTGAAGTCAAAGACTCAAAAACGACATCGGTCCCGTAGTCCGTCCCAATGCCGTTCGGTTGCTTCAGACCCGGAGGCAGTGCGAGGTTCGCACAAACATGTTGCTCCCTCTGATCCATGTCGGGATTGAGCATGCTCGACACCTTCAACCTCTACACGGGACCAGGAACCCTCGACTTCAAAGGCTGTCCCTCTGGACCAGGTGCCTTCTGAAACCACCAGTCGGGTTGGTGCTTCGGGGGAAGCCTCAAAGTCCTTAAAAAAGAAAAAGAAAGACAAACACTCCTCTCGGCATGAGGACAACTCTAAGTCTAAGAGCAAGCCGAAGGATGCTCCCAAAAAGTCAAAGCCAATGACCATTCCACTGACGGTCCCTACTAGTACAGCTGCTAAGGCTATCAAAATCAAGGAAGCGCTACTTGCCGACGATGCCAAGGCCATTTCCACCCAGCCATCCCCAGCAACAGTTGCTGAGGGAAATCTACAATCCCGTGCTCCAACTCCTGCGGCTTCTGTGGAAATTGTCGCAGTTGAAGTGCCCTCGGGTGCCGATACAGATGTGTCACCCCAACGGAAAGGCCATTCACCAGCCTTCGTTGTTTCGAGAGCTCATCTTCTTGAACGCTCCGCCTCTGACATTGAAGTTGAGGTTGTTGAATCCGAAGATGCCACTTGAACCCGTCCCTTTTCACCTAGGATCCATGATTATGAGCCTGCTTACTCCGCCTACGACCTGGCATGCTCCATCTACCATGCCGAATTCACTTCACCAACTGGCTCGCAGGTCCTAACCACCCGGGCCTTTGACTTCACAGAAATGTACATGGGTCACAGTGTGCGTCGTTCCCCACAATGCCTGTGATTCTAGGGACCACTGGGTCTAGCAAAGACCTACCACCAGTCTCCCAGTTTTGCCATCCCTTCTTCGATCCAGTCCACTTCAAAGGAGATTGATAGGCTGTATCGGGTTGGAGGTGAACATACCGAATGGCTTCAAACTCATCCTTGCCCCAATTCTGTGGTAGCTGAGGCCTCCCAGAACAGAAGACAATGCCGTCCGCAATTGACGCCACCTGACCCAGAAGGGCGGAAGCTCAGCATAATTGGGAAAAAGATCTACTCCCCTGCAGGCCTCAGTTTCCATGTGGCTAATTACTCTGCTTGTATGGGGGCATATGAACAGGTACTCTGGGAGAGGATGATGCCCCTCATCCAAGATCTCCCAGATGAAAGATGAAGATTAGCGGAGGCAATCCAGACAGAAGCACAGTTATTGGCAGGGCAACAAATGAATTCTGCCCGACATTTTGCAGATTGAACTGCCAAGACAATCTGGATAGCTGGATCCATCACCCTGCGTCATCACGTGTGGCTCCAGTCCTCGGGCCTCACTCCCCAAGCCTCAGCTACCATCGAGGATTTGCCATTTGATGAGTCGGGCCTTTTCAACGGCTCCACGGATGAAAAATTAGAGTTCACTCAGAAGATGAGGACCACCGCCAAGAAGTATGGTATGGCTGCTTCCTCATCTTCTCTATACCGCTCCAGGAGCTGTACCAACTGCATCTGGCCATCCATTTAGATGGGGGTTTACTGGCCAATCTTATAGATGCTCCCGATATCTGCCGTCCCCTTCGTCAGCTTCATCGGTGAGGAGCCAGGGGTCAACTTCTCAATACTGACCCCCTGCAAAGCAGAGGTCCAAGGATCAAGCCAGGAGAAAATTTTGAATTTCCACCTCATTCTCTCTCTCTCTTCTCTTTAGCCTCCACTGTTCAGAGATCGACTGTCGACTTTCCAAGAAGCCTGGTCTTCAATAGCATCAGACCGCTGGGTACTTCAAATCATCCAGAATGGCTATTGGATTGAATTCGACTCACTACCTCCGACAGGTTGGGTTCGATCAATACCGCTCTCCCCTCCCCACCTCAAGGAGGTGCAGATGCTGCTGCAGAAGGGGGCCATCGAACCCGTGAATTCCGAACTTCACCACCTCTGCTTCTTCTTGAGGTACTTCCTGATCACGAAGAAGGACGGTGGTCTCCATCCCATTCTCGACCTTCGCGGAGTGAACGGGTATATAGCACCAAAGACGTTCAGGATGGTTACCCTGGCTTCCATCCTACCACTCCTACAGCAAGATGACTGGTTCGCTTCCATAGACCTTCCACATCGGGATCCATCCATCCTACAGACGGTTCCTGGCGTTCCAGATCGGGACCAAGGTATTCCAATTCCAGGTCCTCCCATTTGGACTTTCGACCATTCCAAGAGTCTTCACTAAGTGCATGGCAGTGGTAGCGGCCTTTCTGCGCCAGCGTGGAGTGGTGGTCTTCCCCTAAATCGACGACTGGCTGATTGTGGCAAACTCTTGACGTCAGCTCGAACTGGACATTGGTCTCACCTTAGATGTGTTAGATGGCCTGGGACTTGTTGTCAACACAGAGAAGTCGCAACTCCAACCATCCCAATCTATCCAGTTCATCGGAGCTCGGTTGGATTCACGTACTTCTCAGTCACATGGCAGCTACTACCTATGTGATGCGCCTTGCCAGACTCTGGTTCCACCCGCTTCAACACTGGTTTTTACAAGTGTTTGACCCTCTGCGCGACACCCCGAACAAACTGCTCACGATGCCATGGGCATTTCAACGGTCGCTGGGATGGTGGTTGGCTCTGGAGAATGTCTTGTCTGGTATGCCATTCGACCCTCCTCAACCAGACATCTCTCTAACAATAGACGCCTTGATGTTCGGATGGGGAGCCCATCTCGAATCCTATGAAATCCAGGCACTTGGGATGCCAACGAACAGACATGCCATATCAACATCTTAGAGCTTCTCGGCATCCAGAAGGCACTGCAGGCCTTCGAGACCCTGGTGACGAACAAGACCTTTCTGGTGGTAACAGACAACACATAGGTGATGTAATATCTGAACAAGCAAGGAGGAACGAGATCCCCTCAGCTTCTTTAACTCACACTGGAGATCTGGGATTGGTGCATTCGCAGGAACATTTACCTCCAATCCATCCATCTACCGGGGGAGGAGAACACTCTTGCAGACAGACTCAGCCAGCCTCTCCATCCACAAATGGATGCTGCACAGGTCAGTAACGCCAGACCTGTTCCAACAATGGGGAACTCCCCAAGTAGACCTCTATGCATCACCAGAAAAGAGTCAGTGCCACAAGTTCTGCTCCAGACGTTGCGCCCTGGGTTCGAGGGGTGATGCATTCCTCTTTCATTGGATGGGACCCCTTCTCTACCTCTTCCCTCTATTTCCACTGCTGACGAGGGTAATCGCCAAACTGCGTCGGGACCAAGCAGATGCCATCCTCATCACTCCGTGGTGGCCCCATCAACCTTGGTTTGCAACCCTCCTGCGTCTAGCCAGGCACCGATTAATCCGACTTCTGACCCGTCCCAATCTTCTCACCATTCAGAACGGGAAGGTCAGACACCCAGATGTACAAGCTCTACGAGTAACAGCATTTTAAAAAAAAATTTATTTAGTTATTTATACCCCGCTCTTCAGCCACAAGGCTATCAGAGCGGCTTGCAAATTGTTTTAAGCAATAGCTATTTACACATCTACATTGCATTAAACAGTTTCCAATGTGTGTTAGCTAATTGCCCCCACAAGCCGGGTACTCATTTTACCGACCTATGAAAGGATGGAAGGCTGAGTAAACCTTGGAGCCCACTGGAATCAAACTTGCAACATGGTGGCTTGCAGTACTGGTGGCCTTGAACTCATCCTCCGTTCAGACAGCCAGGGTCAATATGGCCTCAGATTCATCCTCGGTTCCGAGGGGCCGGGTCTCTCCATCTCTCCCTCCAGAGGTTCAGGCTGTCATCAACGCTGCCCGATCGTATCACTACAAGTGGAAAACGTTTGAAGCCTTTCTGGCTGATCGGGGACTGGCTACGGAACCGTATTCCATCCCAGCGGTCTTGGAATTCCTTCTTCACCTGTCTGTCACAGGGCTTTCGCTTTCGTCGATCCGGTGCTACTTGGCAGCCATTTCTGTCGAATTCCAGGCTAGAGGTCACCAGTCTCCTTTTATGGATCCGATGGTCAAGAAGTTCTCAACTTTCATCCTCTGGTACTTGAGCCTACTCCGATGTGGAGCCTCAAACTGGTCCTCTCACAACTGGTTTGACATCCCTTCGAACCCATGGCATCTACTGATTTGAGACTCTTGACTTGGAAAACTGCTTTCCTTATTGCTATTACTTTGGCGCGTTGAGCTTGAGAACTCTGTGCCTTGCGCTTTGACCCACCATACACTGCCTTCCACAAACATAAGGTAGTGTTCCATCCCGACATCTCCTTCCTCCTGAAGGTGGTGTCGAGCTTCCATCTGAATCAGTCTATCACTCTCCCTGATCTGATGCAGGATCCAAAGGACAAATTTGAGCATACCCTCCACTCCATGAATGTCACCTTTTACATCCAGAGAACTGCTCCCTTCAGGAAGTCACCTAAACTGTTTGTCTCCTATGCCGACTCGAGACTTGGAGAACCTATTTATCCACGTCTGTCTAAGTGGGTGACATCGATTATATCCCTCTGCTATGAGCTGGCCAAGAAGCCATTGCCGTCACGGATTCGAGGACATTCGATGAGGGCTGTCTCCACCTCAACAGCTTTCCTCTCTGGGGTGCCTCTAGAGGACGTTTCTCATTGCTAAAGATTTCCTTGTTAGACATTACATATTAATTAATCCACTGTCACTTGTTCATATATATAAAAAGAAACTTATGTTAAACATTTATTTATTTATTTATTTATTTATTTATTTGTGGGATTTATATCCTGCCTTCATCCTATGCTTGGGATGCAAAATGATTTAAAAAACCAAATACCTGTGAACATACAATTTGTGTTGTTGCGTGCCTTCAAGACATTTCTGACTTATGGCAACCCTATCAAGAGGCTTCCTTGGCAAGATTTAGTCAGAGGGTATTTTCCATTGCCTTCCTTTTAGGTTAAAAGAGTGTGACTTGCCCAAGGTTACCCAATGGGTTTCCACGGCTGAGACAGGAGTTGAATAACCATCTCACAGAAACATAGGGCTCAGCTAGATGGGAGAAATTAATTGCGGAAAATAGCGTGTTAACTTACCATCACAGCAGCGTTCATTTGTCTCCATGATACATTCACAAGATTGCTGGCATGGGAAGCTATCAGTGTTTGAAGTTCACGTGGAACATGCCCATGAGTAAAGATGGTGGCTGTGAGTGAATTACATGCATTATTATTCCCCCAAAGCTCCCTCCATTTCCATTTCCCTCTCCCCTTGTTAAATCAGAGATGCAGAAGAGCCATCTTCTGCTTTAAAAAATATATATATTGCTCTGCTGCTCAAAAACAGCACATGATTGCTTCTGTGAAAATCAGCAATGGCGGCTCAGGCCACTTCGTCTCTGGCAAGCCCACCCCCATGCATGTCTGACCAATCACATTTTGACTTCTGTAATGTGCCCCAATTCGAATCAGTTGCTCAAACAGGCTGGAATGTGCATTTCCATGTGTGTGTGTTTTTTTTTAAACTTCTCAATAAACAGCGAAGGCTGTTATCATGAAGTACTTTGATTTTTTGGCCCCCCTCCTTTCAAATATGGTGAGTCGCTGCAGGAGCTCATCTGGACAAAAGGTATTCCCCTCACGCTCTGAGAGGATTTTTTTTTCACTGTCTAGATAACGCCAGAGTCCAACATTCAAACCATTATACCATGCTGGCTCAAAAACAAACAAACAAACAAACAAACAAACAAACACCACAATAAATAATACATATTCCAAATAACAATAAATCGTGCCATTAATTAAAATGAATTGTTAATACAGTTTAAATCACCTCAATACATTAATGTAAAATATTAAAAGTCCATCTGTGTAAGACACTCGTCTGTATCAGGCCACTCAGTTGCTGAAGACCTGTCAAAATAAAATGGTCTTCACTTGCTGGCTGAAGGACAAGGAGAGTGACAAGCCTAGTCTAGTCACCAGACATGTCCATGAGGATGGTGGGACCAAGAGAAGAGCCTCTTCTGAAGATCTGAGAACCCTGGCAGACACTAAGGGAGCCCTGGTGGTGCAGTGGTTAGATGCCAGTACCACAAGCCACCACATTGCAAGTTCAATCCCAGAGGACTCCCAGGTTCACTCAGCCTTCCATCCTTTTGTAGGTTGGTAAAATGAGTACCCAGCTTGTGGGGGCAATTAGCTAACACACATTGGAAACTGCTTGATGTGGTGTAGATGTGTAAAATGCTATTGCTTAAACAATTTGTAAACCGCTCTGGGAGCCTTTGTGGCTGAAGAGCAGGGTATTAATATCTAAATAATTAATTAAATAAATAAATCATGGGGGAGCACAGCTCTTCAGACAACTTGGATCTGGGCTACAAAAGGCTTTATAAGTCACAGCCAGCACTTTGAATTCTGCCTGGAAACAGAGGACTAGTCAATGGAGCTTTCATAGTAGGAGAGTTATGTGCTCCTTGTAACCATTCCAGTCAACAGTTTGGCTGCAGCATTTTGAACTAGTTAGTTTTCAAACACTCTGTGAAAGCAGACCCGCATATAGGCTGACATCGTATACAAACACACGTCTCGTTTTAGATAGGGAGTAGAGGGCTATTCTCTTGCCCTTATACTCCATCCCAAAACTACTCACTAGCTAGCAGCTATAAAGCCCCTGAAGTTGCTGCTGCTCCTCCTTCTCACTGGAGGAAGGTTTGAGGTGGTTCAGATCAAAAAGATCCATCTGCTCTGAGCTCCTGGGGTAGGAAAAGGCAGGTACTCCCCACTCATTTCTCTCCCACAATCAAGGTGAGACCAGCTGCTTCTTTGTGATCTGAATTGCCTCCCTCCTCCCTTCACCACCAATAAGCAACAGCAGAAGGGGCCCCTCTTTGGCAGCCAGGTAAAGCAGAACTGCGCATGTGGACATATGTGCACATGTAGAATCTCAGCCACACTGTGTTATGGTAATCTAAACAAGATGTAACTAAGGCATTTGTCACAATGGCTAGATCAATGCATCTCTGGGGATGGGCAGAGCTGGTACACTACTTTTAATTGCTCAAATGCATTCCCAGCCACCTCCTGGGGCTTGTCTATACAAGCCCCTAATAAATGGATTGCTCTATGGTAATAGCAAATACAAGCAGCTGCGATTTGTCTTAATGGTTCCCCCCCCCAAGCTTCTCATGGCCACCAGTCAAAATGGCAGCCACGAGTGACCCCCCCTTTTTTACCTACCTTTTTTTGCTGCCATGGAACTTTTTTTTTTAAAAAAAAAACACTGTTCAGTATGTGCACTGGATCTATATTTCAATATTTTGTCATTACAAAAAGAAGAAGAGGAAGAAGAAGAAGAAGAACCCCATTTTATCACCGTAGCAATCACTCACTAAGGTGAAAAAAACAACATAGCAGCTCCGGGTGCTTGCCCTGTTAGCAAGCCACCCCCTGCACTCATCTAGTCAATCAGGGTCATGCTTCTTTTTATTTTTATTAAAGTTTTCAAAAACACTTAAAAATATTCATACATTTAGCCATTTCGTTTTCTATTCCATACATCTCATGTCAGTCATTTCACATACATACCATTTAACTTGCTTATTTCTTTTTCAGCCATATAGTTAATTTCATGCTTTTCTTCCCCTTTTTTCCCTTCAATCTCAAAACTTTCCTGTTTTCCTTTTTTTTCTTACATCAATATTTTTATAACTACAATTCTACCCTATCTCCCACATCTTTTCCCCATTTTTCTTTCCATATAGAATTTAGGACCTCCCATTCTTTCATATCTTTTTGAGTTTTCTTCCCGTCTAACAATATCGTCAATCTCTCCATTTCAAACTTGTCTTGGAGTTTTCCTAACCATTCTTCTATTGTTGGTATATCCTTTGACTTCCAATATTTTCCATACAATATTCTAGCTGCAGTCATCATATATGCTAGAACTCTCCAGTATCTTTTTTGCAGTTGTCAATCTATCTTAAAAAACATATTTAGCAAATATATCTCTGGACTGAGAGGAAAGTTTATATTAAATATTTTTGATGTTACTTTATGTATTTTCCCCCAATCAGGGTCATGCTTCTTGTACTGTGGGACAGCGATTCATACCAAATCACTGTCCTAATGAGGAGTTATATGCATCTCCCCCGTGGTTTTTCAAAAACTCTGGAAAAAGCCACAAAGGCTTTTCCTGCAGAGTTTTAATATTTTGATCCCCCCTCCTTCACAAAACTACATAACAACACGGGTTGCCATTGGGATAACTAGGATTCTCCTCACATTCCACAAGGAGTATTTTTACCGTTAAGATAAGCCCCTATTTGTCACTGAGCTACTGGCCAGTGTCAAAGAGTTTGTTAGCCTGGGATCAGTGGTTTGGATCCTAACTATTGCATCAAATTCATTGAACAGGACCTCATCTTCCTGCTGTATCTGCTAATTATTCATGATGATTTAGTGGTGGTGATGGTGGTGGCAGCAGCTCTGGGAGCTGCAGCAGGAAAGGAGCATTGGTTAAAATGACGAAATCCCTCTCTCTCCTTTGATGGAAACACATCCCTAGAAGGAGGGAAATGATTTCTTTCATCCTCAGTTGTCGATCCTCTTAAGCAATCTCTCTCTCTTTTCAGTTGTTCTGTTTGCCTGTTCTATAAACTCTAGCAATAGGACAGCCCTTGCTCACACATCGCGATCATATCATTGTTCTTCTCACATCTAAACAGCTAGTCACCAGAATTAGCTGATCTCTGTTATTCACCAGCACATAAATCAAGTTTGTTAACCTGAGCTCCTCAGAGGGAAAGTGGGATATAAATGCAAATGAATAAACAGGTGCCCAATTTGCATAAAGGTTAGACAGCTTTGCACACGAGGATGTAATCTGAGTCCCTTGTCCACTTGTCCATCACACATGCACACAGACAGACAGACAGACAGACAAAATATTTCATTTTCCCCACCTCTTTTTCTTTTTAAAAGATATCATAGTTTTATAGGGTAGCTTTTGCTATGAAGATAATACTGATCCATGGAACCTAATATTAAACAGGATTCATAATCTATTTGTCTGAGATAAATGTTTTGTATTTCCTAGTATGGACAGATAAATAGTCTCTGGGGAGAAATCATTATGCTTTGGATTTTTAAAACATAGTAAGCTTTCTAATAACCAAAGTAATTTGGATCCTTATTTTCATACTATGTTATAGTATGTATGTACACACAGACACTCATATATAAGTAAAAGGAGCTCATTATTCATATGTTATTCCACACATCTCTTCATCCTGCCATTCTCCATAGGGTGTCTTTGTGTATCTTAATTTCCATGTAGCTTGAGTTATTTTGTATCATCTCATCCCTGGAAACGAATTGTGGAACTAATCATGATGCTTGTCAAATAACTGGATTGTTCAGACATCTTGCATATTTTACCAGTATATTTAACACAAAGAAATAATTGCATGGCTTAGGAAAGGATACAGTTGTTGGTGAACTATGAACCATATCCTTGGTTTCCTAAAAACATTCCATATTCTTTATGCGTAATTAAGCAATACAAAAGATTGAATCTTCTCTTCCCGCTTGCCCACACAAATAAGCCAGTTATTTTTCCTGGAAAGATATATATGCTCAATCAACATGGAAAAAGACTGGATCTGTAATTTGCTTAGAAAGGGAGGGATAGATTCATGTTACATGAATCAGATATTTAGATGTCTGTCACTCCATTGTCCATAGGATGTCTTTCCTTTTTGAAAAAAATATATGGTTATATATGGTTATGGTTTTGAAAAAAATATTGCCTTAAGTGTAGAAAATGGAAAGAAGGGTAATGCAAAACTTGCAGATCTTATTTTATTTTATACGTTTCTCTCCAGTATGCTATTTGCAGGTCTTAATTGTCCCAATGTAGCCAATGATCTATACACAAGATTCTCCTATTAATCTGTGATCTTAAATCCACATTTACTGAGAGAATATAGGGAATACTGCAGAAAGGGTGGCAGGTGTCATGTACTAACTTCTTCAGACTCAGTAACCAGCAGCTTTAGAGTTGAACAGAAAGCTTTACTGCTATAGTAATCTAAAGAGTGAACTATACAAATTTTTTGCTTCGAATGAGGCATATAGGAAAAACAGTAAAATAAAAAGTATTTGCAATCAGACAAATCTAGCAGGCAACCCACCCATTGGTTACCCACCATCCCCAGTCCCAGTTTTCACCCAGGGTGGGCTCCACCTATCATTCCCACAACCTTCTGCAGGTGCAAGGCCATTTAGCCCATTTCCAGAGACGTATCATCCTCCCTCCAGCACATCAGCCTGTTACAGTGTTCTCCAAGAATGCAGAACATCAAACAGTCAAGCATGAAAGCACACAATATATTTGCAGACAGAAATATTGGCAGGAGAAGGTTGCTTTTATGGAGCAATCCTGACAAGGAGAGAATAAAGACAATGGCAGAATCAGTGATGGCTCATAGTTCCCAAACCAGTGGGGCAGTAAATGTGCTCCAGGATTTAGTCTGAGTTTTAAAGGAGGCATCTAAGGTTCTGGACCAATTTTGGGGGTGGGGTTCTGCAATTTGGATAGTGTCTTTACAATTTTGGTTAGAACCCAGAATGATTCAACTGGCCTATTGAAACAGAAACCAACCACCAGCCATCACTAGATCAGCAGGTGTGTGTGTGGGCGTGCGTACACATGCCTAATCCCATCCACATTAACAAGTTCTCTCTTCAAATATTCCCAAGGCCATTTCTCACCTATAGTGAGGAAGAGATTTGATAGCTAAACATGCTGTCTGAATTTAAAACAGTATTAATGACCTATTCCTTTCAGCAGGGTTACCCAGTTGATTTTAACCTATGGATCTTAAACTGGTATATTTTTAAGTTTATGTATGGATGATTTTAATGTGTAACAGTTGTTTTAAACTTATATTTATGTGTTTTAACCTAGGCATTAAATGTTTTTATGTGTTTAGTTATATATTGTATTTTAATCTATTTTTGACCCTGCCTCAAGCCTTGGGGAGAGGTGAGTAAGAAATGATGATGATATTGTAGTAATAGTTTGGAAAGGTTAATTACTTCTAGTAACAGCCTGAAAAGTTACTTTTTAAGCTATGACTCACAGAATAACCTTACTGGTAAATCCCCCAAAGTAATATTTCCAAGCTCTGATGGCAAGCAATGTTAAAAACTGTGGTCAGGCAAACTCTTTCAAGAAGTCATTGTTGAATGGGGTAGGGGAATGGGCTAAGCCACACTTCTTTATCTGCCATGTTTCCTCTTCGAATGTACAGTATGGCTTGGTATCCACTGGGGACATGTTTGGTTCCAGGACATCCTGTGGATACCAAAATCTGTGAATGCTCAAGTCCCATTATGTACAATGGTGTAGTAAAATGGTGCCCTTATATAAGATGGCAAAATCAAGGTTTGCTTTTTTGGAGGAAAAAATTGGGAATATTTTCAAGCTGTGGTTGGTTGAATCCATGGATGCAGAATCTATGGGTCTAGAGGGCAGACTCTATTAATATTATGAGCAACATGCTAGAGAGTCTTGGATATGGCCCTTGGTTTTTGACATTAGGGTCTTCTAGCACATACAATAGCATTATGTGATGCAAAGAGGATGGGAACCAACCCCACCCATCCTGTTTCCCTCATAACCTCAACTTTGAATCAGAAACATCTTAGCCATTAAATGCCAAATGATATCAGGAACAAGTATCTCTTTCTCCTAAGTCATTTTAAAAAGCAAATTCTGACAGGCAGTTTCCCCAAGTGGCGTTTCAAAGGAAGCTGTCATTCTCTCAGAAGTCTGGAAATCAGAAGTCATGATGGCATTCAAAAATATGCAGAAATGGTCTTCAGTGAATACTCCATAATGGTATCTTGAGTACGTCAACATCCAATATGAAGGCTGAAGGTACACCTGGCTCCAATTACAGGCACACTTTTAGAGTAGTGGGTTGTCCAAATGTCAGTTTTATTAGTGTATATTGTTGTTATATGGATTTCTATCCTGCCTTTTCCCCAGTTCAGAACTCAAACTAGTTTACAACAAATTAAAAATTACATAGTTAAAAATTCACAAGATACAAAAGTTAAAATGAAATGAAACAATCAAAAAATTAAAACCAGGTTAAAACATACACATTAAACACACGCACACACACACACACACACACACGTTAGTAAGATCCAGTATAGAGTTTATGTGAGACAGGCCTCATGAAGTCACTCATCAAGTGCCTGTCTAAACAGAGAAGTCTTTACTTGTCTGTGAAAAGAAAGCATGGAGGGTGCCATTCTAATTTCTTTGGGAAGGAATTCCAGAGCCTGTGGGCAGCCACTAAGAAGGCCCTCTCCCATGTTCCCACCAGATGTACCTGTGAGGGTGGTGGGACAGAGAGAAGGGCCTCTCCAGAAGACCTCAAAGCATAGGTTGGTTCGTAAGGGGTAATATGGTCCTTGAAATAAATTGGACCTGACCCATATAGGATTTTATAAGTCAAAACCAGCACTTTGAATTTTTCCTGGAAATGGACTGGCAGCCAGTGGAGCTTTTGCAACAAGGGAGTTGTGTTTCCCTGTAGCCAGCCCCAGTCAACAATCTGGCTGCAGCTCTTTGGACCAGCTGAAGTTTCTGAACACTAGTCAAAGGCAGCCCCACATAGAGCATGTTATAGTAGTCCAGCCAGGATGTAACTAAGGTATGTGTCACTGTGGCCAGATCTACTGTCTCAAGGAGTGGGCACAGCTTGGCACACAAACCTAACTATGCAAATGCACTCCTAGCCACTGATGAAACCCAGGCTTCCAGGCTCAGAGTTGCATCCAGGAGCACACCCAAGCTGTAGACCCATGTCTTCAAGGGAAGGGTAACCCCAATCAGCATAAGCTGAATCCCTGTTCCCTGGTCTGCCTGTTGACTAAACAGGAGCACCTGTGTCTTGTCTGGACTAAGGTTCAATTTGTTTGCTCTCATCCAGTTCATTCCTGATAACAGGCACTGGTTTAGGGCCAAAACAGTTTTCTTGGATTGTGGTGGAAAGAAATAATAGAATTGGGTGTTGTTTTTATACTGATGGCACCAAACCCCCAAACTCCAGTAACCTCTCCCAGTGGTTTCATGTAGATGTTAAATATCATGAGGGACAGTACTGAGCCCTGAGGAACCTCACAGGCCAAAGGGTCAAGCAGAAGTCCCCAAGCGCCACCGTCTGGGTTTGCCTCTCCAGGAAGGAATGAAGCCATGGTAAAACAGTGCCAAGTCCCATCCCAGTAAGTCCACCCAGAAGGATATCATGATTGATGGTATCAAAAGCTGCTAAGAGGTCCATCAGAATCAATGGGGCACACTCACTCTGTCTAGCTCCTGGTGTAGGTTATCCATCAAATCAAGGTGGCCAAAGCTGTCTATGTCCTATAATGAGGCCTAAAATCAGATTGAAATGGATCCAAATAGTCCATTTCATCCAAAACCCCATTGAGCTGGGAGGTCACCACATGATCCAGAACCTTCCCTAAAAATGGAATGTTAGGGACTGGCTGACAATTATCCAGAGTGATGGGATCCAGGGAGGGCTTCAGAAAAGCTGGAATTTTGCTTTGTTTTACTGAGGCATTAACCACTCCTACCCACTCAGCCAGTACCCCTCCAGTTTATTCATCTATTGCCACAGAGTAGATCCTCAGATAAGCTTTAGCCTGTGTTCAGTCGGGCCCACTCTGAGTTTTCTACCAATGTTTCTCTACTCACCTTCTTACTTCTTTCATCATCACCAGTGCTCTGGAAAAACAGAGGACTGGTTTGTCTCTATTATCTGGGAGGGGATGCTCGGGAGTGATAGTTTCCCTGGCCATGTCTCTATTCCAGAAGTCTCCCAGGACTTTGACAGGATCACCTGACAAAGCAACAGGAAACTGCCGAAGAGCCATCAAGAGGCCATCCAGTTCCATAAGCCTCCTGAGGTGGACCATTTTAATGGGCCCCTCACCCCTGCAGAGGTTCTGAGTCCCAACACAGCTAAACCCCACCAGATGGTGATCTTTCCCTGACAACAGAACTATAGACAGCTCCTTCATTCCCATATCACATATACCACACTCACTACAGAAAACAAGGCCCAGAGTGTGCCCAACAGCATGACTTGGGACAGACGCATGGTTGTCATGGCAGACATAAGTCCTGAGTTGCTCCCAACAAGGTAGTCTCAGTATGGATGTTGAAATCGCCTAGCACTACAAGCTGTGGGGACTCCAGCACTAGCCCTGACACCACCCCAGCTAGCTCAGGAAGGGAGACTGTTGAGAAGCAAAGTGGGAAGTACACCAACAGAATTCCTAATCTGTCCTGGCCATCCAGCTTCAAAAACACACACTAGAACCCAGAAAACTGACACCCGGTCAGGGGAATGGGATTTTGATAGGCTACTTCAACTCCACCTCACTGCCTCCCAGTCTTGCCTTTTGCTGAACAGACAACCTGTTGGACAAAGCTGAGAGAGATCAACACACCCAGACTCATCTAACCAAGTCTCTGTGATACATGCCAGGTTGGCATGATCAAGATCAAGATCATCCAAGATCAAGTCCTGAATGGCAGCTGTCTTCCCATTCACTGACCTGGCATTCATCAGCAGCATTTTCAACCCAGGGGTTCTATTGCCAAGACTATGCAGGTTGCTTGAGTTGGGAGATAGTTTAGGGATGACTAACACCATATTTCTGTCCCTGCAATGAAACTCTCTCCCCTTTCCATGTCTTCCTCTGCCTTGTACAACTGTAATGGCTACCCCCTCAGATCCAGTATCTCCCCTCCTCTTTTCAGAACACATCCTTCCTATGGTAGACTGGCTGTACACTTAACAGGTGATAATGCTGTAATGATAAAGTACAAATTAACAGAATGCAGTCCTCCCCCTTCTTTCAAGCAGCATGACTGGACCTTGCCTTTGTGTTCTCCCAGAGTGGCTCCCCCAAAGGGGCAATCCCACTTTGGTGTCAATCCCTTCAGAGGTGACACCACTGGCAGTGGATCCACCCTGGACAGACTCCTGCTTTTATCTGCCAGCACCCTCAGCTTTACAGCTGGGGTAAATGGAATTGGCTAACAGAATGTGCTGAGTCACAGTTGGTGATGGGCATGAGTCTGCAAAAAAGTAGCTCTGGGGCTTCCTCTCCTGGCAGAAAATGCTAGAATGTTATCATGCTATATGATAAAATGGTCATATATGATGCTTACTTGATATATTACTAGACATCTTCAGCATGTCCAAGAATACAAAGGGTAGTGGGAATTGTAGTCAAGCCAGAACTCAGTCTGCCTGTTGCTTGAACAGATGCTTGAGCTCAGAGTGGAAGGTTTGAAGAGCTTGGCTGTAGGATGGGTGAGAAGTGCTTGATATTTGCAAGAAAAGGAGCACTGCTGTTCGGCAGTGGAACACACTCCCTCCGAGCGTGGTGGGGTCTCCTTCCTTGGAGGTCTTTAAACTGAGGCTGGATGGCCATCCGTCAGGGATGCTTTGATCAAGATTTCCTGCATGGCAGGGGGTTGGTCTGGATGGCCCTCGTGGTCTCTTCCAACTCTACAATTCTATGATTCTATAACAGTGGGGTTCTGTCTATCTTGCTCTCTGCTTCAGTGTCCTTTCCACAAAATAGGAATGATCTTTAGTTGTTGTTATTACGTGACTTAAAGTTGACTCCAGTTTATGGTGATGCTCTCATAGGGTGTTCCTGGCAAGATTTATTCTGATGAGGTTTACCATTGCTTGTCTGTTAAGATTAAGAGAGTGTGACTTCCCCAAGGTCACCCAGTGGCTGAGCGGTGACTCAAACCCTGGTCTCCCAGAGTTCTAGCTCAACATTCAAATCACTGCATCACACTGGCTCTGGTCATTGGCTATCAAGTTGAATTGTTGTGGTAAATAGTCAGTGGCTGTAATGCATTTAAATACTGCAGTAATAATCTGAGTTCCAAATAAATCAAAAGCATCAGAAATGCTTTATATGAAGACCTATTAGCAGTGGGCATTAAAGATGCAAGAATCATTTAAGCTTCTGAATTCCTGCAAAAATGTGATGTCTAATTCAAATGCATATGCTCCAGAGATATTTGATCTTCCATTGCTTTCATAAACAAAGGTTGATGGTTCTCTCTTACAATGGGGGGGGGGGGTACAGGCAGGCTGTACAAATTATGACTGCAGTGTCTTTTAGTGACAACTTAATATTAAATCAGTAGCCTAAAGCTGAAAGGTTTTATATGTTTTTTTCCAATATTAATCCTTTCAGTCACCTTTATTTGATTCTAATAACAGGCCTTCTCCCCCCACCTCCTCTTTGTTTCTGTTTGTAAAAAGAACCATTGATCTATTTTAATCAACAATAGTTTGCATTACAGTATGACAATCAATACACATATTCAACAATTCAATCTTCCACAGTATGATCACCTGGCATATTGATTCCTTGCTATTCCAATGCAGACAACCTACCCACTTCTGCATAATCCACACAGGGTTATTAACTGATGTGCCAACTCCTAGAAATTTCAGCCAGTTATATAAACTCTGCTGGAAATCTGAGGGCAAGGTCCATAACCAGGAATGTTGACTTAAATTGGCCTGAGTTTGGCCAGAACAGGGTGAAACATGTTATCTGTAAATATACTAAAAAATATACAAAGTTGCCATTTTAAAGGAATATCCCCCAACTGCCCCAATTTGGCAAGGACATTCCCAGTTAATCCTCTGCTGTCCTACTTTTTCTCCTCTTTTAAAATGTCCCAGTTTCTTTCTGCTCCACCCACTTTCCCACTTTACCTTCAGTTTACTTCAATTGGTACAAACGGAGTTCAAAGTGCCAAAGTAGTTTGCACTCCATTAAGGACTTTTTCAGACAGGATTCATTACGCAAGAAGACTCCGGAACAGTTATGACACTGTTGCGCGGCAGGGGGTCTGTTTCGGATGATGCCATCCCTCTCTCGGCATTGTCCATGACTGTTCCGGGTATGATTGAAGGCAGCTGCGCCATTTTTTACTCAGAGACAACTTCCATGAGTAAAAAATGGTGCGGCTGCCTTCAATCATACTTGGAACAGTCACGGACAATGCCGAGAGAGGAACAGTGTTGTCCAAAACTGACCCCCTGCCGTGTGACAGTGTTGTAACTGTTCCTGAGTCTTCTTGCGTAATAAATCCTGTCTGAAAAAGTCCTAACTCAGTGGGGAGGGGAGGAGAGAAGGGTGTAGAATCCTGCCCTTCCCAGTAGGCTCAGGCAAAAGCTCATTAATAACTTTTACCACCTTAACCACACTCTGATGTTGCTTGGTCACACATTTCCTGGTTTTCCTCTGTGAAATGTTGGAGGGCATGTTGTTGTTCCCCAAAGGAATGCTTTACATGCAACACTGCTGCTTTTCACATGATATTTCCTTGGGGCTCATCTACGTGAGCCAGAATATGATGGCTCCCTGCTGATGCATCCTGGTCACGGATCAGACCCATTGTTCTCTTGTTACCTCCACAGAATGAGAGGAAATCTTGGCCACTGCCACCATCTCCCTTGCTGTCTCAGAAGGTAGGAAGGGTGACCACATGTAACCAAGGCCCTCTGCATGTGACCAGCCTTGGTTACATGCTGTGGGACTGCTTCCTGCCTTCTGGGAGAGCCAGGGAGACTGGCAGCAGCAGTGAGGGCTGGCCTGCTAGGATGGGCTCCTGTAGATATGCAGGGCTTGCTCCATTTCCTCTTGGCAGAAACTGGGTAAAACAGGTATTTGTTTAAATATGTATTATCACACCCTACCCCACCTCCCCCCAATCTCAGCTCTCTGTCTACCCTGGGGGTGGTGAGGACTGCCCAGGGATATAACGGGGCAAATGCCCTGTATTGTCAGGACTGCAGTGCTCTGAGACAGGGGAAAGATGGGTATATTGCCCATGAAGACAAGCCCAAAGTCTGCATAAAGGTATAGACAGAGAGAAAATGTCCCCAAATGGAATTCACTATGGATTTAAGTGTATGTGTAAGTATGTGTGTGTGCCTGTGTGTGTGTATGGACTAAGGACGTATAGGAAAGTCATAGAGATAGATCATCTGTCCAATCCTTGGCTGCATCCAACCATGTCATTCCATTCATGTCCAATTGAGGCCTCCGTGAATAGAAGAAGTCTTTCACTGATTCCCCCATCAGCTCTCTTAGTCTTCCAATTCTGTTCCAGAGGGTTAGGGAACCTTCCAAAATAATGTAGGAAGTGATATGGTGAATTTGAGTGTAATTCTAACTGGTAAAGATGGTCAAGGGCCATCTGTGAAGACACTAAGACATCTGAAGCTGCACTGAATCAGAACCTTTTCCTGACCAAGGGGGCTGGAAATTACTTGGGACTACTTTCACACTGCCCTAAATTTGTGCCAGCTTTATGGCTGTATCCCTGGGCTGGAGGTTTGGATCTGGCAAAACATGGCTTCTCTGTTGCCCCAATCCTTTTCTTCCCTGTTTTAGGCCTCTTCTGGCAGCAGATTTTAGCCAGCAGAGCAGTTCTGCAGGGAGATTGCTATGTTGGCACATCTCTCAGATCAGCCAGGAAAAGAAGGTTCTACAGACAGAAAACCATTTTGGCTAGCAGAGGGTGAATTTCTACTGGCAGAAGAGGGTCGTTATGTCTTATTCTATCCCACTATAGAATAAGCCAACACTTCTTTTGAGTTAGGATTATACTGTCTTCAGGAGTGGCCAGTGGACATACCACCATAGGAATGGTGAATCCACTTTAGAGCTTGTCTTAATGGTGAAACTACTCCTCGCAGAATGCGAGGAGAATCCTACCTGTCCCAACAGCAACCTGTGTTGTTATGCAGTTTTGTGAAGGAGGGGGTCCCAAAACATAAAAAAATCTGCAGGAAAAGCCTTTGTGGCTTTTCCCAGAGTTTTTGATAAACAACAGAGGAAATGCGTATTCCTCCTCGTTAGGACAGCAATTGTGTCCCATTGTACAAGAAGCACAGCCCTGATTGGCAGGATGAGCAAAGGGGCAGGGCTTGCTAACAGGGCAAGCGCCCGGAGCCACCATGTTGCTTTTTTCACCTTAGTGAGTGATGGCTAAGGTGATAAAATGGGGTTATTTTTCTTCTTCTTTATAATGAAATATCAAAATATCAATCCTATGCACATACTAAACAGGTTTAAAAAACAAAAACAAAAAAACAAACCAAAACTCTGTGGCAGCAAAAAGAGGTAAGTTCAAAAAAACAGAAATCACTCGTGGCTGCCATTTTGACTGGCAACCATGCAAAGCTTGGCGGGAGGGCAAAAAAACCAATAAGACAAATGGCAGCTTCTGTGATTTGCTACTACCATGGAGCAATCCATTTTGGGGGTGGGGGCTCATATAGACAAGCCCCTAGTTTTGTAGCTGTTCTGGGTTATGCAGGAGTTCTCATGGTGCTGCCTCTCTTTCAGGAATAGAGTCCAACACCTGGATGTCTCCCATCCAACCCAAAGCAGCTGCCTAGAGAAGTGGCTGTAAAACTGAGTCAATTTGCCCTCTGTGATAATGCACCCACTGGTTACTTTTGACTAACTCTAAGGATGGAAGTAACAATTAGTAGAATCATGTTCATGGTTTATGAGTGCATATGTCTCTTTTTGGACGGGGCACAGGGAACTGTTCTATTGCCTTTTGTGCCCCATTCAAAACCTTGCTCCTTGTACCTGTCAAAACTTGAGTGGGGCTGTTGCTGCTCTTCCTCCTCCTCACTGGTAGGGAGAAGAAGGTGCAGTTAAGCAATTATTTAATTTATTTAATTTATATGCCACCTTTCTCCCAGAGTGGGACCCAATGTACCTCACCAAAAAATCAATTAAAATGTGCAATACAATTTAAAACGATTAAAAACATCACAATTTAAAATCTTAAAATTATTTAGAACATGTAAAAGTTAAAAATAAAAATAAAATAAAAACACACCCCAATAAAAAGGCACAGCTACAATTCACAAGAAGAGACAGCAGCTGGTTTTTGTTCTGAAGGGAAAGAAAAGGATGGTACATGCCATCTAGAAGTATACCTTTATTTCTCCCCACTATTATGAGCCCAGACCTGCTACATCTTTTTCTGAATCCCACCCTCTTCCCTCTCCTGTCCATTGGTAAGAAGAAGCCACAGCAGCCCCTTCCAGGGCTTCACAATTAACAGGCTGGAGGGAGAGAACATGAAACACTGTGGGTTGAGTGTTATGCCACACACACTCGATGTAGGATCTCATCCATTATCTTCTCCAGTCACAGAATCCTCTGCTAGTTCAAAGAGCCTTCCATGAATGGAATGACACCATTGGATATAATCTTCCTTAAAATTAGATTGCTTCTTGATAAAGCACTTTATGCTTCTGGATATGACTAGATTTATCAAAGTATTTGAGAATTAGGTATAGATAGGTCTGTTACATTGTGATGGATGCATTAATTCTGTTAAATACATCCCCTGAGATACTCAGCTGATATTGCTACAAGGTGACAGGATGCACTCTTAGTGCATTGACATATAAAGCCAGATTCCTTGTATCAAAGGAATAACTGAGCAAAAAGTCAGTGACAATTATTAAAATTTCATGTTCACAAATTGGTGCTTAGATGACAGCTAAAAAACTGACATCTGTTTGTGCTTACACTGGAATCCGTTCCTAGATACTATTTCCTTGCAGATGGTTAGGCTTGTGCAAACCATCTGAAATGGCACATAATGCAAACAATTTGCATTTTTATTTTTATAGTAGCATGTCAAAGAAGCCAAGAGTTTTAAAGTATGATATAAAAATCATGTTCTGATTATATGCAAATAATTTGCTGTTATTTCCCCTAAATGTCAGCAACAAATTTTAATTAACATTTGTCAAAAGTCTGACTTTCTTCAATAGATGTGAACAGAACATCAATATAAAACTTGTATGAAATCAGAATTAGTTTGAGAGTAGATGTGTCACTTCCTTTTATGTCTTGTTTCTTGTGCATGTGTGTGTCATGTGGATTCATATTTAACATTTACATCAAGACTCATGTCTGATGATTGAGAATATTGTAATAAGACAAAATCTTCCATAAGGAGATATTGGTGTGGAGATTATTACTTTTCAGATAACTTTTACATCCACATCATTGCTGACCCCCACCTTGTCTTGCAGAGTCTACTAGATGGAATTAGTTTACATTCCTGGTGTTATTACAGAACGCCGTGTTTTGAAGGAACCTGTACCTCTGGATGGGAAAATTGTGAGTGCCCATAAGTTTGTACCCTGACATTTCTATCAGCCCAGCCAATGGTCAATGGTGAAGAATGATGGGGATTGTTCAACAGTTGCATACATTAACAATAGAACCAACCATTGTCTTATCACAAAAATAACTTAATGTGAAGTAGGGCTGTGCAACGACTCCTTGATTTCATTTGGAGCCTAATTCTGTTATCAAATCCAGCACCATTTTGCTTTGGACTGATTTGGTCCCAATTTCATGTTGTTGTCATTCTCCTCCTCCTCCTGTAAACACAAGTGCATGACATACGGAGGCATGGTAGCCCTTCAGAGCAGATTGGCCAAATTGCTGACTGGCAACTCCAGGGTTCCCCCCCTCTGCTACCTAGCTTTATGGTTTGCTTTTTTCATAAAGTTAAATACTTTTTTTAAAAAATAGGAACAGTCTGGTGAGTACTCAATCCCACCACCTCATGCTGCTTTCTGCACTCTAGTGTTTTTGACATATGCTTGCTGTTTGTGCAACTGGCACAGATTAGAGACAGACACAAGAGGACAAGGAGGAAGAGACACATAGGAGATTTTCACACGCCAAAAATATTGCTGCCAGAAACCGGGACAGAAATATTTCTGTCCCGGAAGCAGCGCCGCGGTTCGCACGCTCACCTCCCTCTCCCGTTGTTCCGTCGTCCTCGCTTTGGGTTTTTTCCTCTCTCTTCCGGAATATTTTATTAACGGCAAACTCTCGTTAGTAAAATATTCCGGAAGAGGGAGGAGAAAACCCAAAGCGAGGACGACGGAACAACGGGAGAGGGAGGTGAGCGTGCGAACCGCGGCGCTGCTTCCGGGACAGAAATATTTCTGTCCCGGTTTCTGGCAGCGATATTTTTGGCGTGTGAAAATCTCCATAGTGAGAAATGCAGAATGAGTCCTGAACTATGAAGATTCTCATCAGTCCAGGATTCTCTTGTTGGCCTTTCTCAACACTAAGAAAAACATGTTTTTGACCATTTTTGGAATATTTTAAAATATTCTTTCCATGCCTAGTGCCTTCAACATTGGTTTAAACATTGTTTGTCATATTTAAATCTTTCTACCATGTGGATTGGCTAGAACCTTTGATCAGAGCTTGGAAAGTTACTTTAAAATGAGTTACATTTGGAGTTCCAAGGGTCCACTAAAGGAGTTAGTTACTGTTATATTAACACTTAAAAAAATAGAGCATACCAACTCTCACTTATCTAAACATATTTCTTTTTAGTTTTTTTAAATAACAAACAGATATTTAAATGGCACAAGCCACTAGTGTGTGATACAAAGCACATTCTCCTTTTTTCTGCCTCCGTGGGATGTTTGCTTGGCCTCCTCCATGCTTTCTTTCTTCTGGCAGGCAAAGTCTTTTCTATTTAGGCAGGACTTGAGCTCTGAACACTTGTGACAGGAGTGTCTTTTAATGGGAGATGCTGTACATTTTCCTTTTTAATTATATTTTATACTGTTTGAACTTTATGCTTTTAATAGAATTGTTATTAAAAAAACCGTTTGCATTAATAAGATTGTAAATGTACTTTGTTTTAATTTGTTGTAAACCACTTTCAGTTCAATGCAGGGGAAAAATGGGATATAAATTAAGTATATACATAAATAAATTTATCATTTTTTTAAAAAAAATCACTGCCTGCCTGATTATCCATAGGTCTCCATTTCAGAAAGGTCATAATGAGTCATCCCTAAAAGATGGAGCTGTGAAATAAAAGCTTTTAAACTGTATCTTTTTGGACTATAGCTCCCAGAAGCTCCCAGCCAACATGACTAGGGGCCATGTTGGCTCAGGGTACTGGGAGTTGTAGTCCAAAAAGTGATTCATCTCCCCAAGTTCTTTAGAGAAGAATCCAGATTTCTAAAAGTTTAGTGGCAATATGCAGGTGATATTCTAATATTCAAGAAACAATTTAGATTCCAAATATTCCATTTACTGCAGAAGATTGTTTGTTTAGATTTTGAATTTAGATAAACTGGTGACTCACTAACATTTATAGTTCCTGAACATTCTTCTCTCCTATTGTCTGCCAGAAAAAAGCTCAACATATAAAAATGGAATATAAATGCAACTACCTAGACAGAAAATAACCTAGATTCTTATTTCAAAATTTATATGGGGTTTTTGTTTTATTTTATAAAATCTGCTTCATTTTGGTTTCAGTTCCCAGCATATCAGTTCTTTTGAAAAGGTCTGTCTATTGATCTTCCCGTCAGCATAAATCAAAAGCTGTTGTGACTTAAGGTTTGGATGGGTAATAGCTATAAAAATACCCCAAGCAATATTAACCAAAATAAACATGTAAACAAATGTTGCTTTCTAACCACCATCTTTCATTTTAACCTCAGGATCAAAAATCATTTAAAATAAAACCATCAGCAAATGTAGTGTAATTTTGTGTGTATAGAACAAAGGCTGTCATTTTCATTCACAACTGCCTTGAGTTGCTCGGAAATAAGTCGGACTGAATTAAATGGGAGAGAATTCCTAGTAATCAAGTGTTTCTTGGTTCTGCAGCTTTGGAGATGTCTTTCTCTTGAAAACTGATCGTTATTTTAATATGGAGGAAAAGGCAGCTGTTTTCATATTCTTGTGTCCTATATGCCTCACAGTCTTTGTCAAGGTTGCTTTTGTGTTGACTTTCCATTCACTTCTCAGGCTTATGTTGTTCTCCAGGATATTATTTATGGTTCTAACAACTCAGCAGGGAGGGTGCACATGCCCAGTTTGGCAATGTTATAGAACAAAACTCAAAGAGCTATGGAGCCCCAAGGATTGAGAGATGTCAAAAGCTTTGTCAAAGATGTTTTCCCTCACCCCCTCTCAGACTATTCTCCTGGTAATATAGACTGAAAATAAAAGAAGCTGCTCAAGGCATCAGGGGAAGTCTCCAGCATGCCAGGGAAGATCTCCTTTTAAGTAAGAACATGTCATCTGTTCTAACTTTAAAAAAAGAATTAGAAAGATGAGTGCTTTGGCCTTCTGCACCACTTAAAATGACTTGACATGTGCAGGTTTGGTAGTGTAAAATCACCTTCAGCCAACTTGAAAGTGCAGAGAGATACATTAGAAATTCAGCAAGTGGCTTAGGGGAGAAAATCCTTTAGAGCTAATTAGATTCCATTTTTGCCCCTTAAAAATTACTCTCAGTGACTATCAAAGCCTTTGATTCAAAGGCATGGATCAAAGATAAGGATAAGAGTTGTTGAAGCATTTGGATACTAACATTCAATATTTCTGTGTGAAATACAAATGGCAAGAGGCAGCCAATAATAAAAGTGTCTATTTGCAAATTATGCCAGCAGCATTTCACCAAGTTGTACAGATTTTGCATCTTGGACAGACACATTGTTGTGATTGTAGAGGCAGTGAAAAGTGCTTTTATAAACTTACCTTAATTGCATTTTTGTTGGGAAAGGAGCACTTATTATATGTAAGTTAATTCAAAGGACATTATCAGACTAGCATCTAAAAATGCTGCAATTCCACTATTGAGGAAAGCATAAACATAGTGGCATGATTACAGTAATTATAACATGGTGCTGTAATCGCATGATACTACGCTGTAATCTTGCAATACTACCACCACAGAATCATCGCACAGCCACCACTAGCAGTTTAAGAATGGGATTTTACTTCTGTGAGATTGTATGAGCAATTTTGGCTTATCTCATGAGAAGACACAACTTTGTTTAAACACACCCAAAACACATAAATAATGAAAGAAAGTAACAAATAAACACTTTAACAAACATAAAAATGTACCATGAAAGGGTGACAGTTCATTAAAACAGCATCCTGTGCATCCTGTGTTCTCATTGGGAAAGGGGGGGACACCACCCATTCATGCTATAATTGCACAATTACAGCAGGATGTGATTTCGCACGCTCATCAATACTGTGAAAAGAGCGATATTGAGGGCTATTCAAGGATATTCCTGTCAGTGAAAAGTGATGAGCATTTAATGGGTGGAGCACACATTGACCATGAGAGGACAATGACATCATGCAATAACGGGAACTGATTTGCGGTACTGCTGCACTGTAATTCTGCTATTACAACCCCATCTGATAAAGTCCTAAGTTGGTGTTTACATTTACATTACATCAGTATGCTAAAAAAAACACAACACCTTACCAGAACGAAGGTGAAAAACCCTATTCATAACTTTACTCCTTCCCTCCCCTTGTCCATGTTTTGAGCTTGAGAAAGAAGCAGATGCATGGATTTTTGAAAAACCCATTTCTCACTGACCCACCTCCTGAGATGAGTGAGGTTAAAAAGTAGGCATATACAAGAAAGATGCAAGAAACCACAACTTTTATCTGTAAATAAACTGTAAGCCATAACCCACCATTAAAATAATACATAGCAAAAACCAACCAAACAATATATTGATTATTTAAAAGAAACCAATAGACTTCCAGCTGCTCAACAATTCAGAGCAATTTAATTTTTCACAGAAATATCTAAGATAACCAGTCAGCTCCACAGTTGTGTTACTGAATATCTGCCTTTTCCTTGGGGAGCAGGACATCACTTTGCTGCTGTTCAGCTCTTTGTAGCTTTCTCCCTCTCCTTTCAATGATATCCATGATTTATTTGTATCTTTTAAATTATATGCTTTCTGAAAGAAAAGAAAGAAATCATAAAACCAAATTGCAGTGAAAAGCTCCTTACAGTGATTATACTGAGTCATTCTTTGTGCTATGCAAAAGAGCAACCTAGAAGACCACCACTGAGTAATCCTTGCCTTCAAATGTTTCTCCACACTGAATGCAGTGTATGGCTGTGCTTATTAGATGGTGGAAATAATTTCACTTCGGAGATTACCAGACGTGGAGAAATGTGGCAAAAAACTATGTCCCAAACTGCATCAGAAGAACGTGACAAGACCAGAAAGGGCAACATTATCAGATGCCCGCATCCTCAGCCATTCCCGGGGCTAAGCTGCCAATACAAAGGGATGCCTTATTCACTCCCATGCTATGCCCCTGGAATGCTGAAGGACGCCATTTGATAATGTCACCCATTTCTGTTCTTGTCACAATCTTCTGATGCAGTTTTTGCTGTGTCTGATAATCTCCAATCACCATCAATTTTTCCCTCTGTTTTCTGGCTAATTCAGAACTGTATCAGGGCCCTTCATTGTCCAAACCAAGAGTGAATTTTCCTGGTTTCTCTGCTTCTTCTTTGATATTTTGAATAGCTGTTGCAACCTCGGCACCTGGAAGATTTTTTTAAAAAATAAAATAAAAAATAATCATAGTTTAATAATATACTAAAATAAACATAGGGCAGCATCTTGTTAGTGAGTTATGATAGCGTAAGACCAATTTATGTGATACTAACCCATGTTTTTGGTTGCTGGGGAGATCAGAATTATCAGCTGATTGTTCAATGACCAAAATTTCCCCAAGACACCTTTCAAGTGATGCAGCCCCCACCACCACTCTGCAACATGGCCATTTCCATGTTTCAGGAGAGCAGGAGGATAAGCAGAGATGTATCTAGCTATCTTCCCGTAGCTGGACATGCTGCAAGAACGTCACCTGCAGTGACCTTGCAAGGAGCTCTGAAGGTCCCTATGAATGCACATTGCAGCATATTCTGCTAAAAAAAAGTGGACATTTCTCTCCAATGTCTCTCTGATGACATGGAAATAGTGTTGGGGGAATATGTTGTGTAACTTTGGAGATGTAGCTATGTGCAAGATGTACGTATATCTCCTTATGCAGGATTTCATCTCTGTATCTTTTTGCACTTATTAAAATACCCGATGTTGAAATTCATACTTAGGCACACTCAAGTGCACATTTCTTAAATGGATGGCATTTTTAATTGCCATTTGGATGGAGTGAGCTATATTTGGAAATTACTATTTGCACTGAAATCCTCCTTAACTCTCACAAAAACACAACTTGATTTAATACTAATTGTTTTCATAGCAATCTGCTAGCAGAGATATTTTAAAGGAATTTTCTGAGAAGCAGTTGCATTTTGTAGAAAGAATTTTTTTAAAAATACAGTAGGTGTATCTACCTACTACTGTAAAAAGACACAGACATTTCAATGTACTAAATGGCTCAGATCCAGGTTATATGAAAGACTGTATTCTCTCATATGAACTTGCTCATGTTTTGAGATCTTTCAGGGTCGCTCTTCTCTCTGTCCTACTACCCTCAAAGGTAAATCTAGTGGGAACACACGGGAGGGCCTTTTTGGTGGCTGTTCCCAAGCACTAGAACTCCCTTCCCATAGACGAATGCCCTCCTTGCTCTCCTTCCACAGGCAAGCCTTAAAGGACTGAATACCTATGGGGAACAGGACTTGCATAATGTGCTGGATTGTCTATTTGTTGTTTTCTTTGTAATGGTCTATGTTTTTGACCAGTTTTAATTTTTTGATAGTTTAATCACATTTTGAACTTTTTATGCTGTGAATGTTTAGCTATGTTAGTTTTAACTGTTGTAAGATGCCTTGACTCCCAAACTGGGGAAAAGGCAGGAATAATAATAATAATAATAATAATACATTCTCTGTTTCTGGCTAAAAATACAGTTGTTCTGCCATGGGCAATGCTCCTGCAACTTTTGCACCATAAACAGCAAGTATATCTACACCAAAGAAAATGATCAAGCTGCTCAAGCATTATTATCTTTTCTAATGAATCATGTTGTCTTGTATATGTACAAAGTACAATAGCCTCAGTTTAGTCATTTTGGCCTCTAGGGAAATTCAGGCTTGATTTGCTCTTGGGCCCACATAATTGTTGTTGTGTTTTTTGGACCAATTAGATTAGAGAGTGGAAAAGCTACAGCTCCCAGAATCCCACAGTCAACTGGCTGCAACTCCCAGAATCCCACAGTCAACCGGTTGGAAGATTCTGAGAATTATAGTCCAAAAAAAAAAAAAAAAAAAAAAAAAGAGCAGCAACAACCCAACAAATGAAACCAAGAACAAATTTTTCCACCAGGTAGTACCTCTGTCCATGCTGTTGTTTTCTCTCTGTACCCTTACTACCTTTATTAAGATAAATGTCTCTTATTGAGATACAAAACCAAAGAACACCGTTACTGATATAATGAAAAGAATATTTGCAGCTAATGTAAATAACAAGTGAACATGAATACAGAATTACAGAGCCAAATGGAATACAGATTGACCCCCATGTCCATGGATTCAGTATCCACGGTTTCACTTATCCACAGCCAAAAAAAATATGTTCTCTCTAAGCATTTCTATGTCCTCCAATGTGATTCTATGGTCAATTTCCAGTATTTGTCTCATTGAAAATAATAGGATTCCCTATTATCCATGGTTTCAAATATCCACAGGGGGTCTTGGAACGCATCCCCTGTGGATACGGGGGTCAAACTGTATCTTTTATTTATCACGAATTACAACAAAAAGATAAACATCCATACATCATTCTTCTTTGCAACTACATTCCATTACATTTATTGTTATTGTTAATTTGTGATGGTCTTTTTTTGCTTGTGTGTCTTTGGTTGAGACCGTTCTCTTCTGTATCAGTTATGGAGAGACATAACTGGGTTTGGCTGAGGTGTGTGTGTTCTCTCTCCTCATATAATGAAGACAAATGGTGCTTTGAGTGATGTGACTAAAATTTTTTTTGAGGGAATTTCAGAAAAAATAATGGTTTGTTGTAGCCTTAAAGGCTAACAAATTTTATTTGACACTAGTATAATTGTCTTGCTTCACTTCAGTTAATTTCTGAAGCCCTCCACCAGGGATCCCTTCTTGAGTGAATTGTGTATGCCAGGTAATGTATATCTAAAGTCTCAAAAATACCTTCCAAATCTGATTTTTATCTGTTTCTCTCCAAGGAAGTTAGTGGGATCCACCCCCCACAAAGCAGATTCCATATCTGCTACATAGACTGTATTGTAGCTCAGATCTTCCCAAAGATGCTCTCCCCATTTGCTATAAATCCATGTACCTTTTTTGAAGAACATTAATGCAGTTCTCCATTAGGCTCTGATCAAAAGTAGATTTCACATTTGCCACATTATTTGAACTTTAAGTCAGACCATCCCAAACATACCTTCCAAAGTTGGTTCAAATTGGTCCAGCCATTTTTGTGTAATGTGGCAATCAATTAATGATTATCAGACGCTTTAAACTGCCCCACCAAGAGCTCAGGAGAATGATGTCATTGTACTGCCAAAGGGTCCCGATAACTCACGTGCCGTCCTCCTGGCATGTTTGCTCTGTTCTCCCTCTGTGCTGGAGCAATGAAAAAGGTACTGTTTTTTATTAGTGGAAGTTTCTACTAATGAAAAGCGGCACCTTTTTCATGGCCTCAAAACAGAGGGTGAACAAAGGGAGCACACCAGGAAGATGATGTCATGCGATAATGGGACCCTTTGGTGGTAAAGTGACGTCATTCTCACGAGCTCCATGTTTTTTTTTAAAGTGTCTGATAATCTCCTTAATCATTGGAGTGAGAGGTAACTGAAATGCAAGAATAACTTACATTGACTATTTTTTAAACAGTAATCATTAATAGGGTTTTTTCAAACAGGGTAACCCCACTCCCCGAGGAGGTCGGGAGAAGAACGGGGCTGTCACACTTACAGAGCCCCATTTCAGACAGCCCTGTCCTCCTCCTGACCTTCCTTCATGCTGCGGGCCCTGCTTTTATTGATGGGGGTTCTCCGTGAATAAAAGCGGTGTGTTTCTCGCACCCACAGGAAAGAGGAAACATGGGGGAAGGTCGGGAGGAGGAAGGGGCTGTCTGAAATGGGGCTCTGTAAGCGTGACAGTCCTGTTCTTCTCCCAACCTCCTCGTTTTTTTAAAAAAAATCCCATTTGAAAAAGTCCATAGTTACTTTTAAAGTAGGGGAATGGGCAACACAGACATCCTAAAATAGATGAGCTAATTAAAACATAGGTTTTAAAGAAAAACATTTGCTCTGTTCAAGTCATAAGATCTGAATCTCTGAATGAATTATTTTGGGTAGGGGATTATAAACTGTGGGATCTGAGAGAACAGAATGACTAACAGTATAAAATTACCGAATCAGTGGCCATTGTCAAACAGTTGTTATTTGCCATCAGGCTGACTTTGACTTACAGCAACCCTATGAATGAGAAACTTCCCAGAGCCCTTGTCATCAATTGCCCTGCACAGGTCCTGCAAACTCAGGGCTGTGGCTTCTTTGATTGAGTCTATCTACCTGTAGTGCAGTCTTTCTCTTTTCCTACTACCTTCCAACTTTGCTGAAAATCATTTTCTTTTTCAGTAAGTCATATTGTTCCATGATATGTTCATTACAGTCATCTTGGTGTCTAGTGAGAGTTCAGGCCTGATTTGCTGTATGATCTATTCATTTGTCTTTTT
The DNA here is from genome assembly GCA_030847615.1 of Gambelia wislizenii. Taxonomy (NCBI): domain Eukaryota; kingdom Metazoa; phylum Chordata; class Lepidosauria; order Squamata; family Crotaphytidae; genus Gambelia; species Gambelia wislizenii. The sequence continues at coordinate 377,775,508 of JAUMIR010000002.1, read as the reverse complement.
AGCAGTAGAACTCTCCTCCAGCACCACATTTCAAATGAGTTGATTTTCTTCCTGTCAGCTTCTTCACTGTCTCCCTTTCACACCTGTGTATAAATATCAGAAATACTATGGCATGGATGGTTCTGACTTTGGGATCTACTGATATATCTTTACACTTGAGGAGCTTATCTACTTCCTTCATAGCTGCCATTCCAAGTCTTAGGGCTCATCTTACATGGACCAGGATACGCCAACTCCCCACTAGCATATCCTGCTGGAGGATCAGGCCCATTCCTCCCATTACCTGGACAAAACAGGCCAGAGTCTAGACATGCCAGCCTGTCCCTGCAGCCACCTTCCCTACTTGCATCCCACTCTCTGGATCCAGGCAGGAGGCCCATAGCAGATGAGCAAGGCCCCCTGCATGTGACCAGGCTGGTCACATGCTGTGCCCCCCCCTTCCTGGATCCAGAATAGCAAGGCAACTGGTAGCTACAGCAAAGGGGTAGCATGCTGGAATGGGCCCTTGTGGTCATGCAAGGCCAAATCGGCTTTATTTTGGCTAGAATGCCTTTAAACATGTATTTTCTTAAAACGTTTTATTGGGCCCTACCCCCTCTTTCCCCTGCCTTAGCCCCATCTTTGCCCTGGGGGTTGTGAGTTCTGCCTGGGGGCAAAATGGAGGAAAAGCCCTGCTTTATCAGGACTGCAGGGCTCTAAGACAGAGGCAAGATGGGGCAAACTGCCCATGTAGACAAGCCCTCAGTCTTCTGATTTCTTGATTATACCAAACAGTAGCTATGCAATAGAGGCCTCCCTGCACTGATAAGCTGATTAATATGTAGTGATTTGACTTAAGCCAGAGGAGATAGAGCTGAATGTCTTGTGGAACTCTTGTTCATTTGTTTCCTACTGGAATTTGTCACTGAAGCTGTCAAATTGGGGTCAGAGCATCCTAGCAGAGGACCGTGTTTGGTCTTCTGCTGTTTTTTGAAATCATATTTGTGTCCATTTAATGAGAATTTGCCTTTAATGATCTGACTGTCCTGTATTGTTGCTCTTTCTAGTTCACTGATCAGTTCACTGATCTGCCCTCCAACTTATCTTTTTCTTAAATAGGGTGGATATAGTTCAATAGAGAGATTTCATACATGAGAAATCACTTTTGAGTGATGAAATGTTTTATTGCATAGAAGTCGCCACTAGTTCAGTATGGAGATGGAGTCAAAATAGGAACCTGTCTTTCATCTAGAAGGATAGTTAATAACAGAGTATCATTGTTTTCAGACATAAGCATGTGTCCTGTCTGGAAAGAAAGGCTATAAAATGCAAGTGAAAGATTAATTTGAAGAAAACATTTTATAGGGTCCTAACTGCAGTCCGTTGACAGATAATTACAGATCTCCCCCATACAGCACTTTGTTTACATACATCATAGCTGTTAGGAAATGGCTTTATCTGAAGGTTTCCTGTTCATTTTTCTTTGCTTCCACATTGCTTTTATGCTGAATTAACACTGATGCCCTAAAATTTGCTTTTTGTTCAGACTCGACAAACTCAAATCCATGAGCATTTCTCTGTATATAATCATGGCAGTTTGAACAACATGACAAAATTGCATGGAATTTTATAGATACAGATAAATAATAGAATAATGGGTTCCTCTTTTGGCATTTTAGGGGGTTTATTTTCTTAAAGACTAAGCCACATTAGTGATGCCCTGGAACATATTGATGTTTTAGACAAGTTCTCAGTGCTCTTTTTTTGAGTGATTTGGTACCACAACTGATCTACGGTACTATGCCTGGGAAAGAGACATCATTTCCATTCTTGGCTCTAAATCATGTGTGTAGTTATGGAGGGGAGGACAAAATGAGGTCCTTTCTGTCATGTACGCTCTTCTTCAGGCTTAGTAGTCAACACCTTCAGGGTTAAACAGTAAGTTTTATTACTAAGGACTTTATCAGACCAGGCAAATATGGTGTTATAAGGACACCTAATGATCACAAAAGGGTGCACATACCAGACGACATTGTCCTTTCATGATCATGTAATGTAAATAACGTGTACTTTTTTACTGATGGACCAAGCCATCAATAGTTCTCCCATTCCACTTTGTTGCTGGCATTGCCAGCATTTGAATCCTTGTGCCATTATGCTCACATGAATGCAGCATCAATGGGCAAATACTTCCAGTTGAGAACATGACAGCCAGGTAGGGGACGCTCTTTTTATGACCCCCCCATGTACTTGGGACTTTTAAAGTGAGTTTTTGTGCGTGTGTGAACTTTTTGTGTCTTTATTTTACTTTAATTTTTGAATTTCCCATGCTAGCATCTTCTCATGAAAATTGGTGAGATCTCAACCTGGAAGTAAATGCAGCTCCGTTCATGTTCCATTACTGCCAGGGAAACCTCATTGATGCTGGCAAAGGTAGGTCTGGTAGGGGAGGTTATTTTGTTGGCATAAAAATGCCACAATTTATGTCGGCAAAAGAACATTAATGAGGGGTGGTCTGATAAAGCCCTAACAGAAATCAAAAGAGTTAACAGCACAACATTGTTACTTCAATAAGCTCCAAGGAAAAGCAATATAATAAAAAGTATTTACAAATAGTCAAAATCTGGCAGGCAACTCATTCATTGATTATTCCAATGTCCACTTCAGCTATAGTACCTTTCCCACCATTTGTTTCTAACAGAACCCATCTTCTCAGCACATCACTTGCTACTAGTTCAAAGGAATGCAAGACATCAACGCACACAGCCCATCCCACAGAGTTAATGGCAGGAAAATGTCATTTTACAACCCGGTCCTGACACTTTCCACCAAATAAGAATTCTGCCTCCCATGAAATTTTCCTTTGCCCCCCTCCCCATTTCTAGCATTATAGTAATTTAAAATTTCAATCGAGCATTTGGAAATACAGTTTTTGAAAGAAAAGGGGCAGACAAAGTTACTAAGGGAATGCAAACACAGCAAATATAAGAGTGTCTCACTCTTTGCAATACTAGAGTTTAGGGGGATGAAGGAAAATTTCATGCAGGTGCAGAATTATTATTTGGGTGGGTAATGTCCTCATTCTGTCTCCCTTGTAACACCCCTATTTAATATGTTTTAATTTCTGAAACAAATGGAGCATTATAATTTCAATTTGTTGTTTTCACAATAGGTAGGTTCCATAGAAAGCTTACAGTATAGACTTTTTCAGACAAGTAAAATGCAACGGAAGCAGCCTCGCCATGTTGCGAGACTGCTGTGCTGCAGGGTGTCCCTTTTGGATGGCGCCCGTCCCTGCCGGTACTGTTGCGGTACCACAGGGACATTTGAGTGTAATATTTTGGCGATTTTTACTCACGATCAACTTTTGTGAGTAAAAATCGCCAAAATATTACACTCAAATGTCCCTGCGGTACCACAACAGTACCGGCAGGGATGGGCGTCATCCGAAAGGGACACCCTGCAGCGCAGCAGTCTTGCAATGTGGTGAGGCTGCTTCCGTTGCATTTTACTTGTCCGAAAAAGTATGTGTCACATACTTAAGTTGCATCACATGATAGTTTTGTTGGCAGGCTTTAGGGCAGATACAGTTTGAAGGGCATGAAAAAGAAAAGTTCATTAGCTTTTGCTTGTTAGAGGTTCATAAATACTAGTTAGTTTTTGTTTTGTTTTACTAGTATCATTACATTCTTAATTCTGAATACATACAGTAGCACCCCTGTATCTGCTGATTTGCCAACCTCTGATCCATGGTTGGCAATGGCGGGGGGGGAAGAGAGGGAGGAGGAGGGATCTCCCCTCTCCCCTCCCTTCCTCCAGGAGGGCTCCAGTCGCAGCGGGACAGATGGCGGAGGTGAAGGGGGAAGGGAAGGGGGAGGAAGGATCTCCCTTCCCGCTCCCTTCCCCTGGGATGGGTCTGGTCCTGGTGGGGGCAATGGTGAGGGAGAAAGGGGAAGGGAAGGGGTAGGAGGGATCTTGCCTCCCCCTCCCTTCCCTTGGGAGGGCTCTGGTGGTAGCAGAGGGGTGGTGGTGGATGGCATTCACTATTATCAGCGGATTTTGTTATCCATGGTGGGGCCCAGAAGCAATCATCCACAGATATGGGTGTGTGTGCCCTACTGTATATACCTAATAAAATATGGTCAAACCATCAACAAGGGCAAAAATGATGCTAAACCTCCAGTTCAGGGAGAGCTACTTCAGGAAGAGATGGACTGATGTTTCTTTCAGGATGACAGACACAATGCTCCCCTCCTCAATAATGAGGTATTTACCACTCCTTGAGCCCACCCAGTCAACCACTCAGTGCTCCATTTCACAAAGAGAGAGAGTATGCAAAAGGGTCTTGTGGCACCTTTGAAACTAACAGGAAAAAGAAGCTAAAGCATGAGCATTTATAGACCAAGGGTGAATCTACACTGTAGAAATAATGATGTTTTGGCACCACTTTAAGTGCTATAGCTCCATCCATGAAATCCTAGGACTTTTAGTTTTAAAAAGTCTATAGCCTTCTCTGCCAAAGAGTGCTTGTGCCTCACAAAATTACAAATCACAGGATTCTGTAGGATGGAGCCATGGTAGTTAACGTGGTCTCAAACTGAATTATTTCTACAGTGTATATGCACCCTTAGGGCTTGTCTACACAAGCCAAATACCCCAGCTTGCCCCCATTCCAGAGCCCTGTAGAAGTAGGGCATTTACCCTGATCTGCCCACAGGCAGTCCAAATGACCCCCGGGGGCAGATACAGGGCTGGTATGGAGGCAAACCAAGATAGGTATTAACAAAGAATGCAACCCAAACTTGAAAACAGCAGTGTACCAAAAAGTTGCAACCTTTCATGTTTTCACCTTTCATGGTAAAATGATTCAGTGGTAAGTCCAGACCTAGGGAAAGTGAAGGTGTAGTTGGAGTACAGTTTCTAGAATCCTTCAGTAATCATAGCCACTGGTCATGCTAAAATAGCTAACTTTTCTTAGGGACTGTTCACATTACAGAATTACAGCAATAGGATTCTACTTGAACTGCCATGGCTACATCCTATGGTCTTAGTAGTTTGGTTAAGCATTAGAGCTCTTTGACCGGGAATTCTAAACACCCCTCCCCAAGGGTGCATCTACACTTAGAAATAATGCTGTTTGACACCACTTTAAGTGCTGTAGCTCTATCTTATGGAATCCTGGGATTTAGCCTTCTCTGCCAAAGAGTGCTGGTGCCTCAGAAAACTACAAATCCCAAGATTCTGTAGGATGGAGCCATGGCAGTTAAAGTAGTGTCCAATTACATTATTTCTATCGTGTAGCCACACCATTAGGGCTTAATTATAAATCGCAAGATCCCATAGGATGTAGCCATGGCAATTAAAGTGGAATCATAGTATTATAATTTTGCACTGTGGAAGGGCCTTAGTTCCCAGACCAACCTCTGTATTTCTAGGCTCTTTGTCCATTGTCTTTAGAGGTATAGCTCAAGAAAGCTGAGTAGCATATCTCCACTGAAATGCATTAGACTGGGACCTATATTAATACCAAAGATCCTCTGACCCCTTTTGTGATGTAAAAAAGACAAGCCTGAAATAATGAGTTGTTCTTTTATTAAGACATCAGAAGATCTATGAGTGGGACTTTAGTTCAGGGGTGAAGTAGAGTATATTTAAGACTCATTAAGATTTCATGAGGTTCACTGCGTTACAGATGTGAATGAAGGCATTTATCCTGGATTCCCCCAAATTTCTGAGACATATTGATGCATGCAGTGTTTATCTCTGGGCATATATGACAGCCTTATAATGCTGCTCAGGAGAGATAAGCAGTTTTATTTATTGTAAATTAAGCTGTGTTTTGTATTAAGATTATATTAGGCAGTGCTGACATTTGCAAGATCAGATATGACAGAGCTTAAATCTTTAGGGAGCTTGTCTTTAAAAGAGAAATGGATCTGTTTGCTTTTCTGCAAGCACAGAGCATTTTATGGCTGTTGCACAAACTTTGTTTGTCTGTATCTACAATTAGAACTGCTTTTGTATGGTAATTCTATATAGGTCATTAGAATTGCTCTTATACAGTAATTCTAAAGATGGTGAAAGTTGAGAGGATTGTTCAAAATGATAGGTATTAGAGGGCTCAAAAGTAACTATCTGCATTTGATCAGACTTCAGCCAGAGGATAAATAAAATAGCATTCTCTATTTCAGGGAGAAAGGAAATTCCAATATGTTGTATCATTGCTTCCCATGTTTAGTAACTTCTTTGCCATTTACTTAACCTTTTACCAGGTGCAAGTCTGGATTTAGCATTCTCAAAGACCCACTGGGTCCAACTTCAGCTCAGAAATTCCAGATCAGATGTTGAGCAACTAAAGCTCAACTTCCTTTTGGTCTTGCTTTGCTAGTGCTGAATTACAGTATTCCAACATTACTGAGGTCTGTGTACATTGCATAAAGCTATGAATATATAGACAACAGTTTGCAGAGTTGTTCTCAGTCAACATATAATTCATCTCAGAATTTGCTTCACTCCAGATCTTTACTGGGGAAATCCAAAGATGTGTGAGCCATATGTACAGCCTAGCTGGATAGTACCAAGAATCTTTCTAGTCCAACATTTTTTTCTAGCAGTGGCCAGCCTTCATGAAGATTTCCATGATGGATATTTTGGTAATTCCTAATGTCTGGTAAACAGACATATAACATAGTGGTTTGTTGTTTTATATGGCTCATAGCCCCAGATAGATCCTTCTGTTTGGGGAAAAGCCTTGTTGTGGTTACTGTCTTTGCTAGTAAAAGATCTCAGCAGAGCCGAGCTTTTCTTTACCATGCAGAAGTTTCTCCTTTGGTATGGCCACTTCTGTTTTAGATTAACTGTAACTTAGTATATCATTTCTCTGAACCTAAAATGGGGGTTAATTGTAAGTATCATTCATTAGGTATGGTTTGAACATGGCATTTTTCAAATAAAGGATAGTAAAGATTCAGGACAATTACATTGGGTTCAGATAGCCCAACAACTTGAGGGGAACAAAAGGCCAAACTTCTCCTTGCTGCTATAGTTCCACAATTGCTTCTAAATCACACACACACACACACACACACAAACCCAAATTTGAATTTCATAGAATCATAGAGTTAGAAGAGACCACGAGGCCCATCCAGTCCAACCCCCTGCCATGCAGGAATAATAATCATCTGGACCTGATCTGAGTTCATTTATACTGTCCAGGTATTCCTGAACAACCTCTTTACCTATTTTGTGCTGCATTTCCCCTACTGCATCATCTGCTCCATTTTCTCCAGGTTGAGCACTGTTCTCTATTTTGGAGAAGCCCAAGACAAAGAAGGTGTTGAGTAGCTTTGCCTTTTCTCTGTCCCTTGTTAGCATTTCACCATCTTCTCCCTGCAGTGGTCCTATCACTTCCTTGTTCTTTCTTTTGCTATGGACATAACCCCAAAAAACAAACCTTTTTATTGCTTTCAACCTCTCTAGCAAGCCTGAGCTCCATATATGATTTTACATTTCTGATTTCTCCCCTACAGGAGCTGGCTATTTGTTTGAATATTTCTTTGATGATTTCTCCCTTTTACCACTTCTTGTACATGCTCCTTTTAAGTCTTAGCTCAGTTTTTTAGACATCCATCCTGGTTTCTTTAGACACCTGCCATTTTTCCTCCTCATTGGAACTTCTTGAAGTTGTGCCTTCAATATCTCACTTTTTAGAAACTCCCATCCATTATGTACTTCCTTCTCTTTTAGTACTCCTGACCATGGGATCACTCTCAGTAATTCCCTAAGTTTTCTGAAATCAGCTTTCTTAAAGTCTTGAAGGAATGTCTGACTACGCTTGGCCTCCCCTTTCTCTGTATAACAAACTCCAGCAGAACATGGTCACTCCCCCTAAGGATCCCAAATTTCCACACCATTAACCAGATCATCTCTATTGGTTAGGAACAGGTCTTAAATAGCTTTTTCCATTTCTTGTACATGTCCTTTTTATGTTTTAGCTCAGTTGAGAGTTCTTTCGACATCCATCCTGGTTTCTTTAGACACCTCCTGCTTTCCTCCTCATTGGAACTGTTTGAAGTTATGCCTTCAATAGCTCACTTTTTAGAAACTCCCATCCTTCATGAACTCCTTTTTCTTTTAGTTTTTCTGACCATGGGATCACCCCAAGTACTTCCCTAAGTTTTCTGAAATCAGCTTTCTTTAAGTCTAGAATGCATATCTGACTATGCTTGGCTTCCCCTTTCCTCTGTATAACAAACTCCAGCAGAACATGGTCACTCCCCCCTAGGGATCCCGCCACTTCCACACCATTAACCAGGTCATCCCCATTGGTTAGGATCAGATCTAAAATAGCTGATCTCCTTGTTGCCTCTTCCGCCTTCTGGACAATGAAATTGTCTGCAAGGCAAGTGAGGAATTTGTTAGACATTAAATTTCTGGCAGAGCTGGACTTCCAACAAATATCAGGATATTACCCCCCCCCCCAATATGACTACATCTCTCCTGTCTGAATGTGCAGTCATCTCTTCTAGGAAGGCATAATCCAAGTCCTCAGTTTGGCTAGGAGATCTGCAATAGACCTCCACAATGATATCCCTGCTGTTTCTCTCCCCCTTGATTTTTACCCAGATGCTCTCAACCTGGCTCCCAGGTTTTAAATCATGGATCTGTTCACAGGCGTGCACATCCTTAATGTATAATGCTACTCCACCACATTTCCTGTTTGGTCTATTTTTCTGAAATAGGTTATACCCCTCTATTCCTACAGTCCAATCATGAGACTCATCCCACCAGGTTTCAGTGATGCCTGTGATATCATATTTGCTTTGCTGTGCTAAGAGTCCAAGTTCATCCTGTTTATTTCCCATGCTCACTGCATTAGTATAGAGACATCTAAGACCATGGGCCATTCCCCCTATCTGCCTTTAAAAGGTTTTATTCCTCCCACTGCTGGGTTCTTGTACTATTTGTCTTGTTGTCTATATAACATTTGGGCTATTATCTCCAGCACTTGATGAACTTTCTGTCCTCATGGATACTGTCTACCTTCCCCAACACAACTCAGTTTAAAGCCATCCTGGTCAATCTTTCAGACTCCTAGAAAAAACATTCCTGCCAAATGCTATGAGGTGCAACCCATCCCTTGTCAGTAGTCCACCTCCATGAAACTGCACCCCATGGTCCAGGAAGCCAAATCATTCCTGGTGGCACCATCTGTGCAGCCAATTATTCACCTCCACTGTCTTTCTCTCCCTTCCTGGGCCATGCCCTTCCACTGGAAGGACAGACAGAATGACTACCTGTGCATCCAAGTCCTTCAGCTTCCTACCCAGAGCCTCATAATCCCTTTTGATATTCTGAAGGCCATGTCTTCAGAATTTGGTGTATGTAAAAGAGCTATTTGCTGTTTTTGTTGTTATGCACCTTTAAGTTGACTCCAACTTATAGCAACCTTATTGTTGGGTTTTCTTGGTAAGATTTATTCAGAGAGGGCTGGCCATTACCTACCTCTTAGACTGGGAGAGTGTGACTTCCCCAAGGTAACCCAGTGGGTTTCTATGGCTGAGTGGGGATTTGAACCTTAGTCTCCAAGAGTTCAACACTCAAAGCTGCAATACAGCTACCTTTTCCTTGACCCAAGGAGCTCAGAGTTCTTGAGGAACTGCTGCTTCTGCAGTGACACAGTTCAGACTGAGTGCCTATATAGGAGCTGGTGGCTCCACCCCTTCCTGCCTCTCAGTCTGGCCTCGATCTGGATACGTGCTTGCAAGATGTCCCCCATCCTACGAAGTGGTCTTTGCATATGGTTAGTCATGGACTTTGCCAGTGGTCCTGAAGCTCCTGCCTGGTGGTATGCCATCTCCTCTGTTCTTTTGGTCTTGGGAGTGGAAGGGGTGGATTTTAAGAACTAGACAGGAACCACAGTGACTGGCACAGAAGCATCCAGTCCTGCACCTGCCATCTCTAGGTTCAAAGGGGTTTTAGGATCATTTGGAATGTCAATATTTATCCTTCTCATCCTTCAAAGCAAACCCAGGACTCAGGTCTTGATAGAACTGAACCAAACAGCTTATTTTGGGTGGCTGAACATGCATATTGACTTTGGTTGAACATACATCTTGCATTGACATATCTATGGATTTTAAGAATTCTTTCTCTATAAAGCATGCTTGAAAAGGATAAAACTTAACAGAAGATTATCTATTGAGTAGAATGTCTAGGGTTAGTTTTATAAAGATGATATTTCTTTTTCAGACAGCAGTATTGATTTGCAATACTACAAACTGTGAGCCATGTAAAATGTTCAAAGTATCAAACTGATGGGATCTGTCTTTGCATATACAAGCCAAGGAGGTGTTCTTTTATTGCAGAGCTCCTTGATGCAACAGACTGTAATGTGTCCTTAAAATCTCTTATGGGTTAGCTCATTAAAACCTTGGAGGTTCGCATATCATTATATTCAGAGCATCTGTTGCAAATGGGTCCTTTGGAGCTGTTTCGAGGCATACAGTAAAAATGTTTATTGTAAAAAGTAGGGCTTACTTGTGTTACCCTTACTGACTGGTGTAAAGGTTGTATTGAGGGAATACAGACAGATATGTTTAAATAGAGATGCCCATTAGAATTTGTCAAAATGGAGGGTATGTGTGTGTTTTTGTCCTCATGAAGAATCAGCTTTCAATAGTGGCAGATTTAACAAGCCAGAAGCCTTCTCTCAGGCCAGAAGCACAGAGAAAAGAATTGTGGAGTGACAGGATGTGTGGCTTGTTGTTCAGTCCCACTCCATCCCACTCCAGCAACCTATTTGATGGAGAAGCAGTAGGGTTTTTAGATGTTAAAGTCTTGCCCTGAATCTCAGGATCTGGCTCCTTTGTTCTGGTCCTCCATGGAAAGGGAAGATATCTCAGGGTGAAGAAAACTGTAAAGAAAATTCATACTAGGGGCTTGTCTATACGGGCAATTTACCCCATCTTGCCCCTATCTTGAAGCCCTGCAGTCCTGATAATGAAGGGCTTTTGCCCCATTTTGTCACTGGGCAGTCCTCATAACCCCTGGGGCAGAGATGGGGCTAAGACGGGGTAGGATTCAGTGCAGCATTTTAAAATACAGTAATACCCAGGGAAAACCACTGCCACCAGGAAAAAATGAATTGGGCCCCAACATGACTGCAGGAACCTTTTCTACTGGCCCTTCATTTCAGCTGCCCTCGGCTGTCTCTCTTCCACAGCAGGAAGCAGGCCCACAACATGTGACCAAGGCTGGTCACATGGGGGCACCTTGGTCATGTTGCAGGTCGGCTTCCTGGGTGGAGAGAGAGCAAGAGAAGTGGCAGCAGTGGCTGCAGGGATGGGCTGGTGTGCTCATCTGAACATCCCATTTTGTGGGGGGAACAGGGAAGGAATGGGATTGATACAGCGGGAAGGATGGCAGGGAGCTAGCATATCCTGGCCTGTATAGATGATCCCTAAATGTGCTGTTGTTTTTTTGTTTTGTTTTGTTTTTGCTGCAAGCTGCTTTGGACTGGCTTAGCTGATACATCTCACCAAAAAACAGTGCAGAGCCTTTTATATTCCTATTCTTGTACACATTGTATTGCAGCTAAAAAGGCCAATGCAATTTTGGGCTGTATCAATAGAAGTATAGTGTCCAGATCAAGTGAAGTAATAGCGCCACTCTATTCTGTCTTGGTCAGACCTCACCTAGAATACTGTGTCCAGTTCTGGGCACCACAATTCAAAAAGGATATTGACAAATTGGAGCATGTCCGGAGAAGGATGACTAAAATGGTGAAAGGCCTGGAAACCATGCCATATGAGGAGAGACTTAGGGAGCTGGGTATGTTTAGCCTGGAAAAAAGACGGTTAAGAGGCGATATGATAGCCCTGTTTAAGTATTTGAAGGGGTGTCACGTTGAGGATGGAGCAGGCTTGTTTTCTGCTGCTCCAGAGACTGTAACATGGAACAATGGATGCAAGCTCCAGGAACAGAGATTCCATCTCAACATTAGGAGGAACTTTTTGACAGTAAGAGCTGTTCGGCAGTGGAACGCACTCCCTCGGAGCGTGGTGGGGTCTCCTTCCTTGGAGGTCTTTAAACAGAGGCTGGATGGCCATCTGTCGGGGATGCTTTGATCGTGATTTCCTGCGTGGCAGGGGGTTGGACTGGATGGCCCTCGTGGTCTCTTCCAACTCTACAGTTCTATGATTCTATGATTCTACTGTTATCCCCATTTCCTATCTAAAATTATCAGATGATATTCATTATTACACTGACAGGAATGTGAGAGACAAAACTGTAGGCACTTTGAATCAATGTTCATTTAAGAGGATACCAGTCAAGCCCTTCTGTGTATATTGCTAAGAAATTTGGCTTTTGACACAACCGTATACTATTCGCAATTAACACATGGCAAATGTATGAGAAGGTAGAATTTGCTTTTAGTCATAAGACTACAATAGATGTTTGGCTGTTTCTATAAAGGCTATGTGCATGTGTATGTGTGTATCTATATTTATATTGTGTTGTGTCCCCCCAAGGGCCCCCAAAGGTATACAGAATGAAAATATTTTAATAATAATTGAAAATAGATTTTAAAACAAATTCAAAATCAGTTTTCCAAACCAACACTAGTTAAAACAATGCAAAAACACTTTAAAATCCAGCTTTAAAATTAGTTTTAAAGACTGTACAAAATAATAGCATTTTGGTTACATGCTGAACCTCTGTAAGGATGAAGCCAGGATGACTTCCCTTGGGAGGGAGTCTGGCAAATGAGATGCTGCTGCTAAGAAAGCCCTGACTTGACTTGTGTACTCATCATCTGAGCCTCTCAGGATGTTGGGACATACAACAGGGTCTCCACTTGAAATCTCAGCTTCAAGCTGGCTCATATGTAAGAAGACAATATTTCAGATACGCTAACTTGAAGACATTTAGGACTTTGTAGGTGAAGTAAACATACTATGTGTACATATGTACAATTCGCACAGTCATTGTGTGACTGGGAAGTGTTTTGAAGGATGACAATTCTATGTCTGGTCCCCTCTGCCCTGATCCCAGCTATATGCCTTCTTCCCTCAGGAATTTTACATATGAAAGACTATGTAAAGTGTTTTGTCAAGATCCTTTGTCCCCTCCATGGAGTGGCATGAATTCCCTGCCTTAGAAAGTGGAGTGCTGGGGTGATGAATTCTATACCTTTCACACATAAACAGTACTGGGCAGTCCTCCACTGCTGTCTCAGTGAAACACAACCCTGGTGGGTGCTTCAGAAAACCCAACTGTTCTGCTCTTCTTTGACAAGGGGTGTGTGATTTCACTGGTCTTCCTGGCTCAAGCAGTGGGACATTTTATGCTGCCGCTGTGTTTTGTACATGTATCAATGAAAAAAAAAATATAGAACAGAATAGTAACATCACTTTCATAAGGTCTCAGGCTTTATGTATCCCTGACAGCCTTTACCGAGTCCCTCTTTGGACTTTATCACACCAGGCTGCTAAAACACCACAATTGCATTAGTGTAGGAAATGCCAACATACCGGTTTGGGAAAAGTCATTTTCTCACAGCTCTTCAAAAGCACCATAGACCCAGGCCCTGTCTTCTGCATGCTGGCCTCCCTAACCCCACCTTCCTGCCCTATGCCCTTCCCAGAATGCCTTTCAGTCTGTATTTTTTTCATTTTTAAAATTTTCAGTGCAGTTGTGCAGTCACAGCAATTGAGTAAATAAAAAAGAAAAGAAATCTTAAAAAAGAAAAGAAAAACAGCCTGCTTGGGAATAATGAAAGGGGGGAATAGGGGGTAGGAGCAGAATCACATCCACTCACACCACGTGACTGCCAGCCCATATCATAACTGTAGTGGGAGGAACTTATCAGACATGAATCAATAGTAGCAAAGCACCATGTTTGGGAGGCATTGATGAGTTTTGTCCCTCAGTGGAAAGGAGCGCTCCAGAAGCAGATGGAAGATAAAGCAGCTACAGGACAGGCATGGCGTCGTGTGATAAGGTATGGCCACAGACACTACTATCCTGCTGTAATTCCACTTTGGTAGTCCTTTGTCTAGATGTGGGCAACACCATTGCAGTGAAATGTGTCTCAGCTGCAGGTCAGCTCATTGAGTGCTTCCTTTGTAAACAAACGTTTCTGAATGATGATAGGCACAGCTTTACTGTCAGTGTGTGTGTGTATGGATGTGCCTTCAAGTCACCTGTCAATTTATGGTGACCCCTTTAATTTCATAGGGCTTTCTTAGGCAAGGAATCCTCAGAGTTGGTTTTGCCACTTCCTTCCTCTGAAAGAAAGCCTATAGCACCTAGTATTTGTTAGCAGTCTTCCATCCAAGTACTAGGCAAGGCTGGCCCTGCTTGGTTTACAAGGTAAAACAGGATATGTTGCCTTTAGGGTATTAGTACAGAATATAATCTTCAGATTATTGGGGCAGTAAAGAGAAATCAGGACATTTAAGGAACCACTCTCAGTTGTTGCAGATTTTTGTTACATAAAACAGGTGAAAATGTTACTTATTTTCCCTCCCTATGAATGGAAAATGCTCTTTACATTTGTAAAATAGACCAAAAAGCTTTCTTTTTTTTTTTACTTTAGTCCCCTCCTGGGAATATCCCCCAAAATTAGAGAACAAATTTTCGGGTGGCACAGAGGGCTACAGGAGGGAGGGAGGAGGGGTGAGAAAATGTATCCTCTCCCTTCTTTCAGTGGGAGTGTCCCCTCAGTGGAGAACTCTGGATCCAAGCCATTGTAGGTCCTGTTGACCAACAGTTTCACATAAAATCCAGTTTTGCAAAGCTTAGTGTAAAAGGTCTGCAGGTGAACTATATCATGTCTGTCCTCTTGACATGATAGGGCTATCTGTTTAGCTGTTGCAACCCCGTGGTCATGCAGTGACTGGGGATGGGCACAGAGAAGCATCTGGCTATGTCCTTGTAGCCAGATGTAAACCGATGATGACATCTGATGAGATCTGGTAGTGTTATCTATAGGTTTTGGCAGATGATACAATAGATGACATAGCCAGATGCTTCTCTGATTCCCTGCTGCTCTCCACCAGCCACAGAATGGCTGTTGTAGGGAGAAGCTATCTCAGTAAAACAGTGAGTCCTGAGGGTGGTTTGACTGTTGCAGAGGGAGGAAGAGGGTACCAACCTCCACAACAATGAGAAAAAGAGACACGCAGGCATATGTTGAACTTACATTTGTATATGTCACTAACAGTATGTTGGCCTAACTCTGTTTTTTGCTAAAGAGAAAGAAAGTGTACATACACATGTGTGCATGTGTGCACACACCCATTGCTTATATAGCTTCTCCCACTGAATTAGATTAGCAGTTTTAGTTTCTTTTCTGACCACCACAGAGTAGGGGCCTCTTGTGTGCTGAAGAATTTAAAAAACACACTGTTCTTTATGGCTTTTTAAACAAAATGGTGTTACTTGGGCAAAAATGGTAGTGAAAAAATCAATAAATGTTGAAGTGACTTAGTTTTTCAGGTATTTATAAGTTAACTGCAACACTGGCTTGTCTTGACCAGCCAGAACACACCACCTTCCAGACGGCGTATTCTGACCACACAGCTGGCCCAATTCCACCACCGCCATTAAAATGATGAAATGGGGGCAGGCATCCATATGCGCACATCAGCGGGAACCTTCCCTGCTGTCACACATTACACTCTTTGAAGCCAGGAAGGAGGCCCTCAGCTTGTGATCAAGTCTGGTCACATGCAGAGGGGCTTGAACACATGCTGCGGGCTTCCTTCCTGTCTGTAGAATGATGCCAGCAGTGTTGGGGTATGGTGATGCAGACTGGTGTGCAGGTATGGACCCCACATTCCCACACCATACTCCTCTGGGTTTTCCTGCATAACATGGTCTTTCCTGGTTTTTTTTTAAAAAAAACTTTTTAAAGGTTTTACCCTGACTTCCCCCCAGCTTTGCCTCAGGCATTGTCAGGACTGCCCAAAGGTGAAAGAGAGCAAGAGCCCTGTGTTGTTTGGACTGCAGAGGTCCAAGATGGGGGTGGGGGAGATATGGTAAATAGCCTGTCTACACAGGCCCACTGTCTTTCGATGGAAACCTTTTCAGAGTACAATAGGAAGCATATGGCCCTGTATGTTTTCCTTACACGTCTTGTGTTTGCACTTTTATCAAGATGTCCAGGGAGATCTTTCAGCTTTATGAGCCAAATAATTTTGTTCTTGCAGTATGAAGGCCATGCTTGGGCCTTCATTTTATGGCAAAAGCCATAAGTGGAAGTCAGGGTGTAATTCCTTAGCAGAAGGTGTATTTCCTACCCTCAGCAATGTCTTATTGTAAATAGCCATGAATAATTAAGGACGGGTGAAATTGGTTCCTGCCACTGGCTGAGTGACTGGCTTTCAGAGAAAATGATGCGGAGCAAGTGGAGGTGAGATGCATAAAACAAAAACATTTTCAATAAAACAGAAATGATGCAAACATTTCCAATAAAACTGAAATGATGCACTGTTGACAGCTTCCCTGGCATACCAGGATAACCTCCACAATTTTAGGCACTGTACCAGTTGGTGAGGTAGTGAGAAGATGGCTACTTCTCCCTCTCTCACAGTACTAGAACCTGGGGTTATCCCAGAAAGAAGTTAAGGATAGACAAAAGGAAACACATAGTTTTAAATTATGGACTTTGTTTCCACATGATGTCGTGGTGGTCACCAGCTTGGATCACTTTAAGGAAGGACAGAGGATAAGGCTACTAGTTGGTGCCAGTTATGGCCTGCAATGTCAGAAACAGTATGACTCTCAATTCTGGTTGCCCAAGAACGTGTGTGAAGGAGTTATTGGCCTTATATCTGGCTTGCAGGCTTTCCAAAAGCATCTATCTGCCCATTGTGGCTGCTACCACACTGCAGAAATAATGTAGTTTGACACTGCTTTAACTGCCATGGCTCAATGCTGCGGTATTCTGGGATTTGTAGTTTTGTGAGATATTTTGCCTTCTCTGTCAGAGAGTTCTGGTGCCACAACAAACTATAAATCTCAGGATTCTGTGGGATGGAGCGATGACAGTTAAAGTGGTGTCAAACTGCATTATTTCTGCAGTGTGGCAGCAGCCAAAGATAACAGAATGGTGGTGTCAATAGGCCTTTGGTCTGATCCAGCAGGCCTCTTCTGTACCATACAAAAAGGATGTTTTGTGTAGTAGGCATGTGAACCAGGTTAGAATGTGTTTGAGAGAGAGAGAAAGAGGGAAAAATAAACCAACACCCTTTGAACGAACTGCAGAAGAGAAAATGATACGGTAGCAGGGATTAGGGTGAAGAAGGAGGAAGTGATACATCAGAGTAAGCAAGAGATGAACAGAGCATGGACATGGTTTTAGGACAGTAAGAGGGCATACAAGGAGGAGATGTTGCTGCCACAGTATTCTTTTGTGCTGGCAGCACTAGTAGAGGTGAGGAAAAGGATTAGATTGCCCCAAATGCCTTGACAAAGAGGAGGGAAATAACTGGCTGTGGAGGTGCCTCATTTTCAGGCATTTTCGAACTCTGTAATTGTGAGAACCAGCTCACTGGCATTTTGTCAGTCAGTCTTCTAGTGCACTGAATGACAGCTCAGTGGGTGACTCCTGCATTACACACCTCTCAGCTGTCTTCCTTTCCAAATGTGGCACCTTATTTCTTGTTTCAGTAAAGTGCCATTTGTAAAAGGGGATGGAGAGTAAAAAATCCAAAAAGTTCCATTAGGCAGCCTATATTGCATTCATTATCTTTCTGCAGACTGGATCTTGCTCCATCTCCAAGCCCCTCCCCAACACTCTTTCCTCCTCCAGATTCTGAGCTCTGGATTCTTATTATTTGCCATTCCCCTCATAATATCCTTTACTTTCCTTGTAGTTCTGTGCTGCATGTATCTAGGATGGTAAGAAAGAAAAAGCAAGCACAGGTGCCTATCTGAGAAGAGTGGGTGCTTCCCATCACCCAAGCAATAACCTGCCAGACTGAAATAGAGATGCGGGTCATTTACAGAGAGAAGGAAAAGGAATTAATGAATCTTGAAAAGCATACAGAGAAACCACATGGTGCTTTTTATTGAAGAGGAGCAGCCAAGATTCTTGTGTTAGTGGTGTGTATAATGATAGGCTATTAAGTCTCCATGCTAGCTCAGTCTCTCTGGGGACCAAGGCTGACAATTAGAGTATAATAAATGTGATTCTTTTGTGATGTGAAAGGTTCAGCATACAAACAGCTCTTGACAACCAGAGCTGTTGCTGTAACCTTGAGTCAAATCATCCTAACAGGAAGAAGCAGTGTTGGTGCACATTATATATGGCGTATGAGCTCATGTTACAAACCTAAGAACCGGGATTATTTTAAAACTCTTTTTAGAAAAAAATAATGAAGCCCACATTCTTCAATGTTAAATAGGAATATACTGTATGAAAGAGGAGTGAAATCTTTAAAAGGCTACTACAGCTATCAGATTCCCCCCTTTTATAACACAGGACTTTACCACACTACAGTTAGAGCGGTTAAAGTAGAATAATACTGCTATAAGAGTATCACACTATACTCTTATGTCAGTATTATACTCCATAGTTTGAGAGCCTCCCCTGTTGGAACAGAGTGTGCCAAGTGGGGCTGCCATTCCAGAAACATCTTCAGTGCCCTCTGCCTCAATATACAGTTATAGCCATTACTACTGCTTGCAGTTGTAACAGAGGGGAACAATCAAAGCTGCCTTGTTCCGACTCATACCACTGATCCTTTGCATATCAGTACTGGTTTCAGATATGAGCCTTTCCATGCACAACCTGGATGTGATAGGACCTCAATCTGGGAATGTTTGCATGCAAACCATGTACTCCACTCTTCTTTCTTTCTTTCTTTCTTTCTTTCTTTCTTTCTTTCTTTCTTTCATCCGACTTTTCACCCATTATGGGACCCAAGATGGCTCACAATATGAGTTAAAACAAAATACAGTTAAAACCATGGATAATACAAAACAATTAAATAAGCAATCTTGTTGAAAACATTCTTTTAAACCAGTTTAAAATACATTTAAAATAAGGTAAAGAAGATAAAAGTACAGTGTACCCCATTAAAAGGCCTTTCTTCTACAACCAGGCAACATCCAAAGGTCTGTCTAAATAAAAAGGGCTTTTCCTGCTGGTGAGAAGAGACCCATGTGGGGTGGGGTGGACAACTGAGCTCTCCCTGGTAAGGAATGCCTTAGCCTAGGAGCAGCCACCAAGAAGGCCCTCTCCCATGTCCTCACCAAATGTGCATATAAGAATAGTGGGACTGAGAGAAAGGTATCATCTACACGATGAAAAGGCTCCTTATGGAATGTGAGGGAAATACCTTTTGCCCTGATGAAATCCCACGGGGATTTGCTATATTCAAAGGAAGGGGGCAAAAAATTCCATGTACTGTGCAATAACAGCCTTTGCTGTCTCTTGTGAAGTTTAAAAAATTTTACAGAAATGTGCATTCCTGCCCATTTGAAAACCAATTCGAATTGGGGCACATCCAGAAGTCGAAATGTGATTGGTCAGACATGTGCAGGGGTGGGCTTGCTAGTGATGAAGTGGCTGGAGCCGCCAGTGTTGATTTTCACAGAAGTGATTGTTTGAGATTTTGGAGCAGTAAAGCATCAAAAACTGTGTTGTTTTTTAAGTGGGAGATTGTGCTTCTGCATCTTGGATTTAATGAGGGAATGGGAAAGGGCAACAATGGGAGCTTTAGAGAATGATAATGTTAGTAATTCAGTCTTGGCCACCATTTTTATTTGCAGACGTGTGAACTTCAAACATGGATAACTTCCCATACCAGTGAACTTGAGAAGAAATTGTGGAGACAAATGAATGCTGCTGCAATGGTGAGTTAAAATACAAAAAATAGCATTATATCTCCTTGTATAGATGACATGAAAGTCTTTCTCCAAGTGTCTTAAAATCTGGGCAGGCTTGTAACTACCAGATAGTCTGGACTCAAGCTGTTCTATATACCTATAGCCCCAGCCCCTTCCCAACCTCAGTGCATCTCCTTGGAAGGAGAAAGTCTTGTGAAAGAGGCAGAGTCTACAGTGTTGACAAGCACTTTTTGATTAGGAGGGATGATGATGTGCCACTCTTTGGGTTCTGTGGCATGGCTTGAGTCTTGTGCTGGGAGAAAGGCAGGATATAAGTGAAACAAACACACACACACTTGATAAAGGAATATTGCAGAAACAATCACAACGTTTAAAAGATTTCTTCATTTAAATCAGATGTTTAAAGCCTCCAGCAATAATACAACATACAGTTGTCCCTCCATATCCACAGATTTGGTATCCACAGATTTAAGTATTCACAGCTTGAAAATATTCTTAAAAAATGATAATCCAAAAAGCAAACCTTGATTTTGCCATCTTATATAAGGGACACCATGTTGCTATGCCATTGCATATAATGGGACTTGAGTATTCACAGATTTTGGTATCCACGGGGGTTCTAGAACCAAACCTCAGCGAATATGAAGGGACAACTGTATTCTTTAGCTAAGTATGGAACAAACACACATACAAGTGCTTTGCACCCAATAAGGCACCAATGCCAGACTTAATTGCAGCAATCATCAACATATGAAGGTCAATGATTGTCAAAGAAAAACTTTGAAGCCCTAATTTGAGGTGACAGGGGTCTAATTCTTTTTCCATGGCAATCATAACTTGTCTCCTCTCCAGCTCTTTATCTCTTTCTGAACTGAATGGGTAGGTACAGCCACTTCCTTAAGGTTTCCCTACTCAACTCCTAGGTGTTACAGGGACATCAATTCCCCCACCTGTGCCCATCCACAGTCCTCATAATAGCTGTCTAGAGCATATATGTGTGTGAGTGCATGTGCGTATGTGTATACAAATAGTTTTTTCTACATTAACATAGTTTAGGAAACTCTCTCTGTTGTAATTCAAAATACTTTATTCTTGAATGGTAATTAAGGCCTTGTCTATACGAGGGAAAAAATGTGGATTGATGTGCACTAATGCCAACTTGCAGCAGCTTCTATTTGTCTTAATGGCTTTTTGGCAAGATCGCAGGCATGCAAAGCTATCCACTTTCTCTGTTCCAACGGGCATGGCTGCAAATAAAGATGGCATGTCAAGTGAATTACTTGCATTTTTATTGTCACCAGTTGCTGCCACTGAACAGTATTTTTTTAAAAAAGGATATCTAATATGCAAAAGTAAGATATTCCACCTAAATAAATAGGGGGAAAAAGCTGTTTCATCCCCACAGCACATGATTGCTAGGGTTCCAACATGGTAGTTTCGGGCATTTTCCTTGTTAGCAAGCTCCATCCCCTGCACACATACGAACAATCTGCTTTCCACTTCTGCTCTTATCAGGAATGCACATCAAAGTGAATCAGTTGTCCCAATGACCGGGAATGTGCATTCCCCACAGAGCTCTTTTAAAAATATGGGAAAAGCTGCAAAGAATTATCCTGCAGAGTTTTTGGTGGTTTTGGCCCCCTCCTTCTGAATACAGCCAATTGATATAGGATGCCATTTAGACAAACCGTATTCTCTTCAAATTCTATGAGGAGTATTTTTGCTGTATAGACAACCCCTAAGACTCTAGCTATACAAAAGACCTGCTTCTATTGGATTTTTTTAAAAAAAAAACACTGCTAGAATTAAATTGTTCCTGTAACAGATGACTGCACATTCAGAAAGGAGAGATGTAGTAGTAATGGGGGATTTCAACTATCCTGATATTTGTTGGAAGTCCCAGCCTGCCAAGAATATAAGGTCCAACAAATTCCTCACTTGTCTTGCAGACAAGAAGAGACAACAAGGAGATTAGCTATTTTAGATCTGATCCTAACCAATGGAGATGACCCGGTTAATGAAGTGGAAGTTGCGGGATCCTAGGGGGGAGTGACCATGTTCTCCTGGAGTTTGTTATACAGAGGAAAGAGAAAGCCAAGCATAGTCAGACATTCCTTCTAGACTTTAATAAAGGCGATTTTAGAAAACTTAGGGAATTACTTGGGGGTGTCCCCATGGTCAGGAATACTAAAACAGAAGAGAGTTCAGAAGGGAGGGATAGGAGTTTCTTAAAAGTGAGATATTGAAGGTGCAATTTCAAACAGTTCCAATGAGGAGGAAGCATGGCAGGTGTCCAAAGAAATCAGGATGGATGCTGAAAGAACTCTCAACTGAAATAAAACTTGAAAAGGACATGTATAAAAAGTGGAAAAAGGGAGAAATCACCAAAGAAGAATTCAAACAAATAGGCAGCTCATGTAGGGGGGAAGTCAGAAAAGCTAAAGCGCAGATGGAGCTCAGACTTGCTAGAGAGGTTAAAACAATAAAAAGGGCCTTTTTTGGTTATGTCTTTAGCAAAAGGAAGAACAAGGAAATAGTAGGGCCGCTGTGTGGAGAAGATGGTGAAAGGCTAACAGGGGGCAGAGAAAAGGTAGAACTACTTAACACCTTCTTTGCTTCAATCTTCTCCCAAAGGGGGAACAGTGCTCAACTTGGGGGAAATGGAGCAGATGATGCAGTAGGGGAAATACAGCACAGAATTGGTAAAGAGGTAGTTCAGGAATACCTGGCCAGTATAAATGAGTTCAAGTCTCCAGGGCCAGATGAACTTCATCCAAGGGTATTAAAAGATCTGGCAGAAGTAATCTCAGAACCAGTGGCAATAATATTTGAGAATTCCTGGAGAACAGGAGAGGTCCCAGCAGATTGGAAGAGGGCAAATGTTGTCCCCATCTTTAAAAAGAGGGGGGGGGCAAAATAATTGCCACCCAGTCAGCCTGACATCAATACTAGGAAAGATTCTAGAGAAGATCATTAAACAGACAGTCTGTAAGCACTTAGAAAGGAATGCTGTGATCACTAAAAGTCAACATGGATTTCTCAAAAACAAGTCATGCCAGACTAATCTTATCTCTCTCTTTTTTTAATAGAGTTACAAACCTGATAGATGAAGGGAATGCTGTGGTTGTAGTGTATCTTGATTTCAGTAAGGCTTTTGAAAAGGTCCCCCATGATATTCTTGCAAAAAAAGTCAGTAACCTGTGGGCTAGACAATGCAACTGTTAGGTGGATTTGTAATTGGTTGACTGACTGAACCCAAAGGGTAGTCACCAATGGCTCCTCTTCAACCTGGAGAGAAGTGACTAGTGTGGTGCCACAGGGTTCTGTTCTGGCCCTAGTGCTATTCAGCTTCTTTATCAATGACTTGGATAAGGGAATAGAGGGTATGATTATCCAGTTTGCAGATGACACCAAATTAGGAGGGGTAGCTAATACTCCAGAGGACAGGATCAGAATCCAAAACAGATTTCAACAGGGAGAAATGTAAGGTACTACACTTGGGCAGTAAAAACGAAATGCACAGATATAGCATGGGTGACACCTGGCTTGATGGCAGTACATGCGAAAGGGGTCTAGGAGTCTTAGTGGGTCACAAGCTGAACACGAGTCAACAGTGTGATGCGTCAGCTAAAAAAAAGCCAATGCGATTCTAGGCTGCATTAATAGGAGTATAGTGTCTAGGTCAAGGGAAGTAATAGTGTCACTGTATTCTGCTTTGGTCAGACCTTACCTGGCATACTGTGTCCAGTTCTGGGCACCACAGTTGAGGAAGGATAGTGAGAAGATAGAACATGTCCAGAGGATGGTGACCGGGGTGGTGGGTGGTTTGGAAGCCATGTCCCATGAAGAGCTGCTTAGGGAGCTAGGTATGTTTAGTCTGGAGAAGAGAAGGTTGAGAGGGAACATGATAGCCATGTTTAAATATCTGAAGGGATGTCATACTGAGGATGGAGCAGGCTTGTTTTCTGCTGCTCAGAGACTAGGGCACAGAGCAATGGATTCAAATTACAGGAAAAGAGATTCCACCTAAACATTAGGAAGAACTTCCTGGTAGTAAGAGTTGTTCAGAAGTGGAATACACTGCCTCGTAGTGTGGTGGAGTCTCCTTCTTTGGAGCTTCTTAAACAGAGGCTGGGTGGCTATCTGTTGGGAATAATTTGATTGTGTATTCCTACATGGCAGAGGGTTGGACTGGATGGCCCTTGTGTTCTCTTCCAACTCTATGATTCTATGTTGATATAGATAAATGTCTGCATTTCTAGAATCTCCTGAGTCCAGGGCTATGTGATGATGAGCACCAACCCTTCAAAGAAATGTTACTACTATATGACTATATATCCACGTATCCTGTACTTTCACGTTGAAATGCAACTGTACTGACCAGTTCTTCTGAAGTTTATAGAATGACTTCACAAAAAACGATTTGTTGCATCCAAGTTTAGTGAAATTAAATAAATGGTTGAAATGCAGGTGAAAGATAATAACCTGTACATAAGATTAATCCTTTACTCAGACAAGCTTCGTATTGTATGTCTAAAATGCACAGCTTTTGTTCTGCCTTCATATCCTGTATCCACTGGGGTCAGTTTTTAGGCTTACTCCCTTTTTTTATTTTAAAGTATAAAACTCTGGGGCTTGGCAAATTGCTTTTCCTCTCAGCGGGCTCTTGTGGAATAAAATAATGAAATCACAACATCCCTCTTAGTAATTAACTATTCTGAAATGCATTATTCATTTTATATAAATTACATGAATGCCCTAATGCGCTTAACTGAAAAAGTATGCACACATAATGTTGGGTGCTCTCTTTTCCTAATTACACAAGGCTTGAAACTGCCTGCATATAAATATGATAATTATTCAAAAATATTTTGGGGATGGGGGTGGTGGAGGGAATGAGAAACTTTTGAATTGTTAATGTTCTTTGCATTTTGGATGAAGGTGATGTGTGTGGCATCATCATCAGGTGGAGAGTTAATCAGATGCTCTAAACATTTGTGGAAGCAGAAGTGCAGGCAATAGCACAAAATGAACTGGGTTTTGCAGAAGTCTTGCTTGTTTGACTTGCATACAAAACGTGAACAGGCAAACATTCTACCTTTTGTAGCAATTATATTAAGAAAGCTGCTATACCAGTTATCATCCAAAGGCATCCATGGCATGCTGTAATTTAATTTCTTTTGCAAATAACCTTTTGGCCCTACAACTGTGATGTGATTTAAATCCTGGTTGGTGTTTCCATGTAAATAATCTGGACTGCAATTGTATTTGGCAGGCTCTCTGTGTTAAATATTCTTGTTTCCATCCAATAGCCACTGTGTGTGGATACCAGCTAGATGATATGTGGTCTGTTGAAATGAAATAGCTATAACTGGAGAGACTGTCTTCTGGTGAGCTGAATCAGCTAAGTTTGGCACGGTACCATGGTTGTCCGCTTTGGGCTCTCTAGATGGTGCAGATTTCAGCTACCACAACCTCTGACCAGTGGCCATGCTGAGTGGTGCTTCTGAAGGCAAAATATCTAAAGGTCCAAATGCTGGAAGCCACTGACCTTGTAGAAGGAAGCAGCAAACCTGACAGTATGTTTTCTTCACTTCCATGTACATTGGGGTTGGTTTTATCCGTCCATAAGAAGGTTAACTCTTGGAGATAAAGCTATGAACTAGATAAGATCTTCAAGTGTAAAGATATATCATTAAATATATCAATCAGATCCATTTATGCCATAGTATTTGTTGGGAATGATTTGATTGTGTATTCCTGCATGACAGGGGGTTGGACTGGATGGCCCCTGTGATCTCTTCCAACTCTATGATTTCTGATTTCTGTGTATGCCTGTGAAAACTGGGCAGTAAAGAAAGCTGTCAAAAAGAAATTCAGATCATTTGAAAGAGGGTGCTTGAAGAGAGTTCTGCAGATACCATGAATTGACAAATAGATGAATGATTAGTTCTGACAGCATATCAAGCGTGAAAATCCATTATAAGCAAAGATGATAATGCCCGGTAAAGGGAAAGACAGTAGGAAAGGTGGAATGTCATAGTATGGGTGGATTGACTCATTCATGGAGCCCACAACCCTGAGTTTGAAAGACCTGAGCAGGGCAGTTGATTACCAGGGCTCTAGCAGGTCAGGTCACCATAAGTCAAAGTCACCACAAGTCACCTTAAGTCAAAGCTGACATGATAGCAAACAACAACAACAACAATGTTTTGGCCTACATCTCTAAGAAGTTGCACTCAGTGGAGCCAATAGTAAGGAATTGTGGAAGCTGTAGTTCAAAACATCTGGAAGTCCAAATTTTCCCCATCCCCGATGTGCATCTTTTGGAGTTAATTCCACCCTGTATTTAGTCTCTGCTATCCAAAAGCTTTTCATGAAGTCTAAGCTGTTAACAGGTTTTAAGACCTTAACTAGTATGGCTATATCTGCACCTACCTTCTTAGTTCTCTAAACCAGACAGTCAGGGTCATGTGAAAGTAATTGTGTTTTTACTTCCTAGAGCTCTGTGCATCCACAGAAGTCTGGAAACTTTAAAGGTTGGAGCTTTTTGATTGGCCAGTTTGCATGGGGTACCCCAGCTACAGTTAAGGTATAAAGAGTGTGCTTTCAGTGATGAGAAGGCCATGATGAATAGCAGAATTATCACACTATCAAACTCAAAAGAAATGGAAGAAAATCCATGTGTAATCCCGCATAGTTTAACATTAGAAAATGGCATTAAAACAGCACATCCCACATCTAAAGAACAAGAGTGGCAAATTGTGGACAGCACACAACAAAGGGTCAAGAGTGTGCTGGTACGGTAATTTATTCCACATGGACTGTGCTAAAAGAAAAATACACAGCAAAACTATGAAAATAAAAATAGTCCAAAATAGTAACTTTTCCAAGATGTCAATTACATTTGTGCAATATCAACAGAGTGAAATATGCTAGTGAGAAAAGGAAATAGATCCATTTCATCTTTTAAAGACAGGCTCCCTAAAGGTTTAAACTTTGTCATATCTGATATTGCAAAGGCTAGCACTGCCTAATATAGCCTTGATACAAACACAACTCACTCTGTAGTAAATAAAACAGCTTATCTCTCCTGGGCAGCATTATAAGGATATTCTATTTGTCTAGAAATACATATGCCTCTGCTGTGCTGGCTAGAAATTCTGGAAATTGTAGTCCCCAAAAAGAGAACACTTTCCAAGCTCTGACATAGATTCCTGAGATCTGATGAATGTGCTCATGTGGGAACATCATAGGGCTCTTCCAGATTGGTGTAAAGAAGTAAAAGGTCTTGCAACAGAGGTCTGCCTGTTGCTGGGTATTGCCAGCTGTTGCCACCTCTTCATACATGTATAGCTAGAGAAATCCAGCAAGCTCCAAGGGGCCATTGCTCTGGTCTAGAGGATAGAGAGAGGCTCCTCTCTTTGCAGTTTGCAAGAAGAAAGGACTGAAACATCTATTTATTAAACTGCAGGGGCATGTCCTTCCTGCCAGTTGTCTCCTCCCACCTCCACCATAGCAGCAAGCAGGAGACGTATCCTGTTTGAGAGCAGGCAAGAACCCAGGAGTGTATACCTCTGATCCAAAGAGGCTGACCAGGGAAAAGCCAGCCCAGTTCCAAGGTAATATCAATGTCTGTAGAAGCAGAAGCATAATCCAGACGCACAAAGCAAATGGTCTTGAGCCAAGCATAATCCAGTCAAACAAAGCAAATGGTCCTGAGCCAAGTCCAAAACTGAGCCAGACAGACTAGGCCACATTCAAGCCAAAGGTCAGAGATACACAAAGCCAAGGGTATCACACAAGCTTACCAGGAGATGTTGGATCTGTTGTCCACAGCAGCACCATAGTCCTGGCCAAGCTAATATATAGGCAGCAGTAAATTAGCTCAGTTGGTCTCATTGACTTGGCATAGTTTCTTATGGCAAAGAAGAGCATCTCTGGCATTTCTGTTCCCTGGTTTTTAACTGTTGATGAGCAATAGGATGCAGAGCCTTCTTTTCCTCCTCCAAATCTGTAGGTGCTACTTGGGATGTACTGGCACAACAGGGCTGCCAGCCTTCTCTGGATCCAGCTGAGATTGTCATCCCGGCGCTTCTCTTTCCTTCTTCATCTGAGGAGACCTCCTTCAGGTAAGGCATGATAAGGAGTGGCCAAGAAATTTGGTATGAATTCTGATATATCCAAGAATTTAAATGAACCACCCTCTGTGGTGGGAATAAAATGTTGCTGGTGGTGCAAGAATTGCTAACAAATAATGTGAGACAACAGAAACATTGTCTGCTTTCTTATACCAAACTGGACACCTACAATACAAACCACCAGCAACATGGGAGGAGCCCATTGTTTATTCCTATTGGATACTATAATCCTGAAGTGACAACATTGTTCATTTTGAGTTATATGGAATTTGGGTTATATGGAATTCTTGATAGTGAGACTGGACAAACGGTGCAGTAGGGTAGGTCACTACTCTCTGTAGTGTGTGGAGTCTGGAGGTTTTTAAGCAGAGGCTGGATGGCCATCTGTCAGGAATGATTTGATTGTTTATTCCTGCATGGCAGGGGATTGGACTGGATGGTCCTTGTGGTCTCTTCCAACTCTATAATTCTATGGAATAAACTCTTTTAGGAAACATTTGTCAGTGGAAGAAACATTCCATATTACTGCAGAATGAACAATGAGTACCTCTATATCACTCATCCACACGACCATTCACTCAGCAGAA
The DNA here is from genome assembly GCA_030847615.1 of Gambelia wislizenii. Classification (NCBI taxonomy): domain Eukaryota; kingdom Metazoa; phylum Chordata; class Lepidosauria; order Squamata; family Crotaphytidae; genus Gambelia; species Gambelia wislizenii. The sequence goes on along the minus strand of JAUMIR010000002.1, from coordinate 377,746,938 downwards.
CTATGTTCAAATGGAAAAGGAACTGTTTGCAATATTGATCTCCACAGCTTCCTTTGCACCTGGGGCAAATAACAGAAAGATATCTGGGCACCATCATCATACTGATCACACCTAATGTCCAAATATCAGATGACCTCTCCCAGCAGTTTCTCCCAACATGGCCCCCAAAGTTATTTCTCCAGCCCCTGAACCACCACCCTGAAAAATGGGAAGGCCAAACATGGGCAGTTGCACATCCAGAGGCCTCCAGGGGTATGATTGACCTTTTGGGGCTATTTTTGCCCCCTAATCCCCTGAAAATAGCCCCAAACAGCCTGTTACTTCCCCTGGAGGCTTCAGGGGGCAGTCAACTGGTCATTTGGGGGGTAAGATTGGAAAATGCAAGTGTCTGGAGTGTGTGAAAAGCAACAGGGTAACTCTCTATGGCCCTTGGAGGTTGGCCACACTGATGGAGTTGTTAAATATAATATGAGGAGGACAGAATAGAACCCTGAAGTATCTCAAGGTCCAATGGCCTAGGACAACAAACAATCAGCCTCCCTGCACCAGGGGTGCCAAGCCAGATAGGACAAGTACCATCATGCCTCCATTATAGTGATGTACACCTGAAACATATTTCATTCCACAGTTCTTTCAGCAGGTCAAGTGCTCTTGTCCACTCAGTGTCTGCAGTCCATTTGTTCCAGATCTCTCCCCATCCCAGCCCCATGCTAGCAGATTTTGTGTGGAAAATTAATAGGCAAAAAAATTACACATTTTTCTACAAGGCTTCTCCTTTCTCTTTTAATTACATCGCTTTCATAATCACCTATCACTTTCAAAAGTAACTCAATATTTTTCAAAGGCAAATAGATAAATACCTCCCTAAATTTTGAGGGCAGGGATCCTTCTCACCTGAACACAGATTTTGGTGAGACAAGGCCATCCAGCATTGTGATGATGCCACCCCTTCGGAACAGGGAAAATCTGGTATCAGAAGATTCCATGATGGATTTCACCAGCATCCCCGGACTCTAGCCCAATATATGCTAAATGCCCAAATGATGCCATGGCTGATGGTATCAAATGAGAAGGCTCAGCCGCTTTGCCTCTTTTCACCTTTGGTCTGCTTTCTTCCTCTCCTTGTAAGAAGGAAGATTCCAGATGTGCCACCCAACAGGTGTGGGAAGAAAGTGAATGACAGGACAGAAGGGAAAAGAATCCACAGCTGCAGAGTCCATTCTTGTTCAATGTATATCTAAATATAGTACATAGGTTTAACAGAGGTCAACAGAGTTGGAATTGTTCTGGGGTGTATGTGTGTGAGAGAGAGGTTACCTAGCCAATGCAACCCACGAAAGAGAAGCGGTTACAGCTAAGCCATTAATGCAATATATTAAGTATTTATTATTTTATAGGCCACTTTTCTCCCATTATGGGACCCAAGCCAGATCATAACCTGAGTTAAAACAAAATACAATTAAAATAATGGGTAGAAGAAAAGTAAATAAAATAAAATAAATTAATTAAAATTAAAATTAAGCAATCACATTTAAAACCTTCAAGGCCTATTTCACCTTAAAAATAATTCTATTTGGTTCATTTATCTCTGTGTTAAAAGTGTTTTGCTGGTGTGGAGCTGGGGAACGCACAAATCCATTTACAACATTTATATTCTTATCATTTTCATTATATTTAACTGTCTTTTAAAAACTATTTCTAATTGAACAAGACCTTCAATTTGAAATAGTTTTTAAAAGACAGTTAAATATAATGATAAGTGAATAAATGACAGATAAATGAACCAAATAGAATTAAATGTGTAAAACATTTTATTTTAAAGTGACTTTGGCCTTTGTTTTTCATTTTGCTAGTCCTTGCCTTACAGTGGTGCAATGAGTAATCTGCATGTTAGTGCATCATTGTAAATGCACTTTTTTTCAAAGACATCAGTTGGGTATAGATTTAGCATTAGCAGATGCTAAAACAGGTGATCTTAATTATTTTAAGACTTGTGAAAGCAATTGGGGTGTTTTAAAGCCAGTATCCAATACTATTTAGAGAGTTAATGCTGTTTCTGTTACAAGGGATCATAAATATGTTACACGTATCCCATATTAATTTTAGTATCAGAGGGTATGAAGATTCTATTTCCAGTTGCTACTTTTATCATAGAAAGGGTATCAGGACTTAAGAAAGTATCATAAATAAATATTATTTCTATTAAAAATGTATATCCCAAGAACAGTTTTTGTTCTCAAGTGATAAGAATAGGCACATGTAGATGAGAAATTCATGGATGACTGGAATAACAGTTGCTGCTTTCAAGCAAGATGATATCAGTGGCTTCATGCTAAGAGATGAAAAAGATCAATTAATGTGGGAATACTGTTCTCAGTGCCTGTGTGGTTTGTAATCATTCCTGGAATATCTACTACTGATTACTGTGAGATACAGCCATGGTTGCTACCTGATCAGAATTTTTATTCATGGTTTGGGATCTTTGTCCATAATTTAATGGAACTTCTTTCATACAAAATGTGCTGAGGGAAATAATACACTGAGGAAACAACACGGGTAGTGGGGGAAGGGCTGCTCAAGACTAATTGTTGCCTGACGTAGAGCAGTAGATGCTGCAGTTCACTCACCTGTGCTAAAACGAGACAGAAAATCCCACAGGCATTTCTTCCCATAACTGACGGTTAAAATAATAGATTAAATAATTAACAGTTTGGTACCTTTTTATGCTGTGGTATCAGTAAGTCTGATGTCACCCCTCCCCCTGATGGTGTCACCAGGTGTGGTTTGGCCTCTATGAACCCTCTTGTGCCACTACTGCTTTCATGACACATCAAATCTGCTGTGTGAGGCAGTCACTTCATATTGTTACCCGAATTGCATGGGGTCCGTGAAGAACCCACATGTGTCAAGATATTACTATTGGGAATTTTAATTAGCTCAATATGGCAATGAGAGGCCGGGTAACTGCAGGACTTTTGACCTATGTGTATTGGTAATCACTGATGACACTCCAAGCCAGGAAGTGAAATAAAAATGTGTTTTATTTAATAATAATAATAATAATAATAATAAAAAATTATTTGTATCCCGCCCCTCTACAAAATGCAATCGGGGTGGCTTACAGCATTAAAATATACATACAAAACCCTCCATCCCACCCACCCCTTAAAATACAATTAAATAATTAAACATTTAAAACATACTTAATAATTACTAAAAATACTAAAAACAGCACAATAAAAAGCTGGATGGGATTGGACTAATAAGATTTTCTCTCTCTGACGGCCGGGTTTCTATTCAGGAAAAGCCTGCCAGAAGAGATCCGTCTTAAGAGCTTTTAAAAAGCTATTTAAGGTGGTAATGTGACGGATCTCATCTGGCAGGCCATTCCATAATCTAGGAGCAATAGCTGAAAAGGTCCTCTGGGAGGTCGACGAGAGCCTAGTTTTTAAAGGTTGCAGTAGATTCCTCCCAGAGGACCTGAGTGCACGGGGAGGATTTTATGGAAGGAGGCGATCCTGAAGATAGGTTGGACCCAAGCCATTTAGGGCTTTAAAGGTGATAAGCAACACCTTGTACTGGGCCCGGAAACTAATAGGCAGCCAGTGAAGTGATCCTAAGATTGGTGTTATATGGTCTCTTCTAGATGTACCCGAGACCAGTCTGGCTGCCATATTCTGTACTAGTTGAAGTTTCAAGACCAAACATGAGGGTAGCCCCATGTAGAGTGCATTACAGAAGTCAGGACGGGAGGTTACCACAGCATGTACCACAGTTTCAAGGTCCCCAACTTCCAGGAAAGGGCACAGCTGGCGGATCAGCCGAAGCTGATAACAGGCGCTCCTGACTGTCGCATTTATCTGATTTGTCATCTGGAGTGATGAGTCCAGGAGTACTCCCAAACTGTGAACACAGTCAGTGGAGGACAGTGTGACTCCATCCAGGACTGGAGTTTGTATCCTAGTACCTGGGTTCGGGGCTGCTACCATGAGAACCTCCGTTTTGTCTGGATTCAGCTTCAATTTGCTTTTCCTTATCCAATCCATTGCTGCCCTAAGACAATCATTAAGAGAAGAGACACAATCTGAAGTTAGAGCCAAAGACTGAGTCATGGAGAAATATATCTGGGTGTCATCAGCGTACTAATAACATGCCATGCCTCCGGATGATCTCTCCCAGTGGCTTCATATATATGTTGAATTGCATTGGGGACATGATGGTGCCCTGTAGGACACCACAATTAAGTTCTCTCCTTGCAGAGTAACTGTCCCCGAGCATCACCCTCTGGAATCTACACAAGAGGAAGGAGCGGAACCACTGCAACATAGTGCCTCTGATTCCTAACCTTCTCAGGTGATCCAAGAGGATGTCGTGATCGATTGTATCAAAAGCCACTGAGAGATCCAGAAACACCAACAAGGTCACATTACCTCTGTCAATGTTCAGGCGGAGGTCATCAGCTAAGGTAACCATGGCAGTCTCAACTCCAAATCCTGTCCTAAAGCCAGTTTGAAATGGATCTAGATAATCGGTTTCTTCCAAGACAGCATGGAGTTGAAGAGCAACCACCCTCTCGATCACCTTGCTCAAAAAATGTAATAAGGAGACTGGCCCATAGTTCTTCATATCCAGAGGGTCAAGGGAAGGTCTTTTTAGGAGCGGTCTAACTGCCACTTCCTTCAAGCAAGATGGAACGTGACCTTCCCCAAGGGATGCATTGATGATGTCCCTGAGGAACATCCTCAAGGCATCAGCCCCCTGGATGGCCAGCCACGAAGGGCAAGGGTCAAGAGGGCAGGTATTCTTCCTCACTCTATTAAGGAGCTTGTCTACGTCATCGGTACTTACTGATTGAAACTGATCCAGTATAACCTCATCAACGGAGTTACTGGACACCTCGTCAATTGAATCTGCTCCAACCCAGGCATCCAAACTGGCTCTTATCTGAGAGATTTTATCTGCAAAGAAGTTGTTAAAGCAGGCTGTTTTCGGGTTTAGTAATGAGTTCTGCACAGGTGGAACCTGTGTCAGTTCCTAAACAGCTCTGCTGGGTGAGACTCTGTAGACGCAATATGTGCAGAAGAGAAGGATTTCCTCGCTGCACATATTGCCTCTCTATAGGAACGAAGAAATTTCCTATGACGAGTCATGTCAAACAAGAGCCGAGTTTTTCGCCAGATGCACTCTAGTCATTGTCCAATCTATTTCAATTTCCTAAGTTCTTCAGTATACCATGGATGGCGATTTGAAGCAGGTTGGAGAGGATGCTTGGGAGCAATTGTGTCGATAGCCTTGGTAAAGTCGGTGTTCCAGGTATTGACCAAGGCTTTGACAGAATCAACGGTGTTACCAACCAATAAACCCTCTAAGGCTTTCTGGAACCCAATTGGTTCCATTAGCCGTCAAGAGCTGACTATTCTAATAGGTCCACCACCCCCGACAGGATGGACAGTGGCTCTGAGTTCAGCCTTGATCAGGAAGTGATCCATCCATGACAATGCAGTGGTTTTAGTCCCCTCCGCCCATGCATATTCCTGTTCTGTACTAAAGACTGCATCAAGGGTATGACCCACACAATGAGTGGGCCCGTTGACCAATTGGGATAGGCCCATGTTTGTCATGGACTCCATGAACTCCTGAGCTGCACTTCATAAATTTGACAAGCTGGTCTCAAGCGGGATGTTGAAGTTGCCCAGAACTAACAGTCTGGGTGACTCCAACAGCAACTCTGAGACCAGTTATGTCAGCTTGTTTAGGGAGTCTGTTAGACAATGGGGTGGATGGTATATTAACAGAATCCCTAGATTCTCCCTGGTATTCAGGCTCAGGTACATACACTCGAAGTGGACCATTTTCTGGACAGGTATCTTGGTTAAGGTAAGGTTATTTTTATGAACCAGAGCCACTCCACCCCCTTGCCCACTTTTCCTTACCTGCTCACTGACAGAGTACCTGGCTGGGAGGGCCTGTGCCCAAGTTATGGCACTATCCTCTCCCAGCCAGGTCTCAGTAAAGCAAGCCAGGTTGGCATCCTCTTCCAAAAGAAGATCATAGATAATGTGAGTCTTGCTTTTTAATGACCTGGCATTGCAAAGGAGCAAGGTAAAATTCTGTGGCATGGTTGGTATGCTCTCCAATCCATTTCGGGTAACAGAGTGAACTGAAGGTGGGATAGCTTTCAAACATCTATCTTGCCTTCCTTTCTAGCAAACTTTCACTCTGTTTCCGCCATACCTTCCATTCCCCTGCACAACCTCAATTCTTGCTCCCAGGTCATGCCCAGCCATGTATATTTGTCCCTTAGTCTGATGATCTTCCAGTTGATGAAGGGAGGAGGGCATGGAGTCCAGTTGGAGTCTCAGCCTTCACCGCCAAGGTCCAGACACTCAGCAACAGCAGCAGTTCTTATGCTTCTGGGTGGAGGAAGGGGGCATGGCTCCCAGCTGAAATTCACCCTCCACAGCTAAGGTCCAGACACTCAGCAACAGCAGCAGTTCTTAGCTTCTGGGTGGGTGAAGGGGGTGTGGCTCCCAGCAGAAACTCACCCTCCACAGCTAAGATTTAAAAACAATCACGGAACCACTCACACATACACTGAAGCTTCAAGCAATCACACAAGTCTAACAAAAGATAGGAGGAAGGATTAGGATAGAGGAATCGAGTTTAGGATGATGGGCTATACTGTACCTGTCTGATGAGGAGAGCTTCATTTAGCAGAAGATACTCAAGCAGAGTTCTGAGGGTTACACAACAGATTGTAAGATTGAGAGGAGGTATGAAGGCTGTGCATGCTTGGTTGTGTTTTGGGGTAATATTTATACTCGATATTTACCCGTAAGAGATGTTGTGAGTGGAATACACTGTGTGATGCAGTTTTCCCTGGTTAGACAATGGAAACTCCAGCTCTGTTAATTGACATTAATGGTTGAGATATTAAGGCTGATGGGTTTTCAGGCAACCTACTGTTGTGTGTATGAGAGGTCTGAAGACTAACTATTTGCAGAGTCTTGGGTGTTTCGGCCACTCGATTGTTTTAGCATATGATTCACTGCCACGTACGTCCAGGAGAATTAGCACATTCTACCCCAACTACCTGACCAAGGGGAATGTGCATAATTGCTAGCTCGTGTGTCTTTTTTGGAAAATTTGGAATGACCAATTTGTTAGGCTTTGAGCAAAGCTTTGGTCAGTCCTTATTTCTGGGGAAGTCCTGGTCTTCTGCTAATCATGTGAAATGTCAATCTAAGCCAAATTACGAATTACTAGCTGGACCTGGCATACCATACACCGTTAAAGAACTCCCCAAAAAACACCTGGTAGACCTCACACCCAGTTGCCTGGGTCTAGCTGCCGCTGCCACCACCAATTGACTGCCTGGGTCCTGTCACAGTGGCAGCAGAAACTCCCACCACTGCCACCACTACCATTTGCCTGCTTGGGGCCCATTGCAGCAGCAGCAGTGGTGTCCCACTGCCACAACCACCAGTTCACTGCCTGGATCCTGTTGCAGCGGCAGCAGTGGTGTCATGCTGCCACCACCACCACAGGTTCACTGCCTAGGTCTTGTTGCAGCAGCAGCAGCAGCAGCAGCAGTGTCCCACCGCTGCCGCCAGTTCACTGCCTGGGTCCTGTCACAGTGGCAGCAGAGGCATCCTTCCATTGCCAGTTTACAGTCTGGGTACCGTTACAGTGTGAATAGAAATGATATTACTTTGTAGACTTAAATCATAAGTGGGAATTGTGCAGCCCTGAGACACTGGTGAACTGGAAAGGCCTGTAGCCTTAGTAACTATAGCCAACATTGTAGCACATTGTTTGGTTGCTCCCACTATGCTGATTGGCCATGAGTGGCAGGAGTGGATTGTGAGGTGGAAAGGGAATTTACGTATGGGTGGTGATTTGCATGTGGGTGGTGATTGGCTGAGGGAGTGACAGGAGTGGCCAATCAGCACACTGAAAGGGGCAGCATACCTAAACCCATTGTACATACCCAAGAGGTGACACACCTACATATTTAAGGCCATTGTGCATACCCAAGAGTTATATATACAGTAGGACCCCTGTATCTGCTGGGGATTGGTTCTGGGGGGGAGGGCGTGGATGCCAAAACCTATGGATAATAGTGAATGCCAAGGAAAATAATGGGACTTCTGGTTTAAAATACCTTAGAGTTGCCTTGGAGGACCTAGAAAATGGCTAGAGAGGACACATTTTCTAGGAGGACTCTATGGTAGGTGTGCTGTTTTGTGTCCCATGGATAATTGAACCAGTGGATAATGAAGAATCCTACTGTATATATAGATAGCCGATTAGTGAAATATGGAATGGGGAAGGGGCGTCAGGGCTTCTAACAATATTATCCAGTCATTGGGAGAATGTTGGCCAGAATGCTACATTGCCTACTTAATTATGTGCATGTAACTAAGTAGCATCTCCTGACCTGACTCTCCCAACGTACTTGACCAGGCAGCTGCTTGATCAGGTGATGGAGAGCTGTTAAAGTGGTGATTGGGGAACAAGAAATATGACATTCCCTCCCTCTTCCCCCAGCCAGTAAAGCTATAACAATGACTTGTGACAGGGGTCCTGCTTCTGATTGTCACAACCTTGCTGGCAGGGGGAGGGAGGGTGGAAACATCCTCCTCCTCTGTCCCAGTCACCAGCTGACACTCTGCCTTATGGTCTTGCAGCGCGTTCACATATTTTCCCACCACAGAGCTCCCACATTTGCTGCCAAATTTCAGCAGCATCTGTGGCAATGGCAACAGCACTGAAGGATGTGTGTAGCCCCTGAAGAGTGTGGTGGAGTGAACGCAGCTCTCTGATAGTATGTATGAACTTGCCCATTCTATCATCCACATTCTACTGCAGAGCTCTTGGGCTGCTGCCACACTGCAGAAATAATGCAGTTTGACACTGCTTTAACTGCCATAGCTTGTTGCTATGGAATTCTGGGATCTGTAGTTTTGTGAGATATCTAGTCTTCTCTGTCAGAGCAATCTGGTGCCACAACAAACTACAAACCCCAGGATTCTATAGGGTGGAGCCATGTTAGTTAAAGCTATGTCAAACTGCATTATTTCTACAGTGTGGCAGCAGCCTTAGACCTTGCAAGGCTATGGTAGCTTTAGAACTAGACTTTTCAATAGATCATAAGAGACCTCATCCTGTACTGCTGTGAAAAAAAATCTTTAGCTGTCCTGTAGAGCTATTTTACAGTGATAGAACAGGGTTTCCCTTGTGTCAGCACTGAGCTCCTTTTGAATTTAAATTGGTCTGAAATGCTGGTAGCATTATGGAATTAGCTGTGTGAGAAGATGAAGGAAACATCTACTTTCAGTATGAGGTCTGTCTATTAAATAATGAGACTGATACAATAACCCATCTTTATTTATATGTATTATAATTCTAATGCTTCTCCTTTCCAATATACCCCCATTCACACTCACACACTGATGCAATCTTCTTTTCGACTGGTCAAAGGCGTGGAACAGACCAGTTTCTGTTAGCTGTTTCAACACATCTACTGTTTTCTTCTTCGAGTTGCTGCAGAATGTCACATAGCTCGACTTTTAAAGTTAGTATTTTTCTGGCACACAACAGACAACACAGCTGCTTTAAACAGCAACTGACAATTAACTAAATGGCCAAGAGTGTTGATGGTTGCCACGCAAGTTCAGACATGTTCAAGGTCACCACTCAAGCATTCACAATCAGTTCTCCCTGATTCATCTGAAAGGTAGAAACACAATCTTGTTATTTAATAGACAGACCTTGTATTTCTAAGAAACAACTGGGCAGACAACTGTCAGGGGATGTTGGAGGTGCCCGGTGACTTTTTAGGATGTTTTGTACCAGAAGACCCATTATGTCCTCTAAAATTTCTAGGTTTATCATTTCTTTCAAACTGATATTATTATGGCTAGAGTGGCTTTGTAATTAAAACCCTTTCACCTTTCTCATACTACCCATTTCAGTAATTATTTTTTATTAAATATATAATACGAATCTATGAAGTCAGTTTTCTATTTTTATTTACCTCATTCATAATTTTGTTCCCTTTTTCTTTTGGTCTTCATAGTAAAGTTTTTCTCTGTCCAAGAAAAGGCAAAATGGTGCTAAAACCTGAGTCTGTTAAATGAGGGGATGTATAAGAGTTCTTTTCAGAAAAGTCAAAAACAGAGGGGAAATTCTCTCAAGCCAGCTGTCTTTACTGAAAGAGTTTTCAACATGCTGTACGTAGTTTTTGCATGTCTGCCACAGTTAACACTCACCACCTTCAGGCTTGTTGGTCCAAGATCAACATACTTCATCCATTCAAAACTAACATGCCATGTGCCCAAAGGTCACTGATTTGATATCTAATGAAGCAACTGGTGAAAGGGCCTCATGGTGAACACAAAAGGCTACTGTGGTCTGAAAGTGTATGGGCTTTTCTTTTCCTTTTACAGGTAGCACAGTATACCCCTTTTATGACAGTACTGTCTTTGGGCATAATCCAACAAGATGTGTGAGATCCTTTACAATCAAACAGAAAAGGTGCAAGAGTAGTGCTATAAAGAATAACACATCTCTTACTTCTATTTGTGTCAAAAGGACTTGCAAAGAGAGTGTTCCCAGTGGATTGTAGTCTTCACACAAAAGCAGGTCCTTGACAAAATAACTATTCTTTGAAGGAATTTGTTGAATGACAGGCTCCACAGCTAATGTTCATTAGATGAGTTGTGAAAATGTGCTTTGGCTATGGAGCATTGAAACCAAGGAATCCATTTAATTATCAAAGTATAGCAGATGCACATAACAATACAAGTCATAGAACAAATTGGCCTGAGTCTTTCATCCAAGGCAGTATTCTTTGTTTCATTCTGTTGCTTCTAAACTGTCTTGCCTTAGGGATCACCTACATGATCCAGGATATATTGGCTCTCCACAGGCATATCTTAGCTACAGATCAGGCCCATTCCTGCCCCGTTTCCTCCATGAAACAGGACAAAGTCCTGATGGGGAGCCAGTCTGTCGCTGCCGCTGTTGCTGCCACTGCTACTGCCATCTCCCTCATTCTCCTGGGAGTGAAGAAGCTGGTCTGGCACATGTGACCAAGACCCCCTGCCTGCGACCAGCCTTGGTCACATGCTGCAGGACTCCTTCCTGCTTTGGAGAGAGTGAGGCAGATGAGGCAGACCGGCAGTTGAAGCAACAGGCTGGCTTGCTGGGACAGGCTCCTGTGGACATGCGGGGCCTGATCTGTTCCTTCCCAGCAAGAATGGATTAAACCAGGTATCATTTTAGAATGCAGTAAAGGGCCCTATCCCATCTTCCTCCTGTCTGAGCCCCGCATCTGCCCTTGGCCATGGGGAAGATGGGGGCAAGATGGGGTAAATTGACCATATAGATAAGCCCTTATAAACACTGTACACTTTTAAAAAATAATTCTGGCAAAGCCTTACAGTGTTTATAGACATTTATAGTTCACCTGTATGCCACGTGTAGAGCTGGAAAAAAGTCACTGTTTTTGGACTACAACTCTCAGGATTCCCGAGCCATCATGGCCAGAGCTTGGGAAAGTTACCTTGGAGACTACAGCTCCCATAATTCCCTAGTCAACATGGCCAGTAGTAGAATACGGTATCTATTTGGTTAATGTAGGCCCCAAAGTGATATAACCAAGAAGTAGTCACTACCACACCAATAATTAATATTGGTTAACATCCTGCTCACGAATTACAATGTTGCTAAGTCTGACGTTTATGGTCATTGTGCATGCCAGGATTCTTCTCCAACCATGCAATGAACAAAAGTCCTCCCAAAAACTAACTTTTAAGCAGTAGCCCACCTCCCTGGACACTTCCATGTTCTAGAGAGCAAGGGGATGTGCTGGGATGTACGCAGCTCTTTCCCTGTAGTTACATCTCCCAGTGTGGGATCTCAACCATCATTCAAATGAGCCACAATACCAGTATTGAATTATGTTTCCTACCTTGGAAAGGGGACATTTCCCCATCCCTGTTTTATCCCATAGCAGGGCCAGATACATGTGCCCTGGTGTTCACCTTCACTGGTGGGCCTTGCTGGCCTTTCTTGCTGGTGGGCACTGGCAGTCTAAACTGCACAATCCCTGTGATGTAACATTATTGATTGGAATTCTGGGTTAACACTTATTTTTAAAAGGGTGACTCATAGTAATTCCTGCTGGGGCATAGAGGAGAACAGAGATTCCTTGCATTACACTTCTGTCTTTCTGTCCAGAGTCTTTTGTCACAGAAGCAAGTCTTCAAGTCTATGAGACATTTCATACTACACAATTATAACACTTAGGACTTTATCACACGTGCCTTTAAAACAGAATTAAAGCTGGATAATAATGCCTTTGGTGATACTTGTTGCATTATGTCACTTCCAAATCATTGCTGCTGTGCCTCCAAAACATGGTTAGGGCATCTCTTGCCATTGACAAGGAACATCTGTCAATAAGCTTCCAACCTCACTGCTGTGATAAGTTTCTTCAGTTGCAGTCCTATGATTCCTTCTCACATTTGAGATCTCAAGCAGGAGGGGATGGAAACATCTGCTGCACTATCAATAGGAGAGTAGACCCTTGTCGCTCACAACAGCTGCTACCTGGTAAAGCAAAATTGGGATACTTTTATGATTGTGGCAATAGTGCCACAATCATAAATATCAATATCTAGGGACTGTGGATATTAATCAGTTGTGGATGCAGAGCTCCAGGTTACACATCTGTAAATGTGATAGTGAATTCGAGCTGATATCTAAAATGAGCAAAGACTTCTTGTAGTAAACCAAAGACAAGGGCTTAAGTCCAATTGTCAGTTCCCAGCAACAGGAGACTTGTGGATCTGTGGATCTTACATAATTGTTGATTTAACTAGTTCAATGGGTCTATTTTATTTAGGGCTAACAATTGAATTTAGGCTACTATCTGATGTTGTAATTGGCAATATAATTGTTTCTAGGTTATCCTTGCTTTAAATCAAGGACACATCCAAAACCTTTGAAGCCTGTCTCCTACCTAGGGGTCAAACCTCTCATTTAAAAAAAGAAACAACACTTTACAACACTGTTTTGGGGGATTCCCTTGATGAAACAGCCAGCCAACACCCCCATCCAAGGTGACACAAGGCCAGTTGCCCCAAATCGTAACTGCTTTGGTACACTTTGGCTCCTCAGGCTGTGGAATGTACCCATTCCTACTTTAAATGAAGTTAGAATTTCCCCTTTCTTGTAAACTTGAAAATCATAGGTTATTTATTGAGTCACAGGCACAGAGTCTTGCCAGGTGGGCACATTAACCCTGATGTTGAATGGGATCCTGGACTAAGTGGTGAAAGTTGTAACAGATATTCTGACTAGATGCTACTCACCCAGGGAGCAGCTAGGTGGGCAACAGGGATCAGAGGAGGTATACAGCTGCTTAATAAAGAAGAAAAACAGAAAAAAGCTCAACAGGTTAAACCACAGCAAGGAGACACAGCCCCCTCCCTGAACATTGCAGGAAAAAGACTGCAGGGCTTGTTTACACTGGCAAAAGAAATATGGACTCACATTGAATCTGGTGCTGGCAGTCCAGATGATGTACAGCTACTTCCTGGGAGGAACCACACTTTTTAGCCCTTAACCCAGCTTTGCTCTGAGCTAAGCAAAGCCAGGGAAAACCCTGGGGTTTCCCAGAAACTCCAGAGTGACTTCAGGGTCATTTGCTGTCTGGATAGCTGGATCAGGTCCGATTTGGCCCGATCTAGTTGTCCACATGCAAACGTGGCACCATCTCCCTTATTCTGCTCTGAGCAGCACAAGTAAGGTGATGGATCCTTGTTGGAGCTCTCACCACCACTTCCTTGCCAGGTGAGGAGCTCTGTGGAAAGCCTGCCCAGCACACTGTCACTTCTGGTGAGGTCAGAACAGGATGCCTATGTGGTCAATGAGGAGGGGGTAGAACGCCCCTGTCCTTGTTGATCACATGTCCAGGCACCCGTTCTGACCTCAGCAGAAATTATGGTGCACTGGCAGGTGTTCACGAAGCTACTGGGCCAGCAAGGAAGTGGTGGCGGCAGTTCTAAAAACAGGGGACAGGCCAGAGGGGCAAATGCAGCATTGGCTCATCTGGCCCATGTGGACGACAATGGCCATTGCACAAAATTTGGCCTGCTGCATGTGGCTGCCATTGCGGTTAGTCCAGGTCTGGCCCAGCGCATAATGTTCTGGGATTGGCCCTGGATTTAAGCAGCCAGTGTAAGCAAGCCATGGGAGGGTGATTGATAATTAGAGGAGAGGAATAAGGAAAGGAACTGCAACAAGAACTTGGAAGGAAGGGAAAAGGATTCAATTACAGAAGTTTAAAGTCAGTTAAAACAAGCTGTAAATATGAAGCAGTTCCTAAATCTAATCAAGCTTTCTCTTTTTCTTTCTAGATGTTGAAGAGCAAGGAAGCAGAGAGCAGTTTTAAAAAAAATCAAATCCACAGTCTCTTTTAAACCATCATGTTTGGAGAGTCCCTGGTAGAATGTGCCCTATGGTTAAAAGCTGGAACTGTCAGTCATTCAAGCCCCTCACCTCGCCATCTCAGCACTGTCAGAGAAATCTAAAAGGGCATTATTCTCTCCCCGGCTCCTTGAAAACAAACCATGACCAAGAATCTGTTTTACACTGGTGGAGCATTTAAGCTTCCCCCAGCATTCTTATGTGGAGGTCTGGGAGAGCACCAGCTGCCTGCCAGGTACTGGCACAATAGGAGCTTTCCTGGCATGCCTCCTGCAGCCAATCAATGTTTTATGATCTGAGGGCACAGGGTTGCACCCAGGTAACATCCACCAGTCATTCATAGCCTGGGAAAAACCAATGCTTTAGGAGGTATTGGAGATCTTCCATACATAACATCATAAAAAGTACTAACATAATACCCCAGGAACACTAGCTAAGTCACCAAAAGGAATCTAACTCTTATCTCTTTTCCCAAGCAAGAATCACTAATAAGACTTCATTCTGAGTTTTATCTCTAGCTCAGTTTCATAGGAACTGTAGTCCAACCAAGTTACTTTTCTGATCTCTGTTTTCAGTAGGATATGCAGTTAGATGTACATTTAAATAAATTTTCCCAGACGGAGATGGAGATGAAGATGTACATGCCGTTTCAAACCCTGGAAATAGTAATACAGTTGGGATAGACTGCTTCTTTATTTGGGAATACAACTGAAACACGTTAACTGTTTCCGATACACATGCATGAGCCTGCTTTGGATCAGGCATATGTACACTTTAAATAGGACAACATTGGCTCCGAAGAGATGTCTCTTCATTTCTAAAAAGCTTGGTGTTGTATATTGAAAGAGATGCAAATTCACGTAACTTTACATTCTATGACAATTTCTATGGAGTGGAAATTATCCTTGCTAAGACAGTCATCATCAAAAATACTATATTTTTATCCCCCACTGTGGTAGCCCATTCCCACATCAGGCAGCCACAGAACCACCTGCAGCTTTAGAGTTCCTGTGGGAAGCAACTTGGCAGTTTTACTTATAATGCTTCTAGGATATATGCTCCATCGCAAAGACAGTCTGGCAATTCCTGTAGGGTTTCTGAGAACCATCATTGTTGTCAAGGGATGATGTTATTGGAAGATGATGTACAGATGTGAGGCAGAGGGTCCCAAGTGGCAGAAAATGTGTGCTCAAGCCAAGCAAAATGAAGACACACATTTGTTTAGTTTATGAGCAAACTGAACTGGATTGTTCTGGAGTGACTGCTGCACATACAGCAGATGTAATGCTCTGACCATGTTTTCCAATTCTTTTGTTTTTAAAGAGTCCTAGTCAAGCTGTAACAGAATAACAAACTTGCTGCCTTTATTAATATTAGTTCTGGATTTAAATTTCTGGCCTGGCTATCTGGACAAGGTTCCCAAAGTGGCTAACAATAACACACAAAATTAAAATATAATTTTAGAATGTAAAAAATATCCAAAAGAGCAAAACTGTGGACACTGAAAGCTAAAACCACCAAACAATTGTAGGAAATTTTTGGTATTTATAGTAAGCAGATTTCAGCATATCCCCAATGCAATATGAGCTTCTGGTACAAAACAGGATAAAAACATGTAGGATGTTCCAGTAAGGTTATAAAACAAAGCTTACATTTATTATGACAGAGAATACATCTAGGAAAAATAGATAGATAGAAGAGACGGAATTTGGATGGAAGAGTCCCTAAGGCTGACTCTCATGAGTGGATGTAAAGCATATTGAAGCAGAGCTGTCTAATGCCTTCAGGCTTCTGAGAAAGAGTTGTAAAACACCCTAAAACATCTTGGAGCAAGGGGAGAGAGGGACCTCTGCATGCAAATAGGAAGTAAAACCTTGAAAACACAGATCAGTCACACACACAGTGAACTTTAAACAGGTGTTGATGCTTCTTCTCTTCCAACAGCAACCACAGCCTAAGTAGCAATGGGGCACTTCCCCGGTTTAGACAGCATCAAGCCATAGCAACCCAGCATCAGTTGACCATGGCCCCAATACTGCTTTGGCTTTCCTAACTGAAGAACTTTATGAGAGTTGTTGTTTGATGACCCCAGAGAGCTAGTTCCCTAAATCCCTGGATGAACACTGGCATTAAAGTTTGGTGAATGTGGAATGGTACACAGCTGGAGCCTTTGATCTAGGTATCTAGAGGTCAGTGGCCTGTATTCTGGCAACCGTCTGATGAAGGCAGTCTTGGAACCACAATGGCTATTACATTTTAAAAAATAACTTCCCAAGCTTTGTAAAAATCACAGTGGTGTGAGACCATTGATCCATCTACCCCAGTATTGCCAGCTCTGACTAGCATCAATGATTTTCCAGGGCGCCAGTTACACGACGGGATAATGTTTGCAAAATTCTGGATTACCGTTCTTTCAGCAGTGCATAATTCACACGAATTCTTGCTTATTTGGAAGATGTGGTCAGTTTCGGTTTTCATAGTTTACACAGGCAAAGGTGTGGGGGGGCATGGCCTCTAGATGATTAAAGCCAGGCAGGAGGCGGGGAGGGAGCAAGGAGGGGTCAACCAGGATGGAAGAAAAGCACAAACAAAAGAACAATGGAGCAATCTGTTGGTTGCAGCACACTCACACACCACCCGAGTTCCCGATCGTCTTCCCTGCCCCCAAAGCCTTAAATGAGTGAAGGAAAGCACAAACAACTAAAAGAACAACAGAGCAATCTGTCAGTTGCAGCACGCTCTCACACACATTCACACACCATCCAAGTTCCCAATCATCTTCCCTGCCCCCAAAGCCTTAAATAAAGACAAAGGAGTGAAGGAAAGCACAAACAAACAAAAGAACGATGGAGCGATCGGCCGGTTGCAGCACACGTGTGCACACACACACACACACATACCACCCAAGTGGGGGGCTAGTCCTATTCCCGATTGTCTTCCCTGCCCCCAAGCCTTCCTTTCAAACAAACAGGAAGGGCTCAGAGCAGATTTCCCAAAGTGGGCTGCAAGCAGAAGAAGGGGCAAATGGCAGGCTCGGTGGATTTCTCTCTCCAACCCCTCCATCTATTCGGAGAAGGCACAATGGTCACTTCAATCAATCAGGATTCAGCTCTGCTAACGCTAATTCGAAAAGGTCGCTGCAAGTTCACACAGACATTTACAAATGGTAAGTTCACACGACCAATTGTGTGCACTTTCATGAACTTTATCAAAAAAGTCAGGAAAACTAGCGAAAGCTGATACTGCGTGACTTATGGACTTTTTGCTCCCCCTCCTTCTGAAAAGGGGCTGTGGCTTTGAAATGCATGGGAACTGTAATGGCCAACCGTAGATTTCTGCTGCCTGAAGTCCAGGGTTGGCCCTTTTTTCAATCCCAAACCCAAAGGATTCCTCTTCGTTTTGCCACCACTCACTGACTCTATAATTTCCTTTTTCCCTGTCTAGGCAGTGAGACCTAGACAGGCTATATTAAAGAACCAATGATAACCCCTTTTATTTAATCCAGAGAAGGTTTTGATAGCTGACAGAGAAGACGCATGAGGCAAGCTTATAGAGAGAAAAGTAAATAGATTTTAATTTTAATTCCAAGGCTCTAAGTTAACAGGAAGGAAAAGCATTCCCCCCAGGCTTCAGTTTAGGATTACAGAGTTATACATTCAAACCAGAGCACTTAACAAATAAATCATAATCTAATGCAAGCTAACTAGACTTTCCCTAACCTATTACATGCAAGGTACCTTACAGTCTCTGGAGATGGAATTCAGAGTCCTTTTAGATCCTTTTGAGGCCTTTGAGTAAGATTGGCTCCCCCCAACCTCTTGTTATCACAGTTTGGTAGCTTGTTGTTATTCCATGGCTTTGTTCCACTCTCTGGGCCCGATGCCATGGGCTCAGAGCATGAGCCCCTCTAGACCATGAGGCCATGTGGATCAGAGTCCATCTCAGCTAGCTAAATCCAGCTAGGCCATGTGCTCCCACCAGTGTGGCACAGAACAAAGGGGAGAACAGAACTTTTAAAAGTCCTTTGTGTTGATCTCTCATTGATTCTGCCTTTGCCAATCAGAGAGAGTTATCTTAATCAAGTGATGTGACATCATGTTTATTCAATGAGGTTCTCCTACCCTCCTTCCATTTCCAAACAAGGAGTGGAAGTTTCCAATGTTGTTCCTGTGAGTTTGTGATGGGTTTCCATGATGACTGGCAGGTCATCATGACAGGAACTATCAGGCTTCTTGTTGCATTCTTTGAGGATTTATTTTGCCATGTAAACGGCCCCCAGGGCTTTGGAATTTATTCTTTCCTAGTCCTGCCAGGAGAGTCTGGTATTACCAAAGGCTCTTTCATTCTATACAATTATAGCACTATCATTCCACTTTAACTGCCATGGTTCCATCCCATGGAATCCTGTGATTTGCAGTTTAGGAAGGGGCATTTAGAATTCTCAGCCAAAGCACCCTAGTACCTCACCAAACTTCAAACCCCAGGATTCCATGGGATGGAACCATGGCAATTAAAGTGGAATAAGAGCACTACAACTGTATGATGTGAATGGTTTCCTGGTTGTCTCTCTCCCAACAAATGCTAAGGAGGCCTGACCTGGCTTAGCTTCTAAAATCAGATAGGTGAGTTCAAGGTGGGATGATGACCTCCCAGATGGCTGCCTCATTCCTCCTCTGGAAGCATTCCCCCATTTTCTTCCTCCATTGCACCTTTGTAGGTAGCAATCCCCATCCACCTATAGCTGCAGCTGTTCCTGAATCTGTTAGGCCTCTTAGGGCTTGTCTACACTGACCACTTAATCCAGGGTCAGTCTGGTCTTGACTAGCCCCAGACATTATGGTCTTGACTAGCCCCAGATTGACCACAATGGCAGCCACAGGCACCGTGTCAAATCTTATGTGATGGCCACTGTTGTCCACACAGGCCATCTGGACCCACACCAGATTGGCCCCCTGGCACATCACCTGTTTTCAGAGTTGCCACTGCTACCTCACCTGCTCAATGCAATGTAAGGGAGACAGTACCACATTTGTATGTGGACAACTGGATTGGGCTGAACTGAACCCACTCCAGCTGTCCAGACAGCAAAAGAACCTGAGGTCACTCTGGAGTTTCTGGGAAACTCTGTAGTTTTCCCCAACTTTGATTAGTTTGGAACAAAGTCGGGTAAAGAGCACAAAAATGTGGTTTCTCCCTGGAAGTAGCTGTATGTTATCTGGACTGCCAACACCACATTGGGGGGGTGGGGTGGATCTACAATTATTATTTTTTTGCCACTGTAGACAACAGTGGTGGCACTAGGGAGGTGTGGAGAGGCTGGACCACTCCAGGTAACATAGTCAGGGGAGGGGTAACATCCTTAGTTATGCCATGGATAGACGAACCCTTAGGTAGATTGGCAGTAGCCCATGGTTACAGTGGTCCCTACTTTGATCCAATTGGGAGGCACCCTTCACTGCATGATCATTGTTAAAATCATTACATTCCAATGTGTTCCATATTTCTTGAATGTACTGTACTGTGCTGTGCTGTGCTGTGCTGTACTGCTGCTCTAAAGATAGAGCACAGAGGAAATTTATGGAAGTGGCTACTTCTTACTATTTTTTAAAGTTAAATGTTGTATTTTATAGATCACTACAATGTTTTCATCTTAACATTTATCCTTGCTGTCCAATCCATTATTTAAAACTCTTAAGTTCTGATGGAAAACTGAAACAGTAAATTCCAATGGAGAATTAATTATGTAAATATGTTTTCTATAAATTGTCCAATAATAAAATTGCATTTTTAAAAAACTGTGTCAGCAAAGAGGTTCTTTTTCTTAATATGTAATATGCTTTTTAAATTGCCTTCAAAATTAATCCTTTTAGCATATTTATTTATAAAACTGGCCTTTAATATATTAAGCTTATTAAATTTATGAATAACATCTGTTCCTAATTTATAATCTGACACTGAATTAATTACATTATAGGGTTTGAATCTAAGACTTGTTGCACTTACATGTAAGTGCTTAAAATGGCATCTCCTGGCAACACAACTTCACAATCCACAACCTGTTTCCCCATAGCTGCTGTCACAAAACATTTTTGGGGAGATATTTATGTATTACATTTATATCTCATTTTCCCTTCAGGATGCTCACGGTAGCATATAGAGGTTTCCTCTTCCATTCTGTCTTCACAATAATCCTGAGAGGTTGACTCTTCCAGATCTTAGTTGAGTATAAACTACTTTTGCACTTTGAACTCAATTTGCAGTAACTGAAGTAAGCTGAGGACAAAGTGGGGTAAATGGGGACAGGAGAGGGGACCTGGGACATTTTCAACTCTGGATCTGGCCCATTTCCCCCATTACCTGGAAAAAATGTGCCCGAGTCCAAACAGGATGCTGGCCCATCACTGAAGCTGCTGCCTCAATTTTTCCCACTAACGCAGAAGCCAGGCAGGCCCCACAACATGTGACTGCAGGCTCCCTGCATGTGACCAGCTTTGGCCACATGCTGAGGGACTCCTGCCTGGCTTCCAGGAGAGCCAGGGAGCTGGTGGTGGCACTGAGGAATGGTGTGCCAGATGGGCTCCTGCAGACACATGGGGCCCAACCCAGTTTTGCTAGGTAAACCAGGTATTTTCTTAGAACATTTTATCAGGCCCTATCTTGGCTTGCCCCTGTTCCAGCCCCATACCTGCCCTGGAGCTCACTTGGACTGCCCAGGGACAGATTGGGATAAATCCCTATGTCATTTGGACTGCAGGGCTCTGGAATGGGGACAAGCTGAGTTAAATCACCTATGTAGATGTGCCCCAAGTGTCCCCAGTGTTCAATCTACAATGCACTGGTGGTGTAGTTATGGTTTAGGATCAAAATGCCAAGATTGTTGAAATGTGCATTACTATTGAACATATGTTTTAAAATGAGTATTACTATTTCCAGCTTGCCACAGAATAAATGGGGTGAGTCAAACAATTGGATTACCCTAAAATTTCATATTTAACAGCAGTCTACTTACATGCCTGATATATCCATTGCAGTGTGGAGCCATAGGAACAGAGCAATGTTAGCACATCTGTTACAGAGTAAGTGGCTCAGTGCTCATGGGACGAGTCCTTGATGAACTGTAGCAGATTTCTGGAAATGAAACTTTTAGAAGAAGAAAAATCAATAACTTCCTTAAACAGTATATAACTAGGGACATAGCAAGTTTGAAAGAAAATTCAGTCCATGTATCTCTTGAACTGCTTTGGCAATCTTGAAGGAATTTTTTATGTCCAAGCATTCTTCACCAGTATGATGCTGGAATCTGAATAGCAGAAGGAAGGGGAATGAAACACATTGTCATCATGAACTTGTTTTATGAGCTTTTGGGACCTACGCCGGAATTTGTGTCAGCAAAACTAAACAAAAACTGTTATTTTTCTGTTCAGCCCTATTTCAGAGGGTTTTAGAGGAGCACATTTTTATCACCCATCTGGTAATGCTTGTGGAGTTTTATGCTGCTATATATGTAGAATAAATTTCCCAGTTTAGCACCATGTATGATTTCCTTTGACATTTATTTCTTGTTAGAAAAAGGCAAGTGACCATGGTGAGCTCCTTCCATTAACATAGCACTGTAAATTGCTTTCAAATTTGTTTTAAACAGACTTTCTCACTTTTGGTGTGGCTGCCATGCACACAGTGGTTTCCACCTCACAAAAGCTTTTAATTAAATATTGAGCAAGCTCTAACACTGGAGAGCTGGTGTGATGTAGTGGTTAGGGGACTGGACTGGGATGCGGGAAATCCAAGTTCACATCTTCACTAAACTCTGCCATGAAATTCAAAAGGTGACCTTGGGCCAAACATTCTCCCTTAGCCCGATTTTCCTCATTGGTTTGCTGTGTGGATAAATTGGGGAGGAGGATATCTATGTGAGCTATCTTGAGCTTATTGAAGGAAAAGTGATTCTAGCACAGAATCATAGGATCATATTATAGAATTTATCATAGATTTTTTATCATAGAGTCATGCAATCATAAGGAAGCTGGATAGATGCCAAGGACCATATCCCATGCAAGAATACATAGCTAAAACACTCCTGAGAGATGGCTGTCCAACCTCTGCTTAAAGAACTCCAATGAAGGAGAGTCCTCCACACTCTGAGACAGTTTGTTCCACTGTTGAATAGTTCTTACTTTCAAGAAGTTCTTCCTAATGTTTAGGTGGAATTTATTTTCTTGTAATTTGAATATTGGTTCATTTTCTAGTCTCTGGAACAACAGAGAACAAGCTTTCTTCATTTTCTACATGACATACCTTCAGATATTTAAAGATGGCTATCATGTCAATCTTTTGTTCTTCAAGCAAAACATAGCTAGCTCCCTAAGCTGCTCCTCATAGGGCATGGTTTCCAGACCTTTTACCATCTTGGTCACCTGCCTCTGGAAACATTTCAGCTTGCCAATATTCTTCTTGAACTACATTGTCCAGAATTGTAGACAGTATTCTAGGTGAGGTCTGATCAAAGCAAAATAAATAGTAATAGGTAGATAGCTAGCTAGATAGATATAGGAGATTATCAGCTGTGGCAAAAAAACTGCATCAAAAAATTGCGACAAGAACAGGAAGGGATGAGATTATCAGATGATGTCATCCTCCAGCATTTTCAGGATGTAGCGTGGCCGTGAGTAAGGTGTCCTTTTTCATTAGCGGCTTGTCCCCATCAATGAAAAAGGGAAGCTTCATCTGTGGCAGCACTACACCCCCAGATGGCAGAAGGATGCGGGTGTCTGATAAAGTCGCCCTTTCTGTTCTTGTTGTGATCTTGTGATGTGGTTGGGAATACAATTTTTTTGGCACATTCCCCCACGTCTGATACTCTCCATAGAGAGCATGAGAGTAAGTGGTAAGATATATGAATATAACAAATAGATATGTTTGAAAGGATGTCTGACCGGTTAACTCAATAAAAATTTGAATAAGAACGGAGAGGGAATCTAGCTTCTGCCTCCAGAAGGTGGATAAGGAGAAGACGGAGGCATGTTGTTTTCAAATCTCATTTGGCCAACTAGGAAAGGGTGAAGGTGAGCCCATTTGGTGCAATCCCACTTTTTTGTGCAGTTGAGGCATGCCTCTTTGAGGACCAGACCATACGCTCCCATTCCCTTCCCATTAATAAAGACATATACAAGGACAAGCTGTCTTAACCAATTGTATTGAGCACAAGATAAACGTAAGAGATTAGGTATAGATTAGCATGAAGAGTGTTGGCAATAAAAGGCTGCAACTTGCTAATGGCTGCAAATGGTTGGCACTATTGCATGGGTCCAGATCCCTTCATTGCCCAATCCTGTGTTGGCTAATGCACCACTGTCAGTTGCTACTGACCCGTTCCTGGAGAAGAGAGTCTTGGCTAAGCCATCCCGCTTGACACTCTCTCCTCCCCTGCAAACAAGTTGTTAATAAATGGGGGTCTCCTTGAACTTGATGGAGACCCCCATTCCCCGCCTACCCGGATCAGGGCCCATACCATCTGCCTAGTAAATTACGACAAAATAATTACACAAACATACACAACTAACATATTTTGGGAGGGTGGGTGGGTCTTCGGCTCCTTTGAGCCAACTGTGGAGTCTGCGCGCCAGGGTCTGGCTTAAATACCACCCCCTGGCACAGAAACCACATCATCTGGCCAAGCCGGAAGCATGGCCAGAAGTCCCTCCTCCCACCTGCAATTGACCAATTGGGGTGAGGGAGGCTTGCCCCGATTGGTGGTTCTTCTCCCGCTCTACTTCCCAGCAGCTGACCATGCTGGGAAGGAGGAGCCGGCAATGGTGGCCCCTATGCTGGGCCATGCAGCCGTGGGGCCTCCACTGAAGAGACTTGGGGGTGCAAGGCAGGCCACAAATGGCCCACAGGATAAGGCCAGTAAGCCCCCTTGCATGCAACTCTGTCAGATTGCCCAGACACTGTTGAAACTAAGTAGGAACCTCAAGGCCTTCATTTGTTGATTAGTGGTGATTGGGTTAATCTTATTTGTCTACACACCATATCCAGAGCTCAGGAATAATGCTAAGCCAGCCCGGTTAAGCAAATTGCCTGGTTTGTCACTGACTAGATACTTCAACTGAACTGGCTGCCATAATGCAGTGGGGAGGGGCTTGGGGTAGGTAAATAGAAGGTGCATTTGCAGGCACTCCAAAGCATTGAAAGGGTGAGGGAAAGCCTACTCATACTAACGTTTTAGCCAGATACAGACTGGAGGAGGGAACCCTGTGGGACTGTCAACAACATGAATCCCAAGTCAGGGTGATTCCAAGGCATTTTGCTGCTTGAAGCCAAGGACAAGGAGGCATCCACTTCTTCCACATTCAGAATCTAATGACACTGCCAGCAGCATAGAAATAGAATAGCATCTCCACCACATCCAACTAGACTAGACCTATTGAATCAACAGTAATCATGTGTTGATTTACTATTGACCATTTGATTCCACAAATCTAGTGTAGCTGGGATCAGCTATTAGGTTTAGTCTGGATGTAGCCCATGACTCTACTAATTTTTAAACTATAAACACGGATGCAGAAAGTTAAGAATTTGAAAATCAAACTGCATTTGGAATGTATCTGTCACTAAATTGATACAATTAGAAAGGGTAATTCCTTCCAGTAAGCTTCAATATCTGTGCAACAATAGATAAGGAATTTACTGAGAGAGTAAGGCAAATGTTTGGAGTTGATTTGATTATATACTGGACCAGAGAGCCTGCCATGAAATTGCTTGGTCCCAGTGTGGGAAGGATTAATAGATTTGTGGGCTGAACAGAGTCATGGTTAATGATAATAAAAGCCCCCTATTTGTGTTAATCAGTTTGCACTTAATGGATTGGAAAGTTAAACAGTTTGTTCTCTGGACAAATTATTGGGGAGATGAATGGACTGAGTCAGATTGTCATAGGTGTGCATTAGGCAAGGAGGTAAGAGAGAAGTGGGAGCTAAAGAAAGCCTGTATGATTCAGGCAGGAACGTAATACTAGGAATAGCTCCTTTATTTTCCTCCCTTCAGTGGGTCATGACTGTTCAGGAGGAGCAGCAGCTGAAGCCTACACTGATTATCATGGCGTACCTATTTTAGAGCATCTAGGGCTTGGTGTAGCTTTCTCTTGTTTCAGTTTTACAATATTAGTTTTCTAGGATAGGTGTGGAAATGTATCTATGCATATATAGCTAAATCTGTATTGTTGTTATATCACTATTCTAGTGAGATTCGATTAGGTGGTCTTTTGGTTTCAGGTTTCACCTGGAGTAACCCCTAGGCATGCAGGGAGGAGGAAAAGGATAAAAGTTTCATCTTACATTTTGGAAAATATACAAACCAGCTGTGAATTCAGAACTTTCTCCATCCTGGAGAAACCACACCATCTCTTTCTGTCAGCTGGAGCTAAAGGATGGAATCCTGTTGTTGACGTGAAACCTGAGTGTATGTAGTTTAAACATTGTTGCATAAGGAAATATTCAGTACCTCCCTGCACAATCTCTCCCCCCCCCCCACACCATTCAAGGCAAGACAGCTTTGCAGTGCCAATGAGCTCCATCAGTCATTTAGTGGCTGGAGCAGGGGACAGAGGCATCTGGCAAGCATTTAAGAAAACCAGCCATTGCTCTTCTGGGTGTATTCATTAGATATCCAGGAGGGTGACAGATGCTTGGAATGTGCACAGGCATTAAGAAGCTGCCTTGCATGTGGTGGGTGGGAGCCCAATAAGTATGCTCATAGTATGTTCGGCTCAGTGAAAAACAGGTAGAATCCACTCTTAGAAAATTCACCTCTTAATGATTCACCCATTAGAATGCGAATGGAAACAGATGAATTTTCATCACTGAAGAACTATTCTGATCATATTATAGAGGCCTTTCTTCTTGGTAAGGTCAAGCAACTTTTCCTCTAGAAATTCAAGAGATGGAGTGGCAATGTAATAGTAGTGCTATGGCATGAAGCTGATAAAAATTAAGTAAAAATAAGTAAAATTATATATTTCCCCCTCAGGAGGAGGAGGTTATTAATACTAATAGTTGTCAGGGGATGATAGGACACTCAATCCCTGGCAGAAGCCAAAAACTATCTCAGCAGACTTAGTAGCAACCCGTTCCCAAGAATACTCACACATAGGACATTTTCAGACAGCGTTTTTTCATGACTACCGTGGGAGGAGCTTCCGGGAGAGGGACGGTGTTCTTGCGCAGCAGGGGTCATTTTCGGACACCGCCATCCCTCTCCCGAAATCATCCGTGACACTTCCGTGAAGCTTCGGAAGCCGCAGCGACATATTTTATTCATGGGCAACCTCCGTGATTAAAATATGGCTCTGTGCTTCCGAAGCTTCACGGAAGTGTCACGGATGATTTCAGGAGAGGGACGGCAGCGTCCGAAAACGACCCCCTGCCACGCAAGAGCACCGTCCCTCTCCCGGAAGCTCCTCCTGCGGTAGTCACAAAAAAACACTGTCTGAAAATGTCCATAGAGTCTTTGACATCCAGATAAGCAGGAAGCACTTTTATTTTCAAAGTCAAACAGTTGTAATATACAGTCATCCCTCCACATTCACGGGGGGTAGGGGCTCAAGACCCCTGTGAATGTGAAAAAACTGCAAATAAAAAAGGCCTCCCCCAGCCTGCCCCCACACACCCTGCCCTTCCAAAGTGGTGACTGGGCTTTTCAAGTCCCATCGCCACTTGGGGAAGTGTGAGGGGTGGCTAAAAAGCCTCCAGCCCACCTGCCCCCACCCCCCTACTGCTTGCCATGCTTCCCAAAGCGGGTATGGGGCCCTCAAGCCCCATACCTGCTTCGGGAAGGTCGGGGTGGCGGTGGCCAGGAGGTTGGCCAGCCACCCCCTGGCCTTCCCAAAGTGGCTCTGTGGCTTTGAAGCCCTGGATCCACTTCAGGAAGGCCGAGGAGATTGGCGGGTGGGGGGGCAGGTGGTTGGCCAGCCTCCTCCCAGCCTTCCTGAAGGGGCTCTGGGGCTTTGAAGCCCTGCAGCCACTTCGGGAAGGCCGGGGAGGTCAGCAGCAAGGTGGGCGGGAGGTTGGCCGGCCTCCCCTGACCTTCCCAAAGGGAGTCTTGGGCATTGAAGCCCCGCAGCCACTTTGGAAAGGTTGGTACGGGTGGAGGGAGTGCGGCAGAGAGGCTTTTTAGCCACTCCCACCCTCCCAAAGCCACGACAAGGGTTGGAAAGTTCCATCGTGGCTTTGGGAAGGGCAGGGTGGTGGTGGCTGAAAAGCCCCTTTGCCATGAACTCCTCGCTCTCCCGAGGCTTGGCTCTCCACCCCAAACGGAGCCAAGCCCCAGGAGAGTGGGGAGTTGGGCATGCAGTTTGCTCAGCAAGCACTCTGTTTAAATCGGCTCCTCTCCCTTGTGTGCGAGGCAGAGAAGCTGATGTAAATGTGGTGCTTGCTGAGCAAACTGCGAATAATCAAAACCGCAAAAGGGAAAGCTGTGAATGTGGAGGGACAACTGTATATACAAATATTTATAATTGAAGGAGAAACTGCTTCACCAAGCATCAGAATTCACAAGAAGAGAGTGAGCTCACTTATATATACATATCTACAATACATTGCCCTCTAGTGACCTGACTAGGCATGACTTTGTAGTTCATGAAATTAGCCATTATGACTCAGCATGATTCTGCAGTTGTTCAGCCATTTTATAATGGAGTTCAGTCTCTAACTCCTGACAATAGTTTGCTGGGAAGACCAGTTTTCTAGAGATGGTTTGTGAAGGAGTTCTTTATCAAATATTTTAGCTGTCATTTATATGCCTACTTTTTTGGATTAAAACTCTGAGACTCCCCAGCCAGCATGGCCAGAGTAGTCTTCGAAAGTAATAGCACTGTCTTATTGAATGCTTATGATCACAGGCCTCATTACTACACCTGTCTGATCTACACCAGATAACAGCATCTCTTCCCTACCTTTGGTGCTCTAGCAAGGCCTGCCCTTAGCTCCCTGCTCAAGACTTCTCAGTACGATGCACCCTGCTCTCTCTTCCCCTCTACCAATTGTTCATCTTTCTGTCTCTGCCTCTATCCTTAGCCCTTCTTCCGTATGCTCCATTTTCCTTCTACCCTCTGTTTCAGCCTCTGGAACATGCTGGTTGCTCCTGATGTCACAAGTTTTAATCCTCCATTTCCAAGTTACTCTGCTTGACCCTACTGCTGCCTTTGATATAATTGATCACTTGTCTTTGTCTTTATGCCCTAGGGTTCCAGGATCCTGTTCATAGCTGGTTCTCCTCCTCCTCATTTTCCTACTCATCTTATTCATTCTTTCATTGTTTTCATAAGTGGAAACTCTTTTTCTATTCTCTCTTTGGGGTCCTCCTACTGTTGTCTCTCTGTTCTCTCTACACACTGTCCCTGGGTGACCTCATGAAAGTCCATAACTTTCATTACCATCAACAGTATGATCACAGCAATACAGTGTGGCTCTTTACATCCATTTTCCTCAGCACGTATACCTTGTGAAATGCTTCTTTTTTATATATTATCTTTTTGTAGTATTCTCCCCACCCCTACCACTTAAAAAAGTCTCTTACCATGTTTTGATTTGATGATTGGCATACTTAGGGAAGAAGATAATGAAGCATCCATTCTGGATAATAATCCTTGTTCTTCTGCAAAGGTGTGTTTTGGTTTCACATCTCAGCTTTTCCATTTAATGAAATAAAATGCCACCCTTAGCTAGAATGTAGTAGGCTGTTGACAAGAAGAATTTCACAGAATGGCATCCTAAATGGGGCTGGATTATTGCATTGTTATTCCCTGTTTATGATTCATTTTGACATGATATTAATTGTGCCAGACTTTACTAGTGCTGTGCTACATCTGAGGCCTGCATGGATAGCTTAATTTATATGGCCTTTTATTCATTTTCAGCTGCTGCACTGTCTAGAAAATGTCCCACAGATAATTGAAGTCAACCACTTTATGAGCATGTTGTTCAAGGCTTAGGCACACTTCCTTTATTAAACTCTTTTAGCTCTGCAGAGGGCAAATAACAATGAGAACATCTTTCAGAGCTCCTTTTATGAGGCCATTTATTTTGTACCATAGCATAAGGGGACAGACAGACTGCTGTTGGGATTTCTTACAAAGGTGACTCCAAACTTCACACAGCAAACATGTTTTGATACATACACACCATGTTACTCTGATATTCCTAGAGCTTGGAAATAACTAATTAGTAATGACAATTTAGTTGTAATTAATTCCTTTCCCCAATAACAAAGGTATAACTACATTCTAATACAATAGTGATTTAGTGAGCTATAAGTTTACTCAAACATTATTCCTTATATGGTATAACTGTAAATTTTAAATTTACTTTTCTAGTTATGGGATTATCACATGGTTCAAATGCTGCCTCATATTATTTTGTGTGTGTTGAGGTAACAGGGAGGTACACATGAAGAGTATGTGTTCTGTACCACAGAACAGTGGTAATTTCAAAATATAGTTGTCCCTCCACATTCACGGATTTGGCATTCACGGTTTTAAGTATTCACGGTTTGAAATTTTTACTTTAAAAAATAATAATCCAAAAAGCAAACCTTGATTTTGGCATTTGCAAAATGGCCATTTGCCAATGGCCATTTTGCTTTGCCATTGCATATAATGGGACTTGAGTATTCAAGGATTTGGGTATTCACGGGGGGGGGGTGTCCTGGAACCAAACCCCAGCGAATGTGAAGGGACAACTGTAACCCAAAGTAACTATTTAGTTATGTTTAAGAAATGGGAAAGGTACTTCTAACAATTGTAAAATTAACAGTTGTAAAAGTAGCAACTAACTACTGCAGGGGGCTTGAGATATAATTGTATTTTATTGATTTTATTTTCATTCTACAACATGTGAATAACAAATGCATGTGTATATTTAAATGAGTATGTAAGTCTAAGAAAAAACTTGGCTTCCACTGAGGTTTCTTTCAATACTTCTATCCATGACATTGTAAAAGACAGACATACAAATGCAATTTTTATTCGTGTAGTTATATGCCTTCTGCAGATAACTACACTGGTGTTTCCTAATATTATAACATGGGACACACATTGCTCTTTTATCCAACTCTGAAATTGTACATATTATTTTTCTTTATTTAACACCATAAATTCAGAGGCAGGAGTCACTGTGATCACCTGCCACAAGTATCTTCTATGGCCATTTTATTATTGGAAGATCTTCATGGAACTTACAGAATGACATAGTCGGAGCAACTGGAAATTAGAAAGTAATATATAATTTAGGCAATCACAATATTGAGGCTGTAAACCTTCTCAGGATGGCTAAACTATAGCATTGTCTTATCGAATGCTTATGATCATAAATAGGCCCACTGGGAAATTTAGTTTTAGACTTCTTAATAGAGATACTGGCAAAGTTCTCCTGTGCTGGGCTCAGGGAATAACTTTGGGGACTTATAAATGCCTGCCCCAAAGGAGAAGTGAATTTTACAAATCACACAGTTTTTCTCTGGCTCAAATCAAATATCCAAGCTGGAGAAGAATTATTGGCACTCTTTACCATCAGATCTTCACTTTCCTAATTAGGTTTCTTCTTTCCTTTATGCATCAAACTAGTGGAAAAACTGATGCATTTTCCCATCCCTGGTCAAGAACAGAGTTGGACCAGTATGCAAAATCAGGGGGTTGGACCAGGAGGCATGACCTAGCCCACTTAAATCAAGAGGTGCCCCTCACAATGAAGGTGAGTTTACCAGTAGAGCTTTCTGGAGATGTTAGCAATTAAAAAATGGCTGCAACAACAATAATGCTGTGGCTAGGATCCTGTTGGTAACATATGGAGGCTATAAGTTGCACTACGTATATGGAATGACTTTCCTGGACAATGTGGCATAGATGTATACAGCTAGCAGTGGCAGGAACAGAGTTTCTCATGCAGAATGGTTGCAGATATGCACAACAATGCACTGAGAGTAGAGTGTCAGTGCACACTGGCTTTAGTGCATTGCATATGACCCTTGTACATTGTACACTGCATGGTGAAGTGACAACTATGCACATTCACCACTTCTCATATATTGAGCTACAGTGGTATTCAGTGCAAGCATAGTGTAACCCTGCTGGCAGATATTAATGCTATGTTGAGAGGATCTTGGCTGATCTCTGAGTTGAGGTAGAGAGATGCCATTTAGAGGTGCAGTGAAAGGAAAAGGGTCAGATGAACTCTCCTCTTTGTGTATGATCTTGACAGAATTAAAAGCTAGAATGGAAAGCCTGCCTGACTTGCCAGGTGCAGCTTGTCTATAAATTTAATTCAGTGGATTCTTGCTAATCTACAGCTAAGGACTAGTACAATAACCTCACTTCAGAGCTTAGGAGGGATAATGTGGTGTTACAAAAATGGCTCTAAAGTCTTCCAAGCACAGTAATCTTATAATATGTATAGCAGGAAAAGAGGAAATTGTGATTAATTGCTGCCTAAACTACTCAGGATTATTCTTTGAAACAAGGTTTTAGATCTTCCAGCTTGTTTAAAATGTATTTTGTTAATCTCTGAAATAATATTTTCTCATTTTTATTGTATAATGGTTTATACTGTACATTGTTTTTGAGAGAATATTCTGTGGATTGATTTGTATAACATTTAAAATCTCTTTGGATGCTCTGCTACTCTGTTATAGTTCCAGGGACATGGAAAAATAAAAAGGGATAACGAAAGACATATAATTCTTCCTATGCTCAAGTCTATATTGTATATTGTGAATTGCAAATGGCTTACAGCATTACAGAACATTGTGGCAGAGTGTTTATTATTCATATGAATAAAATAATCTGTAGATATCTTTAGACTACAATGTTCATTTCAATGTTTATCCATTTTCCACAATAACCCCTTAAAATAGCTTCTTGTTCTTTCTCTTTTATAGCAGAGAATTGCCATTAAACTGAATCATATCAATTGTACAGTTTTCCACTATCATTTATGCATACATTTCTTTTGAAAACTTCTTGTTTGTTTAGTGTAGCAAGTGTAATCCTGTTCCTTAAAGGATACATAGAAAA
Organism: Gambelia wislizenii; assembly: GCA_030847615.1. NCBI lineage: Eukaryota > Metazoa > Chordata > Lepidosauria > Squamata > Crotaphytidae > Gambelia > Gambelia wislizenii. Next base: position 377,714,378 of record JAUMIR010000002.1, on the reverse strand, counting down.
CAGTTCCAGAGGGAAAGACCCAGAGTACAGTTTAAAAGTACATGATTTACAGCTAAAGCTAAGCAGGGACTAAGCATAATTTTCCATGTAATTTTATTGCCAGATGTTATGTGAGCCAGATGTCTCACACTGCCAAAGAGGGCAGGGCTTTCCTTACTTGGATCTTATGGGATGTTCTGGTGGCCCCACTCCACATCTAGCTGGCGTCCTCCTTCTTGCAGCAGCAGCAATGGTGCAGGAGCTAATTAGAAGCATGTTTCCATGTTCTTCAGTTCTCTGGACTGCTGTGTATTGATTTCTGCTATACATTGGGCTCCACATCAGGCCACATGGATAACGGTCATCAGAGCTTGGAGAAGTTACATTTTTGGACTCCAGCTCTCAGAATCTCCAGTGGGGAATTGGAGCCCTGGTGGCACAGTGGTTAAATGCCAGTACTGCAAGCCACCACGTCGCAAGTTCGATTCCAGCGGGCTCCAAGGTTCACTCAGCCTTCCATCCTTTCGTAGGTTGGTAAATTGAGTACCCAGCTTGTGGGGGGCAATTAGCTAACACACATTGGAAACTGTTTAATGCAGTGTAGATATGTAAATAGCTATTGCTTAAAAACAATTTGTAAGCCACTCTGATAGCCTTGTGGCTGAAGAGCGGGGTATAAATAAATAAATCAATAAAATAAAAAAAATAAAAACTTCCCCAAGTTCTGACCGTCATCCCCAGAAGTGGTCTGCAGAGCTGTGTATTCCTGCATGGCAGGGGGTTGGAGTAAATACTGTAGCTGTTGTGGTCCCTTCCAGCTCTGTCATTCTGCAATTCTTTATCATGTGACCATAAAGGGTTTGGGATTCTCCTTCCTTAAAGTGGAAGCCCAAACATGCCAGGGAGGTTGGAGGAAACCCAGGAGGGTGGCCATAGAAGGGAATGGAGAGTGGAAAGGAGACATGATAAATGTGAGACTGAGAATGTTCCCAGAGGTCACCTTTTGAAGTAGTTTTAATATTTTATGTGATCAACTGGCAGGCAAAATATGACATCACCTGGAACATATGCATAACCCTGTGTATCATACATAACAGGAAGAAGAAGAAGTCAAGTTGCTCATGCTCACAGCTGATAATTCAAACACAACTATTCCACACAACTTTTCCATAAAACAGCCTTCACAAACCTGGATCCCTTCAATTATTTTGGCCTACAGTGCCCATCAGCTCCAAGCAGCATGGCTAATAAGTCACAGATGATGCAGGTTTAAAAAACAGAAGGAACTACATTGGAGAAGACAGCCAGGAATGAAGACACCAGGGCCAATAAGGGAGGAGAAGCCAGTACAAATGACTGGAACAGGGGCTGGGACCCAACTATATTGCATAAGTTTTGTCTTTGGGGCAGAGCAGCCTTCAATTCCGTAATTTTTGATCCAGTGAGATCAGGAAGAGATCCTGGACCAGTTGTCCTCACAACAGACCCCTCCTCCCCACAAGTATTTGGTACAGAAAGTAGATTTAACTTTTATATCAAAACCTGCAGCGGTTCCATATTTTGCAAGTGTTTTCAGTAGCCCAGTGAACTGAGGCTAGTAGTACATTAGGCAGGCCTATATAAAAGCTGTCTCAGCTCTCATTAGAGTTCTGGGCTTCCACAAGATCTCTAATCTTGTGACAGCCTGGAACTTTCATGAGAGCCCATCCTCCATAAAGCATGAAGTAGGGGTTATATAGCTCTGTTCCATGTGTACGAGCCAGTCTTGAGCTGACCTAATAAAAGTGAAGTCTGTCCCATATTGCTGTTTCAAACCCTAGCTGAGAGTTTGGGGTGGAGGAGGGTCTGATTTCCCCCCCCCCACTTAGGCCCAAACCTACCTATCTCTACAATAAAAATCTATGCCAGGTACCTCTTCTCTTCTGTACATTGGACTGCAATATACACTGTTGTTTTTTCTTTGAAGTTTAGAAATGTTTAGAAGTTTAGAAATGTTTCAAAGTCTTTAATCTTCAAACTTCTGCTGTTATTGCTGTATTTGGGGAGAAGTGAAACATTTGCAGTATTACTTTTGACCCTCTTGTCCCTTCTTTCTTTTATGATGTTAGCAATTTGTTGTAGCTTATAATTCTTAGCAATTTGTTAAGCTTATAATTCAATGGAGTGTGCTATCCAAATGATAAAGTCTATCTATACTTGAGCTCAAACATGTTAGCTGAAGTTGTGATCCACAATGGTTGTCAGCTACTCTTCTGGGTTGCCCAGGAAAGTTATGTACAGTGATTTCTTTTTCACATACTTCCTCAAGAAAGAGTTTATTCCCCTTTAATTTTGCAAGTCCTGTGTATTCGGTGTGGATATATGATGCATGTACCCTTGCCAATTTGTATTTTTAAAGTTTCTTTTCTGCCTTATTACTTTTAAATTTGATCTTCCAACTCTTTTTGTACATTGATAGTGCTATATGAACAACAACAGTTTTGAAAGACAACGTCCTAGGTGGGATTTATTCCCTCCTTGGACAAATTTAAATAAACGTAAAATATATGGTTTTAAATAAACTTGTGACTCCTTATTGGATCAAAGCATGTTAAAAGATGTCAGCACCATTCAAAGTTACCAAGGACTTTATCAGACATGCATAATATGGCGTCATAAGGATGCCACATAAGGGCACGTGGATCAGACGATGTCGCCCTTTCTCAGTTTTACAAAGGCAAAATCATATACTTTTTAATTGGTGGCTTCAGGCATCAATAGATCCCCCTGCCGCTTTTTTGCTAGCATTGCCGGCATGCGATACCCCTGTCTGTTTAAATCACGTACTTACCCCAACAATGGCCGCTCTGGCGCAAAGACTTTCAGGTCAGATCGGGGCATCCAGGTATGTTTCACTCTTTTTATGACCCTCCCTGGGTTACTTATGACTTTTAAAATGTGTGTATGTGCTTTGCTTCATTTTTAAGGTTTATTTTTGTTTTAAAGTTTGAATTTCCTGCTCAATGAAATCACGTGAGATTCCATTCACTTCCTCTTCATTCACAGAGGAGCCTTTGCCAGGAAAGGAGGTGAGTGTGAGTGGGGGGGGGGACATGTTTTTTTGCTGGCATAAAAATGTTTTGTTTGTTTTTTGGTGCCAGCAAAATAATAATTTAAAGACTGTGTCTGATAAAGTCCTAAAATACAATCCAGCATATCTCGAAAAAGTTATTTTTTGAGACTACAACTTCCATAATCCCCCAGCCAGCATACCAGTGTTGACCAATAAAGGGAACTTATCTAAGAATCAGCAACACTAACACAACTAGACTTACCTGTGGACTAAAATGTGTAAGTTACATACAGGTGGGAATCCTGTTGGGGAATTATGAATGCATGACCACCATAGTTCTGCAGTTGCACAGTGAATCCTGGCTGTACAACTCAATCAACACTTACCAGGAAGCAGCGATCAATGGGGGTCTGTTCTCCTGTCGCTTGGGCAGCAGCTGACTGACATTGCCACCCTCTCCTGTGAGGGATCCCCATTGTGTCAGGCAGAAGCTGGGTTCCTGTCGCAATTCCTCCTTGCATCAGAAATCACTTATGCAAGGAGGGATGGGAACATCAGTTAGCTGCCTCTTGAGTGACAGCAGAATGGACTTTCATTACCTACTGCCAGGTAGGTAGGGATTGGGAGACTTTTATGGTCCCTACATGTCTCCTAAACTAAGGAATATGCGGAGACTGGAGTTGTCTAGATGGTGAAAATAATCCTAATAGAATTTGCAGGGAATACCTTTTGTCCCAATGAAATCCCACAGTGATTTGCCTTATTCAGAAGGAAGGGGGGCCAAAAACTCCAAAAACTATAGGGGAAAAGACTTTGTGGTGTTCCCTGAGGTTTTTAAAATAATGCATGGAAATGCACATTACTGCTTGTTTGGACAACCAAATCGCATTGCAATGCATTCTCAGCAAGGACAGACGTGGAAAGCTGATTGGTCAGACATGTGCAGGGGATGGGCTTTCTGGAAATGAAGTTGCCGGAAGTACCATTTTGGAGTTTTGAGTTGCTGATTGTGCACTTTTTTGCTGCATTGAGGTGACCATATCACTTCTTTAAGTGGAAGGTTGCACTTGCGCACCTTTGTTTTTCTTTTAAAAAAAATGTGCAGCGGCAACAACTTGTGGAGAATAATAATGCAAGTAATTCACTCTCAGCCACCATGTTGATTCACAGGCATGGCTGCATGTGAACTTCAAACACAGATAGCTTTTTCACATACTTCCAAAGGACTGTGGAGACAAAAGAATGCTGCTGTGATTTTGCATTAATGTGCAACAATCAGCATTATATTTGCTCATTTGGACAAGCCCTGTAAATACCAAACAGTTATGAATATATAACTGTAGGTTGCCCATTTGTTATTCCCCAACAGGATTCCAGCTTCAATATTAAGTTATATTTTGTTAAACATGAGAGATAGACTTCTCAGATTTGAAATGGGAGGAAGGAATTTCAGCCAAATTTCACTAGAGATTATCTACAGAATCTAAAGTTTAGCACTGAGGCCTATTTCGTTGCCAGGGATCAATATATGGAATTCCAATAAAGAAGACAGTGACTTTGAGTACAATTTCCTTATCTCTCAGTAGTCATAGAAACAACGCTATCTGTGTGCATACCTGTGGAATTTAGAGTTTCCAGAGGAAAAAGTTCAAGCTCCAGAAACTGATTGGAAGTTCAAAGGTAGCCCTTACAAGACTTTAGCTGCTCTGCAAGATTATTAAATTATGGTTTGAATAACCCGAAGTGCTACATAGATCATAATCTTGGCAGAAAACCTCAGAAGTAGCCATATCTTTTGCTAACAACCTAAACAGGATAAACCTCTATTAGAATCTAAAATAGAATATGTGAACAGAAAAGGAATCCTGCTGGGTCATAGCTAAGGTTTATGTAGTCCAGCATCCTGTGGCTACAGTGGCCAACCATATACTGACGGAAAGCTCACATGCCTAATACAAGCACAATAGTACTCTCTTACTCATATTTCTCAACAATCGGGATTCAGAAGCATCTGATACCAGAGGTTATATATATCAAACTGGCAAGGATTTATTGATAATATTATCCTCAATGAATTTGTCAAATAGCTTTTTAAAGCTTTCCATATTTGTGGCCACCACTAATCCTGAGGCACGAAAAATTACATAAATTTTGCAGAGAAAAACTTATTTTTATTTGTCCTTAATGTCTCACTGTTCTCGCCATTAAATTTCTTTGGATCACCACAGATTCTACAGTAGTGATTCACGGAGAACAACCTGTCCCTTTCTACTTCCTCCACACCATTCAAATATTTGTCCACCTCTATGTCTGCTATTGTTTATACATTCCATACACACACACACACACACACAGTTATGTGCCTTTCCTCCCTTAAGCTAAAAAGTCCTTGGCATTGAAATTTTTCATGTAGAGGAGTTCCATACTCTTGGAACTTTATCAGACAGTCTTTTAAACGTTCTTTTGCCAGCATAAAAAAACCCAATTTTTATGCTGGCAAAAGAATGTTCTCTCCCACACTTACCTCCTTTCCCAGCAAAGGCTCCTCTGTGAATGAAGAGGAAGTGAACGGAGGCCCATTCACTTCATCGTTTGAAATCTTGTGCAATTTCATCATGTGGGAAATTCAAACTTTAAAACAAAAATAAAGCATAAAAAGTTGCACCAAGCACACACACACACACACACACACACACACACAACTTCCAAGTAACCCAGGGAGGGTCATAAAAAGAGCGAAACTTACCTGGATATCCCGGTCTGGCCATTGTCAGGATAAGTCTGAGATTTAAATGGCCCGAGGTATCGCATGCTGGCAATGCTGGCAAAAAAAGTGGCAGGGAGATCTATTTGTTTGTTGTATATATTGCCAATGTAGGTTCAATACCCCTGTATGCATTTTAGACAATCTTTCAGGAGGTAGATACCAACAATATATCATCTTGTAAAAAAAAAAATTCTTTAAGATCATAATACAAAGTAAATTTCAAACTTTCAGACCACATCTTTTCCCACTGTTCCATTTGTATATTATATCCCAAATTTTGAGCCCATTCTATCAAACATTCTTTGACATGTTCCTCCACCATTTCTAATTTCAACGACAACTATCAAATGTTTGTGATCTGTACATAACATTAACTCAAATTTGGAATGAATTTTTCAAGGTTAGCTCCCACATCTCCTTGGTTGTGTACATGGATGTAAATAATGTTTGTAAAGATTCTCTTTATCAGCGAATGTCTCAGCACATTAATTAGAAAAAAACATTACGAATAGACAGGAGGTTTATATTGTCCCTGCATAAAGACCACCAGCATGTTTTTCATCCACAACAGCAACAGCAAGAAACAGATTTTTTTTAATTAAAAATGCATTTTGCCTGAGTATATTTTGCCATAAAAGCTTTGAGATTTTTTTTTTTTGCAAAAAGGCTCTAAAATATAGGAAATCGCTTTAAAATATGCTAAAAACCTCTTCACTCAAGTGAAAGAAACGTCAATTTTTTCATTCTCACAAGAATATAATAAGTGAAAATCCACATCCCTAATTCTGTAAAGGTAGGGATGGTAGGATTGCAGTTTAGCTTCCACAAAGCCAGATACATTGCCTAGATTTTCTTTATTTATGTATTTATTTTAACGATGCATTTTTTTTTCTTGCTTAATTTTTATAGTTTAAATCTCCAAAGGGACAAAGTGGTCAAAGATTCCACTGTAAGTCAAAAAAGAAAAGAAAACACCCCCAAATCCCAAACCAGACACCAAAAAAGAAAAAAAAGTTTAACTTGGACCTGAGTGGTTGAACTAATATCAAATTGCCTCATTTGGCTGAAAAGCAGGATGATAGGAAAATTATTGTATTTGGAGGGCAGGATGGAATCTGCAAGCACAGGAGACAAAGCAGAGTGTGACCTGGCATTTGTGCTTCTAATGTGAGTGCAGCAAAAACAGGCCTGTTCAATATTTTTATGGCATGTAAAGCTTTTAGTGCTAAGCATGAGATCAGTCCATCTGTGCCCTTCCCCAATTGCTTCTGCTTAACTTTTTTTTTTTTAAAAAAAAGAGGTTGATTCTTGTGGAAACATACACCAGCATATGTTTCCACATTACTGAATGTCTTTGTGAAAGCTTTTCAGAGCCCACATGTTCAGACTCACATGTAAGAAGATCTGTGAATTCTTTGTGCTGTCCCCCCCCCTTTCTCTTTTTTCTTCCATGCAAAATGGGCACTTGGCCACCATTCCCATGGTGATGGGCCATCTGGGCTGAAAATCTGATTCCAGCACTGAGGTTTACCTCATTGTCACAAGGAAAGAGGAAATAAATTTGAGAAACATCTGTTTTTCACCTTGGACAAATTTGTCAATTTGGATGCAACGATTCACAGCTGTTCTGACTTTGCTTAGGCAAACTCTGGTTCCTCCCTCGTTGCAGCCGTTGGGAAAGTAAAGGATACTAAACAACAGAAAATATTCCTGAAAATAAGAAATGGGTTATATCCAGTTCTGAAATTGCACAGGAATTGCTGTGCACATCTTGGAAAATATGTGGTTACTTAATATGCCTCTGAGAAGGTATGGGAGAATTCAGTCTCCCCGTTTTTTTTTTAAAAAAATCATCTTTATTAACAGATTCAATCATGCTTATACATAAACATAGTTCTATGTTTCCATAACACTGGTTACATAAACAAATAAAACAAAAAGTATCTCTCTTAACTCAGTCAAGCTCTACCCCACACAATTCTTCCTTCTTTTTTTATTACCACTTTCATCCTTCACATACTCATCTTTTTGTTCCTTTCTCTTCTCTTTCTTCTTTCCTTCTTCAACCTTTCAGACCCATCCTCTCTTTTGTCATACCCTCTTTCACTTACTCAAACCCTCACACATACTTTGCCATGTATATATTTAAATGTAATGTTCATCTATGTACATGTGAACTTATATGAATGTAAGATACTAAGGACTTTTTCGGACAAACAAAAAATAATGCTAGCAGCCTCGCCAGGTTGCGAGGCTGCAGCGCTAGAGGGTGTCCGTTTCGCATGACTCCCCTTCCCAGCGGTACTGTTGCGGTACCGCTGGGACATTTGACCGTCATATTTTGCATTTGACCATCATATTTTACTCATGATGAAAGTAAAATACGATGTGAGTAAAATATGACGGTCAAATGCAAAATATGACGGTCAAATGTCCCAGCGGTACTGCAACAGTACCGCAGGGAAGGGGCTTCATGCGAAACGGACACCCTCTAGCGCTGCAGCCTCGCAGTGCTGGTGAGGCTGCTAGTGTTATTTTTTGTTTGTCCGAAAAAGTCCTAAGTAACAAAAGAGAGAACCATCACAGATGATGGGAAAGAAGAGATAGTTAATAGGAATAACAGAAACATTAACAGTAGGATTGTCAAATTAAGCTGTAATACAGAGAATAGACTATTTTACTGATACAATAACATACAGGAATGGTTAGGTAGAAAGGCAAATGAATGACTGGTAAGTGTGAGAAGTCTTTTTTTTTAAGAGTTGAATTAGCCTTGTTGCTAATGTCTGCTCAGGAGTAAGTTAACACCTAGGCAGGTCAGTTTAGGTTTACAGGGTTGATATTAACTGCAATGTCCTTGGTATATTTACTGACAGAGAAAATGCTAAATCTCCATTTTTATGTTTCATTTAAAGAATTACAACAGTTGGAAAGGAATTTTAAAATCAAGACTTGCAGAGAGGGGATGTTTATCTTTCCTCTTGTCTAATGGCCTCTATGGCCAAGGCCTTGTGAGGGGACCGTTGTGACATGATAGGTGCCAATTCATATAAGCCAGAAAATTTGTGAGGGGACCCTTGGGACCTGATAGGTGCCGATTCATATAAGCCAGAAAATTGATTTTTTAATGGTTCAATGGAATGATCACTGAGGTAGAAGACAGGATGAGTTTTGGGAGAGGACAAAATTGCAGTTGGTCTCACCTGACCTGTTGAAATAGGCTTTGCTCTCTGTCATCTCCTTCATATTCAGCTAAGTAGAAATGACTCCAGATGAAAACAATGCAGGTTGTCCCCTGTTTACACAGGATTGGTATCCGTGGCTTCACTTACCTGTGACTGTAGGGGGAAGGTCTCTAGGCATCTGGAGGACCATAGAGTCACACTGGATGTGGTCTCTAGGCATCAGGAGGTCCTCCAGTGCAACTCTATGGTCAACTTCCACTGGACGTTGATCATAGAGTTGTGCCAGGTGCCTAGAGAGGTATACTCTCTAGGCATTTTCTAGGTCCTCTGGCATGATTCTTTGATATAATATGGTGGTTTACTATCAGACATGGTTTCATGTATCTGCTGTAAGTCCTGGAGATACCCACCCACCCACATAAATGGAGGGCAACCTGTATCCTGGAAAAGTATATTTTAATTTTTATTTCAAAGTTGAAACAATTGGGAAGGAAGGAGAACAGCAGTGAAAGCTGAGGTTTTCTGCTCCGTATTATCACTATTTTTTTTTAGTTTAAAACGGAATAAAATGCCAAGATTAGTTTGACTAATAACTTTCATTAGTATAGAAAGGAATGGGAGGAATTTCTGTTTTAAGCCTTGAACAACTACTCAGGAATGGAACTACCCTTGGCTCACTGCATAGCATAAGTGAGAGAAATTCATGCTACTCCATAAAAAACAAACCAGTGTTTGACTTTCCCTGATATGCACTGAATTATGTTTTAAGGCTGGCATAATGTCACAGTCATTTTTCTTTAATTATCTTCAGCAGTGTGTTTCTTTGGTAAGTGTATGCCCCCCCTTGTGTTTATCATCATAACACTTGGCCATTGAAAGAGGTCATAACTCAATGGTAGACTGTTTGTTTTGCTTGATTCTTTCTGACTGTATGACATTGTAGGTAATGCTATTGTATGATCAATACACAGAGAAATCCTATGCTTGGGAGCAGGAAGAGTATTTCCATGGCAGAGTGACCACTGTTTTCTAAGCCCTGTCAGATTGCTTCAGGCAGGTATGGGGAAAGCTTTTTGATCTTATTTCCTGGTACTGTTTCCACCTAAATTTTCCATCCCATGATCTGTAGGCATGTTGAGCTAATGAGGGGGTGGGGAGGGAGATGAAGAAATTTTCATCCTGCAGATCAAAGATTGCCCCCTGACAAGCTCCTAGAACAGTGGTGGGAATTGAGTGGCATGTGGGTGACCCTTTGAGTGTGGCATCCAGCACAGCTTTTGTGATTGCCACTACCCCCATGGCACTTCTCAATTTTTGTCACCCAAAAAGTTATTTTATGGCTGAAGAAACACATTTTTAAAGGCTAAAACCCCCTAAGTGGGATTACATCATGCTTTTTCAACAGGCTTCCTGCCCTAAAATAGCCACTGCCCTCCAAGTGACCAGAAGAGATAAACACTTTTATGCTTGTCACACTTCATCCAAGTGATTGTCATCCCTTATGGTCAGCAAAATTGTGGCTGTGATGGCATGGCCATAGCACTTCAGACCTTAGAAAGAAGCCAAAACATGGTGATGTAGCCTTTTGGCTTCTGGAATGTCCCCACTCATGTCGTAGAATGCTCCATGTTGGGTCCTACCATTGGCAGTGCCATGGTAAGTACACTACCTATTATGGTGTACTTTCCACGGAAATGGCAGTACTCCACTTCTTCTGCCAGTCCAAATAAACTTTCAGCCAGCCTTGATGATATGGACTTAGTTTGCTCTGCTCATTCAGTAAAAGGGAAGTTTTGACTCTCACATTCCTAGCAGTTGAATCTGCTGAGGCTATCTGAAGAAGATGGCACACAGCTTTTCAGTGAACGTTACACAACACCACCTTGGTAGTGAATTGCAACACCAAATGCACATGCACATCTGCACACTCAGCAATAGCAATAGAACTTCTATTTCTATACTGCTTATCAGTGCCAAAGCGCTCCCTAAGTGGTTTACAATGTGTGCTAGGCAATTGCCCCCAACAAGCTGGGTACTCATTTTACCAATCTATAGAAGGATGGAAGGCTGAGTGAACCTTGGAGCCCTGTAGAATTAAATTTACAATGTTGTGGCTACGGTACTGGGATTTAACCACTGTGCCACCAGGGCTCCACTCAGTATTCATCAGTGTTTGTTATTCTTATGCTTTTCTCAATCATTACTGTATATAGACTACAAAGCTAGAAAACTAATATAGGTGGTAATAATTACCATAACAATATAGCACTGTGGTTGGTTGGTTGGTTTCTTATGTAACCTTTTACCAAGGCCTTAAATCCAGAAGGTTTATCAATAAACATTCCTGTCACATTTCCCCCCCCCCCTCTCTGGCTTTTCTTCACAAACGAAGATTCAGGAAGGACTCATCCCGCGCTTTCTGCAAGTGCACTGATGACTAAAAAGGCCAATCCAAGATAGACAAGTCCGGTTGCAGAAAGCACAGCAGAAGGTTTCCTTGGATGATGTTTCCGGGTTGTGATTTTTTCTGCGTTGTCGTTTCTCTTCAAGACTTGTTCAGTGTGAGTTCTCAAATAAGGCTGCAGCATTGTGGATAGTGTGTCTCCATGCCTCCTGATGTGAGGCCAGGGCGGACCATTGTTGGTGATCAATTTGGCAGGCTGGTAAAGAACTTCTGTTTTCTTCAGGTTGACTTCCAGCCCAAACAGCTCTGCAGCTGTTGCGAAGCAAGATGTTAGGCGCTGCAGAACTGCTTCGGTGTGGGCAACAAGGGCAGCATCGTCAGCGAAGATCAGCTCACAGACTACATAGTTTAGAGTCATAGTGTGAGCCCTCAGACGGCTTAAGTTAAACAAGCTACCATCAGTACGGTAATGTATATAGATGCCATCGTCTTCTTCGAGCTCTGCCGTAGCCCTTTGGAGCATCATGCTGAAGAAGATTGTAAATAAGGTTGGCGCAAGAACACAACCTTGCTTCACTCCATTAGTTATTAGGAAGGGCTCTGAAAGAGCATTGCCATATCTGACTTGACCGCGCTGTCCCTTGTGTAGCAAGATAATCATTTTAAGGAATTTGGGGGACATCCTAGTCTTTCCAGGATCTGGCACAGACCTTTCCTACTCACGGTGTCGAAGGCTTTGGTGAGGTCAACAAATGTTACTTAGAGACCCTTGTTCTGCTCTCTACATTTTTCTTGCAGTTGTCTAAGGGCAAATACCATATCGGTAGTACTCCTATTGGTTCTGAAGCCACATTGGCTTTCAGGAAGAAGTTCTTCTGCAATAGCAGGAACTACTCTGTTCAGGATTTTGCAAGGATTTTTCCAGCAATAGAGAGCAGTGTTATGCCTCGATAGTTTGAGCAATTGGATTTTGCTCCTTTTTTCTTGTACAGGATTTTGCTCCTTTTTTCTTGTCTTGTCATATTTAATTAAGAACAAATTCAGTTAAAAATATTAGCCATAGAGAAGAAATATAAGATTATCTCACAGTGCAATCCTATACATGCCCACTCCAAAGTAAATCCCATTGAATTCCTAGGAAACAGAAAACTGAGAATAGGATTGCAACCTTAAAAAAAAATCTCCTTCATACCTTTCAGAATGTCCACTGAAATAATGTGCAGAAGGAAAAGACAAACCTAGCCTCATGGTTGTCATTAAGAAGAACTGTTTCTTGCTATCTGGCAGATATAAGGGTGAGTTTCTGCTCTTACTGATAAATCTGTCTGTCTGTCTATCTGTCTGTCTCTCTCACACACAATTCCACCTTGTTCATAGAATCATAGAATCTTAGAGCTAGGAGGGACCACAAGGACCATCTAGTTCCACTCCCATGCAGGAATGCATAACTAAAGATCCTCTGAATGATGCCCATCCAAGACACCCAAAGAAGGAGAGGTCATCATCCTCTAAGGCAGTCTATTCACTAGTGAAGTGCAATGCCAAATACACATACACATCTGCACCCTCAATGTGCATCAGTGTGCATCAATGCACAATGTACATTCATGCACAATGTTCATCCATGTGCATGGCACTGCGTGTGTGACTCCACTTCTTCAACTGAATAAATTTTTATTCAATCTTCAACTGAATAAGGCCATTCTGCATTGGAGATAAATGTCCAACTGCTTCCATAAGGGAATTTACACAATCAGAAGACACCCACAGGATGCTCCCCCTTTTTTACTTGGTACTAGTATGACATCAGTGTGGGTGCCAATTGGCTCTCTAAGGGGAGGTGTGAAGCTGGGTAAGCCTAGGTAGAACCAGCCAATCACAGCTCATAGAATGCTGGGTGGGTGGGGCCTGTGGGGGAAGAGTATAACCTAGAGGCCTGTCTGTAAAAGAGTTAGTTAGGGCCAGTCAGAAATAGGGTTAAGGTTGTTAGGAAGAGAGGCATTGATGAGGGTTTGAGAATGAAGTGTTACTTTGGTTCTAAGTGGGGTGTTGCCATATATTGTGTGCGGAATGAGCATAAGGCTAGATGTTTATTTTATTAGCTATACTATAAATCTTTATTGTTTTTACTTTCTACATTTCTGTCTGGATGTTTTAGTTTTATAATTAACAAGGAAAACTGGCCATGCTTTACCACATTGAATCCACTGATCAACATAGCCACTTGTCCAGTATAGTGGTCAGCTTGAGGCCTAAGTACCAGATCAAAGGAGGAACCTTAGGGGAGAATGGGCAAGGGTTGGAACTAAGGGGTCAGTCTGGACAGGGATTCCATCACAGGGGGGGAATCCACAAGAGAGATGCCATAGCAGCCTCACTGGTGTTGTCCTTGCTAGTGCGACACAGAAGAGTACCCTTCTTGTGGACCTCAAGCCTCAAGTGCTCCTTCTAAGGCCAGACTAAGGGCTTGATTACACCAGTGGCTGAGATGGATTTCTTTGATCTGCAGCAGCCCCGTAAACACCATATGCACTGGGATTGTCCAATTGCATTGGAGTAAAAGTGTAGCTCTACACTGATTATATGTCCTATACGTTGTACTATTTCTGGCCACATGGCTGTGGCTGCTATGCCCCCCCCCCCGTTTTCTCATGCATGCAAATAAATGAATATACATACTACCAGAGTACTGTATTACTGGATAAGCAGAGATACAGTTATCCACATATGTGCACCATTAAAAAAAAATTAAAAAACAAACAAACACCAGAATAGAGTCCTGTCCACTGGAACTCTCTCTCTGCCCCCCAGCTTTGCTCCAAAGCCAGTTTTCAGTCACAGCACAGCCAAAAATCTTTGGTTTCCCCTCAAATGCAGAGCAAACTGTAAATCTTACAGATCTAGGGTTTCTTGCAGAAACCCTGGGGGAAATGTGCATCATCAAAAACATCGTATGTCAACTGTGCCCCACAAATACGGGGTGAGTATGGGCTTTATTGCCTGTGTAATCTTTTCTAACACCTGACTAGAGAGAAGACAACAAAGCAATGCTTCCTAACTTGAGATGAAGGAATAAAAAAGAAGAGGCACGAATTATACAAAGAATAGAAGGGACAGGGCTGCATTGTCACACATTTCTCTGCATGTTCAGTGTCTCCTGAAGTGGGCAACATTTCTTCTGGATGTTTATGCCTGCGCCCCCCCCCTGGCTTCTCTTCGCAAATGAAGATTCAGGAAGGACTCATCCCGCGCTTTCTGCAAGTGCACTGATGACTAAAAAGGCCAATCTGAGATAGACAAGTCCGGTTGCAGAAAGCACAGCAGAAGGTTTCCTTGGGTGATGTTTCTGGGTTGTGATTTTTTCTGTGTTGTCATTTCTCTTCAAGACTTGTTCAGTGTGAGTTCTCAAATAAGGCTGCAGAATTGTGGATAGTGTATCTCCATGCCTCCCGATGTGAGGCCAGGGCGGACCATTGTTGGTGATCAATTTGGCCGAGCCTGAGATGTTGTTTCATGGAGTCCCTGTATCGCTTTTTTGGAGAGTCCCTCTTACGCTGACCCGTGGCGAGTTCACCATAAAATAATATTTTTGGGAGGGGATGGCCCTCCATCCTAGAAACATGCCCTGCCCAGCGCAGCTGTGTTCTCAATATCATGGCCTCAATGCTGGTGATCCCTGCTTGCTCAAGGACAGCAACATTCGTCACATAGTCAGTCCAGTGTATATTTAGGATTGTGCGTAAACAGCACTGATGGAAGCGTTCGAGGAGTTGTAAGTGGTGGTGATAGGTGACCCATGTTTCAGACCCATAAAGGAGAACAGACAGTACAATGGCTCTATAGACATTGATTTTTGTGTTTCGCCTCAGGCGTTTATTACTCCAGACTCTTTTGTAAAGTCTTCCAAATGCTCTATGTGCCTTCGCTAATCTGTGATCGATCTCTTTGTCAATCTTGGCATCTAAGGAGATGATGCTTCCCGGGTAGGTGAACTGCTGAACGGACTTAAGCACAGAGTTGCCGACGGCAATGTGGGGATGGTGGTGTTCGTCCTGTGGTGCAGGCTGGTAAAGAACTTCTGTTTTCTTCAGGTTGACTTCCAGCCCAAACAGCTCTGCAGCTGGTGCGAAGCAGGATGTTAGGCGCTGTAGAGCTGCTTCTGTCTGGGCAACAAGGGCAGCATCGTCAGTGAAGAGCAGCTCACGGACTAGATAGTTTAAAGCCTTAGTGCGAGCCCTCAGACGGCTTAAGTTAAACAAGCTACCATCAGTATGGTAATGTATATAGATGCCGTCGTCTTCTTCGACATCCTAGTCTTTCCAGGATCTGCCACAGACCTTTCCTACTCACAGAGTCGAAGGCTTTGGTGAGGTCAACAAATGTTACATAGAGACCCTTGTTCTGCTCTCTACATTTCTCTTGCAGTTGTCTAAGGGCAAATACCATGTCTGTAGTACTCCTATTGGTTCTGAAGCCACATTGGCTTTCAGGAAGAAGTTCTTCTGCAATGGCAGGAACTAATCTGTTCAGGAGTATCCTTGCAAGGATTTTCCCAGCAATAGAGAGTAGTGTTATGCCTCGATAGTTTGAGCAATCTGATTTTGCCCCTTTTTTCTTGTACAGGGTGACATCTCGGAGATCTGAGGCAGTTCCCCCTTTCCCCAGCAATTCACAAGGAGTTTGTGGAATTTATCATGGAGTACATGACCTCCGTGTTTCCAAACTTCAGGTGGGATTCCATCAATCCCAGCTGCCTTGCCGTTTTTCAACTGCTGTATGGCCTTAAGGGTCTCTTCCAAAGTGGGAGCTATGTCCAATTCATTTTTCATCAGTTTTTGTATCATATGTTGGATAGCTGAGCCTTGGACTACTTGCTTGGCACTAAAGAGACTTTCAAAGTATTCAGCCCATCGATTCAGGATGGAGGCTTTATCAGTAATTAATGTTTGACCATCTGTACTGTATAAGGAGCTTTTGACCTGATAAGTAGGTCCAAACACTGCCTTAAGAGCTTCATAAAATCTTCTAGAATCCCCCAGATCTGCACAGCATTGTGTCTTTTGTGCTATATTGATCCACCACTTGTTCTGCATGTCTCGGAGTTTTTGTTGAAGTTTACTACAATTGAGATGGAAAGCTGCTTTTCTTACATAGCAAGTTGGCTGGGCGAGGTATGCCTGGTGAGCAGTTCTCTTCTTTGCCAACAGCCTTGGTTGTTTTCATCAAACCAGTCTTGATTTTTCTTGTGGGAGATTCTTCCGAGGGATTCTTCCGCAGACTGGAGTATACTGTTTTTGATATGTTGCCAAAGCACTGTAGGAGAAGGATCTATAGGATGGTCTTCAAGTTTTGTTTGCAGGTTTGCCTGGAAGTTGTCTCTCATGGTAGCTTGTTGAAGATTGTTGACTTGGATTCTCTTCTTTAACATGCCACCCCTCTTAGGTTTGAACTTGAGATGAAGATTTAGTTTACATCTGACGAGGCGATGATCTGTCTGGCATTCTGCAGTGGGCATCACTCGAGTATGGCGGACATCGTGAATGTTTCTCTGGCGGACCAGAACATAGTCAATGAGGTGCCAATGTTTGGATTAGGGATGCATCCAGGTTGTATTCAAGCTGTCTTTCAGCTGAAAGATAGTGTTTGTAATAGTCAGCTGTTGTTCTGCACAGAACTCTAGCAAGAGGCGTCCGTTATCATTGCAATTTCCAACACCATGTTTGCCTAAGACACCTTTCCAGGCTTCGGAGTTCTTTCATACTCTGGCATTGAAGTCACCAAGGATAATAATTTTATCTTCTACAGGGACTTTTTGTATGAGTTGGCATAGGTCTGTGTAGAATTTTTCTTTCTCTACAGGGTCGGCTTGCATACTTGTGGCATATATACTAAAGAGAACAACATGTGGGAGGCGTAAGGAAATAATGTGATCAGAGTGTCCTGTTGGGAAGGTTTCGAGTTTTGAGGCAATGGAGTTTTTAATCATGAAGCCTACTCTTGAAAAATGTTTTTCGGTTTTGGGTTTGCCAGACCAGTAAAGTGCGTAGCTGGCGCCGTGTTCTTTAAGGCTGCCTTCCTCATGTATACAAACTTCATGCCTGCACTACATAATGAAAATATGTTGTTTTGGCCAGATTTTTAATTCATCATTTTGTACTATCTCTTTTCTCTTGAGAAAAATGCAGAAAGGTGATCTGTGGACTGTGTTAACAGTTTGGAAGCAAACAGATGATAGCAAGCTGATTTCCAAGTGACACTATCATGAATTTGACAAGAGTTGTAACTGTTTAAAAATATCATTTCCTAGATATTGTTTTTTAAAAGATCATAGAGATCCCTTTCTCAAGAGCAACTTATGCTCGTTGCTACTGTTACTGATATGCTATAATTATAAGTATATTACTGTAAGTTTTGATTAGAAGTATCTTGGAGTGTGAAAAAGTCTTATTTTGCTTTTCAGTTTTAAAAAAAGGAAATGGTGCAATGAGATGGATAAACATATCACATACTGTTGCAGTTTGAAAGAGCTGCAATTACATCAGGGATTAACTTGGCCTGGAAATTCATAGGTATGCTTTAAGGTACCATTCCACACTTTATTAGATATATTAGAAATGTCATTCTAAATGTACTTTGCCAGTAAAACGTATGGGAACAATAAAATAGTGCTGAAAAAGTTATTATATATCAAGGTGTAATCTGTTTTATATTGGATTCCTCTATCATGAAAAAGAAATCCTTACCTTCAGCCAAAAAAATACTTTATGGATAGAAATGTGCTTTGAACGCTATAGGCTATTTAATTACCAAGTAATTTCTCTATTTTGTAAATCCGTTCCTTTGCAACCAGCCTGTTGGTCAGGTCAGACAAAACACTGCAATGAAATATTTGCTTAGTCTTGATTTGTAACTGTGGAGATGGAAATGAAATTTTAACATTATGAAATGTATACATTGGATGAAAATGTTCCATTGGAAGTAGACTAACTAAAATTAACTTTTGATTATTTTTCACTCAGTAAGTGTGCAAAATCAAAGATGCTTATTATGAAGATATTAGTTCTTATTTAAGGATTAAATTAAAAGTGTTCATTTCAAAAGATCTTGTGACTGTAGTTTTTAATTCACCATTTGCTTCCCCTGAGATACTTAGGAATGAGAAAAAAGCAGTCCCAATAGACTTTTCCTTCTACAGCGAGATTGCTCCCACTTATGCTCATACCATTATCAACCTACTTTAATACTATTTGATTTTTAATTGATCCACCATTGTGATTAAATAAAAAGCTATTATACCTTTTCATTTCATTGGCTTTATCATGGGTATAACTAATAGGTACTGAAAGAAAACCTTGAATTTAATCTGTGGCCCTTTCACTTGGCAAAATATTATGGAAACTATATTGATTAGAAATTGCAGACCCAGCATCATTATCATTATTAATGACACACAACCCATTGGTTCTTCTGGGAAAAAAATATGACATTTGGGACATGTTCTGAGTTTAAGGTGAATAGTAACCAAACAAGATTACTAACTAAAAATATTACTTTAGAAGAGGAAAATGAATTACTGCTATTTCAAATTTTAAAGTGGAAAAAAAGGGGGATTAAACATTTAGAAGTTACAATCACAAAGAATAATAGTTTATTATTTCCAAATAATAATTTTGGCAAAGGAGATTATCAGACAGGAACGCAGAAAGCGTTCCTGTCTCACAATCTCCAATCCTGCCCCTCTCCTGGCAAAATAACCCTCACCTTCACACTTACCTTCTCTCCCACTCAGGCATCAAAAAGGCCTTTTGCCACGCTCCTGCTCTAGAAGAAGCACCAACCTCTTCTATTCTGTCTGGTGGCCTTTTGCAATGCCTGCAAAAATGGTGGCTCTTGGTGCTTCCCCACCGCAACAGAGAAGCAACTTCTATCTGCTGCAATGGGAAAGCCCCAAAAGAGCTGCTGGAGAGAGAGGAGAGGGGGGCATTGCTTGCTTTAGGCTCTTCCAGCATGGACTAAGCACTTGGACTTTTGGAGCTTAAGTCTATGCTGAGAGAGCTTGAAAGAAGCACCCACGACAGCGGGGAAGCCCCAAAAGAGCAAGTGGAGGGAGCGCAGAGGGGGCTTTCTTCAGGATCTCTTGACTCTTTCTAATCTCCCTGCCCAGGTAAGCAAGCACCAAAGAGCTGCTGCAACGGTGGGGAGTGTACAGGGTATCGGGGTTCTTTTTCCAGGTTCTCCTGACTCCTTATAATCTCCCTGCCCCAGTGGGGAAACATGGAAGGGCCACTGCTGCCGCCATTTTTTTTTTTTTTGAGCAGGTATTATAAAATGTCAGAAGCAGTATTGTGGCAGGCAAGATACCACATGAACCCATGTATACATCAACCCAGTTTTTTGGGGTAATTTTTTTTTGGGCTTATACATGAGCATACAAGGTAGATTTACCCCTTTGGGGTAGAATTGCATTAATAAAAGCAAATGTCTTGCCAAGAGTTTTATTTCTCTTTCCAAGCAATTCCTGCTATAAGAAATGGAATATCCATTGTGCAATGGCATAAAGAAATGTCCAAATTTGTTGGGCAGGCAAGGAAACCCAGAATAAAATTTAAAACACTGTGTGTTGCTAAGAAAAGGGGAAGCTTGGGAGTCCTTAATATATTTTTTTAATATATTTTTCTTAATTTTATAATCATACATTATAATTTCCAATCAATACTTATTTAGTATAACATATAAAATTACCATAAACATCACAATTTTTCTATCAACTAATTTCAAAAGTTAACATAAATTCTTTACTATGATTCTTTTCATGAATATTACTTCCCCTACCCCCCCCACCACCTCAGTGCTCCCCTTCACCGGAGCCAGTATCCCTTACCTAATCTTTCCAGAATCTCATTACTTCTCGTGGAGGTAACCTCCCATCTTTTGTCTGTAATACTTTTTTAACAAATACTTTCCAAATTTTATCAAAATCACTTTCTTTCCAACTTCCTCTTCTTAATTTAATTCTCCATGTTAACTTATCATTTATTGCCATTTTCCAAACTTCTTTATACCACTCCTCCACTTGTATATTTGTTTGCATTTTCCAATGTCTTGCTATAATTAATCTTGCTGCTGTTAATAAACTTGTTATTAAATCCTTTTCTGCTTGGTTCCCATTCTCTCCATTATAAATTGACAACAATGCTATGCTCGGTTTCCTTTCTATGTTTGTATTCAGAATATTCTCTATTTCTATGAAAACCATTTCCCAAAACTGCTGTACAAATTTACAATTCCACCACATATGCATATATGTACCTATTTCTTGACAACCTCTCCAACAATATTTAGAATTATTCTTGTATATATTATGCAATCTTGCTGGTTTCAAGTACCATCTCCATATTATTTTATAGTAATTTTCTTTTATCCATATCGACATATTTTTAGATGTCATTGTTTCCAAATCTTATCACATTCATGATATCCAATTTTTTGTTTCAAATCTTCCTCCCATATTCTCTTTAAATATTCCCTTTTGGCCTTTTTATCCTTATTTTTTATAAATATTTTATATAATTCACTTGTAATACCTTTCATACTTTCATTATCATCCCTTTCACCTTTTTTCACCAAATTTTCAAATTTTGTAAATTCCCTTGTTTCTTTATGATTCTTTTTCCAATTTTTAATCCATTGTTCTAACTGTATGCAATTAAACCATGAAATTTTCATTCCACATAATTTCTCTCTTATACTCCCTTTCTCATTCATCCATCCTATCCATCCCTCTATTTTGTCTAGTCCTCTTTTCTTTAATTCCTTTCCCATTTTTTCCTTCAAATTATTTGGGATTTCCCCCCCATTATAACCGGTGTTAATACTAAATCAATAGGCAAAAATTCTCTCTTATATTTATATCATATTTCCCATATATTTTGCAAAAATTGGTTCTCAATTCCTTTAATTTCCTTTTTTGTAAAATTACCAACAAATATGTTCCATATTCTCTTTTCTATTCTCCCTGTTTCTGTCTCTAACCATTCTAAATCCCCCTGTCCTACAATTCCTTTTATAACATATCTCAGTTGATTAGCTTCATAATACTTTTATTTTTGGAAGACCAAGTCCTCCCTCCTTCTGTGATATATACCAAAATAATTTATTTAATCTTGTCCTTTCCCCTCCATTACAATATTTATTCAACATATTTTGCCATTTTTTTCAGTTCTACTTCTGATATTTTTATTGGTAACATTCTAAACAAAAAAATTAGTTTAGGTAATATTTTCATTTTAACTAAAGCTACTGTTCCAAACCATGATAGTTGAATATTTTTATATTCTTCCAACTTCTTTTCCATTTCTTTCCTTTCCTTATAATATTTTTCTCTTCTAATTCTTTTAAATCTTTTGTAATATTTATTCCTAAATACTTAATCTTACTTTTTAATCTTACTTCTATTTTTTTCTCTTTTACAAATATATTTTCTTCTTTCTTCGTATAGTTAAACAACATCATATCTGATTTATTCCAATTAATCTGTAAGCCTGTCATCTCCCCAAATACTTTTAAATGTTCTTTAATTTTTTCTATCCCATTAATCAAATCCTTAATTGTTAGCAATGTATCATCAGCAAACAAGCTTATCTTATGTTTTGTTTCTAATCCAATTCCTTCTATACTATTATCATTTCTTATCACATTTGCTAGAATTTCTATTACCATTGCAAATAATATTGGAGAAAGTGGACAACCTTGTCTTCTTCCTCTTGTTATTTTTATCTCTCTTGTTATTCCATCATTAACCATCACTATAGCTGTGTTATGGGAATACAATTGATCTACTAATCCTCTAAACCTCTTCCCCATTCCAAATTCTTTCAATATTATTTTTAATGTTGGCCATTCCACACAGTCAAATGCTTTAAATATATCTAATGCTAATATCCCTGCTTTTACTTTTGTTTTGCCGATTATATGTATTTTATTTAGCACCCTTCCTATCAAATGTGACATTTGTCTTCCTTTCACAAATCCACATTGATCCTTTAATATATATTTATACATACAACTATTCATTCTCTTTGCCATTATTGCTGATAATAACTTTGCATCTTGATTTATCAATGATATAGGCCTGTATGATCCAGGGTCCAACAAATCCTTATCTGGATTTGGTATCAATATTATCAATGATTGTTGCCATGATGGAGGGACTTTATCTCCCATTATTATATTGTGGGAGTCCTTAATATCAAACTGTTTTATGAGGCCTGTTGTTTTGTATGGGTGAAGAAATGGATATTGCTTAGAGATGAAAGACTCTGGAACTTGAAGGTCATTATTTAAGATTTGGGTGGCATGGTTATCTTTGGTATGATAAAGTTAAGGCACATTTATTGTTGCTGAGGTGGCAAGCACCGGCTCTGAGGTTGGCATGGTCTGATCTCTTTCACTCTGTGCCATTGCCTGGCCAAGAAAGAACAAGAAAAGGAGATGTTCTGGCAAAGTCATCCACCCATTTGGGGGCTGGAACATACAGCACTGAGCTCCGGGCTCACGTACCTAGTAAGCATGTTAAATATTGTTTGGGGGAAAGGCTTAATCTATTTGTGTTTTTTCCACTTTTGTGGGGATTCTGTACCTCTAACTTCCCCTGAAAGACTGTATACTATTTCCTTTTGTTTGTGAATTAGTGTTAGTGTTAAAATAAATAAATAAATATGGCAGAGTCAGCATTAAGTGTGTGACTTTGCATGAGCACAGTTAGAATGAGCACAGACCACATTATGCTGGAATGGAAAAAGGGCACAACTTAATTGGTAATAGCTACATAGGCTTGACATACAGCAGGAGTCCAGGTCCAGGCATTGGTTGACCTGCCTGCTAGTTGGTGGCAACCCATTCTTTGGTTGACCAGCCAGCCAGTGGACACCCATTGACCCAGCCTACCTGCTGGATAGCACTGGAATGGCAGATGTGGAATTCCATTCAGGTGGAAATCACTGTGTAGTTTCCTTGCCATTTGCCCCTGAGCTGGTCAGGGCTTGGTTATCTATGTCTCCATTATCCCTTAATCCCCCCCTGTTAGCATGGCCTAACTTCTGGAATGTTACCACTTCTGGAATGTTAGCATTAGCCTGCACCCCACTTCTGGAGACCTCAGAAATTGTATATTAATATTATTGATTAGGTTCATCAATGTGACCTTCAATAAGGGAAAAGGTAGGATGGTCTCAAAAGCTCATTTGAGTGCCCTGCCTCATCCTGGGAAGCCTAAGGCTAATAGCTAAAAAAGGACACATTTCCCAGAAAAGGGAGATAATGGGCGAAAACCTTTGTATTTGCTGATTATGAAACTTTCTTTCCTCAATCCCCAACCTTAAGACAGGTTGCTCAAGCTGTTAAAATCCAATCACTGGACATTAAGAAACACATTTAGCATCTTCCCATCTTTTGTCAAGACCAGGAAACACATTGTGCAATCCATGAAGGTTCAGGAAATCTATTGTTTCAACCCATGAAACACTGCTCCCCTCAGGGGTATTTGGAGGTATAAATATTACCCCCCCCCCCAAATATGCCTCAGCGTGCACAGTCAGTTATAAGGGAAAACCCTCTCACTCTGTGTTAGCCACCCCAGATTCCTCCATCCACTCTGCCGGATTGACCACAGGACAGGTTGTATCACCCCAACAAATCCTCTTGCTACTCTCTATCCAAGTTTTTCCTACTGCTTTTCCTATAGCCTTGTGTGAATGCTTTTTCTGGGCGAATGTGTGTGTGTGTGGTGTTATTTTATTTTCAATTCTTTAATAAAAACCATACTTAATTTTACATGTGTGTGTATTCCATCCAGACTAGGTAGACAAAGGTTTGCAAGATTCCCTTGTTACCCTCTTTCGCATAGCTAAAGTCGAGTTGCTGCTAATTTCCCCAACATATTAGAGACTCAATATTTTCTTGGAATTTTTCACCCCTCTCCTGTATAGTGCTTTTGATGGGTGTACAGGCCCCATCTACCCCCAAACTAGATGCAGCTGTCATTAAAACTGCCCCAAATTGTGACAATCAATATTAGCAGTGTGGTACAATTAACAAAACAATCATGTATACAAAATACCAACTATCAGGCAGAGTGTATAGGGATGATGATAGAAGCTGATTGACTATTCCTGTGGTGTGGAAACAGTTTTTATGGTCTGGTAGTGGACCTGAATGAAGCCTTCACTTGATCCCAAGCTCTGCTCCCTGCCAGCCAAGCACGCTGGCACTGATTGGTCGGCCTTCCTGCTCAATACCAGAACCTGGGAAAATGGTGTGGGCTTCTGGAAAAGAGAAACAACCCCCACACCTGGAACATGGCACCTACCCTCACTTTGCCCACAGCTGTGATTCACAAATTGGCACTTCTGGTGAGTCAGGAAAAGCACTTATAACTTTCAGTTTAAAGGGGAGAAACAAGAAGAATTATGTGATATAGAATTTCCATCCTTTAGATGGAAAAAAGAACCCATGTTAATTCAATCAGTATTATTTGGGAAAGAGGAAAACACTCTTGTGTTTGCCTTCAAGTTGGCCTCAAATTATGGCAACACAATGAATGACAGACCTGCAAGAGCTCTGGTCATCAACAGCCCTGCACAGGTCTTGCAAACTCCGAGATGTAGATTTCTTGATTGAATCAATCTATCTGTAATGTACCATGTTTCCTAGTACCTTCCACTTTACAGAACAGTATCACCTTTTCCAGTGACCCATGTTGTCTCATTCTATGTCGAAAGTATGATAGTCCCAGTTTAGTCATTTTGGCTTCTAGTGAGAAGCCACATCACATATCCTTCCATTGCACTGAAAGAATATATGAAAAGGTTATAGCATTGGGCTATCTGGCTTTCCACCAAATGATACCCATTCACTCTATAGTCTGTGGTGGATGTACTTTTGGCTGTTGGGTGCAGGGACTCTTATGTGCTTACCAAAGGTACACATGCAGGAGTTCTCCATGTGTAGGGGAATCCTGATTAACCCAGGAAAAATGACTTTCATCTGGATGAGCTTACATGCATGGTGGTATGTACTTAGGGCCCCTTTATATGATTATTCAGTGTGTATTTAGCCAAGCATTCATGCAGTCATCATGAGAAAATGGGGCTCTCTGGTGCAATACAGAAGTATTTGAAAACACAAATAAACTTTGCATAGAGCATAGTGGTGCTTGGGCTCAGGTAAGATCAAAAGATGGTGGAATAATGCAACACTAGGGTGGAATATATCCCTACTCCACAAGAGGATGCCATGAGCAGCAATCTGGAGCATGTAATAACTGAAGAATAATCAAGATCAGAGAGCAAACCAGGAGGCAGTACTGAGAACAAGCCTGCAGAAAGTAACAAGGAGAAAACTACAGTGATGGTTTGTGGTATCCATATTGGTGGCGTGGTGAACCCATCTTAGCTAGGAAGTGACTAAGATGCTGAAACCATTTAGGGATAGGATTCAGCACCATAGATAGTTCATTTAAAGTTTAGACTAAAAACCACTTCCATGAAAGCCAAGAGCTGCCAGTGGCCAACTGGACTGGAGAACAAACCAGAAGACAGGATTGCTGAACAAAGCTAGGAACACAAGGCGACACAGTTGAAACATGTTAGATCCCTCTTCCACCATTTGGAATGGCCATATCCCCATAAGGTAAAAGTAACTAGACAGTTACAGTTATGCTGCAAAAGGAGTGGAAATATCCATCCCTAAAAGACAATTGCAATGTGATAGTAGTGATACCTTCATTATTGGAGATAGGAACCAATTACGGGCTATTACTTATTTGTAACTAATTACGCCCAAGCTCTGTAGGCTCAGCTGCAACAGGAAGCCCTTGGTACTCCTCCAAGCCCAAAACATTCCAGTGGCCAGTATGGCTTAAAATAAGGTAAGGCTTTCTTTAACAGCTCCATGATAAGCCGAAATTCAGCAAGTAAAGTTTTTTTGTGACACAAAGTGGTTGTAATATAGAAGCTTCTTCAACTTAATGTGTAACCCACTGTGTAACTTTCAAAGACAAAATGAGTGGGTAATCCTAGCACTGTGACACTGGACTTTATCAGGTATTCCCCTTGAAACATTCTTTTGCCGGCATGAAAAAAAAAATTATGCCGGCAAAAGACACCCCCCCCCTTGCACTTACCTCCTTTCCCAGCAAAGGCTACTCCGGCAGTAAAGAAGAAGTGAAGGGAGCTCTGTTCACTTTCTCTTTTGAAATCCTGCGTGATTTCATCATGTGGGAAATTCAAAAATAAAAATAAAAGTCAAAAAGTTAAAGTAAGCACACACACACACTTTAAAACTTACAAATACCCCAGGGAGGGTAAAAAAAAAAAGTTTGTCACTTGCCTGGATGTCCCGATCTGACCCGGACATTTTTGCGTTGGTCCAGCCATTGTCGAGGTAAGTCGCCGTAACCCATCAATTAAAAGGTATGGGTTTGAGGCTGATTTTAACCACAAACGGGTGACGTTGCCTGATCCGCATGTCCTTTCATAGTTATGTGGTGTCCTTTTGACACCGTATTTTCTGTTTCTGTTATGTCCATTATGTGGGATCAAAGGCTGAATACTATCAAGTGCCTTGAAAGATTCACTTGAATGTGACAGTTTTTAAAGTGCACCTTGATTGTACATACATGCTTCAAGGTATATGTATGTAAACAGAGAACACCAGGGCTGGTGTCAATAATGAGTGCCCTTTCAAGGTGGAGTGGAATAATATACTGTGTAACAAAGAGGCATTCAATCCAGCATGGGTATTTTTTGATAAGAACCACCTCAAATCCTTGCAGTAAGAACTGGTGACCTTGGAGGGGAAAAACAGCAGAAATGAGAACAATAGGTCCTAGTCCTGAGGTGAGATCTCACTGTGTAAAATTAATGACATCCAATTATCTAGTAATTACAGTGTCACTCACACCTGCCTCCACTCAGCACTGCTGTTCAAGGATGTAACTGAGTGATGTCATGGGGACGCACAGGCCATTTGGTGAAAAGACAAGTTCAAGAGATACTGACAGATGCAGGATCAAAGAAGAAGAAGGTTACTCTCTTTGTTATTCTCCTTCTTGTATTTCCCTGGCATTACCTGTCAATTTTAATCGTGGTGGGGAAGTTAGGAGGGAGGGGACATAGGCAGGATACGGAAACCTCCATGGTTAAAGTTTCTTAATGCCTTGAAGATTGCTTGAGTTGAACACCACTTGAGGACTGGGGCAGGCATGTTCACTGGCCCCACACCCTTCATGAATATCTGTTAGCCCAGTCCTACACCTGTCCATGCAGTGGAGACAATTTGAAGAGGAATGCTCGCTCTACATTACAGATAGGAACTGTGCAGCCCTCCAGATGTTGTTGGGTGGCAGCTCTAAGCATTTCTTGGCAATGAGTATGCTGGCTAGCACTGATGAGAATTGTACAACATCTGGAGTACCATATGCTATTCAACAACATCGGGAGAGCCAGATAATTCCTGCCTTTACTCTATATGCATAGCGTCTCCCAGTGATCTATGATGATAATTAGTATTTATATTAATTGGATTTAAGACCCTGCTCTTCCAACTAACAAAGTTTAAATCACAAATATATTTTTAAATAATTATGACTGTTTGTTAAAATACCGTACAAGCCACACAAATAACCAGTAGTACAAGACAGATCAAACATTTGTTTATTCCTCCAAAATGGGATTTTAACCAGTTCCTGAGAGACAGGGAAGTGGGAGTCAACCAGGTCTCTCACGAAAGGGAGTTCCATAACTAGGATGCCATTTGGAACACTGACTGTACGGGGAATCTACTCATTAAAAAAAGACTCCCATCCTCAGATCTTTTGTTCCAACATGTGGAAAAATGCCACTGAGGAAGTGCCCAAAAGGAATGCAATGAAGGGTGCAGAGCCAGTGAATGTGGCCCTGTTCAGCCCCTCACATGAGGGTGATTATGAAAGGCATGAATGTGTGAACAAAAGTAGTGAACTATATATATGTGGCCTCATGTGACCCATGGGGGTCCACTTGCCTCACCACAAGAGATTATTTGCCTGGGGTGGGAAAGTGGACCATATATAGCACTTGGACCACATGTGGACTGTGGAAACCATTTTTGTGTCCCCTGAATCACCCTGCCAGTATCCCAAATCCCCTGAATCCTCTCCAATTGTAATTGTTTTCTGCTGTGGTTTTTGGCTGCTTTCATCTGATAATTGCACTAAAACCCCACAAATGTGTGCAAACCCACAAAAAATTCAGCCCTTCAGAAGCTCTCCTCAAATACCTTTGTTTTCTTCATGATGTCAAATCCAGTTTTGCGAGAGAAACAGAGGCATTTTGGCATGCTTGGGCTGGTGAGGCCTGCAGGAAGTTGAGGGAGAAAATTGGCTCCTGCCAATTGGCTCCTAGTCTACCTCTGATAAAGACTTATTTGATTTGTTTTCATTTTTATTCTACTTATTATTTTTATCATTTTTCTATTTTTAACAATTGTTTTTATTGTATCTTTTTATGATAGACCATGTGGGATATTTAAAAGTAAAAACAGTATAAACATTCCCTTAAAAATATTTTAATATATTTTTATTTATATAAATATAAAGGCCAACATGCTTGACCAGAAGTTTAGCTAAGATATGGTAGCTATACTCTACCTCCTGATCTGACCCCTGAATCCCACCTTAAAAGCTAGTCAGCCATTCTGAGCAACAGAGTTCTGAGGTGCTAGTGAGCAGGGCACTGCAGGAGGACATGAGCCTCCCCCTCTTGCCACAAAGCAACTGTGTGATAAGAATTGCAACAAGACCCAATAGGCATCCCTTCCTCTACTTGCTGGCACCATTGCTTGCTGGTGAGAGGGGCTAGTCAGGTCATCCTATCATGCTTTGCTTGCTAGTGCTACAGAACTCTGTCCCTCGGGACAGCTGACTGGCTTTTAAGGTGGCTTCAGGGTCATTTACAATCATGAAAATGGTACCATGACCATAAATGTGAATAGGGAACAGTTTTGTGGTCGTAAGTCTAACTTATGACATTGTAACTGACAATGTTTTTCTGTCAGTTTGTTTTTCTGTGCCTTCAAGTTGTTTCCGACTTATGGCAACCCTGATGCAAACCTATCACTGTGTTATCTTGGCAAAATTTGTTCAAAGGAGGGTTTGCCATTGCCTTCCTCTGAGGCTAAGAGAGTGTGCCTTCTCCAAGGTTACCTAGTGGGTTTCCATGGCTGAGCTGGGATTCAAATCCTGGTTCCCAGGGTCACAGTCCAACACTCAGACCACTGCACCACAACAGGATGCCTGCCAATATTTACATGTATTTATATTATATTTATAATATAATACAGTAATATTACTGTATATTTATATATTTGTGTGCATGTTTAGGGAACATTTACTTCCCTTTTATGTTTGAAAATCCCAAAACTATTTATAATAAAAACAAAATGTGATAAAAATGAACCACTAAAAATAATAACATTTTAAAGAATACACTTATAAAGCATTTGCTTTAATTTTAAGCCATGCCCAGGATCAGGTACAAGATGAATCAGAGGAGCCATAACAAAGAGCCTCATAATTACCGGAAATGCTAAATTAACAGGGGTAGAACATGAAAACATCATGCTTTATGTTTTTTGATAATATTTTGATCTACTGTAAGGATAGAAATTATTTTTTGTTACGTATGTAACTTTCTGAGTATGTAACAATACACTATTCCATATACGGTACCTTTATTTGATTTATTTGGTTCAAACCATGAACTCAGCTTCTTCAGTACTGGCATTCATCACAATCACTAGGGTATGTATGGTTCTAACACATCTTAAATGGGCATCTTTTGCTATTGTATTTATTATTGGCTCATTGTAGTTCTCTTGGCTTGATTCTTAACCCCTGCGCTTTCTCCTTAGCAATAAACTCATCAGCATTCACATCTTTTTCTTTCAAGTCCTGAGGCGGGTGAAGCTGAGTACAGTTACGTGTCCATTCAATTATTAATCACAAATATAATTACAGATAAAGAGTGTACATACCCATGAATATTTAAAATGTAAATAATTAAACATGGTGCTTCAAAGCACTTTTGCCAAAAGCAGCCAAGATCACAATACTGTACCTGACTGGAGAATTAAAATAAGCTTTCACATGTTGGGCACAGAAGTTAACAGAAATGGTAATTTCTGTACCATTTATTTGTTATGGCTCCATCTTGCTTATAGGATCCTTTTCTAAACATTTTTTTTTTGCTTGTTAATAAACATATGCCCTGCACTTGGCTATAACAAATGAGTCAGTAGCATTTTCCAAAGAGAAATAGTCCAACTGAATTCAACTGGAGATTTGGTAGGACGCTGTGGGGCTGGTCTCCCCAGTGAAGTCCTTCTTTCTCTGCACACTGCCTTCTGTGCTGTCTTTACATTTTATTTCCCATAGCACAGCCAATGCATGTAATGGCATACAATCTATATCTGTAAGCTATAACTATCTAAAATGTTGCTTTTGAACATACATGATGAGACTGGGAGAAACAGCCTCCCCAGTAGCCTACCTGTGTCTTTCAGTCCAATGAGCTTCAGGAGAAGATCACATGAGGATTTACTGTTACTACCCCCTCCCTGTGAGATTCCGTAACTGGACATATTGGCCACTTTTCGGGGTCACATTGATTTAGGCAGACTGGGGGTCAGTTGGAGGTCACAATGACTTGAGACGTGTCTAGAAATATAATGATAGGAAAGCCCAGTTTAGGATTAAGCAGAAAGCCCCCATAATGTGTTTATGCTAAGAACCCAGTCGTTAAAGGGGTATGTGCTAATCCTTTCTTCCAGCCCTGGATTAAAATTGAATAGAAAAATGTCCATTTTAGGATAAATTGATATAAAATGTGGATTTTATGATAAATACCGTAAAAAATGCATAAGCTGTGAAGAATTATGTGCAAAAATAATGGTTCAAATCCCAAATTGTGCTGACACTGTAGTGGCAAGAGAATAGTCTCCCCCTCTGTCCTCTGTCTTCCCTCTGATTCTGGGTTGGCCTGAAGACTTGGGATTTGGCCTAATTATTTGGACACAAGCACTTCCATGTTGATGGGGTCGTGACTTGGCTCTGGGTTGTAGCCAGAGGTGCAATGTCAGGTGCAATTTGTTAGCTCCTTGAAAGTTCAGACTATCAAGAAAACTGTATATTACCCTATTAATAAGTTGATACTTTTGTTATTATGTGCATTTAAGTCAATTTTGACGTATGGTGACCTTATGATAGGATTTGAGAGCCAGTGTGGTGTAGTGGTTTGAGTGTTGGACTAGGGCACTGGGAAACCAGGATTTGAATACCTCCTTGGAAGTCACCTAGTGGGCCATGGAAACCCACTAGGTGACCTTGGACAAGTCACACTCTCTTAGTCTCAGAGGAAGGCAAAGGCAAATCCCCTCTGAACAAATTCTTCCAAGAAAACACCATGACAGGTTTGCTTTAGGGTCACCATAAGTCAGAAATGACTTGAAGGCACAGAACAACAAGAAATTAGAGGATTTAGTGGCAAGGTTTATTCAGAGGAATTTTCCAATTCCTTCTTCCCAGGTAGAAATAGGGCGACTTCCCCAAAGTTACCCAGATGGTTCCTGTGGCTGAGCAGAGGGTCAAACACTGGTTTCCCAAACTCCTAGTTTACCACTCAAACCACCGCACCACACAGGATCTTGAAATTGATACGATACTTTCAGTAAAACTATACATTTTTCCATTCAATATGTACAGCTGTACTACTTCCTTCTCTTCCCTGCTGTTGGTACAGTAAGTAAATAGATGGGAATGTAATATTATAAATAAGGAGTAATACCACTCAAAAATGGTATTTGGCAAAAAATAAAATACAGTGCTATAGTATCTTTGAGACAAATACAGTTGCACTCCTGTATCCGTGGTGGATCAGTTCCCACACTTGCCATGGATACCAGAAATTGTGGTTAGCAGTGAACCCTGTTAAAATAAAGGACTTCTGGTGAAAACATACCCTACAGTTGCATTGGAGGACCTAGAAGAACCTAAGAGGATACCTCTCTAGGCATTTTCCTGCACATCTCTATGGTATATGTCCCTACTCTGTGTCGCGCAGATAACTGAAACCATGGATGTTGGTTCCATAGATATGGGGGTCCGACTGTATGTTCCATAAGCCATGAACATAATGCAAGCTCTTGAGAATGCCAAAATCACCATTTTCCATTAGATAGTGAAACAGGTGTGGTTCCCCACCTCTACTTCTTAAGACTGAGGAAATATACTTTTACATGTACAGAGTTCTGTCCCTTGTCTCATATCTATAACCATCTATCCATTTAGGAATACAATCTCATTTATGGGGGCAGTACACATCTCTAAACAGGATTCTGTGAAAACACAGGCATTCGAGGGTTAATTTCCTTGAGCATTGTTAAATCTTAATAACATCCATTATACTCATAATGGGACATATATCTATTTCAGCATAGCCTAGATTTTTATCTTACCTGTACCATCTTTTAGAATGTTGGGACAGATCATCCATCTATCAGGGACAGGAGTCTTCATTGGTGAAGACATGCCACAAAGGCTATCTAATCTGGGGCTCTATCTTAGCTCCTTTTATTCTCTCCTTAGATTTACCCAGCTGTCCAATCAAAACAATCAAAAACAGGTGTTCACTGTTCCCAGATTTATGATATCCAATCAAAACAGAGATTTTTGGATATGATTGTACCTCAGGTACGGCTGGAGTCTTGGCTGCTGGCAATCCTAATTATATAACCCAGTGTACTTGTTAGGTTATTATAGGTCACATCTGCTCACATCCACATTGTAGTTTATTCACAGTTATGCCTTGTTGGCATTTGAACAGGCATTTTCCCATCCTAAAGCTGCTGCCAGGTTTTCACTGATGCATATACACATCCTAATACATCTGGCTGCCTGTATAATATTTTATGCCATAATCTATAGGTTATACTAGGTTACAATCTGTACTCTATAGGAATATTTTGGGGCTTCAAAGATGGCAACCATAAATGCTTAATAAATCTGGCTTCCTGTATCATATCTTATGCCATAGAGGCTATAACCTATAGGTTATATTAGGTTGCAATCTGTACTCTATAGGAATATTCCTGGGCTTCAAAGATGTTAACCATAAATGTCTGGCCTGTTACAATAGGGTAGCATAAGAAGACAATTCTGTTACATTTGTAGCTCCTGTTGCCCTCACCTTAACGTTGGCAAGGGCTTATGAAAATTGTTTTAAACTGCTGTTCCCTGCCTCGAATCATAGGAAGAAGTGGGTAGGAAATTAGTAAGTAAGTGTGGAGATTATCACACCAGGCTCCTAATGTGCAGCAATTGCATTAGTGAAACAAATGGAAACATACTGGTATTGAAGCAATCCTTATGGGAAGAAACAGATTGGGCAGGAGGGGGAATAGTCAGAGCTGGCAGGCAGGAAGTCAGAGAAATAAGGGATGAGAGAGAGAAGAGGACAAACATGGCCACTCACCCCACACTACTGCTGGTATGGGAACTGAAGTGGAAGAGTGCTTATCACACAGAGGCAATAATGGAAACCCAGCACTATTGAGGCCCTATTGACTGGCTTCCCCTATCAATGAAAAGATGCCCTCCAGCAACAATTTGAATGCAAACTGGCAACAGAACAGAAATGGCGTCATGTGATAAGGAAAGGTTGCATACGCTATTATCCTGCTCTAGTAGTGCTGGTAAAGCCTCATGTGATAACATCCTAAGTAAGTCTCAGAGAAAGCATTTCCAGAAGACTGAAATGCTACTCCATCTGGTTTACTTAAGTCCATATTTCCAGAACTTGTCAACATTTTTTTTGTACTGCAATTTGCAGAATGCCCCAGCCAGCATGGCCTGTGGACATGCAAGCCGGGGAATTCTGTGAGTTGTAATCCCAAAGTCACTTTTCCAAGCTCAGCTTGTTTTTAATATGTTGCTGTTGATTTCAGTTGTAATGCTATCATGGAAACTGAAACACAGAGAATGATACCATGTGCCAGTCCTTTTTAAAACAATAATTAACAAAGAGGCCTAGAAATATTTTTGTTATGTAAAAATGGACACCAGAATTTCATTTCATTTTAGGCTTGTTTTGTAATGCATGCCAGTGTTTGTGTATGATCTCAGCCACTTTGTTGGAAGCTTAATACATGGTTCTTGGACAGCCAATTTATCAGCAAACAGTGATACAACTGTCAGGTTAATTTGTGCACAAATGGTCCAAACTCTGTTTCCAATTATAACTCAGCCCCTCCAGTGTACTCTGTCAGAATTGTCCAGATGCAATGAAAGACACCATTTGGCCCTTTGCATCTCTCTTCTAAATACACTTACAGCAATGCTCGGCCTCCTTGTTGGCTCCACTCTTGCTGTATTGAGTCATTATATTAATTTGTTTATCATGTTGTGTGTTCTGATAACAGTTTCCCTTTATCCTGAGCAGCTGCCCAAATGGACAACAGATGCCAAGTGTGGGAACTAGCTCTTATTAGCAGATGGCCAGTATGAAAAGTAGCCTGCCTCCATAGGGTTTTTATGAATCTTTCTTACAGGAAGTGGCTTGGGGGCAAAAAACTATTTTCTTTTTTTCTACAAAAGAGCTTCTAGGATAATACTCAGTGACCAACCCAGAGGTGACTGAATACTGGTTTGCTCAGTACAAATATCCTTCACTGCATCATTGCTAACATTTCATATTACAGATACAACAAATCTCCAAAATCCAGCAGCTGTCAGAATTCACTGACTACCTCAGCTGAATTTTCTGAATGTCTGAAAAGAGACATTTATATTTCTGCTTTTCAGATACACACATGAATAAATGCAGATGATCGCATTTACTTAGCAAGCAAAATACCTCAGTTTCAGGGATCAGCTGTGGCATTCTTTTATGGCAAACTATTTCTTTTTATTAATGATGAACTCTTGTTAATAAAATATCACGGAAGGTCCCGGCAGGGAAATAGAATGAGCACAGCGTCAGGACGATGGGAGATTGGGAGAAGGAAGTGGGCGTGCGAAACGTGGTGTTGCTTCCGGGACAGAAACAATTCTGTCCCAATCTCCCTGGGGAATAATTTCCCCATCTGAAAATCTCCTATGTCAGAGAAGAATCTACGTGCCCTCTCCAGTTCTACCTCTCTTTCCCCCACCCATTCCCTCCTAGCCCTGACATCTCCCTTGCCAAGGCTATACCTTACATAGTTGTAATACATCACACCTTAGTCTATCTAGCAAGTAGACAGCCAGTTACTTAGCTACCAATGTGATGCAGGATCATGGCCATTCTTTGTATTATTGTGACTTCAGATACCTTACCTGGGGAAAGAGGTGTTTTTTCCACCAGTTACCTCTTGCACTTGGAGATCTTTCATTCCTTCCATATATCTCTTAACATGTTTTTGTTTTTGATGAAACCTGCCCAGTTTATCTATATATATTTAACAAAGAGAAATGGGGTCTAAATGGGAGAGTGATTATAAACCTGTCAGAATCTGGAAGATGATAAATTCTGTCTCAAGTTACTCATTTGGTTGTATGACCAGAGGTAATAAAAAGGTTCTTACAGCTCAACAACAAGGAACAAAGCTTGATACAAACATCTATCACTGAGGATATCAGATATTCTAAGTTCAGAATTCTAAGTAGATTGAAAATGACATTATTTTCATTCTAGACCCTTTGAAATGCATTGCTTAACTAACTACTCATATCATCTCCTTTGACAACAAGGAAACTGAATGACATAAATTGTTATCAAACAAACCCACATCCAAGACAGAGGTGCCTCTAATTTTAAAGATCTTTTCATGTGAGAATAAGTTTTTGTCTTGAAATTTCTGTAGGAGGTACATCTGGTGACACAGTTAAACTGCTTTGAAGGAGACAGGAAATTGCATATATATTTTAATATACTTGGTAGATGCCTATCCTCTTATTCTCCTGATTGTTTCATATAAATTGGAATAATCGGATTCTTGACTCTAGATATTGTTCTCATCAGGGACCTAAAATTAAAATCTAGGCCAGTCAGGATGTCTTTTGGAGCATATTTAGATCAGGTGGGAGACAAATAAGTACTTTTCACTCTAATCAACAGTGTTTACTGCAGCATTTTTGACAGAAGATTGAGTCAGTCGGCAGTAGTTTATAAATAGCAGATTAAGTTTAGCACATAGACAAATTCTTCTGGGATATGTGTCTTAGCCATTTTCTTATAAAATTGTTTTTTCAAAATCCACTTTCATTTTGAAGCAATATTATTGGTTTATCTCCTTAATCCCTAGGGGTGTGTGTGTGTGTGTGTGCTTGTGTGCTTCTTTTCTTTACATACCCTTGAGCAAGAAGTGCATTATATTCTTCCAGAATATATTGATGTATTTATTTGCAAAGAGGAACTGAAATGCTTGGTTAGAATCACTTTTGCTTTGAGCCTTGATCAGTTTTGTCTGGCTGGATCCAGTTATGGTCACTAAATAAACATACAGAAATGACAGGGAACAAAAGTGCAGAGTAGCTTTGGATAGCTGATGTACTGTAGTGGCTAAGAACCCTTATGTGATGAACCCCCTATACAGATTGACCCCGCAGTTGCAAAGCTTGTGCTTCTATCATTTACCTTGCCCTTCTATCCTTACAACTTTTTCTTGGGTCTTGGACCTCAAATTGACACTTATAATGGATAAACAGATCTGTTGATCATTGGGTAATGTGTGACTGGTCTTCCTTATTGATTCTTAAACTAAAATAGGTAGAAATGTAGAAAATAAGAGTGTTAACGATTTATTAAAGTAACTTAAACATCAAGCCTGATGCTGGTTTCATATACAGTATGATGTAGCACCTGAGTTTAAAACAGTCCAACAGTTCGTGAGCTCTAGCCATACTCTCAGCTCCCATCAAACCAAAGTTCCTTCTCTCCCTTACTATCCCTATCTATACAAACCCTTATAATTTCTCTGCTCCTAACTGGCCCTCTCTCATCTGATCTTTTCAAGATGTAATCCCCTCCTATCTGGCCGGGGCCCTAGCTCTAATTCTAGCTGGCCCTAACTAACACACAAGTTTCTGGTTTTATATTCTTTCCTCCATAGACCCCTGCACAATATCCCAGAGTCTATGATTGGCTACCTTTACTCAGGCCTTCCAAACTCCTCTTTTCACACCTCAGTTTGGATTTTGCCCCTGAAGCAACAGAAGTGGGTGAGCTCTCCCCGTTTTTCTCTCTTTATGCCACCCCATCCTCCCCTCCCTCATTCTTTTCCTGTGTGTCCCTGCCACTCCCTTTCTTTCTCTTCCCATTCTCATCTACTCAGTGGTCTGCTGCAGGAAAGATAGATCATTTTTGCAAGAATTATGAACTGTCTACTTGTAAAAGTGTGATGAGCCCAAGGAAAGGAAAAACCTCTTATTTGATGCTAGCTGGTTCAAAGTAAGCACAGCTCAACTGGATATTGACAAGGGTTGGAAGTGAAAGGGGGCAACTTGTGGACCTTATCACACTATGGTGATTATCAGATATTTTAAAATTGGCGTTACACGAATGTCAAGAGATCGCAAAAGGGCTCCCTTTTCAGACATCGTTCCCCCACTCATTATGCACCCACTCTTCTGCCGTTCCGCTGGTGCAGCTTTTTATTGGTAGGATAAGCCATCAATATATCCCCCATTCCATTTCTGTCACGGATGTTCCTGCAAGCGAAAAGGTGACCTGTTATGCTGGCGAGATCCCAACGTCAATGGGAAGTCCCTGCCAGAAAACTTCTGGGTGAGATTGGGACATCCATGTAAGTGACACACTTTTTATTACCCTTCCCACATTACTTCTACCTTTTAAAGTGTATTTTTGTGCTTGCTCTCATTTTTTGGGTTTTTTTCAGTTTTATTTTTGAATTTCCCACGCTTACATCTTCTTGCAAGAATCCGCGGGATTTCGATCCAGGAAGTGAAGGGAGCGCCGTTAGAGCTTCATTCACTCCTAGGATGTGTTTTCCACAAAAGAGAAGGTAAGTATGATGGGGAGGGTGATTGTGGCAGGATAGGGACAGGACAGGCGTAGGAGTGGAGATTGTGGGACAGGAACGCTTTTTTCGTTCCTGTCTGATAATCTCCTATATTGTTATAGTACTATTATTCCATGTTAACTGCTGTGGCTGCCTCCTATGGAATCCTGGGATTTGCAGTTTAGGGAGAGGCATTTAGAATTCTCAGCCAGAGAGCTCTTAGGCCTCACCAAACTACAAACCCCAGAATCCCAGAGGACGCAGCCATAGCAGTTAAAGTGGAATAATAGCACTAAAGCAGTGTAGTGTGGTAAAGAGCCTTACTGAACTCCAAGGGAAAGGGGCAAAGTAGCAGGAACATTCCGCCTTTCCTGCTGTCTTCCTGCATGACATTGGCGTCCTTCTGGTGTCCTTTTATCCCAGTCCCATGGGGGATCAAGACAAAACCATGCCTTTTGCAAATGGGTTTTTCTGGTTCGCAAAAGGCACAATTTTACCTCAGTCCCTTACAATACCAGAATGAAAAAAAAATGACACCATGTGGGAAAGGCAGCAATAAAGGCAGAATGTTCCTGCTGCTTTTTCACTTTTTCTTGGAGTGCAGTAAGGCTCAAAGTCCTTAGCTTTAGAAACAGAGAACAATGATGGGGGAGATAGAGAAGCACTGTCAGGATGGAGGAAAAAAAGTAAGTGAGGAGTAAGTATTGAAAGCTCCAGAGAAGAAGAAGGGTTCTTCTAACTATTAGCTTGTTTGTAGGAAAGGAAGAAGGATAATCCTCAAGCTATATCCAGTATGGAAAACTGATTCTAGCTAACATGCTGGATGGAGACTCTGGGAGTTATAAACCAAACAGTAAATTTTCTGAGTACTACCCTTACCCACATGAGTCAGGGCTCTGAAATCCAAGCACTCTGCAAGAAGATCTGTAATTAGGCTGAGGGCCAGAGGAGGCTGTATGTTTCCCACTCCTGGATTAAAAGACAACTAGCTGTACCCGGTGTAACATATGCCATTAAAAAACTCCCCCCAAATGCCTGGTAGACCTCACAACAATCCTGTAAGGTAGGCCAGTGGATTTTTACATTCCTCCTCCCCCTCCTCAGCATTCCGTACTTTAAATGCTTACCATTTAAATAGACTGTGGATGTCTGGTGTCAACCAGACCCCATACTGTCTATTGTATGGTAGAACACCAAACCTCAAGCACCTAAGGATACAAATGTACAGATTCAACTGAGCCTAAGGAAGCCTGGGCAGCCTAAAACCAGAAGGCTGCGTTTCCTTGGCTATGAGGGTAATAAGTACAGTCGTCCCTTCACATTCGTGGGGGTTAGGGGCGGAAGACCCCTGCAAATGTGAAAAAACTGCAAATAATAATAGTCCTCCCCCCCACCAGTCTGCAACAACCCACCCCGTTGCCACTCTCCCTCACTCCCCTGCCCTTCCTGAAGTGGCTACGGGGGCTTCAAAAGCCCCCGTTGTCACTCTCCCTCAGCCCCCCTGCCCTTCCCAAAGTGGCTATGGGGGCTTTAGAAGCCCCAGTTGTCACTCTCCCTCAGCCCCCCTGCCCTTCCCAAAGTGGTGTAGGGGGCTTCAAAAGCCCCCGTCACCACTCTCCCTCACCCCAACCCTTCCCAAAGTGGTGTAGGGGGCCCCTCGCTGCCTTGGGAAGGGACTGGGGTGGAGTGAGGGAGGCTTTCCATCCCCCCTTTCCCAAGGCAGCGAAGGGATTCGTGAGAACCCCTTCGCTGCCTTGGGAAGGGACGGGGTGGAGTGGAGAGGGGGGCAGGCGGCTTTCTGCGAATAATCAAAACCACGAATGTGAAAGTTGCGAATGTGGAGGGGCAACTGTATGTGTTTTCTCTCCATCCTGGAAAGGTTGTATTCTCCAGGAGTGCAAATTTTGAAATGCACTCAGGGTGGGATAGATTGCACTGCAATCAGGAAGTTTTTGTTCCCTTGGGGAGGGATGTGCCAACAACTCCCAAAAGTCCCACAAATGGAGGGATGGTTAAGCCTGATGATGATGAAGGGGAGACAGAGGAAGAAAAGCCTTACACTTCCCATGCCACTCTAACACACACGCCACCACAAACAAGCAAACAAGCCTGACACAGGGAGAGATAGCAGCAGCAGTGCAAGCGATTTCAGGCAGAACTAGGGTGCTCATTCCCAGAAGTTCAAGAAGGGTTAGAAAGGCTCCTGACAAGTTTGTTGTTCAGGAGGCCAGGCTCTGCAATGTCATGGCAAAGGAGCCTGCAAGTTTTTGCGATCTCCTAAAACTTCCCCAGGAAGAGCAGGAGAAGTGGAACTCATCCATGGACTCTGAATTTGAGTCACTGGTGGAGACAAAAGTGTTCCAGGTAGTAGAGAGGCCCAAAGACCAAAAGGTTGTTGGCTGCAGATGGGTGTACAAGCTTAAGGACATGCCTGATGGGACACAAAAGTGTAAGGCATGCTTAGTTGCAAAAGGCTTTTCAGAGGAGCACTACACCAATTTTGACAAAACCTTTTCACCCACAGCAAAGCCAGAAAGTCTTAGGTTAGTGTTAGCTGTAGCAGCCAAGAGGCAGATGGTTGTGCAACACTTTGACTTTGAAACAGCATACCTGAATGCTGATCTTGAAGAGACAGTATTCATGGAACAGGCTCCAGGGTATGACAGTGAAGGTGAGAGCAAGGTGTACTTGTTGCACAAAGCGTTCTATGGCTTGAAACAAAGTGCACGTTGCTGGAACAAGTGCATACACCAAATTTTGGTGTCACTAGGTCACACAAGGAGCATTGCAGACACCTGTGTGTACACCAAGGGGGCAAGCGATAGTACGGTCATGCTAGTTATCTATGTGGATGACCTTTGTTTGGCAACAAAGTGTGCCAGTGATGTTAAGAAAGTGCAGGTGGAGTTAGAAAGCTGTTTCAAGTTAAAGGACTTGGGCAGCCTGAGATGTTATCTAGCAGTAGAGGTAGAAAGAACCGGTCTTGGAGAATTTTTCCTAAGTTAGAAGAAGAAAATTGACTTGTGGCCAAGTTTGGGCTTAGTGAGGCAAAAGTGGTCAGGACACCAGTGACCACTGATTTTGTGAACTTAGGGGCAGAACAGTACCACTCAGTGATAGGCAGGCTGTTGTTTATTGCAAACAACACAAGATCTGACATCAGTTTTGCAGCTGGGGTAATCAGCAGGAGAGTCTCCAAGCCAAGGAGGGTGGATTGGGAAGCCCTGAAGAGGGTAGCTAGATTTCTCAAGGGGACCAGGGACATGCGTTTGAAGCTGACAGGAAGTCAAGTGACCCTGGAGTGCTATGTGCACAGCTCTTTTGCTGCTGAGACTTCAGACAGGAAGTCAGTGACCGGGTTGGTGGTCAGGTATGCAGAGAGCCCCTTAGTGTGGAGATCAAGGAAACAGAACTGTGTAGCCATCAGTACCACTGAAGCTGAATTTGCAGCCTTGTCTGAGATGGCAAGTGAATTACAATGGGTAAGGCAGATGCTTGCAGACCTTGGGGAGCCATGCCAAATGCCTGTTGAGGTGCACGAGGACTCACAAGCCTGCAGAAGCAGAAAATCTGAAATGCAGGACCAAATACATTGCGGTACACTACCAAAATGTGAGGCAGTTAATATAAGGTGTCTTGTGTCTGACATACTGTCCATCTGAGGACAATGTTGCAGACCTGCTCACAAAAGCCCTTCCAGCGGGAAGCCATGAGGAGATGGCAAAGAGGCTGGGCCTTGTCACTAGTGTGTAAAGTGAAAGGTGTCAAAAGGGAAGGTCAACCGACAGACGATTGATGTCCAACAATGTGTGTTAATGATATTATGTTGTGATGATAACATGTGTCCTGCACAGCAGTTTGACCATTTTGGAAGGGATTGTCAGGAGTTAGAGGCTGAACTCCATTATAAAATGGCCAAACAACTACAGAATCGTACTGAGTCATAATGGCTGACTTCATGAATTACCAAGTCATGCCTAGTCAGGCTGCTAGAGGGCAATGTCATGTGTGTGTGTGAGTGTGTGTGTGTGTGTGTGAGAGAGAGAAAGCAAATCCAAAGCTCGCTCTCTTCTTGTGAATGCTGATGCCTGGTGAAGCAGTTTCTCCTTCAATTGTAAATATTTGTATATATATTGCAACTGTTTGACTTTGAAGATAAAAGTGCCTCCTGCTTATTTGGACATCAAACACTCGGTGTGCGAGTATTCTCGGGAACGGGTTGCTACTAAGTCTGCTGAGATAGTTTTTGGCTTCTGCCCGGGATTGAGTGTCCTATCATCCCCTGACATCCCACCACTGGCGCCTCCAGTTGACTGCCTGGGTCCCATTGCAGACAGCCATTGCTGCTTCCAGTTGACTGTCTGGGTCACAGTCTGGGCCACAGATTGAGTAGCAGGGATCTGGGCCACAGAATGTGTGGCAGGTGTGGATTGTGAGGTAGAGAGTGAATTTGCATGTGGGTGGTGATTGGTTGGGTGTTTTTTTCCTGAGCAGCCAATCAGCACACTGGGAAAGGTAATATTCCCAAGAGAATTATATATATAGATGGTCATTATTCGACATTAGCTACTTAGGTCCTGTCTATATGAGGGGGGAAAATACGATCTTCTCTGAAGAAACAGCAATTCACAGTGCTGGGACCTG
Organism: Gambelia wislizenii; assembly: GCA_030847615.1. NCBI lineage: Eukaryota > Metazoa > Chordata > Lepidosauria > Squamata > Crotaphytidae > Gambelia > Gambelia wislizenii. Next base: position 377,671,257 of record JAUMIR010000002.1, on the reverse strand, counting down.
TCTTAATGGTCAATAGAGCCCCCCCCCCCAAAAAAAACTTTGCATGCCAAGATGGTGACTGCGAGTTAAATCTTCCACCACTGATTTTTTCCCCAAAAAAAAGTTTACCATGGTGCACAAGTGCAATATTTGCATATTTACAAAAGAAAGAAAAGAAGATATGAGAATAAAAGATCACCATTTTATTGATTTACCATACTCTCGCATAGCCAAAAATCCAATATGGTAGCAGCAGGTGCTTTCCCTGTTTGCTAGCCCCCCATGCTTATCCAGCCAATCAGCTTACACTTCCTTGTCAAAGCAATGCAAACAACTGTCCTAATGATCACACATTCGCATGCCCTATGGAGCTTTTTTAAAACTCTGAGAAAAGCTCCGAAGGTTTTCCTTCAGGGCTTTACAGTAGATTTGCCCCCCCTTCTGAATGTGACATACTGATGCAAATGTCCATATAGAAAAATCACCTCCATGCGATTGCCATTTGGATTATTTTCACCATTTGGACGGGACCTTGGTTAAGTATACCTCTCCTGTCCTCAACCCTCAGAAACCTGATGGAAAAAAATCATACACCCATGCTCTGATTTCCAGCAGAATGGACTTCTTTCTCCCCATGCAGCTGATGCTCCATAAAGTAGCGGGGGTGGGGGGATTATGATCATGACAATAGTGTCAGAATTGTGAGTATGCAGCACCTATGAATATGGTACAGTTATGAATGAGTAAGGCCTTGTCCTCACTGACCACTTAATCTGGGGATAGTCCAGAGCATAATGTGGATCAAACATGATGGCAGCCACACACACAGGGCCCAATCTGGTGTGGTGGCACATGATTGTCCAAGTGGTCCAGCTGGGCTGACACCACATCCCCTACTGGCCCATCCCCTTGTCCCCAGCACTGATGCCACCCCACCAACCTAGCAGCTCCCTGCAAGAGCCTGGCTGGCAGCATTACCTCTGCTGAGGCCAGAAATGGGCACCCGGACATGTGATTGACAAGGAGGGGATTGTTCTACCCAATCCTCATTAATATGTGACCATACCAGACAGGCTTTTCATAGCTGCTTGGCTGATGAGAAGATGACATTGGGAGCACAGGGAAGAGGATGGCCTGTTTTTGGAATTGCTGCCACTGCCACCTCACAAAGAGGAGCTTTGTGGAGAACCTGGCCAACACGCTGCTGTTTCTGCTGTTGGCAGAATGGGGCGCCTGTGCAATCACTGATGAGAGGGGAAAGCAACAACCTCCTTGTTGATCACATGCCAGACACTTGTTTCTGGCCTCAGCAGAAGTGGTGGCACACTGGGCAGGCTTTCCACAAAGCTCCTGATTGTGAGGAGGAAGTGGTGGCAGCTCCAAAGGCAGGCCATCCCCTTCCTTGTGCTGCTCGGTGCAGGAAGGGGGATGGTGTTGTTTTTGCCGTTTTATTTTGGATTGGCCAAATCGGACCCAATCCAGCTGTCTGCATACCAACAGAACCCGAAGCCACTCTGGAGTATCCTGGAAAGATTGGACCTTTCCCTGACTTTGCTTAGTGTGGGGCAAAGTCAGGTTAAGGGCTAAAAACCTCATGACCTCCCCAGAAGTAGTCATACGTCATGAGGACTGCCAGCACCAGATTCAAGGTGAGTATGGCCTCTTTGGCCCATGCAGACATGGCCTAAATTGTTCTCAGGTTGCTGTTCCTATTTTATTCAGGTGGTTGATCTGCACACATCCATGGGATAAACATTTGATATTTTCCTAAGGAAGTTGCCAAGCCAATGTAATAAGCAGACATATTAGATGATGCATTTTGAAATCCTATTCCTACCCATCATCACTTAGTGCTTAGCAAAATATGACTTCCAATTGCTCTGGGGCTGCATGGTCTCTCTTTGCAGGGAGGTTACCTTCCAGCAACTAAAAGATATCTGAATATCAGAAATGGGGATTAATAGACTAAAATCAGATTTAACTATACTTATACAGTTATCCTTTCGCATTTGTGGGTTAAGCATTTGCAGATTTGATTATCTGCAGATTTGTTTAATATGTTTTCTCTGGGAACTTGTAGGTCCTCCAGCACAATGCTATGGTCAACATCTGCCTGGAACAGGCCTGTTTCCTGAGCAGAAAATGCTGTTTTCTGCACAAAACCATCTGTAAATTTTGCACAGAATAAGTCCTGAACTATGAAGATTCTTGTCAGTCCAGGATTCTTCTCATCTGGGCTTCTTGATACTCAAAACCTCCATGTTTTTCAACCATTCTTTGAATATTTTCAAATATTCCTTTCATCCTTTGGGACTCCTGCCTTGTGCTCACTCATTCTCCTGATCCCCAACCTGCACTGTGCATGTGTGAGAAAGGCTGGGGACAGGGGTGAAAGGGATAGATGGAGCTCTCTGCTACTCTTGGCCTTTTAGAATGACAAACACTGCACTAGTCTATATGCCCTGTCAAACCTGTATTACCAGGTTCTTACCCACATCCCCATCTCCTGACCCTTTTTATTTGGGCAACTTAATAAGTAACATGGGCTAAGAGGCACAACTTCCAGTAAACTTTGTTGGTAAAATCTGGGAGCTTATGGCCTGTGCAGCCATCTTCTTCAGTATCTTGGCAGCTCTTGCTAGAATGTGGGTGTACAAACACACCACAGACATGTACATTGCTACTTTGGATCAAAAACCTGCACTGGATCCTCAGAGCAGCTGCCACACAGCATTTAAATTGAAAATGGCAAGTGGAAACTGAGCAGGCGTTGAATTGTTGCTGCATCTGCTTGTTTGTTAACTAACTAAATTAAGTTTTGCTCATGTCTAAGCTAAATTGCATTTGTAATTCCCCTAAAAGATTATAAACATTTGAACTTGCATCCCATATAAATTACAATCATGGCTCATGTTGCTCTCCTCTTAAAGAAACAAAAGATGCACCAGGGTAAGTTCAATATCTCCAGCTACTTATACAGTATTTATTTAGTCCTGACTTTCTCTGGCTTTCAATAATATTCACACATGAGGATGTACAAATGTACACTCTATTAAATGTTTTAAAGATTTCTCATTAACATGGTGAATATAATTCTCTGACTCATGACTTTATCAGACGCACTAAATACAACATCATAATGACGACACATAAATGAGAAAGGGCATGCATACCAGACGGCCTCGCACTTTTGCATTTATGTCTTGTCCTTATGCCAATCTATTTTATTGACAGCCCAAGCTGTCAATAGATTGGCTGTGCCTTTTTTTTTTTTTTTGGCTGGCATAGCTGGCATATGTAACCTCGCATGTTTTTTTTCCATGTACTTACTTCGTGAATGGCCAGACTGTAGGTGACACACTTTTTAACACCCCGCCCTGTTTACTTGGAAGTTTTTAAGTTTGTGTATGTGCTTGATGTAACTTTTTATGTTTTATTTTTAAATTTCCCATGTGATGAAGTCTTGTGGAATTTCAAAGGAGGAAGTGAACAGCGCTTCATTTACTTCCTCTTCATTGCCAGGGATGCCTTCTGTTGGGAGAGAAAGTAAGTGTGGTGAGGGGCGTTCTTTTGCTGACATAAAAATGGATTTTTTTATGCCAGCAAAAAAATGTTTAAAGGGGCTTGTCTGATAAAGTCCTTGTGATAATGACTTTTAAAAATGCAAATTAAGTTAATTATCCCCTCAAAAATATCAGCCGATGAAAACCTTTAAGATCAGCTCAGTAATCTTTTATAATCAACGTCCTCTCTAGTCAGTTCCTAATTAATTACATTGCAAGAGGCATGTGGACAAAAAGGGACAGATGAACAGCTCTGGTTTGACCCTAACAGTGTCACCAGAAATGCAATCACTGACTTTGAGTGAGTTCGCACTGCACAGCAAGACAAAATTTTTCTAGTGTCTTACTTTGACAGAGACCTTTGCCATAGGTCTGCACATGAGGTGACAAATCCTAAATTAGTAGAGCATATTGTACAACTTCAGTATCAGGCTGATAAAGAGTTCTTACACTCTGGAAATGACTGGTAATGTACCATGATGGCTGAGGGATTCTGGGAGTTGTAGGCTAAAGACAAATTAGTTTTCTAAGCTCAGTGGGTACCTTACAATGTGATCTACCATCTAACCTGCTAGCAGCAAGTATTAAGGACTCTATTAAATGATTAGATAAAGAGGGGACAATGCTGAATTATCTGTAGCCCTCTACAATGACAGAATTATGCTGGGATTTGAGAACTACTAAAATAAATGATTGTCAATATCTTTCACATTTACTTGCAAGATATATGTGTCCACATTTTCGGGCATTTTTTTAAAAAATAATGGATGCACAGATTCTTAAATTGGAATCTGTCTTTAGGCAAATATTTGGGGCAGAAATGATTCAAATGAAGTCCAGGTTGAGTATGCCTTATCCCAGTAGTTCTTAACCTGTAGTCTGTGGACCCCCTGGATTCTGTGATGTTCTCCCGGGTGGGAGGGGTCCACAAAGGCTTGAAGGCAGCTCAGCCTACATGAAAGGAGTCAAGGTTTCAATGTGCTCCAGCCACAAATTTGCAGGAAGAAGCAGGAGAAAAGTCTTCCCACCACTCCAGTGCCTTAAGGGAAGGTTTAATGGATGGTGTGTTTGTATTATTACTCTTAACAGGTGTTGTTGTTGTTGTTAGGGTTTTAAATCTTGAGTTAAGTCTTGGGGGGGGGTCCATGGCAACAAAATATATTTAAAGGTGGTCCCTGGTAAAGAAAAGGTTAAGAGCCACTGTCTTATCCAGAATTCTGAAATCCAAAGTACTCCTAAATCCTTTATTTTGTTCTTTTGAGCTACAACACAAGTGGCATAGTACCAACCTGTACTGTATTTGCGAGGCTGGAGAGACACAGCTGGAAAGAGATAGTGAGAATTTGTGAAATGGAGGGAATCCACACCTCCCACCATTTCACAGATCCTCAGTTTCTCTCCAGCCTCATGGTGTCTCATTATGTATATGCAAATACAGGTATTCCAAAATCTGGAAAAAATCCAAAATATGGAACACTTCTGGTCCCAAGCATTTCGGATAAGGGATACTCCACTTGTATAATAAAATAAAAGACAGACTCTTTAAGACTGTCCTCGAGGCACCAATATAAATTGCTAGAGCTAATGCTTCTGGAAATTGCTGGCTTTTGTTATCATAGTGCCAAGATTATTTTAATGCTAACATTATTTTACAAGTTTCTCAAGTATATAATATTTATAATATAATAACATAGTTTGAGCCTGCCTAGCCTTTAAGATCTTAATGAGAGGGCTTTCTCTCTGCCTCACCACAATCACAGGTCCATTTTGTGAGGAGGGGGAAAAGATCCTCAAAATAGGATTGCCAGATTAAAAATTGGAAAGGCCTCTTGTACCGTCAGTAGTTCTGCCAAAACAGTAGTCTATAATAGTGAACACCCCAGATCCTCCTGAATCTGGCCTGGTAATGGCACATGACATGCAGCCTTTTCCATGAATCTGGTAAGGATAATGCCATATGATGTATGGCCTTATCCTCAACAGACTCAGGGAATACCCCCTTAATCCAGGTTTTAGAAAACTCAAAGTTTTCTCCAGTTTTTGCTTGAAACTCCAGAGATAACTACCATATGAACAATCCGTCTACACTGGATTTGGGGGGACGAGGGAGGGGAGGAAGGACAAGCGCTGCCTGAGGCACCACCATTCCCCCCCTCCTTGATGCCACTTCCTCATTCTACTCTTTGAGGTCAGCACACCTGGTCAACCCTGCCATCTAGCCATTCAAAGAGAGTGACTAGCACTGGGACTCTGCTTTCATGCAGCTCAGAGTGGGTGGGTGATCGTGTGCCAGAAAAGCAAAGGCATGGCACTAATCACTGTCTCTGAAGTTAGAATGACCAGCCTGCCCCATCATTGCAAGGCTACCTGTCTGTTCTGTCTTCAGAGAGAGTGACTATAGCACTGGGGCTTTGCTTTCACAGAGCTCAGAGTCAAGCCCTAAGTGTGAGTAACAGCTTTGAATGGAAGTCAAGTGTTTTAAAATACACTTTAAAACAAATCTTTCTGCTTCTCTAGAGGTAAAAATCTGAATGTAGATTTGGGCTTTAAATTAAATCTGGGCCAAAGTAGTTCAAATTTCATCTGGATTTTATCCCTATTTAGTCAAGCCCCAAGTGTCCTAAGAAACCAGGTAACAAGCTGAATACCTGCTGAAATTCCCTCTTCTGTACAACCATAAAGATACAGGACAGGAGCCTCCTCTAGTTTTTATTCTGGCAACCCTTACCCCATGAGCAGATGTGGATGCCATCCATTTGCATTATGTTTAGTTGTTTTTTGTTTTTTTTTTTAAATCAAGTATTTCCAAGCCTTGTTTGGTCCATGGAGTACCTTAGGAGTGAAAAATTGACCCTGGACTGTTGGAAGCTGCCCTTACCTGGTTTATCTGTATGCGTGTACATCATATATATAAGACTGGATTCAGAAATCCCATGAACATAGTTTCATTCACAAAACTTTCCACTCACAAAAGGAGAGATGGCAGTTTTCACCCATTTCTTCAAGTACCCTGCCCCCACTCCTCACACTTGCTCTGCTGGAGTGGAAGAATACCATGGGAGGTGGAGAAGGCTACCAACAGAAGAGTGAATTGGTGACACTGCCTCTTCCTTGCATGAATGGCAGCATATGGAAGGTCTACAGAGAATCCCAGTCCAGCTGATTAATATGTATTCATTAAAAGTATTTATATTTTTCACACTATATCTGAAGATTTTAGGGCAGGACAAACTACTTGAAATGATTTGAAACAAGTTAAAACAATTCAACAATGGGCCAAAAACTAAGCCATGGTGATTGAACCTCAGATTCTTGGATAAACAGCCAAGTTTTAATGTGGTGCTAAAATGAGGCCAACATCAGTACCAACTGAACCTTAGCTCTGAATAGTTGTGCATGTTGTTTATAAAACTGGTTCTAAGGAAAAAGCTATAAAATAAATATGGTCTGGGAATGAGAATTGCCAGGCTTGTCAGAAAACAGACAGTAGTACTAACTTTACACTTTTGTGTAAACATGTTAGTACTACTCTGTATTACCTCTATTTCCTAATATTTATTTATTACTAACAGCAGCAATGAGGTTCCCTGTTGGGAGAAGACAGTGTCTATCTCTGCCTGGTGTTATGAGAAATAGTCCTTTTTGTTCCTTCCCAGATTATTTTCATGCTTACTTAAAGGACCATAATACTATTTTAATTTCTCCCTTTCTTTGTTTGCTTCTTGTTATTTCTTCAAATGTGGTTGAATTGCATGGTCTAAACTAGTGGAATTGGAAATTTGTCTGCACATATGTCTTGTTTTAACTAAAAAAAGAACCCCTATCTAATCTTAAAAACAGACTAACATATCTAACTTGTATGTGGTTTACAAATGTGTTCCTATGGTGTACCTACACTGCACAATGATAGCAGTTTGACACCATTTTAATGACCATGGCTTTATCCTATGGAAATCATGGGATCTGTAGTTTGTTGAACTATGTAGAAGTCACTAAGGTATCCTGAAAAGAGAAGAACTAGGGATTAAAGCAGTTTAATTCTGTAGTGTAGAAAGGCACTCAGAGTACTTTAGGAATTGCAGTTGGTGGTAGACTTGCTTTCTGGCAAGGAATTCCAACTCCTTCACCAAAGTACTAATTCTAACATTCAGTAGGATTGAGCTATGCCAGTTAAAGTGGTGTCAAACTACTATAATGGTGCAATGTAGACAGACCCTTAAGAAGGCCTGATTTCCCCTTCCCCCCACTGTTTTGGCCTCTAGTCTGGTTTATCCCATTCTCTCTTCTTCCCCCCCCCCCCCAAGCAGGCCTTCCGGATCTCCCAATCAACCATGCTTCTACTGCACCAGTACTACAAACCACTGCTGCAAAATGGTAGCCGTTTTGTTAGGTGAAAAAGATTGTTAATATGTTTTGCATTGTACTATAGTAACCATAAGGTTCATCTTTGTCTTTTTCATCTAAGGTCTTCTTGACAGAACAACTGAACAGAGAAACAACAGATGCTAATGCAATAGTTTCTGCACAAAAGGTAAATAGCTTTTGAGCAGTTTAGTCATGGAACACGTTGTAATATAAAGATAAAATGACCCCCCCCTCAAAAAAAAAATGTTCACAAAGAAGAAGAAAATAGAGAAAGATATCCCAGCATGATGCCAGGTTAAGACTTCAATCCAAACTATAACTGGATTTAGAGAAGTCAGGAAAATAAATATAATTCTGTGGTATATTCATGCCTTAGAGCTCTTTCTGCCTGTGAATCATTACCTTGTGCTTTGTTAAGGTTACACTGCTTTAATTAGAATTTCAGTGATTAAAGCTTTTGATGGCAAAGTTTAGTTAGGAAAGCGTATGTGTTTGTTTTTTCCTCAAGATGTTTAGATAACTTTGCTAATTATGCTATCCTTCAGGCATGTAGTGGGGCAGGAATGAAAAAAAACTTTAAAGGATTTGTAAGCTAGAAAAAAGTAACTCAGTCAATATGCTCATGTAGAATGTTCTCTGGAATGAGATAATTATGTGCAAAGCGTGATGCCTTTCACTCAGCCTTTAATGTCATCTTCATTTGTGTTATAGAACTTGAAGCAGGAAGGGGAAGAACAGCTTCTACATTTCAGATAAAGAGGCTAACACTTTGTATTTAATGGAAATTAATATCATTTTTATTCTATTAACTGACAGGGCAAAACATTCTTGCCAACTTTTTGGCATGGAAGTCTGCATACATAAAGAAAGCTGTATGCCTAAAAGCTGTCTTTGCAGATCTTTGTGCTGTACATGCTGTGGAGAGTCTTTCTGCTGGTGGGAAAGATGTATCTGGGAAATGGTGGAGATATGGAGGGTATCAAGGAGCAGCCATTTTAAAAGGAAAGGACAAAAAGAATAAACAAGTGGGAGGCAACTGGTTTGTTACAGGGGAAGAGAGTTAAAAAATATTGGTTGCTCATTGGCTGTATCTCAGTTCTTCTAACATAGTGGTCTTGGGAGATTTTCAAACAAAGCCAAATGCCCTGTTCCTGCCCCACAAGCCCCAATCCCATTCCTGCCGTGGAATAAAGGTAAAATGTTCAAACTCTTGCCTTAATCCTGTGGTAGGAATGTCCTCCTTCTCTCCTCGGCTTCACTGCTGTAAAAACAGCTGCTGTAAAGCTGCTTTTACAGCAGTGAAGCCAAATTCCACTTGTTCTCACAAGAGAACAGGGGGGAGGGAAATTCAAAAATAACTCACCCAGCTGTCAAAAATGAAAACAAAGCAGAAAAATAATAATTAAAAAATACAAGTAACCCAGGGAGAGGGGGGAAGGGTCCCACTTACCTGGGTGTCCTGTTCCTGCCCGGAAGTGTCCAGAATGGACCTCCCTCCCTCAGCTGTCATCATGGGAGAGGGACGGGGCACCTTTCAGACCACCTTGATTCTATGACAGAAATAGAATGGGTGGTCCAAAAACGATGTTTCCCCATGATGAAAATATCATGGGGGGTATCCAGAATGAGGATGGGGGAGAAATGGAAAAGGGTCAACGTCTTCTGACAAGAAGATTTTTTCCTGACCCTGTTCCATGCCTCCCACGGATTAAATTGCTGGTCTGAAAATCTCCTCAGTGACAATTCCATTGAGTTGAAGGAACTGCTGTTGAATGTCAGATTGGTGAATGGGAAAGGAATATGAAATCTGTTGGAACATGCCAACCTGGCTTCTATCACTGCCATGTACATGAGACTGCATGAGATGCAGATGTGTGTGAATCTGCCTCAGTTTCTCCTCTTGGAATTTAAATATAGCACCAGGCAAGACTGGGACGGAGGCAGGGATATATAATTGATGTGGTCTTTCTGCCTGAACAGGTTCTGAATACCTGTGGATTTCCTATTTTGTTCTTTCATTAAAATGTGAAACTAGGAAATCTTGACTCACTGATCCTTCAGCAACAAGATGAACATGGGCCTTGTGAGGAAGATAGCATTTTGCTCCACCCATTAGAACAGGGGTTATGAACTTGGAGGCCATGAAGCACTAGGGGGTTCATGAATGGGCTTCAAGGGGTCCATAGATTGAATGCAATTTTTTCCCCCTCATGAACTTCCTTCCAGTTACACTGAATTTTTCCTGTCGTTAATTATAAGAAAAAAAACCCCACTCTTTTCAAGTGTTAATTGAATTTTTTTCATGCCTGGCTAGTTTATGTGAAAGAGATGGATTTCAAATGCAATAATATAAATTATATGCAAAAAATGTGTACATATGTTTATATGTATTTTTCTGGGAAGGAAATCCATGGCTTTCATCAGGTTGTCCCCCAAAGTTAAGAATCACTGCCTTGAAGAGATGCAACATGAGGAAAGTGCTTAAGGGGCTGCCTTGCTTTGGCAACTCTGCTAATCAGGTGCACATAGGGCAGAACCTGGTTATGCTTATGGGATTGCATTTCCTGCCTGTAAGCAGGTAAGCACATCTCAGTCTAAATACCCTAAAGGCATGAGATCTCATTTTATCTTGGAAGCTAAGCTTCCAAGTACCCTGCTTGTGGGGGCAATTAGCTAACACACATTGGAAACTGCTTAATGCAGTGTAGATGTGTAAATTGCTATTGCTTAAAACAAATTGTAAACCGCTCTGATAGTCTTTGTGGCTGAAGAGTGGGCTATAAATACCTAATTTAAAAAAAAAATTAAGCATGGCCAGGTTTGGCTAGTGCTTGGACAGGGAACCAGCAAGGGATATCAGGTGCAGTAGGCTATTTTTTTCAGAGGAAGGCTCTGACAGACTACCTCTGAGTATTCCCTATCTAAGGGCCTGTCTATATAAGGGGGGGGGGAATGTGGATTGATGTGCACTATTGCAAATGTGAAGCAGCTTCTATTTGTCTTAATGGTTTTTTGGCAAAATTGCAGGGCTGCCGTGAGTGAATTACATGTGTTTTTATTGTTTTCAGTTGCCGCCACCAAACAGTATTCTTTAAAAAAAAAAGAATATCTAAGGTGTGAAAGTGTGACATCCTGCCTAATAAATGTTTATAAAAAAAGAAAAGGGCTGTTTTGTCACCTGAGCACTCACTCGCTAAAGTGAAAATCCAAGGTGGCAGTTCTGGGCGCTTGCCTTGTTAGCAAGCTCTGCCCCCTGTCCACATTGGACCAATTACCTTCTACTTCTGCTTTTATCACAAATGCAAATGAATGCAAATCCAATTGTCCAAATGAGTGGAAATGTGCATTCTCTATGGAGCTTTTTAAAAAATATGGGAAAAGTCACGAAGTCTTTCCTGGCAGAGTTTATGGTGGATTTGGCCCCCCTCCTTCTGAATACTGTGGTCTGATGCAGAATGCCATTAGGACAGATAGGACTCCAAGCGAATTCTATGAGGATCATTTTGACCATTAAGACAACCCCTAAGAAAACCCTGTGAATCAAGGGTTACTATAAGTTGACAAGTGACTTGACACATACACAGGTCATATCTCATTTGCTCAATGTCTGGCAGTGTCACTTGCCAAGGGGTTGAGTAAGAATTTTGGTTTGCCAGAGGGAAAGCTTTCCCCCAGAATTGGGACTCAAGGTGGCTTACACAATAAAAAGAAATACAAGCTAAACTGCATGTAGCTTTGTATGCTTCGTAGCAAACAAAACATATTACATGTCTAACAAATATGTAAATTCCTGAGGCAAGGGGATCTTTCCACCACAATACGTTGGGGGAGGTATGAAAAGAGCATTTTCAGTGAGTCCCTCAAAACCTCCAATATGCTTTTCCATCCATAGAAACACCCCTAAATTCCTTGGGTGGGGAGGCAATCTATAAATCAAAAGGATGAAAAAGATTTTCTCCCCATTTAGTGGTGATGCTAGTAATAAACCCTTAACTTTCTTTCTTTCTTTCTTTCTTTCTTTCTTTCTTTCTTTCTTTCTTTCTTTCGTACACACACATGCTCACAGTTTGAGTACACACAATGAAAAGATTTATAAAATTTTCATACGATAATTTGTCACATGACATCCCACCCTTTCAAGTAGTTAATGAAGTTTAGTGGAAATCAGAGAAAATGCATTTTTAAATGTTCCACTGGTGAAATGGATTTGGATGGATGCTTTATGGCACCAGAGCATCAAAAAAACCCAACAACCCTTATTGAAGTTATTAATCTTATGAAAAGCAAGCAGGTTTCTTGGCACAAAAGAGATGGTCAGCTTGGGTGGCCAGGTGTTGGAGCTATAAATAATACTCAGGGCTCTAAATTTGCTTATAGTGGTTTAATTTTACCCTAATTACAATAATTGATGTCAAGGAGTACATGGCCTGCCTAATGATAGCTTTCTTCTCCAGGTTGAAATATAGATTGAGGTCTCAGCTGAGATGAAAGTTCCTCCAATAAGAAAAGCTGGCGTGCAGCATGTAATATGTACTCCTTACACGGCCCTGCAAAATATATTTACCTTTGCCTTAACTTCAGGTACAGCCTAAGATTTGTTAGTTGGCAGATGTTTTGTAAGAGTTAATTAGTATTGATTTAACTTTCAGTATTTATCACTTTCAATTTAAATTAAATGTGCAGTGGAATGTACTTAGCAGATTTTATTGAAAGTGCTACACTGTTAATTAGCATTGTAAGCTCTCTTTATTATAAAATAACATTGCACGGCTCAGGTTGAACTGAAACAGGCCACGCTAATGTTATGTATAATCACATCTAACTTAAAAAAAAGTTAGACAAATTAGCATATCAATTTTCGTTTTCTGTATTTTATTACAGGAACATGAAATAAGGCTACCATATCTGTGTACAGGATGGAATGGAGAACATAATCTGTAATTGAAAGAGACTTCATTTACATTTCCACTCCAAAATCATGTAGAATAATATATTGCTTTCCATTAGAAGAGAAATTACCATGGTACAGGCTTCTGCTGCACTCTTTCAAAAAAAGATATCTATTTTGATGTAGATGCCCTCCCATCCAGCAACTACCCTTTGAGTCATAAATGGAATAAAAATCTGGCTTAGTGCAATCAGCATTAACATACTCTTTTTGCAAGAGATTCTATCAGCTTTACTGAAAAGACCACTGCTTCTGTCATCCAAAATATTTGGCAGTCCTAGATCTTTGAAGTACTGAATGCTAAATAAAAACATGTTTTGATTTTTTTTAAAGGTGGTACTAGCCAGGCTCCACATAGGTGTAACTCAAGAGTGAATTTGTACTTGGAATTTTTAAGCAGCCACTAGGTACAGTTGAAAAGCTCATTTAGGATGCAGAGTTAATTTATTGCCCTAGGTGCATGGAGAGTCTTGTTTTGGAATAGAGAAGACAAGGATTAAAAATGATGCCTAGTAGCCTGGTGGAGCTAAAGAGGTTTACCATTAGCCCAAGCTTCTTCTAGGCTAGCAATGGATGGATAATGTTGAGTTGTCTGAGGACTACAAATAAGGACCACAGTCCCGCTCCACTGCCCCAGTACCATTTAAAATCCTTTCATGTCTTCTAGGTAGCATGGGGAAAAATTTATGATTTTGCCACGCTCTTGTTTCTTCTGGTTTTGAAAAAGTCTGTCTGAGACCTAAAACAGCTGAGTGGGAAGGACATACTGACATTACCCCCATACCTTCTATAGACTTTAAATAAACATTTTTTAAAAAATGTTTATTGCAATTTACACAATACAAGTAGATAAGAAACAAACTTACAACACCCAACCACATTCAAACAACTACATATATCTACATATAAAACATAAAATAAACAAAGACAGACAAACAATAATAACAACAAAAGCCATGTACACACAAAGCGGCTTCCCATCCTCCTTGTCCAAGACATTAGCTTTACACATATATTTGACTGTTCTTTTAGACTCAGGACATTATCACACACTGCAAAAATCGCAGGATTATGATGTCATGCTAGCGCGAATGCCCCCCCCCTATCGTACAACATCATCATCTTCTCATGGTTACTCCATGCTCCAACTGCAAAAAAGGTGTTATTTCTAATTCATGGGAGAAGCCATCAATAGATCATCAATAACACTTTTTTCATGGTATTGAAGGCATGTGAAACCAGGTCCCATTGTAATTGTGAGATTACAGTGTGAATGTGTCTGGGTACTATTGCTTTAATGGAAAGGAAAATACTGAAGCAACAGACCACATACTAGCACAGTTGAAGTGGATTTGGTCACAGCTGTGGCTAAGCAGAGGGCTGACAGGCAAATGCTCCTATATAGTTGAACCACAAGTTGCACAATGTGTGGGTTGGTATCATAGTGAAGAGTAGTGTTGGTGTATGTTAGAGATATTGCTGTTATGATGATGAGGTTTGTTGTGTATATACTTTGTTTGTTTACTGAAGATAATGGTCTCCAGATATCTTTGGATGAACCTCACAGCCTGTAGGTTTTTTTCTTGTGTGTGAAAATGGGTCAGAGCAGTGAAATGCCTGCTAGCTGAGGCCTTTGTTCCTGAGTTACTCTTTTTGCCCATTCTGCTGCTCAGTACTGCTGTTTGGCTACACCTGTGTCAGTTCATCCCCAGGCTGTGCCAGGAGTCTCTCAGTGAGCCAACAGTGAGTGGACAGACTGGGTGGTTCTCAGCGAGAAAACTTCCAGGTAAGAACACGAAAATGAAGCACGGGATGCTCTTTTTATGGATGTTTAGTTTCAATGTTTTTATATTTGTTTCAGTGCTTGTGTGTTCATTTACTTTGTTACTTAACATGTTTTTGGAGTTTTAAGTGCACTTGTGTCTCCTTGCAAGAACCACAGAAATCTTGCCCATGTTAATGTGTGGAAGTAAACTCCCATTCTTAAAGTGTTAATGGTTGTCATGTGATATTCTGTGGCAGTTCCTTCATGTGATTACAGCGATGTGCAATAATAAGTGTTATAATGCCACGATATTCCTCATTCATGGAATGACAGCATTTTTAGATGCTTGTCTGATAATGTCCTTTGAATAGTTATGTTTTCTGACTAACAAACTTGCCAAAAGAAGGAAATTTAATCTTCAGAGCCCATAATCATAATCTTTTCTTCTTTTTTCCCCATAAAGGATATAAATTTTTTTCCAATCTTTTAGAAAATCATCTAAGGACTTCTCTCTAATATATGTAGATCATTTGTCCATTTCAGCCAGTCAGAACATAATTTAATTTCTAATTCAGATTTTTTTTTTTTATTTTCAAGGCCAAAGTGTTTCTTGTCTAATTCAGGTCTTTCAAACAATTGATTGTAATTATACCAGTTCATATCCTAGCCATTCCTTGATAATTCTTCTTGAGATTTAAATCTATGTTGATCATTTTCCCATTCTAGCAAATTCTGGTAGGTTATCCATCTTTCTTGAGATTTTGTCTTGCCTGCGAAATACTTCTTGAGGTGAAATCCAAGTAGGTATTTTGGGGCATAGCCTGGGTTGGTATCTGTTCCAAATTCTCAAGATGGTGTGTCTTATAAAGTGGTTGTTAAAATCAATATTAATTTTAAATTTGTCATACCAGACATAGCCATGCCAGCCAAATCTCAGGTCACGACTCTCAAGATTCAATAACTTATCATTTTTTAAAATGTGATCTATTCTGTCATCCAAACAAGGGAGCAAGCTGAGAAACATAACTTCAAGTCTGGTAACCCAAGACCACCTCTTTTTTTTTTTTTATCATCCTGTAAAATTTTGAACCTTATTCTTGGCTTCTTTCTTTGCCAGGTGAATTTTGATAGTTCTTTTTGCCATTTCTTAAATGGTGTATCATCTGTTATAATAGGTATTATTTGAAAGAGGTATAACATTTTAAGTAGAACAGTTCTCCCTTCATATTCACTGGGGTTTGGTTCCAGAACCCCCTGTGGATACCAAAAATCTGTGAATACTCAAGTCCCATTATATGCAATGGCATAGCAAAATGGTGTCCCTTATATAAGGTGGCAAAATAAAGGTTTTCTTTTTGGATTATTATTTTTTAAAGAATGTCTTCAAGCTGTGAATACTTAAATCCATGGATACCAAATCTGTGGATACCGAGGAATAACTGTACATTCATTTTAATTGTCGACATTCTGCCATCTTTGCAGATCTTGTTTAATTTCATTCCATTTTTTTCATAATTATTTGTAAAATAAATGTGAATTCTTGTCCATCAACGTGATTCCTGAGTGTCTGACTTTTTAAAAACTATTTGAAAACCTGATAGTTCTTCTGATTTTACTATCTGATCTGTCACCAGTTTTTTCTTAATGCCTTAGGGTTTTTTTTTTTGCTTATTTATGCTAAGACCCACTTGTGCTCCATATTGCTCCAACACGTCTAATAACAGAGTACAGTTTCAAGACGGCCTCCAATATGATCATTACATCATCAATGAAGGCTCAAATTTATAGATTCCTTCTTCAATTTTAAACCCTTAATTTTCTCATTATTCCTTATTGCTGTCAGTAATATTCCTAGGGTCAATATGAACAATAAAGGAGATATTGGGCATCCCTGTGTGGTGCCCTTTTGAGCTTCACATAAATTCACTAATTCACCATTAATCAGAATCTTTACTGATGGCTACTAATTTCTCTTTATCCAGGTAATGAAGTTACACCCAAAGTCTAACTTTTCTAGGACTGCAAAGATGAATTCCCTGATTAAGTTATCAAAGGCTTTTTTGGTGTCTAAAATGTTAACGTTGTTTGTCATTCATAATGTTTATCCAAAAATTCAATAATGCCTAAAGCATATCTCAAGTTTTTTCTTAATTGTCTTTCTGGTAAAAAGCCAGTTTAGTCTTCATGAATGTATTCTTGTAATATTATTTTTGTTCTTTTCACCAAAATCAACATAAACATTTTATAATTGTTGTTTAATAGTGATATTGACTTATAGTTACTTGTCCTAATTTCTTCATGTCCCTCTTTCAAAATTGATGTTATTGTTGTTGTCTCCCAAGTTTCTGGTATTTTCCCCACATCCAAAATTTCTTTTTATCAAAAAGAAATTTTTACATTTTTAACAAATGTAAAGAAAGTTCTTGTTCAAATTTCTTATAACAGATTGCTGGGAATCCATCTGTTCCTAGCACCTTTCTGATTTTCTCTTTTCTAATTGCTGCTGACATTTCTACGTTTATTTCTGATAACTGGAGCAAAGTATTTCTCAATCTTCTTATTCAAAATGTGGTCTTTTTTGAATAGCTCATAATAATATTTGTGAAATGTTTTCAATTTTTTTTTGCATTATCTGTAATCAATTCATATTCATCACTAATTTTGTGTATCATTTTATTTTATTTTTCTTTCCTTAATGTGTAAGCTAACCGTTTCCCCAGTTTGTTTGCAGACTCAAAATTCCTTAATTTTAGACATCTCTGTCCCCCCTCAATTTCTTTCACCATCAACATCGACATTTGTGATTGAAGTAATATTATTTCTTGAATTATTTGGAATTATTTGTAGAACTCTTATTCCTTTTCCTTCTCCTGGATTTCATAATATTGTTTCTTGAATTATTTTGGAATTATTTGTAGTACTCTTTCATTCCTTTTCAGTCTTCTGGATTTCATCCAGGCTTTTTTTTCCCTGCTGCTCTAAATACCCCTCCCCCTTATTTTTGAATTTTTTGGATAAAAAAGTCCTCTCATCACTATTTTCCCTGTGTCTCACATGATTCTCATACCTATACCAGTATCGACATTATCTTCATAGTTTTTGATTAATCGCCTTTTAGCTTTGCTTACTAAATTTTCATTCAGTAAAGCAAATTCATCCAATCTCCAGTTATGAGAAAGTCTTTTCTTTTTAAAGTGTAATGTTACTAGGGCTGCTGTTGGCAATTTTGCAGAGGTGTCCTTTTTTGCTTTGTGTGTGGCAGTGTAGTAATGGGAACAAAATAGTTTGGGGGGCCTCATCAAGTCAATTCATTGTAAAGACTTTTATGAGCAAGTAAAGTTTGTTTTGTTGAGCTTTCATTTGTCCTTCATTATTCAGTCCTTCATGGAAAAAGTATGAAATATAGGTAACCTCCTGTCCCATCTTGCATCAGATTCATAACTAAGAGCATATTTGTAATAAAGCTACAAAAATACCCTTGTGTAGTTTTCATTAGTGCCTGAAAAATGGCTCTAGCATCTGAGTTATTCAAAGCAGAAAGCAGAACTGTACCTCTCCTTGCAGCAGTATTCAAAGGGACAGTTATGTTAGTTGTTTTGTAATAAAACAGAATCCAATAGCACCCTTTGAGACTGGGAAGAAGAAATTTCTGGTAGAAGCTTTTGTAGTCTCAGTCCATTTAATCTGTTTTTTTCTTCCCAGTTAGCTAAATTCCTTTGTGTCTTCTTCTGTGTGTACTGCGCTGTATGTGGGAATCTGCCCATCTACTTTTCCTATTTAGTTTCTTTTCTCCCTGCTCCTTGACTTAAAGCAGGCCTTCCAATATTTCACAGATGAAAACCAGGACACATATGGCCAGACAACATCAGAGTGTGATCAAGATGCCCAAAGTTATTAATGATGAAGAACAAGTTAGGAGAGGCTGCTGTCGTTTGTTTTTGCCTGAGCATACTGTGAAGGAAAATGTTCTGTCCTCTCCTCTCCTTCCCTTTGCTGAGTTAATTGAGTGCAAATTAATTCTGTACTTAGAACTCAGTTTGCAACAATTGAAGTAAGACGAAGACAAAGGGGGCAAGTGAGAAGAGGAGCATGAATCTGGGACATTTTAAAAGCATCTGAAAAAATAGGAGAACAGAACATTAATCAGGAATGACCCTGCCAATTTGGGACCATTGGAGAGTATGAAACATTAGGAGGAACTTCCTGACAATAAGAGCTGTTTGACAGTGGATGAGAGTACTGTGGGAGTGATGTACCCTACTGAAGTGGAGGTTTTTAAACAAGGTTTAAACCAGGTTTCATGGCCATCTGACAGGGAATTTTAAGGTCTTTATTCCTGCAATTTCAAGTGGTTGGACTAGATGGCCCTTGCAGTCCCTATGATCTCAATAGAGGATTAATCAGGATGGTCTCTGCCAAATCAGGACAGTTGAAGGGCATGTTAAACTGCTGAATGAAAGAGTGTGGAGTGAGAAGATGAGCAGTATGTGAAAGAGATCATGGAAGCTTTCCTTGTACTCAAACTTTCCTTGTACTCAAACTGTTGAGTGAAAGAGAGGGCATCCTTTTTGAGAGATACCTGTTCCCCTTTCTTCCTGCTCTCATTCCAGCAGGCAATGGAATGGCACCTCTGAGGGGTTCTCTTTACCCATGCCTTCGCTTGTCTTCCCAGAGCTCTTCCTTTCCCTTTTCTGGAAAATATAACTAGTGTACTGACTGAGAGCCAGTTGGTGTAGTAGTTTGAGTGTTGGAATAGGACTCTGGAAACCAGGGGGCAAATCCCCACTTGGCCATGGAAACCAGCTGGGTGACCTTGGGCAAGTCTCACTCTTTCAACCTGAGAGGAAGGCAATGACAAACCTGTCAGGGATTGTAGAAACCAGATGTGGAAATTTTTTACAATAAAAGGAGCAATGGCCAGTAGAGGCCAGTAGAGAGGGCTATGAGCACAGCTGGTGTTTACTGTTATGGAGTGCTCAGAGCCTGATGTGTGGGGTTGCCTCAGTATTGTCTGTACAACTCATATCTTCATGGGAAAAGATTGTACAAACTGTGAGTTTGGGAACAGCTATGTGGGTATGATTGAAGAACCCATCATGTAATGTATAAATAGCAATGCAATCCTTTGCCCCAGTCTCTTCAACTATCTTCAGCCATATATGCTTGTATGGATCCTCAGGGATCAACGTCTGTATATACTCTGCTGTGCTATAGTAAAGACTTGTAGTTAAGACACACATTGTGTCTGAGTGCTTTATTGACGGCCACATGTGCCTATAACTACAGGACAGCTTGGCCCTCTGCACATGTTCAGGAGAGACTTGCACACACGCCTTGACAAAACCCTCTGAACAAATCTTTGTCAGAAGATAGAGACTGAACTCCATTATAAAATGGCTGAACAACTGCAGAATCATGCTGAGTCATAATGTCTGACTCCATGAACTACCAAGTCATATCTAGTCAGGCCACTAGAGGGCAATGTCCTTTGTGTGTGTGTGCTAATCAAAAGCTCACTCTCTTCTTGTGAATGCTGATGCATGGTGAAGCAGTTTCTCCTTCAGTTGTAAATATTTGTATATATATTGCAACTGTTTGACTTTGAAGATAAAAGTGCCTCCTGCTTATTTGGACGTCATACACTCTGTGTGTGAGTATTTTTGGAAAAGGTTGCTACTAAGTTTGCTGAGACAGTTTTTTGCTTCTGCCGGGGATTGAATGTCCTATCATCCCCTGACAATCTTGCTGAGAAAACCCTGTGACAGTTTCACTTTTACTGTGCACTATACACAGTAATTGGCAGCAGTGGCCAAAACTCCATAGGCACAGTGAAGACATGTCCCTGTGGAATATAAAGATGTGCAGGGCTTCAGGAGGAATGCAGGGGAATGCAGGGGCATGCAGGCAAAACTCCATTTGGAGTTTTTGCCCCATATGTAGAGAAGCCCTCTGTCATGGTGCTCCCTAAGCTTTTTTATTAACCTTTTAGTTACCTGCCAGTAAGCCAACAAACATCCAGCTCTGTTGTACCTAGTAAAGACAACACAGTATGCCCTTATTACAACACCTCTCAATTAAATACAGTCTGGAGGAAAAGGTTTGAAAGAATAAACCAAAAATGGGCATGAAGAAAAGCATCTCTCTTTTCAATGGAAGCAAATTGTTCCATGTTTCCTTGTTCCATCTGTCTGCCATCTCAAGTCCCCTTCCTCTAAATGTTTTGCAGCCAAATTTTCAAATACTATCAGATGTTTTCCAAACCTGAATTGCAAGTACAGATTGTAATGTACTCTTATAACTGTTTGATTGTTATTTTGGTTTCTATAGTGCCACCCCATCAATATAAAAGCCATATTACTCATAGCACATTGCTCATAGCATTTTAGGGCCTGTCGTACATGGTAATACATAAACTGACTGATGATGAAGATGAAGAACAACATTGGCTGCTTCCCCCTCCTCCATTTATATAATACGTTTCTTATACCAATGATCCTTATAGTATCCTTATAAAGTATGCTAATATTATTATTTCTACTATTTATTATTTCTATTTAGATGTGAGATGCATCAGTAGGGCTAAGAGGTTTTCTTTTTAGCAGTGGGCTCTGCCCCACTTCCACTGGTTGCTTTTGTACATATATAAGCATTTTGGGGAACTTTTAGGGTTCATTCTTTCTGTTTTTATTTTTAAGTAAATATTGCAAGACTTTTTCTTTGTTTGCATTTACACGGGCAAATATCCCTCTAAATATACCGCTAAGATTGCTCATTGTTCCCACGGATTGCACCACAGTATCGTCTCATTCAGAAGGGGGGAAGGTAAAAAACCCAAGTATAGCGTCTCAGGGGATCTCGCTACTTTTGCCGACTTATTTGAAAAGTAGCGCGACTTAGCGCATTATTGATAGTGTAAACAACCATTTCTCTAAGGACTCTGTGAATTACCAGCAGTCTTCCCAATACAGTTGCAGCAGAGCTGCACTGTGATTGGTTCTTATGATGAAGGGGTGGGCTAACAAGATGTGGAGTCAGGAGGGAGACTTAGCGATCAGGAAATTAAAAATCATTCCTGTCTACTGCTTGCTTTGGTGCCAAGGGAAGTCTGTACAGGGATCTTCAGGGGGGAGGTAATGGGTGAGATTCTTTGTTGATCAGCTGTTAACCACAGAGCAAAAAACCTTCCATCTGGAGTTTGATTTGGGGCCAGGTAGCTATGGAGGGGGGCAATGGGTGAGATTCAATGTCGATCAGCTGTTAACCATGGAGTTGGGGCCAGGGCAGACATTCCTATTGCATTCCTTTGTCTTCTCTCCAATGCTTGGCCATGCCCCCCACCACATTTGCCTGTCTGAACCACAAAGCAGAAAAAAGAGCAACAAAATACAACTTTGTTCTCCATAGACCCTGTAAACTACCCACCACTGGTGCGAACAAGCGCTAAAGTGCAATTTATCTCAATAAAACCTGCCGTGTAATTGCAGCCTTTGAATTTTTATTATATTGCTCAAATGTAACTCCATGAGATATCTTGGGGGCTTTTTTTTGGTCCAACATTGGCATAGAAATGAATTATATAGAGTATAGAAATAGACTATGGACTTTTTCAGACGGGGAAAAAAAAAACCTCTGAGGAGGTCAGGAGAAGAACAGGGCTGTTTCACTTACAGAGCCCCTTTTCAGACAGCCCCGTCCTCCTCTGTCCTCCTCCCAACCTCTTCCCGACCTCCCCCTGTGCTGCTGGCACCACTTTTTATTGACGGAAAACCTCCGTCAATAAAAAGTGGTGCCTGCAGCATGGGGGAAGGTCAGAAGGAGGTTGGGAGGAGGACAGAGGAGGATGGGACTGTCTGAAAAGGGGCTCTGTAAGTGAAACAGCCCTGTTCTTCTCCCAACTTCTTTGGGTTTTTTTTCTTCTGTCTGAAAAAGTCCTATGTGGGATATAGAAATTCTGTTTCATCTGAACATGTTTTCCCCTGGCATTGGCTTTTTGTGGAATGTCCTTCATTCTACACCCAGCATCTCTTTTAAAGGGCTGTATTCCCTTCACACTGGAAATGTTACATGTTCATTTTACTAGGAAAAGAGAAAGACCAATTACTAGTGGATTGACTCAACTAAGCCACAGCCCTTACTTTATAAGACCTGAGCAAAGCTGTTAGGGGTGCCATAAGTTGGGAATGACTTGAAGGCACACAACAACTATCTTTGGAAGTGATGTTTATCTCCAATGTAGCTTACAATATACATTATAACAATAAAACATGCAGTCAGACATGTATAAATTAATCAGCCATCACTACTACAGCCTAAATCAAGAGTACAGAGACCACAAGATTAATTAATTCAATTTCAGTCAAATGAACGTGCATATTTTTGTAACAGAGCATGACATAACAACAGTGGGATCTCTGTAAGGGTGAGAGCCTTGGCAGGTACATCATTATGCTGGTTCCTGAGGCCAGCCCTCAGAATTCCATGTGTACTTTTCCCATAAGAGCAAGTTTTCCATTCATGCACTGTTGCCCATTGTATGCATGGAGTGTTTTCCTCTCACAACAGAGAAGCCCATATTCTTCAATGTGCCATACTAAGATCTAATCCACTGCATTTTTTTTTAAAAAAAGGCTCTAGGTTTATCTAATAAATTAAAAGAAAGTATTTATTACATGCGAAATGATGATGGCATTTGAATATTGTAATATTTTCTTATGAATTCCTCCATTACAGTATTTTGTAATTTCTTCTCCAACTTCTTTCTCCTTTTCCTATGCTTCTCCTTTTCCTATGCTTC
This sequence comes from Gambelia wislizenii, assembly GCA_030847615.1. Taxonomy (NCBI): domain Eukaryota; kingdom Metazoa; phylum Chordata; class Lepidosauria; order Squamata; family Crotaphytidae; genus Gambelia; species Gambelia wislizenii. The sequence continues at coordinate 377,647,843 of JAUMIR010000002.1, read as the reverse complement.
TCCTTCACCTTCACCTTCCCTTCCCTTTCTCAGTTTTCTACTTTCTTTATTTTTAGATTATCTCCCTTTATTTTCAGATTTGCTGCTTTGTTCCCTCAAGAACCAGAAACCATTTCATCCCTCATTAGCTTCAATTAAAATGATCTAACACTGCCATTTACTGGAGTCTCTAGTTTTGCAGCTGACTTTCTCAAATAATTAGTGCATTCTCCTCCTCCTTGCATTCCCCTTTATTTAGTTTATGCCTAGCCATCTCCCTTACTGTCCTAAACCTTTCAATAAGGTTTGGATGAATGACTCCATTTCCAGTCTGCATCACTTTTGCATGTTCTTATCCAGCTGCACACTTAAAAAATGTACTTTCTCTCAAACTACGTATTTTCCCCTTCGTCTTACCAGATGAAACATTTTAATATCCTTGGCTCAGTTATATTCTGTAGCATACTTCACACAGAGTTAGATCTACAAGGCAAGTATTTGATGATGTTGTCACCTCAAGAATTTTAATTTTTTTTGCCTAATTTCAGCCAACTACAATGTATAGGTTTTGGGTTTTTGTTTTTTTTTATGGATAAAAAACAGGTGGGACCAAAATTGTCCCAACAGATCAATTGTCTTTTGCCACTGGATACTCTATTGTCTCTCATAATGTAATGTATTAGAACAAAAATGTCCCATGGTGCTTTGTGGTTTGAAACATCAATCCAAGAAGGTCGGATGAGTGCTTTGATGAGAATCAACACTTCCTCCTGTTCAAAAATCTGAGAAGTAGCAAGTGCAGATACTGATATCACAAGAGGAAGGGTTTGAAGGATCTGCTGCAGAAATTCACAGACAGTTCACTGTAGAGCAGAAAGAAACACCATTCTGGAACAACCAGGGCTAAAAACGGATGCAGATGAAGAAACACCACTAGAATACATTGATTGATCTTCACAGAAAGAATTCTTGAGCACATATTCAGTCAATCAAATTGGGAGTCCGGTGGAGGCATTGGATGCTGCGGAGAGGGTGAACCATACCAGGTGACACCTTTGGGGAGAGGGGTGACACCAGCCTTAGTGGTGCCACAGAGGGAGTCACAGTGTTTATTCAGGGCATGGAACGAGAAGCCCACCAAAGTCAAAATGCGGAACCCCTTTGATATCAGTGAGCTGAAGGCATACATTTACCTACTGCTTCTGGTGGATAGGTATCATGGGCAACATGGAATCTTGAAGGAAGTGTGGCATCAAGTCTCAGGGGACTGCCACTTCAGGGTAATAATGAACCTGAAGAGATTTTGTGCATTCACAGAGAATTTAAATAATGAGAGAAGAAAGAATGATGCATGTGGTCACTGATGATCTAGCTGCCTTTCAGTCCATGTGAACTATATTTCCTGAGCACCTTCAAACACAATAACCCTACAGATAGAGCTAAACACTAATGACCAGCTGGTTGAGGTTCCCTGGTTGAGCGCTATATGCCAAGTAAACCAGGAATGTAGGGCATAAAAGTGTGGCGATGCTACAATGCTAAGACATCCTGTCCTCTGAGAGGAGAAATTTATCTGAGCAGGTAGGCATGTATAACATGGAAAGCCCAGCTTGGTTAGAGTACTGGGAATGAGGCTATTTGAACCATATTTCAACACTGGATGAAAAATGGTAGGAGACTACCATTTTTTAACCCACTTAGAACTTGTAGTAGGGTTGCTAACCAAAGATCTAATGCACATTGGGACCACTTTACAGAATTAGCCTTATTCCCTCCCTGTTACTGCAGTATGGTGGCAGAGAAGAAAACCAGCAGATGAAGCACCATGTGTAGGATTTTTTTTCCATGCAAGTACCGTTGTAGTATCCATTGGTGTTCTGTAGAGTGAATGGCACAAAGAATAGGCTTTCATGGTGGCACAGGAAATCCTTCAGCAAGTGTTGTTATGTTGTTATGACAGAATATTGCCCCATGATGCCATTAATGCTAAGTCTGCTTGCAAATAAATGAAAACAGATTCTTTCCTTCAGAGTTTATGTTCATTTTCTAATTTTGCAAGTTCAGGTAGGTTTCTTACTGTTCGATTTTACTTTACTTGATTATTTATTTTTGCAGGAAAGCAGATCTGTTAGCTCCTCAGAACAAAAATTCTGTATCACGTGAACATATTTTTCAGCAGTGTGGGAAGGGAATCCTTCTATCTGGGTTGGCTCCTCCTCACACAACTACTGAAAAGTAACCTTCACAGTAAGTACCACTGTTCCTTTTTCCTGCAGTTGGCTTTCTTTGGAATGTCCTTCATTCTACACCCAGCATCTCTTTTTTAAATGGCTGTATTTCCTTCACACCAAAAATGTTAAATGCCCATTTTACTAGGAAAGGAGGAAGACCAAATTACTGGTGGATTGATTCAACGTAGGAGATTATCAGACACCCTTAATATGGCATTACAGGAACTCTAGGAGATCGCCAACGGGCTTCCCTTTTGGACAATGTTGCCTGTGTCCTGTTATGCTCCAATGTTAGCCCCGTTTTGCCCTCATTTCTTTTTATTCATGGCTTAAGCCATGAATAGATAGCCTGTTCCATTCCTATGACAGAATTACAGGCGAGTGAAAAGATGCCCTGTTCCCATAGCGCGATGCCAGTCACAGTGGGAGGTCTATTCCAGAACACTTCTGGGTGCAATCAGGACATCCAGGTAAGTGACATCCTTTTTTGTACCCTCCCTCGGTTACTTTGTATTTTTAAGTCTGTTTTTGTGTTTGCTGTCACTTTTTGGTGTCTTTTTGGCTTTTATTTTTTTGAATTTCCCACACACTCAACCTCTCATGAGAACAGCCCAGGATTTCAATCAGGAAGTGAATGCAGCTTTGTGCAAGCTGCATTCAGTCTGTGGCTGCCGAGGGGAGCAGATGGACACACTATTAAGGTAAGTGCAAAACTGTTCGTTACTGTGCTGAGACAGGGTCGGGAGGGTAGTGGGAGAGGAGATAGCTAGACAGGGATGCTATTTTTGTCCCATCAGATAATCTCCTAAACCACAGCCCCAATTTTATAAGACCTCAGCAAAGCTATTAGGGTTGCCATAAGATGGGAATGCCTTGAAGGTGTTTGGAAGTGGTGTTTATCTTTGGAATCTTTGGAAGTGGTGTTTATCTCCAATATGGCTTACAAGAATCTGATGCATTATAGCAATAGTGTTGATAGTTACATACCGCTTATCAGTGCCAAAGCACTCACTAAGTGGTTTACAATGTTTTTTAGCTAATTGCCCCCAACAAGCTCGATACTCATTTTACCAACCTACAGAAGGATGGAAGGCTGAGTGAACCTTGGACCCTCTGGGATCGAACTCATAATGTTGTGGCTTGTAGTACTGGCATTTAACCACTGGACCACCAGGGCTCCATAACAACAATTATAATAAAATGTTCAGTCAGACATGTAGTATAAATTAATCAGCATCACTACTACAGCCTAAATCAAGAGTACAGAGACCACAAGATTAATTATTTCAATATTAGTCAAATAAATATGCATATTATTAAAAACAGGAAATGGATGGAGGTACTTGTGGCACTGGGATGGAGGGTTGTCTCCCCCTGCACCACATGCCATCATGGTACCCTGGCTCTTGGTGTAGCATTTAAATGGGTGGGGAAGTCTGATTCCATCAGAAGAGTTACAAGTGCCAATCCAATCCAACTCTGGATAATAATTTTGATGACTATTAAATATAGTTTGGGATGGAGCTCTTAATGCAGATTTATACAGGAATACAAGATACCATGGTCCCAGGCCACTTTAGAGTCATTATGGACAAAACAAGCATTTTGATTTCTCCACACACACACCCCCAAAAATGGTAACCAATTCTGATTTTAATCTAATAAAATCTGTGAACCTCACTTAACAGTTTGGCAGCCATGTTATGAACTAACTCAACTGTCCATTAGCCATCCTATCATGAATGGCTTCATCATGTATTTCTGGCTGATCATTAAACATTTGGCATGATGTCATTTGGCATATTAGCCATCCAGATGGATGAGGAGCCTGCTCATCATAAGACAGGGTCCCGCATGAATTTCTGTCATAGTAATAATGCATGATGCAAGCCTCATCACCTTGTGTTGAAAAACATCACCCTATAGCTGCAAGACAAAAACTCAGGAAGGCTAACATTCTGAATGAGCTCAGAGCTTGCAAGAGAGGTTAATTTTTTTTTAATGATTTGCTTGCTTGCTTGCTTGCCTGCCTGCCTGCCTGCCTGCTTGCTTGATTTTTGCTACATTTGGAGGAAGAACAAGGAAGCAGTATATCCCCTGAAGATGGAGAAATACTAATGGGTAACAGAGAGAAGGCAGAACTACTTTTCATTGACTACTCCCAACATGGTGGAAATAGAAGGAGTAATACAGTTTGGGGCTACAACTTAGAATAGGCAAAGAGTTGGTATGGGAACATCTAGCCACTTCAAGTAAATCCAGATCTCTATGGCCTCATGAATTGCATCCAAGGGTATTAAAGAATTTTCAGACACAGTCTTCGAGTTTATGTCTATATTCTCTGAGAATTCTTGGAGAACAGACTGGATCTGGGCAAAAGGACCTGGGCCACTGCTGACCAGTTAACTTGACACCACTACCAGGATAGGTTCTGAAACAAATCATTAAACAATCAGTCCAAGATCACTTAGAAAAGAATGCTTTGATTAAGTAAGTGTTTCTCAAAAACAAGTCATGGAAGACTACACTTATTTTTTTAAAGCAGTATTACATGCTTGGTAGATCAGGGGACTCCTGTGGATGTAGTGTATCTTAATTTCATTAAGACTTTCAATAAGGTCCCTCATGACATGGTTAGAGACAAGTTGGTAAAATATGGACTAGAGACAATACTAATGTTAAGCAAATTTATAGTTTGTTGATGGACTGAACTCAACAAGTCCTCACCAATGGTTCCCTGTCATTCTGGAAAGAAATGACAAGTGGGGTTACATTGGGTCCTGTCATGGGCACAGTGTTGTTCAATATAAAATCATAGAATTATAGAATTAGATATAGTTGGAAAAGACCAGGAATGCCATCCAGTCCAACCCCCTACCAAGGAGGAATACACAATCAAAGCACTCCCGGCAGATAGCCATCCAGCTTCTGTTTAAAAACTGTCAAAGAAGGAGACTCCACCACACTCTCAGGTAGCATGTTCCATTGTTGAACTGCTCTTACCATCAGGAATTTCTTCCTAATGTTTAGGTGGAATCTCTTTTCCTGGAGCAGCAGAAAACAAGCTTGCTCCCTTTTCAATATGACATGCTTTCAATATGAGTAAACATGACTATCATGTCACCTCTTAACCTTCTCTTCAGGCTAAAATACTCAGCTCCCTAAGGCGCTCCTCATAGGGCATGGTTTCCAGTTATTTATAAACAACTAGAGGATTGATGATACCTGACTAGAAAGCAGTGTGAAAGGGATATCTTCATAGACCATAAGCTAAGTATGAATTAACAGTGTGATGATGTTGTAGCAGAAAGAGCTAATGCAATTCCAGGCTGCATTCATGCAAATATAGTGTCCAAATCAAGGGAATTAATATATCTATATAGTTATACAGTTGTCCTTTCATATTCTCTGCGGTTTAGTTCCAGGACTCCCTGTGGATACCAAAATCCGTGAATATTCAAGTCCCATTATATGCAATGGCATAGCAAAATATATAAGGTGGCAAAATCAAGGTTTGCTTTTTGGATTATTATTTTTTAAAGAATATTTTCAATACGTGAATACTTAAATTTGTGGATACCAAATTTGTGATATGGAGGGACAACTGTATTGTACTTTGGTCAGATTTCAATTGGAGTACTGTGTGCAGTTCCAGTCACCAGGGATATTAAAAAGCTGGAATGTGTACAGAGAAGGTGCCAAAGGTCTGGAAACCAACACTATAAGGAATAGTTGAGTGTTGGGTACATTTAATCTGAAGAACAAAAGACTACGAGCCAATATGATAGCCATCTTCATATACCTAATAAGCGGTCACGTAGATGCCTTTGTGGACCACACTGGCTTTCTACTGTTCCAGGACATGGGATGGAACCAATAGATTCAAAATACCATAGTCAAAAGGAGATTGTGAGTATATGACACATACGGCTAAGCAACATCAGAAAGTAGGCAAGATGGCAAAAGTTATTACTGAGGAGGAACACACAAGCTAGGAGAGCCTACAGCAACTGGTCTTACATGAGCCTACTGCGAAGGTCAAGACTCTATCCCCTCCCCCCCCACACACACTGATTTAATTGAGTGCAAACTACTTTGGTACTTTGAACTCAGTTTTCAGCATTTGAAGTAGGCAAAGGACAAAGGAGGGAAGTGGGACGGGAGAAGAAATGGGACATTTTAAAAGCATCTAAAAATGTGGGAAAACAGAGGATTAATCAGGACTGTCTCTGACAAATCAGGACTATTGGAGGTATGGAACATTTGGAAGAACTTCCTGATAGTAAGAACTGTTTGATAGTAGACCAGACTGTTGTGATGGTGATGGACACTCCTTCACTGGAGGGTTTTAAAGACAGTTTTCACGGCCATCTGTAAAGGAAGCTTTAGGCCTTTATTCCTGCATTTGCAGGCGTTTGGGCTAGATGACTTTCTACCATCTTTGCAGTTCTGTGATTCCATGAAAAGCCTTCTTTTTTGTATCAGACTTCCTCTGCCCACTGCAACACTGCCTCAAGAACCATGGGAGGACTGGCTGTGTGGACTGGGACTTAGAGGATCTGTTAAAAAAGAAGGGCTAGGCATTACTCCACGTGCTATTGTTCTCTTGTGGTTTTCTGCTGTTTGAGGGTAGATGCAAGAATAAGGAGAACAGACACAAATAAAGAGACCACACATATAGCTGGGATATAAAGGGCCACTGTTGTGGGAGAGAGGCTTGCGTACCCTAATGATGTTTTGAGCTATGCTGGCGGTGGCATAATAGCCACTGGTAGGGTCTCCCATGCCAGACAGGTCAAAATCGAAGGGTCTGACAAAGAGTGTCAAAGGGCAGAATGGGCTCTCTAGCCTTATGGCAACCATCCTAGGAGAAGGAAAACTCTAATCCCAAACCCGGGCAGATGGTGCTCGTCCAACCCTGTAAGGTCAACCATATAAGAAAAGGAAACTCTAATCAAACCTACGACCCAAGGACCTCACTGCTACTGTCCATGCTTGCAAGGCCACAGCAGATGAACCTTTGGTTTAAAGGGTGAGGCCAGTTCTGTGCATGCTACTCTCCACCAGAAAAATCCATTGCACAGGCTCGAAGGACCAATCCAACTCCCAAAAAGCCCTGTAGCGATAGGCAAGGGATGAAACAGCAGGTGGAAAGATGCTCTGGAAGCTGCAGACCCAACCCTGCATGCAGGTGATTCAGGACTTTGGTCGCTTGAGGCTGACCTGGGAGATGACAGTCTTGTTCAGCAGCATCCTGAACGACCAAGCAGCCTTTTTTAAGGAGAGCACTGCTTGCTCCATATGGAGAGGGGCCAAGAAAAGGTGGCCTAATGAAAGCTCATCCCCATCTACCTGGTTGGCTAGCCGCGGCCAACAGGCATCGTCATGCGGTCAAACCAAGGCAAAGAAACAAAGGCACACACCGGCTTACAAAGGTGTAAATAAACTGACGCCTGCATGCTGGAACATCAGAACCATGCGAGACTATGGAGATAGTGAATGGCCTGAGCATTGTTCTGCTCTAATAGCCCATGAACTATCATGACTTAATATTGACATCGCTGCTCTTAGTGAAGTTCGTCTCCATGAGCAAGGCAGCCTTAAAGAACATGGCGCCGGCTACACACTTTACTGGTCTGGCAAACCCAAACCCAAAAAACATCTTTCAGAGTAGGCTTTATGATTAAAAACTCCATTGTCTCCAAACTCGAAACCTTGCCAACAGGACACTCTGATCGCAATATTTCCTTATGCCTCCCTCATGTTGTTCTCTTTAGTATATATGCCCCAACTATGCAAGCCGACCCTGTAGAGAAAGACAAATTCTACACAGACCTACGCCAACTCATACAAAAAGTCACTGTAGAAGATAAAATTATTATCCTTGGTGACTTCAATGCCAGAGTAGGAAAGAACTCCGAAGCCTGGAAAGGTGTCTTAGGCAAACATAGTGTTGGAAATTGCAATGATAATGGACACCTCTTGCTAGAGTTCTGTGCAGAACAACAGATGACTATTACAAACACTATCTTTCAGCAGAAAGACAGCTTGAAGACAACCTGGATGCATCCCCGATCCAAACATTGGCACCTCATTGACTATGTTCTAGTCCGCCAGAGAAACATTCGCGATGTCCGTCATACCCAAGTGATGACCAGTTCAGAATGCCAAACAGATCATCGCCTCATCAGATGTAAACTAAATCTTCATCTTAAGTTCAAACCTAAGAGGGGTGGCATCTTAAAGAGGAGACTCCATGTCAACAATCTTGAACAAGCTACCATGAGACACAACTTCCAGGCAAATCTGCAAACAAAACTTGAAGACCATTCTACAGATCCTTCTCCTACAGTGCTTTGGTAACATATCAAAAACAGTATCCTCCAGTCTGCGGAAGAATACCCGGGTTCTCCCATAAGAAAAATCAAGACTGGTTTGATGAAAACAACCAAGAGATCCAGGAGCTGTTGGCAAAGAAGAGAACTGCTCACCAGGCATACTTCGCCCAGCCAACTTGCCATGTAAGAAAAGCAGCTTTCTGTCTCATATGTAGTAAACTTCAACAAAAACTCTGAGACATGCAGAACAAGTGGTAGACCAATATAGCAGAAAAGACACAAAGCTGTGCAGATCTGGATGATCTTAGAGGATTTTATGAAGCTCTTAAAGCAGTGTTTGTACCGACTTATCAGGTCCAAAGCTCCTTATACAGTACAGATGGTCAAACATTAATTACTGATAAAGCCTTCATCCTGAATCGATGGGCTGAATACTTTCAAAGTCTCTTTAGTGCCAAGCAAGTAGTCCAAGGCTCAGCTATCCAACATATGATACAAAAACTGATGAAAAATGAATTGGACATAGCTCCCACTTTGGAAGAGACCCTTAAGGCTATACAGCAGGTGAAAAACAGCAAGGCAGCTGGGATTGATGGAATCCCACCTGAAGTATGGAAACACGGATGTCATATACTCCACGAGAAATTCTACGAACTCCTTGTGAATTGCTGGGAAAAAGGGGAACTGCCATCAGATCTCGAGATGCAGTCATCATCACCCTATACAAGAAAAAAGGAGCAAAATCCGATTGCTCAAAGTATCGAGGCATAACACTGCTCTCTATTGCTGGAAAAATCCTTGCAAGGATACTCCTGAGCAGATTAGTTCCTGCTATTGCAGAAGAATTTCTTCCTGAAAGCCAATGTGGCTGCAGAGCCAATAGGAGTACTACAGATATGGTATTTGCCCCTAGACAACTGCAAGAAAAATGTAGAGAGCAGAACAAGGGTCTCTATGTAACATTTGTTGACCTCATGAAAGCCTTCAACACTGTGAGTAGAAAAGGTATGTGGCAGATCCTGGAAAGACTAGAATTTCCCCCGAAATTCCTTAAAATGATTATCTTGCTACACGACGGCCAGCGCGGTCATGTCAGATATGGCAATGCTCTTTCAGTGCCTTTTCTAATAACTAATGGAGTGAAGCAAGGTTGTGTTCTTGCTACAACTTTATTTACAATCTTCTTCAGCATGATGCTGCAAAGGGCTACGACAGAGCTTGAAGAAGAAGACGGCATTTATATATGTTACCGTACTGATAGTAGCTTGTTTAACTTAAGTCGTCTGAGGGCTTGCACGAAGACTCTAAACTATCTAGTCTGTGAGCTGCTCTTCACTGATGCTGCTGCCCTTGTTGCCCACACAGAAGCAGCTCTACAGCACCTAACATCCTGCTTCGCAACAGCTGCAGAGCTGTTTGGGCTGGAAGTCAACCTTAGGAAAACAGAAGTTCTCTACCAGCCTGCACCATAGGACAAACACCACCATTCCCACATTGCCATCGGCATATCTGTGCTCAAGTCCGTTCAGCAGTTCACCTACCTGGGAAGCATCATCTCCTCAGATGCCAAGATTGAAAAAGAGATTAATCACAGAGTAGCAAAGGCATATAGCGCATTTGGAAGACTTTACAAAAGAGTCTGGAGTAATAAACACCTGAGGCGAAACACAAAAATCAGTGTGTATAGAGCCATTGTACTGTCTATTCTCTTTTATGGGTCTGAAACATGGGTCACCTATCGCCACCACTTACAACTCCTCGAACGCTTTCATCAGTGCTGTATACACACAATCATAAATATACACTGGACTGACTATGTGACGAATGTTGCTGTCCTTGAGCAAGCAGGGATCACCAGCATTGAGGCCATGATATTGAGAACACAGCTGTGCTGGGCAGGGCACGTTTCTAGGATGGAGGACCATCACCTCCCAAAAATAGTACTCTGCAGTGAACTCGCCACGGGTCAGCGTAAGAGGGGCACTCCAAAAAAGTGATACAAGGTCTCCATGAAACAATATCTCAGGCTCGGCCAAATTGATCACCAACAATGGTCTGCCCTGGCCGGGATGCATGGAGACACACTATCCATAATGCTGCAGCCTTATTTGAGAATTCACGCGGAACAAGTCTTGAACAGAAACGACAACGCAGAAAGAATCACAACCCGGAAACATCACCCAAGGAGACCTTCTGCTGTGCTTTCTGCAACTGGACTTGTTTATCTCGGATTGGCCTTTTTAGTAATCAGTGCGATTGCAGAAAGCACGTGACGAGTCCTTTCTGAATCTTCATTTGCAAAGTAAAGCCAGAAAGGGAGAGAGGGAAAGGGCCACTTTTATTTACCTATAACCTATTTAACCCCATTCTGAGAGAGCTGCAATGGGGGAGCAACCTAGTGTGGGAATTGTTGGGGCAGGAGGTCAACTCCAAGACCCCCTCCCCAACTTCCCTAGGGTGAAAACACCTGAACCCCAAGGAGAATCCATAAGCTGGGTTATTCCCCAGCCAGTCTGCATCTGGAAGGCTAACCCAAAAGGCCCTCCCTCAATTTACATAAATTAATGGGAGGGGTTTATCCCTCAGGTCAGCCCAAAAGGAGGTCACTTTCCCCACCCCTCAGTTCCCAGGAACTAAAGGGGAAGTTCCAGCTCCCCTCTTCACCTCCAAAAGGGGCAGGTGCCAAGGTGCTCACCGAACTACCAAAATCTCCCCCTCTATCTGCCACAGAAAAGGGACAAGCATCTGCTTAGCCCCTTTCCCCCACCAGATTATCCAATAGGGACCTCAAATCCCCATTGCAGATCTTCCAAAAAATTAAATGCTCTACATCAAACAGACAAACCTCATTAGCCCTATGAAGGGCAATCTCCTTAAATAATTATATTGGAGAGGGGTAGATAATGCCCCAAATCCTTCTCCATTGCCATGTGGCAATCATAATTAACCCAATGCAAGGCTATGAAGAAAAGGCATGCTGGTACTCCTGTCCCTGGGGGGCACACCGGCATTCCCATCCCTGGGGGGCACACTGGTGCTCCCGCTCCTGGGAGGCACACAGGCAGTCCCACACCAAAGAGGCACACTGGCACTCCTGGAACAGAAAAGCAACATCAGGTGGAGGCCCATGGCAAACCTGAAACAAGAATAGAGTATAGGGTGGAAGCTCAAGACTCTCCAGGAACAGAAGTGGAATAACAGCACAGACCTCTCCTCCCATTCATCAGACAAGGGAAACTGGTTCAGATGGGCCTGGTGCACAGCCCTGCAAGACAAAATGTATAGTTTAGAAATGAATTAGGTAATGGTCTCCCATCCAAGAAGAATCCCTGCTTAGCACCCAAAATCAGCCAGAATACAGCCTTCAAAAATCTGGTATCTGTAAGGTATTTGAACAAATGACATAGAATAAAGAACAGCAATGAATTTATCAATTAAATAATATGTAAAATCATTACACCAGCAAGTGCAGAAATCTATTAATCAATTAAGTACAGTTGTCTCTTCATATTCGCTGGAGTCTGGTTCCAGGACCCGCCATGGACACCAAAATCTGTGAACACCCACATCCCACTACATGCAATGGCACAGCAAAATGGCGTCCCCCATACAAGATGGCAAAATCAAGGCTTGCCTCTTGGATCACTATTCTTCCAAGAATATCTTCAAGCCATGAATACCCCAATCCATGGTCATCAAATCTGTGGATATGGAGGGACAACTGTAATTGTCCCTTAATTAAAGCTAATAGATAACACTCAACAATAGCAATATCAAAGTGATGAAAAGGAGGAGGTAGAGGGGGGTTGAAATTAAATCCCTTCTAGCCCCACCCTCTGCTCTCCTGGCAACAGCCTAGGGGCTGAGGTAAAGTTACAGGACTCCATCCTGTGCTCCCTCAAAAGGGGTTCCTACAGTGTAGTCGTGACCACACTGGGAACCCTATTCCTTACATTTCACAATTAATGTGTATAGTTGATAGGGGTATTTTTTTGTAACAGCCCCTCTGCAAAAAAACAAAAAACAAAAACCAGAATGAGATTAAGGGTCTTACTGTACTCCAAAGAAAAGTGGCAGGGGAGCAGGAATGTTCCATTTTCCATGCTGCCTTAGTGCATGACATCAGTGTTCTTTTGTTCTGGTTCCATGAGGGACTGAGGCAAAGCCGCATCTTTTTGCTAAACAGAAAAACCTGTTAGCAAAAAAGGATGCTTTACCCTATTCCCCCATAGGACTGGAATGAAAGAATGCTAGAAGAAGGACAAAGTCATGTGGTAAGGAAGAGGGGATGATGGAATGTTCCTGCTGCATTGCTGCTTTTCTTGGAGTGCGGTAAGGCCCTAAGATCCTTCTTCAGTGAAATATCAAGCGGGAGATCATGGACCAAGCAGGAGGGGGCAGCTCGCTCCAAAATAGTGTAGAGAGGTGTCCCCCATGCTTGATTTACAAGTTGCACATGGTTAGATCAAGGCTTGTACACAAGTTGCAGTCAACTATCAATAACAGCTATGTGTACATTTATGTGAACAGGTTCATCCATCTATTGATGAATCAACATGCCAAGAGAAAAGAGTAAAACGCACAATATCTTTTGTATTCATTAATGACACAGGAGCTATAGATTATTCAAAATTAGATTAGAGCATGATTTTAATGCTGTGAAAAGGAAAAAATGGCTGTCTTGTAATATTTTGAATTGTTGAATATTATATTTTTCTTTTGTGGCTTTCGAATTCTGTTCAGCTAGGCTTACCAATAAAATGAACTGAAGTAGGCTGTAAGGTATAACTGAATTGGTGGATGAAAGTATTCCAAGAAAGCAAGGCACTCTTAATTGAAACAAAAGGTACAAGGAACAAAGCCAATATTTATTTAACTTGACAGATATATAACAAAAGGATAGCTTTATCAGAGAAAAGAATCCCATGGTTACTAGCTATAAGCAAGTTATTTGATGTGAAACATTTGGCAGCTTCCCATTTCTCTCTACACTGTCAGCTGGAAGCAAGTTCTTCTGTAAGCATCTGACATATATGTACTTGTTTCATTCTCCATGTAGTGATAAAATCTTGTGACTAGATTTCAGAACATAGGTCAAGAGTACAATTAATGGAAAGAAAATGGAAGGACCCTTTCATAGTATGTTCTCCAACCTCTTAAACTGGGTGAAAACAAAATGTGAAGCTGTATTATTTGTTACCATTTATATGTTTGCCTTTTCTCTAGTGAGTTCAAGGTGAGATATATGGCTCTCCTCCTGTCAACTTTATTCTCCCAATAGTGCTATGAATTGGTTAAAGTTGAGACAAAGGGCCCTCTCACATTACACAGTTATAGCACTTCGGTTCCATTTTTACTGCTATGGCAACATCCTATAGAATCCTGCGATTTGCAGTTTAGGAAGAGGCACTTAGAATTTTCAGCCAGAGAGCTCTAGGGCCTTCTCAAACTACAAACCCCAAGATTACATAGGATGTTGACATGGCAATTAGGTGGAATCATAGTACTATAGCTGTGTAGTGTGAAAGGGCCCAGAGTGACTGTTTCAAGATAGGTGAATGGTTAAGTAGTGACTAAAACTTAAATCCCCCAAATCCCAGTCAATTCTAACTGGTATCTTACATTAGTTCTCTGATTTAATTGGTGTTTTTACCCCACCAATACCCACAAAAGGGAGATATTATACATAGAACAATCCTTGCTCACTGATAAGGCAAAATACAAGAAAGGTAAGCAGGGATGTTATATAAATTGGAAAATCAGAGATGTGGGACTTTGTCAAAGGGTGAGAAGATAGATGATATAGACATAGATTTATAGGCTGATATCCTGTTGAAAAATTATGAGATTGTGAGGCAAACTTACAAACAGGTAACTGTGGGGATTCATATTTGTAGTAGTTAATATCCAAATGTGATCCCTAAATGTACCTCTTATGCCAAGCAGTGTCCCAACTGAAAGATTTCTGAGGTTCTGCACATAGAGGCACTGGGAAATGATGGCTGCAGTGCTCTCTCACTCATGGGGTACATTGAGACCAGCAGCTGTGGCAGGACCTCAAGGGGTCTTGTTACCCAAATTGCTTGGGGTCTATGGGGACCCTCTAATCTCCTAACATTAATTTGGAGAATTTAATTAACTCAACTTGGCATGTGAGAGGCCGGGCAATGGTGGGATCTTTTAACCTATGTATACTGGTAGTAACGGAGGAGATTCTAAGCCAAAAGTTACAATTAAATGATCTTTATTGGAAATTAATATCAACAGCATTCAAGCAAACACTCAGGCTTCAGACGCTCACAAGGCTATCAAAAATAGTAGGAAGTGTTTGGACAGAGGAATAGAGTAAGGGATATAGCTGGTTATACTGTACCAATCCTGCAGAGCTGAAATCCCAAAGTAAACTGACAGCAAGGAGGTCTGGATAATAGACTGGTGACACAAACTGCCTAGAAGTCAGAAAGCAGGGGATTCGTGCACACTTTGGTGGTGTTTTGGGGTGATATTTATATGAAATAATTCCCCTGAGGGATGGGAATTTTTATGGGTATGCAATGTTGACTGTGACCCCAGTCTGTCTTCTGTCAGAGTCATTCATATAAGAAGAGCAAGGAAGGTAGTGATGGTAGAGAGAAAAAAGAAGAGATATTGTTGGGAGAGAGGTTAGGAAGAACAAACTGTGCAGTAAATAGAAAAACAGTAAGGAGGCCTGGGATCAAAAATATATGGAAGACAGTGAAGAGATTTGTTATGTAAGTCTAGATATGAAATGGCGAGAGACTCAGGCAGGGTAAGCATATTCAACTTAGATAAAGAAAATGGATTCTAGTGATATTGTACAGATGGAAATGGCAATTTAAATAGCAACGGATTGACTGTGAAAAACAAGAGATAAGATAGACTCAGAAATTATAAACATATTATGCACTTGGTAGAAGGAGGAATAATTATTGGATTTCAAACCTACAAGCAGTTGAAGCAGGTGAATGAAGAAGGAATACAAGGAATTCAGTTTTGTTCAAATACAGTATTCATGAGGAGGAAAGCTAACAATTTTCCCTGTAAAAGGTCCAGAAGAAGGAATAGTTATAAATGTGGATTGTCCAGCTAAAAATGATAATACAGACTTAAAAGATGACAAGAGAACATGAGGAAGCAAATAAAGAAAATAAAATAGAAAAAGTGGGTATCAAAGGAAGGGGAAAACCCTTGGGTGAACTTCATACCTTGAGATGTTCAGGTAAATGTTTCTGGAGAAAAAGACTCAAATCATACAAAATCTAATATTTTGGAAGAAAATTGTAGTATTTTCCCCCTATGGTATTTCATATTATTGTTTTTCACATTTATCTAATATTACAGGCAGCGGATGTCATACAGATATATATGGTGTATAAGCATCAGGAAATTCTCTTCATATTAAGCTTCATATTAAGCCTCCTGCCTCTTCTGCCTGAAATTAGCGTTCTTTTGTGAGGCATCTCATGAATCCTTCTATATGATGATTGTTTAAAAGGAGACATCCCAGGAGATTGGAATGAGGAATATTGTTGTGAGGATATGTATTTCGAATAAGCAACCCGATGAACAATATGAATTAAGTGTGAACAAATCCATAGCTCTTGCTATAATGGTTGGTGTGACCATTATGGTTAATTGAGACACAGTCATACTTTAGGTAGACCAGAGGTGGGCAACTGTAATGGGTTGAGGGCCAGTTTTCTGCCTCAGGACATTATGAGGGCCACATGGTCTGCGAAAAATTGCAAATACATACCAAAACACTGGAAGTGGAAGGAAGTCCACTTCTGCTTAAAAACACACACACACACATGGGTAACTTGTGATGTTAAACAATGCAGAAAGGCCCTGTGATATTGTTAAAAGGTGCTTTGCTGCTCCTCGAATCTTCTTGGAGAAGCAATTCTGCTTTGGGACAGAATAGAAAAAGGGTGGTTTGGAAGCAGACTGAAATCAGTAGGATGTAAGGTTATTTATAAAAAAAATAATAATCCAAAAAGCAAATATAATCCAAAAAGCAAACCTTGCTTTTGCCATTTTATATAAGAGACACCACTTCACTATGCTATTGTATATCGTGGGACTTGACATCCACGGATTTTTGTATCCATGGGGGTGCGGGTGGTCCCGGAACCTAACCCCAGAGGATACCGAAGGCTCACTGTAAAATCATTTTAAAATGTAACAAAGTTAAAACCCACCCCTCAAAAAATGACTCCATGCCACCAATTACTCTTTAAATGCCTGTCTAAATAGAAAGGTCTTTGCCTGGTGGTGAAAAGAGAGCCGAGAGGAGCCATCCTGAGCTCCCATGGAAGGGAATTTCACAGCCTGTGAGCCACCACCCAAGAAGGCTCTCTTCCATGTCCTTACCAGATGGCCTGTGATAGTGGTGGGACCAAAAGAAAAACCTTCCTGGAGGATCATAAGATTTAC
Organism: Gambelia wislizenii; assembly: GCA_030847615.1. Classification (NCBI taxonomy): domain Eukaryota; kingdom Metazoa; phylum Chordata; class Lepidosauria; order Squamata; family Crotaphytidae; genus Gambelia; species Gambelia wislizenii. Next base: position 377,630,838 of record JAUMIR010000002.1, on the reverse strand, counting down.
TAATTTAAGTTCCATCAGCTTCAATAGGTTAGTGCAAAGTATGGATGACTAGAATCAACCTTTTATGTGAGAAAAAACCAACAGTATCTGAAGGATCAGGCCTTTGAATCACATCAGAGTTTTTTTTTTAAAAATGTCATGCTTCAGAATCTGGATGAACTTCCAACAAATATTACTGAGAATGATTTTTTTTCTTTACAAACTAAACTAAACTTACATTTATTACTTGGTCAAAAGCCAGGTTTGTCTTGGTAATAATGTGAATGCAAAGCAAATAAATGATTTGGAATCTGTTATCTGCCTTTTGTAATGTTACTTGCAACTCCAAATCAGCATTTCATTTTGTTAAATCACATTCAAATAGAGGATGCATGCACAACATGAGAGATTAGATGCTCTATGTTGTAGTCCTTTGAAGCTGTTTTTGCAGTCCCTGGCTCCCCAGATTTTCCTGGACCCTCCTGTCCCCACAATTTACAATCAAAAAGGTTAATTGCCATTCCTAGAAGCCTCCAGGAGTGGTGACGTACCTTTTGAATTGGCTGCAGGGTGTAGGAACATGCACTATTTAGCAGCCCTAATAGCCACCAGTGGCATCACAAAAAGTAAATACAAGTCTTTCTCCATATGCACAGGACCAGCACCTGTGGTTTCAAGTATCTGCCATCCCAAAAAATATGGTTTCTTTAGGCATTTCCTAAGCCCTCCCTCATCCACTGGAAGTCAAGCTCTAGCTGCCTAGAGAGAAATCTCTGTAGGCATTTCATAGGTCTGCCAGAAGTTACCATAGAATTGTGCTGGAGATGCCTAGAGAGGCAGCCTCTCTAGGCATCTCCTAGATCCTCCAGCATGATTCTGTGGGGTCACTGTTACCCATGGTTTCATGTATTTGTGGTAAGTCTGGGAACATATCCCCTGCAGGTATGGCAGGTGATCTGTACTGCACACTCAAAGCATTCTCAGTTGTGAATTACATTTAGGGACACCATATAATTTGTCTTCTCCATTTTGCAGGGTAATGCACATGCACTTATTCTGAAAAGAATACTGTGAAGTATGTTATGCTGAGAAAAAAGTTACACATTCAGGGTCACCCTGCTTAGCTTCCTTGCTAAATGGGGGCTGGAATGCAGTAATTTTGATCCAGGTTCAACAGTCTGTCTACTGTGTTACATTCAGAAGCAGACCTCCCAGAGGGCCTTCTCTTCTACGGCCCCAGACTTTGGAATGGCCTGCCAGATGAGATCCGTCTTATCGCTACTGTTTCCCAGCTCATGTATGGGAAAGTCACTTTGCCAATCTTTATGATTCTGCTGAAAATACCTCAAACTCATTAGTATCTGATCTCATGATAGAGGTTTCGTCTCTTCCCCTCTGGCCCCCAGTTTCGTACTCAGAGATAAAGAGTCTTATCACCCAACTCAAACCAGCTCGTGCCCCAGGTACTGATTTTATAACTGGTGAAGTACTTAAAAATAACCTTGACTGGTGGGTTCCGGTCCTCGCTAAATTATTTACGGCCATCGATAGATCTGCTTCCATCCCAGAAGATTGGGGCTTGGCCATTATTGTCCCGATATATAAAAAAGGTAACAGAACTGATCCCTCTAATTTCCGACTGATTAGTCTCTTGAGTTTGGTGAGTAAGCTATACACAAAACACCTTTTAAATAAGTTTTTAGACTGGCTTGAGACTGAAGATATTCTGATGGCTGAACAGGCAGGCTTTCGGCCCGGAAGATCCACTATTGATCATACAATGATTTTGCAATATCTTGTTGAAAAATACCTCCATTATGGACAACAACTATATGTGGCATTTATAGATTTTAAATCCGCCTTTGATACAGTCAATAGATCTAGATTGTGGGAGAAATTATTGTGCACTAATATAGATAAACGACTTCTTTTGCTTCTTATTAAGATTCATGAGAACTCTAATATCAAGGTCAGATGCAGTCTCCAAGGTCATGTTTCCAAGACAATTCCTGTTAAGATGGGTGTAAGGCAAGGATGTGTCCTGGCCCCTACCTTATTCAATTTTTACATTAATTCCCTTGTTTCTGCTCTGAATAATCTTTCATTTCACCCTCCAAAGTTGGCTAACAAGCATATTAACTCATTGCTTTATGCAAACGATGTTGCTATTCTTTCGCTATCCCCTATTGGACTCAAAAGAGCCCTAAACTCTCTTGCTCTGTTTTGCAAAGAGGAGAAATTAACAATTAACTCCTCCAAGACTAAGATCCTCACTTTTGCTCATCGCCCCAAATTGATACAATGGACACTTGATAGACAACACATAGAGCAGGTTAAGACTTTCAAATATCTAGGAATTGTTTTCCATAACTCTGGTAGGAGAACAGCCCATTCAGAACTTGTCGTCAGCAATGCCCAAAGAACCATAACAGCAATTCTAAGATTTTTTTTCACCAAAGGTGCTCAGTTTATTCCGGCCGCATCAAACTGTTCAATGCCAAGGTTCGTCCTCAACTTCTATACGGAGCCCAATTGGGACCATATTGTAACATCAATGTAATTGAATGTATGCAAACTAAGTTCCTTAGGAGAATCTTCCAGGTTGCCCCTTGTGTTCCGAATGCTGTTCTCAGAAAGGAGGCTGGGTCTATCAAAATAGAATCTAGTCTGTGGATCAGTATACTCACCTATTGGCAAAAATTGCATAAAACTCCTGGAGGTTTGACAAATTTAATCTTTCTGGATCCTTTCAAATCCTCTTGGGAAATTTCTATCTATAAGAAAATAAATGAGCTAGGTCTCAATAAAAATGAAATTCTAAAGCTTGATGCCGATAGAGCTAAATCTATTATTAAACAAAAAATTATAGAAGCAGAAAGATACATGGATTCTGCTTCTCTTTCAAAATATGCCTTGTTTAGCTTTCAAGCCCTGGTCCCCTCCCCAGCTCCATATTTATTTCATGTCACTCTCCCGAAGTTTAGAAGGGCTTTAACTTTGGCACGGTTCAATGTGTTGCCTACGGCCATGCTGGAAGGTAGATTAAAAAAAATACCTTTTGAATTTCACTTTTGCCCATGTGGTTCGGGTGCTGTGGAAACCAATGAGCATGTTCTCCTATATTGTCAATTTTATAGGGACATTCGTCACCAACTGATTAGCCCACTACTGGGTAAATTTCCAGGTAAAACTGACTCTGTTTATTTGCACTTTCTATTGGATAACATTGACCCCACAGTATCCCACAAGGTGGCTAAATTTTGTTACATCGTTTGTAAACTGCACCCTCAATTGACAAATGGACATTCTATCACTGTGCAGTAAGATTTGTTTGAATACTGTACATATACAGTCCATTATTAGTTTATATTTTAATTTGGTATTGTATTATTGATACGCCATTTGTATAACTGTACGATTGTATGACTTGGTTTTTATACTGGTCAAAGACCGAATAAATTTTATTACTACTATTACTATCGCTACTCTTAATAGCTTCAAGAAAGCGCTAAAGACGGATCTCTTCCGGCAGGCCTTCCCGGAATAACTTCCCGGTTCAAGTGGACTGATTGCTACCCACCCCCTCACCATCGTTGCTTTTATTTATTTATTTATTTATTTATTGTATTTTATCTTTGTTTTAACTCTCTATTTGTTTAATTTAGTTTTAAGGGGTGGGAGGGTAGGATGGGGAAGGACTGTTTTAACTTGATGTTGTTTTAATCTTGCTGTAAGCCGCCCCGGTTGCCGAGCAGAGGGGCGGGTTAAAAATAAAAATTTATCATTATTATTATTTGGAAAGTTACTTTTTTGGACTATAGCTCCCAGAATCTGCTAGCCAGCTTGGCTACCAGCTATACCAACTAGGGGATTCTGCAACTTCTCATTCTAGTATCAATGCAAGAGGATTAGTAGATACAAATCTGACATTAGAAATGGTAATACCCCAAAACCATTTGCAGAACATTTCAACAATCCTGGGCATACATTAAGGGATTTACAGGTTGCAGTCCTTGAATACTGAAATTACAAAGGAAGTATAGAAAATTAAATTTACAAATTCCAATCATTAGCAAAGGTATGAACAAAGAAAATGGCTTCATGGCATACTACATAGATTAATACAATATTCTCACTACACAAAAACCAAAATGAATCTTCTCATTGAGAGTTTTGAATCCAGGGAAACTGACTTTTGGTAAGCAGCTTTATTGTTTTGACACATCAACAATAACTGACCACTGTAAAGATCTGAAAGACCTGTATCACTTTATGCAGCCCTTGAAAATTTATGGCAAGGGTCATGATTTGCATCTTTCTAGATCCTGTTACCATCTATCCCACTCCCACAACTGTATAAATATCTTTTATACCTGATGCCTTAATACCACTTGGAACTACATCTGAAGAAGTGGGTTTATATCCATGATAGCTCATGCTAAATAAAAAACAGGGGCTTATTGCACACTGAAGTAATTTGGCAAGGCAGTCAGAAGATTGTGCTTTCTGTGCTGCCTTACTGCATGATGTCGTTGTTCTTCTAATGTTCTGCTGTTCTGGTCCTGTGGGAAATCAAGGTAAAAACACATCTCTTTGCTAACAGATTTTTCTGGTTAGCAACAAGACACAGTTTTATGTCAGTCTCCCACAGGACTGGAACAGAAAAATGATAATGTCATGCAGTAAGGCAGCATGGAAAGTGGAACCTTTTGACTGCCTTGCTGCTTTACTTTGGTGTGCAATAAACCCCTTAGGACTTTTTTGGACGGCGATTTGTAATGCAAGAAGGCTAGTCCCTCTTGCGAGGCTGCTGCATGGCGGGAGGACCGTTTCGGATGACGCTGTCCCCCTGCCAATACTGTTCCGGAAGAGCTGGGAGGCTGCAGTGCCATATTTGGCCATTTCCTAATCACAGTCAACTTCCGTGATTAGGAAATGGCCAAATATGGCACTGCAGCCTCCCAGCTCTTCTGGAACAGTATCGGCAGGGGGATGGCATCAACCGAAACAGCCGAGCAGCAGCCTCACAAGAGGCACGAACCTTCTTGCATTACAAATCGCCGTCCGAAAAAGTCCTTAGTCTTAAAGGTGCTGTCACATTTCTTTTTTTTCTCCCCTCCCTTCTTCCTTTTTATAGTTCAAAAAAGTAACTTTTCCAAGTGCTGATTACACTGTGGCATTATTTGAGAATCCCTGATACCAAGTAATACTGCAGCCAAGCTAGTGAAGATCAATTGATCTATCAACAGAATTGGCTGATATTTTCATTTTGACTAGAAGACTGAACCCATGTGTTATTGAGGCCTTTGCTGTGCAGTCAAGGATACCCCTCCAAAAGGGAATATCATGGTTTGAGATCTCAACAATCATCTCTTACTTCTAGAGAATGAACAAGAGCAGAACATTAAGGCAATAACATTAAAGCAGGAAAATATCTTATTCATCTCACAAACACCTACAGTTGAAAGAAAATGAGAAACTCAGAAGCAAGGAAATAAAGTTGCCAAACATGTATGTCTGGGGCTTAGTTCTTACAAGTTGTAGATGAGGTGATAAACCAGTGTCTGGACAGTACCACTTCAAATTGTAAGTGGGGAATGACTGAATCAGCATTCACTGACTATAATTGGGAATTCTATGAGTAGAAAATCACAGTATATATTACAGTTGTCCCTTCATATCCACCTATTTAAATATCCACGGCTTGAAAATATTCTTTAAAAAATAATAATCCCAAATGCAAACCTTGATTTTGCCGTCTTATATAAGGGACACCATTTTGCTATGCCATTACATATAATGGGACTTGAGTATTCATGGATTTTGGTATCCACGGGGCGTCCTGGAACCAAACCCCAGTGAATATGAAGGGACAACTGTACTTTGTATCAGATCATACTATATCAGAAAGAAGGGTTTCTACCCAGGGCTTGGAAATTCTGGAATTTCCTAGAATTCTGGAATTGTAGTATGAAAAAAGAAACTTTTCAAAGCTCTTTTTCTACCATAGCCTTCTCCCAGACATGTGAGTTTTCTTTGTTTTGGTTGAGGATGGTTGAATGGTAAGCATCTGTGTTGAGATTCCTCTAGGTATTAGCTTAAGCAGATCAATCAATATACAGGTTTGCTGCCCTTTCTTTTGTTTAGGGGAATTAGACTGATGTCTAACGCTCATCATAATCAATTCACTGCAGTGAACAGATTTGCATTATTTAAACAAACATCTCATGCACAATATTTTTGGTATGCCTGAAAGTGAAGAATGCAAAGAATATGGCAAACCTCAAGATAATAATGAGTAGAGAACGTAGAATAAATAAAAATGTCCACCATGGTTCAATGTCACATCTTTTTCGAGAGCAATTGTTCTCTATGTCATACTATTTTAAACTGCCTCTTGAACTGGAAGGAGACACTATGAGAGCTTCATAACCACCAAAGAAAGCAACAGCCCCTGCAATATGTAGAAATAAAAAAAAAATGGTTCACCCCAATTACAGTCTCCCTATCACCACTCCATTTCATTGGCTGACATTTATGAGACAGAACAACTCAAGATACAGTGACATCAAATCACATACTGTGTAATTTGTATGTCTCTCTCTCTCTCTCTGGCTTTTCTTCGCAAACGAAGATTCAGGAAGGACTCATCCCGCGCTTTCTGCAAGCGCGCTGATGACTAAAAAGGCCAATCCGCGATAAACAAGTCCGGTTGCAAAAAGCACAGCAGAAGGTCTCCTTGGGTGATGTTTTTGGGTTGTGATTCTTTCTGCGTTGTCGTTTCTCTTCAAGACTTGTTCGTCGTGAGTTCTCAAATAAGGCTGCAGCATTGTGGATAGTGCGTCTCCATGCCTCCCGATGTGAGGCCAGGGCGGACCACTGTTGGTGATCAATTTGGCCAAGCCTGAGATGTTGTTTCAGGGAGTCTTTGTATCGCTTTTTTGGAGCGCCCCTCTTACTCTGACCCGTGGTGAGTTCACCGTAGAGTAGTATTTTTGGGAGGCGATGGTCCTCCATCCTAGAAACGTGCCCTGCCCAGCGCAGCTGTGTTCTCAATATCATGGCCTCAATGCTGGTGATCCCTGCTTGCTCAAGGACAGCAACGTTCGTCACATAGTCAGTCCAGTGTATATTTAGGATTGTGCGTAGACAGCGCTGATGAAAGCACTCGAGGAGTCGTAGGTGGTGGCGATAGGTGACCCATGTTTCAGATCCATAAAGGAGGATAGACAGTACGATGGCTCTATACACACTGATTTTTGTGCTTTGCCTCAGGTGTTTATTGCTCCAGACTCTTTTGTGAAGTCTTCCAAATGCACTATATGCCTTTGCTAATCTGTGATCGATCTCTTTGTCAATCTTGGCATCTGAGGAGATGATGCTTCCCAGGTAGGTGAACTGCTGAATGGACTTGAGCACTGATTTGCCGACGGCAATGTGGGGATGGTGGTGTTCGTCCTGTGGTGCAGGCTGGTAAAGAACTTCTGTTTTCTTCAGGTTGACTTCTAGTCCAAACAGCTCTGCAGCTGTTGCAAAGCAGGATGTTAGGCTGCTTCTGTGTGGTCAACAAGGGCAGCATCATCAGCGAAGAGCAGCTCACGGACTAGATAGTTTAGAGTCTTAGTGTGAGCCCTCAGACGGCTTAAGTTAAACAAGCTACCATAAGTACGGTAGCGTATATAGATGCCATCGTCTTCTTCAAGCTCTGCCATAGCCCTTTGGAGCATCGTGCTAAAGAAGATTGTAAATAAAGTTGGTGCAAGAACACAACCTTGCTTCACTCCATTAGTTATTAGAAAGGGCTCTGAAAGAGCATCGCCATATCTGACTTGACCACGCTGTCCCTCGTGTAGCAAGATAATCATTTTAAGGAATTTGGGGGGACATCCTAGTCTTTCCAGGATCTGCCACAGACCTTTTCTACTTACATTGTCAAAGGCTTTGGTGAGGTCGACAAATGTTACATAGAGACCCTTGTTCTGCTCCCTACATTTTTCTTGCAGTTGCCTAAGGGCAAATACCATGTCTGTAGTGCTCCTATTGGCTCTGAAGCCACATTGGCTTTCAGGGAGAAGTTCTTCTGCAATAGCAGGAACTAACCTGTTCAGGAGTATCCTTGCAAGGATTTTTCCAGCAATAGAGAGCAGTGTTATGCCTCGATAGTTTGAGCAATCGGATTTTGCTCCTTTTTTCTTGTACAGGGTGATGATGACTGCATCTCGGAGGTCTGATGGCAGTTCCCCTTTTTCCCAGCAATTCACAAGGAATTCGTGGATTTTTTCGTGGAGTGCATGACCTCCGTGTTTCCAAACTTCAGGTGGGATTCCATCAATCCCAGCTGCCTTGCCGTTTTTCATCTGCTTTATGGCCTTAAGGGTCTCTTCCAAAGTGGGAGCTATGTCCAATTCATTTTTCATTGGTTTTTGTATCATATATTGGATAGCTGAGGCTTGGACTACTCGGTTGGCGCTAAAGAGACTTTGAAAATGTTCAGCCCAACGATTTAGGATGGAGGCTTTATCAGTAATTAATGTTTGACCATCTGTACTGTATAAGGAGCTTTGGACCTGATAAGTAGGTCCAAACACTGCTTTAAGAGCTTCATAAAATCCTCTATGATCACCCAGATCTGCACAGCATTGTGTCTTTTCTGCTATATTGATCCACCACTTGTTCTGCATGTCTCGGAGTTTTTGTTGTAGTTTGCTACATGTGAGGCGGAAAGCTGCTTTTCTTACATGACAGGTTGGCTGGGCGAGGTATGCCTGGTGAGCAGCTCTCTTCCTTGCCAACAGCTCCTGGATCTCTTGGTTGTTTTCATCAAACCAGTCTTGATTTTTCTTGTGGGAGAAGCCAAGGGATTCTTCTGCAGACTGGAGGATACTGTTTTTGATATGTTGCCAAAGCACTGTAGGAGAAGGATCTGTAGGATGGTCTTCAAGTTTTGTTTGCCGGTTTGCCTGGAAGTTGTCTCTCATGGTAACTTGTTGAAGATTGTTGACTTGGAGTCTCTTCTTTAAATTGCCACCCCTCTTAGGTTTGAACTTAAGATGAAGATTTAGTTTACATCTGATGAGGTTGTCTTCAAGCTATCTTTCTGCTGAAAGATTGTGTTTGTAATAGTCAGCTGTTGTTCTGCATAGAACTCTAGCAGGAGGCGTCCGTTATCATTGCAATTTCCAACACCATGCTTGCCTAAGACACCTTTCCAGGCTTCGGAGTTCTTTCCTACTCTGGCATTGAAGTCACCAAGGATAATAATTTTATCTTCTACAGGGACTTTTTGTATGAGTTGGCGTAGGTCTGTGTAGAATTTGTCTTTCTCTACAGGGTCGGCTTGCATAGTTGGGGCATATATACTAAAGAGAACAACATGTGGGAGGCGTAAGGAAATAATGCGATCAGAGTGTCCTGTTGGGAAGGTTTCGAGTTTTGAGGCAATGGAGTTTTTAATCATAAAGCCTACTCCTGACAGATGTTTTTCGGTTTTGGGTTTGCCAGACCAGTAAAGTGTGTAGCCGGCGCCATGTTCTTTAAGGCTGCCTTCCTCATGGAAGCGAACTTCACTAAGAGCAGCGATGTCAATATTAAGCCGTGATAGTTCAAGGGCTATTAGGGCAGAACGACGCTCAGGCCGTCCACTATCTTCAGAGTCTTGCATGGTTCTGATGTTCCAGCATGCAAGTGTCAGTTTATTTACACCTTTGGAGGCCGGTGTGTGCCTTTGTTTCTTTGCCTTGGTTTGACCGCATCAGAAGATTCCCGTTGGCCACGGCTAGCCAACCAGGTAGTTGGGGATGAGCTTTCATTAGGCCACCTTTTCTAGGCCCCTCTCCATATGGAGCAAGCAGTGCTCTCCTTAAAAAAGGCTGCTTGGTCGTTCAGAATGCTGCCGAACAAGACTGTCATCTCCCGGGTCAGGCTTGAGCGACCAATGTCCTGAACCGCCTGCATGCAGGGTTGGGGCTGCGGCTTCCAGTGCATCTTTACACCTGCCGGTTTCGTCCCTCGCCAGTCGCTACAGGGCTTTTTTGGAAATGGATTTGTCCTTCGAGCCTGTGCAATGGATTTTTCTGGTGGAGCGCAGCGTGCACAGAACTGGCCTCACCCTTTAAACCAGAGATTCATCTGCCGTGGCCTTGCAAGCATGGACGTGGCAGTGAGGTCCTCGGGCCGTAGGTTTGATTAGAGTTTCCTTCTCTTAGATGGTTGACCTTACAGGGTTGGACGAGCACCATCTGCCCGGGTTTGGGATTGGAGTTTTCCTTCTCCTAGGACGGTTGCCACAAGGCTAGAGAGCCCATCCTGCCCTTTGACGCTCTTTGTCAGACCCTTCGGTTTTGACCTGTCTGGCATGGGAGACCCTACCAGTGGCTATTATGCCACCGGCAGCATAGCTCAAAACATCATTAGGGTACGCAAGCCTCTCTCCAGATTACTTCGCCTGTAATCTAGATGAAAATGTGACATCATGGAAACACAAGTTTTGTGGAAACTGTCAAATCTGTAGTACTTATAAAGAAAGATGACAACCTCAGAGAAAGTGTTGCAGATACACACGACAATGGATTTTTTGACTGATATCAAGCAGTTGGACTGCTGACCTTCAAAAGATTTAGACTTGTACAATTCTAACATATGTACCTTCTGTTATGCCTTCAGATGTTTCTGTAGTTGGCTTATGAAGTTCGGGTTTGTTTGCCACCAATGCTGGTGGAATATAAATTCCATCATCCTTAGTGACTGCAGAGCATTCCAGATGACAGGGTGGAGCTATTTCCCGAAGCCTCTTCACTGAAATGGAGACCTTCCTCTTAGCACAAGAAGCAGGCTTGCTGTCAGCAGATGCTGCTGTCTGTGTGCCAAGGGGTTTCTTCTTCATGTGGAAGTCGGTAGAGTGGATAAGGCTGTTACCAGCAGTGAGGCTGATCAAAGAATCTCCACTCCAGCCAGCAGTCTCTTCTACTCTCATTAGCAGCTGATAGCAAAGATTTCAGCTCTTGCTCCTTTTAAACAAAGCACAAAACTAGTTGTTGCACTGCTGAAGCACAAGATTAGCTGATGCAGTTAAGAGATAACAGAGGAAGAAAAGGGGAAAACAGGAATGTGAGCAACTTAATCCCACATTACAATTAAAAATGCAAACTAATTATTATAATTACAGTTGTCCCTCCACATTCACGGATTTGACATTCACGGTTTTAAGTATTCACGGCTTGAAAATATTCTTAAAAATAATCCAAAAAGCAAACCTTGATTTTGCCATCTTATATAAGAGACACCATTTTGCTATGTCGTTGCATATAATGGGACTTGAGTATTCACGGATTTTGATATTCACGGGGGGTCCTGGAACCAAACCCCAGCAAATGTGAAGGGACAACTGTACTATAATAAACATAGATTATGCTCAAGTCACAATCACATCACCAAAAGGCTTACAACAACACATCCCTGAACACTCCAGAAGGTTCTGCTTATAAATGACCTGAGGAGAAAAACCTGAGTGTTATTTTCCTTAGTGAAGTCTACTTTACAGAACGTTACATAGAAAAGAAACTACAAAAAAACCTGATCTAGGCTTGCCTATAGAGGCCACAAGGTTCTTTTCAGCCACTTCACTTCCATTAAAATGCATTCCCAAACTTCCAACCAACCCACCCCACCCCTCCCCCCCCAAAAAAAACCTGGTAGTTTTTCTTAAATTTTCCTTGGTTTTTTTCCAGGCTGTGAGGCTGTGTTCTGGAAGAGTTTATTTCTGATGTTTCACCTGCATCTGTGGCGGGCATCTTGAAGAAAAAAACCAAGGAAAATCTATGGATGCCAGCCATGAAAGCCTTTGACTTCACGGTACTTTTTCTGCTTATTCATAATTAGTATAGAGAAAAAAGAGCTACTTTTAATATTGTTCTACAGATTATTTGTCCCTATATTATTCTCCTCAGCATATAAAACTAACCAAGATTGTAGCAGGATAGAAAGGTACATCCTCTGTTCTCCTGCTGCATGGCTTAGAGCAAGTTCATAGGATTTTGTACAGGGTTGTTACTGTCTACCAGTCCCCTGAGAATACCAATTCCCCAGACAATTTTCTAGGGCAATGGCAGAGTTCTCCATTCTTTATAAAGGCACCCCATACCCCTAAACAACAAGAAAAAATGAACACAAGGGAGCCTTAACATTAAGTTAAATTATAATACAAGAGGTCTTCTGCATCATTTGTATGTACTTGCATACAAATCACACAACCAACCTTTTCCAACCCAGTGCCTTCCAGAAATGTTGGGCTATAACCCCAATAAATCCTCCAGCCACTGGATGCTGAAAATTAGAATGTTTTTGGTGGCAACCATGTAGCTCTCTATAGCTTCTAATTCCAGCATGAGGGGGCTGCTGTTGGAACAGGTGTTGACTATGCCACTTTGCAGGAAAGCAAAATGGTTGCGAACCCAGGCCGTACTCCCCGTCCACAGCTCCAGAAAGAACACACGGACACAGAATTCTACTACAACTATGTATTGATTACAATTGGAAAAATAAGTGTTCGGTACAGGTTAGTAATATATTGATTGGCAATAATAGGCCACAACTTGCTGGTGGCTGCAGATGGTTGGCACTGTGGCATGGGTCCGGATCCCTTCATTGACCAACCCCGTGTTGATCAATGGCCTCCATGTCGGTTCCTACCGACTCCTTCTAGGAGGGGGAGTCCCTGGCCGAGCCATCCCACTTGACACCTGGAAACAAGATGTAAACAGCCCTAACAGCCGGTACGGTGGGGAGGACCGAACTTGAACTTAAACTTGAAGTTGGACTTGAACTTGACGGAGACCCCTTGTCCCTCCACCTATCTGGATCAGGGCCCATGCCAACCGCCAGCAAATCGTGACAAAATAGTATGCATATATATATATCGCAACCTAGGGAGGGTGGGCGGGTCTTCAGCTCCCGGCGAGCGACTGCCGGGGTCCGTGCCGGGAGCCGCCCACTGCTCCGATGTAGGAGGGAGGGTAGCTACACCATGCTCCCCCCTGCCCCTGGGACTCCTGGCTGGCGCCGCCCCGCCCTCGGGGTTTTTTTTTGGTCACCGGCTGCCGATCCCCCGTGGCCCAAGAACCTACAAAGGAGAAAAAATTGGAAGGGGAGGGGAGGGAGTAGAGGGAAGCTGCACCACCCTCACTCCCCGACTGCTCCCCCCAACCACTCACCACCAGCCACGCCCTGCTGAAGACCTCTTGCCGGGGTCTCCGCAAGCGGATCTCACCGCTGCGCCGCTGAGCCATCCGGCTGCCCAGGGCAATCCTGGAGCTTTGCTCCAGGTGCCTCTGGCAGGCGCTGCCACCAACTGCCATTGGGGACCCGCCCGGCCTCCGCCGCCATGCTGTTCCACTGGGGTGTGTGTGCGTGCCACCCCACTTCCGCCTCAGCCCCTTTATCCCCCAGCAGCTCGGCGACATCCCCTTCCTTCGGCTCCCTGCGAGCGACTGCCAGGGCCCATGCCGGGAGCTGGCTTAAATACCGGCTCCCAGCACGGCCTGCCACATCATCCAGCCACACCGGAAGCACGGCCAGAAGTCCCTCCCTGACCCAGCTGCCTGGCTAATTGGGTGAGAGCATGCTCCTCCCAATTGGCTAGGCCTTCCCACCCCTTCCTGGCACCCCAAAGGATGCTGGGAAGGAGAAGACCCCGGCAATGGCGGCCCCCTGCACCGGCCATGCGGTCACGGGGGCTGCTCCCCCAGGGCAATGCAAGGAGGAGGAGGAGCAGTGGGGGCACTGGCCGGGCCGCAAACAGGCCCCACCAGCGAGCCGGTAAGCCCCTTCTGAAGGGGGTGTGTGTCCAAATCTCAATACACAGAGCTATGCCTCATCTGGTTATAGGTAAAAACTTGATATAGCCGTCATTTTAAACATTGTTAGTTACTTTAGATGCACAGATTTTTGTGGATACAAATAACTTATTTTTCTAGGCTCTAAAGTTCTCCTCTTGGAGTAAGTCCAAGTGTTTCAGCAAATGCTTTCACCATCTGCTAATTGAACCCTTGGCCTCCATGACTTCTAAGAATTTACTCATTTCATTAGTTTATTTACTTTGCAATTGCTACTTCATTTGTTCTGGTGTTGTCCGAACAACTTTTAAGATAAAATTAGAACTAGTCAGTTCCCTTTTAGCTACCAGGAAACACCCAAAACTGGCTTTGGCTACTTTTTTTTTTTTTTTTTAAAGCAGACATAATATAAACTAAATCTTTCAGGGAACAGTGGTAAATATGCTGTCTCTAAGGGAAGTGATGTTTTGTTTTCTTTGGATGATAGTGATAAACCATTTTGAATCATTTAAGGGCCCATTTTTTTTAACGAACTGAATTGTGAAACCCTGTTTGAACACTGTAATCAGCTAATTTATTTTAGACATTATAATGATATCATGTCATATTATGGCTTTTGCATTTTGGTTATGTTCATCTTGCTAAGAGGCCCCTCAGGGCTTTATAGTAAGTTTTCTCAGTTTATGTGCTGGCTCTCTCTTTAATTTTTCATCATTGTGTACCCTGCAGACGACTTTCATCTCTCCAGTTGCCTGGTCTTCATGCATCAGTTTTAAATACTTGACAGGCTTTGAAGACTTGATGACTCACAATGCTTATTCCACAGAGCTGAAATAATTCTGTTAAGCCTGAAGCATCCTCATACAAAACTGCTTCCCGACATTCTCTCTAGTTTGAATGCATGAAATCAGAAGTTTCCTCCTGTAAATAAATGTAACTCCAACAGAATCCAACATACATCTCTGCCAATAAACTACTGGGCCTCTAGAGCTGTCTTTTTTAAAAAAATTCTTAACTAAATGAAGTAAAATAACATCCTATTTAGGACTTTGTCACATGAAGCCGAAATCACAGAATTACACTGAGATAGTAGTGGTAATGGCTTCCTTTTATCACACGATGTTGTCTTTATGCCATAGTTGGTAAGCACTTGAACTGTTTCTGTAGCACACCTTTGCTACAGGGAAAACCCATGAATAGCTGTCAAGATCACTATTTTTCCAGTATTGCTGAGCATGTGATAATTCATTCGTGCTGTAGTTCCAATATTATGGTGTGAGTGGGTATGAGTGGGTGTTCCTCCCTCTTTCCCGCTCACCATTCCCAACAAGAACACATAATTCAACTTCCAGTGGAGAACGTGAAGAGGACCTCCATGATGCCGTTTGAATGAACGGTTGCCTTTTCTTGGTACTTTTAAAAAATTGTAAATTTGTTAATTTCTTTGTTGATTTCTTTGTTTTTTGTTTTTTTCATTGAAGTGGTGTCTTCTCACAATAATGACCAAAACCATGTTCTTGTGAAGTCACGGAAGGAGGAGAAAATATTTTTAAAGGTGCATATGCGGGCCAAACAAGTGTTACAACACTGCAAGCATCTATCCTGTTTGTAAAGTGGTAGGACATAGTCATGCAATGTTCCATTAGAGGTAGTATTATACAATTGTGGCAAAGTGCATTAATTAATGTAATAATGTCACCATGCTTTCTCTATCTTCAGTTGCAGAATTACACAGTTTTTACACACTTGTGTGATAACGTCCTTAATTGTACTGGGCCAATGAATAGTACTTTCTCTCTTTTTCTCCCTCTTTCATAGTCACAACCCCTGTGGAAAAGACAGAGCCTTTGCAACAAAGAAAACCTATCTAGTCTGAATCCAGCATTGCACTTCACAAACGAAGATTCAGGAAGGACTCATCCTGTGCTTTCTGCAAGTGCGCTGATGACTAAAAAGGCCAATCCGAGATAGACAAGTCCGGTTGCAAAAAGCACAGCAGAACGTTTCCTTGGGTGATGTTTCTGGGTTGTGATTTTTTCTGCGTTGTCGTTTCTCTTCAAGACTTGTTCGGCGTGAGTTCTCAAATAAGGCTGCAGAATTGTGGATAGTGTGTCTCCATGCCTCCCAATGTGAGGCCAGGGCGGACCATTGTTGGTGATCAATTTGGCCGAGCCTGAGATGTTGTTTCAGGGAGTCCTTGTATCGCTTTTTTGGAGCGCCTCTCTTACGCTGACCCGTGGCGAGTTCACCGTAGAGTACTATTTTGGGGAGGCTATGGCCCTCCATCCTAGGAACGTGCCCTGCCCAGCGCAGCTGTGTTCTCAATATCATGGCCTCAATGCTGGTGATCCCTGCTTGCTCAAGGACAGCAACATTCGTCACATAGTCAGTCCAGTGTATATTTAGGATTGTGCGTAGACAGCGCTGATGGAAACATTCGAAGAGTTGTAAGTGGTGGTGATAGGTGACCCATGTTTCAGACCCATAAAGGAGAATAGACAGTACAATGGCTCTATACACACTGATTTTTGTGTTTCGTCTCAGGTGTTTATTACTCCAGACTCTTTTGTAAAGTGCTCCAAATGCGCTATGTGCCTTTGCTAATCTGTGATCGATCTCTTTGTCAATCTTGGCATCTGAGGAGATGATGCTTCCCAGGTAGGTGAACTGCTGAACGGACTTAAGCACAGAATTGCCGACGGCAATGTGGGGATGGTGGTGTTCGTCCTGTGGTGCAGGCTGG
Organism: Gambelia wislizenii; assembly: GCA_030847615.1. Classification (NCBI taxonomy): domain Eukaryota; kingdom Metazoa; phylum Chordata; class Lepidosauria; order Squamata; family Crotaphytidae; genus Gambelia; species Gambelia wislizenii. The sequence goes on along the minus strand of JAUMIR010000002.1, from coordinate 377,614,287 downwards.
CATAGGACTTCTGTTTTCTTCAGGTTGACTTCCAGCCCAAATAGCTCTGCAGCTGTTGCGAAGCAGGATGTTAGGCACTGCAGAGCTGCTTCTGTGTGGGCAACAAGGGCAGCATCGTCAGCGAAGAGCAGCTCACGGACTGGATAGTTTAGAGTCTTAGTGCGAGCCCTCAGACGACTTAAGTTAAACAAGCTACCATCAGTACGGTAACGTATATAGATGCCGTTGTCTTCTTCGAGCTCTGCCGTAGCCCTTTGCAGCAGCATCCTGAAGAAGATTGTAAATAAAGTTGGCGCAAGAACACAACCTTGCTTCACTCCATTAGTTATTAGAAAGGGCTCTGAAAGAGCATCGGCATATCCGACTTGACCACGCTGGCCGTCATGTAGCAAGATAATCATTTTAAGGAATTTGGGGGGACATCCTAGTCTTTCCAGGATCTGCCACAGACCTTTCCTACTCATGGTGTCGAAGGCTTTGGTGAGGTCAACAAATGATACATAGAGACCCTTGTTCTGCTCCCTACATTTTTCTTGCAGTTGTCTAAGGGCAAATACCATATCTGTAGTACTCCTATTGGCTCTGAAGCCACATTGGCTTTCAGGAAGAAGTTCTTCAGCAATGGCAGGAACTAATCTGTCCAGGAGTATCCTTGCTAGGATTTTTCCAGCAATAGAGAGCAGTGTTATGCCTCAATAGTTTGAGCAATCGGATTTTGCACCTTTTTTCTTATACAGGGTGGTGATGACTGCATCTCGGAGATCTGATGGCAGTTCCCCTTTTCCCCAGCAATTCACAAGGAGTTCGTGGAATTTATCATGGAGTACATGACCTCCGTGTTTCCATACTTCAGGAGGGATTCCATCAATCCCAGCTGCCTTGCCGTTTTTCAACTGCTGTATGGCCTTAAGGGTCTCTTCCAAAGTGGGAGCTATGTCCAATTCATTTTTCATCGGTTTTTATATCATATGTTGGATAGCTGAGCCTTGGACTACTCGGTTGGCACTAAAGAGACTTTGAAAATGTTCAGCCCATCAATTCAGGATGGAGGCTTTATCAGTAATTAATGTTTGACCATCTGTACTGTATAAGGAGCTTTGGATCTGATAAGTAGGTCCAAACACTGCCTTAAGAGCTTCATAAAAATCCTCTAGAATCCCCCAGATCTGCACAGCGTTGTGTCTTTTCTGCTATATTGATCCACCACTTGTTCTGCATGTCTCGGAGTTTCTGTTGAAGTTTATTACATGTGAGACGGAAAGCTGCTTTTCTTACATGGCAAGTTGGCTGGGCGAGGTATGCCTTGTGAACAGTTCTCTTCTTTGCCAACAGCTCCTGGATCTCTTGGTTGTTTTCATCAAACCAGTCTTCATTTTTCTTGTGGGAGAACCCGAGGGATTCTTCCGCAGACTGGAGGATACTGTTTTTTATATGTTACCAAAGCACTGTAGGAGAAGGATCTGTAGGATGGTCTTCAAGTTTTGTTTGCCGGTTTGCCTGGAAGTTGTCTCTCATGGTAACTTGTTGAAGATTGTTGACTTGGAGTCTCTTCTTTAAATTGCCACCCCTCTTAGGTTTGAACTTAAGATGAAGATTTAGTTTACATCTGATGAGGCGATGATCTGTCTGGCATTCTGCACTGGGCATCACTCGAGTATGACGGACATCGCGAATGTTTCTCTGTCAGACTAGAACATAGTCAATGAGGTGCCAATGTTTGGATCGGGGATGCATCCAGGTTGTCTTCAAGCTGTCTTTCTGCTGAAAGATAGTGTTTGTAATAGTCAGCTGTTGTTCTGCACAGAACTCTAGCAAGAGGCGTCCATTATCATTGGAATTTCCAACACCATGCTTGCCTAAGACACCTTTCCAGGCTTCAGAGTTCTTTCCTACTCTGGCATTGAAGTCACCAAGGATAATAATTTTATCTTCTACAGTGACTTTTTGTATGAGTTGGCATAGGTCTGTGTAAAATTATTCTTTCTCTACAGGGTTGGCTTGCATAGTTGGGGCATATATACTGAAGAGAACAACATGTGGGAGGCGTAAGGAAATAATGCGATCAGAGTGTCCTGTTGGCAAGGTTTCAAGTTTGGAGGCAATGGAGTTTTTAATCATGAAGCCTACCCCTGACAGATGTTTTTCAGTTTTGGGTTTGCCAGACCAGTAAAGTGTGTAGCCGGCACTGTGTTCTTTAAAGCTGCCTTGCTCATGGAGACGAATTTCACTAAGAGCAGCGATGTCAATATTAAGCCGTGATAGTTCATGGGCTATTAGAGCAGAACAACACTCAGGCCATCCTGAGCATTGCACTAATGAATGCCCAAATAGTGCACCAGGACATTCCTGCCCTGGCCTCCCACTTTCACACACTCCAACTTTCCCAATTTGGCAGGGACAGTCCCAATTAATCATCATCCATCATCCCACTTTTCAGCAGCTTTTAAAAAGAACCAGTTTCTGTTTCCTCCTCCAAATTTCCCCTTTGTCTCCAGCTTACTTCAGTTGATACAAAATGAGTTCAAAGCACAAAACTAGGCTACACTCAATTAACTCAGTGGGGAGGGACAGGAAAGGAAGAGGTGGAATCTTGCCCTTCCCAGTAGGCTCAGGCAAAAGCAAACTGCTTCAGCCTCTGTTGCATTGCTTGCTTTGGAGGGTTTCCCAACCCCATAGATTAGTTTTGGAAGACTCACCGTAGGGAGTGGCAGGTGAGTGGAATTGCCTGAACTTTGAAAAGTTTCTTTTTTGGACTTTTTAACTCCAAACCATGACCATGGTCCTTAACTGATTGGGACTTAACTAAATGAACAGATAAGAACCTCAGTTTTTAAACATTAACTTTTCCTGCCTGTACACATATTGCCAATGATATAATACACTAGAAATTCATTAAAATATGGGACCTCAGTCACAGGCTCTGCATATAAATCTGGGACAAAATTTGCCTGGGACAAAAGGATCAATAGTTGGTGATCAATGTTGTACAGAAGATTTATCTTGCTTTATATGTGTCACAGTGTACTTCCCCTAGAGAGTTTTTTTAATCTTTGCAAACCATGGTGTAACGAAGTGGGAGTTACTACCTCATCCAGAACATTATGCATTTTATTTAACATTTCTTTCCTTTAAATCTTTCAGCTGTCAGTCTAAATCTTTACAATCAGGCTTTTAATCTAAAAGTAAAATGAAGGATAATTTTCATTCTAAATATAATGGTTCTCAGGTTGTTTTCTTTTCTGTAAACTGTTATTCACTGTAAGCTGGAGAAACATATAGCCTGGTGTCAGTGAACTTAGTCACTCAGTTGTCTTAATCTAGAAAGCAAAAAATCGTAGGGATTGCCTGTTGGATCAAACCAAAGTCCTGCATGATCTACTGTTCTGTTTAAAATGAGTGTCAGGCACATGTTTCTTGAAAGCTCATAATGAACATGGCATTGCAGAGCTTCTGTTTCTGAGCTATCTGTCCACAAAGAATTTGCCATGCCTCAGAGAGGTCTCACCCTACCATCGGTGTTATTTTATTATTACTAGCCTACATCCAACACCATGGTGCTATCCAAGTGCCTGCAAAACTGAACGTCCTTCCCTTCCCTGCCCTCTGCAGTTCTCTATGGTGATGAGATATAGCTCTTGGGCTTTTCCTAGGCCTCTGCAGGTGTATGAGGTGGTGCTGCAGAGAGAAGAGGATAGTTCCATCGCAGTTCCATTGACAGAAGCTGTTCCATCAGGAGATGTACCACACTGGACCCTTGGATTTGTATTTTTTTTTCCTGCTACAAATGAGGTGAGCCCTTGTGGAATTTTCTGTTTCATGTACTAATATAACTTGGCTGCCTCTGAATATTTTGTATTTTGACTCCAGGTAGGGAGAGCCATTTCCTGCTCCATCTGAGGCAGTGAAATAGCTTGTGCTTCCCAAGATTGCAGAATAAGGAGATTCAATTTTAGCTCTCACAGCTTATCACTATAATGATAAACCTAACATTGAGGAATTCCCTTTCCCTATAAAGATCATCTGAGTTAGAGGTCATGACTGTATTTTGTTAGCAATGAAATTCGTAAAAAAAAAAAAAAAAAAAAAGCACACTGGTTGAAGGGATGTTTCCTTTGGGGGGCTCGTGTATCCCTTGACAATAAGTTGGATATCCCTTAATTTCATGATTTCTTTGAGTCATTTGCCCCTTTTCTGCCTGCTCTTTATTCCATTCATGAGGTTAGTAATCCTTTCTTGTGTGACTTAAAGTTCATGAAAAATAACTAGGAAAGCAGCATGCATGAATCAAGATACCAGACTTCAAGAAACCAGTAACCAACTTTGGCTACAATGAGATTCATGACACAATCACTGCATATTTAATAAGCATTGCAGTGCATCCCATTTGTAAGCACTTTCATTATTCACTAGCTGGTGAACTTTCTAAGACCTTTTACTCTTTCATGTTATGGTGTGGGAGGAAATAGATGAATTATTCACTTGTTACAGCTGAGGAAGCATTTAGTCCATCCCAAGAGTAGTGTTGAACAGAGGGCAAGTTAAGGTAGAGTGATTCCTGACAACATTGTCTTTACATCAGAAGACTATGTCTTCTCTTGTAGGAAGCATTTATCATGGTAGTCCCCATTGGCTAAACCAGTCGTTTTGTTTCTTTTAGCAGATTTCATAAATGAAAAGGAGTTATCAGGTTAATTATTATTAATAGCAACTCAGTGCTGCATGATTGGTGAAGTCAGGATATATACAATTTGTTATATGGATGTGTCTCTATAATAGTGTAAGCCCTCAAGTGTCTTGTGTCTCTTACCAGGATTCCTGATGCTTCCATGAAAGGATATTAGCCTTTTCTCCATAGTTCTATGGCAGCTTCTGATCAACAGTGGATCTAGCCTTCACCTGTTTTCTCCTTTCTCTTGAATCCTCTAAATGAATCTTCCAGTGGTCCTTGAGCCAGGGAAGTTCTTTAGGTCTGCTCATTCTTGTCCTAATCCAGTGTTTTTCTGATACACATCCCCAACTTTTCCTCGATTGTTTCTCTAAACAAATCCCTGGCCTCAATTGGTTCCAGACTGTGTTCTAAACTGCCATGTACTCTCAATCTGAGAAAAGCCCCCTAATCCTGATCTTAATTTGTGTCACGAAGAGCTCACCAGGGTACAGCCTGGTGAAGCAGTGGTTTATATGCTGGTACTGCAGCCACAATATTGTGAATTTGATCCTGCAGGACTCCAGGTTGACTCAGGCTTTCATCCTTCTGTAGGTCGGTAAAATGAGTACCCAGCTTGTTGGGAGCAATTAGCTAACATGTTGTAAACCGCTTAGAGAGTGCTTTTGCACTGATAAGTGGTACAGAAATAGAAGTGCTATTGCTATTGCTATTTTTTCTAAGCTAAGATTAACCTCTAGAACTTACAAAGTAGAAATACTTCTAATTGTTTTTCTTTGACCACTGAGTCACTATGGAGTCTTCACAAATGAGGATTAGAGAAATGGCCTTCTTGATAGAGTTGAGAGCTGCCATCCCTTTTTCTAGAAATTAAGTACTGCTGTAAACACTTCCCCCCCCTTCAGAATCCATAGCTGATGTTCCCTGGTATAGTTGTACATTTTAAAAACAGATTTTAATTGAATATTGACAAAGAGTATTATACTAATATACTGACACAGGCATGGTTCCGTCACACCTCCATCTTGTAGAAGGTTGAAGGTTCTTTGCTTCGTACCTCTTGGTCTGAATCTGTTGGGATTTTTTAGGAGCTGCCATGTTGGTCATCTAAGCTTCCAAGGTAAACAAACCCAGTTCTATCCAATAGTCAGATCAGCATCAACATCCCCCTTAAGTATTCTTAAACTTCAGTCAATCAGGAAATTAACAGGAGAATAAATCGTAGCTTAACACTAAGATTTATTCTAGTACATATCACAAATCGCAGAGATAAATATACTGTCTTCAATGGTATAGCTAACATAGACCTTGAATCAGTCTAGGCACAATCTTACACCACTATATTAGGATTATATAGCAAACTGTTACACCCCATCTCCTAGCGTGTCTGTTTAACCTTATCTGTACACCAACATTTGGTTGGGTATTAAATGACAAGCTTCACCAAGAAAGGAACATCTTACCACACATTGGACTTCAAATTATTAGCAATTGCTTGGTAATAGCAGCCTAGAAGCAGACCAGATTGTGGAGAACAAAATCTTCTGCTTTGTTCCTCAAAAGGTTTCCCATTTATATCATCTTCAGACTTTATTTAGCCACTCCTCCCCTGCTCTCCCATCCAATCAAATTTTCTTTCCCAACCTACTAGCATCTCCTTTTCCTGTGTACAGGTACACAGGAGTTTTTCAGGCGTTATGGCAATAACCTTGTACTGTCAGGATTGTTGTTATTATAAGCCAGTTATTACCTTCATTTTATCATTGTTTACACTTAGATTGGATCCCTTCCTGGAGCAAACAGGGATTTATTTTCATAACATGCTGTTCTTCACTACATTCCTATAGCTCTAAAAGCTTAAATGAGGCAAATAGAATTTAAAAAGCAGCCCAGCTTGTCATGACATCACTGTGGCTGCATGCTTTTAATATGAATTTTGCTTATTTTAAATATTAAAGATACTTCAACAAAAGAAAAACGACAGTATACTAATGAGACAATGATTTCAGTTTACTTGATGCGTATGTTATGAAGCTTCAGGAAGACTCTTTATGCTTTCTCATTTATATTATTTGTTTTCTGCAGAAAGTTTTCTACCTTGCTTGCAATATATGACTCAAATTCATTGACCAAGACAGGGATTTTCAATCATGGCCAAATAATTTTTTTTTTAAAGTTCCAAAGGGGAAAAGAAAACATGCCAAAGAACAAGACTGACACTTCTTATAATTGAACTGACATATAATCAAAAGTCATTATCAGCAGTAGCTCAGCTGTAAAGGACTATTATAATGTTAACAAGCTTAGCTATCTAGGTTTAAAGTACAGGAACCAATGCCATTGTTCTCGCATAGTTTCTTTTCCACCAAATATAAATATTGAGGCTCATGGGCTACAAACAAGATTCAGTATTACATGAAAGCATGAGAAATGTTTTGTCTCTTTGATCCAGCTACAGCAATTCCCTTGAAACTAAATAGCTATTTCAAATTAGCTGCATGCCTCATGAATCTTTTGTCTGGAGAAGCTAATCACTTCATTGTTATTGCAACAATATGGCTGACTGAGAGGGATACACTGTCCTTTTCATAGAATGACAGAATAATAGAATTATTGAGCTGGAAGGGAATCCAGGGGTCATCTACTCCAGCCCCTTACCAATGCAGAAATCCATAGGTGAAGTATGCCTGACATGTGGCTATCCAACAGCTGTTAAAAAGCTTCAATCAAGGGAGAATGCACCATCTTCCAAGATAATCTCCTCCATTCTCAATTGGCTCTCACTGTCAGGAAGTTTTACCTAATGTTTAGTCAACATCTCTTTTCTTATAATTTAGATTCATTGGTTTAAATGGATCCAAATCTTCTGGAGCAACAGAAAACAAGCTTTCTTGATCTTTTTCCTTGACAGCTTTTTGAGATCATTTCACCTCTCCATCTTCTCTTCTCTAGGCTAGTTCCATCAATTGGTCCTCATACGGCTGAATTTCTTTTTACCATTTTGGCCACACTCTTCAAGAGGCATTCCAGTTTGTTTTTCTTTTTTAATTATTAAAGATTTTACAAGTACACTAAAAATTACAAAGATTTTTTTAAAAAGAGAGAAAATATTTTTAAAAAAAAGGTAGAAGAAAAACGAGAGAAAAGGGAATTTACCTTAGAGCTCCTTTTCAGCAGTATACAAATAATTATTCAACAATCTCTCTCTAAACACCACAATATACTCTCTTCCTTCAATAAACTATACACTCTAATAATCAAAATCACAAATTACCAATTCATTATATCCACCCACCCCACCCCTGCAAAAAGTCAAGCAAGGATTTCAGATCTTAAAAAAATCTCACAGCCAACCTTTCTCTAATCAAACCAACCAACTTGCCCATCTCTACTAAGTTTATCAGCTTCAACAACCATTCATCCCTCATTGGTAGTGTTGAGGTATTCCATCCTACAACCCTGTTTATATGTTATAATAATTTCCCATGGTTCTTTTCCTCCTGTATGCCCATCATTCCAAAACAATTCCAATTTTAATTAAACATTAATCATTAAGTCCTCAATATTACCCATATTTCTCACCAACATTAAGCATACACTAAAAAAATCTACTTATACATTGTATACACTTATTTTAAGCGTGTTTAAGTGTAGCAAGAATACAGTACATGATTTAATAGAAACTCCATTCATAAAAGTTATCTTTAAAATCATAAAATAATTCAAATCTCAGTCCGCTTGACCACATATTTTCCTAATAAGCCATCCATATGTTATCACCAAATCCTTAGTCCATCATTTTATATTTAACTCTTGGCTTTTCCCATCTTACACATTTAAACACCTCCTCCTGCCATTGGTTAAGTGCTATAACCATTGTCAAAACAGCTACTGTTTGCAATGCAAACATCTTCTTGGGAGAGATGACCTTTTTCATCACAGAGATTTTGCCCAACACTATCAGATTTGTTCTCTCCCATCCTAACACACCTAAGAAATCCTCCTTATTTCTACTCCACTTCTTAACATAATTAATTATTTACTTTCCAAAGGTCCCACTTTATAGTGACTGTTTTACAAACCCCACCAATTTCTTAATTGATCCTTTAATTTCTTCCAACCCTTCCTTCAAATCTTCTTTCAAGACTTCTTTCCATTTTGCCTTGTCCTCCCTTGTCAAAAATCTGGACTCATTCCTCAAAGATCTGGTCCCATCCAGCAGCTCCTGTAGAATTTCTGAAGAAAGATACTGTAAGAATCCAGTAATTACAGGGTAAAAAAAGAAAGTGAATTTCTCTAATTTCTCTGTAGTCCTGTAGATCTCTTTATCCACTGTATGGTGCAGTATTACAACATAAATTTCTACTATTCTGTTCTTTCCCAATGCAGTCTCTTTGATTTGTCTCTTTGGGCTTGACTACACGGGGGGGGGGGGGGAATGGGGTGATAAAAATCCAGATGGGATTCAGATTACTGCAGTGCATTAAATTTGGACTATTTTGGCCTGGATTAAAGCACCACACCTGCCAAAGTCTGAATCTGCTTTGGGTTATTACTTTTACCACCCATTCAAAGCTGTTACTCATGCTTGACTCTGAGCTCTGGGAAGAGCAAAGTGCCAGTGGTAGTCATCTGCTCTGAAGCCAGGACAGGCAGCTTACTCATGATGGTGGGGTGGCTGCTCATTCTGCCTTCAGAGAGGGTGAATAACACTGGTGCTTTGCTTTTCCCAGACAATTGTGCACCAGAAAATCAAAGTGCCACTGGTAGTCACCCTCTCTGAAGCCAGAAGGAGTGGCTTACTTGTGATGGCAGGGCACGTGCTTGTTCTGCCTTCAGAGTGGCAACTCCCACTGGTGCTTTGCTTTTCCGGTGTACAATCTCTTTACTCAGTGAAAAACAAACTTCTCAAAGGTCACTCATCAAAATCAAAGTAAGAGATTTTAAATCTTCTAAGGTTGCTGTTTTTAAATCCATTTAGAAAATTTTGTGAACTCAAATTCTTTTTAAGCTTTTTGCTTTTAAACTAAATCTTCTACAATAGTCTTTATGTTCTTAGTTCCTGTTTACAAAAGAACTCACTGAGGTTGTACTTTCACTGCCAATCAGTCAAACTCTCTTCAATTCAAATCAGAATTGCTTAAGGAAATGAGTTTTTTGTATGTTGTGTCCATTTAGGCCCACTTTTGGGCAGTTGAGCTGTTAATCCGGAGCCCCTCCCTCTACTCAACCTGCCTTTTGACCACGGAAGTTTCTCTTGTTTCCTCCTGACAAGGAGCAGCTTTTGGAGTACAACTGGGTGATCTCATGTTCCCTTCTTATCCAGAGAGAGCTTTTGCAAGCTAGAACTTGCCCCCTAGCTGACAATTTTGCAGCTAAGCTTCTCTGCTATGGAGTAGCTTGTAAGTGTCAGGATATTGGGACATACAGTAAGTATATTTATTCTGTAAAGATCTAGAATGTAACAGTCTGCAGAATACAGCAGAGAGAGAGCTAGTGGCAGTTGCAAATGTATCAATATTGATGAGCTCTGAGCTCTGGTGCAAAGCTGACTGGGGGAGGTGCTAGGAACTCTGCAGAGCTGGGTTTTTAGTTTGTCCTATAGAGTTGAACTGAGCAGTTCTGTGTTGGATTAGTGAAGATGTTTTCTCTTGAATGCTATATATATCTGTAAATACTCTTCAATATGCCCAAGTAAAGAGAAGCTGTTTATTTTAGACACAAATTGGGCTGTATCAATAGAAGTATAGTGTCTAGATCAAGGGAAGTAATAGTGCCACTCTATTCTGCCTTGGTCAGACCTCACTTAGAATACTGTGTCCAGTTCTGGGCACCACAATTCAAAAAGGATATGGACAAATTGGAGCGTGTCCAGAGAAGGGCAACTAAAATGGTGAAAGGTCTGGAAACGATGCCTTATGAGGAGAGACTTGGGGAGCTGGGTATGTTTAGCCTGGAAAAAAGACGGTTAAGAGGCGATATGATAGCCCTGTTTAAGTATTTGAAGGGATGTCACGCTGAGGATGGAGCAGGCTTGTTTTCTGCTGCTCCAGAGATTGGAACATGGAGCAATGGGTGCAAGCTCCAGGAACAGAGATTCCACCTCAACATTAGGAGGAACTTTTTGACAGTAAGAGCTGTTTGGCAGTGGAACGCACTCCCTCGGAGCATGGTGGGGTCTCCTTCCTTGGAGGTCTTTAAACAGAGGCTGGATTGCCATCTGTCGGGGATGCTTTGATCAAGATTTCCTGCGTGGCAGGGGGGTTGGACTGGATGGCCCTCATGGTCTCTTCCAACTCTGCAATTCTATGATTCTATTATGTCTTTGCCTTTATTCTGATGCCTGAAGGAACAACACTCTGCTGTTTATTTTATGCTGCCTGGGAACTGTTTAAGTTCCCAGTGTGCCCTATTTCACCTGACAGATTACAGGCCCAGGCTATGCTAAACTGTGCCAGTATATAGCAGCCTGATCAGTAGCACCAGTCTGTGCCAGTGTACTGTGACCTGTGGATGCCTGTGAGCTGTGATGAACTATCTGAATGTTCCTGGCCAGGATTGCTGATCTGTTGGTGAGAAGCAAGGCTGTAAAAGGGGATTGATAGTTTGCTGAAGTGCTAAAATGGCATCTGCACAGAGTATGAGTGGACTACCTTTTAAAAGACTGAATGAGCATAACTACCTGAACTGGAGCTTGAAAATGCAGATGTATTTGAGAATAGAGAGGATTTGGGACCCAGTCTTCCCCATTGCTGTATCTCCAACTGTTCCTGAGAGGGACACAGAAGAAAAGGCACATACCTCTATTTTGGGGCTGGAAGATTCACAGCTGACTTATGTTTGTGATTTAGACACAACCAAGGGATGCTGAGATGCCTTAAAAGCTGTTTATCTGCATGAGACAGCAGGATCCAAAATTCTATTCACAAGAAAGCTGTACAAGACACAGCTGAAACCTGGAGATGATGTAAGTCAGCACCTCGCCTATCTTCATTATCTATTTGGGAAGCTGCATCAAGCAAGGATGGATATGATGAGCCAAAGAAGGTCTACATAATTTTGAGTTGCCTTGATTCCAGCTTTGATGCACTAATAAACAGCATGGAAGCAATTCCAGAGAAGGAGCTATTTGTGATATTTATTTATTTATTTATTTATTTATACCCCGCTCTTCAGCCACAAGGCTATCAGAGCAGCTTAAAAATTGTTTTAAGCAATAGCTATTTACACATCTACACTGCATTAAACAGTTTCCAATGTGTGTTATTTATATAGCGGCCTCCTGCTCAGGAGGAAGAGAGATGAAAACAGCAAAGGGAGGAAGAAAAACACTTCAAGCCAAGAAAGAAGCCTGATGATGATGACTCCAACAGCCATAAAGTGGTGAATGGTGAAAGGACAGAGGCTGCATTTGCAGTGAAAAAATGCTGGACCTGTGGTTCTGGTAAGCATTTTGCAAAGCAGTGCCCTAATAAGCAGAAAAAGAACAATGGCTTCAAATCCAAGGGGAAAAAAGGAAGAAGAGCCATGCTGCACAGTGGCCATGTCTGCAGTGGTGAGAAAAGATCTGATCAAAATTTGCGGGTTCTGGACAGTGGCTGCAGTGTGCATATAGCCAATAATAACTCTGAATTTGTAGAGATGTCTAAATCCAGAATTCAACATGTGAGACTTGCTGATGGCCAGAGATCTGTTGTGAAGGGAGAAGGAAAATATTTTATTTCACGTTTAGGTCAAAATATTGACAAAGTAGTTTATGTGCCCTCAGTTGAAATTTCTTTGCTTTCTGTAAGTTCACTAGCAGAAGAAGGGTATAAGATTACCTTTATTGGCAAGAAATGTTTTATTTTAAAAGATGGAAATGTTTGTGCAGAGTGGGAATTGAAAAATCAGCTTTATTATATGCACTCCAAAGCTGGTTTAGCCAAGGCTGTAATAACTAACACCCCAGTGCATAATGACTGCATACACTCGAAGCACAGAAGAATGGGTCACCCTAGTTATAAGGCTTTGAAACAAATGCCTGATGTGTGTTATGATTAAAAGGTGAACAACTGCAGTGTTTCCTCTGAAGCAAACATTGCAAGCTATTTGCAAGTGGAGCAAATCCAAGGTATTGCCAATTCCTAAATTCAGTGATAGGAAATCTAAAAGAATTTTTGAGTTGGCACATACTGATGTAGATTGTCCTTTTTTTCATCTTTGGGAGGGGCCAGATATGCCATGGTAGTTGTTGATGATTTTTCAAGGTTTGGATTTAGTTATTTATTGAAGAACGAGTCTGAAGCCTTTGAGACATTCCAGAACTGGTGTAATTATGTTGAAAGGAAACACCAGGTGCAGGTTGATTGCATGCAAAGTGATTCTGGAGGAGAATTTATGTCAGATAAATTCCAGAAATGGATAAAACAGAGGGGCATTTTCCACAGATGTTCCGCCCCATTTGCACCCAGCCAGAATGGCATTGCAGAATGCAGATTTGGCATTGTACAAACAATGAAGGATTCCTATAGTACAATTCCAAGATGGATCAGAAATACTGAGGGGAGGTATTCCTAACTGCCAATTATTTGCATAACAGACTGTAGAAATCTGTGGTGCAGGAAACTCCATATTTTTGTTGTATGGCAAAAACCCTTCAGTTAAGCATCTAAGAATTTTTGGGAGTTTTGCGTGGGTTAACATACCCAAGATTTCAAGGAGAAAAGGATCTCCTAAAGCACAGTGGCTAAGATTTGGGAGTTATCAGAGTGGTTCTAAAGCTTATAGATTTGCACTTGGAAATGGCAAAGTCTTAATTTCCAGAAATGCTCAGTTGAGGAACATAGCAATTGGAGCCAAGTTCATTCAGACTCTAAGGTGCTTCTGCCTGTAAATGGGGATGCACAGGAAATTCAGAAAGTGCAAGAGCCAATTATGCCTGATGCAAATGCAAAATCCCTGTAGTAATTAAAACTGAAGTGCAACAGGGGCAAGTTTCTAATCAGGAAGAAAGCAATGATGTGGCTCCTGAGGTTCCATAATTTTCAATACCAGAAGGTCTGATCGTGTGATAAAAGGGATGCTACTTCAAATATTTACAGCGGATAATGTTGTCAGGGTGTGTCAGGTCACACATGAACCTAACACTTTCAATGAAATGTTGAAATTACCCCAAGAGGAGCAGAAAATAGTTAAATTGCAATGTTATATGGACAGTGAAGTTGACATGTTTACTAAAGCACTCAGTCCTGTTAGAAACCAGTATTTATTGTCTCAGGACTTTTTCAGACAGGGAATAAAACCCCCATCAAGGTCAGGAGGAGGACGGTGCTGTCTCGCTTACAGCGCTCCATTTCATATGACTCCATCCTCCTCCTGATCTTGCTCCAACCTTCCCCCGTGCCGGGAGAGCGAGAAACGTGCCACTTTTTATTGATGGGGTTCTCTGTTAACAAAAGCAGTGTGTTTCTCCTGCCCTTGGCATGGGAGAAGGTCAGGGGAAGGTCGGGAGGAGGATGGAGTTGTATGAAATGGGGTGCTGTAAGTGAGATAGAGCTGTCCTCCTCCCAACCTCGACAGGAGTTTTAATCCCCATTTGAAAAAAGTCCTAAGTTTGGTATGGTGCAATGTGTTTAAATATAGAGAGGTGTCAGGATATTAGAACATACAGTAAGTATATTTATTCTGTAAAGATCTGGAATGTAACAGACAGTCTGCAGAGTACAGCAGAGAGAGAGCTAGTGGCAGTTGCAAATGTATCAATATTGATGAGCTCTGAGCTCTGGTGCAAAGCTGACTGGGGGAGGTGCTAGGAACTCTGCAGAGCTGAGTTTTTAGTTTGTCCTATAGAGTTGAACTGAGCAGTTCTGTGTTGGATGAGTGAAGCTGTTTTCTCTTGAATGCTATATATATCTGTAAATACTCTTCATTATGCCCAAGTAAAGAGAAGCTGTTTATTTTAGACACAAAGCTACGTGTCTTTGCCTTTATTCTGATGCCTGAAGGAACAACACTCTGCTGTCTATTTTATGCTGCCTGGGAAATGTTTAGGTTCCCAGTGTGCCCTATATCACCTGACAGGTTATGGGCCCAGGCTATGCTATGCTGCGCCAGTATATAGCAACCTGACCAGTAGCACCAGTCTGTGCCAGTTTACTGTGACCTGTGGATGCCTGTGAGCTGTGATGAACTATCTGAATGTTCCTGGCCAGGATTGCTGATCTGTTGGTGAGAAGCAAGGCTGTAAAAGGGGATTGATAGTTTGCTGAAGTGCTAAAATGGCATCTGCACAGAGTATGAGTGGACTACCTTTTGAAACACTGAATGAGCGTAACTACCTGGACTGGAGCTTGAAAATGCAGATATATGTACCATATAGGAATTACAGATGAGGGGAAAAAGACAGATGGTAACCCTGCTTTAGCACTCACCTACTTGAAGACCCGGGGATTTAAATCCAGGCTTTAAATTGGATGAATGAATTTGTCCATTCTATCTTCTATTCTATCATTTACATTTTCCCATCCAAAATTCTTTGGCTTCTGAAGATACTTTTGAATTTTAAAAATTATTTTCATGAAAGAACTGAAATGAAATCCTGAGCTATCTCTAAGCAGGACTGTGCATGAACATTATACTGATAGGTAAGAACATAAGTGAGCATTCTGAGGAATCTTTGTCATTATTGTGGATTCCCAGCACTCAGAAATGTGGGAAATTGGGATGGGGAAAAGAAACCCACCCAAGATTGTTGGGATGGGGAAATGTTACCAACCTGAATAGTTTTGGCCTCCATCAGCAACTGAGGAGGTGTCACCATGTTGGGGGTAGAAATCATTTTATCTTCATCTCATGGCCAAATCAGTCTTGCATTTAAATCTAGGCAGATAGCTATGGGCCAGCTCCTTTATAGTGAGTTTTATCTTGAACAGTTGTAGAATGGTTGCAGATCTTGTTAAACAGAGTTAAAGTACAGGCTCCAGTTAACCCTGTGACATGTGCCTTGTGTCCTTATCCTCCTAGTTTTCAGATATGATTGAGAATTTAAATCCAAGCTTGATTTTACACTCATGGACTAATATGTGGATTAGAACTTAGCTGGCCATCAGATTTTCCACTTCTTTGAGCTTTGTGACAGACTTCTCACTCAGTACAATGCATAAGTACATGCCTTTAAATGTGTACCTTGATTGAATGTGCATTTTTGATACTAAAATGTAAGAGCACACAATTAAATATGTATACAATAATTCCTCTCTGAAACCTTATTTAAACATGCATTTCATAATTTTAATTTTGCGCACCACCACATTGTATATTTTATTAATGTTGTACATTAATGTTGAGATCCAAGTCGTTTACAGATCTTTGTAATATCTACCTACCTACCTACCTACATATATACATCCAGATTTAAAAATGTATTTAAAAATGATTTTCTAGAGGATTTCAACAATCATAAAGTGGAAACAAAATGTCATGACAATGTAGATTTTTAAAAAATACATAAACTAATAGAGGCTAGAGTTTTGTACTCCTCCGCTTTATTTTTTTTAAAGATTACAGACTTTTTCAGATGCCCTAAAACCCATCAGGGGAGGGCAGGAGGGGTACGCGTCTATCCCACGGCATGGGGTCAGTTTTAGACGATGACATTCCCCTCCTGTCGTCATCCATGTTACTTCCGTGTTCAATCTATTGCAAAGGTGCCATTTTTTTATTCCCAGAAGTTTTTTGTGAGTAAAAAGTGGCACCTTTGCAATAGATCGAACATGGAAGTAACATGGAAGACGATGGGAGGGGAGCGGCGGCATCCGAAACTGACACCCTGCTGTGGGATAGCCGCGTATCTCTCCCACCCTCCCCTGACAGGTTTTAGGGCATCTGAAAAAGTCCCCAGTCTGAAGCCCAGCCCAGTAACAGATTTATCAGATGAAAATACTGATCAGGTTGCTTGACTCTAAGGGCCCCATATAAACAGTGAAAATACCCCTCATGGAATTTGCTGGGAATCCTACCTGTCTAAATGGGATCCAGTGCCAATCCACACTATTCAGAATGAGGGGGGCCCAAAACGGCAAAAACAACGTGGTAAAAGCCTTTGCAGATTTTCCTATACTTTTTCAAAAATTGCAATGGGGGTGCGCATTCCTGCTCATTTGTACTATCTAATGACAGGAAATTTGAAGGGAAGCACAAAGCTGATTGTCCAGGCAAGAGTGGGGGCAGGGCTTGGTATCAGGGCAAGCACCCGCTACTGGCATGTCGGATTTTTGCTTTTGTGATCTCTCACTAAGGCGATAAAACAGGATGAATGTTTCCTGTTTTGCTTTTCCATAAAATTGGAAAATCACTCTATGGCACCAGTGCACCTTGGGATGACTTTTTTTTTAAAAAAAATAATAATGGTGGTGGTGAAGAACTAATGCAAGCAAATTACTCGAGGCCACCATCCAGAATGCGAGTCTTATGGGGGCAAGGCCAGAAAAATCGTTTAGACATGTTGCTGCTGCTGCTGCAAGATGCCAATACAACGAGGTACTTTGGATTTTTCCCCCTCGTGCAGATGGGCCCTAAGAGAATTACTGAAGGATAGTGAATATTGATGTGCAATGCAAAATATCAGTGCCAGTTTTCTTTGTTGTTTTCTTTTAATCTAATCTTCCCTCAGTGGGAGTGCAGTGCTGAGTGGGAATGAAGGGCTGGTCTGAAAAAGGCATATCTAAGTCCTCATCTAGCATAAGGCTTCTTTCATTCATGAACACTCAGGCTCCTAAATTTGTTGCTTCATTACAATGACAAGGGCCAGCCATGAAGAAGGGAAGGGTATTATCTCTCTACTGTAATATCAGTGTTAGGTTTAATATTTAGAGACAGAGGATTAGCTTCATCTTCTAAAAAGGGATTTCTATAATAATGAACTTAATGTGTGTTGTAATAAAGGTTTTGTTCCCTTTTTTGTTCACTGTAATGTGGAATTAATTTCAGTCTGGATGCACAGAGGTCCCTGCTGGTTTGTGTCATAGGAAGGTGAATATTGGCAGGAATCCAGCAGGCTTCACACAATAGAGGTAGGCAGCCTCAGCTGAGCATGCTTGGCTAATCAGGTTTTTTAAAAGCACTGAGCCATTCCTTCCCCATATGAGTGTGCATGCTTAATGTGACTTGATTTTTTGTTATTTTAATAGCAGGATAATCTTTGTTCAGAAAAATTCTTTGCAGCAAGATGAAGGTGGAGGTCATGGGTCCCTGCACTCCTTGTAATATGGGCTACTCCCTGACTCACAGGGAAAAAAAGAGTGGTGGGGGGGAGAGGGAGGGAGGGAGGGAGGAAAAATTGAATAGAAGGTGGGGAAACCCAAAGCAAACTTGCACATGAAAGTGAAAATTCTAATTAGACTTCCATAGTCAGGGAATTTTGAAATACATATACCAAAACAAGAGAAAAAAGGAAGAATGAATTGAATAAGGATTATATACACTGTACATAATATTTGATCATTCCAATAACTTCATGACTGCTTGTGACTCCACCACGCCAAAGCATCTTGGGGTTTTCTTTTGCAATACAATCTTATAAGAAGAAAATAAAGAAGGAAAAATGCAAAAGCCTTCTCCTAGTAATTTTAAAATATGGTTTCTGCTTAATACAATGAGCTGTTGAGGGAAAATCCCACCTGCTCTTTAAAAGTGTCAGCTGCTGTCCACTATAATTGTGGCCTGCAATGAGTGGCAAAAGTGGCAGCCCTTTATTTTCATAGCAGCAGCCATTTGGAATCTCCACAAAATGCATCTGGTAGATAACTTTTTGTGGGGAAATGGATATATGTTCTGATCTCCCCTGCTATTAATTATGTCTCACTCCTGGAATATAGTTGTATCAAAACAGCTGAAACAAAACACCCCCAAACTCCACAGAGTGAAGTGATCTGAGATATGGACTTTCTAAGATATACAGTGATTCACCATTTCTACCAATTTGAAAGGTTTCATCGGCTTGGTATTGGAGCTGTACCAAAACCGAGGAAAGTGCTTTCACAAACAAAGCAAGTTTGAGTTACTCATGTTAATATGTTAAAAAGTGGTGGAAGCAGAAAATAGCTGTTGCTTTTATTACTTGTGGCTTAAGGTGATTTCATTGTGCCTCCTCTAGCTACTAGTGCATATCTAACTTGCTTATCCTTTCATTTGTGGACTGTAAAAACAGTCACACATAGGTTTTCCTTGGGTTTTTTTCCTGGGCTGTGAGGCCGTGTTCTGGAATAGTTTCTTTCTGACATTTCGCCTGCATCTGTGGCTGGCATCCTCAGAGAATGGCTGGGTAGGTGTCTGTGTGGAGTTTATATGCTGTGAACCCCTGTTGGGGAGTATATGTAAATTTGTGCAATTGAATGGTTAGTTTCTGGGTATAGAAATGCAAGGCTCATTAATGTCTGTTTGGCTAATGGTTGGTTGATGGGCCATTATCTGTTAGGAACCCTCTTGTCCCTAGGTGGAATTCTTTTGTAAGTGTTGAGTTTTTATTCAGCAGTAGCAGAACATGTTATAAACCGACCTAGACACAAAATGCTATTTAAAAACAAAGAAAGTCTGGACCAGGCCAACAACTATCATGTCAGAATGCACAGAGAAGCTATTGAAATCCACAAACACCTGGACAACTTCAACAGGAAAGAAGAAACCTTAAAAGTAAACAAAATCTGGCTCCCAGTTATGAAATACAATAGAATCAAAACTCAACTTACAAAAGAATTCCACCCAGAGCCTTGCATTTCTGTACCCAGAAACTAACCATTAAATTGCACAAATTTACATCTACTCCCCAACAGGGGTTCACAGCATATAAACTCCATACACACCCTACTCAACCATTCTCTGAGGATGCCAGCCACAGATGCAAGCGAAACGTCAGAAAGAAACTATTCCAGAACACGGCCTCACAGCCCGGGAAAAAAACACAAGGAAAATCTATGGATGCCAGCTGTGAAAGCCTTCGACTCCACAGTCACACATAGGATTATTACAAGTGAGGAACCAGTCCTGACAAAATATTGCAATATGTCCAAAGAGATTGGAACAGGAGGCTTGTGGTACTGTTTGAGGCTTGAGGAGAGAAAAGATGGGAGACTTTTAATTTCGTAATGCATCTATGCACTCTTAATCTTTACTTACTTTATTGTCTAATCCTAACCTTTATGACTAGGGTCTCAAGACACCTAATTCCTTCTCATCATTCCCCCCACCCCGACTGCTTTCTGCAACAATCACTTCCTAGTCCTAAAATCTTCCCTCAACATTCTGTGACTCCCAGAAGTCACTTGCTTTATATATGTGTCTGGCCTGCTCATGTGAGGGCTAAAAGTGGAACCAGATTCTCATGGAGGTTTGTATTCCCATTTGAGAAAAAGCTTGTAGAAGCCCCTTTCTTACCTCTCCATTCAACATGGGAAGATTTGGGTCTGGTCAGAAAGGGAGGTTTGGGTCAGGGCTTGCTGTTAGCCCTCATGTGTGTAGGCTGAACACCTGTCCATCCTTTTGTAGGCCGGTAAAATGAGTATCCGGCTTATGGGGGCAATTAGTTAACACACATCAGAAACCACTTAATGCAGTGTAGATGTGTAAATTGCTATTCCTTAAACAATTTTTAAGCTGCTCTGAGAGCCTTTGTGGCTGAAGAGCGGGGTATAAATACCTAAATAAATAAATAAAAATTAATACTGGAGAATAGGTATTTGTCAGATCTTTCTTTTTATTTACAAATCAATATATTTCTGTGTACTTAAGGAATCCTATGAGTAGGCACAAGCCATAACTCAGTTTTGGGGTACCCCTATATGGCTTTCAAACTGTTTGCCACTTGATCACCCCATTTGGTGTTAGAGGGAACAAGTGGAGCCATTGGAACCACATGTTGCATTATATCTTCACCCCCTGGCAGAAGTGATTCTCAGTTGGTCTTCAAACAGGCCAGAACAGGAACTTTTTAGTACTGTTGTAGTAGGAAGAGGTTTCAGAAAAGGAAGAAGGGAAAAGCTCGCCCTTGAATCATTGTCCCCTTCAGCTATAAAGTACTTTATTGTCATATAGCTTTAGGAGCAGGAAGTTATTACAGAGTATCCTCTCACTTTTCACATTTGAAGGCTTCTCGTGTATTACAGTATAACCCCTTGTATGTGTGCGACCAGTACCTGTGGATTCACTTACCCATATCTGAAAAACATGGTCTCTCAAGGGATTTTCCAGGTTCTCCAGCATGATTTTATGGTATGCTTCCATCAGAAGTTAACCATAGAGTCATGCTGGAGGACCTACCAATGCCTAGAAGAGTATTCTCTATAGGAATCTCTACGTCCTTCAGCATGACTATATGGTATGTTTGGGCCAGGATTTGTTATTATCCACAGTTTCTGATATCCATGGTAAGTCTGGGAACATATCCCGCACAGATATGGTGGTTGTACTGTACGTAGATGAAAAGCTGGGAACCTGATGATACACAGCTCCCCGATTTCACATTGAGAGTGGAACAGGCCATGTCAGAAGGTGATAATAATAATAATAATAATAATAATAATATTTATTTATACCCCGCCCCTCTGTTAAAACAATCGGGGCGGCTTACAAAATTTAAAATACAATACAAATAAAATCCCTAAACACCCCCACTCCCACCCTCCCCCATAAAAAAACATTAAACAAATATAAATTAAAAACAACTAATCTAAAATCACATTTAAAACTATAAATACAATAAAATATAATAAATGGCCAGCAGCCTAGAAGAGGCCAGGATCCCCTGAGGCCGGGATCTAATTAGGAAAGGCCTGCCGAAAGAGATCCGTCTTTAGTGCTTTTTTAAAGCCACTCAGGCTTGTTATCTGACGGATCTCATTCGGCAGGTCATTCCACAATTTGGGGGCAATTACTGAAAAGGCCCTCTGGGAGGTTGCAGACAGCCTAGATTTTTGTGGCTGAAGCAAATTCCTCCCAGAGGACCGGAGTGCGCGGGGAGGATTGTATGGGAGGAGGCGGTTCCGGAGATAAGTTGGACCCAAGCCATTTAGGGCTTTAAAGGTAATAACCAACACCTTATACTGGGCCCGGAAACTGATTGGCAGCCAGTGGAGAGATTTTAGTACTGGAGTTATATGGTCTCTCCGAGATGTTCCTGAGACCACTCTGGCTGCCATATTTTGTACCAACTGAAGTTTCCGGACCAAGCATGAGGGCAGCCCCATGTAGAGCGCATTGCAGAAATCTAGACGAGAGGTTACCAGCGCGTGCACCACAGTCTCGAGGTCCCTTACTTCCAGGAAATGGCGCAGCTGGCGTATCAGCCGAAGCTGATAACAGGCGCTCCTGACTGTCGCATTCACTTGACTCGTCATCTGAAGCGATGAATCAAGGAGCACCCCCAGACTGCGAACACAGTCCTTAACGGAGCGCGTGACCCCGTCCAGGACTGGAGGTTGCAACCCAACTCCTGGTTTGGGGGCCGCTACCATGAGCACCTCCGTTTTATCTGGATTTAATCTCAATCTGTTTTTCCTCATCCAGCCCATTACTGCTTTAAGACAATCATTAAGAGGAGAGACGCCATCGGAATTCGAGGCCGATGATCGGGGCAAGGAGAAATAGATCTGGGTGTCATCAGCGTACTGATAACACCCAGCCCCATAACTGCGAATAATCTCACCCAGCGGCTTCATATAAATGTTAAACAGCATCGGGGACAGGATGGCACCCTGTGGAACACCACAAGTAAGCTCCTTTCTGCTGGAGCAGCTGTCCCCGAGCAACACCCTCTGGGACCTGCCCGAGAGGAAGGACCGGAACCACTGGAGCGCAGTGCCTTCGATTCCTAACCTCCTCAAGCAATCCAAGAGGATGCTATGATCTATCGTATCGAAAGCCGCTGAGAGGTCCAGAAGCACCAACAGGGTCACACTACCCCTGTCAATGCTTAGACGCAGGTCATCAGTCAAGGCAACCATGGCAGTCTCAACTCCAAATCCCGTCCTAAAGCCAGTTTGAAATGGGTCTAGATAATCGGTTTCATCCAAAACCACTTGGAGTTGAAGCGCAACTGCCCTCTCGATCACTTTGCTCAAGAATGGTAACATAGAAACCGGCCTATAGTTGTTCATGTCCAGGGGGTCAAGGGAAGGTTTTTTCAGGAGCGGCCTAACGGCTGCTTCCTTTAAACAAGATGGAACACATCCTTCTCTGAGGGATGCATTGATGATGTCCTTAAGGAACATCATCAAGGCAGTCCCCCCCTGGATGGCCAGCCATGAAGGGCAAGGATCGAGAGGGCAGGTCGTCTTCCTAACCCTACCAAGTAGCTTGTCCACGTCCTCAGTACTCACAGATTGAAATTGATCCAGTAAACTGACATCAACGGAGTTGCTGGACACCTCGTCAATTGTTTCTGCCAAATTACTGGTATCTAAGTCGGCTCTTATCTGAGAGATTTTATCTGCAAAGAAATTGTTAAACGCGTCACAGCAGGCCGTCGTTGGGTTAAGCAACGGGTTCTGCGCAGGAATAACCTGCGTCATCTCCCTTACCACCCTAAACAGCTCTGCTGGACGGGACTCTGCAGACGCAATACGTGCAGAGGAGAAGGATCGCTGTGCTGCATGTATTGCCTCTCGATAGGACCATAGAAAGTTCCTATGACGAGTCCTGTCGGATAAGAGTCGAGTTTTCCGCCAGTTGCGCTCTAGTCGTTGTCCAACCCGCTTCATTTTCCTAAGCTCTGCTGTATACCATGGCTTACGGTTTGAAGCGGGTTGGAAAGGACGCTTGGGAGCGATCGTGTCGATAGCCTTGGTAAGATCGTTGTTCCAGGTATTAACCAAAGTTTCGACAGGGTCACCGGCGTTACCAACCATTAAACCCTCCAAGGCTTTCTGGAATCCTATTGGTTCCATTAGCCTTCGAGGGCGGACCATTCTAATAGGTCCACCACCCCCGGTGGGGCAGACAGTGGCTCTTAGTTCAGTCTTGACCAGGAAATGATCCGTCCATGACAATGCGGTGGTTTTTATAACCTCCGCCCACGGATATTCCTGTTCCGTGCTGAAGACCGCATCGAGGGTATGACCCGCACAATGTGTGGGCCCGATGACCATTTGGGATAGGCCCATGTTTGTCATGGTTTCCATGAACTCCCGAGCTGCACCAGTCAAATTTGTCAAGCTGTTCTCAAGTGGAATGTTGAAGTCCCCCAAAACTAAAAGTCTGGGCGACTCCAACAGCAACTCTGAGACTAGCTGTGTCAGCTCAGTTAGGGAGTCTGCTAGACAACGGGGTGGTCGGTATACTAGCAGAATCCCCAAACTATCCCTGGTCCTCAGGCTAAGGTACATACACTCAAAGTGGACTGTGTTTCGGACAGGTATCCTGGTCAAGGTCAGATTGTTCTTATAAACCAGAGCCACTCCGCCCCCCCGCCCACTTCCCCTCACCTGCTCACTGACAGAATACCCGGCTGGGAGGGCCTGCGCCCACGTGACAGCACTATCCTCTCCCAGCCAGGTTTCTGTGAAGCACGCCAGGTCGGCATCCTCATCCAGGAGTAGATCGTAAATAATATGAGTTTTATTCTTAACCGACCTGGCATTGCAGAGGAGCAAAGGAAGGTTCTGTGGAATGTTTGGTACGCTCTCCAATCCATTCCGGGAAACAGGGTGAACTGAAGGTGGGATAGCTAACAAACAGCGATCCCGCCTTCTTTTGTACCATCTGTTCACTCTGTTCCGACCATACCTCCCTTTCCCCAGCACAACTCCAATTTCCGCCCCCACTCCATCCCCGGCCTCAGCTGACGCCAATTGCAAGCTTGGAGTCCCTCTGGCTGCTGGCTGGTGTTCCTGAGGGGTGTGGGAGTGGCTTAAAATGCCAGCCACTCCTGGCCACGCCCCCTCCTGCTGCTGCTCTGCTTCCAGAAGTCCTCAGGGCCCTCCACAGCCCTCTGGCCCGGTGGAATGGGGAGAAGAGGCTGCTACAGGCTTGGAGTCCCTCTGGCTGCTGGCTGGTGTTCCTGAGGGGTGTGGGAGTGGCTTAAAACACCAGCCACTCCTGGCCATGCCCCCTCCTGCTGCTGCTCTGCTTCCAGAAGTCCTCAGGGCCCTCCACAGCCCTCTGGCCCGGTGGAATGGGGAGAAGAGGCTGCTTCAGGCTTGGAGTCCCTCTGGCTGCTGGCTGGTTTTCCTGAGGGGTGTGGGAGTGGCTTAAAACGCCAGCCACTCCTGGCCACGCCCCCTCCTGCTGCTGCTCTGCTTCCAGAAATCCTCAGGGCCCTCCACAGCCCTCTGGCCCGGTGGAATGGGGAGAAGAGGCTGCTTCAGGCTTAGAGTCCCTCTGGCTGCTGGCTGGTGTTCCTGAGGGGTGTGGGAGTGGCTTAAAACGCCAGCCACTCCTGGCCACGCCCCCTCCTGCTGCTGCTCTGCTTCCAGAAATCCTCAGGGCCCTCCACAGCCCTCTGGCCCGGTGGAATGGGGAGAAGAGGCTGCTTCAGGCTTAGAGTCCCTCTGGCTGCTGGCTGGTGTTCCTGAGGGGTGTGGGAGTGGCTTAAAACGCCAGCCACTCCTGGCCACGCCCCCTCCTGCTGCTGCTCTGCTTCCAGAAGTCCTCAGGGCCCTCCACAGCCCTCTGGCCCGGTGGAATGGGGAGAAGAGGCTGCTTCAGGCTTGGAGTCCCTCTGGCTGCTGGCTGGTGTTCCTGAGGGGTGTGGGAGTGGCTTAAAATGCCAGCCACTCCTGGCCACGCCCCCTCCTGCTGCTGCTCTGCTTCCAGAAGTCCTCAGGGCCCTCCACAGCCCTCTGGCCCGGTGGAATGGGGAGAAGAGGCTGCTTCAGGCTTGGAGTCCCTCTGGCTGCTGGCTGGTTTTCCTGAGGGGTGTGGGAGTGGCTTAAAACGCCAGCCACTCCTGGCCATGCCCCCTCCTGCTGCTGCTCTGCTTCCAGAAGTCCTCAGGGCCCTCCACAGCCCTCTGGCCCGGTGGAATGGGGAGAAGAGGCTGCTTCAGGCTTAGAGTCCCTCTGGCTGATGGACTTTCCTTTATTGGACATTTCTAAACAAAGGTTAAATGGCCATCTCTCAGGAGTACTCTAGTTGTGCATTCCTGCACTGGGAAGCAGTTGGACTAGATGGTCCTTGGGGTACCTTCCAACCCATGAGCCTATGATTCTAACTCTAATGATCACACCTACCACCTACGTTATTACTGTAAGGTGACAGGGTAAAGCATGGCCTGAGGCTGTATGCAGCTTCAAGGGTGTTTTTGTTCCCCTCAGCTCCCACAGGTCCATCTCCCCTGGAACCTCTTTTTTTCTCACCCAAAACATGAATGAATGATCTCAAGGATGCAGCCAGGAGCAGCAATTTATCTTTCAAACAGATCCCCTATACTGTTTAACATTTAAAAAACAACAACCACTTTATAGAATCAGAAATGGACTTCAGCCACTTCCAGTTTTGCTTCATTTGGGGGTATATTTGACAGTTTGTAGGGCTCTTGGAGTGTCCAGGGGGAAGAAAACTAGACCCTGGACTCACTGCAGTTGTCCCCTCCTGTTGCAGGACTCAGGCCAACTTTCTCTTACCATCTTTTGTGCCCTGCCACTGACACCATTGACAATTTGAGGCTCAACTGTACAGCCCCCAGCATCCAGAATGCCCTGCAAGCCATTGAAATAGGACTGATTTATTTGTCGGGTAGGAGAGAGGATGAGAGGTAGATGATCCTGCCTTGCAGAAGACAATAGGATTACAGTTGTCCCTCCACATTCCTGATTTAAGTATTCATGGTTTGAAAATATTATTTAAAAAATAATAATCCAAAAAGCAAACCTTGATCTTGCCATCTTTATATAAGGGACACCATTTTGGTATGCCATTGCATATAATGGGACTTGAGTATTCACGGGGGGTCCTGGAACCAAACCCAGCGAATATGAAGGGACAACTGTATTTAGTTTTTAAGTCTATTCCAAATCCATGTATTTTCTATTCACAGAAAGTACATCCACATCAAGATGGATATTTTTTTAAAGGCGTAGCTATAATAATTTATCAGATTTGGATATTACAGTTTAGCTAAGGCTGATGTGTTTTCAAAAATATGGGGAAAGTTTCTAGCACAAACATAGCTTGTAGCTTTAGAATGTAATCATTCACCTGTGTAGCAGAAACACACTGTGGGATTTTATTTCAGTCAGCAAGAGTGTGATATCCCCTCAGATGCAGCAAAGCAAACACCTTCAGGAAATCCCTCCCCCCCCCTTTTTTTTTTTTTTTTTTTTTTGCCAAAGGTGCAGATGTAGAATAATATCAGGTCATCAGGGATCTGGTTTGATCTTAGGATGTTGCTTGTCATACTCATAAAAGATCCCTGGCCAATTTTTGTCTAATTTGCATAGCAGATGTAGTTCACAAAAGTCTTCTCAGAGATTTCAGTGGAGCTTCTCAGAGACCTGGTTGCTTCTGACATTACATTTCCATACAATTGTTTCCCCTTTGGCCTAGTGCTAACATCTGAAATTAGATGTAGGGCTCAGTCTCCAAGACATAATGGTGTGTGTGTGTGTGAGAGAGAGAGAGAGAGAGACTGTGTGTGTTTAGACACAGTTTCCTGTGAGTGCACAGGCATCATAAGGAGAAAGGTCTCCTGACACAAGTGTGAATCTATGTGCGGACAAACTGCATAGTCAGAATTCGCCCCATGACTACTGCAGAATCAGGATTGGGTGAATTACAGCCTCTGTCTCACTAGCAATCTCCCCCTTCACACCCCTCTTCTCTGGGGTGATGGACTGAGAGTTAATCAAGTCAGATAGTCAGCTGGTGTAAATCAAAGTCAATGGAGCTAGATAGATTTTACACTGGTTGAGTTCTTGGCTCAGTCATGTGTGCAGAACATGGAAAACAGGAATTGAAGCCAGGCAAGCAGTGAAGGATACCAGCAAATATACAACTTGAAATCCTTGTTTAAATAAAATGTAAACTTAAATACTGAGGCAGGGTAACAGAGAAAACAAATAGAAGGAGAAAAACGTAAATGATAGTTGCGTTACATGCTTGGAGACCATAAAATCCCACCTTGTCTGAGAGTTTTAGTCATTCTGGAGAGGAGGGGGCCTGACAAAAAGGCCGAATGGCAGGAACTGGTCAGGGATGTGTGGGGAAATGTTTGAGGCACCCAAGAAGGGGTTTTCTAGTAAGGCTAACCTTGGCATCTGGAACCCTATGCTGGAGCCTTTTTTATGATAATGGCAATTAATCATTTATATTAAAATGTGAAAAGTATTAAAAGTTCATACTCGATCTAGAATGCCAGTTAAAACATTTAAAAAACATTTAGTACTGCAGAGGTGCAAGCCAATGTAAGAACTCATATTACACAATTAGGACATGTTCCAAGAGGAGAAAGTCACAGGTGAGCAAATACTACAGGGACAGGGGTTAGGAGAGTGATGTAATTCTGATGTTTGTTACCATAACTCCTCTCTCTCCACCTTCTCATTCATATAGCCCTGTATATACAGAACAAGAGTTAAAATATGTCACCCAACTTTATACCAAATAATCTATTGAGGAAGTATATTTCAGTTGCAGAGGAAATGCTTTTTGCATGTAGAATGTCCTAAATTCAATCCCTAATTGTTTGTTGTTGTGTGCTTTCAAGTTATTTCCAACTTATGGTGATCCTAAGGTGAACATATCTCAGGGTTTTCTTGGCAAGATTTGTTCAGTGCATTTTGCTTTTGCCTTCCTCTGAGGCTGAGAGATTGTCACTTGGCCAAGGCCACCTTGTGGTTTTCCATGGCTGAGTAATGATTCAAACCCTGGTCTCCAGAGTCATAGTCCAATGCTCAAACCACTACACCACACTGGCTCCCTCAATTCCTAAAACCTTCACTTTAAAAAGAGCAGGTAGCAGGTGATGTGAAAGACCTCTGCCACAATCACCAATGAGCTGCTATCAAAATTATAGTAGTACTGGGCTAGATGGACAAATTGTCTGACCCAATATAAGATGGTTTTCTGTGATCTACTATGAACTAGGGAAAGTGGATTATAAAATAAATAAATAAATAAATAAATAAATAGATTTATGACACAGTGAGTATTTCATGGAAGGCATGGGAGCTACTCAAGTAAATGGCTTGCTGGCTGGTAAGATCCTCTGGATCTCAGAAACTGGGAAAGGAGAGTGAGTAGCTGCTGTGAAGTTAATGACAACAAGCACTATGAGTTGGTAATTTTATCAGAGAAGGTACTGTTAGGGAGGGAATAAGGGTCCCATAGTAGTAGTAGAAGAAGAATAGAAGGACATCTGAAGACTATCTGGGAAGACAAGCTGCTTTGCCTGGGAAGTGAAATCCTTCCACAAAATTATTTCATGAGAAGGGGGGATGCTGCTGATGCTGCTGATGTTAATGTTAAAAGAGCCTCATCTTGGCCCATGATTCTGGCTTAGACCTTGAGTTGGTCTTCACAAACAGAAGAACTCATTTCATTTCCATTGTAGCAAACAAAGAGGGTAATTCATCTTCATTCTCCTTGGAGGGAAGAGAAAGTTGGGCCCTTTTCATCTGCAGGAGTGTCCAGTGTGATGATTTTCACTCATAAGATCTGACAATCTAGGCTCATGATTGAAAAAGAAGTGACATATTTGTGATCGAATAAAATGATGCTTGATATATTCAAACATTCTTAGACTATTCTACATGTTTACATTAAACACATTTCAAGAATCAATACAGTATATAGTATTAAAAGCCTGGATTTTGCTGTGGGAATATGATACTTTACTACAGTCAACAGATCTGAACAAAAGCAACCATCCGTTATCACAAAATTGTAGAAATACACATGGAAGAATTAATATTGTTCTATTCCTCCCCCACCCCCAACCACTTGTCTTTTTACTAGCAGTGCTACTGATAGAAATTTTGCCACAACTAGTGACGTTACTGGGTTTCTATTTGACAGCAAATACATCAAGTAAAACTGGATAGATTGGCAGATAGAATGGTCTGTGAAGGAGAAAACATTGTCTGGTGGACTCCAGCATGCAGGATTTTCTTAAGGCCTTTGCTTCTTCTGTCTGCCAAAGCAACTTCACACCACCTGTGCAGGAAGTAGAATGATGTGGCATCAATGGATCTGCAATATCCCCCACATAAGAAGGCAGATGCAACAACAACTTCATGCCTGCATCACCTGTGTTGTGGCACAGGTAATTTTCCAAGTCACCCTTGCCCCTTCCAGACAGCCTGGCTTTGAGGATCCATACAACCGCTGTTCATAAAGCAACTAGTTGCTAGTATTGGTAGATGTGTGGTGTTTGAGGCTGTCATTGTCTTCACTTCCTATCTGTGTGTGCGGGTGTTGGGCTCTCAGCCAGGTTAAAAGCTGAAACTAGTTTAACTAAACTAATTAAAAGCTGAAGGCCATTTAAATAAAAAGTCTGTCTGCTTGCCAAAAGAGAAGTGGGGGAGGGGACTGAGACGTCCTTGGGAAGGAGTTACTTAACCTAGGACCAGCCACTAAGAAAGTTTTCTTCTGTGTCCTCATCATAGAATCAAAGAGTTGGAAGAGACCACAAGGGCCATCTAGTCCAACCCCCTGCCCTGCAGGAATACACAATCAAAGCATTCCTGACTGATGGCCATCCAGCCTCTGTTTAAAAACCTCCAAAGAAGGAGACTCCCGTGCACTCGGAAGCAGTGCATTCCACTGCCCAACAGCTCTTACTGTCAGGAGGTTTTTCCGAATGTTTAGGAACAACAGACAACTGTGAGGATGGTGGGACCAAGAGAAAACCCTCTACCAAAGAGGCTCATATTAATTTGTGCATTAAAAAAAATCTGCTCAATTGTCTATGATATTTCATCTGTTATCTGATGTCAGTAAATTGAGTGGTTGAATTAGAAAGGAACAAGAGAGAGAGAAGGAGGAAGAAAGGAGAGTCTGAGTATGGAAAATAGGTGGAACCCAGCAAGAAAAAGGATTCTGGAAGAATTCGTTTCATGAAATCTTCAAGTCTGATTTATATGGTGAAATGAAGCTTGAATCCTCATATGTAAAGAACACGTAAGTACTTCCACTGGGTGAAAAAGGTGAATGTCATGTTTTAGTAATTACTCACTCAACTCATATGATCTCTGTAAATAAAAAGTAACCACACTTTTTTCAGTCTCAGTGCCTGTTTGGAGAGTATGAATCTACTGGAAAAAGTTGAAACAAAATCAACCTAGCACCGTCTCAAAGGATACACTGAACATTTTTTGTGCAGGATCTATTAAAATGGTCAGGAACTGTACCAGAATGCAGTTTTATGTTTGACAGTACAGTTGATGAAAGCCCAGAATGTAATATTGGGAAGTGACAGTATAGTCAAGAATAGTAATTATTTATTGTAGCCAGTCAACATCAGAATATTTACAATATTCTTCAAGGGCACTGAATCTCTGCAGAAGTCTCTCCAGAAGCTATAGGCTTCAACTTCCCAAAACACCAGGAACAATCTTCAATAGTAGATGACTATACTCCAAAACATCTGATGGGCAAAACATTCCATGTTCCTGACATAGTTTATTGTAAACATACAAAACAAATATGGTTGGATTCAGGGGTGTTTGGGCATTGCAGTTACATTTTAATATACCTTTAACTACTAGGACTCCATCCTATAGGATTCTGGGATTTGTAATTTCATGCAGTACTTCAAATAATCTGTTCAATATTCAAGGGAGCAAGCATATGAAAAATCTCTAGAAGAGAATTCCAAGTGTCTAACCAAACTACAAATCCCAGCATTATATAGGATTTGTATTTTGATAATTTATTTATCATTATATTAAAATATTTATGTCATACCTTTTATCACAAGATTGCAGGGCACTGCCAATATCAAATTGATTAGAAACAAGTGAGAAAAGGTTAATAAATTTTAAAGAGTAAGAAATAATTTAAACAATCTAAAAACATTAAACAATTTAAGATTAAAATAAATTAAAACAGTTTAATACCATATACCTTTACAAACTGAGGCAAAATTGTGAAGTTGAAGACTTTCACAGCCGGTATCCATAGATTTTCCTTGCGTTTTTTTCTGGGCTGTGAGGCCATGTTCTGGAATACTTTCTTTCTGATGTTTCACCTCCATCTGTGACTAGCATCTTCAGAGAATGGTTGTGTAGATGTGTGTTGAAGTTGTCCAGGTGTTTGTGGATTTCAATAGCTTCTCTGTGCATTCTGATATGATAGTTGTTGGCCTGCTCCAGAATTTCTGTGTTTTTAAATAGCATTTTGTGTCCAGGTTGGTTTATAACATGTTCTGCTATTGCTGATTGTTCTGGCTGGCCCAGTCTGCAGTGTCTTTCATGTTCCTTGATTTGTGTTTGCACAATGCATTTAGTGGTACCTATGTAAACTTGTTCACAGCTGCATGCTGCATACTATTGAAATCCACAAACACCTGGACAACTTCAACAGGAAAGAAGAAACCTTAAAAGTAAACAAAATCTGGCTCCCAGTTTTGAAAAACAATAGAATCAAAACTCAACACTTACAAAAGAATTCCACCCAGGGACAGCAGGATTCCCAGCAGATAATGGCCCATCAACCAACCATTAGCCAAACAGACATCAATGATCCTTGAATTTCTATACCCAGAAACTAACCATTCAATTACATAAATTTACATATACTCCACAGGGGTCCACAGCATATAAACTGCACACAGACACCTACACAACCATTCTCTGAAGATGCCAGCCACAGATGCAGGCAAAACGTCAGAAAGAAACTATTCCAGAACACGGCCTCACAGCCTGGAAAAAAACCCAAGGAAAATCTATGAGGCAAAATTGTCAGGCATCCCCCAATTTTTTTATTAAATATAACCTGTGTTTTAACTTTGCACTGGAATGAAACCAATGTTGGTGCCAATCTGGCCTCCATGGAGAGGACATTATATAAGGGCACTATAGAAGAGAAGGATGTTCCCCATATCCTCATATGGAGGAGGTCATCTCCAGAAGACATCAGGCCTTGGACAGGTGCATAAGAAAATAAGTGCTTCTTCTTGGTTCCAAGCCGTTTAGGGAGATTTTCAGACAGGCAAAAATCGCCCCTTGCCGCGCGAGCAGCCTCCCGAAACTGCTGCGCGGCAAGGGTCTTTTTCGGACGACGCTGTGCCTCTAGCGAAGCCGTCCGTGTCACTTCCGTGAAGCTTGGGACGGCTCCGCGCCATATTTCAAGCACGGAGGCTGCCCGTGATTGAAATATGACGCGGAGCCGTCCCAAGCTTCACGGAAGTGACACGGACGGCTTCGCTAGAGGCACAGCGTCGTCCGAAAAAGACCCTTGCCGCGCAGCAGTTTCGGGAGGCTGCTCGCGCGGCAAGGGGCGATTTTTGCCTGTCTGAAAATCTCCTAGGTCTTTAATGTTATTACCAGCACCACTACCACAATTCAATCTGGAAATATATTGGCAGCCAGTGCATTTCCTTTAAAATGGTGTCATATGGTTTCTAAAACATGTTCCAGTATTTGAGCTGCTGTATATTGCACTAGCTATAGAAAGAATTACAGGGGCAGTTCCACATACTGTACAGTGCATTGAAGTAATCTAATCAGGAAGTTAGAAGTGCATGAACTGCTGGGGAAAGGCCCTCCCTGTAATGGAAATAGCCATGGATGGTGGACCGGTTAAAGCTGGCCCCGTACATTCCATGGAGTCCACATGTACCTCCAAGTGACAGAAATGGATCCAGGAGTACTTCCATGCTATATCGCTGCTCCTTTAGGGGGAGTGCAGACCCACCTACAGCAGGTTGTTTATTCCATTCCTAGTTCCAAAAACCACCAATCCACAAAACCACCATTTCATCAGGATTTGGCTTCAGTTGATTGGACCTCATCCAACCCATTACAGCATCGAGGTAGTTCAGCACCTGCACAGTCTCAACTGGCTCCAACAACAAGCAGAAGTAGACTTGAATGTTATCCTCTTACTAATGACAGCCAGCCCACAAACTCCTAAAGACCTCAGTCAGGAACATGGATTATAAGATGTAACCATATGTATGTCACAGCTTCACAGCCGTGAAGATCCATAGTGCCACTCTCTGGAAATGGCCCTGTAGATAGGAGCAAAACCACTATAAAACAGTGCATCCTGCTCCCATTCTGCAGAGCTGGTCCCATATGATACCACCGTCAGTGCCAAGAGGATCAACAAAGCAGTGAATCCCAAACACTGTTAGATAACAGCAACAGCTCCAGAAAATGGAGTAATATAAAGTGCAAACATCCTAGTCAA
Organism: Gambelia wislizenii; assembly: GCA_030847615.1. NCBI lineage: Eukaryota > Metazoa > Chordata > Lepidosauria > Squamata > Crotaphytidae > Gambelia > Gambelia wislizenii. The sequence continues at coordinate 377,580,299 of JAUMIR010000002.1, read as the reverse complement.
ATGCAAATCATACTGGTCTCCTTCACACTGCATAGTTATAGCACTTTGATACTATTTTAACTGCCATCACTGCATCCTATGGAATCTTGGGATTTGTAGTTTAGTGCTATTTGTAGTTTAGTGCTGTGGTAGGTGCTTGAGCGCTCTATCACAGAATTCTGAATATTTCACAAAACTACAAACTGCAGGGTTCCATAGGCTGGAACCATGGCTGCTAAAGCAATATCAAAGTACAGGTTGAGTATTCCTTATCCAAAATTCTTGGGACCAGAAGTGTTTTAGATTTTGGATTCCCCCCGTGGATTTTGGAATATTTGCATATCCATAATGAGATAACTTGGAGATGAGACTCAAGTCTAAACATGACATCCATTTATGTTTCATATATACCTCATGTCATGGTCAGGATTCAGAAGGCAAGGAGGCTGAGCCAGTAGCAGAAGAGCTGGCTGAGTCTGAGTCTAGCCCCGAAGAAACCAGGGCTCAGCAGCCTAGCCCTCCCCCAGCACAGGGTCCAAGCCTGGGAGACATAGTGGAACAAGAGCAAGAGGTAGAAGAGCAGATACCTACCTTTAGCCGAAGGAGAGCAGAGAGGGCGTGGCTGTGTCATTCCCGGAGATTAAGAGACAGAAGCTTATCAATCACCCCGCAGCTGGGAGTGGGAGCTGGGCCAACATAAGCAGCTGGGGGAGGCTGAGTTCCTTGTTTCAGGCAGTCTGTGTTTCCTGGAGAAAGCCTCTGCCTTTGACTCTCCTGCCTCTTGGAACCTTGCTCTCTTGAAACCTCGGATATCTTGACCTTGGACTGCCTCTTCGTTCTTCGCTCTCTCTGGACTCCTGACCCGCTAGGACTGCTATTGACAAACCCAGGTACTGTGTTTGCAACTGAGTTGTTGTTGAACCGGGCTGTCTTAGCAGCTGTTTGACTTGGCATCCCGACACCTCATACGTATAGCCTTAAGGTAATTTTATACATAATATTTTTAATAATTTTGTGCATGAAACAAAGCTTGTGTACATTGAACCATCAGAAAGCAAAGGTGTCACTATTCAACCAACCAGGGATTTAAACTATACAACACAATAAGCAACACAAGTAGCATAGTAGTTTGCAAGGCTGGAGAGAGATGAGAGATTGGAGAGGGACTGAAGATCTGTGGAATGGCAAGATTTCAAGTGTAGTGCTCAGCACAAATTCATGCCTCCCACCATTTCACAGATCCTCACATCTCTCTCCAGCCCAGTGTCTCTCTCCAGTCTCTTGCAGCTCTCTCCAGCCTTGCATCTCTGTACAGGAGATCCCCAGGGGACCCTGCTAGCCACCTACGTCCGCCTTGTGAATGAATGAGCAAGATTGCTGCATTCACCACCTTGTAAGCAGAAGTGGCTGGCTGGCGGCAAAAAGTTTTAGGTTTTGGAGAATTTCGGATTTCAGAATTTCAGATTAGGGATACTTAACCTGTACTACAGTCTTGTAGTGTGAAAGAGATGATAGAGTCAGTGGCACTGAGTCACAGTAAACTGGGTATAGAATTCCAGCCTTTTGTAAAACTTGGGAGGACCCCAAGAAAGTTGTAAGAATAAAAGCCCTCATTTACACACCACAGTCTTAAGAAGAAGAAGTAGAAACATTCAATATCAAGAACTATAAGAAATAATTGCCCCACCCCAAGAGATCTTATTATTAACTGGTCGAAGTATTTTGCAGCAGGGTGAATGGTAGTGTTGTCATTTTTAGACCCAATAATTTCTACCCACTTGCTAACGTTCATAATACACAGTTTCTATGGAAACAGATCTAATTCTCCCTTTAAGCTACTGTTAGAAAAGTCCATCATCTCTCTCTCTCTCTCTCTCTCTTTCTCTTTTTGATATGCACAGTCCTTTGTTCTGGTTTTGTAAGAGATATGCTAAATATTGTGGTTCATATAACACTCACATGTGGAAAGGTATGAATGACCATAGTGGATTATGCATTTGCCAAAGAGAAGAATAAAGAGACTGGACTCACAGATGGGTTGGATAAGGCTGCTTTATCTGACTTGAGAGAATGCAAAAGGGAGGAGCGATCTGGTGTGTTTAGGATGACTCAAGAAGGCCTAAGCAGTTATAATGAAGAGGGAACAATATTGTTTTCTGCTGTTCCAGCAGGTCTCCTGCTTTAAATACCAGGGCGTAGTCTTTCATGCTACAGGAAGCAGGAAAGAGCATGGGAATTATTTTGCTTGTAATACTCAGAGAAGCTCAGTGGCTATACAACATTTTTTCATATCTAAAGGAGGACATTACATACTGGCAGCCCTGAAACTTTTTGAAGCAAAGTCAATAGCTCAACTTTTATATGGTGCTCAGCTAGGTCCTTTTCCTAATTTTGCTACACTGGAGTGCATACAATCTGAGTTTTTGAGATCAATCCTGAAAGTCCCCAAATGTGTCACCAATGCCATCTTGCATTTGGAGGCAGGTTTTTTGAGCACAGAGGGCAGAGTCTGGATGACCATATTCAATTATTGGGCTAGGTTATCTTTTTCTCCTATTGGGCTTGCTTCCCTCATTTTGAAGGATGACTTTCAATCTACATGGTATCATGCAGTTACATACAATCAAAATTTTAACTTTGGGCCTTTCCCTTGATCTTTTACTCAATATAGGATTCAACCAGGCTAAAGTGCTATTAAACAGTATATCATAGATATAGAATGCCAAATGGTTTTCCCTTCTTTTATTGTCAGTGAATATAGCAGATACCTAAAAATACCTATGGCATATTTAAGTAATTTAGAATTATCAAAACATGGGTATGCTTTTACTCTGGCTTGATGCTGTGTTCTTCCTTAAGCTGTCCTTGAAGCACGCTAAAGGAAAATTCCATATCTGGAGAGACACTGCCCATGTGACTCTGGCCAAATTGAATCCGTAGAACATGTGTCTCTTCAGTGCTTGTTCTTTAGAGACTTACAATCTGACCTTATCCTGCCAATACTCTGCAAATATCCTGGATGTGCTGAGCAGTTCTGTGCTGCCATGCTATTTTCTGATACTAATCCTAGTATAACATTTAAAGTGGCTAAATTTTTGCACTGCAGCAATCAAAATGAGAGAAGAGATTATCAGCACCAAGGATTAGTATATAATGAACAGTTGGCCCCCTCTGTCCTTATTTTATAGTTAAATACCTACCCAGAACTGTTTTTTTTAAAGAATGCAACATGTAATATATAACTATTTTGCGCTACTTTGCTTACAATCTTTTAAATGTTTTTAAATGCTTGCATTTGCATTTCTTGCTGGCATTTGTTGGAAGTGAAGAGGCATCAATGCTTGTTTACAGCTCTGTTTGTGTGTTCCTGATCTGTGTTTACTTCCTGCTTGTATGCAGAGGTCACTTCCCCTCTCTTTGCTTCAAGTAGTTTTAGTGTTTTACAACTGTTTGTCTCAGAAACTAGACGCTAGCACACATGAGGCAGCTCTGCCTTGAGATGCCTTACATGCAGTCATGAGAGTCAGCTTTAGGGACTCTTCCATGCAAGTTAGATAACTCTCTTGTATCTATCTATTCTTCCTATCTAAGATGTATTCTCTGCCATAATACACATAAGTTCTGCTTTATAACTTTACTAGAGCATCCTGCATGTTTTATGTCCTGTTTGTACCAGAATCTCATGATGTAATGGGGCTCTGCTGCAATCTGCTCAATATAAATAACAAAAATATCCTACAGCTTTTGTGTACTGGTCTATGACCATAATAAATATTTACTTACTTACTTCTGCTGTTCCAGAGACTAGGACACAGAGCAATGGATTCAAACTACAGGAAAAGAGATTCCACCTAAACATTAGGAAGAACTTCTTGATGGCAAGAGCTGTTCGACAGTGGAATAAGCTGCCTCATAGTGTGGTGGAGTCTCCTTCTTTGGAGGTTTTTAAATAAAGGCTGGATGGCCATCTGTTAGGAATGCTTTGATTGTGTATTGCATGGCAGGGGGTGGGACTGGATGGCCCTTGTGGTCTCTTCCAACTATGATTCTAACCAGACCTCCTCCCTTTCCACTCGTGGGCAAATCACCTGTGCTCTAGAGGGAGGGGAAACCTGGCAACCGGGTTGCCATCCAGATTGCTTTGCTGTGGAATGCCATCTTGGGGAGCTTCCCTCAAGTCCTATGACTCAAAGTGAGGAGTATCCCAAGTCAGTCCTAAGGGTAATCCCTTCCCCCACTCCCTGGGTCCCACAACCAAAAAGGAGGGTTCCAGAGCCATCCTCTTCAACCTAATGGTGTCTACAGGTGTTCACAAGTTCTTTTTCTTCCCTACTACCTGCCACGGACAAGAGAAAAGCATCTGCTTAGCCCCTTTCCTCCACCAGGCTGACTAAAACAGCTCACACTCCCCCAGGAAGAAACAGAAATTACCTTTTTCTGACAGGTAGATGCTATCCGCTCTGTAGAGCTCAAGCTCAAGCTGTTGGGAAATGATCTGGGGATGTGGACTAAAGTAGCCCGACCCCTTACACAAGGCATTCCTAATCTTCTGATTCACCCTTCTATGGGATGTGTCGAGGCAACTGGGCTCCTCTTCTCAGTGTCATTTCTGGCAGGGCTGGATGGCAGACCACTCCAGCATAACACCTTGCCAAAAAACCAGAAAAAAATGAAATTCTCTATGGCTTGGATTACTAATGTTTTTTGCCCTTCATTAATCCCAGGTTGTTGCCTCCCAGATGGACAACCAATATGTACATTGGGGGGAAGCCCCTTGCACTCATGCAACAACAGAGGTAAAAGCCCAGGACACCTCAGCTCCTGTCTCCTGCACCACTACTCTCTCAGCCATCGAAGGCTTAGCTGAGAACTGAAATATGATGTCTGTATACAGTGTGCTGCCCAATACACCATACTATGTCTGCAAATTAGCACTTGTTTCCATCTCCCAGGTACTTCCTGGCTTGAGACACAAAATGAGAAGTGAGATCTACACTCTAGTACATGACCAGACAGACAGGATTCCAGTACTCAAATGGTTTCCACTGCTGCATCTCCATGTTCTTTGGCAGGACTTGATATGGGATCTGATATGCCACCACCCAGGATCATGGCCAGTGTTCCCTCCTTCTCAGCCTCTGAAGAGGATGAAATAACTGGCAGGGGATGCTTATCTGGAGCTTTGCCCTTCTGGGGACTCTCTGCTTTCTTAGGGCCCATCTACCCCATGCACCAGACTAGAGTTTCCTAGTCCAACAACAAACCACCCTCTCAGTACTGGTAGGGGAGAACCAGGTGTACCTCTTCAAGTTCCAAGTCTTGAATAGGCCCCAGGCCCTGGGATACCTCCAGCCTTTACTGGCTGACTGGCCAAACAGGTCCAAACACTGGATGTTCTGATTGATCTCGTCCTAGCAAAGCCTACCTGGCCTCTGCAGTGTAGTGGGGCTGTGGCCTAGTGTGGCCTGCTAAGGGTCACTTTGTCTGCCCAAGGCCTAGTGAGGCCTCTCCCAACCTATGGCCTGCCGAGTCTTGTTGGGTCCTACTTAGGCCTATCTCACTTGCAGAGTGAAGTGGGGGATCCTCCCACCACAAAGGGCTATGGATCTAAGCATGTTGCAGACCTATCACCCATGGACTCCAATCATGTGGTGCAGAGCTGCCCCTGTCACCTTCAGCATATGAGACCTAACAGGGCTCAGAGCAGCCGTGCAGCCTCAGAGCAGCCTAGTGGGGGCAGGGAAAGAGTTATCCACCCACAGGTTGGCTGGCTGTCCTCTAAGAAACCTAGAGAGAACTTGAGGTGTGTGTGTCCAGCCACAGTGAGGCCTAGTCAAGCTTAAGAGTGAACACCCAGTCTCTGAGCAGCCTAGCAAGGCTTGGGGGAAGTGCCTGTAAGTCAACCCTCCATCGCAATTCTCCACACTGTGTATCTGAGCATTTGCAACACAAGGGGAGGACATTGGGGGTAATAAGGCCTTATAAGCTCTATGCCTGTGGCCCCAACATCCCTACATCACAGCACAGTGCACCATTCTGGCATGGCACCTGGTCTCTCTTCTCCTGTTCCAGCAAAACCAGCCTCTCTCTGCAGGTGCAGCTCAGAGCTGGTGCTGAATAACTGGAAACACTTGTTTGTAAATTGGCTAGATGATACTTTATGCTTTTATTGAGGCAAGTCTTTGACATGTAAACTGGTCTGTTGTTGGAAGTAGTTTTAACTACTTGGACACTGGACCTACCTTCTATTGGTGGGGTTTTAATTTTTAAAAATTGATTGGCTTTTATGCTATATTTTATTGAAGTGTTGCATTAATTTTTTTGTTTTGTTTTGTTTTTTAGATTGATTGGACACCCTGAGCACCTCTTTTGGCAGAAGGGCACACTACAAACCTAATGAAGGAATAAAAGAATGAACTAACCCACTGGGAAGGCCCCACTCAAAATACCTTCCACACAATGGCCAAGGTCATGTATCACTTCAGTATAGCAAAAATATATGCCAGTAGAGCTACTGTATGTTATGCTTCTGCTGCACAACCCCTGTACTGAATAGAAATGTAGCATAACCAATACAGACTGGTAGCATTTGCACACTACTCAGTGAAGTCTGATGAGCATCCACATGTGCAATGGCTCTGCATGTGGCACAGTGTTTCTGCCACTTTCAGAAATGACCATGGATACAACCATGGCAAATTATCCACATCTGTAATGCAACTAAGGACTTTATCAGACCACCCTCCTCAAAAGTTTTTGTGACATAAATTGTGGCATCTATATTCTGGCAAAAGAACTCCCTCCACCAGACCTTACCTTGCTTGCCTTAAAGAGGCTTCTTAGGCATGAACGGGGAGTGAACGGAGCTCTGTTCACTTTCTGCTTTGAACTATCACCTAATCTTGCGAGAAGACGCTAGCACAGGAAATTAAAAAAAAAAACATATATGAAAAGTTCAGGAAAGCACCAAAACACACTTTAAAACCGTACCTGGCTGTCCTGATTGCACCCGGAAGTGTTTGCCCATTGACACTGCATTCATGTGGGTACAAAGACGCGTGGATTCAAACACCAGCAATGCCAGCAGAAAATTGCTAGAGGGATCAATTGACGTCTTGGGCCATCAATAAAAATGTGCAGCTTTAAAACAATATATGATAGTGAAAGGGCAATGTTGTCTGGTACGGTGCCCTTTCATGATTATTAAGCATCCAGGTAAGTCTGACAGCCTGCTTTGTATATCCCTGTCTATTGGATGAGATTCACTGCTGAAAGAGGGACCTCTGTGTTGATTGGCAAGATGATGCATGCCTTGTATCTACAGAACTTGACTGACAATAATGCATATTTCATGTTGATATTTCTATATATCATCATCATATTTTGGAGAGAGAGAGAGGGTGCATCGAAACTGATTGAAAAGTTAGATTTTGTTCCTGTTCTTTTCAGTATTATACTGGGTTAAAATAAACCAACTTGGAGAGCTGATGTAAAAAGTCTCTGATTATACTGGGAGCTGACAGAAAATATTCTGAGGTTAAAAAAAATGTGTATGGATCTCCAAAATATAATTGGAAAAAATATATATCAGGAAAAAACTCTGGTCTTTTTTGGTCTTTTTAATCAGTCTGGATACATCCAGAGAGAGATGAGAACACATATAGAATATAGAATATAAAATACACACAGAGAGAGTAACAAAATATATGAAAATTATAATAGTCTTTCCAGCCAACACAATTACCAAAAAAAAAAAAAAAAAAAAAAGAGTTCCACCCCTAGATATTTCACACAGAGAACAGAAACTGAGGTCAATTAAAATTGGTATGAGGGCTGGTAAAAAAAGAGAAACCTCTTAGATTAAGGAGATGAGCTTCGGGAATGTACTTGAAAACTATGAATAATTTGAATGGGTTGGAAGGAAGATTCATCTTCTCCTTCTGCTAGGTTTTAGCTGGTGTTACAGAGCCTACTTTCCCCACATTGTTCATTTAATGACCTTGTAGAGGATGCCACATTCACTGTCGCAACCATGCCTCCCCCAAGCTTTCTTGAAAGAACACGAATAATATCTATGAGGAGTTAGTGTAGAGGAAAAATTCAGTAACATCCAGTAAAAAGATAAGTTGTTCAATTATTACTTTTCTAGGCTTTTTCACCTAAATCTTTCTTCTCTTTTTGCCAGTGGTGAAATAAGATTTATTTTATCATCTTCCTTTCCTGAAATGTGCTGAGCATTTTCGTTTCTCTTCGACAGCTCTCAATGTACTGTTATTATCCAAAGGCTCATAGTGGAGTCTGTATTTTTCTTTTTAATTAAGACAGGTGACACAGTGGGACTTGGGTGATTAATGCCTGAAAGGAAGAAAGATGCTTCTTTTGTGAATGTTTGCAGTGAAACCACAGAAAGGTCATTGTGCCATAATGCAGTTTTATTTTATTTTAAAAAAATCAGAACTGGAAGGTCTTTGCTTCTGATTTTCTTCATCAAATGAGATGAATGTAATATTCCTCATGAAGATTGTCTGAGTTTATTATATGTTCCTTTTGACTGATGAGTTTCCTTTTTAAAAGTCTGGACTAGTCATTTTAAGAAGAATTTGCATTAGCAGTGTCAAGAGACCCAGATAATTTCTTGAGTGAACTCCAGAATGAAAGAGGCAATAATATGTGAGATGGACCTTTCTCTAAACAGTTATTTGATGTTGCTATTGTTGTTGTTGCCTCTGAGCAGCCATACTAATATGTCTAGCCTTCACTCTGCAAAGGTGAAAAGGCTGCAGAAATGTTTCCAGAGGCACCTTCTGGAGCAAGGGAATTGAACGTTATGTCATTTCAGCAATGGAAGTAAAAAGCTCTTCTTTTCATGGATCATGGTTTGTCAATGGCACTCTCAGGGCCCCAAGATCTTTTAAAATTTTATGTAGAACATTGGGGGGCGGAGGGAGGAAGTCCTTTAAAACACATTTTCAGAGCGTGTGAGAAGCAGTAGAATGAAAAGAAAGGAATCTCGTTGTGTGAACAAACTTCTCTGGTCATGCAACATTGGATTCAATATTGAATTACACCGACAGTTTTGCATGCAATGGCTTTGTCTGGACATAGAACTGAATTATGTTTCAGCATCATTCCAGTAAACCTAGAACTTCATGCTCACATTCTCTTCCTTCCTCTTCCAGTATGATCTGGTTTTTTTGGCTGTGAGGATCCATTCAAGCCAGGCATTGGGGAAGTTCCTGGTTCTGGAGAGCTGTATGGAGCAGCATCCTGCTGAGTGAGGGTCCTTTTGTGAGTTATAGCACTATGATTTCACTTTAATTGTCATGGCTGCATATGTTAGAATCCTGGGATATATAGTTTGCTGAAGCACTAGAACTCACTGGCTGAGAATTCTAACTATCCCTGCATAAACTGCAAAACACAAGACTCCACAGAATGGATCAATGGCAGTGAAAGTGGGATCATAGTATCATAGTACCCAATCTACCCAGTCAATTTTAAACTATTTTAAATTTGTATTTTAAGTTTATGGATGATTTTAATGTGTAATGGTTGTTTTAATCCTAAATGCACTTGCTTTGTTGCCCTGCCGCGACCACTGCCAATTGACTGCCTGGATCCCATCACAGGCCGCCCACTGCTACTGTTGCCAGTTGATTGTCTGGGTCCCAATCTGGCCCACAGATTGAGAGGTAGGAATCTGGGCCATAGACTGAGGACATTTTCAGACAGCGTTTTAGCATGCCTACCACGGGAGGAGCTCCCGGGAGAGGGATGGCACTCTTGCGCCACAGGGGGTCATTTTCGGACGCCACCGTCCCTCTCCTGAAACCATCAGTATCACTTCCGTGAAGCTTTGGAAGCTGCAGAGCCATATTTTAATCACAGAAGTTGCCTGTGATTAAAATATGGCTCTGCGGCTTCCGAAGCTTCACGGAAGTGACACTGATGGTTTCGGGAGAGGGACGGCGGTGTCCGAAAACGACCCCCTGCCATGCAAGAGCACCGTCCCTCTCCCGGGAGCTCCTCCCGCGGTAGGCATGCTAAAACGCTGTCTGAAAATGAGTGGCAGGAGTGGATTGGGAGGTGGAGAGGGAATTTGCATGTGGGTGGTGATTGGTTGGGTGTATTTCTTGAGCAGCCAATCAGCATACTGGGAAAGGCAACATACCCAAGTGTTTCATATATAGATAGATAGATTTTAATTCATGTTGTATTCTGTGGATAAGGAATAATAATAATAATAATAATGATAATAATAATAATAGGATAGTATGATAGAACCCTGGGTTGACTACCTTCCTAGGGCTCATGGCACTGTTCCATACTGGTACAGTGGACTGGAACACAGTCGTCTTTTGAACTCTGTACTTCTCTGACCCATGTGATGCAGTTATTAGTTCAAAAACACATTAAAATGAACATGTTGGAGAAATGTGTACAATTGCTGGGGGTCATAGGTAAATCTGGGAATAAAACAAGCTGTGCAATGAGAAGCTGCTGAAAACGGTAACTCTGAGGGGAAGTTTTGCCACCTCAGTAGTGGCTAAGGCATATAAAACCAAGATTACTATGTTAATCTGTTAACAGATACAATTAATCAATTAAACCCCCTGGGCTCGATTAATCAGTTACTGTGTGCCCCTGCAAACCAGTGTCCTTCAGTGCAAATCTATCAGCTGTTTTCTTTAATCAAGATGCAGTCAGCCTTAACATAAAGGTGAAATCCTACCGTGAGGCTTCGGCAAATGCTCAGACAAATGGCAGTCAGGGCTAACGGCATTAGAGAACACCAGGAAGTTGAGAGTAACAATAATTCCTCTTGATAAATAACACAAAGCTTGCCACTATTTTATCAGATTTCTGTTTCCTACCTCAAACTGCAGGTTATAGGGGATATTAATGAATTAACTAATCAGTTCCATTTAAATCACAACTGTTGCTCAGTTAAAGAAATCTTAATCATCAGTTTTAATCATTTAAATTGATTCAAGTTGCATGGATGTGCATATTCTTAAAAGCAAGATTTTTGTCCTCTTTGAACAGAGTATTCATCTTGTTAAGTAAACAATTGGGGTGGAATCCACCTATTTGCCCTCCACTGAAAAACCTTCCATTAGTCTAATGGGGAGGGAGTTGATTTTCAGCAGTTCTTTCTCTTCCCGGTAGAACCCCATGCTCCCCTAAAATCCTGCTCCACAGGGTACCCTAGTCGTCTGAAACATAATGGACTAGAATCTATGTTCTTTTGCTGATAGATAGATCAGCTACTGCCTCTCCCCTGCAGCCCATTGCTTGCCCTCAAAATATGCTTGGTGGCAGTACTGAGAAACCTTTTGCCACAGATTTTCAGACAGAACAGAGGGTTACAAGGCAAAGGGGGCATAGGGACATGTCCCACTGCACTAGATGTTTTCTAGTGTGACAATGTATTCAGACTCAATTTGTCCGAGAAAATGTTGAGACTCTGATAGTGTTAAGGTGGGTACTTGAGATGTGAAGCATAAAAAGTAATGAAGGACAAACCTTTTAGTTCAAGATGACCCTATCCCAGGGATAAAGCCAATTCTTTTTCCTGGTGTGAACAGAGTTTCTAGATTGTCTCTTGTAGGTCTCCAGAGGAAGAACTTAAAATTCATCTCATAAAGACAGAAGGTTAGAGGTCTTCATGTGAGTGGAAATCAAATACTAACATCTAGCCTAGCAAAGTTTTTGCCTTTCGGTGTTTTTTTTTAATGCATAACAAGAGCATATTGATAGAAAGGCTTACTAGAAATCTGTTTTATAAAAATTCCATAGTGGCATTAGAGTATTAATATAATATAATATAATATAATATAAGCAACGGTGCTGTAAAGATTTGGCTGTTGGGGTGAATGGAGGAACCCCAGGGCTCACAGAGTTGGTGCAGTATTCAAAGATATAGCTGTTGTCA